>JABWPP010000050.1:103280167-105680167 GCA_016920855.1 Puya raimondii | reverse complement strand
CTGTTCCCAAAATTTGAACTCCCGATATTTGCAATGGAGCCTGGCACCAAACCCCTCCCTCTATCATTAAAACTATTTTTTAAAAAAAAAGTTCTACTTTCTTAAACAGAAAGATATGATGATATGGTTCCATCCACTATGACTTGGTAATGTTTTGATTAGTCATCCCTACAACCTTTCAAATGACTGCAGATGCACAGAAAACACAAAATGAACAATATAATGTTTTCTGTTATCCCCCTACTCTCCAATTAGTGTAACTAATAGCTCCAGTAAATATAATTGTGAGATTTTGGTGCTCTAAACCTGAACAAAAAGGAAGAACAGTTATCAAATTAGTTACTATGTCTCTCCAAAAATTTTGTATGATTCACCGCTGGACATAACTACATCTACTCAAGAAACACATTTGGACTTGAAAAGTTCACAATGAAAGGGAACTATCAATATAACACAATTAAACAAAGAAAAACCCACTGCATACCTCTCGGATCCTTATCATCATCCAACTCGTTTGGCTTATAGTCTCCGCTGCTAAAGAAATCAGCGATGTCCTCCAAACTCCCACCATCCAACCCCAATCTAGGGTTCTTCGGAGGGACTCTTCCTCCGGCCTTCGGCGGCCCCAGCATCTCCTTCTCCGCGAGGAACTCCTTCGGGTCATCAAGCACCACGGGTTTCAGCTGTGCCAGATTCATCTCCTTATACGCCCGATACTCCGCCATATCCGGCACCGTCGGCGGCTTCCTCCGCTCTAACCGGCTCCCGAACTTCAACTGGTGCGCGATCTTGCGCTTCTCCTTCTTCGTCAGGTTGAGCTCCTCTACCGCCTCCTTCCACTTCTCCGGTACCAAGCTCTCGGGCTCCGCCGCCGCCGCCGCCGCCGCCGCCGAGGGCGGCTTCCTCCGCCGCCGCCGGGGCCTCTCGGCGGAATCGCGCCGATCGTCGGCGGGGAGGAAGGGGTTGGCGTCCTCGAAGGCGCCCTCATCGAAGACGAGGCAATCGCCGACGACGACGTCGTCGTCCTCGAATTCGGGCGCGATCGAGGGTTCGGGATCTGGATTAGGGTTTTGGTGGGGGAGGGAGTAGGGGAAGAAGGTGGAGGAGGGGAGATGAAGCTTCGAGAAGGGGCGAGAGGAGGGGAGAGAGCGAGAAGGGGAGAAAGGGGCGGGAAAGGAGGGGATTTGGATGGGGGTGTTGAGGGAGAGGAGAAGGGACGAGAACGGCGGTGGCATCTTCGCCTCCCAACGGGTGGATTTGGTTTGGGCCTTCGAACCATCCCGATTCGCCGTTATTTTTACGCGCCGTCCACGTGTTTCGTCGAAATCTATTACCTGGACGTGATCTACCACGTCATCAATACACCGGACCAGTTAATATCAAATTATCAACTCACCGTACAACATTTCTACATAGGCTACTCTTGAGGTTGAGCCGTTGAGGGCATTTAATGAGTTTCAGTTTTAAATACTATAAATATAAGATGGTTTTTATTATTATTACTGAACAGGTCATTAAATGGTAAAGATGTCTAGTAAAAAAAAATTATTTAAATTTTAAAATATGCTTTTGAAATTTTAGTAAATCGCTTGCTATTTTGTTTTGAATAGTGATTACAAATTTTATATTAATATTGTTATATGTTTATTGGTTTTTTTGCAAGGTTTTATTGAATAAGTGGTTTGAATCTCATATGGCAATATTTCTTTTTTGGTAAAGAAGTGATCTCGTTGGAACTGTTTGGTTTGAGCAAATTACAGATAACAAATAAATCAGAATATCGGATATTTTCAATCTTGGCATTGGTATGTAATTCATTTAGTTATTCTTTCGAGAGGTTGTCAGTAACACAAATTGATAATTTTATGAAATAAAAAGATCATGTCGAATTTTATAAACTCACATGCACAACAAACTCTAAATTTTACTTGTCAAACACCTTTTTCTAATACAAATTAATTATCCTACAAATTTCTTAGAATCACATATTAGGTTTTTTATTGAGAACTCTTTACTGTAGTATAGTACTAATAATAATATATTTGAAAAACCAATATAAAATTCTTGAAGGAGACATTGAAATATTAATAAAAAATATTGAGAGAGGATTGAGATGTATCTTCTTATTTTAATCGTAATTTATTAGATCTCAACGGCAAAAGAAAAAGAAAAATTGAAGTCAACATCATGAGGAAAGAAGAACTCTAATTGACTGAGAAACAATAATTCTTACATGGATAGAAAAATGAATATGCGAAGTGGGCGGATCATGATGTGTGGACCAGTTCCGTCCATTTTTTTTCCACTGCCTAGACTTAGTGCACCATGTGAGCCATGAGCCTAAAACGTCCCTCCCCTATCCATCACGATTTTAAAATTACATTTTTTTTAAATTTTTAAATTATTCTTAAAATAGTTGAAAATTGAAAATTTACTTCAGTTCTTCTTCTACTAATCAAGTACGCCTTCGCCTAAATTTAAAAAATATCTTTTTTTTTTTTAATAGTGCACATTAAAATCACAAAAAAAGAAAAAATCAACTACATCACAAGTAAAACTAAGATCGCCAATCAATATATAACAACTTGACACGTGGAATATGAAACGATCTTAACCGTACACGTGTATCCGTCAGATTCAACAGCGAATGAAGGCTCAAGAACTACAATAGTAATTTAAACTTTTATTTTAAAAAAAGGACACAACGAGAGAGAGAGGCCACCTCATGTCCTATCGCTTCTCGTCCCTCCTCTCGCTGCTATCGATCCAAAGATTCCATACACTTCTCCTCCGCTTCGTCTTCTTCCTCTGAGGCTCTTCGTCGAACACCTAACGGGGGAGAGAGAGAGAGAGAGAGAGAGAGAGAGAGAGAGAGAGAGGAGCGATGGAGAGGGCATATAAAAGGGGCCGATGCTTCGGGCCCGGGATCGTCGAGCTCTATCGTCGCGAGTTGGGGGGCCTCTCGCCGCGATCCTTCGCCCATCGCGTTGGGGCATCTGAGGTTTATTCTTTTCCTTTTTATTCGTTTTTGTTGGTTCCTCCCAAATCGATGATGATTTCGAGGTGTTATTCCAATTTCATCTGATCTGTGGGGGTAATTATTCGTTTTTGAGGGTTAATTTGATTTGGTCGTGATCAATGTGGTATAGGGGAGTGGATTGACCTTTGCTTGCTAAAGATTAGGGATTCATGATAATTGATTATAAGAATATAGGAATTAGTGGTTGTGTAGTGCGCATTGTATGTAGAGTGTTAAAATGGCGAATTTTTCCTCCCAGGCCGGAAGAATCTTTGGAAGAATCTTCGAGCGTTTCAGAACGATCATGTATTTTGTAAGAGATTCCGAGTCTGATTTTTAAAATGAATGTTAAAAGAATGTTAAAAAATCTTACCTTTGAATTGCCAAGAAAATCACGGCGATGTGAAGCATTTCGCCGTTGTTTGGTGTGATGGTAAAGGTTTTAGGCCACTCAAATAAACGTTTGTAGGGAAAAGCCACATCTTTTGGTGCCGTCCAAGGGCAAGAGTTGAAAGAAAAATCACTGGAGGAGTAACCATACCTTAATGAATTTTCGTGATTGAAAAAGTACTGAGTGCTGATATTTCATTGTTTGAAGTTTCAAATGTAGCTATAAAATTTATTACGCATGTTCATTTTAACTAGTCTAACATATTTTCATATGTTCATTTCAACTCTATTATATTATTATATATAGCACCAAAATGGGGTTCATGCATATTGGTATGCCAAACATTTTTGTAATTGATGTTAAAATTTCAGGACCTTGTCATGCGCCTTGGAATTTATAGAAAATTGGACAGGCATGGCGGCTGTGTGAACACAGTGAGCTTCAATGCTGATGGCAATATTCTCGCATCGGGGTCTGATGACCGGATGGTGATGTTATGGGACTGGGATGCTGGTGTTGTGAAACTGTCCTTCCATTCAGGCCACTCGAATAATGTTTTTCAAGCTAAATTCATGCCTTATTCAGATAACCGTACCATTGTTACTTGTGCTGCTGATGGGGAGGTAGAAGGAGCTACTTCTTCTTTCTCAAAGCTTATTAATTCTAATTAGATGAATATGTTTTGAGACCCCCACTATAGATCGTTGCAAAAATAGATCCTCAACTTTCTTTTTGATTGAGCGTCCACTTAAATTTTGTCTTTTTTTTCCTTTTTTTGCTTAAGTTATTTCAGTCATACGAAATCGGAATTTTGTTAAATGTATTAGCTTGACCCTTTTTTAGCTGCTGAAGTTGCAATATTCATAAAGAATTAGCGGCCCGTAGCTGATGGAGTGGTTAAATTTAACAAAATCCCAAATTCAATTGACGGAAATGAGTAAAATCAAAACACGCAGAAGTTAAAGGGGTATCAATTAAAAAGAAGAAGAAGAAGAAGAAGAAGAGAGAAAGATATAGAAAAGGAAAAGCTAGAGGATCATCTCACATGGCCTACAGTTGTGGGGGTCCCTATACGTTTTTATCTTCTGATTAATTAAGCTGATATCTACTATTTTTTATCACACCAGGTGAGATATGCCAAAATACTAGAAAGTGGAAATGTGGATACTAAATTGCTTGGTCAGCATGAAGGACGGGCTCATAAGTTGGCTATCGAGCCTGGAAGCCCTCATATATTTTACAGCTGCGGTGAAGATGGTCTTGTTCAGCATGTAAGCCACTTCTCACATCTCTTAGCTTATGTGTCATGTTCCTTTGCTATCTCTTTAACACTGCCTGATTTGATTAACCTGCCTCTCATGCAGTTTGATCTGAGGACAGAGTCTGCCACAAAGCTATTTATATGCAGATCTTTTCCTGATGGATCAGATTATCAACCTGTCGTTCGTCTAAATGCTATTGCAATCGACCCAAGGAACCCCAATTATTTTGCAATCGCAGGAAGAGATGAATATGCTCGAGTTTATGACATTCGGAAGTGTAATTTGGGCGGATCAACGGAGTGTGGTCATCCTATTAACAGCTTCTGCCCACCTCATCTTATTGGAGATGGGCATGTTGGGGTAACTGGTTTAGCATTCTCGGACCAGAGTGAGTTGCTCTCCTCGTACAATTATGAGCGCATTTACCTCTTCACAAAGGATCAAGGGCTCGGGCCCGACCCAGTTATTAAATCACCTAAATCTGACAGTACTGATTCGAGTAAGGGGTTGAAGACAGTTTCAGCGGAGTCCGCTGAAAATGCTGATTCACAACCTCGCCCTCAGGTGTACGAGGGACATAGAAATTGTGAGACCGTGAAGGGTGTGAACTTTCTTGGCCCGAACTGTGAGTATGTTGCTAGTGGATCAGACTGTGGACGGTTGTTTATTTGGAGAAAGAGAGATGGGAAGCTCTTGCGAGCTATGGATGGCGACAAGTACGTGGTCAATTGTATTGAGCCTCATCCTTATGCCACTGTGATTGCGAGTAGTGGAATTGAAAAAGATGTGAAGATCTGGACTCCCAATGCCACAGAGCCTGCCCACCCAGTGAACATTAATGAGGTGACGGTTTTTTGCCTTCTCAGCTTTTATTTTCTTTGCTATTCTGGACTCTGGAGATTTAAATTGTTGCAATGAAATAGGATCATTTATTGGATATACTAGTTGTCATAGTACCTAAAACATAGACAATTATCTTAGGATGTCCAAAACCTTCCTGAATTAGAATGTCCAAAACCTCCCTGAATTTGCATTGTTTTGCAGTCCTCTGACAAATCAGTTCTCATGGGAAAAGCATTTTTAGTTGACCTGCATGATATTTGTATTATACTAGGTTTTTTCTGCCTTTAAAATGAAACTCGTGCCGCGTAGACCATATAACAGAACTTCTAATGGAGATCACCTAAAAGGAATCTGAGGTCGTAGAGAAGTCGTATTTCAAATTTCTAACTTATCTGCCACGCATTGGTTGAAAGTGGTCCTAAACAACTTGGTTTAATTAATTACTTCTTTGCACCTGTGACTACGATTTCGTGGTTATCAAAGTTGAAAAGGTTGTCTCCATAATTGAATATATTATAACATGATGAGACAAATGGTGCTGCCAACAAGAATAACTCTGATGATGATGGTGCTCACCACTTTTCTTGGTGTAGATAATGAAATGCTCTGACAATTTTATTGATCTTGTCGATGACATGTGACATTCGATTGCAACAGTTGAAGCCGCGTGTAAGAAGGAATGAGTTCGGCCGTACCAACTTGCCGGAGAACTTGATAGCTCAGATGATAGCACTTCACAGGCGACGAGCAAGTTTGAGACAAGATGATGGTGAAGAAAGGACAAGCAACGCTGACCTGGTAAATCTTTTATTGCAATTTACTGTTGGAGAAGATGATTCTCCCTCTGATGTAAGTGGAGACAGTTCCGACAGCCCTGGGGATTGTATAGTGAACTGAGCCGTATAGAAACTTTTGAAAGTTGTACATAGAATAAGTCATCCTTTTATCAGAAATAGAAGAACTATTCATCGGTTAGATGAATTTTTGCATTTCTTCTTGTTGGGCTATGAGAAGGACATCTCCCTTACAGATCGAGTGTTGTATTGTAGATCTACAACAAGTATTTAGTAAAATTTGGTGATTGTCAGTGGAGCTTATCAGTGTTTGTAAATTATTTGATAAAAATATTTTTTAATCTAATTCAACATTCAACGATTTTTTATATGGAAAACATTTATTAGAAATCAGATGTAACAAAATGGTTGGGTACTTGCATCCATTTTCAATCTTCAGGTATTAGTTGATCTTGTGCTATAGTTTAGGTAAGATATCTACATATTACCAATTTTAAGTCCATTTGAGGCCCTTTAGCCCATGCAGTAGAGCCTAAGCTTGATTCGATTGGGAAGTATGGGCTGTAGGCCTGTTCAGGCCCGTTAGTGAAAAATCTCTTCCATTTTTTTAATCCGGCCCATTTTCATACAAAATTGAGACTAAAAGAATTACCAAATCAACCTATTTGAAGAGCCCATCGTATAATTGTAATCTAACTTCGAACCCAATTAAAAAAAAAGTTTCTAAAAACAGAATAGGGCAAGAGATTAAAATTATTTCATTGAATAAATTTCTTATTACATTTAATAAAAACTCTATTTTAAGTAATTATAACTATTTAAAAGAAAACTTAAAAAGTTGAAAGTGGAGCAATTCAAAAGAGGAACCAGCCCCACATTTTCAGTGCAATTTATCAAAGAAAAGAAATTTCATAAAAGATAATTCACCGCCGATGGATCTGGGGAGCACCGTTGTGTTGACCGCGTGGTCGCACCCACACACAATTATTCACGTCCTATTCCATTTCAATAATAATTTCCAACGACTCCTCTCTCGCGTCGTAATTATGGTCTTATCTTATTGCATCCAAACCCCTAATTATTTATGAATTTATAATCTTTGGCTCCTTAATTAGAGAAATAAAGCATTATCTAAATTTTAGAGTTTGTAGACGCGTTATCTTTAGTTGGTACGACGGCGTAGATCCATCTCTCCCATGTGAAAATTCGTTGGCTTAAAAAATTGTTAAAATTTAAATAATTTATGTAATGATCTTAGTGGACATTTTGGGAAAGTCCAATTTTGGAAGCAAAAAGGATTTCACAAATTGTAGGGCGAGCTCTTGTTACTATTTTGAGTCGACGCTCTAACTCTAATTTTTATTAACAACATTGATATGCTAGTAAAAGCAAGAGCACTACACGTAATACCTATTGTACCAGGATTTTTTTTTTTTTCTTTCTATTTTTTACTCTTTGGTTTCTTCAATGAAGTAAATAAGATGGGGCCACTTTAAACAGTCACTTCTCAAGTAGAAATTATTGATAATCATTTCTTATCCAAAGATTCGGTTCCCACAATGTAGAAAAATAAAACTAGTTCCTTACACAGATATCTATGAGCTGTCCCGTGCCTATATAAGCCTAAGTATAAGCCCACCCACTTTGCCCCATATGCACTAGTAGCAGTAAAACTACTAGTTAACCAAAAGAGAGAGAAAGAGAGAGATGGAGCACAACACTGCAAAAGATTTTTTGATCAACCTTATAAGGAGAGATGGGCGCAGACTCTGCCGGTGTCCGCGCATCGAAATGAGCCTTCTCGAGACCGCGGAGGCCATCGAACAAGCGTTGAGGGAAAACACGGCCATCGTCGTTCGAGACGAAGGCGAGCGCGGGGCAGTGCGGGTGAAGATTGTAGTGAGCAAGCAACAACTGGAGCAGATGGCCCAGCTGATGGGCCGCGGGCTGGGCGGCACGGAGCAGCTGCTGCAGCTTCTGAGGAGGCTGCAGGTCAAGAGTAAGTCGCTCGACGCCGCTGCGAAGGGACGTCGCGATCGGTGGAGGCCGGCGCTTCAGAGCATCCCTGAGGAAATGTGGGAATTATAAAGCAAATCAAACATATATATGTAGCATCATCTTACTAAGAGGATGACCTAACAACATTCTTTTGTATAGTTCTTGAATAAATAGGGGATTAGAGATACTTTGATGTGTTTCATATATAGATTGTGTGACATTTAAGATAGAGCCAAAATGCGAAAAGAAGTTAGAAAATGTTTCAAATTGGCATATATATTTTGGTTCTTCTGTATGTAAGCTAAATATTTGTATTTGCAGATCGGATTTTAAGCAGTAAAAATAATGAACATTTCTCTAATTCAGATGAACATTTCTATTGGCATTTTAATTGTAGGCCCTTGAGGAGCACCTTAGTGGCAACTCAATACCCAAATAATGCAGAACACTACTCTTTGTACCATAAGATAATATATCAAGTTAATTGAATTTGTTAAAACCATCCTCGAATAGGTTTTTTTTTTCAGATTGATTTTGTTGATAATATAATGCCGGAGTTGATCTGAAACCTCTTGATCACTATATAAGAACTAGCTGGTTGAGTTTCTACACTCATCATTTTTTTTGAAAAAAAAAAGATAAATATGCTACTCGCTTCGTTTATTAATTTATATTTTTTAAAAAATAAATTTAGTTGAAAATATGTAGTCCGCAACTAAATTTTAAATTTAAAATTTCGAATACCAATCATTAACTTTTTTGCAACAAATGCTACGAACCGTCGGTTGTCATTTGTAGGTGTAATTCTCAATCATTCCCTCTTTTAATACCCCACTCTACTAGTACAAGTGATATAGTTCATTTTCTATCGCAATTTAGTGGGTCATAAGGCTGTATCACAGATTATTATTATTATTAGTTGTTGCGTGAGTGCAACGTCATGCTGACCTCATGTTTGCATCATCATAATCTAACAAGTTGTTAAGAAAATTTCAAGTAGGTGGCATTTTTGGTAGCTCCTTATGAAGCAAAAAAGTTGTCACTTAGTTGGCACATGAGGCAATTATTATTATTATTATTATTATTATTATTATTATTATTTTCTGATTAAGCTTTTTTTCTTGAAATTTGCCTTTTCAAAATATTTTACTACTTTCATGTATTTGACTTTAATTTTGGAATCTTTAAATTTGGTATTTAAGCACATTTATGGGAGTCAATGGGCGTTCCTCATGTGCCCAACTTATACTAGATTTATATCCTAAATTTGAAATTAATATTTTGTATGGTTACCGACCGTCCCTAGCGCAAGTGGTAAAGGGCTTGATGGTTGGTACCTGAGGTTCCGAGTTCGAATCCTAGTTGATTCATATTTTCAGCTAAATTTACTTTTAAAAAAAATAAACGAAGCGGATAGCGTGCTACATTTCTCTCAAAATATATATATATATATTGTATGGTTTTAATTTTCAAATATCTAGCATTGGGATGCAATATAGTTTACTTACCTAAAATATTAATTTGCTAGCTAAATTTCTTCGCTTCGGTTGTTGCTTG
Source organism: Puya raimondii (assembly GCA_016920855.1). Lineage (NCBI taxonomy): Eukaryota > Viridiplantae > Streptophyta > Magnoliopsida > Poales > Bromeliaceae > Puya > Puya raimondii. The sequence goes on along the minus strand of JABWPP010000050.1, from coordinate 105,670,303 downwards.
CGCGTACGAATCTCTCCTCCCATGTGCAGAAGTTGGCATCCGGTTATAAGTACTAATTACTAATTATATTAAAACAAAATTTATTCAAAGGAAAATATGGATAGTAACTTAATTTTTCTGCTAAAGAAATCAATAATAGATTAGCTTTTAGTTTAATTATAACCACTACGTTAGTTAATTTGATACATACAACTACATAAGATGAGAAAGTGCGGTAAAAATAGAAACATATATTTATACAATTTTGTGGTTCTTCAAAATAGAAACACATATATTTTATATACTTTCGTCATTTTTTGTTGAATTAATAGTGTTACATAGTTTTCAATACCAACCGACTCATATATAGTGCTACGTTGATAATAACACTGTTTTTAAAGGTAAATGTTCTAAGTTTTTGGTTACACGTATTGCTATAATAAATATGTGGAGCCATTTAGACCGTTAGATTTTGTATTAATTGGAAATATCAAAGTTGGGTCAATCATTCATTAATTTGAAATGTAAGCTAAAGTTGGCATAATTCATCATAACAGTCGATCGATCTAATTAACTATTGTCTTAGTTCTATTCGGCAATCAGATATTAGATTAATTAATTAAAAAAACAATTTATAATTGGTTCTCCATTTTTCTCAGCTAATTTATGTTGCCTACAGCTAGGGGGTGGCAATCCAGCTTGCTGTTCGCGAGCCAGCTCGCTGTTCGCGAGCCAGCTCGTGTTCGGCTCGAAATGAGCTCGAGATCGACTCGCTCGTTTAGTAAACGAGCCGAACACGACCTGAATTTTTCAGCTCGTTTAATAAACGAGCCGAACACGAGCTGGGGTCAGCTCGCTCGTGTTCGGTTCGATAACAGCTCGAATATATATATTTTATATTTATATTATTTATATAATTTATATATATATATAAATATATTTTTTTATTATTTAATTTTTAGTCCAATCTAAATTAAAGCCCAACTCAATTATAAAAAAATCAATTTATATGTAAAATTTCAACTATTAGATCAAAGTCTAATGGATAAGATTTCATAAATTTATTATATATATATATATATTCTTTTTTATTATTTTAACTTATTATTTTTGAGCCAGCTCGTGTTCGTCTCGTGTTCGGCTCGTTAATAAACGAGCCAAACACGAGCCGAATTTTTTGGCTCGATACTTAAACGACCCAGCTCGTGTTCGGCTCGTTTATGAAACGAGCCGAACACGAGCCGATCCCAGCTCGCTCGTGTTCGGCTCGTTGACACCCCTACCTACAGCAGGATAAAAACCGGGGGGAGGGAATGGGATTAGTCTTAATCTTTCTTTTGTTTCCACTAGAGATTTTGTTAGTAATTAAGGCTACTCTTATTTCTATGTGAGCCAAATATGATATATGCCAAGCATGCAAAAAAACAGTAGTTCAGGATCTAATTTTATACAGCTGCTAATTGAGGTTCCTTTTTAAGGGGTCTTTTTTTTCATTGTTAATCTCAGTATCGTTCCATTTTTATTTTCAACAGCAACAACAATCCAACTTGGCCTTGTTAAATAGTAGCCTAAAACAATGGAAACTTGCAGAAAGAAAAGTAATTAGGTTTTGAACTTAAAACCTCCGATACCAACCATCAAATTTTTAATCAACAGCGTTAGATACGGTAGTATCTACCTAAAATTCTTACACCTACTTTATGTTTGAGTTTGGCTCAAATAGGCCACGCCGTAAAGTGCAAAATTCTTGAGCCAAACCGTAGAAAATCATTTCAAATTTTTTTTGAGCCTTTATTTTGTAGCCCTGCCCCAACACATGGACCATTCTGGGCCCGACCCGACCTAACCTCTAAAGATCAGATTCGACCGGCATGTCGACAAGATCAGACACACTGAGTCGGATTTGCTTAGGCCTACTTGCAGCAATGATGCCTATAAATTATTACAATCAAATATTATAACCAAATTTAGTTGACTAAATATTAATATATCACTAATATAGAAGTGATGCAATAGTATTGTGCTTGATAATGCGCCAATAATTAAGATGTTACATTACTTTTGCAACAACGATGCGTTAAAATTTAGTCAACTAAATTCAATTGTCGGACTTTTTTGCAATAATTCTAAAAGTTAGAGTCAAAAATTATAACAAATAAAAAATTGAATAGTAAAGTATCACCTACCTTATAGTTTGAAGATCAAACATGAAATTCACCCTTTTTCATAATAAATATTTTTTTTTTGAGGGAAAGGTAACACGTTACCCGCTCCGTTTATTTTTTTTAAAAAATAAACTTAGCTAGAAATGTAAATCAACTAGCCATTTACCACTTGCGCTAGGGATGATCGATTTTTTCATAATAAACATTACGGACAAAGTAAATAGCAATGGGAATCGAGCCACTTTGTTACAGAAGAGAACAAAATAAAAACAAAATCTCAAAGCTGGCCAAAGAGCGAGAAAGTCTATTATGTCACACTTGTCACTACTAGAATTTTGGCATATAGCGGCATTATTTGTAGCAACATTTATTTAAATATTGCTAAATACAAAATATATTGGCATGTATAAAAGATTGTTACTAAATATGTCATTTATCGGTATTTATAATTTATTATTGGTAAATGACTATATTTAGCAATATTTATTTTTATATGCCGGTAAAAGATAATATAAATATCGGCATTTACTTTTAATGCCGCTAAGAGAATTTAAATTACCAGCATTTAAAATTAAATATTGCTAAAAGATCTTAAATCCTCATTTATTTCAAAATAACGTAGATTCCCAATATTTTCCCCTCCCACCTCATTCTTCCCTCTCACCCCTTTAGGTTTTAGACCGATCATTTTCTTCTCATTCTCTTTAGGGTTTAGTCCCAAATATCTTCTTCCTCATTCTTTTAGTGTTTAGTATCGATCATCTTCCTCCTCAAATTTTTGGGATTTAGTCGTGATCATCTTCATCCTAAATTATGGCGTAATCCGGTATGTTTTTTCTATCATTTTTATAGATTTCTCTAATCCAAAAAATACCTAATAGTACTATTTCTTTATTTTTATGAATTTTTTGAAAAAAAATTAAATATTAATGAAGTTTTATAGTATACGCTATTAGAATATCTGAAAATAAGAAGGTTTTATTTATTTTTTATCTACTCAATAGGATAGAACCATATTATGTATATGTTTATTTTGCTATGCCATATAGAGGGATTTCGATCATTTTTCTATGCCATATTATGTATATATTTGATTTGATGTAAAAGTAGGTGAAAAAAAAATTTGATGATTTGCGGCTCGATTGTCTCGATGTAAAATATTTTTTGGTGAAAAACAAATTTATATATTTAAAAAAAATTCTTCGTTTCTTTTTTCTGTGAGAGAGGGACAAAAATCAAAAAAGGAGACGCTGCGGTCCACGAGGGCGAAGAAAAACCAACGCGGCCGCAGCGGAAAAGCAATTTTACGCGGTCCACGAGGCCACTTTGGCCTCGTGGACCACGTAGAGGGAGGTCCACGATGGACCTCCCTCTCATTATCTCTATAATATATATATATATATATATATATATATATATATATATATATATATATATATTTTTATATATAAATATTATATATATATAAAAAAATTACGAATAAATATATGTTTATTTATTATACATATAGTATTTATTTCTATATACAGTTATTATTATATAATATTTTATTTATAAATTTGTAATTATTTATAAATATCCCTAAATATATAACTTTTATACATTATGTTATATGTGTATTATAATTTTAAATATGTCTAATTTATAAATATAAATTATAATAATATACATAAAAAATTTCAAATTTTATATATATACAAAATTAAAATTCAATTGAGAGACATGTTCTACAATAATTAATAGTCTACAGATTTTGAATCACATAGCATAAATCTTCTGTGTCTCATTAGTTTAGTTTCAAATTTTAAGTTTAAAATATTGAAATCTATTAGTGAATGCACTAATATGCTAGTTGCGTATGATAATCCTATATATTTGAATGCAATTAACCAAATTACCATATTACCTTCCGTGTAAGGTCACTGGTGGTTGATACGGACACAAAAGCCATGGTAGATAGCCGGTCATCTTAATATGTTTCACAGATCTTAACTGTTGATTGAGTAAAAAAGGACGGTAATAAAAAAAAATGAAGTATAAAAAAATCGCTTTATATTTTAATATAGTAATTTTTATAAATTAGAATACTAATATCCAAGAAAGACTTTTCTATTTGGAAAAAAGAACTATTTGGATAGTTAATTAAATAAAATTTTGATTGATTTGTCATTTGCCAGGTGTTAGGTATTCTGGTATATTTTCTCAAAGAAATTAAGTTGCACGGAGAAACATAAGTTGAGCTTCATCGATCAAACTGGAAGGTATGTACTTTTATTCATTTTATATATTTTTTGCATGTTTTTCTTGTGAGACTCAAATATTTGCTAACTGCTTCATAAAATTCTAGTCTAATAGTTTATATTTGCTAGTTGTTCATGAATTTTCAGTTTAATAGTTTATATTTACTAGTTGCTTCATAAATTTTCAATTTAATAGTTTATATATACTAGTTGCTTCATGAATTTTTGTTGAAGTATATCTAAAGAGTTTGAGAAAGCCTCACAAGTTCGTTGAGCAAGGTTCTTTATTGAGCACAAATCCAACTACTAAAATAGGTGGCGTCGATTTAGGATCACAATGCTGGGAGGTTAAAATAAATGTTCCAATAGAGCCTAACGAGCCGTTACTAAGATCATATGGGGGTTTTTAAACAATTGGAGATGCTGTGGGAGCAACTGTTGCTTGGTCATTTACATTTGTATAAGATTTATAGTTTTATCTTTAAATTGATTTTATCTTCTATATAGACTATTGATTCGTTAAAACTAACTCTTAACGTATTCTTTTTTTACAGCTTCAACGCAAGTAATGATATATTTGGAGTTCAAGAAGATTTAAATCATTTTATGCTATTTTGTTATGTTCGCAAACTACTTTATGTTATGTGACTATTTGTATTTGGATGCGTTATTTGTGTACGCATTAGTACTTTTGTATTTAGAAAAATTTGGTGGTGTTTTGGTGCTTTTTTGGATGTTGAATGAACTACAAGGCTTTAACTTGTTTGTTTAATTGGAAATGAGCTAATTAAGTAATTTTTGTTATTTTGTTATGTATGAACTATGTTACTTACCACATGAAAATACTGAAATTACATATTATTTAATAAAATTATATTTTAAAAATATTTTAGAAAAAAATTATTATTATATGATAGTACAAATTATTATTTATATTATATTTATTTGTTTAAAAGCATAATTTTAAAAATATTTATTTTTGCAAAATAATTTAGAATTACCAGCATTTATTAATGCTGGAATCAATAATAGATTACCAGCATTTATATAATATTGCAAATTAAATTATAATTACCGGTATTTATTAGTGCTGGAGATATTTAAAAAATACTAGCATTTAAATAATGTCGCTAATAGCCTAATCTACAGCGGCATTTGTTTAATGTTACTAATTACCTAATATTAACGGCAATCAATTTAAATGCCGGTGGAAGATTTACCAACACGAGAAAAAGCGGCATTAAAATTTTAATGCCGCTAATAGTTTTTACGGTAATTTTTGGACTTTAGGCGGCAATAACTGAATGCCGCTAAATCACAATTTTACCATATTATCAATAATAAGTCCATCATATTTTTTCTTTTAAAAAAGAGTACAATAAAAATATTTTTTTTATAATCATAATGTGATGGATAATCTCAAAAGGAGCTATTTGATTGGTGGAAAACACCACGTTACCAAATATAACCGGTGCATTCTAAAATTTTTTCCAAAGAGCCCATGCATTCTAGAATTTTTTCCAAAGAGCCCATGGCACGGTGAACGTTAAATAATAATTCCCACATAATGATATGCTCCGGAAATACACAAAATATTGCTAACCGAGAAAGCGAAAACCATAATAAGCCATCTAATGTTACTAGAGCTCATGGAGTCCTAATTACAGCGCCAAAATATTTATAAAAAGAAAGAAAGAAAGAAAGAAAGAGAACAACACATACAACATCAATCAGCTTATTAATTTGCTGGAATTTTAAAGCAACAGAGACGGTGGTGATCCCGGTGATCTCACTGTGGAGTGTTGTTCGGTCGTAAATATTTTTTTGCTTCGATCTCACACCTCGTCCACGTCGATCTCTCCGGACATCTCCTCGAGCGACTTCCCCTTCGACTCCGGCACGAGGAAGGTGAAGGCGAGGCCGCAGAAGCTGCAGGCGGCGAGCAGGAAGAGCGAGTCTCGCACGCCGATCCCCGGGGGGTAGCCGTGGTCGGTCTTCGCCGGGTCGCGGCTCTGCGCCAGGTAGAGGAACCCGAACGAGCCGACGATCGCCCCGAGCTTCCCCGACGCCGCGGATATCCCGTGGCACGTCGCGCGGAGCCTGGCGGGGAATATCTCGGCGGGCACGATGAACGTGGTGCTGTTGGGCCCGAAGTTGGCGAAGAAGAAGGTGAAGGCGTACATGACGACGAAGCCGGTGCGGTTGCCGTCGGTGGTCCAGTGGTGGTACGGCACGGCGAGGCCGAGCATGAACGCCGTCATCATGAAGAAGCCGACGACCTGGATCGTGAACCGGCCGAGGACGTCGATGAGCCCCACCGTGAACCAGTAGCCCGGGACGGTGCCGCAGAGGGCGATGAGCGTCTGCGCGCGGGCGATGTAGTAGAGCTCTTCGAGCGCGTTCATCGTCGCCGCCTCCGGGATCCAGCCGATGGCGCTGAAGATGTCCTTCTGGAAGAGGTTCTGCGAGTAGTAGGCGATGTCGAGCAGCAGCCACGTGCTGGCCGTGCCGACCAGGTGGAGCCCGTGCCGCCGGACGAACTCCCTCGAGAACAGCCCGAAGTCTTTGCCGCCTTCCGCCTGCACCGCACCGACGGCAGCGGCGGCGGCGGCGGCTGTGGCGGTTGTCTTCGGTTGTTGGTCGTTGTTGATGTCGACCTGCAGCACCTTCGCCATGTCGGCGGCGGCGCGCTCGGCGTTCTTCGCGACGAGCGCGGTGTACCGCGCGGTCTCGGGCATCTTCATCCGCCAGTAGTAGGTCATGGCGGCGGGGACGGAGCCGAACATGAGGATGAGGCGCCAGACGTAGTCGGCCTGCGGGGGGGTGGAGGCCGCGGGGTCGTCGGCGTAGGCGGGGGCGGGGAATCTGCGCTTGAAGGCGTAGGAGACGACGATGGCCGACATCCCCCCCGCGAGGATGCCGAAGCCCTGCATGGCGAAGACGGCGGCGATGAAGGCGCCGCGGGTGCGCTTGTTGGCGTACTCGGACATGATGGTGGCGGAGAGCGGGTAGTCGCCGCCGATGCCGAAGCCGAGCCAGAAGCGGAAGAAGCAGAGCGTGGACATGACGGTGGAGGGGGAGCGGCCGAAGGAGAGGCCGGAGGCGGCGGAGCAGAGAATCATGAGGAGGAGGGTCATGCCGTAGACGCTCTTGCGGCCGAGCTTGTCGCCGAGCCAGCCGAAGAAGAGCTGGCCCAAGAGGGTGCCGACGAAGGCGACGCCGTTGACGGCGGAGGAGACGCGAGGGGGGAGATTGCCCGGGAACGGAGAGCCCGGGACGTAGTAGTAGATGCGGCCGATGAGCTTGGTGACGAGGGAGATGCAGAAGAGGTCGTAGGCGTCGGTGAAGAAGCCCATGCCGGCGATGACGATCGCCGTGAAGTGGTACCACTGCGTCTTCGCCACGTCCAGGGCGTTCAGCACCTGCATCTGATCTCCGGCCATCTTTCTCTATCTCTCTCTTTATCTATCTCTCTCTTTCTTCTCTACTGCACCTGCACCTGAAACTGCACCTTTTCCTACACAGTAATTAATTAATGATCTTGTGAGCTTCGCTAACTCAACTTCACTAACTCATATAAGTGTGTCTGAAAATGAGAACCAATTGCTTCTCCCTACTAGCTAGATACAGAAACGATACATGTTGTTTTTTTTTTTTTTTTTTGGGTCTGATGCCTCACCCTTGTAGCTTAGTTCATCAATTCAATGAATGAAACGGATAGCGTTCTAAAAAAAGAAAATGAGAACCAATTTAGTGGAGGTAATAATATGACAATTGTATAAGATGTTGATTTTGGAGGAGAAGGAGAGGAGGAAGTTGTTGAGAAATAAGAGGAGTTTAGTTAGTTGTGAAGTGAAATATTAATTGGTCAATTTAAATGGGCGAAAATATATACAGACCCCTCCACTGTTAGGCGTTCTTAAATAGAGTCCTGTCACGTTTTAATGTTTAACATTAAGTGATTTTAGACAAAAGAAAAAGATTTTATCATATTCGTTAGAAATTCTACCAAATTGAATAATTTTAATTATTCTTTGGTAAATAAAATTAGGATAAAGAAAAGTTAATAACAAACAAAATTATTATATTTGATAAAATTTTCAACTTAATTAAGTATCAAGACTCAAATAAAAGAAAAATAATTTAGAAGTTGATGAGTTCTCAATAAAAAAATAGTTAAGGGGGTGTATCATTTTACCTGTTGAATGTTTCGTTTGGACTGATAAATTATATGTAGGGAGTTTTGGAGAAATTATCGCACGTACTGAGCGGAGTCACACACCCGACCTATTCAAACTTAAATTAAAAATAAAAAAAAATCGGAATCTAAATCTAAGTTATTTTATATGATATATATATATCTTAAATCTTAATTATAAGTTTTTTGCTTTCCATGTAGTGAATAATAAATTCATTAACTTTCCTGTTTTTTTTTTAACTATCCAATACCTAAAAAAACTTAAAAAATAACAAAGTTTTATATATAATTGTTCGAAATCCTAGGGTTTAGTGAACATTAGTATTAAATGAGTAAATTAATACAAATTATATGCCACTAATTTTTAATCTGCTTAATACTTGATAATTTTTCAAAAAATTTATAAGTCTTTATGCATAAATCTTTTAGATATTATAATTTAACTTTAAAATATTAAGTGTGATGTATAAATTAAACAGATACATTGGGTGCACGAAATAATTTCTTGCCAACATGTGTATATATATACACACACGCCCGCTGAAAATATAAAAAAGGTAATACGTACCATGCATGGGTTAATTGCAAGTGTTGATGTGGTTACAACATGAACAATAGAAGTTATATTGTCGAAAAAAATTTACGCAAATCACAAAATGCATGGTATGGGTATCATCTCTCGAAAGCCACTCATGCAAACCATCTAATAAAATAAATAAAATCAAAATGAAGAAAATTTTAAGATGAACGTCGAAATAGTAAACACAAACAAAAAGTTTAAAGTTGGAGGAATATATATTAAAAAAGAGTAAACAGTTGGGCTTTACCTCTATCTTCTTTGAAAACTATCGAAAAAACCCATAGTAGAAGAAGGATTGAACACACTGAGGAGATGAGAAAGAGTAGTATAGTATACAAGTGAGATCTAAAAATTAGGAGAGCTCGAGTATTACCCCAAAAGAGTGGGTTATGTTTATGTTAAAAGAGGCTATAAAAGGGAATATTCGCTTCTTTAACGGCTCTCCTGCATGAGCCCACTGTTTATTATTAATAAATGTTACGTGGTGTTGGGTTGTGTTCATTATTCATGGGGATGTTCGGTCAAAAGCGGGTCCGCTCTGAGGGGATGCAACAGAATGGGCCGCGCGAGGCGCCGCACTTTGTTCGGGAGGATCGGCCAATTCGGGCTCGGATTGGGGGGAATTAATGAATCAATAATACAAGAGTTAATTGCACCATTGTTCCCTAACTTTTCTCTATTTTTTATTTTAATTTTGAATTTTTTTTATTAGGTTCCTAACTTTAGTATTTTATTGTAGTTAGATTCCAATCATTTAAATTTCTCCTTTTTTTTTTTTGACGGCATAAGAATGTCAACTCCAACACACTTGCTTATATAGATCACAATCAATGATATAGTAGCCTCCAATTAATTTTAGCGCTGATTTTTTAAAATTTCTGAAAAAATTTGATGTCATGTTTGACTTAACGCCAAATACGTCAGATATTGTCTACGAGACCGATGTGTTGGTAGGTTTGGAGTACAATATTGAGGAATGTGAAATTAGACTTGATGCGATGAGTGCACGTACCGGAGAAGTTAGGATCAAAGTGAAATAATGACTAAAAGGTTAGGGATCGGTGGTCCAATTAATTCTGAAGGCTAAAAATTTGATTGTAACAGAAATTTTAAATAAAAATATTTAATTCGAAAACTTTTCGGATCAAAATCAAATCGTCTAAAAATCATAACCGAACCAAACCAAATCAAAATTTAGTTTAATTAGGCTTGGTGGGGCGTGCGCACCCCCTTGGTTTCGACACGGTCCTGGCCCAAATCTGATTGAACGAAGGCCCATGGGCCTGTCCACTGTGTATTCTTTCGAGGCCCAATCCCCGGGCTTCGCTGGTCAAATTCTACGCCGGCCACATGCGGTAGCCGGCCAACGAGAAATTTCCTTCCCTTCCAAAACAACATGCCAATAAAAATAAAACAAAACCCACCGTCTCTCTCTCTCTCTCTCTCCTAAATCCAAGAAACCCCCTCCATGGCTTCTGATCTCTACCGGTAAGCACCAACTCCTCATCCTCATCATCATCATCTTCTTTTTTTTCTTTTTTTTCTTTTTTTTTTTTTAAATAACGAAGCATATATCATATATGGATGTCGGATTCGATGCAGGTGCGGCGAGTGCGGGGCGGAGCTGAACCTGAGCGGGGCCCACCTCTACCCGCCGGGCACGTACTTCGAGGCCGGGGACAAGGGCACGCTCTCCTTCTCGTGGATCGACGAGTCCAAGTTCCGGTTCGCGAGGGAGAGCCGGTTCGTCCCCTTCTTCGAGACGGTCAACTACTGGGGCGTCCACCGCAACCGCACCCGCATCCTCTGCGACGCGTGCGGCCGCCTCCTCGGCCACGTCTACGGCGACGGGCCCCCCCTCATGCAGGGCCACGGCCAGTTCGGGTTCGGTCCGAGCCAGGCCATTCCGCGCCGCCCCAGGTACCGCTTCAAGATCAAGGCCCTCGACGCTTCTCCTCATTCATAATAAGCTTAATTATATATTGGAGGAATGATTCAGTTTGAATGTGATGATTATTGGTTTTAGCGGAATCTGCGAACACGCTGTATGATTGAAGTAGCAAAATCAAATGCATTTCTGGTGTCCTACTCTTCGCTGCTGCTTCGCACATTTTTCTCTTTCGTTTTTATGTGAATAAAGATTCTGATGTTTCTGTACAATTGAGTCATAATGTCTTCAAAACCTTTCTGCGCAAGCTAAGAATTACTGCAAACACATGTAGGTTTTTGCTAGATCAAAACTTAAATTTGGACAACTTAAGAGTAGCTAGGCTGTGTCTGATGCCAGTATATGAAGCGGACGAACATGCGACTGGCTCCTTGAGATAACAAATAATCGATTTTGGACTTTTCGTGGTGACGGAACTTGGCTGATCTAAGGAATTGTAAAAATTCGACTTGGTTGCCTCATCTACAAGAGGAGGGTCAATAATGAGGAGTCAGAGAATTACAGTAAGAGTGAGGAATTATCTAAGCACTAATTAAAACAATGAAAGGAACTATAATTGAGTTGGGACAATTAGCAGAATTTGTAAATATCAAAAGAAATGAGATCTAGTGAACTTGCTTTTAAGACTTGTTTTAATGTAAACTATTTCTTTTCTCTTGATATTTTCCTTACTAGTTCAGCGATGTGGAGGCATGATGAATTGGAATTTTACAGTTGATTTAATATTTTATCTCGTAGGTCTCTTGTTGAATATACTATCCATGCCCAGTTAAACTTTCTATTGAACTCTTTCATGAGATCGATTGTTTTATAGCCTATATCTTTGTTGCCGCAAAGTTGCTCGTAATTTCCAAATATGTTATCTAAAATTTTCTGCATATTTCTTTACGACTATCATTTGATAGATTTGAACTTTTAGCCAATGTGAGATTATGGCTAAGGTGAATCATCAAGTTAATATTTTTAGCAAAAGTGTCTATAGTTTTTTATGCTGCTTCGATGTTAATGGTTTATACAAGGTTGAATCTAGTTGTGATTTGTGAAGCAGTGGAATTAGAGGGGCCTGTGGAGGGGTTGGAATGGAGCTTTGTTCGTCCCCACCACAGTAGGTTTTGTGACAGGGAATCCCATCTATTCTGACAACTTAGATTAAAGCATCTTTTACCAAGGCGATTTCTGTGTTCTTAAATTTATTAAAAATATTTTTTTGTGATTAAGATTGTGGTAATAATTTTTGTGTGTGTGCGGTATCTGTAATTATTTTGATTGTTACCAATTCTATAGCAAATCACCCGTACACACAAGTTTTTCTTCATGTAGAGAGCTTTTCAAGAAAGATTTGCATTGTATCTGACAAATTACATGATGTTGTACATTTGCTAATGTAAAAAGTGCAATCTCACCGACCGTCTTGGTGGTTGTTACTCGAGATTTCGAATTCGAATTCTAGTTGATTTATATTTTCAGCTAAGTTTATTTTTTTTTAAAATAAACGAAGTAGGTAGCGTGCTATCTTTCTCTTAAAAAAAAGTGCAATCTCATGTTAGACGACTTCACTTGAGTAGTTTTGGAAAGTAGGAGTTTTTATACACTCTTTTATTGGTGAATAAAAGCTGTAGCTCACAACATGCAATCAATTGAGCTCTGCTGGTTTTTCATTTTAACTCAAGCTTGCTCGAGCTCGCTCATTCATCAAACAAGCAGCCAACGAAGATTCATGAGGCAGCATTTTGAGTTTTCGGATTTCTATTATTGTGTTGTTTTGACGAAAAAAACTACTATCAGACCCGTATGATAGCAGGAGATATCAAACGGATCCGGATTTGCGACATGTAGTATAAATTTGCTTTTTTTTTACATCCTCATTGTCACCGTCAGATCCTGCCACCCACATCTTCATGGGCAAAAATTTTATGGACACTGTGTCCATATAAAGCAATTTGAGGACGCGCCGATGGGCGCCGCGTGGCACCTGCCCGAGAAGCCGGATTTTTTCTGGTGCACCCGGTGCATCTTTTTTGCTTTAAAATTTTATTTTTAATTTTTTATTATAATTTAATATAACATATATATATATATATAATGATATTTTTAAAAATATGTAAAAAATTTAGAACTTTTGGTTTAAAATTCTTTTACATATATTTTTTAATATCATAAAACATATCTCTATATATTGAATTATAATTAAAAAATAAAAAATAAAATTTTAAAACAAAAACGGGTGCACTGGGTGCACCAGAAAAAACCCCACTACTCTCCCAAAAGGCAGAGCAGCGGGGGCGATGGGCCCCGCATGGAGGAGCGCGTTACGCGGCGCCCATCCGAAATGGCTGGTGCCACGCGGCGCCCATCCGGTGCGTACCCAAATTACCTTCTATGGACACAGTGTGTATAAAATTTGTCCTGATCTGTATCCTCCTCGCCAACCGTGGTGATTCCCCATCTAGTGACCTGATCTGTGCCTCTCCGGGCTAAAAGATCTGCATCTCGCTACAGTGCACTATCTAAAAGCCGCACACTGAGAAGCCCTCATGGGGATTTTATAGATTTACGCCACGCCTTACTAATCCAGACCCATCTGGTAGGTCTTACTTTTTACGTTCCTGCGCAACACAGCTTGTTTAACTAATCTAGTAATGGAAGAAACGTTTGAAACTTACTCTTTTCCAAGACCAATAAAATACAAAAGTTAGAAATGCGAAACTTTTTGAAAATTTATACAAAATAGAAGAATATTGTATATCGGGTGTGGATGATATAGAGCTGAATCCGACTCCAAATTCTAGTTGGTTTTATTTTGTACTTATATTTGCACCGCTCGGGTCTCAAGAGGTAATGTGGGCTATGCCTATACGGAGCGGGCAATGTTCACCCGGGCCGAAAATGGGTCGGAGGTACGGCCCGGCCCCGAATCCGGACCGTGGCCTCGCAATAGGGGGGGAAATGGAACGAAAATGTAAGGAGTGGAACGAAACCATGGCCGCTTCCTCTTCTCTCTCCCGTCGAACCCTCTACCGAACCCTCGCGATCGTGCCCAAAATCCCCCTCCGATCCCTCCACGAAGGCCCCGACACCATCGACGAGCTCCTGGATCGCCACCTCGTGAAGAAGAAGAAGACGACGACGACGAGCCACGGCGGCGGCGGGGACGACGACGACGAGGAGGAGCTCGCGCTGCGGCAGCGGCGGCTCACGAGCACGCGGCGCGAGGCGCTGGCGCTCTACCGCGACATCCTGCGCGCGACGCGGTTCTTCGCGTGGCCCGACGCGCGCGGCGTGCCGTGGCGCGACGTGCTCCGCGCCAACGCGCGCCGCGAGTTCGAGGAGGCGCGGTTCGAGCGCGACCCCGAGGTCGTCGCCAAGCTCCTCATCGGCGGCCGCGACGCCGTCCAGAAGGCCCTCGACAGGCTCGTCGACGCCAGCAAGAAGATGGCCGAGGCCGAGGCCGAGGCCCGAGATCGGGGCGGAGGTGGGAGGTGAAATCGAAACCCTAGATCGAGCGAAAGAGTGGTGGAATGGCGAGATCCCTAAAAATTTCCTTCTTTTTTTTTTTTGGGCGTTTTTTGGGGCGTTGTTGTTGTTTTAGTAGACGTTTTTATGTGATGGAATAATATCAAATGTGTAGAAATTTGTTTGTTCATACTTGATTGGTTGGTTAATTATACTTTTTTTGGATGGATTGGGTGAGTAATAATTGGTATAATACCTGATAGTAGCTTTTCTCATATGAGCATATAGCACTAGATTTATGTCTATGAATAGCATCTTAGCTATTTATATATCAAGGATTTTGTCTTGTTTCTTCTTTTTTTTGTGTGTGTAATCGTTCTGTATAATGTAAATGTTTCTCCTTATAGTTCCCTTGTTTTAAAAATCGTAAGCACAACATTCTTATGCCTCAATCTAGTTATTCAGCATACTCTCTTTCATTGTAGATGTAGATATCAGAGAAAATTTGCTGATCTAAACCAAGTTTCAATATAAACTCACTCTAACAGACCATGTACAACTTAAACAGCTTCCCATTTTAGAATTCAACCTTGCATTCCTGGGATACTTTTTTTCCTTTTTCTTTTTTACCATTACAATCCCAAACGAAATCAATTCCTTGGTTGCGGCCGCAAAAGCAATAGAGTGCTGCATGATGCAAGTATTGTTTGTCATACTTGCTCTATGTTTAACAATATCAGGATTTACAGATTTGCTCACAAATTGCTTTCTCTAGTGCAGAAGCCACTCTGTTTCTTCTTGTAATTTTCCGGTTCTGCAGCTTGCCTGAATGTCATATATCTTTTCATCGATTAAAATCTCTTGTATATTCAGACTCATTACTGATATTCTTCTAGCACCATCTTCCTACTTTTTATCGCTGTCGCTGTTACAATCACCAGTAATCGCCACAACAACACGAACCCTCGGAGAAGTGATGATAAACTCTTGTATCTCCAACAATAATCTCCCTTCCCGAGGATTCGGATATCAACTTAAGCGCGTGGTGGCAATGATTGCATATTCTCACATTCTTCTTGACTAGTATGGGGGTTCCAATTTCAGTGGATATCAAACCAAACACAACTGCTAGCCTCACACTGTGCTTATTAGCCAATGTTGCCTTCTTTTCTCCAGCTCGAATCAGATCAAACACTACCTTGCCATTCCCTGCAGTTTCCCCTATCAATCTTGATAAAATATCGGACACTTCATGTATCTTATTACTCTGGACATGCGATCTATCCTCGTTGACGAAACTACATGTCTTATTCTGAAGCTCAACTAGGCTTTTAGCGGTCGTCTTCTTCAACCCTTTCTCCTTCATCGAAGATCTCACCCTCTCTACATCCTCCCACCTCCCGGCGTCCGCATACATACTGGATAGCAGGACGTAGCAGCCCGTGTTATCATGCTCCAATTGAAATATGCGCTCAGCAGCGTATTCCGCCATTTCTATGTTATCATTGTTCCTACTTGCTGTTAACAGAGACCCCCATATTCGTGCTGTCGGGACCAACGGCATGCTCTCTATAAACCCTAACGTCTCTTTAAGATCTCTGGTGCGGCCTAGGAGATCAACCATGCATCCATAGTGCTCGATTTGGGGTGTTATACCGTATTCTTGTTCCATGGAATTGAAGTACATCCACCCTTCGTCTATCAGTCCAGATACACTGCAAGCAGTTAGTACCGACACGAAGCTACTCTCGTTTGGCTGCAACCCGCTCGATTTCATAGCAGTGAACAAGTCAAGTGCGGTCCTTCCGTGCCCGTGAATTCCACATCCCATAATAATCGTATTCCACGATATTGTATCCTTGCACGCTATTCTGTCGAACACCTCTCTCGCACTCTTAAGATCACCGCATTTTACGTACATATATACGATCGAATTCAGCAACAGAGTATTGTCGCCATAACCTGAACGAACAACATAACTATGTATTTGCTTCCCATGCCGAAGCGATTCTATCTCTCCATAAGCAGGTATTACGGTTGACAGCGTAAAGACGTCTGGTTTTAGAGGCTCATTCTGTAAGTCGACGAAGAGTTGCAAGGCTTCTCCATACCTCTCATTCTGTACATAAGCCGCAATCATGGCGTTCCATGATACCATACTCTTTTCCGGCATCTCATTAAATAGTATTTCCGCCGATTTAACTTTCCCACATTTTCCGTACATCTCAGTTAACGCAGTCCCGAGAACCAGGTGAGGAAGGAACCCTCTTCTTATTGAAAACCCATGAATGGTTTCTCCGCGAGACAAGCTCTCTATTTGAGCACAAGCGTTTAACAAATTCACCATCGTGACCGTGTCTGGATCTATTTTCTCCTCCCGCATCTCTCTCACGCAATCAAATGCTTCGTCGGGTTGATCGTTCAGAGCGTACCCACCTATGAGAGAATTCCATGCGACGACATTTCTCAGAGGCATACCGTTGAACAATCTCCGGGAATAAATCATGTTACCGCATTTGCAGTACATATCAAGAAGAGAAGTTTGAACTTTGATATCATCTTCGAGCTCGTGCCTCATCGCATGCCCATGGATTTCCCTCCCTTGCTTAGATAACAACTCCATAGAACACGCCGCGAGAGCACCCATGATCCCAATCCTATCATGCTTAATCCCTAGAGCTTCACTCAACTCCCTAAAGCACGATAGCGCCGTCGACGCCTCTCCATTCGAAACATAGCCATCGATCATCGAGTTCCACGATACACGGTCTCTCACCGGCATTTCCTCAAACACCCTCTTTGCATCACTAATAAGCCCAAATCTCGAATACATGGTAATGAGGGAATTGCAAATAAAAAGATCTGAATCCAATCCGATCTTGAGTACCCTCCCATGGGCTTTTAAACCGTCATCGCGCCCCGACAAGACGGTGCAGGATTTGATGACGAAGGGGAAGGTGAAGTTATCCGGTCGGACGTTCGCGACGTGCATCGCGTAGTAAAATTCGAGAGCTTCTTCGTAGAGCTCGGCATCGGTGTAGCCTCTGATCATGAGGTTCCACAAAAAGGCATCATGTTTCTTCTTCTTCTTCTTTGTGCCGCGGAACAGCGACATGGCTTCGTCCATGCGACCGGATTGGATGTAGGAGAGAAGGGTTCGCGCAACGAAGGCATTGTTGGTTTGTTTGGATAATGTTTTCGGTGTGGATGAGATGTTGGTTTGGGAAGTGTTGGTGGAGTTGCTGCAGAAGCAGGGGAGAGAAGCTGTGGCCATTACCACTATACCTATATATATTATACACACTAGAGAAGAGCTTGCATAGCTGTGTGGAGTGAGTGTTATATATAGGTATTCATTGCTTTTGTAATTTTGGATGCATTATCCAAAGGGGGACTGCAATACACAGCCATACAGTTTGCGTGGGAATTACTACTTATACGTTGCAGGGATATAAATAGTTTGGATTCTGGGTCGAATCCTATGGAGAAGTGAAATAAGTAAGTATAAAGCTAATCTACATTGGAAAGTATAAAAAAATTAATACTTATTAATTTTTTTACTTTTGAATTAAAAATTATAGTGTTAGAATAACAGTGATCCATCTAGGATTTAATGATCCTCCTAAAATAATAATATTAATTTAAAAATTAGAATAATCAACAGAGTTGATTCAAGAATTAAAAAATTAAAAATACCATATAAATAGTGCTTCTAGAAGCAGCATAGCCGTACTCACGAAGCAAAACCAAAAAATATATTATCATTTTTTATAAATCGGGACGCTTGGTCATCTGTAATTTTATATTTCTGTCCTTTGAATTAGAATTTGAATAAAAAATCATGCTTTTTAATCTTTCTAAATTCTGTGCCTTACCATCAGAAAATTAGTGGTTTATCAAATTTAATAATTTATCAGTTTCGATTCCAAATGGATTCCTTAGTTTGTTAGCGCATAGGAGTGAGCTTTTCTTTGTTACATATAATAAACGATAAGTTTCGGAATGCTCCAAAGTATTTTGAGAAATCCCACCCACCCTAAATTTTATTTTATATGAGATATCACTTTTTCCACACAAATTTACATAAATTCACCAATTACATAAATAAAGGCACCACATTGATACTCAGAAAACACCAAAGTATGCAGTGCAATTTCCATAGAGAGCAGGTGAGCTGAAAATGAAGCACGATTTTTGTGCAAGGTAAGTGTTGCTCCCCTTCTTTGCATGATCATCAATGGATTGGATGGCTGGTTGATTTAGATAAGCATATTTGCTTTTAGTCCACCTGCACCCGAGAAGAAAATTTAAATAAAAACAAAGCTTTTTTTTAGTCCATTTGTAGACATTATTAAACAATGTTTACTCAGATATAAGATACAATGATGATCTACAGAGAATAACGTATCAGGAACATTTCCCTGTGTTTAAGGTGTTTTATACGTTACTCTATGCCACTAAATGCTCAAGCGGATTCATTAATCTAGAAGCCTTATCTCAAGCATTTTGGTTGGTTGATAAAAGCTAAGACTTTTTCTTTTAACTTTTTGTGAGGGTCACACCATCCTCCAACTGGAGAAGTATTTGTGAGTATCATTGAAAACCAATGATTTTGAAAATTGTTTACAACCCAAAAATATTACTGGATCACAAATTATCGGTTCAATCAGTGATTCGATCACCAGATTGAATGATGCCACTATATAAACATAAATATTTAATTATTATTCTTTATGCTATATATAATAAAAAATATATACTAAGTATAGCATTTTATATTATTTTTAAATATTATTATATTATATATTTAAAAATATATTCAAAGTACAAATTATTAAAAAAACTAGTACATATTTTTTACTTAATTATTGAAAAGTAAAATAAAAAGAAACCTGACCAGTTTGGTCTGAATTGGTCAAACCGGATTTTAAGCCAGTCCGGTGTTATGGATTGAATCGAATGGGTTTGGGCACTGGATCACGATCCGACCAGGCAGATCAATCCGGGTTAAACCAAGCATAGTACTCAATTACAAACTTTCTTGAAGACTTTATAGCCATTAATAATGTTAAGAAAAACATTATGGCCCACAAAAGACTTATTAATAAAAAGCATCTTTGAAGTGGTCGATACATGAATATCCTGATGTTAGTTGCTGTTGTACCAAGTATCTACGTTAGCTATTTAAATTAAGTAGAAAATGAAGTAGAACACTTGATTAATATAGTTTAGAATAATGGCAAGTTGTAGGGAATTAACCTACCAGTCCTTGATCCCAATTCTCAGCTCCTTGTTGTTGTCGTCGCCGTCGTCGTCCCCCTCCTTCCCTTCCTCCTCATTCTTCTCGCCGTCAATGATCTCTCTCAGCAACTCCTCGAATCGCCTAAAATCTTCTTCCTGCTCTCATCATCCTCAAAGAATTACATACGAAATTAATCATGTTATCTTATATAAGATGATCATGTCATATATATCTGCTGAATAAAGAAGAGTGACACAGGGAAGACACCTTGAACAAAATTGCAGATAAAAGCCTAATCAATTGCATATGATACAGTAGAAGCAAAGAAACCTTAGATCAACTAGAGATCAGAAAAAAAACTAAGAGTGATAATCTTGCCTTGAGAGCCTTAGCTCTGATTCTTGCAGCGGCCTTTTGCGCGGCGAGAAGGTGTTCCTCCTCCACCATCTTCTTCCTCCGCCAGAAGCGATCGATCTCCTCCTTTGTTATGCTCTTGACAACAACCATCTTTCGTGTCGATGTCGGCAGAGTCGATGGGCTCAATGTCTTCTTCGTCGCGCCTTCTCCCTTCCTTTGCGCCATCATTATTTCCTCTGTTTGCTGTTTGCAACCTCTCCTCCCTCTTTTAATTCTTCTCCTTGAGTGCAAGAGAACCTATATATTTATCTGAAGCCACTGCTATACAAACCTAACGTCCTGAGAGAGACTTTGGGAGGCTTCCCCTCTCAGACTTCTTGTAGTCTCCTATCTTTCTTTTTTTTTTCTTTTTTTTTTAATATTCTTTTTCTCTCTTATGTATTTGCACACTCTTGTGCTTATCTTCCAAGTTTGGTCATCATATATTAGTCCACTATGACAAACTGGGTCCTACCACTAGTCCTGAGCCGGTGGGCGGTCCATTGAAGCTATTAAGCTGGTAAAATAGTACAATACCATCTAATATAATAATTCAAGCTAATAGTAGAAATGGGACATAATGGCTTGCTACAGCTAACTTTTTGCCACTGTTGAGAGATGTTGATGTTATTATAGCCTGCTTAATTTGAAACTTTTCTATTGGGGAAAGCAATGCTACAATTTTGTAATAAATAAGGACCAAAGGAAAATGAAAAACTAACCACCTTACCATATGCTTTCCAGGGGAATTATACACCCTCTATTCCTCTCCAAGTAATTATTTAAATAGAAGAACGTTTTAATTAAACTTTCAAGCGATATTTACAGAACTAAATGAATAAAGAAGATAACGATCGAGAGAGATATCAAAAATACGAAAAGAAATATTGATGGGAACACCACCGTTCATGGCAAGCATAAACAACTGTAATTCCATTACAATCTAGTGGACATCGCGTGGTGGTGAGAATCATTTCATACCAAACTTTATGCCACAACAACAGATAATGCGTCAGATAAAAGATTTTGAGTTTTGAAAATGTTTCATTATAAAAGAAAGTTTCAGAAAAATAGAAGAAGAACTGTATATACTTGTTATACTACATATTCATTGTCCGATGAACAGATATTATGCCAGCATACATTTTCTTCTGAGAGTCGTGTAGCTTCAAAGAAACATACAGTTCGAGTGTGATTCTTCCACACGGGAAGAATATGTTTTTAATTGATTTGGCTGCTTCTAATAATAATGAAATTAATTGTTGAGTACCACTAATGCATGTAGAAAACCAGCATCATTGTATGCCTCCAAACAAGTTTCCAACATCATTGTATGCCTTTTTTCCTCTTGCTGGCCTACAAAATAAAAAAAATTTGTCGTGCGTTAGAGAGGATCATAAAAGCAGAAAAGATGGCAAACTATAGAAAAGTATTTGTAACATTAGGCAAACAAAAAAGATGGATGGCTGCTTTTGTAACAAAACATGGATTATGGATTTACAAAAGCCTTTTACTTATCCATGACAAAACCACGTCTTCATTCTAGGCAAGATGACAGCACTATCAGAAACTTAAATTCAATCCAGAGTCTTGACTACACAGCTAGTTTACTTGTAATTCCAGGAGGGAAAAGAAACCCTCACCAGTGTCTGTTCATCCAAATGCATCTTTAATATACAGCAGGTCAATAAAACAATAAAAACCATTTAGTTCTAATTCCACTACGATGGCGAACAACATTGAGCAGTTGAGCAACATAGATATTCCCCACAACATGCACCCACTTTAGATCCTGCTTTATAATGTCCACTTCTGTGTACTTCAGGCAACTAAGGACATTTAACAGTTTGTGCAGGCTTTCGTGAAAATTATTAGTACACAAATGTTAGATCTAGAGGAGTCCAAAAAGTGATGAGAACATCATACATACAGATGGTGCGAAAGAGAAGCAAATAAAATGACAATATGAATTAGGAAAAGTTAAGAACATTAACTAAACATGTTATTTTACCTCTTGAAGTTTCTTCAATATCATAGCTTCGTACTCATTAAAGCCAGCTCCGACAATGTTGCTGACTTTTGGTTCAGTTGTTTCAGCAGCCTGTGCAGAGAAACTATCTGAAGTGTCTGCCGTAGTCACAAGAGGAAGAACAAGTAACGGATTTGAAAGACTCCCGCTCATGCTGTGTGTAGCTGCTTCCTGACAAAAAGAAAAAGAAAAAAAAACAAATGTAACAGTAATAAGCAGATCTGAATAAGATTATGCATGGGATTGAAACTGCATATAAACAGAAGAAAGTATATTCAGTGCATAAAGCAACCAACAACATCAAAAATATGTTATTCAGGATTCTTAAGAAGACAATTTTTCTTGCCATTGTACCCATTATCGATATTCAGGGTATCACTATGAATAAATCAATTATGCAAGTTAAATTTGGAACGTTGTTGTCTGTGCTAAAGCCTAAAGCTACTACCACAAATCATCAATTAAATTTCAATCGCATGATTCCACAATAAGCTGAAATTGAAGGTACAATCCATTTATAAGAGAAGTTCAACAATTAACAGAGCTACAAAAAAGTGAACTGAACAATTCTTCAGCCAACATGGATCACATAAAGATGCCTGGCTTAAGTTCAACGGAACTTCATTTTAGCCTTTTTGACTAATAACGAGCAATTAGGACCAAAAAAGATAGGTATAAGGGTCTAGGCCTCAAAATAGGCAGAAATAGTGATGGTAAAGATCACATGATTATCAGCCAATCCTTCCTGAAATGTGTGACCCAGCTGTGAATAGATCTTCCTACACAAAAAGAAAGCAAATGGTAGACTCAATTTCCTACAATAGCCTCCCAGTTTCAGCACTTGACCACATTTATAGAGCATGTGGAGCGAATCCAAGGATTGCGGATGAGATGAGATGGAGGCTATATTGCTGGAAGGAAGCGGAATGCAGCTACGAGGTCTTCACATAAAGTCTTAGGTTCAGCATATAAGAGGCTAGATGTGGAATATTTTAGTGAACCATTTTGTACGAATCTGTGCTGCGAGGAACTAGCAGTAACAATGTAGAAGAAAGGAGAAAAGAGTGAAGAAAGAAGAGCGCGAGCAACAAACCAAACTGTTGCTGACTTGTCTGGTTACCAGCAGAATTTGCTTTTGCCAAAAGCAGCTTAAAGAAAGGAAACAAGAGGGATTGAGAAGAAATAGACTACGAAATGACGGGGAACCTTTGACCATGAAAAATAAGGGGAACTTGCAAGAGGAAATGAAAAAAAGGGGGGGAGGTAAGAACTACGAAATACTAGCATGTTATCTTCTTATCTTCTACTGGAAATTTAAGTCAGCTGCAGTCTTTTATAGCCATTGGAACACCTTCTCTTTGGAAACTAATACGATACTCGAGACGGATGCCAAATCATCACAATATCTCCTCTTTACGGTAAAGGAATCAATCCTAGTTTCGGGAACCAAATAAGAGATACAGAAATATTCTAAATCTTCAATGTTTTCTCTTATTGGGAAGCAGATCACACCTCTTTTTATAATCTTTCAGTAGTTATAAATCTCAACCTAGGTTCAGAACATTCTCCTGTCCCTTGTATATGATATCAAATCCGTATAATTCAATGAAGTAAGAAGAGATCAACAATTATGAGATAAGCATTTCAAATGAGGATGACCGATGGCATGCAGAGAAAAGTAAGTGACAATATAAATATTCCATATTATACGCGTTAAAAAAAAAAAACTAATGGAACAGAAAAAGATTCTCGCCCCAAACATACTAAAAGGATATTTCTCGCTAGTCTAAATACTGAGATGTTTAATATGTTTCTGAGCTTTCTAAAAGTTGCACCTAGATGACAATTCTTGCAAATATGAGATTTTTTTAATATATAAATAGGCTTCTCATGTCCCCTACACATTCAATATGCTAGAATAGATATTCAGCTTGTTTTTGTAGTTATAGAAGCTGTTTACTTTTGTTTGTTAATACCATTCTCTTCAAGGTCTCGAACTTTCCCAGAACTAAGAAAGCATGGCAAACTTACCACAGCATCTTTGGAGGACATCACGACGATGGCCGAAGCCTTGCTTTTAGATTTCTTCGATCTAATTACAATATCTTCTACCTCTCCGAACCTCTCAAAGATCTCTTTCAACTTGGCCGCAGTGTAATCGCCCAAACTCCTCTCCCAGGAGACCTTCAACATCTTCTCCTTCTCCAACGCCACCTTTCCACTCTCCTCCGAGCCCTCTCGCTTTCCCTGTCCAGATGTCTAGCAAAAATTTATGCAGCGAATTAGCACATGAACTAATTAGCACGCACTATAAATTTAAATAGAGCGAGCCCTAAACCCTAATCTTACCGAGGCGGAAGCGGGGGCGGACTTATTGGCCTTCCGCGCCAGGAATTCGTCGAGCTCGCGCTGCAGCTGCGCGGCGACCTTCTTCTCGCGCAGCTCGGCGAGCTCGGCGGGGTCGGTGGCGCCGTCGCGAGCGGCGGCGGCGCGCTCCCGCTCGTCGAGGTCGGCGGCGAGCTTGCGGCGCTTGGTGTCGCGCGCCGAGTCGCGGAGGGCGCGGTCGCGGCGGGCGCGGAGGCGCGCGTCGAAGGCGCGGCGCGCGGCCTCGTCCCTGAGGACGTCGTAGGAGGCGCGGAGGCGCTGGAAATCGGCGGTGGCGCTGGGGTCGTCGGGGCGCTTGTCGGGGTGGCGCACGCGGGATTGGGCCTTGTAGGCCTTGTCGATCTGATCTAGGGTTAGCCTCGCCCCCTCCTCGCCCGAGGGGAGGCGGAGGACCTCGTAGTGGTCGATCTCCTCCTCCTCCACCGCCGCGCCGCCTCCGCCGCTCGCCATTAGAGAGGGGGAGTGGAGCTACGCTGCTCTATTCGACTAGGGTTTTTTTAGGAGACGCGAGAGAAGTAAGGGAGAGGAGAGGAGAGCGCGCGCGGAGACGTGCGGTTGCTCCCTTCTAATCCTTCGGTATTGGCCGACTAGGAAAATTAACAAAATAATGAAAATAATTAAACTAAGACCATTTTGTAAAATAATTTAATTTCAAGGAGATTTTTCTTTGCCCCAATTCCTTCCTGGATGTCTCCGCACAGGCGCACACTAACAAAAATTGCAGAGAATTTTTTTTGAAAATGTTGTAATTATTGCGTTTAATTTTAGAATTTATTTAGATGCATTAATACTGTGACATGTGAATTCTAATATTATGCTAGCAAAATAAAAAAATATTTAACTCTGCACTGATTATTTTTACAATAAATTTATAAATTTTTATTTATATTTTGATATTCTAGTAAAAATATGAAAATATCTCAATATGAATATAAATACAAATTTTTTAAAAGCATGACACTATGAAATCCTGGAAAATCACTACAGATAATTCCAAAATGGTAAGATACCCTGTTTACAGATAATTATTTTTTTATATATACGATAATAATAATTAAATTGAATTATTTTTATAATAAAAAAATGTTCAAACTAAAACGGTGGAGGACTAAATTGAAATTTGAGTAAAATTTCGGGCCTACTAGTACAATGTACCCCACGACCTAGGGGTGGAAACGAGCCGAGCTCGAGCGAGCTTATTTCAGCTCAAGCTTGACTTGAAATTAATTTCGAGCCTAAATTTAGGCTCAAGCTTGGCTTGAAATCAATTCGAGCCGAGCTCGAGCGAGCCTAACTTCGAGTCGAGCGAGCTCGAGCCCTAAACGAGCCGCTTGAAATTCTTAACATCGTGCAATCTATAGTTTAATTTTTATAAAATATTATCTAAAATTTGATGTAAAAAATGTCTAATAATTCAACATACAAAATGAATGCATGAAATACGATATTATAATATTTAAAAAATATTAGGAAAAGCAATTATGCGAGCAAGTGAAAAAGAGAGAGAGAGCAATTAGAGCAGAATTTTGCTAGTTTGATTTTGTGGGCCCAATAATCCAAACTCTATATACATATGATTAAAATACAAAATATATATTATATATAATTATATATATATATTTCGACTACTATACTATAGACCCCTTTATATTCATAAGTTTTCGATCGTTAGATCTACCTTTTGACAATTTTTATTCGTTAAATCATGCACTATTCAACCAACCACCCACTCAATCCTAGGGGACCGTTATCATCCTAATCGCACATCCCTTCATCCAACGACCGAAAATTTATAAGTATAAAAGGGTCTATACTTGTAAGAGTATAATAGCCCTAACATATATATATATATATATATATATATATATATATATATATAAATTAGGCTACTATATTATTAATAGTACCAACCGATTGCTATTAGATTTTCGGCCCTTGGATGAAGGGATGTGCGGTAAGGATGATAGTAGCCCCCTAGGATTGAGTGGGTGGCTAGTTGAATAGTATGATCTAACGGATGGAAATGACCAAAAGAGTAGATCTAACGGCAAAAAACTCGATAGCACCAAACGCTTGGTACTATCGATAATATAATAGTTGGACTCTATATATATAAGTAGATCTAATGGCAGAAAACTCGATAGCACAAAGTGCTTGGTATTATCGATAGTATAGATAGTATAGTAGCCGGACTATATATATATATAGTTCGGCTACTATGCTATCGATAGCACCAAACGCTTGGTGCTATCAAAATTTGTGTCGTCAGATCTACCTCTTTGATCATTTCCACCTATTAGATCATACTATTCAACTAACCATCCACTCAACCCTAGGGGATCACTCATTCTAACCGCACATCCCTTCATCTAAAAATCGAAAATTTAATAGTAAGTGGTTGATACTATTAACAGTATAGTAGCATAATTTTATATATATATATATATATATTTTGAGCTTTTCGAGCCTAATTCGAGCGAGCCCAGTAATACTCAAGCTTGGCTTGAAATTAATTTCGAGCCTAAATTTAAGCTCAAGCTTGTTTGAAATTAATTCGAGCCGAATATCGAGCCGAACGCGAGTCGAACACGAGCCGGCTCGCTCATTTGCCAGCCCTACCACGACCACGGTATCCGCTGCGTTACCAAACGCAGTAAATAAATACGACCCAAACAACTCCCTCGTCGCATTCATTTCCCCTCCGCTTCTCTCCCCCAAATTTAAAACTCAGAAACGAAACCCCCTCCTCCCTCTCCCTCTTCCTCTCTCTCTCTCTCCCACGCAAGCGAGAGAGAGCGATCACACTCTTCGTAACCGATCGGAGGTACTCGATCTCGCATAAATGGAGCGAGAGGAGCCGATCCTCCTTGCTATCTTCGTCGTTCTCCATGGCGAGGAGCATCCGATACCCTCGTCTCCTCTTGAGCAAGAGGTTGTTGCGATCGATCGCGAGGAGGGTTCGCCAATCGCGGCCTCTCCCTCTCCGGATAATTTTGCGCTACGCGATCGTCTCCACGACAATTTTGATCGTGGCGGTGGTACTCTGGATGATCATCTCCGTCGTGCTCTTCCTCTTTCGCGATCATCGTCTCGATCCGTATGAAGAATCTCTTCTTACGTACCAGAAGTAAGATCGTCTCGTTTTCCGTTTGTTTTTGTGTGTAAAAGGTGTTTGTATGTGAAGTTTTTTTTGTGTTTCTTGATGCAGCGATGTGAAGGATGAGGTGCTCGGGGAGAGAGGGGAGCCGTGGTCGGAGGTGCTCTCGTGGAAACCGAGGGTTTTCATGTATCATAATTTCTTGGTACGAGAATCCTTTCTATTTCTTATCGTCTTCTTCTTTTTGTTGTGATTTTAATAATTAGGGATGCGGATTTATGTATTGAAATTGTTGGGGCCTGTTTGGATGCCTGGTACATCCTTTTCTGTTTACTCAAAGATTTTGCAATAATTGGTAGATTAGGAGTGTGATTATATATATATATATATATGTGTGTGTGTATGTATAGAATTGAGCTCCTATGCTTTTAAAAGTAAAGTCATTGATGCTCGTAGATTTTCGGCCTTTGGATTAAAAAATGTGCGGCTAGGATGATAGTGATCTCCTAGGGTTGAGTTGAGTGGATGGTTGGTTGAATAGTATGATCTAACGGGTGGAAATGATCAAATAGATAGATTTAACGGCGGAAAATTTACAAGCACCAAGTGCTTGGTGCTTTTAAAAGCACCATAGCCGAACTCTGTATGTATATATATATGTATGTATATGTATATATATGTACGTATATGTATGTATATGTATATGTGTGTGTGTATATATATATATTCATTTTCTAGGAGTAAGATAAATCACTCGTAGGTAGAATGCATTTTTCTGAAAAACCTCGACTGCTAGGACCTTGCAATGGACTAAAAACATATTCATATGTTGTAATCACAAAAGAATAATTCCTATAGGCTCTGTTTGGATGCGTGAACATCTTATTTGGTATATTTTTTTGATTTACTCTAGAAGCATGCACTATTTGGTAGATAAGTAGTGTGATCAAATATCTAGAATATAAATCATATTCAGCCTTTAAATCATTTTTTTGGAATAAGATAAATCATTTTGTAGGTGAAATATGCTATCCTATCAAATCATGGATGTCGAGATCTTTTGAGAAACAAAATCAAACACTTAGCTTCCAATCACGCAAGAAAATCTTTATGCCGAATAAGGTATCATTGGATATCTTATTTCGGCATCGAAAACAGGGCCATAATGTACGAGTTCTCACTGGATAATTTGTTCTAACATCCAAACAGGCCCTTAGGATAGAAAATAATGCAGCATGCCTACTGGATTCAAATCCAACTACTATATATGGAATGATGCCTAAAATTTTTTAAAGTGCAAAAAGCCTCCAAAATTTGTAAAGATAGATCATCCAAAAATGATTATAATTATACTTCTATTGAATGTCATTTAATCAGTCTAAGGAGGAATGTGAGTACCTAACTAATCTAGCGAAGCCTCATCTGGTGAGGTCTGCTGTTATCAATAGAAGCAACGGAAAGCCAAGGAACACCAGGTCTGCACACTTACCTTGCTACTTAATTTACAATTTTCAACCATTTTCACATTAATCTTTGTATCCAGTTTTCGCACTAGCTCAAGCATGTTCTTTAAAAGAGGTCAGTACAAAACAATTCGAGCTATTGAGAAAAGAATCGCAGATTTTGCCTTCATACCTGCAGGTACTGTTATTGGTGATACTTATTTTACATGCATTATTAGCCATTGAAATCAGTACGTTTTTTGCATACTCGTTATGAAGCTTGCTTAGGTTTTGTTTTGTAGCTTGGCAGCACGACCTGTCCATATGCACAGTATCTTTGTTTTTAAAAGAAAAAAAAAAGGAAAGTCAAAAGAAGTTACTACTAACTTTTCATTATTTATTGCCAAACAAACCTCAAAGACGTATAAATTGCAAGCAATCCACCATCCACCAGCGCATAGTGTTTGTAAATACAAAACAAAAACAACAGCAGTATTAAACTAGGCCTTACCTTATCAAATTTGAGTAGAGAAACATTCCTTATTACATCTATGGAGGTCATAGGACAAAAGACATAAAATTTAAAGAAAGAAGGGCCTCCAATGGAAGAAATTGTTAAGGGGAATAAGGGGAAGTTATATGTATTACTCTTTTTTTCAAGGATTTAAATGTCGTGACATGTG
Organism: Puya raimondii; assembly: GCA_016920855.1. Lineage (NCBI taxonomy): Eukaryota > Viridiplantae > Streptophyta > Magnoliopsida > Poales > Bromeliaceae > Puya > Puya raimondii. The sequence continues at coordinate 105,640,466 of JABWPP010000050.1, read as the reverse complement.
GTCGTGTCGAAAATCTGCTTGCACGGTATGGCACCCTTACTGTGCCAATGCATGCCGGTCACAAAAAAGACCATGTGTGCTCATACACTATAGCATGAAATATTTATTTTCTTTGGCTCCAGTATATTCTAATTGCTTATTATATATCTTTATTGAATTGTTTGCACTTTATTGAGATAACTACTTACTAATCTTAAAGAAAAGAGGGTTTTGAGCCGTGCCATCGGCGTGCTATCAGCATGGGGTCGTATCGTGCCGATATCTTATTAGCACGGTATGGCACGATGGATATGGCCCGTGCCAATGGGAACTCAATTCCTTGCTTTTCTTTTTTAAAGTAAATTGCCACTTTTCTCTCCTAAAGTGCCAAGGTTGTTCTTCTGTTTAGCTGTGTTAAGGTTCATGTTTAACGTAGAAGGAAGGCTATTTATCTATTTGTTGTGTGTGATTCCTCAAATGCATTCTTGAACATATCAAAGTATTCAAACCAATTTCTTTTTGTGCTGGGTACGGCCTCTTTTTACTTCTTTCCCTAGGATTTCCACTAGTTTGATGTTCTTTTGTCATACTCCTCTGTAACTTCCTTTTTCCATGTTGTTCCACATGCTTACACTTTATTCTTATTTACCTCTACTGAGTCCCTGTTGTCTTTTCCTTTTCTCTCCACTAGTTTGATCCACCTGTAAACAATTCCTTAAATGCTTTATTATGTCCCATTGTCACCGTTAGTTATGGTCTCGATCGTTGTAATCCAATCCATGATCATAACTAAAGTGACGTGTGTAATTTAAGGCTTCTGCTATTGTTTTAGGAACCATATAAGAAAATGAAACACTGAATCTTTGAGAACAAAGAATGCAAATTGGGCAGGTGAATTGTTTCTAATATTCTCATATGATTCATGCTGATGTACCAATGTTATGTTGATGATATATCCTGTTATTTGGTTTAAGTTGCTTATTTGCTTCTTATACTACTGTGTTTTTCTATGCTTTACTAAATTCTTTGGAGCTAATTGCATACAGAACATGGGGAAGGGCTTCAGGTTGTGCACTATAAAGCTGGAGAAAGATATGCGGCTCACTACGATTACCTTTTTGATAAATTTAGCATCAGGAAGGGAGGTCAGAGAATAGCAACCTTTCTTATGTATCTGTATGTATTAGGCTTCTTAAAATTCATTTATCTCGTATTGGCTTGCTCAAACCACCTTTAATCTGAAACCATTTTGACTTAGGTTTTGTGTTTTATTTTTCTCCTTTGGGAGGTACTGATACAGTTCAGATGTTGAAAAGGGTGGCGAGACAGTATTTCCTTATGCCAAAGTAAACACCAGCTCTTTACCATGGTACAATGAGCTATCTGCGTGTGCAAGGAGGGGCCTTGCTATTAAACCCAAGATGGGAGATGCCATTCTTTTCTGGAACCTAGGACCTGATGGCACACCAGATCCATTAAGTATGCATGGTCAGCTTCCTACCCTTGGATCTGGTTTTACCTTTCTGGCTGTAGATTGCATATAACTTGTAAAATAAAAAATATTCTCCACTCTTGCTGTAAGCATATATATTTGCTGTATTCTTGAGTGGATACTCCATTGTGCTATCTGCAGAAGGGTGCCCTGTAATTGAAGGGAATAAGTGGGCGTGTACAAAGTGGATGCATGTTGAGTTCTTCAGATCTAGACAATAAAGGTACTCTTCTACTCTCTCACTTGGTTGGCCCTTGGCGCATTGTGTTTGACTTTTCCTGATTTTTTGCTTTAACCAGCGCCATATAAATATATTAGGGCTTCCCTGTCTTGTTTTTTTTATAATCTTTGTTCGGGCATCTTACAAAGCTTCTAGTTTTAAGATGATTTCTACGGCCTTTGTAGACTTTCTGTTGATTTTGGTGTCTCGGAGAGCGTTGATCAAATGAGATAACTCCATATGTTAAGGTGTTATCATACTAAATAATAATGCATGAAATTCTTGCCAAGTTTCCAATGAAAGAGATAGCACGGCTGTCTTTGTAACTGATGTTAATATTTATTTCTGAACTTTTGTTTTTCACTTTTTCTTTTATAATCATATTATTTTTGTTTAGGCATTTATGTTCTGTGAGTTCCAATATTATATAATATTATATAATATTATAGAAGTTTTAGATAACTCAGATAAAAGAACAAGGTCTTCACTGTGATAGCTTGAATATGATCTACATTAAATGGAAATGTTGATGTAAATTATCGGTGGAGGTTAGCTGCAGTGTTTCCTTTTTTATTGTGATAATTTCATCTTCCTCACATATTGATCTAATCACCAATTAAAAGAAACACCCAACCCTCCCCCCCTCCCCAAATCAGCATACTGGTAGTATATCATTACTCCGTGACCTATGATCGCTCACTGTTGGTAGCTTTACATGGTTTTGCAATTTTCTTCGTCTCTTTTTGCAGGAGGATTAGATGACTAACCGTAAATAGCTTTAAGCAAGAGCAGACGACTAGCATAAGGAAATTCACAATCAGTATGGAGATTTTTAGTTTCAGTGCGGCAGCAGAGGCTGAATTTTACAAAATATTGGGAGTTCTGGTAATAAATCTTTACTACTATGATTTATGCAAACCTTTGGGTTTTTGGCTCAGATAGTGTTAGGTTTTACAAAGTCTCATCTTTTTGTCATTAATGTGGAGTATCATGAATAAACGTGGATAACCATAGCTAAGCCAGTGCGAATTCATGATCACAATTGGCAAGAACCCTTGATAGCACTTTATTGGACTTTTCTTGGTACTTTGGCAAACTTTTGTAGAATCACTGATAAGGAATAATGAAAATCATCTAGGAAATCAAAAGTTTTAGAACTTGTTTAATTTGTGAAGCACATTTGAGGTATTCGATTGTGGATCAATTTCGAGCAGTTGAAGTAGTGGTAGAGGGCTAGCAAATCGGACTACTCCGAAACCATATGTAATATGTTTCGTCAAATTGTTTTGTCAAATTCGTATCGGTGATAAAGTTGGCTTGAGGATGAACCTCTAAATAATCACAAATATTTGATTTTCTTTGTTATGTCAACTTTCTATTAAAGCTCATTTAGCTTATTATAAATTCATAAACCACTGCTACCCAGGGCTAAGTTTAAATATGAAATTTAATTTGCTTTCCTTACATATCTACTAGTTTCGGAATGTTACAGGCTTGCCATGAATTCGAGGCATATCTACTGTTTTGTATGGTTTACTGCACATCAAAAAGGTAGGCAAACATTTTAGACTAATCCAAAATTCACTTTTTTCACACTAAATTTATCAAAAAAAAAATTCTAATATTAAAAACCTAAAGGAATGTCTAAACCTTACGATGTACCTTTTGAATGTATAAGTTGCATATTTCTCTCATTACAATACCCTCATAATCAGAAAATTTCAGTACAATACCATTTAACCTGAGAGATACTTATGGTAGTCATAGTACAAAAAAGTAAACATCAAAACTGTGTAAAAGGATGTTTTATCATGTCACAATTTTATACTTTCTATCAACCGTTTACTATCTATGTAGACTGTTACTGTTTAAACAGTATAAATTGTTCTAAATGTCGTGAAATTATCAGATTCTTCTAATTGGCCAAGGAAGACATTGACAACACATGCATTCTTTCCCCCATTTCTGAAGGAAATGTTTAGTCTGAAGATGCTATGACATATAACAGGAAAACAATAAACCACATGAATGCAGGCCAAATAAGAGTTAATGGAGATGAACATATAGCGCGCCTTACACAACAACGCCAAATTTCTCATAAGCATCCACAGCAAAATTTGAGATGAGCGGAACCACCAATCTCAATAAATAAATCACGTAAGTATTGCGCAAAAGTCTGTTTCCCTGGGGATGCTCCTTATTTCTTGGGCAGGTTTGTAGAGAAAAACCCAAGACCACAAAAGTAGAAATTGCGCCTCCGGCACAAGAATGAGAAGTTTGGAGAAATAAAACATGATCTTAAATAAAATATCACAATTACTCTTTACCTTCCTGTTTGAATAATCAGTCTAATGCTTGGCATCTATCAAATTCCGAATGACGAATGGGAGAATTCCACCATGGTTGTAATATGCTAACTCCACCTGAACCACCAAAAGCCAAACCAACAAATTAAAGAAGGGATCATTCTGAAGCATCAAAGTAAAACACTATAAATGGAATGATTTATTATACCTCTGTATCAAAGCGGACGGTGCATGTGAACGACTTGCCATCATCTGTCGTAACCGTGACACTTTGACCAGGTTTGATGTCGCTCACATCAGTTGGGAGGTTGATTGTGTACCGCTCATGGCCTGTTAAGCCAAGGGTCTCTGCATCTTCCCCGGGCTTGAAGCATAGGGGAATTATTCCCATGCCTACGAGATTGCTGCGGTGGATCCTCTCAAAGCTCTTGGCAATCACTGCTTTCACCCCCTGCAATAAAACCATTTGAAAGAACTTGGATTAATGTGAATGTTTGGGCTAAGGGCAGATTACAGAGCAGTAATCATTACCAGTAGCATTGGGCCCTTTGCAGCCCAGTCCCGAGAGCTTCCGCTTCCGTACTCTGCACCCGCTAATATGACAGTGTCATAACACTCGCTTTTGTACCTCTGTTCACAAAGTACATAACAGTCAGTTTTCCTACAAAACGATAACGAGACTGACCAGTAAGAGTATAGATTCTGCCGAACATGATGAGGAATAGTTGTTCTGGTTGAACCCAGTTGTTCTAGAATGAACTACAATTTCAACCAGCTGCTGGAATTGTATTGCACTACAATCCCTACTTTATCTCCAATTACCACCGTATTCATTACAGTTATTATAACTTGTAATTATAGTTATATCCTATCATGTTAAACAAGAGGAAAAAAGCATTTCGCTCTTTTTTAAAAAAAAGTTTTGAGTAATTTACCGTGGCGGCGTCAAACACTGAAAGTTTCTCCCCTGACGGAATATGAATTGTCTTAGGCCCGACTTCTCCCTTTAAGAGCTTATTTACGAGGCGGATGTTCGCAAATGTTCCCCTCGCCATCACCTCGTCGTTGCCCCGACGGCTCCCGTACGAGTTGAAGTCCTTCCTTTCAACACCACGCTCCATCAAATACTTTGCGGCTGGGCTGTCCTTGTGGATACTCCCAGCAGGAGATATATGATCTGTCGTAATACTGTCGCCAAAGTTTAGCAAACAGTAAGCATCCTTCACAGGATGTGGGCCCGGAGGAGACATTGTCATGCCCTTGAAATAAGGAGGCTCGTGAATGTATGTTGATGTTGGGTCCCATGAATAGAGAGTATTTGCTGAGACCGAGAGTTGATTCCACATAGAATTGCCTTTGGTGATTGCCTTGTACGTGTTCCTAAACATGTCAGGGAGCACACTGGATTGCACAACCTAGAAGGAAGTTTAAGAAGGGTGAGTGTGAAACATAGCCTGGAAGGAAGTTTAAGAAGGGTGAGTGTGAAACATTTTGCCAGAGACTAGCAAGAAGCATAGCCCTTTCAAAAAAAGAAAAAAAAAAAAAAAGGAAAAACAGAAAAAAAGGGAAAAAAGAAAAGAGAAAGAAACATAGCTGCATGGCTCACCTCTGCTATCTCTTCATTGGAAGGCCAAATGTCCTTGAAGAAGACTTCCTTTCCATCCTTTGCAATCCCTATAGGTTGTGTCTCAAAGTCAATGTTAACCTGTAAGATAAATCTTCATGAGTATAGGAAGAAAAGAATTAAACAGACAAGAACCCTGAAAAGCTGTAAAAATCCCTCTCATTTATAATTCATGATTCTGTCATGGAATTAAAATGCTATCCGAAATCAATCATCACTTGGGTTTAATTGTGACTGCTGTCCTCTTTGACTGAACAAACATGAAATTTTACTCTGCCTATGTACTTGTTTATCAAATTTATAAGATGCCGAATCACAGCTACAATTTGTCAAATATTGCAGAGTCACTGGTGTTTTAAGACCACCATTTTCCTACAGGTTATCAGTTAGCAATGTGTAAGGATATTGTTTATATAAACAGGTGTCCACGGTTTTTCTAACCAAGAACCCGCTCTTTAAAATTATACCATGCATTACCTAACAATCTGAGAATTCCATTCACAGTTAAAATTCACATCCTAAAATACTTGCTGTTTAATAAGAAGTGAATAAGGATACCAAATCAGAGCCGAAAGCCCAGGGTTGCTAACTACAATATAGTGTGTAGGAGAACTAGAAGAAGACGGGACTTTAAAGAGGGCAACAAGGAATCTAAGTGGATTTAGAGATTCGTTGGCTAATCTACAGAAATCAAAATCCATTAAATGGCAGGGTAAACTACCATTCCAAAGATATTATTGCAAAACATTGAGATCGTCCAGACTCTCTCCAACCTCTGGTGCCTATAAAGGCAAGTGCTTGGTTCATTGCAAAATTCAAGCTAACAATACTGTACAGCAATTAACTTTTGACACCTCATTTTATTACTTTAATAGACTTTGCCAGCTATAGACCCATAGAGAACAATGTGAAATTTGAATTCTTATCCATCTTATGTATACCTATCCTACTGCTTTTCTTTATTGCTATAGCAACACAAACATGGAGAAACAAGATTGATATGAATCCACAACCTACTACCCAGAGAGCTTAGACTGAATCTAAATGCCAACATACCAAGCCAGTTGCTCAAAGAAAACTTTAATGATGGTTTCATACCGTGCCAGCAAGAGCATAGGCCACCACAAGAGGAGGAGAAGCTAGATAATTAGCTCTAGTAAAAGGATGAACACGCCCCTCGAAGTTCCTATTTCCAGACAAGACAGCTGCAGCAACAATGTCTGAAGAACACACCATGTTTAGAAGCAAAGAAGAATGAAATGGTTATTCTGAAAATCAGTCAGTCAACAATGAGAATAATTACCGTTCTCAGAGATTGCAGCTGATACTGATTCATCAAGGTCTCCAGAATTCCCAATGCAGGTTGTGCACCCATAACCAACAATATGGAAACCAAGCTGGTTTAAGTACTTCTGCAAACCACTGAAAAGATATGCAAAGCTATAAGGATAGAGAATACAAGATTCAAAATATGAGCCATCATTCTGCCATTCAACGAAGTAACAGATACCTCTTCTCCAAGTATTTGGTGACAACTCCAGATCCTGGAGCAAGGCTAGTCTTAATCCATGGCTTAACCTGATTAAAAATGACAGAGAACCGTTATTTTAATGTGCTGATAATCACAAGTAGACATTTGAAATTTGATGTACTGATAATCATAGGTCTATCATTAAAGATGATGTTTTACGTACAGAAATTTATACTAACACGTAAAAACTAAACTATGAAGGTGACTTGTGTGACAAAACTGCACAAAAATGCTGGAGGAATTTGACAATAAGCTCGTTCTATTCGTCATGTGGCAAGAATTTACTATCCGGCCACGTCCTTTTACATTCTCCACCTTCCAACAATGCATGCACCATGCAGTGTAGCCACTAAAAAATTATTATACATATTACTAAATGTGGCTTGCTGTGCTGTTAACAAGTTAGAGCATAGAGGAAAAAATGATTACCACTTCACCAGCAGTTACCAGCCATACAGTGTGAACATTGTGACCACATAGGCCAAATGTGCAAATAGATTGTGGTCATATCCTAGCTTATGATTATGTGCGCGTGTAAAGATTAATATCACATATTTTCATTATGCAGGCCCATTAATGCCAGTACAGAGGTGTCCAAACAGCTTCGCAGGATAGTTTTAAAAACTAGTACTGAGGGTTTCACTGTGCAGTACAATAAAAACCATCTAATGTGTGTAGATTGGTTGGTTGCTCTCTAATATCAGAATAGCTATGTACAAATAAAGCTAAAAAAATGTATATTTGCTTCCTGACAAATGCATTTTTCCAGCTGATTCAAGTCACAAAAATATGTGGGAAAACAAAATGTCATATTTGAAATTAAGTGGGGAGCATATTCAACCTCGAGGCCTAGTTCGCAGGCCTTCTTCGCGACCAAAGCAGCTCCCAGCATTACACTAGGATTTGAAGTGTTTGTGCAACTGGTTATTGCTGCAATTACAACATCACCATGCTTTATCTGAGCTGGCGTCCCATGGAATGAAAAATCAGCAACTTTATTTTGAGTCACCTTTGGGACAGCAAAACCCTGTAAATATTCACGTTAGATGCATGTTACAAGACAAACAGATAATTTCACTCATAAAAATGCAGCAAATAAGATTATTCTATAAAATGAGCAGGTTCAAAAGGAAATTATGGATAGCCTAAAGTGCGGTATTTCTCATGTGTTTGTACAAAAATATATCTTTTAAGATAAAGCAAAATTTTGTAAGAGTGATGCCTGTCATGCTTATCAGTCTGAATATTCCAGCAGCAAGAAACAAAGTCCAGAAATACAGAACTAGGGTCAAGATGTTTGGATAATTAGTATTAACGGGAGCAAGAATTACTAACAAATTCAATCACAATAAATTTACATAACTATAAAATGAAAAAGAGAAACAGTAAATGATTTAAGACTGACATGCAACACAGACCATTTCAGTTGCAAAGACTGACCACTTCAAGTTGAAGGTGCCATCAGGAGGAGAATACAAAAAAACAAACTCAAATATAAGCAATTCAAAAGACAAGTCGTCTGTACAATGAATATGTGTACAAAGTTTTTTCACCACTTATTTTCAAAGGCAAAATATATCCATGTAGCAAAGGCTGGGTGTATATCAGCATACCTTAAACCCTACGTTGTTATCCAAGCATGATTGCCAATCCTTTTTCATTTCCTTCAAGAGAACTCGGTCATGGGGCCTGCCAAGAAGATAATCTTTCTTTCTTTAATTAAAAGGTGAAAAAGAGTAAAATCTGGAGGCCAGATGAAAATTACATAGCGGTGCAAGCTAAAAGCAAGGAAAAAGAAATGTAAATTCCACATAGATTACCTTTTGGGCCCTGATACACATGGTTCGACATCTTCCAGGTTCAGTTCTAAATAAGATGAGTACACTCTTTCCGTTTGGGGCTGAGTTCAGGTCAAACTCAGTCAAAAAGATGCAGCAGAAAGAACATTAATGATCATAGTAGTCGAATTATCGGCTTAGTATTTAAAACATGAACATACCAGGCTGTAGTCAACAAACATTTTATTGGCCCGCAAATACGACTCTATCATGGCCACCTTAAAAAAAACAAAACGAAAAACAATCCTCAAGATAGGCTAAAACTAGAAAAGCAGTCGTGATTGCTAGTGATAACTTACATTTTCATCGCTTCTGCCAGTGAGTCTCAGGTATTGCAATGTAACATGATCCACTGGGAAAAAACCCATAGTTGCTCCATATTCCGGTGACATATTTGCTATAGTAGCACGATCTGCCAGTGATAGTTCACTCATGCCTTTCCCTGGTAAAAGAAAGCAAACACAATATGACCGGTTCTTGGCACACTGAATGATTAAATTGTCCAATGGAATAGTATAATTCCATAAGCATATTATGGTAATTGGAACAAATGTCTAGAAAGTAGGAATTACCATAGAATTCGACAAACTTCCCTACAACACCGTGCTTCCGAAGAATCTGAGTTACTGTCAAAACCAGGTCAGTGGCTGTAACACCATTCTTCAACTTTCCTGATAATTTGAAACCAACAACTCCAGGCAGAACCATACTCATTGGCTGCATGTGGATGAGATAGAAATGTTACTACAAATTGACGTGGCTGAGGAGACGTATCTTAATGATTTCAGACATTAAACACTGCATGACAAGCTTATTCCAACTAGTAGCTATTGTCCTGATATTATTGTGGGTAAGAATATAGAGAAAAGTAAAACTAAAAAACCACAGCTTTAATCATGAAAATGAGGTGAATTGTTTGGGATAGAGAGGCCCATTAAAGGCAACGCTGTTTGTCAGTTTGCTTCATTTCCTGTCTTGTAGATAACTGAAGCTGAATTGGTGGAAAACAAGGGAATAGTACAGTTGCCAACATTTAGAAAGATTGACAGCAAAAAGCTATTTGGCTGCAAAACTTATTCACTGTAACAGGTCTTTATATACTAGTTACACTTCCTTACTAGAACAATACATAAATAAATAATTGAAAATTTCTACACTCCACACAATCATGGAGTGTATGGACCATGATCACCAGGGCACAAAAGAATGACTTTAACTTGTACAGGTAGTCAAGAATTATGTCTGTTTGTCTCAATTCTCAAGCTCAGATCAATTATACGCATCAGTTTATCAAATTAGACCAAGATAAGCTTAGGGCTAAGTGGAGTCATTTGCTTTCTGCCTTGTGGCAAATGGTTGCAGACCAAGATTTAATAAACGAAATTAAACTTCATTTATCATGCTTAGTCCTGTTAGGCAAAAGTGAAGCAGTTATGGCAATTTGACTTGAGAAGATCACCACTAAATAGATAAAAGAGATTATTCACCTGGCCAAGCATTGTAGCTTCTGCTTCTATTCCACCGACTCCCCAGCCAGCAACACCTAGTCCATCCACCATGGTTGTATGCGAGTCGGTTCCAACGACGCTATCAGGGTAAAGGATCCCGCTATTATTAAACACGACTCGAGCAAGATATTCTAGGTTCACCTACAAAACATATTTGATGGTTACCGTACTTATGTAAGGATTGTTGTATCATTACTTTATAACAACTCAATCACTGAAATATCAAACTGAAACCCCATACAGGATCAATACAAATCCAGATACCTGGTGGACAATACCAGACCCTGGTGGAACAACAAGCATATTATGAAATGCACTAGATCCCCACTTCAAAAATCCAAATCTTTCCTTGTTGCGATGAAACTCAAGTTCCATATTCGCCTGAACTGCATTTTCTGATCTTGCCACATCAACCTGCACTGAGTGATCTATGACAAGATCCACAGGGACCTGCATGCAAATAATTTAAATTCTGACAGTTCGTCCACTAAGAGAGACAGAACATCAAAAGCGAAAGAAAAATATATAAGTGCATTGTTATTTCTCTCTTCTGCTAATCATACGCACTAACACTGGAGCATAAATTTATCTTAATTCTGCAATATTACCTAAACTTTGGAGATATAGCTATTAGTCGAGTGATCTATCACTTACCCTGATTAGAAGCTGAAAATGGGTCAAGAATAGGCAAGACTCAACAAGACATCATATAGCTAGTAATATTTTAGCTCATTTTAGCAGCCAACTCAATTTCAAATGTCAGCCTATTATAGGATGAGAGGAATATTTTCAAACTGTAGTCAAGAGACCAGCACTCAACTCAAGCTGACATGAGGGGAAGTATCTTCAAGAAGCAAGAAAACAAATGCTTCTGAGGTAATATACTGGACTTTCTCAGTGAACTAATGCTACAAACATGATGCATCCACTTACCAAAGGATTGATTTTATTCGAATCACTGCCAAGTTTGTTCATAGCATCTCTCATGCACGCAAGATCGACAACAGCTGGGACACCAGTAAAATCCTGAAAAAGAGATAAAAGGATGAAATAAAGGAGCTTATTAAATCAATGAGCATTTTAGAAGCCCAAAAACAACCTCCCTTGAAAGATGCAATAGTTCTCTACTTCTCTCTAAGGAATCTTTGAGAAACTAACTAATAAATGTCACGCTTGAATGAATTAAGCAAGCAAAGAGGTGAAGCATGTAAAGTGATTTAATGACAGTAACAGAAATCTTCACTTTCTCAAGGGGTAACAAATAGTTAATAAATAGTTAAGCGGTCCTTCCAATGAATAATCATAAATAAATAGAGGGTTATAATAAATTAAAGACTGTTACTATTACATCATCCCTGTCATTGTCTATGACCCAAAACTTAAAAAAATAAAGCGTAGTTCATTTTCTTGAAACAATAGGAAGAGGATGGTGGAATTCATTTTCTTGAAACAGAAAAAAAAAAACTCCGTTAAAAAAACCTAATGATGGCAATTAATCAAGTAGAAAAAACTAAATAAGTTTGACTTTGGAAAAAAGCAAAATAAAATGGTAAAGAAAAAGAAATTAAAGTCAAAGATGAGGGTTTTGTGGAGAGGAAAGAGACCTGCAGAAGGACCCGAGCGGGTTTGAAGGGGATCTCGACCTGCTTTGGGGAAGTGTTCTCCCAATCCAAGATCTTCTCCACATCCTTCCCCGTCACCTGGAACTCATCGCAGTTCCTGATCGCCGATTCCAAGAGGATCCTTATAGAATAAGGCAGCCGATCTGAATCACCACAATATACGCTAAGTTTGATCGAGGATTTCGATTAAACATCCAATACTCCAAACTAAATTCATCAAAACCCTTACCAATCCTGGGATCGTCAAGCGCAGGTAAGCTGTAGTATTTCCCAAAATCGCCTCCTCCGGGCTTCGAGAGCGTCGACAAGATGCTATCGTACGAGTTCCGAGTAGCTACCGACGAAGGAAACGAGAGATCAGACCACAATTAGGGCGAAAACAGATCCAAGAACAGCTTGAAGAAGCGAGAAAACGTACCCATGGAGGCGAAGCGCCTCTCGAAGCGCTCCGCGACGGCGGCGCAAGAGCGGATCGCGGCGCGGTGGCTGATCGGCGAGCGCCAGTCGCCGATGCGGGAGGCGAAGGAGGAGGAGAACGACGACGACGACGGCGGCGGAGGGGACGACGGGGGAGATCTAGGGTTAGGGTTTTGGGGGAGCGGGGACGACGACGAGGAGGAGGATAAGAAGGAGGAGGGCCTACCAATGGCGGAGAGGGAGGAGGAGAGGCGCGAGGAGCGACTCAAGGCGCCCGTGATCAGAGTCATGGTGCGGCGCTATTTAAAGGGGTGGGGGGGCGTCGGGATCGGGAATAGCGAGGGGGAGGAATAAATAATGGGAATAAGAACGGGGAATAGCAGAGGCGCGGGGGAATAAGGAATAGGATGGTCGGAGGTGGAGGAAGGAGATGATGGGGATTGAGAAGTGTGCTCGTATCGGGCGCAGGGAGGAGGAAGGAGAGGGTTTTATATATATATATATATATATATATATATATATATATATATATATTATATAGTATAGAAGCGGAGAGTGAGGCGTGGAGATGACGCGTGGTGAATGCGCGCCTCACGGGGCCCTTTTGATGATTTTATCCATGAGCCCGGTCTACCGGGTAGTGCATGGACCGGACCTGTAAAATGCAACAAGCAATGGGACAATGCTCGTTATTATTATGTAAGATAATAATAATAATAATAATGATAACACCCCTTCTAATTTGGATGATGTATTAAGATGTTTTGTCTCATTAGAAGTTTCAAAGGAAGCGTCTTAATATGTTTTATTTAATTCTAAAATATAATTAAATGATTGGCCAATGATGAATTATATATGGTAAATTTATTGTACTAGAAGTTTTTTCTTAAATGGACAAACTTATATATTTATATACATGTTAAAAAAACTATCCAATAAAGATCCTTAATGCTTCAACCATTCACAAATTTTAAGTAAAAATATACTGATTATAGACTATTTTGAATCGACTATCCAATCCTTTAAAATTTTAATTTTAATACCAAATCTTTTAATTTGTTTGATTAAGTAGTTCGATTACTTTTCGGATAAAAAATTTAAATTAATTATCTATTTTAATAAATTTACAGTTAACATAATTGTATAAAATATACTAACTAAATTTGCAAATACTAATGACATATTTAAATTTAAAAATTAAAGAATCAATAATTGACTCAAATCAAATAAATTAGAAGGTCAAATTAAAAAATCAAACTTTTTTAAGATTAGATAATCAAATTCAAATGGGTGATAGTTGAGATAAATTTTATATAATTTTACTTAATTTTTAGGATACCTATATAATATTATAACTTTCTCTTAAAAACCAAAACGGAAATTATTCATGCTATAAAATTAGCTAAAATGCTATCATGTGTTATTGAATTATAATAAATACTTTGGGGTAGGATTGGTTGTTACATTCCAATATAATTTCCTGCCAAATAGATAATTTAAATACTTGGGACTCAAATTATTTGGCCAAAAAAAAAGTTAAATACACATAAATTATATATTAACTGAACTATTGTGGATATACAATACGACATTATTTATGAAAATAAAAAATTATTTTTTTGTTATACTTTTTTAGCAAGATACGTAATTTTTCTGAAATCTCAAAAGGACAAGAATCCAATCGAAATAAAAAATAATAATAATAATAATAAATTACTGGTCTATAGACTAAGTCCAGAGAAATATTCGTTTGGCTTTCGAGATGGTCAGAGAGCGCCGCCCTGTGGGAATCCCAATTCTCAAAAGAAAGCTAACGAACCAATGGACGTGCGTTAGGTGACACGTGGGGACCACCTAAGGAATGGGCACGTCGTGAAATGCCAGTGTGGGGCCCACCGAGATCTGACGTGGCTTTTATACACGATGATGTGGGGATGTTTGGTGTTTGGTGGGCCGTGTCTGATTCTACCGTTTTTTTGGAAGAATTGGAGAATGGGAAGCGGATTGGTTAACAAATTAAGTTTTTTTTTTTTTTTTTTTTTTTTTTTTTTTTTTTTTTGCATGAGCGGATTGATTACAATCCATCAAGTACAATTATTTGCATTTTTCGATTGCGGCTTACGAGGTATTCTACGGAAAATTTATATCTAAACAATTTTAATATGCTGAAGTAGTAACGATTTAATAGTATTTTTATTTTGATTTGTTACAGTTAGATGTTTAAAAATAGAAGTCTCTTTTTTTTTTTTGGTACAGAAGTTACTTGAGTTTCTATGTATTAAAAGGAGATGGTCTATTTCCAAGCTTTTTTCAAGTAATTTCACCATTGCAAAAGCTATTAGGAAAATCATAATTTTAAAATTATTTATTTAATTAAAGAGCACTTCTACATAGATATGTATGTGGCCAATAAGACTTCTAAAAACTAGACATTATTATAAATACTATTTTTTTGGCTTAAGTGTTTGTGTGAAAATAAGAGCAATATTTTCTATACATTCTATATATAAGTAAGTGTAAACCTTACATCCATAACTTCTTTGTTGTTTATATCAATCCACTTATTTTACTAATTATTTTTAAACTAAAATTTTAAAAAGGTTGTCTGACTTCTTAGATTCAAGCCGTATAAGGGATGTATATATAACATTTTCTGAATCAGAAGATACGAAATCTCGACTTCATACCCTAACCTCATAGATCAGGGACAATATGCAAGCTCAGTTCCTCCCTTCACATTCCATAGAGATGATAATATCAATTTCTGACTTTTGCTGTTACTCAAAACATGTCCTGAGTTTGTATATATGCGACTTTTCATGCATTTAAAAACACTCTAAATGACCGACCGTCCCTAGCGCAAGTGGCAAAGGACTAGGTGGTTGGTACCCGAGATTCTGAGTTCGAATTCTAGTTGATTCACATTTCCAGCTAAATTTATTTTTAAAAGAAATAAACGAAGCGGGTAGCGTGCTACCTTTCTCTCAAAAAAAAAAACACTCTAAATGTTGCTCGCAAGTTCATCGAAGCTCACACTAGCAAAGACAAGTTTTACATCGCAAATAATAATAGTAATAATAATAAAAGCAAAGACCTTTTAAGTTTGGACACGACAATTTGGTTGATTGCTAATCAAATTGCTACATGTGCCCAGTTCCTACATGTTATCGTCAAAAGAAGAAGACCATATTGTCACTAGCACAACATGGGATCAATAAACCAAAGAAAATGAAGGAATAAAACAGGTACTAGATCACATAAGGGAGCATTGTACACACGTCCCATTTTATATATCGAGACTCAAAAAAGGTGATCATTTACGTTTCAAAGTAGTAAAGTAGGTTTAACAGAGGTCGAGGTCGATAACGATACAAAATTCATCATAGTTTTGTTACAGGAAACTTCCTTAGCATGAGCCCACGCCACAAATCTTATTTAATTTGGTCTTCACAATTTCAGTTTATCTTGGGTTGCATTTTTTGTTTCTCAGAGATTCAATTTCATGTTATAGAATGTTTATTAGATGACTTTTTCATTAATAATTATTGGTTAGCTTCAATCTAGTTAATAAAAAAAGAAACGAGAAAAATTACTTTTAATCGCCAAGAAATGTGTCTGGCCAATAAGTATATATGTCAGACATAACATAAAGGTGTGCAGAACCTAAGGAAAAGTTGAATAAAAATGAATTATACGAGTTTGGTCGCATTTTTTCTTTTGTAGATTCCTATCTGATCGGAGTTTTATTATTACGTAATATTATACTTCCAAGTAAATTTTACAATACTTTACAAACTAACATATGTAATTATATTTATTTGATAAAAAAATAAATTATAAAAAAATAAGCATAATTTATAATTTCAAGATTGAAATCTAATTAGTAAATTATATAATTTGTAAAATATTATGAGATTTGTTCGTAAGAAAATACTTTTCTTTATTATCTGAGTCAAACAAATGTACGTCCATGTGTGGCTTCTCGGGTATTAAAAGGATCCAACCCTTATACACTCAGTATTGGAATTTTGATTTTCTTTTTCCTACCACGACATCGATGATAGTGATGTAATGTCTAAATTAATGGTAATCTTTACCCCTCATTCTTAAAAGATCATGGCGAGAGAAAGATAATTTCGATACCAAACATTAAAAATGGAATTTATTTTGAAAAGTACAATAAAAAAGATGTGGTTGGAGCATCTGTTTTATATGTTATTCTATGTCAAAGCATAGAGGAGAAAGTTTGCTTTGCTTCTCCAACATTATTATACTTATTTGATCACAATATTTTGATGAGAGGGTATCAAGTACATATCAACAAGCCAGATCATCTGGTCCCCAATTTGGGACAAAAATTGTATGGGCATCGTCCCGACAATGCCGATGGGCGCCGCGTGGCCGGTGCGTGCCCATCTTGGCCCTCCGTCCCCCTCCATCAGCTGCTTTCTTTCTCTCCCTAAAAATTGAGCCCCACGTTTTTTTTTTTTTTTTTTTTTCTCGTTTCCGAGGGCGACGATGGGCGCGCGCGGTCGGCATCGTCCCCAAACTAATAGTTTGGGGACGAGGCCCACAAAATTTGCGCCCCCCAATTTGGGCCTGGAGTATTTGATATTTTATATTGTCGATTGATGTGACCTTATTGTTTATGAAGGGTGAAAATGCAAAATTCGAATCTCTGTGGGTTGATTTGTTGTATTTGATGCTTGAGCTCGGCCCAGTAAGACCCAACTTTTATCAGGGACCTCGCCCAAAGTACTGTTTAAGAATGTGGATTACTAAACATGTGTTGGCACACCAAAAAGCCCCACATAGGTTGAGGTCTCAACATCATAATTGGTGATTTAAGTGAAAATTTATTTCACATTTTTTTTCATTATCATGTTCGGATATACATTACTTCATCATTTATAATAGAAAAAAGATAAAATGACTTAACCTAGCGCAAACGATAAAAAATTTGATGGTTGATATTTCAGAAACTAAGTTCAAAATCTAATTATTTTATATTTTCCGGCTATCTAATTTTTCGAACCAGTTCAATAAACACTACAGCTTTTTATTGCAATAAACCTTGAAAAACCAAAATCAATTGAGGTACATGCTTTTCAGGGTAAGAAAGCTATTACCCTTTTTTTTTTTTTATCATAGCAAATGTTCTAATAATTTTTTTGTTGAAAATGTTTTCTACCATAGCAGAAATTATTTCCTCTTTGCTATTTTGCACCTTTTTCGTCCCACTATAGGATTGTTGCTAGGTAAAATACTTTCTGGACATTGTTGTATAAAGTACACTAGTCAAATTCTTCTTAATAGATTCTCTCTAAAATTGGAGCTTAAAAGTTGAAACTATGGCACACTCAAAACATTTTTTAATACCAATTAATTATCTCATACAGAAAATATTAAAAAATAATTAAAATATGTTGAAATAAAAAAGAACATACCTTATATCAAAACATATTAACAAACAAGCATAATAATTAACAGTAGCTATTGACAAGACATACACTTATTATGCCGTATCGCACCGTAAATAATCAGAACGATCTCGCAGTTATTACACTTGAAACCGAAGAAACATAAAATATGACGGTCACATAGGGTGATGTGGTATTTTTAACTAATCAAATTATTTATCTGGAATTCATCGTTCTATCATAATTTTTTTACAATTTTTTTTATTAATATTTTTTAAAAGTGACGTGGACACTGTAGGCTTTCTTCTTGAAACCTTGGTTGCAACAGAATCAAACTGGTGGTAATAAAACTCTCTGGACCAGGAATTAGTGCGCAACCTCGGTTCAGCTGTCCGAGTCCAACAAGAAGCTTATTCCTTAACCTGCTCAGCACTTTCAACAAACGCCGGCCACGGAAATATCACGCCAACGACTAATAAAAGCGCTTCTCCCCACCACGAATAAACTCACGACTCGCTCTATGCTACATTTAATGCAGCGGTTGGTTGGCGTTTCCTTACTCTCCTTCGCTTTCCCCTTCAACCCCCCACCTCTTTCCTTTTTCTCTCTCTCTTAGCAATTAAGTATCCTTCTTTATTTATGTCTCCAAATTAAATATTTTCCCCAATCCCTTGCTCTGTTCGGGGATTATTAGATGGATTTCTCCATGAATTATCTCAAGTGTGTTGTGAGAGAAACATGCAGATATGGATCCATGGCTTATGGGATGATCGGAACGGTGATCTGCGTCGTAGCCACTTGCTTCTTTGCCATAGGTTTGTGCTTTATCTTATATACTATTTCTTTACACTATTTTTTAAATCTTAGTTGTTTGAGAATCGGTTCTAAGCCTCCTGAGTTCAATTACTTCACATTTTCTGTCGGTGCGCGTGACATGTTTTTATCAAGAGAAAAAAGTTTTCCACCGAACTGTTTGTTGTGAGATCGAGTTATCGAATTGATCTATGTGATTTGAGAAAAAAGTTTTCCACCGAACTGTTTGTTGTGAGATCGAGTTATCGAATTGATCTAATGTGATTTGAGAAAAAAGTTTTCCACCGAACTGTTTGTTGTGAGATTGAGTTATCGGATTGATCTATGTGATTTGCTCTGAATGGTTTTAGTGGGCTCGATCGTCGGAGCGGTGACGGGGGCCGTGATCGGCTCCGGAACGGAGAGCGGGATGCTCCGGGGGGCCGGCGTCGGAGCCATCTCCGGTGCAGTGTTCTCGATCGAGGCCGTCGAGTCGTCTCGTGATCGTTGGAACTCCAATGGATTGGGAGTGTGGAGCATTCTCTACTTGGTGAGTTTCGGAGATTGGAGTATCTCTATTTAGATGCAAATTCTTTTAAAAGAAAAGGCAGTCTAATATTTTTCTTTACAGAGTTATATTATTATAATGGAAAGTTCTATTTCTGTGGTTAATATGGCTTAGATTACATTTGAATTTGATTTTTGCAGATGGATATCATCTATAGCTTATTGAGTGGGAGACTAGTAAGGGAAAAGGTCGACCCGGCTATGCAGAGTGCGGTTTCGAGTCAGGTACTCACCCTTTCACACCTTTTCATCTTAGGGCTGCGTTGACGTAATTCCAATTCAGCTATAAGCCAAGTTCAATGAGTCTAAACACATTCATTTAGTCGTCGATCGTGAGAGCACCAAGAAGATCCACCGCATAGCTGTGGATTCAATTTTTTGGAAACAACTCCCCTTCGAAAGGGAATTGATCCAAAGTTGTGTTTTATAGAAAGATCTGTATGTCGCCCATGGCTAGGCGACTGATCTGCTCGGATTATTTTGCTTTTACTAAGCATGGGCTCTGGCCGAATTACAATTACGTCAATCCAAACCACTAATTTTATTTATAAGGGACTCGCGTAATGCGACAACTATGTATTATTACGCATTAGGGCAATTAGCTTACTCTGCAATTCAACTGTGTATTATTACAGATTAGTGCAATTAGCTCGCCCTTCGTTGAATCTTCCGATTTCTTCGATACCGGCTTTGTGAGTGGCATGCCAAAGGACTCCATTGAAGAGCTCCCAAAAGTGAAAATTACAAAAGAAGACATGGTTGATAAAGCAGGGGAGAATATCTGCTGTTCTGTGTGCTTGCAGGTAATATTTCTCAAAATTCTAACATTGTTGAATGATTAATATACGGAATCTGAAATTCATGCCTCATGACCTTTTTTTTTTCTCCCTCTTTCTCAGGATCTTCAGATTGGAGACTTAGCAAGGAAATTGCCGAATTGCGTGCATATGTTTCATACGCGGTGCATCGATAGTTGGCTCATTAGGCATGGTTCTTGCCCTCTTTGCCGTCGGGATGTCTAATTTTTCATTTCTTTTTTTTTTGGCGGATTATATGAGAGTGTTTGATGTATAGCATATAAGCTATTGTAGAACATTTAGATCATCTTTATTCATTGATACACGCACTTCTTCTGCCGCCCTTCATGAGGCTAACTAGATCACTGTACATTGTGGAGCTCTACATATATATATATATATATATATATATATATATATTGCTGTACGCCCCTCCTACATATGTTGGCTTTAGCAGCATCTGGGACAGTATCTAATAAATGTTGGCTGTAGTATTTTCAAAATTGTGCCGCTTTGTTAGTTGCAGCATGACGAACAAGCCAATAATAAGCATTCACATTTTCAAGTCCTTGGGTGCTGCTCCTGCAGCTTATCAGGGAGAATTTTTTTTATTAATAGACTTAAAAAATATTATAATTACAAAAATAGTCTTCTAAAAAATTTATTTATAAAATTAGGTATATGCGGTAAATAATTTACCGCTTTTAGAAAGCGGTAAATCATTCACCGCTTTCTTTAAAAAATTATACCTATTTTTAGTAGTTAATACTATATATCTTTTGAAGTTTAGATATTAAAAATATATAAATTAGGATAAAGGCGGTGAATCATTCACCGCATTTAAAAGCGGTGAATAATTCACCGCTTTTATAGGTCTACTTTTACAAATAAGAGTTTTAGAAGTCTATTTTTATATTTAAAATTTTTGCCCAAAAACTCCTATCAGGGAAACCAATCTAGGAAACAAGGACACAGTGGTGGCCTGATAAGGGACTATTTAGTAAATTGAGCTAGTTTTGTTCGGAGAAGAGCTATGACTATTTTTTTGTTTTTTCTTTCAGAATATTTCCACTCGGCCAGTGTCTTCTATCATTATTATAAGGGATAATTACCTATATATTCCTCAATACTTCGAAAATATTTCATTTACCTTTATTTTTTTCTTCTTTCCAATATACCCATCATATGTTCCTTCGTTATTCAAAAATATCCATGCAGTTAAGTTAACTTAGGTTAAACATGAGTTAAATATTTACCAAAGTTAAAAAAATTAAAATACCTCTTTTGCCCTAAACTTAAGGACAAATAAGAAATGTTGGTGATGGTAGAAAGGTATATTTGAAAAGATCAAAAATTAAAATAATTTTTGTGCCCCTAACTTGAGGGCAAATAAGAAAAGTCGGTGATGATAGAAAGGTATGTTTGAAAGGGTAAAATAGTAATTTTATAGAGATAACATCTATTGCTAACAGAATTTAATTCTAGGAATATATTTGAATAGGTTGGACGTAAAAAAGGGTATTTTTAATGTTAGCCTTCTAAAAAAGGTCAATCAGGAAGTCGAATTTTTTTCAAAAGTATATAAGCAATTGCCCCTTATTATAACTAAAACTTTAAATTAAAGCTTCCATTTTTGAAATGCGAGGCTTATTTCAAGACTTGGTATTTAGTTCTCCTGCGGCACACCCTCAACTTGCTCAATTAACATCAGCAAGCTTTAACTGCTTTTCAGCATATAGAACTGCGAGTCTCATTAATTAATTATCAACGGCATTGCTGACAAAAGCCATTAAATTAAGAGTAATGCTTGTATGCTTTTCAAATTTTGTCACTGTCCATTTTTTCAGTGGACGATGTGGATTAACCACAGCCAATTGTATGACCGGCTCTAAGCTTTCCATTTCCATTCGGTGCCGGTCACCTAGTAACGACATTTTTGTCCTTTACAAAAGCCACTCCCCATACAAAGAAAAAGAATTAAAATGTACTAAGATCCCTCAACTATGGGATGTTTTGAAAATACCTCTAAATGTTATAGTTTTTAAGATTTAGACTCTTTTAATTTTCCACTTTTAAAATTGAGCAATTTTAATTAAATTAATTATTAACTTTATCAAATGCATTAATAGTTTCATAAAATTTAACGATTAAGATAAAAGTAGACTAATAGTTAATATCTTTAGAAAATCATCAATTTTAGGCGAAATTGCACTATTAGTTTTCAAATTATGAGGCATGTGACGCTTTGGTTCTCGAACTTTAATTTATTATAGTTTTTTGCTCAAACTTTCTTAATTATTGTAATCTAACTCCCATAATGCAACTTAGTTGATTAAATAATAACATAACGTTGATGTGATAATAATATAATAGTATTATAGTTGATGACAATAATATAATTAAGTTATTGCCACATCAGCTATACATTATTATTCAGCTAATAAAATTGCATTATAGGATTTGGTTGCAACAATATAAAAAATTCGAATCATAAATTATAATAAATTAAAGTTTGAGCACCAAAGTGCCATGCACCTCATCATTTGAGGACTAAAAGTGCAATTTAGTCTTAGATTTAATAAGAATTCTAATTAGATTTAATAAGAATTCTAATTAAACTAACTAGAAGAACTCAAAAGTAAAAAAAAAAAAAAATTTAAAATTTGGTGGGCCTCAATCCAAAAAGTTAAGACGGGCCTTGGAGAACGATCTGCAGTTGAGGAGTCTCTCATTGTCAAATCTCCAAATTGGATATTATTGCCTGAACCGAGTGTATGATGATGAATATTGCGCATCATGCATGCTCAGAAGCTTTCAGTTCGTTCACATGATTTTACTCCATCAATTCAATTTTAATCGACATAGTATGCAATTTTGGATGGTTCGATTAAAATTATTGCATAATTTGTATTCATGAAGGACGGCTCACGAAAATAATCGATGCACTAGATCTAAGAAAAAAAAGTATCATCCAAATTTTTTTACCGGTTTCACCAGTTGATACCTTGAAGTGTGCATAAATGTCGATTACCGTCAAATTAAGGTATCTCAACAGTTAATTAACAGTATGGGGACAAACTCTTAAATTAATCTAAGTTTTAAAAAGAAAAAGAATACTGTGGGCCCCACACCTTGCGTTGGCCCCAACAAGTCAACTGCTATTTCCTGTAATTCTTCGATGTAGCGGTTTGCACTGACCACAATAAATTTAAGGCGTGATTGTTAATATGGTAGTATAAAAGCATTATTTTATTACTTTAGAATACTCACATAATTCAGAAACAATTTCAATATTTTTTATAGTATAAAATTATAGTTGCAATTATCATGGACAAAATATGTAGCGTTTTGCACTCATAATTTTTTTTTTGCATAAAAAAATATAAACACTTTCAATTTTTTTGAATATTCTATAATATAAATATGATGTTTTAGCCACCGATTTATTAAACTAGACCTAAATCTGATCCCGAGCCATTATCAGCTCAGCAAAATCATCATACTTTTTAGTCTAATCAGAAGTTCAACGGTCACGATCCATCGTAGCACGCCTGTTACATCAAACTAATTTCCATGTTGATTTGCTCAATAAATAACCGGGCCCCACTTGCTAAATTTCCTCCTCCAATTCTTCGCATCATCACATGCGAGGAGCCAGAGCGTTAACTTTCCACGAACGGCTGAGATTTGACAAGCGGAGGAGAAAGCTTCAATGGCGCGGCACACATGCATGGAGCGCGCGTGACCATGACTAAACTCGCGGATACGACAAGTGTCCGGTGCGCGGCTTACGCGCGTGAACAGTTCCCGTAGCAAAATTTGTTCGAAATTTGTGATGCCAGAGACTCTAGTTATTTGATTTCTTGGAATCAGGTCCACGGGCTACTGGAACTTTTTGATATAGACACAGTACATTAGTAATATGATACATAATAAGAGAGTAATTCGGAGTATCCATACAAACGAGAAAAGGGAGAGGTGTAAATGTAATGGAGCAAAATATAACACACAAACTATTTCAAACAAGCAATGCTGTGTGACTGTGTCTATAAATGTTAACGGGGACTAAAACTTTCTTCTAAGAAATATTTAGCGAGAAGCTAATTGAACAGAAAATGATTCAGAAATAATCTTTAACGACGACTTTTCAATCGGAAGGAGCGTCGGTAGTCGTCGGAGGAGGAGGGGGGGGGAGGAGTCGAGCCCTACAGAGGGGGCAGAGTGGGTGCGATGCGAGCCATCGGTCGGCGCAGCTGCGGTGGAAGGCGTGGCGGCAGCCGGGGAGGACGCGCGCCGCCTGCCCGGCCTCGATGTCGTCCAGGCAGACCGCGCACTCCGCGCCGCCTTCCCCCACCGACGCCCCGTCCCCGGCGCCGCCGAGCCGCCCCAGCTCCGCCTCCGTCAACCCCTTCTCCCCCGGCGCTGCTGCCGCCGCGTCCGCTGCCGCTGCTCCTGCTGCTGCTGCCGCGGCGGGGGAGCGGATCGCGGCGTACCACAGCAGGCACAGGTACAACGCGAACACCAGACTCATCCCCGCGCACACCAAGAACAGTCCCAGGAAGAGAATCCATAGCATTCTCTTCTTCTTTAATTTTGTTCTCTCTACACTCTACGTTTGTATATGGAATAGTAGTAATAGTACCTGGTTATAGAAAGAGGTTGGCTACGTGGTGGAATCTGTGTAGAAGATTCTCTTCCCGAGTTCGGGGGCCCGGGAGCGGACGGTGGAGATTTGAACACAGTTGGAGCTCTGCGTTCTCCTTGCACCTGTCTCTTTTAATACTTTTTTCTTTTTTTATGTCGAAAGAAGAAACTACCGTATGGACCAAGGACCATAGGTTGATAGATGGGAGTCGTGTTTAATTTTAAACATAAATTGGATAGTTTGAGAGTATAGTTTACATGCTCAAATAAAATTCGAAAGCGCTTTAATATTTTGATTATTTTTGTTTCAAAATATTGGTAAAAATTACTAATGGAGAAGCATATTTAAAATTTTTTCTAGTAAATACTGATTATATTATGATGATAACTCTTACCGCTAGTTGAAATTAACAAAAAGCAAGATTAAAATAATTTTTAAAAAAAATTAGATTTTTGAAGTTTCAAAATGAATGTATTGGGACAACATAACTCTGAAATTACGCCTTAAAAAGGATCTATGTATTAAAAATGCAATTTTTAAATTTTTTTTTTTTCATACAATGATTAATAGATGTTCGTATGCCATTAGTTTTTGCAACTATTTAATATATTTGTGATAGATTCCTACAAATCATACGTTTTTGCATGCTACTTAAAATTAGAGTTTCCAATCCTCAAGTCTAAAGTAGGGATTTTATTTCCCTCTTCGTGTACGTCAAAATGAGCTCATGTTTTTTGTTTTATAATTAAAAATACTATTTGTACTGAGAGTTTCCAAATAGGTGCTTTTGGGCAAACTTAATATAAAAAAAAAAGGTAAATTGCACGTTTGGTCCTAAAACTATGAGGTTGCTGCCACTTTGGTCTCCAAAATTTAATATGTTATAATTTTTGACTCGAACTTTTCGAATTATTATAATTAAGTCATATAATCTTACTTAGTTAATTAAATATTAATATATCATTAGTATATATGTGATGTAGTAGTGTAGTAATTGATAATACGCCAATAATTAAGATGTTACTTATCTTTTACATTAATGATACGTTAAAATTTAATCAACTAAACTGAATAGTAAAACTTGATTGTAATTATTTTAAAAGTTCGAACTAAAATTTATAATAAATTAAATTTTGAAAAACTAAAGTATAACCTGTCTGATAATTTGAGAAGCAAACGTGCAATTTATTCTTAAAAAAAAAAAAAATAGAAAGACTCTGGTCTATAGTTCGCGGTCTATGCAAGTATGCGACTATTCTATGTGGGAGGTAGGAGTCGAAGGGTCGCAGCGCGTGTAATTAGTGCGGGGCCCGCGCTGTTCCGTAACGCAAGCTCGGCGCGGCGGGACACGTGGCGGTGCGGCCGCTTCTCTGCTTGGCGTTCAAGAAAGGAGGAGGGTGACTCGTCGCGGAGGAGCGCCTCAGCGCAGTTGGGTTTTAACCCAACTCTTTCGGGTGTCGGTGTGTAGTGGTCGCAGATATTTTAGTGGTTGCCACGTAGACGCATTTGGTGGGTCCCGCGTTCGGTGGCCCTATTCCCTCGTGTGGGGCCCCGTTCCGAAGTTCCCGCAACGGTACCGCATACGATTTTCTTGCGCGGATGCACAAGTGTCTCGCAAAGTCAATAGTCCCAAATTAGAATTTACTTATATTTATTTTTCTAATGCTAATTTTATAAATTATCAAGATATTAATATGAATATATTAATAGACTTTATATTATATTATATATGTAGATGAATTATTAGTGTAATATTTTGACTGATATGCAGCATTATTTTTAATTTAGAAGGTACTAATCTTTGCAGATCAATTTGTATGTGATATATCGGCAAACTAGTTTTCTGAGAAAAAAGTAGCATGCATTAACAGACTAGTTAATCAGATGTATCCATGCTTCTTAGAAAAGTAATTAGAATAGATTCTCAAAGAGGCATATGAGCTGTAAAGTCTACGGGCAAAAAAAAAAAAAACTTAACTTACATGTATTACAAAAGGTAAGCTTCTTATGTTACCTGAAGCAATTTTTTCTGACTTTTTAATTGGATTATCAAAGAGATCGTATGGTAAGTTTTCCCCTTTTTTTAAAAAAAAAAAAGATTTGGTGGGAGATACGAACAACAGAATAAGGACAATTGTTCATGTCATGATTAGCCAAATGGATGATAATCTAACCAAATTTACACTACAAAGAATGCTTAATTAATCAAAAAAGGATAATTAATGTCC
Source organism: Puya raimondii (assembly GCA_016920855.1). NCBI lineage: Eukaryota > Viridiplantae > Streptophyta > Magnoliopsida > Poales > Bromeliaceae > Puya > Puya raimondii. Next base: position 105,613,480 of record JABWPP010000050.1, on the reverse strand, counting down.
ACATCTCCATCCCATCTATATTTTTCACCCCAAAAAATAAATCAAAAAATCTACGTCCCTTTCTACCTAACTGTTTTCTCTCCAGCCGTATGCTAGGTCATCCTTAACATATGTTCCTCTAATTGATCTAACACATCAGTTGTATTAAATTATTAATTTAGTCCAATATTCTGGCCTTATGGTGCCGTCCTCTAAAGTGACCGAGTCCTAACATTGACTCGAGTCAACATACACAACAAGTTTAGCACAATAGTCCATTTACTATATAATTGTTCTTTCTCCACCTTCACATATCTCTCCTTTCCCCCACATTTCTCTCTCTCTCTCTCTCTTTCTCTCTCTCTGTAGTTGTTTCTCCTATAGCTTCATCAATGTCCAACTCCACAAAATCCTCCCTCGGCTGGGTCGGGATTGTCATAGGATTTGCGGGTATAATAATCGCCTTATTGATCGTATGCTCTTGCATCAAATGGTGCATCTTTCGAAAAACCAAGAAACTAATTGCTTTTAAAGGTAAACTAAGTCATTCATATACTATAGTGTAGTACTAGTGAGTAGTATCAGTTATAAGCCAACGCTAACAAATATTTGCTTTTACAGGGAATAATCAGAGGAAAATAAAGCTTAGACGGTTCTACCTGAGTGAGCTTGAAAAGGCCACTATGAAGTTTAGCGATAAGTGTTTGATCGGGTCGGGTGCATTTGGGAATGTGTACAAGGGAGTGTTTGATGAGGCGCCCACTCTTGCTGTAAAGAGATTGCATGCAGATTCATATGAAAGTGTCGATGAATTTCGAAATGGTACGAAAAGGAAAAAGATACATATATATATGAGTATATATAAAGCACTTAATTGAGTTACATATGTAGTTTAGTTTCTTGTTCCATATTAATTAATGAGCCTTTAATGATGAGATACGTGTACATGTATCAGAGATTGAGCTGCTTTCAAGAGTTCAACATGAAAACCTCGTTACTTTAGTTGGCTATTGTGAAGAAGCTGGTATGACATAAAATTTAGTTTAAGCAAAATTTAATTTTTTATACTTCATGAATTCTTAATTTACCACATTACCTATAGAATTTTTTTTTCCCCTCTATGTTGTTATCTACCATTATCTATTTCATTTCTATCTCCATTTTAGCTACTTGGCTTATTTATCGACTAATGCACAGTAAATACTTAAAGAATACTAACACTCGACTAATTGCTTTTTTTTTTTTTTATAAAAAAAAAACCTCTATCTTCTCTATGTAGGGCAGGAGATACTGGTTTATGAATATGTTCCCCATGGTTCTCTACTAGAGTACATAGTTGGTAAGCTTGCACCAATTAGAATCTTAAATATTATTTAAAAGATCAAAAACTAATGCAGTTCAGCTTATAATAATAAAAAATACCAATGTAGGAAGGAGAAGGAAGATTTTAACTTGGAAAGAAAGAGTAAATATAGCCATTGGAGCAGCAAAAGGTTAGTTAATTGCCCTCGATCAAAATTTTCGTTACATGATTTGTACAAGAAATAATTTAGTTTTTCTTCTTATTTTGGGGAAAAATTAGGAATAGCTTATCTCCACGAAGGCATTCGACCAAGCATAATCCACCGAGACATCAAGCCGAGCAACATCTTGGTAGGGGACGGCTTTGAGGCGAAGGTTTCAGACTTTGGATTGGTGAAATCCGGCCCGACGGACGACGAATCGCACGTCACGAGCCAGATCAAAGGAACTCCGGGCTATCTCGACCCTGCCTACTGTTCGAGTTCTCACTTGACTATTTTTAGTGATGTTTATAGCTTTGGAGTAATACTCTTACAACTTGTTGCTGCTAGACCAGCTGTGGTTACTTCAGGACCACATTCTCAACGTCATATTGTTGATTGGGTGAGTGAGTTATCAACATTAAAGGGCTCGAAATATATTGCTCATTATTTCTAGGGGAATTTACATTTGCACTTTCCATTTATAAAATTTTAAGTTGTTGTACTTATATCTCTATGATTTGGTGTCGGCATATTTAATCTCTTATCACTTATGACCAATATTCGTCTATGTAATTTTTATACCCCTTAACATATATCTCTTCAACACATCCTGCGTTTGACCAAATGAGTTTACGGTTTAGGTTTTAGATGAGAGCAAAGTCAAAATTAATCAATGGAGTGATCATTAATATATTAACTTATAGTGATAAATGTGACAAAAGAAAGTAATCATTGAGTACATAATTAATTTTCTAGGCAATGACCTTTTTTTTTTCTGTATAATTAACAAATTACAGGCAAGACCAAGTTTAGAGAAAGGAACTGTGGAAGAGATACTGGATGCCAGTTTGTTACTTGATCTTGAACTTTGTAATATGGAGATGATGTTAAAGATTGGCCGATTGGGCCTCAGATGTGTTGCGAAAAAGCCCAGGGATCGGCCCGCGATGAGCCATGTCGTCCAAGAGCTTGAGGAAGCAATGCAATCGTCGGCCTCGCGAAGATTAGTAGGTGAAGGAGAATGGCAAAGTTGTAGCTTCAATGCTGTGTGCTTAGAGAGATATCAGCTGGACATAGACGAGCTCCTGATTCATAGTGCAAGTATGAGGTGCCTCGATGTTAATAGCTCGAGTGCTGATATTGAGAAGCTTTGAAAGGTAGGGATTAGTGAGGAACTAGTGAAGTTACCCGCGCATTGCGGCGGGCTGATGCTATAGAAAATAAAACTTTGAAAAAGTTTGAAAATATATGAAGAAAAAAAGTATTAAGAAATTTTTTTTTATTCTTCTTTTTTTTCTGAAAACGATTTATTTAAATGACAATAGCCTGTGTGAAAACATTAAATTTTATAAGAAATAATATATAGATAGCGAAGGGATCCGCGCTTCGCAACGGGCAAAATCTATAGGAGTAATTAATAATAAAAAACTATTAGCCATTTATCAAAAAAACCTCTATATTTAAATAGAAAGCTACAATATTTATTCTAATATACACATAAAGCTCTCATATAAATATGTAAGTAGAAACAATATAAGTGTGCTGAAGAGAATAAATAACGAATTTTTGGAAAGATTTTATAAGTTTGATAAACCTTTTTTTTTCTTTTCTGGCAATTTAATGGCATCAAAATGAACAAAGCCAAATGATTCGCATGCTTGCTTCCTAATATATATATATATACACACACACACACACACTTCATTCCTATTGTATAAACATGATTAATGAAAAACAAAGCTGTACACAGATATCATAAAGAAAAAGGGCAAAATTTCAATTTGAAACAAATAATCTACCCACAACATGCACTAAAAATAAGAAAGACAGATTACACACCAACTTACTTTTTAAGAGATAAGTTTTTTATACCCCAACTTTTCAACCACAAATGCACAAAGAGGAAAGTATATAGAGTGAGACTGCAAATTTACATAACAGATTTTATCTAGTGCTATATTTTGGATTATAAAAACTACTGCAAGTGGCACTGTAAATTTACATAACATATTTTATTTAGTGCTACATCTTGGATTGGAAAAACTACTGTAAGTCAAAATAACTACCAACACATTAGAAGGAATTTGTCTTTTAATGAACTCTCACTGAATCAAAAGCCGACTCTTATTAATAAGCTTCACTGTAAAATAAAATATTAAAAAGCCATCAGAAAGATTGGGGCAACATGATTATCTTTTTTACTTGATAAGGGACGGCATATAAGAATAGCTTTTTTGTATACTATTACACTCTTGTTTAGCATCTTATATTTTGCTGTAAATTACTTCGTGGTGTTGAAGCATCAAGAAAACTATTCTAACTAAATATTATATAGAAAATAGGATAAATCTTGCTAAGTTTAAATATGCCATAACAAATAAAATTGTGTGTAACTTAGCAGCACTTTAATTTGTAACAAATCACTGATAAAAGCAAGCGACAAAACCATAATAGCATATGAAGAAGTCCAAACTCTATGAGTCGTTTGTCTTTGCCGCATCAAGAAGCAAATTGGCATGTACACCAAATTAATATCATTTGAGAAAAGTTTCATCTAAAATTTGCCCAGCTATCAGGAAAAAAAAAATCAAAGAGGATTTAGGATAAACTAAAAATCCAAATCCTAAGCCTAAATTCTAGAATCAAGACTCTAAAAAATTATGAACCTCAATTATAGAAAAGGTCCCTATTGCAGAAAGGGCCAAATCATCATAACCTGTGAAAAAAATTCTAAAAATTTAGCAACATGCAAAATGAAAAATCCATCATTGAAACCTTTAGGACCAAAGGAAGAAAGAAGTTAGGGAAGTAGGGTCCCCAGACCTTTAATCTCTCAATTGCCTTGTATTTTTTTTAACACATGCTAAGATTTATTGATTCACTTTCGATGATGAGCAGTAAGATACATCATGCTATCACATATAGATAGTGGAATCATCTCATGTAAAGAAAAAATTTATAGATAATGCGTGCTCACAATTAATTTTTTTTTTTTGAGAAAAAGATAGTCACGCTACCCGCTTCATTCATTGGATAAATAAACTTATCTCACAATTAATTGGATCTGGTTGTTCACATACTATAAGTAAAATGCAAATGACTCAAAAATAAAAAAGAATCACACAAAGAACTTTCTAAAAATTTCTTTGCATTCACAAACTTTTATTAGGACATTCAATTATAGTTCAGAGACATTATAATGATAAATCTTTACAAAATATTGTTAGTTTAGTCATTAGTGACAAAATGCTTAGCTAAAAATCATATGATAGTAAATTACCCAACACTTAATTTTGCCTTTCAGTTTTCTTAAAGATAACCTAGCAATACAAAATCAAATGATCTATGATATTAAGAAAAATGCTGTCAGCGCAACTCTTATAGAATGCAAATCTTATAACTTCGGAATTCAAAGGTTTACATTTTTTTTGGGATTTTTAGTTTAAAAAAGAAATTGATTAGTCAAGTAGGAAACTCTACGCTCTACAAAAGTTACAGTGTAAGATTCGCGCATATGATACAGATGTATGTGTAAAGATAACATTGCTGCTTTATTAATATTCATATAAAAAATAATCTCTAACCATTGCATTTGGAGGCTTCGATCGAAAAATTTAGGACGCTGGCAAGGAAGGACACCGACGTGGGCTCACATCGCAGGAGCATCCGGCTATGGCGAACCCTCCCCACACGCGACTCCGTGTCTATGCAACCCTCTCTCAAACATCTCCACGACCCCCTAAAATCTAATTAATAAATCCACACATAAGAAAAAGAAAAGGAAAAGAAACAAAAACTCCAAAACCACAACCAGAACCACCACATGAAATCAAAATTAATCTCAAAATTAATCCAAATAATGTAAATAAATCAAATCCTAGATGGATACACAGTAAGAGTTTGGGATTAAAAAAAGAAAAGAAAAATTAGGGCTAGGCATTACCCCTTGATCCGTCCACAAATCCGAAGAGATTGACACAAAGAAACCGTATATGTGAAGAAGGGAGAGGGAATAACTTGTCGATTGAAACGGAGGGAGAGGAAACGATGCCACGGAGGGGGAAGAAAAAAAAACGCTTCAATAGAGAGGAAGAAGAAACGACGCGGAGAAGAGGGGAGAGGAAACGCTCCCTCGTACGATAACCGAAGGGAAAGAGGGAGAGGCGGTCAGTTTCGGAGGGTCATAAATGAGGAGTGGTTCGGTTCAGATGTTAAGAGGGCGGTTCGGTTCGATTCGGTTAAGAGAAGAGAAAGAGGGCGGTTCGGTTCGATTCGGTTCAGAGAAGAGAAAGAAAGAAAAATTGTATAGAGCTGTCCGGTTCAGATGTAAAGAGGGCGATGGTTCGGGTCTCGGTTCTGATGTTAGATGAAAATATATTTCGGTTCAAAAAGTTAAAAGAGAAATTTGGTTATGTTCAATTCAATTATTTGTTCGGTTCAAACAGTTAAAAGAAAATTTTGGTTCAATTATTTGAAGAACTTGAGCCGGTTCAATCAAATAGTTGTGGAGAAGAACTTGAGCCGGTTCAATGAAAAAGTTGTGGAGCTCATGAAAACTTGACACGTGGCAAGTTGGTAAGAGAAAAGAAAGAAAAACTTGACACGTGGCAAAGGAAAACTTGACACGTGGCAAGTTGGTAAGAGGAATAATGAATAGTAATAGATATGATGAAAGATGTGAAACAGTTTTGAGTCACTAATTGCGACTTTAACAAAGGCCATTTGATTCATTCAATAGAAACAATTTACAAATTATCGGACCTGTGAATTTTTTTTACAAAAAAATATTTATTGTGTCAAATGGATAGTTCCAAGAAAAAGATATTGAAAAAATAAAAAGAAAAAAAACAAATGGATTGGACCGCTTACGGTTGCCGATATTTGAAGAATGAGATGATATTCAATATCTCTTAATCTAACATCAATAATTTATTTATAAAAAAGATTAATTTATTATAAAATAGTATTTTATATTTTTATATTCAAATTTTCTAATTAAGTAAAAGAAGTACAAAAATTTGATTTTAGGCTACAATAAAATTATGTTGCATAGTTTCATAGGGAATAAGTGCATTCTCTAGAACAATGCTTCTAGTGTTAAAGACAACAACTGAGTACTACAAAGAATTAATTGAGAAATAAAATTTCTATATCCGAGTGAGATTACTTATTGTAAATGAACCACATTAGCGAGTACACCGGGAGATTAGAGTGTTCGAGCATTGTAGCTAGCTAGTGTCTCTCTTTTCTTATCTTTAAGCCACTCTAATTTATTTCTTTTGCTTTTATTTTATTACGATAAAATATAAGGTAATTGGTGGCATGATTTATTTTAGGATAAATAAAAATATATATAAATTCAACACCTCGCATGATCACTAACTTGAGGATCAGTAGTCAATCCATAAGTAACCTATTCTAATGAAATAATTAAGTCAAAGGGTAAATTGCACTGTTACCCCCTAAACTTCTGGCGGAATTTTACTTTACCCCCAAACTTCTAAAATGAACATCTAACATCATAAACTCTAATATTTATTTAACATCCTAAATTCTAATATTTCATTTATATTACCCCTTCCGTCAGTTTTCGGTTAATGGAGCTAGACGAAAAACTGACGGAAGGAATACCATAAATAAAATATTAGAGTTTAGGGTGTTAAATATCCATTTTAGAAGTTTGGGGGATAAAGTGAAACTCCGCCAAAAGTTCAGGAAGTAACAGTGCAATTTACCCGAAAGAAAATATTTACGTTTGTTAGATAGACCATCCTCAACTATGAACAACATAATACCACCACACGAGCAACATATTGCCGCTCAAATGGTTTTTTTTTTTCTTCGTTTTAGTATTTAAAGTTCTTTTAGGATATTCTTATAACAAAGCGAGAGTTGTTATAATGATAAAGTTTTTATGTTTATGTTGTTGAGACTAATTTATAGACAATAGCATATTTTTTTTTTCATCTATATGTTTTCTATCATGATAAATAAATGAAACTGATCAAACTATTCCTACAACTATAACAAAAACAATATGAGAAAATGCTATAAGCAATATATGTACTTCATCACGGAACATGTTCGTCCATGTAAGAAATTTGATATGAAAAATATTTTTAAAAAAGAAACTAATCGTCGCTTAATGGACCATTACTTACTCTCGAACTACCTTGCGCAGCTAGAGTGCCATCCTTTGTGAGTAATCTTTTTATTTTGTAAAATCAAAATCAAACCAACTTACCAAGTCGAAGAGAAAGTAATGCATAATGCACCGAAGTATAGATAACTTATATATATAAAATCTAATCAGCAATTATAAAACCAAACATCAAGCTTCCATTCTAGTAGTATTATGTATCTCTCCTTTCACTTAGCTGTTATATTAAGGCATATTTCAGTAAGAAAGGTAGGGAGAGATAACACCGTACAAAGAATAATTTCAGTAGCATCGTCAACGAATCTGAAAAATCGCCGAGCCCGAATATAGCGGCTTGGTTATAATACCTTCGAATTAAGAGAAACTAGAAAAAAAAGGATTGCCATGTGTAGATTAACCTCCCAACATTTTGTTTTTTTTTTGCAAAAAGAGATAATGCAAAAAAAAAATCTAGAATGAAGGATCTATAGTTTGAATATGAATAACATGTCTAGTCGAATCAAAAAGAAATTTACACGACTACTAGTACCAATTCAAGTAATATCTGCAGTTTCAAGCATGAATAACATTCTAGTAAAAAAGAAATACACCTGAATACAACTATGAATTCAAGTATTGCTCACAGTGCTTTCAAAACATTACCAAGTACGAGAGTTTTAAGTCCTGCCAGAATATGTCTGTTGGGCTAATGCTGCTCTCTCTCAAGTCTTCTATTGAGAACTCAAATCACTACATTGTCTTGGAAAACAAAGCACTACTCAATCGCTCAGCAACAGCCGAAAATGAGTCTATTGAACTCAGGAATTTGCTCTCAGCCGCTACACAGGGCTTAGCTTCCCTTTACTGCAAAGAAAGGGTATACAAAACACAAAAAAAGACGATGATTCCAAAGATCAGTTATGATGCAGTAGAATTAAAATTGTAAGTTTTTCTTATTTGTATGCTCATAACTAGAATTTTAACTTGAGCTTATCTCAAAAAGAAACAAAGAGAACATGTATCCTTACTATAACCAAATTACAAATTCACAAATAGAAATTATTGACCATGAAATATAAAATATTTGTAAAAAAATAGTATTGTTTCACTTGCACCTCTCATTTGAACCAAAACAAGAAAGCACAATTTGCAATTTAAAAAAAAAAATGGCCAAAACCTATGTTGATGGAAAAAGGTAAGTACATCCGAGCTCTACAGGAAAGATGTTACCTACATCGATAGCATCATTATCTAATAAATCATAACTATATAATACATCACAGCTATGTCAATGACAATCGCCTCACAGGACGGCTGATATCAAACTTACTTGAACAGAAAATCGCACAGCTTCTAGGCATACTTAGTTTTACCTATAAAAGTATCACCAGGTTCAAGTTGCCCCTATGAAATAAAAAAACATATCATCCAATTATACCTTCAAATGGAGCACTCGGCTAGAAATAATTGCCAAATATTGATGAAACACTACTTCACTTTTTCGCATGACTCTTCTTAGTTACTAGGTTGAATTATGTTGATAAACTTTCTTAGTTACTAGGTTGAATTATGTTGATAAACTTTCTTAGTTATTAGGTTGAATTATGTTGATAAACTTCACATGAATGAGATGTTTGTAAGTAAACAAACTTTCATATTAAGCAAAATCGATTGTAGAGTCCTGAAAAACTAGATCATAGAATTTATTTCAAAAGCAAACCACACTTATATCTCAAAAAAGAATCCAAAAATAGCTACCTCTTGTTTTTCGAGATCATCTGTTTCATGATCATCACGTACTTTCGAAATAGGCATCTAGCTACCTACGACCTATAGACCGCAAATTTTTTTAAAAAAATTATTAATAAACATGCATCAAAATAAAAAGAAAAGAAAATTTGCATGTTGAATAATACCTTTGCCACATCCAGTGAGGCACGGGAGATGTCCTCACAGATTTTTCCTACTGTCAAAGCCTCCCTAGCAACCGAAAAATGAAGATTCTTTATTTTTTCTTCTAACTCTACAATTTGTGAGTTAATCTTTTCAGGGTGTTGATCGAATGGCTTCACATTTTCTATCTCCAGCAAGGACCATTGAGTATCCAGGATACGGCATGCGAGTGAAGATATCTGTAGTAAAATAAATGAAACAAATAAAAGAAATGTTCAAAAATTGGGTAAATTTAGTCAAGGATTGACTCACAAGTGAAGATATCCTTTATCTTTTATTTTTGTCATAATTGAGTAAATTTAGTCCAAAAATTTAGAAATTTTATTGAATTTATTAATGATTTACCAAATTTATTGGTTTTAATTTTTTTTTGCAAATCTAAATCAATTAATGGCTAATAATTAATTAAGATATTAAACTTAATAAATTTTTAAATAAAAAAATTAGAAGTTATAGAAGCTCCAATAAAAAAGAAATTAAAGTTGAGAAGTTCATTTCAAGATGCCTTCTAGTTGAGAGCATCACCAAATTCTTTTACTTTAAGTACTAGATAAAAGAACAAAGCTATTCTTATATTCCAAATGTGGTGTTTAATATACATTCCATCCATCCTTTGCTTACGAGGCAAGAGAACGCAGGATTCCTCCTCCTCCATCGGTGTCGTCGCTCAAATCTATTTGACTGGTATTCCCCTTACCACTTCGGTCAATAATTTCGATTTGGATTCACGCTGTCACCTGCATCATAATCTTCACCACCACTAACATGACCAATTTCCTCGTCAAAATCTTGATTCATCCCCATCTTCCTCATCAAAATCTTGATTCAGACATGGCCATTCACATCATGGCCTTCATCGTAATCCTTCCCACTATCTCCATGAAGGATCAAATGACAACTAAGAGGAGAGTAAATTAGTTACAAATAAAAATCAAGTAAATATAATTTAAGATAGAAATTGCACAACCAAATAAATGAAAGAAAATAAGAGAAGCAAATTCAAATAACACAAATGACTTATCCTGGTTCGGCATTTATGTCTATTCCAATTTTTTTATTCTTATCCTCGAGGTATCAATTTAATCACTATCACTTGGTCTTTTAAAGAAAAAGACCAAAATCATTTACAATTACACTTTACAAGATTTCTATCACAATCTGTCAATAAAGTTCACAATTACAAAATAAAGAACAAAAGAAATAATTATGACTTAGAAAATTTTTCTCAATGTGAAGTTGTATTATAAGCAAAATCCAAGCCCTTTTCAAATATACTAGCCATCATTTCAAAATTAGAATAGAAACATGAGTAAAAGATAATTGATTTTTATTTAAATTTCAACTATATTAGCGAATATATTTGAATTAATATCATATTCCAAAATTATTTTGAATTCATACCACATTTGTAAAGCACATTTAAAATTACACTATATTTGAAATCTCATTTGAAATGCTACCATATTTGTAAAACACTTTTGAAGTAATACCACAAATGTGAAACCCTTTAATTTTGAATTCATACTACATTTGAAAAATCCTTGTTTGTTAATGTTCGATCTTTTTATAGACATTATAGTTAAAAAGGAGAGAGACTAATATGAATAAAGTCTCACCCATCCGACGCCGAAGAAGCGGAAGTAACGTATGATCATTCCTCCTCCCATGTCGGGTATTATTGTCATTTCATCTCTCCAACCGATTACAGCCGCACAACTTCAGTCGTATACGTAATACATCTATTCGGATGTCGGTGATGAATAAAGGACGGGATCAATGATGGTTCAAACCAGCTTCCTCCGTGCCCATGGTAACTTTGTTGCCTTTCTTACCGCCTTCATCTCCACTGCCTCCATTTTCTTCTTTGCAGTCGAAGCACCGTGAGGTGACGAGGTGCTCAACTCCCACAATAAGTTGACAAAGATATATGACCCAAACAAATACAGACAAAGATGACCAAACGAGGGCATTGGCCAAGTAGGCAACATAATTGCGTGCATCAACCCCAGGCGAATAACCTCCCTTCATATCGATCTCGCGATCGAGTGCCGAGTCAACATCTAAAAGAATGATTGAGAGAGAGGGATCAAATCGAGTTGGAGCGAGGCCTACAGAGATAGAGAACTAGAGATAGAGTTCTAGTCTATGTGCGTGATTAAATATCCACATGAGCCACCTCTAAAATCCCACAAGAGCCACATCTTGAATCTCGCATCTCCTGATAATTCTAATCGTACCCGTAGGAGCCACCTCTAGAATCTCGCATCCCCTGATAATTTTAGTTTATGTGTGTGATTAAATTTCAAATTTTCTAGTAATTCTAGTCTATATGTTTGATTAGATCCTCATATTGATAATTCTAGTCTATATGTGTGATTGACTTGGGCGATGTGTAATTTTGATTTATGTGCGTGATTGGGCTTAGGCCTAACGAGGACGTCTCTATGTGTGTATTTAAATCTCACCTTTTATGGTAATTCTAGCCTATGTGTGTGATTAAATACTTACATCACCTGTTAATTCTGGTCTATATGGTGTGACTGGGCTTGGGCGATGCATAATTCTAGTTTGTGTGTAACGAGAACATCTGTTTGAACTTACAGGAGCCACTTCTAGAATCTTGCATCGCCTGATAATTATGATCTATGTGTATGATTGGGCTCACACATCGCCCAGTAATTGTGGTCTATGTGTGTGATTGAGGTGATAATTCTAGTCTATATATGTGATTGGGATTGAGCCTGATGAGAACATCAGGATAATGGGTGAGTCTAAAGTACCCCAATAGTTCCCACATCGGATAAAAAAGGAGTTATAATTGCGCATATAAGAATTAGGAACTTGGCAGATATTTATATTTGTATAAAAAAAGAATATGCACTTATATGTTTGTGTGAAAAAAAAGTTTTACTCGTCATTTCTTCAAATGTTGAATAGGAAGAAGGAATATATCTTGAAGAGAGATCCTGTGCAAATGTTGAAGAGGGAAGGAACATATCTGAGTAATGTTGAGGAGGGAGGAGGGAGAAGAAACATAAGATTTCTTTTGAAGAAACATAAATCGGCGGGCATTTATGTTTGTATGAAAAATATATAAATCGGCGGGCATTTATGTTTGTATGAAAAATATATAAATCGGCGGGCATTTATGTTTGTATGAAAAATATTTATGTTTGTATGAATAGGGCTGGAAACGAGCCGAGCTTGAGCGAGCCTGCCCCACTTGGCTTGAAATTAAATCGAGCCGAGCTCGAGCGAGCCTAATTTCGAGTCGAGCGAGCTCGAACCCTAAACGAGCTGCTTGAAATTCTTAACATCATGCAATCTATAGTTTACTTTTAATAAAACATTATCTAAAATTTGATACCAAAAAAACTAATAGTTCAACATACAAAATAAATGCATAAAATATGGTATTGTGATATTAAAAAAATTAGGAAAAGCGACTTTGCGAGCAAATAAAAGAGAGAGATTAACTAGAGTAGAGTTTTGCTGGTTTGGTGCTTCTAAGATTTTAACCCTTGGATCAATCCCTTCGATCATTTCTAACATTTGGATTAATATTATTCTCCTAGGGGATCACTCAACCCTAGGAGGAACCACTATTATCCCAACCGTACAATTCTTGAACAAGGGTTAAAAAGTCGAAAATATCAAGTCATTTATATAGTTATACTTTCGAAAGCATAGAAGCTACTCTCTCTTTCTCTCTCTCTATATATATATAGGCTAGGGTTACTATACTTTTATGAGTATAGACCCCTTTATACTGATAAGTTTTCGGCCATTGAATAAAATGATGTGCGGTTAGAATGATAGTGGTCTCCGGTTAGGATGATGGTGGTCCCCTAGGGTTGAGTGGATGGTTGGTTGAATAACATGATCTGGCGGGTGAAAATGGTTAAAATGGTAAATCTAACGGCCGAAAACTTATGAGTACAAAGGGATCTGTACTCATAATAGTATAGTAGCTGAACTATATATATATATATAGAGAGAGAGAGAGTTGGGCTGGAATACTATTAATAGTATTTGCCCTCTTTTGCTATCAAGTTTTTAGCCTTTGGATCAATTTCTTTGATCATTTCTAACCATTGGATTAAATATTAAAATCATGTGGGGACCACTCAACCATAGGGGGACCACTCAACCCTAAGGAACTAATATCATCCTAACCCTACAATTTCTCATCCCAGGGTTAAAAATTTGATAGCAAAAGAAGACAAATACTATCAATAGTATTCCAGCCCAACTCTCTATATATATATATATTCGAGCTTTTCGAGCCTAATTCGAGCGAGCCCAGTAATACTCAAGCTTGGCTTGAAATAAATTTCGAGCTTTTTTTTCTGTTTAAGCTCGGCTCATTTAATTTCGAGTGGAGCTCGAGCGAGCCGAATTTCGAGCCGAACACGAGCCGGCTCGCTCATTTGCCAGCCTATGTATTAATAACATTTATGTTTGTATGAAAAATATTTATAAATGACTTTTAAGGGATAAGACAACTCTGTGTGGGTTTACCAAAATGGTACATTCTCCTAAAAAATTATGCACTTATTGCAAAAAAAGACCATCACCTCCAAATAGCATGATCTTTTTCATCTAGCAGTTGCTATGTAGAAATTTGATGTTATTTTTCAATAAGTGTAATGTGCTAGTTTGCTTTACCGCAGAAATTTTTTTACAAGATTTGCATAGTAGAATTCTTCACTTATAAGTTTTTTTTTTCCTTTATGATTTTTTGGCTATAATATGTAACCATTAATAATTGTATGCTTGCTTTGACTTCTTTTTTACTTTTGTATACAGTGACTCAGGGTTAAGTGACAGTAAGAGTAGAAGTAATGAAAAAATAATGCATTATTACCAATACAACAAAAGTAAAAAAATGATGCTACTTTGTATTGATGCATCTTTACCAATAAATTTTCTTCAAAAATTTGTGGTCTATAGATGGCAGGTAGCTCGACACCTACTATCAACATAATTTCATGTTAGACAATATCTTTGCCACCGACCGTCCCTAGCGCAAGTGGCAAAGGGCTTGATGGTTGGTACCCGAGGTCCCGAGTTCGAATCCTAGTTGATTCACATTTCCAGCCTAGTTTATTTCTATACGAAATAAACGAAGCGGGTAGCGTGCTATCTTTCTCTAAAAAAAAAGACAATATCTTTGCCAAATCGGATGAAGCTCGGGAGATATCCACACAGAGTTTTTTTTGTGAAACACTCCTTAACAATTGAAAACAAAAAAAAGTTATTTGTTCTTTAAACTCTAGAATTTATGAATCAATCTTAAAAATTATTTGTTCTTTAAACTCTAGAATTTATGAATCAATCTTTTCCGAGTGTTCTTCTAATGACTTTATATTATCTAATTCCATCAATGACTATTGAATATCCATAATATAATGTGCAATTGAAAACATCTTTAATAAATATTTCTCAATGTCTCCTGACTGTTTCAACACATGCCTATCATTTTCTAAGCAACATTGAACTCGGATCGCACCAGTTCCACCCTCTTAGCTTTGTTTTTTAACCATTGTTCCTTCTACACTTTTATATTAAATGTGTCCATCTTGATATTAAAATCTGAATGTGCCTTTTCAAAGGATACCTTCCATTTCTCTTACAACTACTGAATTCAATATTTCTCAATGTCTCCTGACTGTTTCAACACATGCCTATCATTTTCTAAGCAACATTGAACTCGGATCGCACCAGTTCCACCCTCTTAGCTTTGTTTTTTAACCATTGTTCCTTCTACACTTTTATATTAAATGTGTCCATCTTGATATTAAAATCTGAATGTGTCTTTTCAAAGGATACCTTCCATTTCTCTTACAACTACTGAATTCTGTCTTATCAAATTCCAAAGTCGTCTTGCGATGTTCGATTATTCCTGAAAACTCGTTGCATTTTCTATCAACAACCTAGAGAAATATGTATAAAAGAGTATATTCTGTAGTGAATAGGCTAATAGAATATATGAACTTTCAGGAAATAACAAATTAAATATTAGAACCAGTTGAGTATTTTAATATATATATATATATATATGCGAATCTTATCATAAAGGATTGTTGCATCAATGTCATGTTTCCGAGCACATTTGGATCCCTGCATTTTACAAAAATATATAAACATTAGTTTTTCATATTCTTCTAAGAAACCCAATCATACACTAAAATAAGGAAATCAACACACTGACTTCATATAATTTTTAAAATATAGATCCATTTTAACTTTTTCAATCAGGCTATTAACAAAAGATCAATGATCGGACTTGATATGTATACGAACAAAAGAAACAGACAAAAGAACATACTTCCAATCACAACCATATTCCTAAAATCGGATATACGCTAAAAATCCTTATTGTTATTGGTTTTAGACATCCGAGTTATAATCTATCCTATGAACATCTTGAAAAAATTTCAAAAGGTTGTTGTATAGATGTAATGTTTCCCAACATATTTGGATCCCTGTATTTTATAGAAATATATGAACATTAGTTTTCATGTTATTCTAAGAAACCCAATTATACATTAAGATAAGGAAATGAGCACACTGACTTTATATAATTTTCAAAATATAGATCCATTTTGACTTTTTCAATCAGATCGTTAACAAAAGTACATTCCAATAGACACGACCATTCTCGTTTAGTTTATCTCAGCACATTTGGATCCCTGTATTTTATAAAAATATATGAACATTAGTTTTCATTTTATTCTAAGAAACCCAATTATATATTAAGATAAGGAAATGAGCACACTGACTTTATACAATTTTTAAAATATAGATCTATTTTGACTTTTTCAATCTGGTCGTTAACAAAAGTACATCCCAATAGACAACTATTCTCGTTTAGTTTACCTCTTTCAACTTGGACATCATGAGGCAGGCTGTGGAAAGTTATTAAATAGTAAAGTTGCATTCTTAGACACTTTTGCTGTAGAGCTTGAACTGTTTTGATATCATATGCACTACCTACGGCGAAAGTAAACATTTTAGTAACATAACCTTCTTCAAAAAGGGTCTAAAGGATAAGCTAAATAAGCTACATATTGATTTTCTTGGCTGCTCTATTTAGGTAGCTTCATTCTCATTCTTGGTTGGTGTGTGCGCGTTCTACATATCGATTTCCTTGGCCGCTCTAATTAGGTAGCTTCGTCCTCATTCTTGGTTGGGGTGTATGCGTGTGTGGGCATAAATATATAGAAAGCATTACAATTATTTTGAGAACTTTGCTTAGCTAAGTCAGTGAGGAATTGAGTATTTATATTTCTAGTTGGAAAGCATGAAGTTATCTGTTTCTTACGGATATAGGACATTGAATTGATTATTGAAGGCTTGTTCGTCTATATGCTTGTTTATTTTCAATTTGATCTTCAAAATCTAGACTATGTGGTGACGGAGGGACATTGAATTGATTATTGAAGGCTTGTTCGTCTATATGCTTGTTTATTTTCAATTTGATTTTCAAAATCTAGACTATATGGTGACGGAGGCCAAAAAATTCAAGAAATTTGTTGAGTTGGCCTGCTGAGTTGGTAGCATATTTCTTGCTTTCTTTGATGTGCCACCATACCCAAAACTGCTCTTATTAAGATCAATTTACCTAAAGAACAAGAAGGTTAATGGACTAACTTGAGAGGCCAATTTTGATTCCTGATTGTTGGTGCCAACAATTAGATATTTCTGCTGTAATCTACTTCTTCCTCTAGTCACTATTCCTTCTTAGTTATTCGCTGTTTACTTTATTGCACTAGTGATCAGATTATTCTAATCA
Organism: Puya raimondii; assembly: GCA_016920855.1. Taxonomy (NCBI): domain Eukaryota; kingdom Viridiplantae; phylum Streptophyta; class Magnoliopsida; order Poales; family Bromeliaceae; genus Puya; species Puya raimondii. Next base: position 105,596,106 of record JABWPP010000050.1, on the reverse strand, counting down.
TCCGATGATAATAATTGATATAATTAAGAAAGTTTGTTAAGTAAGTTTTACAGTTGATAATTTAGTATATAAAAATATCATAAAGCAGTGACTAATATATTAGTATTTATTTAATTTTATATGATTTAAAACTTTTTTTATGGTCCATGGGTTTTCTGAGCGATCCAACATTCAATGGCTTTGCCTGGGAGCCTGTGTATAAGTTTCTACATATGAGTTTAGTCCCACATTAAAAACTCATGATTTGTTTTTTGCACTTTATATACTCCATCATCTTCAAGCTTGTTGCTTGGATAATAATGAGAATAGTGCTTTCCACAAAACACATGCATACGCGCACGAGCCGGGCGGGCAGCCGCAACCCCCTTCCCATTGGCTGCACGAGGCCAACATCTCTGCAACTTTTACTTGGTTTGTAAAGTTAGCAACTTCATTAACTATTGGACGTTAAGTCTTAAAATAATCACAATTTTGTATCTAGAGTTGTAAAAGTTGATAAATTCATCTATTAATTAATTTAATCTTACAAATCAATAAAATGTAACATAATATCAATGAAAAGCGGTAAAAAGTTCAGTGGCTATTATATATATATATATATATATAACTAGACTACTATACTATTAATAGCACCAAGTTATTAATGCTATTAGATTTTCGGCCATTGGATTAAGAGATATGCGGTTAGGATGATGTGGGCCCTCTAGGGTTGAGTGGGTGGTTGGTTGAATAGTATGATCTAACGGGTGGAAATAGTCAAAGGGGTAGATCTAACGGCAGAAAACTTGGTAGCACCAAGTGCTTGGTGCTATTGATAGCATAGTAGCCGGACTCATATATAACTATATATATATATATATATATAGAGAGAGTTGAGCTAGAATACTATCGATAGCAAACGGGCACTTTTGCCACCCATTTATTTTCGATGATGAAGCTTCCAAATCGACTATCGGTATCATTGAACATGATCTAGAGCATTTAAAGTATCTAGAAATCAAATTTCATACTTTTTCGATATTATTTTCTTGTCCATCAATTGGACACAAAAATGAATGGTTGAAAATAAATATTCTTTAAAAAGTGATGATAGGAGTTTTGTAATCAAGATCAAGAGTATAGATCTTGTTTTAAATAGTTTAAAAAAATTTCTAATAAAAATTCAATTGATTTGGATATCTTTACACCGTTAAACAAGAAAACGTCTCATATCGACCATTAAAATTACAAAATTTGAAACCCTTTGATCATTAGGCCAATAATGTCGAAAAAATATGAAATTTGATTTCTAGATACTTTAAATGCTCTAGATCATATTCAACGGTGCCGATCGTCGATTTGGAAGCTCCATCATCGAAAACAAATGGATGGCAAAAGTACCCGTTTGCTATCGATATTATTCTAGCTCAACTATATATATATATATATATATATATTAGTTCGGCTGCAATACTACCTTACACTCTTTAGTTCAGAGGACCAGAAAAGGCTGAACATAAGCAAGCTGAGCGTGCTCGAGACTGGCTCAAAAATAGTTCGATCTGGCTTATATTTGGGTAAAACCAGCTGGGTCTTCCTGGTTTGTTTTTAAAATTAATTAAAGCTGAACATAAGCAAGCTAGAGCCTGCTCAAATTAAAGTTGTGGGGAAACGATCGTACTTTTTAATGTAATTCGAATTCAATGTTTTTCTGATGTGAAGTTTATAGAGGTAAAAGTCCTCCTTGGAAGAAGTACTAGGGGTACAAGTCTTTGGCTTTTCCTCCTATAGCTCTGTGGAATGATGTAAAAGGTAAAGAAAAGGAAGTGGATTTTAGATTTTGGGTCTTCTTACATCATATAATCCATAGTGCACCTTAGTAGTAAACAAAGTATACAACATTAGTTTGTTTGCCAAAAAAGGGAAAATTTTGGAATAGAAAGGATCCAATTTTCATTTTGTGTCCATTTGCTTCTACTTGTACAAGGGAGGAACAAAGAGGTTTAGAATTTTAATTCTTGATAGAAAGAGTAAATTAAATTTTCATCTGTATGAGGTCTGAAACTAGTAAGGGTTGCCTAAGATGAGGGATGTTATGCTTTAATGAACCCCTTGAGGTCCTGCTTGGTGGCCTTCTGAGGTACAAAGACCCTGGCCAGCACAAGAATGGGGAGTCCTCCATGGCTGTTGTGCAGGCAGACAACTTGCTTGAGGACCAAAGCCAGATTGAATCCAGGTCGTTGATCTTGCTCAACTCCAGGCCTCACGGACCTCCATCAAGATCTATGATGGGCATGGCAGCCTCTTGCTACATCATATCATCTCTGCCACAATCCGATGAATAAGTTTTTTGAGTTGCAATCTGAAGCTTTTGCTGAAGTGCTGTTTGAATAGAATCGTTAGAAGAACTGTTGGCGACTTCTTTTTATTGAAGTCTGTCCAACAGCCTTTTGTTGTGGTTGTTTGGAAAACACATCATCAAGATTAGGCAAACTACTCAACGCCTACCAAAATAACCAACCCATAGAACACAAAATAGAGAATAATGTTGATTACTGATTTTCTATACACAACTAGGGTGCCCATGTTGTTACAATTGAAGGATCTGTGCATAGTGCTCAAAAATCAAGAACAGTTCGGCAGGACTAATTACATGAAGTTAGGTACAACACGCTCATAAATCACACCTACCTCAAATACAGTGATACTAACAACTGTGAGAACAGAATGAATTCGCTTACGATAACCGCTGGTGAACGGATACCCAAAAAGGGGACGAGATCCACCTGTAACCAGTTCTCCACTGCTGATCCGACCACCGCACCGACCACAAGTCCGCCAACAGTGATCACTACCGCCTTCCCTGCAGAAGACATACCATAGACTAAAACATTATCGCTTATTTGAAAGATGCGAGAAAGGAACATCATACTAATAACATGTTCTAGTCCTCGGGTCTCATTATTGTAAATTTTCATAAGGTAAGTAGAATATCCAGTAGCGTTCTTGGATCTCATATTAAATTTTCTTTTTCAAGTAGCTAAGAGTACAACAAGCTGCAAGTGTTTAATGTATGCTTAGAACGCATAATGTTCTCCAAAATCCAAACTGGCTAGTGCAGGTAGTTTACAAAATATGTCAGTAATACAAACAAAAGTCTGAAGCTGCTGCAGCCAGCCATTTCAAGTAATAGTGAACATCATTAAAGATGAAGCTTCAAGCACATTATAGTTGCACTCTCATCAAGAAATCCTTCGTTCCGCAGGACCAAAAGTTGCTGGTGATTTCTTCTAACGGACATCGCAAGCTAATTCATCATATTATAAAAGAAACATAATACATAACACAACTGTTTTCTCAACAGTTGAAAGCCAAACTCAGGTTTTCCTATTCAATGTCAGAACAAATGTCACCCAACTAAAAATGCAGCACTCCAGAAATATTTTAGTGGGTCTCAAGTAAGGAAAAAACACAGATGGCTAAACTACCCTTACTAGAAATTAAACAATAAGATATGCGACATCCAACTGTTATGACTATGTGCAGGAAAGCAGAATGTTCAATTTGATAAAGTAACTCATTCATTTTTAAAGAACTACATAACTTGGATATTGTCCTATAATAACATGTTAGGATTTTCAAAATATAAAAAAATGTGGACACATTAACAAAAATAGCAAGATAAAACCAGGAATACATAGAATCAAACCAAACAGGTTAGGAGTAGACTTGCTGGCAAAAAACCAGGCAACCGGCGTCAGACTAGAAATGGTGGATATAGCAAGAGGTAAAGAACTAGCAAAATTTACTGAATCACTAAAAAAGAAAAATTTAGCTTATTCAATCTCAATCTGTTTTCTATTGTCTTAATAATACTCCGAATTAATAATTTGTCCGTCAAAGCAAATTAAATACTATGATCGAAGATGATGATTTCTACTCAACTTACCTTAGAAAAACAGAAAATTTTCAAAAAGAATCTAGTTTCTAGCAGCAGACACAAAATTTCATCCAATTGCGAAATTGATATTGATCAGCATACAGCCAACCTACTTTAAAAACAACCAATAGATAGCAGTCAGAAATGAACCAAACAGATTAGAAAAATCTATTTGACATGCGGAAATATAAAAAACATAAAATGAAGTCAAAGTGCAAGATCAGCTACCTAGAGAAATGTTCTTCTTTGTCAGAAAGTATAAGGAAGCCCCGAATCCAGTAGCCAATACTACTCCGGGAACATCAGCTCCAGTATACGTCGCCGGGATACTTGTGGAGGTTCCACTAGCTAAAGTGAATACCATCATTGCCCCATAGACACCAGCCTGAACTGCCAAATTGCTTGGAGATGGAGATTCAATTGAGACTGGAATATTCTTCATAGTTGACTGTACCCACTGTGGCATTGGACCAGTACCCGCACTTCTTACGGGTTTAACATCAGCATAACGGATGCTACTATTTGCAACTTTGCCAGTCCTGCGTTGTGATAGACTCTGCATAAGCAGCATATCATATGCAGCCTCGACCTGAGACAGAAAAGGTAAGAGTATTCAAGAGACCAATAGGCGAGCATAACTAATTTATGATCAAGCGAAATGACACTCTTGACTTCCTTGGAGGATCTTTTCTAGACAACTTTTTCTTGCAAAGCTTGTCAATTGTATGATGATGAATGACCTCTTCTTGAGATTAGGAAAGCTTGAAAGAACCACTCCCAAAGGTCATATTATCTACTACTGTATTGCATCATATTAATATTGAAATTTGTGAAAGATAATAGAGTGATGAAACACAATGCACTTACTACGAGCAGAAACCTTATGAATCTCATATAAACTATTCCCCGTACAAAAAATAAGATGCATACACGTTAAAGGTACACGACCCAAATATGTACCTATCTCATATCAACACACTGATAACCAATTTTAATTTTATGCCAACAATAGGGAGAATGGAAAGTACTAATAATATCGTTAACAATGATAAAATAATGTTTCCTTCCTGTTTGCACGAACAGTGTATTTGAGAAGAGACAGAGAACTAAGTAACCTCACTGAACATTTCAACAGCTTCTAAGGAAAGATGAGTTTGTTGCCAATGAGTGTTCCATGATATGTCGCTAGTGCGCTGCATTTTTCCAGGCCCCCCCAGTTTGGGCACCTTTAAACACTTGGCCACAAAAGAAACTGGCAAACCTAACACAATATTAAGTGCCAGGCTTTAGTGTTCTGTGTAATGCCGACGACATTGCAAAGAAGTGTGGCTACTTTATGTTTTGACATTTTAAAGTGTCCAAATAGTTTAGTATAGAATTCACTATCCCCTTCCATGCCAAGTTTAAATTTTCCTGTTGTTGTGGAGAGATAAGATCACCAAGTCACAAAGAAAAGAGTAGTAGGGGCTTCAGCCATATTGAACTCTACGCATCACATATGTCATCACTCAAATGCAGCAAAATTTTAGAACGTGGAAATATACACTGAATAAAATTGGTCCAAAGAGAAAAAATTGTGATTTGTAAAAGATTAAGAGTTTAGGATTGAGGACTAAAAGTTTATTCCGGCTTACAGCATGTTGATGTTAAACGTTAGGTGGTTTTTTATTTCGATTGGACATGATGAAGTGCGTTAATGAGCTCTCGTGAATAATCTTGTGCTAGATCATCTACTGTTATTGCACGGTAGAGCAAATAAAGAAACTTTTTGAAACAAATGCCTCAAAGGAAAAGCTTGCATTATGTTGCTAAGTTTTTAAAATGATTAAACCAATTTATTGAACATTTATTCATATAAAAAAAATATGCAACCGAAACAGATATTGTCATTGTCCCAATGATAAGCCCACCATAGAAAAAGAAAGCACCAAGAAAATTATATTTATTTAATCAGCAAATCTTTCATCATAGAACATCTCGTACTTTTTAAATTAAGATTCGCAATCTTCGGTATAATACATCATTCAATAAAATTATCAAGCAAACTCTAATAAAAGGAGAGATATCGCATCAACCCTCAATCACAGATAAAGCAATTTGCCATTAAGAATCAGATACACAAATTCACTATCCCAGATCGTCCTTTTCTCGTCCAAAAACCTAATTTTTTCCCCCCCAAATAACACCAATGAAAAACGAAAATTGAATCAAATCGATACACAAAAGAGGATCTATTGGATCAGAACCTGGGCTACGGCTTGGGGATCATCCTTGCAGGAGGCGATGGTGGCGTTCTTGGCTCGAAGGATGTCGTCGAAGGAGGCGCCCTCGGAAACCCCTAGAAGCTTCAGGGCGCTCTCCACGGACATCTCGAAGGGCGCCGAGGAGTCGTCGGCCCTCGGCCCCGCCGCGGGGGGCCGCGGCCGTCGCCGCCGGCGGGGCGGCGCCGGCGCGGCGAGGGGCGGCGGCGACCACCGCGGCCTCCGCCGCCACTGGGCGAGGGGATTCGCGGCGGCGGTGGCGCGGCTCCCGCGGATGATGGAGCCGCTGTTGAGTGAGAGAGCTGTGGCCATTCGTTCTTTTCCCCCTCCCACACGCGTGCCACTGATTTTTATTTTGTGCAAAGTAACGAGAAAAAAGGAGAAACGAAAATATGATTTTTTTTTTATATATATTATAATCGAGTTGTCCGATTTCCTGGTACAAATGTGAATCTGATGCTTAGACAGCGGGTTGGTACTGGGCTCGATCCGTAATTAGAGTTCGCCGTGACCCGAATATTTTTTAATATAATGAGCCGTAAATTTGGTAAAAATTGATGTGTCCGCGTCAAGGTTAATATGCTGTCCCTTTATTTTTTTTTTCAAATTGAAATATATTTAATTTTTTAAAATATTGTTTAACTGAAATATCTATTGAATGTATTTATACGTGGAGAAAGTATCTGCATATTAGATAATTCTATTACTTATCTTCTACGAAAAATATTCGAGGTATTCAGATCATGCCAACTCAGTTCATACGTTGAAAACTTCTAAAAAGCAAGGACCATTTTTTTTTAGAGAGAAAAATAGTATACTATCTGTTTCGTTTATTTTTTTTAGAAATAAATTTAGCTGGAAATGTAAAGCAACTAAGCTTCGAACCTGGGATCTCGGATACCAACCACCAAGCCCTTTGCCACTTGCGCCAGGCACGGTCGGTGCAAGGACCATTTTTAAGATGACCTATTGTTCATCTGGATCGTGCCAGGCCCATTTTTTAGACCAATCCAAGATCAATCCGTGACCTAAATATTGTACACATTTTCAAAGTTCAAACCTGAACCAAACGGGCCAAAAAGAAAAAAGTATTAGAAAACTTTGAACGGGCCGAATCATAAAAAAGAAAATAAAAAAAAGTTATAATCCCAGCCAAAATTTTATGTCTCAAACGTTGATCCCAGCCTGGCTAATGGATTCGGGTCTGGCCCAATCCGGTAGCCGCGGCCCGGTTCTACGGGTCGGGCTGGTTTGGTCGGGTCCGAATCTAATCTCCAACTACCGCGCACCTTATGTGGACTCGAAACAATAGCCCCGTGCACGTGCCTCTCTCTTTACGACTGGACGAGTACCCGCATAGATTAGAATATAGAGCATGGTTTCGGACCGTTTGGAATGGTGATATCGTAATGGACGGCAGGGATTACATTTCCGTATGCGGACGGTTCGGACGGAAAAAATCTAACCAAAAAGAGCGACGCCTCGGTCCAAGTCAGAACTTTACCTTACACTCGGTGCATATATTTATTTTATGCACCGTATCCTTCTAAACCCCGATATGCGAATGGCATAGAATATGCGGTGCAGGATGTGTAGCGGAGCACCGGGTTCACGGAAAAGCCATTTTCAAAGTTCTATGCGCCTCATTAAGTCCACAACCCTTCGTCTTCTACTCCTCCGAGCCATAAGTCTCAGGTTTTTTTTAGGGTTTTGGCGGCTTTGGATTCGCCACGAACCCGCTCTCTCCTCTCGGATTCCCGTCGCCGATCCCAGGTGCTAATTTTTGCCCTAGTTATTCCCTAATCCCATCTCATATCTTTCCTTTTTGTCGATGCACTTTTGCTCCTGTTAGATTCAATCCGTTTGATATATTATACTCGATTTGAATCTTATACTATCAAATATTTTAACGATCCTTTATAGCTCCATATGACATTGATCGATATATGAATCCTTAGTTTTTTCCGTGATTTTTTAAAGCTGAAAACCTTAGTTCTTTCCATGATTTTTAAGCTGAAACTTTGTTTCAGATCAGATTTCACAATATTTGGAAACTAAAACTTGGGTTGATACACATGGTATAGGATGTTTGTTATAAACCCATTGCGAAAATGTAATCCTTCATCTGAAATATATTTTATATACGATGTGTTTACTGTGAATAGATTAAACATACGGTTTCATTTATCGTGGACTAACGAAGGGCGCAGTTTTTGATTTTTGGGAACCCTAGTTTTATCATTGCGCATGAGCTTAGAATGAAAAACACAGGCTTTACTTGCTCTTGTTGCTTGATTCATTCGATATTAAGTTTGATTTAAGGTCCCTTTGGGTTGGTGGACTTCTGCAGAACTCCTGTTTTTGAGATATTTGATATTCATTTAAGAACCCTTTTGTTTATTTGGGCAGCGAAGTGTTGCTTTCGGTAAAGATGAGCAGCGGTCCAGTTCCGTTCTCAGATATTGGTAAAAAAGCCAAAGGCAAGTATTAAAAGCTTAGAAGTTCATAATTAGTGTTCAAGAGGTAGGCTAATATTTGCAGTTATGTGGCTATGTAGCATGGTTTATGTACTAACAAGCTTGGTTCTCTGCTGTTAATCTTGTCTTGCATTGCTTTTTGCTATTTAATACGTTGCTGAACCTCGTTTTTACCCTTCTTTATGATAATGAATCTTGTCATTGATGTATTTCACTAGAGGTATCTTATACTTGGTACAAATATACTTTGTAGTCCTTTTGTATCAAAGACGAAGTACAGTTTCTATTTACGGGGGGCAAAATAACATGGTTTTAGCTCTTTTCTTTTAGGTATTGTTGTCTCAGTGTCTGAGCCTGTTTATAATGTTATATTGTAAATGCTAGTAATTCTTTTTGAAACATGATGATTTGCTGTCATTAAATCCATATGCCGCTGGATAAATGCTTTTTAGTGCTTGGACTTCTGAATCTTCCGTATGAATGCTTTGTTCAGCTCTTCAGTGCTCAAAAAATTTGCTGGTATTTAAGATTGCTGCTTTGTTTCTTCTTGCAGATCTTTTGTACAAAGACTACTATTTTGATCATAAGTTCTCTTTGACAACATCAAGTGATTCTGGACTGGTGAGAGTAAAGATTTTTAATTCTTGATTTCAATATCTCTGTTAACATATTTGTTGTTAGGAGCCTAGACTGTATAGAAATATCTTTTTTGTTCGGTTATGTTTGTAGAGTTTCTGGGGATTCTTTTATTACACGTACGTTGTTGCAGTATATGTTTATTGTCAATTTATGCATATTCATATTTTTCATTTCATACTTTGCTGTCTATAATGGAGGAGTCATTAGTACCAGACAGCATGTAGGAAACATTAAGATAGACTAAGAGCTTGTTGATATAAACCATGCTTTCTGTTACATTGTTTTTTCTACTTGACGAATAGCATCGTTTTGGTCATATTCCATTTCCATCCATATGAACAAAGCACATGACAGCATATTGTTTACTGTCTTACAGGGACTCGCAGCAAGTGGACTGAAGATTGATCAACTGTTCATTGGTGACATAAGCACACAATACAAAAGTGGTAGGACAGTTGTTGATGTCAAAATCGATTCCAATTCGAATGTGAGTTAAAGAAAATAGGAAATCTCCATGCTTTCAAATGTATACTATGTTCTCGTTTTGTGAAATGCGATAGACCTTTACACGAAATGCATCCGTTATTTTACGCTAGACAAATTGCTATATTTATATGAGCCATCAAGTGCCCCTTCTACAAGTTCGTGCTTACATATTCAATGAGATGTTAGTGGTCATATGAATGAGCCCATTTACTTGGTTACTAAGTGTGTACTCTGTTAAATGAGTTTAGCATCTGAATATTAGCATTTTCCTTGACAGGTTGCAACTACAGTAACTGTTAACGAGATAGTCGGTGGTTTGAAGACTTCATTCAGCTTCAAAACGCCTGATCAAACATCTGGCAAGGTCAGTAGATTATAGATGTGCAAGAAAGGACATATGGTTTTCTGTTAGGTATTTCATAGTATGCAATGTTTAAAACATTTATCTATCTCTTGCAATTTAACATCTGTTGCCATCTAAATTGTGGTCACACTCTTCCCTTAATGTATGCCTAAAGTAAGTTCTGGCTTGGCTGCTTTAAAAAGTCTTGGTTAAGTATCCTATAATTGGAATTTTTCTCTGCTCCACTTCTTTAAGCTTTAATGCCTAGAATCTTATTCTTGCTATTCTTGTACCGCATGATCCTTAGGATGTACATCTATCTCTCGGATGTATTTTGGCTTGTACATTTTGCATCTTTTTTCAGAACTGTATATACCTTTATATCCTATTACTAGGTAATTATATTACCTCAAAAATATTGAAAAAATTACAGCAGCTTCATTTGGACTCAACTCAACTTTCATAAGCGACTACATATGTTATTACTAGGCTATCAAACCATTTACTTGAGTAACGATCAACTGACTTCATATAGGATCAAATATTGATTGCTCTAAATTTGGTGATATTTTAGTTAAAATACTGCTAGATTTTTCTTGACATCTCCTATATTAGGAAATCTGTTTTAGCCAAAAGTTCACAGCTATTTATCTTCCCTATTCTTGTTGGCTTACAGTCAGCTAACGTCCAATGGGGGAAATTTTCTCCTGTTCCATTACAATTGAAGCGTGTATTCAGAAGCATGTAATCATTGTCATGAGATTTTTTTTTTTTTCCTGTTCCATGTATTGGGGTCCTGAAAGTTTCTTTGGAAATGATGACAGGTAAACTGGAATGAAAAATAAAAGCTTGGATGCTATTACATATTTTTGGATAGCATGCATAAGATTTAATAGGAAGGTGAGTTCTGACAATTTTCCATTATTCTTATTTGTAGGTCGATGTGCAATACCTTCACGACCGCACTGCAATAAATTCTAGCATTGGTTTGAGCTCTACACCTTTGCTGGAGTTGGCAGCAACAATTGGCACCAGAGAACTTAGTTTGGGGGCAGAGGTTGGATTTGATAGTGCTTCGGCATCTTTTACCAAATACAACTCTGGGATTGGCTACAACAAGCCAGATTTCTCTGCTTCTCTAATATTGTAAGTCTGTTTTCATGTCCTTAGTAATTTCGTTATTCTTCCATGATCTTTACGATGGTCCATCGTCTTTTTTATATACTTCCGATTGTACTAAATGACTAATGCTTTTGAATCCATTTTTTATTCTGTTTTAGCATCATATTTCCTTTCTCCATGTCCATTGCATCTGTTTTGGTATAGAATTTGTAATTAACAGACCTGATTCTGCAATATATACTGTTAAATTTAAATTTTACGAGCATCATATCTGACTTGATTTTTTTACTTTTTAACGTTAGGAAGCGTTATCCTTGAGAAATAAAGGGATCAAACTTTTACTCAATCCGTTTTGTATCGTCTGGTCTTTTTCATTGGTTTGCCATTCATTTTCATATTGATGGAGTATTCTGGGTAGTCCTCTTTTTCCATGGGTGGCAACTCTAATTTAGCGGCTACTTTGTAATTTTTGAAAATGAATGCTGAATAGCAAATACTGGAATCGTTCAATCACTTACTGACTTATCCGATTCCTTTTTGTGCTAAAGAAAAACTGGATATATGATATATTCATCCATATATTAGATTAGCACTTCTAATTTTTTCGTGTTCTGCTGGAACCTCTTACTTATATCTGTTCTGTATTACTTGAATCCAGAACTGACAGGGGAGAAACATTAAGGGCTTCTTATATCCACTTGTTCAATCCAGCCAATGGAGCTGCTGTTGCTGCTGAAATAAGCCACCGGTTTAAAACGAGTGAGAACAGCTTCTCTGTCGGAAGCTGTCACACCCTTGATCATCTAACCACATTAAAGACGAGATTCAGCAATAGTGGCAAAGTTGCACTTCTTTGTCAGCACGAGTGGAGGCCGAAATCGTTTGTCACTCTCTCTGCCGAATACGACCCCAAAGCCGTAAGAGCGCCTTCGAGGCTGGGGCTTGCAGTAGCTCTCAAACCTTGAATCGATCGAAATCATCATCTTTGTACCAGTATATTTCATGCCTTTATTTTTATTTACCTGTAATCTTGGTTGAAATTATACCCAAGAAACCTCGAGTTCATTTATTTAAGAAGAGTTATGCCCGAACAAGCACGCCGAAGTTGAGACTTCAAACTCAATTTTGATGGGGATTACTCTTATGATGAGAGAAACATGAGTAGGTGAAAATTTGTTATAGATGAGTATGGACAGTTGGTTTGTCGATGGGGTATGTACTTTTATTGGACGTGGCGACTTGTGTATCATGTTTCTTTTGCATTTGTTCAAGATGTTCAGCAAATACTGGTGAGTAGCACTCACTAAAGAAACCTTAAAGACCTTTTTATGTGCATCAGGTGATGTTTCTCTGGTTTATGTTGAGTACTAGGAGCACTGAATCAGTGTTGTGAATCCTCTTCTTTCTTTTTTTCTTTTTGGCTAAATCAGTAGGACAGCGTCTCAGCTTCTAATTTTTTTTCTTTTTTGGGTCATAATTGATTAGCTTGTAATTGCATTCAGCTGAGTAGTATATAACAACTCCAAAAAACTAAAAGCATAATTATTTTTCTAAATATCTTAAATAAAAAAAATACAAGCTTTTTATTATCCACCCTTTTATCTTCTTACATAAAAATTTTATTTTAAAACATAAAAAAAATGCGATACGAGGAGGCTAGAACTTTTGTTTTCCCCAGTGTCAGGAAAGTTTTTGTCTGGTCCAGAAAAATTAGATTCTCTTACACATATACCGAGAATAGAGCAACACTATACCCATGAACAAAATAGGTAAAAGTAAATGTAAGGTGGCCACTTGTGTATCATGTTTTTTGGCTAATAAGTCTGTCAAAAATTTTAAATGTAAAATTAGATATCTAAAATTATTATTTGTAAAAGTAGACCGGTAAAAGCGGTGAATCATTCACCGCTTTTAAATGCCGTGAATGATTCACCGTTTTTACCCTAATTTATATATTTCTTATATCCAAACTTTAAAAGATATAAAATATTAAATTCTAAAAATAGTTATAATCTTTTGAAGAAAGCGGTGAATGATTTACCGCATTTAGAATGCGGTAATTCATTCACCGCATATGCCTAATTTTGTAAATAATTTTTTTATAAAATTATTTTTATAATTATAAAAATTTGTAAGCCTATTAATAAAAAAAACTTCAACAAAATACATTTGTATTTAGTTCGTGGATAAAGCATTTTCGCGGAAAATATATGCAATCAAAAAGATGATTGGCGCGGAAAATATATGCAATCAAAAAGATGATGATCGGCGGGAAAAGGAGGCATCACCATTTCACCGACAAGGGTTAGGTAGGGTGCTTGGGCGTGTGCGCACCACGTGTGATCGGTAGCCTCTCCTCCACGATCATCTATCCTCTCTCTCACTTGGCTAATTGGCTTCGCTCTTTCCACGTTCTCGTCTTCCTGGAAGCGATGGCGATTCTCTCCGCCCTGCAGGTCTCCATGTTGTATCCTCCTCCTCGTGCTCGTCCTCGTCCTCGTCCTCGTGCTCGTGCTCGTGCTCCTAGCCCTAAAAAGCAAGAGTCTCGTATCGGAGCATCGCGAAGAGAGGAGGAAACCGTACGCGGGGAGACGTGCTTGTACTCGGTTGCTCCCTATCCCCTCCTGTTTGCGGCTGCCCTACCCGGAGGTGAGCCCTTCTTCCTGTTGTTGTTTGTTGTTGTTGTTGTTGTTGTTCTCCGAATCTGAAAAAGGAAAAGCATAACTAATTTGGAATTCTTTGTGTGTGTGTGTTCTCTGTTTCTGTAGGTGAGGCTGTGAAGTCGATCTTTGGCCCTTTCGTGGAGCTCGTGAAGACGTGGAACCTTCCAGATTGGCTTGTGCACTGGGGTCACCCTGGAAATATGGTAAAAGCCCTACTTAATTAGCTTATTTTTGGTACCGTTAACGGTTCACGTTTTGAAGTCATCAATGTTGCAGCCAAAGCCTCTGCTTGAGGAACAATCTTCTTACTTCGTTTCAGAAGCTTGGTCTTATTATTATTATTTTTTAAGAGCTTTATGGGTTGTTTGCAGGTATAACTTTATGCTGATTCAAATTTGATGTTTGATTTGATGCACTTGAATCGAATTGCTATAGTTGGAACTACATGAGAATGCCCAACTACAGCAATTAGAACGATGTCAAAATTGACCGCAGTTTCAATTGCAAAATAGTTAGAGAGAGTAATTTTAAACAAAAGGCAAGATTACTTGCCTAATGATTTTTAAAGTATAAAATATTTTCTTTTCTGCATTGGAGGTAATCTCACCACCTTATATATAAAGTAATAAAATTTTTAAAATACACTTCTCAACTACATGCAACCGAACAAATTATTTATAGTTGCAGTACATTTTGCTATATCCAACCAAACAAGATGTATATAGTTGTTACTGTTACATTTCTAACTGCATGCGTTTCTACCTATATTGCGTTTCTAATTACATCCAATTGAACAGCCCGTAGAAGTGTATTCCTAGTGGGGACCCACCTACCATAAAATATGGAGGATGGTGTTGTATAGATTGTATATATATGCAAGTCAATGCTACGGGTTGCTGGAAAGTATTCCAGTATATAAAGAGTAGCATGTATCATGTATGTACTGGTAATTTGGGTTTTGGAATTTCGAGCTACATGATGATTAAGGGTCCTTCTTATCAAACTGCTAATTCTAGTGTTAAGCTAGCATGCATCATGTATGTACTGGTAATTTGGGTTTTGGAATTTCGAGCTACATGATGATTAAGGGTCCTTCTTATCAAACTGCTAATTCTAGTGTTAAGCTAGCATGCATCATGTATGTACTGGTAATTTGGGTTTTGGAATTTCGAGCTACATGATGATTAAGGGTCCTTCTTATCAAACTGCTAATTCTAGTGTTAAGCTTGTTGGGTTTTAATATTACTAGTCATAAGTTTGCCACATTTGAAAGGGATAGATTTTTATTTTTTAAATTTTTTTACTGAAGTGCTTGTATTGAAATACAAGCTGTTTGGGTCGCATATATGGGTCCTATTCCTCCATCCTCCATTCAAACTCTGCTGAAAGAATGATTCCTAACTAGAGATTTCAACTGTTACCATATAACATCTTTGATTCATGGATGAAACTTATGAGCTATTGATGCACAAATACTATTTATCAACGTTTAATAGAGTGATAGTCCTTTTTCTGCAGTCCTATGTTTCATGTAGTTGCACATAAGCAACCGTTCCATTTAAGTTCATAAATACTTGTCTATTTCCTCCTCTGATGTATTCAAAGTCTAAATGTGGTGTAGTAATTCAAAAAACTAGTATTCTTATAAATAAGAGAGGATGTCCATGATGACTAATATCTACTACCAGAACCGAATTGCTCTATACATGACACAGATGTCTCTATATACAAGGTTTTTACCCACTTTTAAGTTTCAATTCTGATGTTAAGTCTATATCGACTATGTATAGTCACCGACATAATCTTTCCTCTGCTTCTGCAGGCTGTCGTACTGTTTGCAATGGGGGGCTACGGAACTTATCTAGGGTTTCGAATAAGATTCTCAGATGATGTAGTGAGTATTTTTACACCTTTCTCATGGTAGTCATTTAATAAATAGAATCTTCCAAGATATTCACCTGTTTTATTCTGGACATGAAGAAGACTCTCAATGCTACAAATAATCAGTCACCATTCCACAGAAATGTGACATGAACAGATGAACAAATAATCACAAACTGTTTATAGTGAAATGAATGAACAAATATGTATAAGTGGAATAGACTTATCTATATTCAAGCAGTCATCTCTGTAATTTTGAATGTATACATGTGGGCCTCCAATGCATATTTATATCTGAATATCGCTTTATCAAGTAGAGGAAAATAGTACATTGAGGTAGAGGGTAGAGGCTTGAAAAGAAACAAATGCCTCTCACTAAATTGTCCATAAAATATATCACTGCTCTTTACGTGGTATCTTATTTTTCTGCTTGTGTTCTTCTCTTCCATCAGAACAGTCATTCTCAGCAATGTCTATTTGTAATGCATAATGATTTAGTAAATCAATGTTGAAGGAAGAGAAGGCCAAGGCCAAAGATCTTCATCCAAAGCTCCTCGGTGGCATGTTCTTCTTCTTTGCTCTGGGCGCTACTGGTGGAATCACTGCTTTGCTTACATCTGACAAACCAGTTTTTGAGAGGTAGGAGTCACAGTAGTTGCATTGAAATTTCTATCACATTTCAAGGTGCTATATGATGACTTGGATCGATTGATCATGTCACCCCTTTATCCACTAAACTTGCAATATCTGTTTGCAGCCCTCATGCGGTGACGGGCTTTATTGGTCTTGCTCTCTTGACTGTTCAATCAATTTTGCCAGCATTATTCGAGGTAAAGACTCCAGAAACTTAATGCAGCCAAACCTATTCCCACCACACACACACACACACACACACACACAAAAAAAAGTCTAAATCCAATCATTTCGACTATAGTTACTTGTCAGCAATAAAAAAACCATTACAAGTTTTGATTGAGAATTTTTAGTTAAATAGAATCAAGTGCACTTTATCTAAATTGAAAAAACATGGTCCCTTTTTCTGTTCGAATTCATATTTTCATGATGTATAAATTTAAGATTTACCTAAATGACCTATTCATCACAATGCTATGATAATGAAGAGAATATTTACTACCTATAATTGGAAATTATCAATAATCTGGCTCTCAAGGGAAATCAAGCACACAGAAATTTCCGCCTTGTGTTTTCAGGGAAATCCGGGTCTGAGGATGGCGCATGGACTCCTGGGTAGCAGCATCATGACCCTTTTTCTAGTCCATGCAGCTCTTGGACTTCAACTTGGTCTCAGTTTTTAGCATGTATAAAAAGGCCTCTTGTATTATAGTCATATGACATGCTTTCACAATAATCAGAAAGGAAGGATTCATTTCTCTCGATGGGGCAGATCTTCAACAATTTTGCCATGTCATTATTGTTCTTATGCGTTTATCGAACGCACTCTTCTAATGTTCTGTTGACTACTTTTGGTGCCAATTGCTGTACATGTAGCTGATGCTCTGTTATTCACTTCCTATAGTCTGTATATCTTAGTTGCTGTTACTGTTGATTACATTGAATGCTGTTGCAACATACAAACTACCTTCTGATGGCTCCTGCAGTTTAATCCTAGGAAAGGCTTGGTTCAAGGCTTCTGCATTGCTTACATTTTCCTTTAGCTTTTCTAATTCCAAAACTTATGCAATTGAATGAAGTCCTCAGATGGACTTAAAATACTTCCCTTATTAACATTTGGTCAGCTCACTGACCCTTTTCTTTTACAAGAGTAAAATAAAGTATTTACCGGATTAAGGCATTTGGTATAAAGGCTAGTTACCACTCTACTGAGTCAGTTCCGTTCTAGTAATCATTACCTCTATTGAGTCAGTTATGTTCAAGTAAATTAGAACAATCACGTGTAGCATTTTTAGATGACTGATCCAGGAGAAAAAAAGAAAAAACACCAGCAAATACCCTGAAAGTTTCAATCCAAGAGCTGATCTACACGAATTTGAGTAAACATGACAAAATTTGTGTATAAGAACTTTATATAGGCAATATTTTGAAATTTCCTCCAACAGGACATTATATGCGCTATGCATATCTTATAGTTGGTTATACCGCAGTTGCATCTAGCTGCGGTGAGAAAATATTGGTACAATAGAACTGAAGACATTCCTTTAGTTGCATTCAGTTGCAACTGAGACCGTGTTCCCATTTTACGGACCAAGCAGCTTCTTCCACCTTGCGTAGCCCAATAAGATCAGGAAGATAAAGAAACTGGCAGCAGAAGTGGCCGCGACGAAGGGCCAAAAGATGCCATTAGTATCATATAGGTTGCAGGGTATGTTCATGGCAAAAGCCCCTGCTATGAATGTGTCAAGAGCTATTCCAAAGGATGCCATGGTTAATATTAACTGGAGCTGAATGAGTTCATTTCGCTGGTTGTCGAGTTGGATGTTGACGTAGTCTTCGGTATCATCAATATATTCCCGAACCTGTTGACAACATGAGGTGGAATAAAACTTAAAACGTCATACAAATTAACTTATCACTAAAATGTAAAGATTGCTCAAAAGTAGAGATAAAAAAGAGTAAAATCTGAAATAGAAAAAGCATGGAACTCATTAAGCAAGCAAGCATATGGAAAACATGTTCTGAACTGCATGGATGTACATATCTAAACTCAAATGCTACAGAATTTCAGGTCCATCCAAAAGGACTACATTCAATAGGTAAACTTCAATGTATGTATGCAGAAATTGTCCCTCCTACTGAAGTGTGTAGCTTGAAAATATACATAGTTTGAAAATACAATTTGATGAAATCAAGCAATGTAACTCAAAAGTAATTCCCATATTCTGTTAGTTTGAAAATATAATTCGATGAGATCAAGTGATGTAGCTCAAATGTAACTCCCCATATTCTGTTCTATACACTCTTGTTATGGCTGTTAATCAGAAAAGCTCTAGTCAACAAGACAAGACAGACAAATATTGAAATTCTTCAGGTATCTCTTATGTTCCACATTTTTTTGAACATAAATAAAAGAAAAAAGAAACCCTTAATTTAGTTGCATTTCTAATTCCACCATATTCACTTACTAATACCTATGTTCTTTCTTCCAATTTAAACTATAAATAGTTTGAGCTATCACTATGAAACTAAAAGCCTTATACCATAGATATTACTTATTTTGACTTCACTCATGGCACAAAAAATATGAGATCGATCATCACTCAGTCAAACTAATCAATTTGCTCCCAGTAGAGATACTGCCGACCGTTGCAAAGGTTTCCTCATGCAGAGATGACATTTTTAGATGAGAGAAGGAGAATCTAGGTCAAATATTCTGTCAAGGGCGTCGAACCCTCGACTGGCCGGTCCGCGGCTACGTAGCTCGTAGCCGTCGGCCGTCTTCTTCGGTGAGGTTATTCCCCTCGACCGGAGGCTTAACAGAAAGAGAGATAGATTAGAGATATAATTCTTGCTTAATTCATTGTTCAGCGATTACAAGTATATATGGCCAATGGCCCAACCTAAATGGAGAAGGTTCTCCTTGATTCTAGGGATTTCCAAAACAACCTACCTAAATGGAGAAGGCTCTCCTTGATTCTAGGAATTTCCAAAACAACTAACTAATTTCCAAAACAACTAACTAATCTAAGTTTACTAATCTAAGTTAGGCTAACCCATGCAGCGCCTGGCATATGTGCGTCCGCACATGACATCTCTCCCCCCCTCGAAGGCCAGCTCGTCCTCGAGCTGAAAGGAGGGGAACCGACCTCTGTTGTTGCGCCCAGGGCCGGCACGGAGGGGCTGGCCACGCCGGTCCAGGAGACGGAGCGCCCCCGGCGCTGGAAGGACATGCGCCGGCGGCCGGGGTCCCAAACAATGAGCCCCAACTCGCCGAGCCACCGGGTGCCGAGGACGACGTCGTACCCGGCCAGTGGCATGACGTAGAGGTCGGCCGGGAACGAATCGCCGTCGATGAGCAGGGGCGCGTCGCGGATGACGCCGGCGCAGGTGACCCGCTCGCCATTGGCGAGCAAGGCTGTGAGGCGGGGGCATTTGCGGAGGGGCAGACCGGAGCGCCGCGCCGCCTCCGCCGAGATGAAGCTGTGCGTGCTGCCGGAGTCGAGGAGGGCGACGAGGGACGCGGAGCCGAGTGCCACGGCGATCTGCATGGTGCCCGCCATGGGAACCCCAGCCACGGCCTGCAGGGAAAAACAGGGCGCCTCGGCGTCGTGCTCCGCGTCGCCCGCGGCGTCCGTGGCGTCCCCGATCTCCACGCCTTCAAGGAAGAAGATGCGCCGGCAAAATCTGTTATGGCCACGGGTATATTTTTCATTGCAATTAAAACAGAGGCCCAGACGGCGCCGTTCCGCCATCTCGTCCGGGGTGAGGTGCCTCTGGTTGCCCTCGTCGCGACCCTGCTGGGCGGCCACCGGAGGAGCAGGGAGCGCCAGCGGCTGCTGTGGCACCGGAAGCGCTGGCCGGGGCGGGGCGCGGGGGGCGGAAGGAGGCCGCGCGGGGGCGCCCGAGGGGGAGGCTGCACCGGGCGGTCGATCGCCATCAACTCCACTTGTCGCGCCAGGCTCATGGCGGCTGCGAGTGTCTCCGGGTTGTGGATGCGGACGGCGTGGCTGAGCGGCGGCAGGAGTCCGCCGGTGAAGAGCTGGACGCGCTGAGCCTCATCAAGGCGGCCCGCGCGAGGCAGGAGGGCCTGGAAGCGATCGGAGTACTCCTCCACGGTCCCTGTACGCCGGCACTCGGCGAGCTCGAACAGCGGAGCCGAGCGGAGGGGAGGCCCAAACCGCAAGGTCAGGAGCTCCGTGAATCGCCCCCACGATGGCGTGCCCTCGTCCTCCTGGAGTTGGATGTACCAGAGTTGCGCGACGTCCTCCAAATTGAACGAGGCCATCCACACGCGCTCCTCCGCCATGGTGCGCTGTTGGCGAAAATAGGATGCGCACTTGTTGATGAAGAGCATCGGATCGGTCTTGCCGTCGTAGCGGGGAAAATCCAGTTTGTGGAATTTTGGGGGGCGATCAAGATCGCGCGGCCCCTCCGAGCGGCCGCCGGCGCCGCTGTCCGACGACGAGGCCGACTTCTCCTTCATAGCCGTCATGTCGGCCTTCATGGATGTCATCTCCGTGGTGAGGGATTTCAACATCTCCATCACATCGGCGATGGTGGGATTGCTCATGGCTGGTGGCTGCGGAGCGGCAGTGGTGGAGGACTGCGGTGATGGTGGAGGGCTAGGCTGGTGGGCGGCGGATGTGGAAGAATGGGTGGAGCGGGTGGTAGAGGATCGACGTGGCTCTGATACCAGGTTGTCAAGGGCGTCGAACCCTCGACTGGCCGGTCCGCGGCTACGTAGCTCGTAGCCGTCGGCCGTCTTCTTCGGTGAGGTTATTCCCCTCGACCGGAGGCTTAACAGAAAGAGAGATAGATTAGAGATATAATTCTTGCTTAATTCATTGTTCAGCGATTACAAGTATATATGGCCAATGGCCCAACCTAAATGGAGAAGGTTCTCCTTGATTCTAGGGATTTCCAAAACAACCTACCTAAATGGAGAAGGCTCTCCTTGATTCTAGGAATTTCCAAAACAACTAACTAATTTCCAAAACAACTAACTAATCTAAGTTTACTAATCTAAGTTAGGCTAACCCATGCAGCGCCTGGCATATGTGCGTCCGCACATGACATATTCCAAACTAACCAGCTGCATTGCAGAGTTCAAAAATTCAAATCATTCCATCCGACAATATTTTCAGACTATTATTAGATAAAAGTTTAAGGAACTAAGCAAAGATATAGCGCTAATGATCACTAAGAGTCTAGACAACCAGGTGATCGAGGAGACCCTGATACCATCATCACAACAGAGAAGCAAGCAAATAGGGACACACATAGTTATTTTGTTAAAAAGAAGTAATAGTAGACAAGACAAAACTGCATAACTAAATAGAAACAACATAGGTTATTATCCTCTATCGTCCCAAAGTGTAGAGATATACTAACCGACAAGATTCTGTTGCGGGTTCCATCCAGCTGCATGAAGTAAGCCTCGAGCAACATTTCCAGATCCTCTACATCATTATCTGGATAAATACTAGTAACAATGCTTGCACTGCCCTGATTATTAGAGCTAATTCTTGCCAAATTTGGCCCTGCAGCAACAATGCTATTGGAAGCCCCAGAAGTCACCAAAGCTTCAAATTGCTGATTCTGTATTTGCTTCCTTGTTAAATACAGATGTGCCATATCCTCATTATCATCTAAAAGATGTTCAATTTCATCCCTAACCTGGCAATAGAAAATAATATCATGTTTAAAGAACTATACAAAAAAGGAAGCACTTTTAGGATTGGGGATTTCTAATAATAGTTAGTATTTCTCTTAACAGCACTACTCAATAGCACTTTCGCAGAACCTCCAGGCCAAAGAAGCCCTTAAATTCGAAGGACAGCATTATTGATCAAAAGTGACAGAAAGTGTGAGTACTAATAAACAGTACGATTACTTCTTGAAAAGACGAGTTTAACTAGCAAGAAGCATGCAATAGATTAAGAATATAAAAAGCAACGAGAACCTCGAGGGAAAAAGTTGAATGATACCTTCTGAACACGTGCAAGCAAACGAGTAAGATTGCTTTTCAAACTCCGCACACGCTCAAGATTCTTGGTGCTAACATTCTTGGCCAGTTCATCCAGCACAGGATATGCATCTCTTTCAAGATCAGCAACAGTAGAGTCCAACGACGAACAAACAAATTCTAATGCAATCTCCAACACCTGAAACTCAAAAGGAAGCTCACGCTCAACTCCCTCAATTATATGAGGCAATTGTCCACCAATTATAGACATTTCTCTGCCTTCTTTTTCTTTATGCCCAGCGTCATTAACCCTAGGAGGGCTCTTCGGTGGGATCTGCTGCCTTAATTGATCGATGAAAGGGATAACTTCGTGGCTCAAAGGATCTAGCAGCAGCACTTCCTCGGCAGTGACTATAGCCCTAATATATTCAAGGTTGACAACCATAGCCTTTTCCCTGGCTGCAAATACCAAAGAAACAATAGCTAAACAACAAAATTATAGAAAATGACTAACAAATTAGCATAAGCAGAAAGAACTGCTCAAGCAACTTTTATTAGTTTCAAGAAAACAAACAACTAGATATCATATAAAGCTACATCTGATGTCTCCTACATTACAGCGAAATGATAACTACATGTATTACACCAACCATGTCTCTATGAGATTTGCAGAATGAAAGAGAAGAATCATTTGTGCAAACTACAGGAGAACCAAACAGCATCACTTAGTATGTGGAAGGATAAAGGCATAATATATGTCGACATCCAGCTTAATTGTGACAGATTATGCAATATCTAGATCGACTAAGGTCTACATTCAGGTCATAGTGGTCAGTCCTGGTTTATCAAAATTTTACTACTTCAAGAATCAGGTTCCCCTAAATCAATCAACTGGGTGGGCACCAATAAACAAAAACAGTATCTGAGAGACTAGTTCAAGAACAACACGCTCAAATCTGGATAACCTAAAAAGGCAATAGTACACATGAGAAGGGCAGCAAAGAGGATGCTGATGACGATTTAAGCTCCTTTAGGTTTCTTGGAGGTGGCATACCCTGAACGCCAGCCCTAAAATATCAGTAATGAAGCGAAGAGGACTTTCAACAAGGTTCTAGATGTAAGACTCGAGGAAAAAATTGGTGTGAAAGTAAACTCACAACTTAAAATTAAGGCTAAACTTCAATTTATCCCCTTGTGGTTTAGTGCATTTTTACTCTGCCACCCTTTGGTTAAGAAAGTGGTGATTTTTGTACCATGTGATTTTATTTTTGTTTTACCGTAAGGACCTGCCATTATATAGTATAGTAAGTAATACATTTTACGAACCACTTGACAGTGAAATATAGCATTTTACCATCGTATAATATGCAATTAACCACCCTGTGGTTTGTAAAATGTATTACTTTACTACCCTACGTAACATCATGTACTCACGGTAAAATAAAAATAAAACAACACAATATCAAAAGTGCAACTTTTTAAAACCACACACTGGCAAAGGAAAATGTGCTGAACCACATAGGGGCAAATTGAAGTTTAATTTTGAGTCCAGTGCAGAGCGAGGCCAACAATTTGAACAAGTCAACAACGTCAGAACTCAGAACATGAATATGCTACTTCCCCATTGGGGAAAGGCATAACATATAAGGGAGAGAAGGGAGACATTACTAATTACCGAATAATACTTGCATATAAGCATATAAAATATATCGAATAAGACTTGCATATATGCATATAAAAGATTCATCTTATGCGGTATGATTTCAATTGAACAGCTCAGTACCGAACACATCAACCACGAAAGATCAAACATAAGCATTATAACCAAAGACGGGGGATAGAGGGGATATAAAAAAAGAGAAGGGATCTCACCGAGGATGTTGGAGGAGTTGGAGAAGATGGGGCCGAGGATCCGGAGGTCGCGGGCGGGGATCGCCACGCGCTTGATGATGGCGTTCTTGTCGCACTCCATGATCTCCGAGTGACCCGTGCGATCGAACCTCATCCACAGCCGCGCCCCCGACTTCTTCTTCGCGGCCTTCGAGCCACCGCCGGCGCCGCCGGCCGTCGCCGCCTCGACCGCCGCGCTCCCGTAGTTCTTGAGGACTTTCGCGTTAGGGATAGGGGACGTCGCCGAAACCCTAGGTTGGAGCTCCATCCTCTTGGTCGACCGCGACTTCTTGGAGAAGAAGAAGAGCGGCTTCTTCCCAGATCGCCTCCCCATTGTTGTGCTCCGCCGAGGAATCAAGGAATCGAGGAAGGGTTTGGAAAGGATTAGGGTTCTGATCGCGCCACTATTTAGGAAGCGATAGAGAGAAGGGCGCGCGGGGGGTGTGGACTGTGGGGACGAGGGTTTGCTTCTCCCTTCGCACTCGATCGCTCGTCACATCTTCGGATCGCCCGAGTCGCCGACGAGGAGTTCCTGTTCACGGTTCTCTTCCGAGACGGAAGAGGAAAAGGAAAACAAAAACACTTCCACTCGCGCGGGTTGTACACATGTCGGTCCTTGAGATTCGTGCTAATTAGCTTAGAAATCAAAAATTGCCGAACCGGCTTATCAGTAGTTGCGACTTGCGAGTTAGTTAGATTTTAAAAAAATAAAGAAATAAACTCTTATTTCAATTAATTAAGGTGATAACGTACGACTAACTTTCTTTTTGTTATGATTGAAATGATATGAAATTTAGTAGTTTATTACATTTATCAAAAGTTAAAGTCCACAAGAAATTATCTTCAAGCTGTTAATTTAAAAATAACTGTATTTATCAAATAAAAAATTAATAAAAATTTTATTTATAGATCTTTTATTAAAAAAAATAAAATCAAAATATAAAATAAGAGGGCCCTATTTCAAAATACCTTATAGCGGAGGTTCTCCAACACATTTTTCACTCACCCTTTCCTCCCTCCCTCGCATACCATTCCTCAGAACCTCACCTTTCAACGACACTATCTTGAGTGGAAAGGAGATAACGAGAAGCAACAAAAAAATAAAATAAAATAAAGAAAATAAAAAATAAAAAATAAAAAATGGCTTTATTCAATTTCCATTGCTTCCATTTCGTGTTACCTCCGATTCGCATGCGCAGCTTCAGCAACGAACACATTTCGATTCCTTTTCACTCCGCTACTTCTTCGTCTCCTTCCTTTCATCTACGAAGCGCCAACGCAATCTCAAAGAAGAGCAATCGACGATCTCCCAATCCGATTCGAGCATCCTCGGAAGGTGATCAATTTCTCCGAACCTTTCATTCATTCTCTTAGATTATCTGTTTTCCGATTCTCTTTAATCCCGAATTTTTCAACTTTTTATTGTTAATTTGTTAACAATCTCATCTTAGCGACAGATTCTTACTTACTTTTGTATCAGAATATGAAGGATTTGTTGTTTTGTGGTACAGGAAGGTGATTATTTGAGAGCCAATCTTAATTTGTGATACTTTGTTTTTCCTTTTTTTTTGTTATTTCGAGCAGTTTCCTAGCTCACGATGTAACTTATGTGCAATATTTTGTTAATATTATCCTAAAACTACTGGATGAATAATTGAAGTACATGTATGCCACTTTTCTTTATTCAGTGTTTAGATCATCCAACTAGTTCCAGCTCCAGTAAAAGTTTGTGAATGGTGACATGTTGCAGGGATTCCTAGTGAAGTGATTGAGGATTCTAAGTTTGTTCCTTTAAATGCTGACGATCCCATATACGGCCCGCCTGTAAGTTCAAACAGTTGTATGCTTATATGAATGGCTTGTTATGTTAGAAAAGATAAGTGTTATTTCTATGTTCAGGAATTGGTTCATGAAAATTTTTGTTACATCCAACCAATCTTTCATTTACATTTGCGCAAAGATTCTGAAGTGCTGAACGAATGATATTTCTCTCTTGAATTTGATTTTGTTACTTTTTAAGGCAAACGTTTAGGATAATCATATATAATTGTTTATCTGTCACAGAGGACTAAGAGACATATGGCCCCTTGTTATGTGTGATCTGTGTTGTATGTCATAAAGAAGTTTAGGGGAACATTATTTTCTTTTTTCTCTTTTTATGATTGAGTACCATTTGCCTCATTTCAATCGCTAATATAAACTTAGTGCCTGCACATTTTTATTCAGAGATCTATGCATGTAACCAATACAATAAATTTACACAATCGTGTGCATGCATGAATATATACATATTGCTGCCTGTGCTCTATCTTGCTGATTCAAGGAAAACTTGCACAGTTAGTGTCTACTGCCAAATATCATTCATTATCTTACTCTCATAGGTGCTTGTGTTACATGACAATTAAGGCGTTAACCACGGCAATTTCTCTTCGAATCTCCAATATATTTCAGAAAAAACAGTCCATCTTTTGAAGATTTATTAATTAAGATTTCCCTTTCAGTAAAATAGTTACATCATGAAATTTTTCTTTTCATGTGACAGGCTTTGCTGCTTCTGGGGTTTGAAGCAGGTGAAACTGACAAGGTCTCTATCTTTCTCTGTATAACCATGTACGAAGTCTGTTCTAGACCTGTTAAATTACTTCCAAGAAATCTTGGACTTATCACAAAGCAATTTCTTTTCTCATTTGTCTGTTTTTGCCTCAATGCAAATGCATAATGATGCAGATTCAGATGCTTCTAGAAGAGTTAGATGGTGAGTTCTTAAAGGTAACATTCTTGCAATAGTATGCGGTTCTTTGCTATTTTGCCTTAATTTCTTATTTTAAGATCCAGAGTTTAATTTTTTTTAATCTTCTTGTGGAACAGGTGATTCATTGTACAGAAGATATGATGAAGCAGACAGTTTGGGATGCAATGCACACTGAACAATCCAATGTTGAAGATGTGAAGGTCAACAATCCAGTTTTTTCGTGTTCAAATCCTGTTCGCTTTGTTACTGAAAGTCCCCTTGAGTTAAATAATTGAATGAGTGTTATTGTTGATCAGTCACAAAACTGTTGGAGTTCCAATTTCTACGTAGCTTCTAATTTTAATTTCATGGTCAAATTAGTACAATAACCAATAGTTTTCTGATTACTTGTGTACATTAGTAGCAGCCGCACTTTCTGTATTAAGATATTCTGTATTAGGTCATTTTTGGCCCTGTTATACGTTCAATCATAGGCTCTTTAGAGTCCAAAATTCTCGCAACACTTGAATTAGCACCTTCATTGTTATTAGATTTTTCTTATTTCAGAAAAAACTTGGCCTAAAGTTTTCAACAAAGAAACAATGTTTTGTTAGGTCTCTTAACTGTGTTTAGCGGGACCAACCAACATCGACCTTGATAGTATGAACACAGATCCAAAGCCAATTCATGCTTAGATCTGGTTAGTTACACCCATAAAAAAAAAGTCCTTTGTGCTTATGAGTCCTTGGCGTAACATTTGTCGAACAACTGATGATGGATTATCAGCTATGGCGATACTGATGATCCTTCCGCTGCACTATGTTAAACGTACTATTTTCAGTTGCAGATTGCAAAATCATTGCCTAGAGTATGCTTCTTATCTGGGTTGACGGGCGAAGAGATGATGATGTTCATTGATGCATACCCAGAAGCCGGTAAATATGTGTTCATTTCTTCGGATAAAAACTTTGCAACTTGGTTTAATCTCCAATTACTTGTGAGATATCAGAATTAAATTCTGCTTCAGCAAATGTAGAATTTGTGTGTTTGCTGCAGGAGAAGTTATTCAGAAATCAAATTATTAGTCCATACAGCATGCAAATATCCCAGATAGTCAAATTATCAAATTATTGGTTGATACAGCATAAAAATAATCCTTATTGATCTCATATCTAGACTCCTCCTTTTCTTATCCAGGCTTGAAACCAGCTGTTTTTGCTGCACTTGTTCCTAACAGTGCAAATAAACTTCTTGCTGATGTAGTAGAAGAAATAATGGGAGATCACGAAATGCTGGTTTGTTTTCAATTTTGTGCTCCCTAGAACTCTCTTTTTTTCGGTAAGATGACGCCTTAATGAGTTTTTTAATTTCACCTTTTTACAGTCAGGTAAGAAATCATATTGAAAGAACTGCCTTTCTTGAAGATTTACCAGCTGCTCGTGACTATAGGGCTTCAGAAATTATAAAACTGCTGAAGGAATGCGATTATTCTGTGAGTTGTAGTCCTTGTGAAATTTACAATACACTGCTCTCATCCTTGGAGAAGCCTTTAGCTAACTTTTTTTTTTGGCTCATAGATTAACAATACACTGTATTTTTAGTGTCGTTTTAAAACATCCAAATATTTTATTCAATAAAAAATGTTTTTGCAGCAGTAGTATTCTATGCTCTGTTTTATGATGCATCTAAACAGGGTTTGTTATATATCGTTTGTTGTGGTAGGGTTGCTAATGGGCTGTATCTAGCCCGAGCTGATGCGAGATTCTGGCCCTGGCCCGAAAACAAAAGATGGTACTTAGACCACGTCCTGAGCTATCAATGTCAAGTACAGGTCCAACTCTGGCCTAATTATAAATGTGCCCAGGACAAGTCTAAACCCACTTGTGTGCATCTTAATGTATTTAAAACAAGAATCCAATGTTCTATCCTGCCCTCTGGACTTTTAAAGGTGATCATCATTACATAGAGTAGTTGGTAAGTCTCATCTGAGAGTGTTCAATATTATCAAATAGTGAATGTGATATATAAAAATATATTAAATACATTGCATGTAGCCAATTCTAATATATAATCAAAATTAACCAATAAGATACTTAAAACATTGGATAGATACTTAAAACAAGTATTCAATTTCTATCTACCCTCTGGACTCTGAGGCGACCATCATTGTGTAGAATAGTTGGTAAGTAATATCTGTGAGAGTACACTCAACATTTTAATTATCAAATAACGAATGTGATACATAAAAATAGAGTAGGTCTTGTGTGCTATTAGGAGCACGGAGGCCTCCTTGCTCCTAAGTCGTTTTCGATGATGTAACTTTCGAATCGACAATCGGCTCAGTTAGACTTGATCTAACGTATTTGAACTACCTAGAAAATAAATTTTGCGATTTTTTGATATCATTTACCTAGTGATTGAAAGGACTCAAAATCAACGGTTAAAATAAAAATCTTACAAAAAGTTATGATGTAGCACTAAAATTTTCAATCAGAGATACTGATCTTGTTGTAGATAGTATAAAAAATTTTCTATCAAAATTTCATCTAATTTGAATATTTCTACACCGTTAAACTTACAAACGGCACTATCAACCATTAAAAATTATTGATTTTGAATCCTTTCGATCACTAGGTAAATAATATCTAAAATTTATAAAAATTATTTTTTAAATACTTCAAATACGTTAGATCAAGTCTAACGGAGCTGATCGTCAATTCGAAAGTCCCATCATCGAAAACGTCCTGCTCCATAAAAATATATTAAATACATTGGATGTAGCCAATTGTAGTATATAGTCAAAACTAACCAATAAATAATCATTGAATTTAATAAATTTAATTGTTAATAATAAATTATAACTTGTTCATATCGCCATCTGTTTAGTTTCAATGCTTGACATTCAAACTTTTAAATGTATTTTTGAAATTTTTTTTTTTATCATTTTAACTAATAATAATAACAATATAACGTCGGAAATTTAATTTCCACATTCAATATTCATTAAATTATTTTTTTTTTATCTCACCTTTTAAAAGTTTTTTTTTTTGAAAAAAAGATAGCATGCTATCCGTTTCATTCATTTAGCAGATGAATTTAACTACATAGATTGAGACAACGCGGTCTAGAAAAATATTGAAGGCAACGAAAACAAAAAAAAGCAAAACTAGTCAAAACTAGCTTCGTGTGAATCTCCCTGCGTTACAGTAGACAAGGCTTAGCTGTATATTCTTAATAAAACCACTCTTTTTATTTTTTTTTTATTTTTTTTATTTGTCGCGGAATCTAATCGCCATTTGTCCAGTATTTTTTTAATTTTTTTTTTGAGAAAACCAGTAAATACTATTTGTTGGGGCCACCATGGGACACGTGATAGTGAGATCATTTCCACTTGTTAACACCTAAAACTACGTGCGCAATTATAATATTATTTTGTCTTATTTTTGTCTTAGATATTAGATAAGGATGTGTGATGCGTCCATGAGGACCTCGACAAGGACAAAATATTAATAGTGTTATTTTTCTCTTCTCAAACGAAAATTATTTTTAGTAACGGCAAATTATATTTATTAAATTTGGTTAAAATTATTCAATATATAGTACATTTTGATCTGTTAATAGCACCATCTATCTTTCTTTAAAATAAAAAAAATTCTGAGCAGTAATTAATGGCACAACCTTTCAAAAAATAAATGGTGTCTTTTTTAACTCTAGTTTCTTTGGATGTTTCTGATGAAGCTAATGAGCAACCTCACTTGTATATTTCATAAGATTCTAAAAATACAAAAAACTAAGGAGATTTCCAGAGATTGATATGGTTACTGGTTCTGATCTCTATTAAATTAAAGGCAATGCAGCTGCATGATTCCAACTAACTTGCACAACAGAAGGACGTACTCCTTGGAGCAAACCACCGATTATTTATTCATATATTGTGTTTTTTTTAGATACCTCCTGGCGATGTCACAGAAGAACGTACTTCTTGGAGATTTCGGAGGCGATGTGAAGTATGTATGGAATAGGTGGATAGCTTGGCGTGGTTCGCAATCGGCGGACTCCAGGATGAACAGACTGATAGCCGGTTGGTGGGTCACTTGGAAGATAAGGAACGAAGCTATTTTTGGCAATATCACACTTGATCCCTCCCTAGGTGTCGGTCGGATTGTCCAACTGTCGAAACTTTGGATCATCTTATTCCTTCTTCTAAGTTCTAATGTATGCGTGCGTGGTTTTCTTCTTCTTTTTTTCCGCCTTGCCCAGAGGTCTTTGTTGCCTCACCCCTGTAGCCTAATTTATCACTCCAATGAATGAAGCGGGTAGCAAGCTACATTTTTCTCAACAAAAAAAAAAACTAAGGTGCACAACTTGTCTAATTAATTACATAGAGGCTCCTTAAAATATATTTAAAAGAGATCAATAACTCAGCACCAGCATTTTTAAAATTAATGACCATGTTAAATATTGAATATAAAAATATTAAAATGGTGTCATCTGATAGTTTAAGTTTTTAAAGAAAAAATCGCTAATTTTATACAGCCTTAGGGTAGTTTATTTTGAATTCGAATTCTACCAAGTATTTTCTTATATTGGAAATCCAAAAATTAAAGTAACAAAATTAAAATCCAAAATCCATTGTTTGATTCAACTGATATTGTTGAAAACCAATTTCACCTGTGGATGTAATAATTTTCTTGCTGTTTTAAAAGTTATTTTTAAAACTCTAATCATTTTATTCTCACATTAAATAGATATAACAACAAATAATCTATATATAATATATAAGGATATTTCAAAATACTTGCATAAGTTTTTAATTATCCAAATTACTTAACAAAATATCAGCGATCTGCAATCAATTGGAGATTTTTTCTTCCTTTTCTTTTGATTTTTTGGTAAAAATATACAAAACTTATCTTATATATCACCCATTTGGATTTAACTATCTAATTTTTAAAAATTTTGATTTTACTATTTGATCATTTAGTTTAATTGATTTGAGCTAAGTTGGTAACTCTTTAACTTTAAAATTAAATTTACTAAAATAAGCAACTAGCCTAAATTTTATATTTGAAGAGCAATGAAATTATTTAAATCAAATAAATTAAATAATTAGATATTAAAGTTAAACTTTTAAAATTAAATCGTGAAATTAAAATAATTTATAGTTTTAAATTTTAATATTTTTACTTTTTCTTTTAATTTTTTAAAGCCACAGCAGTCCATGTTCCGAGTTGAGATGCGACAAACCAACTTTTTGGTGTCTTCGATTCTTTCCTTTTCCTAAACAACCTGGCACATAATTGCTTGGACCCAGTCCATGCACAGGAATGCAAAATTTACTGTGGCACTTGCTATTGTGGTGTAACATAAGATTTGTTTACTAACAAAAATATAAATATGATCAACCGTACCTAGCATAGTTGACTAAGAACTTGATAGTCGATACGCAAGATCTCAAATTCGAAGTTAAATTAATTTATATTTTTTTTAAATAGTTCGTAATACAAAATGAATTCATTTTTAATCATAATTTATATAAAAATCTGCGAATCTTATGAACTTAACGTAGGTCACAATCCCTTTAAAACAAGATCGAAAGATCTAAACCTTCCTCTTTTTCGCTGGAATGAACTTAACAAAATCACATCTCTCACGACATAAGTTTGAAATATATAAACCTTTTCTCTTCTCGAGAAAAACGAATATGACCAAAATAACTGATAAAAGATCAGCATTGTAGTTCATAGGAATACATCTATCCGGATAGCCTTTTAAAAATTATAATGTAAATCTTACACCTGTATGATAGGTGTACACATAGCATTGCTCTTTTAGACTATTATTCCACATTATTAATATTGATATATTTAAATTATAATGTGAGGAATTTTACTTAGAGATAATTATTTTTTTACCCTTATAAACTTGTGATATTTTTTTTTACCTCTTAATTTTCAACATACTCCCGAAAAGTTTCTCTTTCTTTCTTATATACCCTTATTATTTTGAGGGTGTATTGAAAAAAATTTAAATTTTTTCAAGAAAATATTAAAAAATAAATTATATGAGGGGTATATATGAAAGGGAAAAACTTTGTAGGAGTATATAGAAAATTGCCCCTTTTACTTAATATATAATGTTTAGCTAGAACACTATCAATAATTGGTGAATGTAACAGATTTTTTCACCCTTAAATCCATAATAGTATCACAACCAAATAGTATATCCTAGACATTCAAAGGTTAAAAAGTCTGTATTTATACTATTTGCATATTATTAATTGTACTTCAGTTATATTCTTAAAGAAAAATACTTTTACTTACAAATAGAATTTATAACACTTCGAAATTATAAATCATACTTATTTTCTCATGATTTCTACTTCTCCAACAAATAAATACGGTCATATATTTTAGTTTGTAAAGTATTGTAAAAATTATTTATAAATATAATATTATTCATGCATACTATATATATTTTTTTAAAAAATATTATTTAAATTATAATATTATGATGGTACCACTTCTGGTCAGAGTTTTAAAGGTTTACGATTAAAAATCAAAGTAAGATTCAAAAAGTCATTTTCTTGAATGAAAAACAAAAGCATTCTCAAGAATAACATGGTACACATGATTCGCAAAATGATATGAACCTCTTGTAAAATTTTATCGGTTTCAGAATAAAGAAAGGAGGAGTTATTTTGGGGGTTTATTTTTTTTTAAAAAAAACTGTTCAACAATAACGTGGTACACATGTTTCACAAAACCAACATCAGCATCTCGCTCCCTCCCTCCGATTCTCTTTCCCTCTTAAATTTTACCCCCATGCAATCGAAAAATATCAAAAATACCCCTCTTCGTTCTCCCTCCTCATGTACCGAATCTCTCTCCACCTCCTCCCCGTAAAAGGTGCAACGACGCGGAGAGCCCCTCTCCCGAGTAAATTAAGAAAAACCCAGGGGCTTCTCCGCAAAATATCCCCTCTTCCGCTTCCCCTCACCTCCCCGGTGAGCGAGAGGTAGAGTCACCGCGCGATGATCCCGTACGCGAGCGCGGCGGAGGCGGAGGCCGCGCTCGGGCGTAACCTCACCGCGGCGGAGGGGCTCTGGTTCCGGTACTCCGCGCGCGTCCCCGACCACCTCCTATTTTACCACAACATCCTCTTCCTCTTCGTCGTCTTCACCTTGGCCCCTCTCCCCTTAGCCCTCCTCGAGCTCCGATCGCCATGGACGATCTCCCCCTACAAGCTCCAGCCCAAGATACGCCTCCCCCGCGCCTCCTTCCTCCAATGCTACAAGGACGTCATGCGCGTCTTCGTCTTCGTCGTCGGGCCCCTCCAGCTCTCCTCCTACCCCACCGTCAAGGTGATCGCCTTTTGAATCCCTTTTTTTGTGTCGATTTTTGGAGCCATTTCTCTGCTCTCTGTTGATTTGTTTGTGATCTATGATCGTTGATTCGTACGTGCATTTGATTCTCTTGCTTGGTAACTCATTGGTCCCTGATTTCTATCGATTTTGATGGATTTTGATAAGTGTGAGTGAATGGGGTAATTTGGTGTCTCGTATGATTATATTGAGTGGAAGATGTGGAACTTTCTATTGAAATGTTGAAATTTCCTGTTTATCTTTATATATTTTGATAAATGTAAGTAATTTGGACGATTTAAGCTCCGATTCACGTGATTATTCTGAGTGGAGAATCGCTGTAATGATGATACGTTTTAGTAAAATGTGGGAAAATATATGGTGTGATTTCAATTGATTTTTACTGATTAGGACTGATAAGTATGAGCAAATGGGATGATTTGAGCCCTAATTTGAGGTCTGATTTGGGTTTTCAATGTAAATAATGGGAAAATCTAATGGGTGGTGGCAGTTAGTGGGGATTCGGACCGGATTGCCACTGCCGTCGCTGGGCGAGATGGTGGCGCAGCTGTTGGTTTACTTCTTGATCGAGGATTACGGGAACTACTGGATCCACCGGCTGCTTCACGGCCGGTGGGGGTACGAGAAGATCCACCGTGTCCACCACGAGTTCACGGCACCATTTGGGTTTGCTGCCCCCTACGCGCACTGGGCCGAGGTCCTCATTCTTGGGATCCCGTCCTTCGCCGGCCCGGCCATAGCTCCGGGCCACATGATCACCTTCTGGCTCTGGATCATCCTCCGCCAGGTCGAGGCCATTGAGACTCACAGTGGGTATGTCAGCCTTCTGTCTGTTAATTATAAATACTTTTAAATACCTTTTCATGATGATTGTTTCTTATTATTCTTAAATAGAGTTGACTGACTGTTGTAAGTTCTGTTCTATCTGTATAATAAGTGAGCATTTATATCATTGATAGTGAAGTTGTGTAGGAATACTATCACCGCATCAAAGGTTGAGTTTAATGTAGGCTTATTGATATGTTGTTATGGGTCAAAGTAAAAGAAAACTACTATTGGTAGAATATAGTTTTGAATAACTATATTCAAAAAGATGCATGATTAACACAGTCAAACATTTTTGATGAACATTTTTGATGCCCTAATGTTTTTCCTAAGAAAATTTTTACACCTAAACAATTTTGATGATGAGAAAAAGTATTCAGCTATTTCTGGTGCATTAGATTCCTGAATCTCTTGCGATAGATGTTCCTGAATCTCTGACCAAATTTGATCTGAATTATTGACAAAATGCGGAGGCAGGTGAGAAGAGTTAAATGTTCTTTTTGGGGCCCTCCCATGGTAGATAGCATGATTTTAGATTTTGTGCATGCCCTCCCATGTTGGGTTTGGCAGGTCGCATGAAATCTCGATGTGATGTATGTATGCTTTCTTTCACAAGTTTGTCTAATTAAATGCATGCCATTGTAACATGAGGTTACTCCTTGAAGGAGAGTAGTATCAAATTTTAAGGGTTGTGGAGAACTCAACCCCTAGTATCGAACTAATTAAGGAGGATGCCACTCCACATCTATATGAGATTTTCTTTAAAATTAGATCTTTTATTCCATTAAGGGTAAGAAGATTGTCATCATGTTGTAAGATGTTAGGTAAAAATTGCATGAGCTAATACTGGGCTTGATAGCTTAGCAATTTCAATGACAAATTGTTGTTTTTGTGATATTATCATAGAGCAGCTTGATATGCTATGGATAGACCATGAAAGCATCTAATGCTTTTGGGATGATGTAAATTTTTGTGATCTTCTATCTTTTTCTTTTTGTTAGTAGAACAATTCTCATGAATTTTAAGGGTTCTCTTTACATTTGTTGATCTGATATGCTTAACTAAGACAGCTGGTATACAGTTCAACAACTTCTTTGCTCAAGTTGGTTTCTTCATAACTTTAATCTAGATTTTCTTATTGCACCTTTGTTGCTGGAACCTTTCCAGTCTGCTGCGGTATAAAGTGACTGGTAAGTGGTAACATATTTTATGGCTCTTTGTTTGTATTTGACGAATATGGATAAGATTTCTTATGTGAATTTATAGTGTGAAATCTGAAGCTTCTTATTTATGTAATGAGTAGCAAAATATAGTGTTATTTGCGTTGTCTTGCCACGATAGCATGTAAAGGGAATATCATCATATGTCATATTCATATTGCTCATTGAGGCCCTCCTAGGCGAGTCAAGAGTTTTCTCAACATTTAACTGTTAGTCCTCTTGTAACATAATGAAGCTTTTCACAGGCACAAAACTAGTATTCAGCCATATTTATTTTGACATCTTTGCTCAGAAAAATACGCACATCGGTAAATCATTCTATACAATGCCTAGTTGCTGCAATTAAATCCCTACTTTTTGGCTCGTGGAGTTGTTGTGCAAGCAACATGATGGAAACAATGTAGCATGTTTGAGTATAATTCATCTCCTACATTGTAGGAGTTCTTTTGAGGCTTTCTTTAATTGATTGTCTAATCTAGTGAAATAAAATGACAGTTACTTAGAGCGAGGCCTTTTTCTTTCAAATTCTACACGACCTTAGCCTTTACCGTCTTGTTTGCTTTCAACAGGTATGATTTTCCTTTTAGCCCCACCAAGTATATTCCCTTCTACGGTGGAGCGGAATATCATGATTATCACCACTATGTAGGAGGCCAGAGCCAAAGTAACTTTGCTTCTGTTTTCACATATTGTGATTACCTGTATGGAACTGACAAAGTAAGTTGAAATTCTGTAAAATTAATCAATATGTGGTTATCTGAACCTTGAAAGTAAATGGAATACCGTCAACTTATATCATAGTTTCTTTCAATATATCAGGGCTACAGATATCATAAGGCACACATGGCAAAGGTACTTCAGTATTATTCTATTCTTTTTTTATTTTACTTTTCTGTTTCATTATATATATATATATATATCGGGGGAACGTATCTTACCAGAGGTATTACGTCAACATTCTTTTATCAAAATTGCAGCAGCGTACCTCAAACTAACACCTTTTTTTATGTCTCAGTTGAGGGAGCAGTGGAGAACGAGCGACCAAAACGGAGGAACGAGAACGAGCGACCAAAATGGAGGAACCGATGATACGAACAACAACGAGAAGTCCGACTAAGAGTAGCTTTTTTCCAGATCTGTGGCTCAACAAAATTATGTATTACAATGGTCCTTTTCTACTTGGTTATGTAGTTGAGTGTGTGCTGTGTCAATCTAACACGTCTCTGTAGTGCCTAATGGAGATTATCTCCTTGCTTTTTTAGCCTGTGCTTTGCGCTGTTTGCTAATTGACGTGTTTATGAGGTTAAAATTCAGTGGAACTCACTCTCTTCAACTGATCGAAACATTCAGTGTACTCCCTTCATCTTTTATTCTTTAAAATATTTCGATTTCAAATTCGCGTCAACAGTTACTTTGTACACAGGGAAATGTGGTGGATGCGAACATGTTGAAAGAAGTTGAATGGCAATCTTTTTTTTCCTTTATTTTAGTAGCTATTTTGGGGACCAGAGAATGTAGTCCAATTTCTATATAAAATACAAACGAAGCTCACAAAAGGTTTGCCTAATAATGTTTCACCTACCCAACGGAAATCTAGTCACCAGAGAATCGCCAAACAAATATCGTCTTTACTAGAGTAACAGATAACCAAGGGAAAAACCTGGTTAATAATATAACTCCACAGCAGATTTCACCTCGCCATATCAAATTTCCTCTCGTAAAACCAAAAAAAAGGGGCAGAGAAAATCAACTAAAGCAGCGTAAATGAATGGCGTGGCGGCAGCTCCGCCTATGATTCACTTAGCCCATTCAGAAGCGGCGGGGGCCGCCGCGGTCCATGAACCTCCCGGACGGGCACTCGTACGCCGAGTGCCCCCTCCCTCCACAGTTGTAGCAGATCATGAAGGGAACCATGCAGTCCCTGCTCATGTGGCCCACCTGGTTGCAGCTCCGGCACACCACATCCCTGAATCCGCCCCCGCCCCCGCCAGCACCACCGCCTCCCCTCTGGGAGCTGAGCACGTCGGCCTTGGGGCACTGCCTGGCAACGTGGCCAGCAATGTTGCAGAGGTTGCAGACAGGCTCGTTGGGGCAGTCGCGAGCAAAATGGCCCGTCTTGCGACAGTTGTTGCAGGCCTTCTCGTTGGTGCAGTCGGCCGCCACGTGGCCTTGCTTATAGCAGTTGTTGCAGAGCCGCACGTCACCGGGGGGCAGCGGGGGCGCCGGGCACTCCTTCGCACGGTGACCCGCCTTGCCGCACGTGTGGCAGATACCCTCGTTCGGGCAGTTGCTGGCTGTGTGCCCCGGCTCCTTGCAGTTCCAGCACAGGGACTTTGTGGTGCACTCTGATGCAATGTGCCTATCAAAGTTGCAAAATATGCAGCGTCCAACATCTTCATTAGTAGAACGGGGTTAATATATCATTACAACCTTTCATATGGCACAATGCATGAAAATGCTCCTGATTAAAATAACAAAGTTTTTAGCCGGTAGGTATCAAGACAACATTCAATTGTTCTACAATGCCGATGTGGTCATGGAGTGTCATGGCTATATGGCTAGGAATAACAAAGCAATGTTACAGCACAATCAGTGTTATAAGCATTCTTCAGAACAACAGAACAGCGGCTGTGACCATGCATCATGTTGAAAGCAGATTTCATTTATATTCAAAGTTTGAGACTGTCAACTATATTTGCGGTGAATTATTGTGAGCTTTGGCACAAAGTCTAACTTTAATTAAAGATGAAGCACGAAAAGGAGGCGAGGACTCAAAAGCAAGATGCCGAGATGGTAAAAGTATTTGGGTGCACTAATTGAAAGGATGTGCCAAAATTTGACGCAGTGTGACTTGACAAAGAACTGCTTACATTGTTACCCAGGTTAATTTATCCAGAATATAACAATAAGCACATAGCATAGCTGAAGGAATAGTGTTGCGAGCTTTAGTGATAGACTGATAAAAATTTCACACTCTTACCCTGGAAGGCCGCAGTTATGGCAGACAGCCACATTGGGGCATTCTCTAGCATAATGCCCCGGTCGCTTGCAATTCTTGCACAGATCAACTACCCTGAAAACAAGATAAGGCGTATGGTGAGTTCTACTATTATGTAGCTGTGGTCGCAATATATTTATACATAATATAATAGCCATGTGATTGTGGACGAGCATCTTTGATCTTTACATATAAGGGACCAATGGTAATCTGGACACGATAGTAGCACGGATTTCACATGTTATGGACACATTAATGAAGAACTCGCCAAAATAGAATGCATAATTAGTATAGCAAGGATAAGATTTAACATCCATGAGATACTGATGCAACAAATTACCAGTGACATCTTGTATGAGAATAAGAAACAGATTATAATATGGACCTGGAGCCTCGGCGAACATCCCTCCTGTATGGTGCATCTCGGTATGATGGACGCTCAGTGCGGATCCTACGGTCTCTTGGAGGGCTGCGGCTGCTTTGACTCATCTTTGGACCCTTTATCCTCGATCTTCTAGCCACCACCAAAATAAACTACCTCCACCACCACCAACACCACCTTCCTTCCTGTCCAGAAATCCAACACACCCAAAACCACCTCCATAAGTCCGGATCAAACCACCGTTCTTTCGAATAAGAAAAAGCCCAAATTCCAACACTACAACAGATGGCTTGCCCAACAAGGTCAACACACTTTCCAGGCCTGATTAGTAATATACACCACTCCATAATTTCATTAATTTTTAACAAATTGCCTTCAACTATGCTACTTTGTCAGTACACAGGTGGAGTTATTGAACCGCAAAAGGTTACCATAGTCTCCATCCATGCGTAATAACAGAACTTGCAAAACAGTTTCCCTAGCTTTCTTCACCATTGCTCCGCCAACATGTTTGTTACTACATCAGAAAAGGCAACCCTGAGTACCATAGCCAACCAGACGCCCTACGCTACTAGAATCCAACAATCCACTGGTCAGAACCTGGCAGGTACCCCTAAGATATGAATCTTTCACCACCTACAAAATGAACTTAGGCTGAAAAAAAAAAAAAGTTTTCTTTGGATGATTCCGAAAAAGACAACATCCCCATGTAGGCAGCAAATCCAACTCCAGATTTGGGAAGATCAAGCAGTTCTAATAACTAAGAGAAGTCCAGAAAAAAAGGATGATGCTTTTTAACCAAACATAAATATCCCCTTCTGGTAGATCATCACTCAATTACAACCCTGTGATTCAGTAAATTGTGGTCCAAAGAATAACAGTTTTATCATCTCACAAGATGATATGGCGATTTTAAAAAGTTAGGAATAAAGTTGTATCCTCAATCTTATTTATCTCCCCTTACAGATAATGATTTGATGTACCCAAATGCCACACTCAATTCTAACAGAGAAACCAAAAGGCAACTTCAAGGTGCTAAAGTATAATGATCTGTGGAATACGATATTGAAATCGGGTTATTTTGAAGGAATTATATAAAAATTTCCTTGATTAAAAGGCTCATCCTGTTTACAACATTCAACTACACAAGATAAGTTGTCCATTTGATTTAAGGGAAGCCAATTGTTGGCCAAATAAACCAATGTTGAACACAACTCTTATCACAGCTAAAACAACCGAAATTTTGCATTAATGAGATCAAAAAAAGAAATCTGCAAAAGAAAAATCCTAAATCTCCTATAAGAATTTTCGGATCTCGTGCAAAACCAAAAACGGATGTGAGCTGACTACCGCTTTGATTAGGGTAACCACGATCTTTTTCTAACGAAAAAACTCGATGATCTAAAACAAAATGCCCAAAATAGATCATCTTACTATGGAAACACCGAGATCAACAACTTCGCCTCTCTCCACCTCTCTCCTCCGATCCTCCCCTCCTTTCTCCCTATGATCCAACCGAGAAAAGAAACAGGGTTCCAAAAAAAAAAAAAAAACCTAGAACACGCCAAAGGATTCAAGATCTCCGAAGAAACCCTACTTCAAATCTCCTTTATCGTTTGCGGAAATACCGACCTCTTTGATGTTCGAGCTAGGGTTAGGGTTTTCTCCCGCTCCTCCCTATCGCCTCCGCCCCCTTTTCTCCTCCACCGACGATCTTTTTAGCCCTTTTATTTATTGTATATATATATAAGACTAATTGCGCCATTGGTCCCCAACCTTTATCAAACTTTCAATTTAGTCCCAATTATTTTTGGATAATTTGATATGTACTTTTCTAAAGTTTTGAAATTGCAGACTTATTTCTGTAAAATTTTAATTACAATTATATCTTCTTAAAACTCAAAAATATGCAAATTTATACTTATAGATTGGCTATCACTAGTTGGCTGTTAAATTTTTATCGTTAGGTACATTATGCATGTATAAAAAATAATTTTTCTAAATTTCTTTTAGAATTTATATTTTATGATCTATATTACAATAAGAAAGTTAGAATAAAAAAATTATAAATGATATTAAATATAATTTGAAAGACTAATTTTTTAAGGGTAGAATTGTTGTGAAAAAATTAAATCTAATCCATCAACTAACGAGGAGGATATACGTGCAAATCTGTCCTTCTATGGAGGAATATATTTAATAACTAAAATTGTATAGAAATAATTATAAAATTTTATCGCTAGCAATACGTATGCAATTAACTTTTTTTTGAAATAGCATTATTTCTACACTCCAAAAAAAATGTATATTTTACACACTCTTTATTCAATGATTAAATTTAGTCTATTTTATTACAGTTTTTTCTAATACAAAAGAGCCAAATAATTCTTTTAAAATGAATGTACAGTTTTTTTGGAGTGCATCTCTCTTTTTTCATCACATTCTTAACTTTGAAAATTAATTGCACCAGTAGTCCTTAACCTTTCTCTCTCTCTCTCTCTCTCTCTCTCTCTCTCTTTTTCTTTTTTTTCTTTTTTCTTTTTTTTTTTGCTTTAGTGTCTAATTAGTTCTCTCGTATATTCGCCCATTTATTCAGGTCCAATCTCACCATCATCAATGTCATTTTTCGTGTCTAGAACTGCACACATGACGCTTTCGAGCCCATTTTGTCGAGACTCAAATCAGGAACTAAAAATGTATGCTTTGTTGTGTTCACTATTAAAACTTTTGATGCGCAACTACGCTTTTCGCCATAGGTTCGAACTTGAGAGATTACTCGGAATTTAGTATTGTGTCATCAGATCAGAGTTGGCAAAATATACTGTCACGCAACCGACTGGACAAAATTTATATACGTACTAACGTACAAAGAACTCCTCATTCTTAATTTTTTATTTTTTGATTTTTTGAATTTTTTTTTAAAAATTGAAGTTAGTGAGCTATTTTCAGAGTGCTGCAACTTGTGTTCCTCTATTTGGGAGTTGTAGTGGTCTAGTAAATCGGATCAAATAAAAATTAGCTTGCATGCATCCCAGAGGCCGACTGGATCAGACCAGGGCTAGTCCAATTTCAAATTCCCAAATAATGGTCCGATTCAACGAATAAAAGAATTAAAAGGTTATTTGGCCAAATAAAAGTGAATAAATGTGTGGTATGCAAATATATAAATGAACAAAATATTTTAAAAAAAATATTTTTATTTTTTTAAAAAAAATGATTAATTACATACAGCTCCCTATAAGCATATCAAATAGCTGATATATTTCTACAAAATTTAAAATTTTATATTTGTTCCTGCAAACGTCCTAACTTTTTCAAATATACCACTGTTTTTAGGATCCGTTAGAAAAATGTAGTTAACCTTAGGTAAAATACTTAATTCTGATCAGTGAATGAGGTAAATTAATATTTTTACTCTTTTTTATATTATTTATGATGGTAGAAAGAAAAAAGATGATCTTTTGAAAAATTTTGGAAGAACATTTCTGCATAAAGAAACATATTTGTGATGACAAAAATATTATTTTATTTTTTTCTGTTAAAAAATAAGCAGTGTTCTAACGGTAACAAATCACAGAAACAAATATGAATATCATTAAATTTTTACATGAATAAATATGACATTGTAGGATATATGGGCTGTTGGATATATTTATAGTGAACTGAATAAAATTAACTCTAAAAATAAAATTCATAATCGTGAGCAGTTAAGCATTGAATACAAAAATTCGGATGTACGGAACTGCACTTTTTGGCCGAAAAAGTTGAAACAAAATTTCTTGGAAGAGCCGGCGGTGAAGCAGAAGAGATGGAATCAGGGCCAGGGGGCAGGCGGCGGCCGTGGGAGGCGTCCGTCTGCACGATCGTGGCGGCGGACACCGTCAACTTCTGCTACCGCGCCTGCTCCGTCTGCGAGCGCTCCCTCCCGGCCGACTCCCGCTGCCCGCTCTGCGGCCCCCGCTCAACACCCAACCCTCCTCCCTCCACGCTCCTCTACCGCCTCCTCGTACTGTAACACCACCCACTCTCTTTTTCTTTTTTTTGCATAATAATAATCTAATTTGTGGTTTTTAAACAAACAACGATACCGAATGAGAAGGTTTGAGTGGCTCTCTAGTAGTTGTCGATTGCGACGGGGGAGAAGGTGATCGTGGTGGTGTGCTTCGACCGGGCGGCGCGCGCTCTGATGGGCTGCTCCGCCGGCGAGCTCTCGCGCTTCTGCGCGGCGCACCCTTCTGCGGCGGCGAAGGCCGGGGAGGTTCTCGAAGGGGAGATGTGCCGGATGAGCCTGCAGGGGTCCAAGAGCGGCAACGCCGAGCACCTCCGCGTCGCGTCCGTGGCGCCGCTGCGCTCCGGCTTTCGCCCGGTTATTGACACGCTCAGGAGCGTCTACGGAATCGGTGCTTCGGATGCTCGCCAGTAGAAGAAGAAGAGATGGGTATGCTAACGATTTGGATCGAAATGAGGTATATATTCATCGGCATGAATTCAAAAGTATAGTTTCGTTGTAGATTTGACTGTGCCTTCCATGTGCTTGATGAAATGCTGAGTGAAGCTTAGCTTAATGTAATGTTCTAAGTTGACGGATTAATTGATCGCACGTGTGATGTAGGATTTTGGTCGCAGGTATTGCGTTTGCCATTTTGAACCGGTGGAGAACTGCTCCTCCTCTTCTAGACAGAGGGAGCTCATGAGGTTGGAATAAACCTCTTATTTTTGCTGGAAATATAAGCAATAGGGTCGATCTGATGTTAGAGTAATTT
Organism: Puya raimondii; assembly: GCA_016920855.1. Taxonomy (NCBI): domain Eukaryota; kingdom Viridiplantae; phylum Streptophyta; class Magnoliopsida; order Poales; family Bromeliaceae; genus Puya; species Puya raimondii. The sequence goes on along the minus strand of JABWPP010000050.1, from coordinate 105,551,521 downwards.
GGACCTATGAAAATAACCCTATTAAGTTTGTTCGTGGATGTAATCATTATGAAATGATTTGTGCTGTTTCATCTTGTACAATTTGAACCTTTATTCAAATGCTGATTAAATATCTGAAAGTGAAATCAAAAGAGCGGATTCTGGTACAAGGTTGGCATGTCCAATCTTATATTCTCCTATGTATTCTCATGGTTACACAGAGCGTACTTGGGTGGGCATAGCTTAATTACTCAGATCTATCGTGAACATAGCTTAATCATAGTATACACGGACATGGCTTAGCTTAATTATCCGATCAATTGTGAACTTTATTTGGATCTACAAGGATGGATGCAGATGCATGTTTATGTGAGTAGGAATCATACATTGTCCTCGGCACAATGACTAATAGCCATTTGCACTACTGGTACCTTCATTTGGTAGATTTCTATTTTGAATATCTATGAAGATGAGAAACACCCTTTTTCTTTTCACTTTTAAAGAATTTTCTCTCAACCAAATAACCCTTTGACCTTTTCTGAGTCTAAAAAAAATAATGTGGTCTTATAATGAGATGCATCACATAAACTATTAAAAAAAGTAACTTGATTTTATAGACTGAAAAAGTCTCGTGTACATATTTGCTAACTAAGAAGCCAAACAAGATCCACAGATCAACCACCCAGTTAGAAGGTCTTTGGTTTTGAAGCATTTATCTTAATCACAACCTTCATGCGAACAGAGCCACTAGTACGACAAACTCATTAGCACAAGTATGTCTCATCAAACGGTTATTAAATAAGCAGATATTCAGACTACAGCAGCTGCTACTGAGACGCGAGTCATGAAGCAATATAATGGTATCAGACTTAAACGTGTAATTAGATTTACTGATCAGCGCGCCCTAATTCAGAAGGAATTTCAGCGAGCTTTCCCTGAGTCCACCTCTTCAGCATCTCTAACGCAGCCTTAGGTTGATCCATAGGAACCATGTGCCCTGCGTCGTGAACCTGTTTGTACATAATTCTTCGGTTAAACAGCCACCTTTTTTCTTAAAAATAAAAAAAATGAAAGAAACCAACACTCCAACAGGTTAAAGGGCCTTCTAACTCTGGTGGAGTTGTTGCAGAGGTTCTGTGCCAGTAGAGAGCTGTTGAAACAGCAGTAATAACTACCCGCTACAGCAGATGCAGAAGCTTTCTAAAGCTACTTTTGGGAATCAAAATCTCACTTGAACTTTCTGATGCCATAAAAGCACTACAGATTTTGTTCACCAAATGTTTGATACTGCCTTTCAAATTAGAAAAACTGTTCCAAAAGGTTGGCCAAACAGGCACTGGAGATGGAAATAAATGGTACCTTCAAGAAACTAAGAGGTCCATGGCTTTTCAACAGTCCAGCTTCTACTCCGTCCACCATAAACGGTAATTCAGATGAGGAGACAAAATCTTTCTGCCCAGACCACTCCATGGAGTGAACCCATCTCGAATTCCCTGCTCAAACAGCCAAGTAATTCAATGTGGAATAACAACAAGGCATAAGAGGGTTAAAAAAAACAGAGAAACTGAAAAGGGTTATAGTTCTGGACTATTGGAATACTCTAACATATGATTTATTAACAAAAGAGCTGGATTAGCTAATGATTACCTAGCCAGTTGCAAATAAGATCATATTCTCCAGCGTAGATTAGCATGTTGATGCCATCCTCAAGAAGAGCAGGGATACCTACTTCAAGATTCCTCATCCAGTCTGTGAGCAAGGCCTGGTACACAGTAGGACTGCATGAAACAAAGTCTATGTTTCCAACTCCAAGGGTCTCTCTAACTGATTTCAAGTTGAGGAACTTTTCCATATTGGAGAAGTCGTAACAGAGGTCTCCTACGCATGGCTTCCTAATGTCATAGTACTGCATAATAACATAACACAGTGAGGATTAAGTTCAATTTCCATGTGCGGAAACAGAAAAAGAGTCTCTCAGTTTTTCTCTAACATTTGTCGTTCCAGCGATCCGCAAGATGGAATTGAATATAGTATTGCAAACCAAATACGAAGCCAAGCAACTTACAGTCCCTGAGGTACCTGCAATATAAAAGCTATAGTATGAAACCTCTAACTTGTAAAACTTAAAAAGGCAGAGTCAGATAGTCTATGAGGCTTCGGGCTTTTTCTCTTTCAACAGGCAAGAGACAATTTTACTCGATAACCAATAACAATGGAAAGGAACAAGAGATTTTAAGTGGTAAACAAAGAAGTGGAGAAAAATGCGTAAAGAAATCACAGTAACCAACAATAAATGGAAAGTGGGTATAAGCCATAATGATCTACAGCCAATGTTTCTAAAGAACCTGCACATAGTGAGAACTTATAAAAAGGAAACATGAAAATGCTATGAAAGTTTAGCAAGAGTTGAAATGTCAGAGTTACCACAAAGTTTGATGGCTAGTTGGCATGGTGGATAGTACTTATTTATTCTTTTGTAGTCAGATTTACTGATTATCCCCATATCCAGTGCATAATCTGTATATGCTTTGTATTGGATTTCTGGATCAGTAAGCCCATTACCAATAGCAAAGCCCTGCAAACCAAAGAACCTATTAATCTCAGCTTGACAAAGTGGACTTTGCTTCATAAGATTAGAAAAGTACCTTGAGATTAATGTGAATGCCCTCATTGGCTTTGTTTCCTTGGTGTACTCGACTTGCAAAAGCAGGAATATAATGCCCAGCATATGATTCTCCAGTTATGTAGAAGTCATTGTCAGCATATTCTGGGTGTTCAGAAAAGAAGGCCTGCAAAGAAAAAACAACAAAGCCTGACAATTCTGTTTGGATCATAAAAGATTAGTAAGGCTGTGTAACAAAACTAATCGGCCCATTATGGAAGCTATAAACTTACTAAGACAAGTCATAGAAAGTAGAAATACAAAAGAATCTTTAAATCTTTTCACGAGTTTAAAAGAGAAGAGCCTATGGTAAAATGCTATGAGAAGGAAAATAGTAGACTCTAGGAATGGAGAAAGCGTCTACTCTTAATTGTTCAGCTAGTTTAATTTGTGTCTATTAAGGTCAAATCCTCACTAAATCAGAGTGACGATTTCAACTTCCACATCTAATTACAAACTATTTATTTCTTGACAACAAAGAACTCGGTCCAAAAATACAATAGGCAATCCCTATACATGTAAATCCACGCTTCAATAGGTAGAAAGGATAGTGCTTGTCAGAACTATTAAATTTTACAAAGGTATCCATACAATTTTCACTTAATGTGTACCTGCAAAAAGTCATAGAGGTCATTACTAACGCCATTTTCATTGTGACGAATATCACGCCTATCTGAACTGTAGCTGAAACCAGTTCCGGTCGGCTGATCAACATAGATAAGGTTTGATGCCTGCGAAAGACATTAATACAAAATTGTGTCATATATAGTGTTAAGAAAAGAACTGACGAATATTCACCATCCTGTTACATTTGGATTCTGTTTATCATGAAGAAAGATTTCTTACATAATACAGCATCAAAGACTTTCAAGTTTATATGTATGATAATTTGGTCTTTTGAATTATATGTATCTCACAGAAAGCTCATTTATTCGGCATAAATTGTGTTAGACATCTTAGAGAAACCACTTCTTCTGTATTAACATGTTACTTTTCGTGGGACAACCTAACCATACTCACCCCCTATGTCTCTATTAAAAACTCCACCACACAGTCAACCCCTCTTCTTAAACAAATTTTCAAACCTTAAATAGTATGTGGACCTAAATGACGGTCATTTTTATGGCATTTAATCTGAAACTAAGCATTACAATCTAGGTATGTACTTACTATATGTAGAGTTAAAGAATAAAACCAATTATAACAGATATTTTGAGATCAAAACCAAATCTAACTTAATCGAAGATGGCTGCTGTTGAATTAAAGCAATTAATTACCAAACTCTAGCAATTTTACTCTATACGCACTGAAAAGAAAAAAAAGAAAAAAAAGAAAAAAAAACATAAAGAGGAAGCTACACCATGAGCGATCAAGGCAACACAACAAGTTTTATCTTCATACATCAGGAACTTAGTAATAGTTGTGAAATTTTATTCATTACAGAGATGAAATAACAATTAAAACTTCAATTAACAAATAAAAACAAATATACTATACCTGATCCCAACCGAAGTTATTCCAAACAAGCGACATGTTATCCGCAATATGGAAAGGCCCATTCTCGTAAAAGAGAGCCAATTCACTGCTGCATCCGGGCCCTCCCGTCAACCATATAACAACAGGATCCTTCTTGCTGTGCCGTGATTCAAAGAAGAAGTAGAACATCCTACATAAAACCAAATCCCCAATTCTCATCAATTCCCACCTTTACAACAACAATAACCCTTGAAATAACATGAAATCTCCCAAATTACTGACAAATCCTAGAATCAAAACCCTAAATTGGGAAGATCCCGAAAAGGAGAAGGTGGGGGAGCATCTAACCTCGCGCCATGGGTGTTGGGGAGGCGATAGTAACCGGCGTGGTGGCCGAGATCGTCGACGGAGACCTCATCGGAGAGAGATGGGAATGCGAAGCTCCTCTCCACGATCCTCTTATCGCCATGATCGGGGGCGGAGGCGTCGGGCTCGGGGGAGGCGTCCTTGGGGAAGAGATTGAGCGCTCGGATGAGCTTCTCCGCGTGGGTGAGGGGGAAATCGACGGAGGAGGGGAGGCGGAGATCGTCGGGGAAGAGAGGAGACGCGGCGAGAGAGGAGGAGACGAGGAGACAGGAGAAGAGGAGGAGAGGGAGAAGGAGAGAGAGGTTGTTCGCCATGGCCTCCGTTGAAGGAAATGGGAGAGGAGAATATTGGATCCGAGGGATATAAAAAGGAGCGGAGAGTGCGATTTTCCATTTGATGAATGAAAAAGGGAAGAAATTATGCCTGAACCAGGTGTATTATACGATCCATAGACCACTCCTAATATTTAATAATAATTAATATTATAATTTTCTTTTCGTTTGAATCAGGAGCCAACGAGTATTCATTCAAGATACAAGATATAGCTTGATTATAACACACGATGTTTCGGAGAATTTCTTAGCACAACTCCATACAAAGATTAAAGAAAGGATAAAAAAAGAAAAACAAATAAGCCCTAAAACCACTACAGGGAAAGGATATAAAATTTATGAATTGTCAAAGATAGCTATTTATACTTCAAGAATTTACAAAAATCAAGGGTCCCACATTTATGATTTCAGTACATAAAAAAAATTTTAACGCCTCTAATAATAAAATTTGATTGTTAGTATTATAATTAAAATTTTAGGCGTGCGGTGCACATGGTGTATCAAATACTTTCCGATAGAGACAGACCATGAAGCGGACGGAATGGTAATAATAATAATACAAAAGATGGGGAAGATACTCTATACCTACGAAGTGGGAACCGCCCACCACGTAAGAGGTTGGGATCTAACGACGTGGAAGAATAAGAGACAACAAATTGATGCGTGCAAGAGAGAGTTGCACAAGCGGGTTGGCGAGGGCAAAGCTTAATCATTACAAGGTTCATCAAGAAATTAAACTAAATTAGAATAAGCCATTACTTCGTTGCTAATTCCACCAAAATTTAGTTTAAAAAAGCCCTATTTCCGTAAAGACAACATAGGAAAAGCAATATGAAGAACCTAGTAGTACATGAATCTCAACTATTTTATGGGCATCTCCTTTTCCTTCAATAGTTTATAAATATTAAAAAATCCACAAATCTTCAGCATTTCCCACACCTTGTACTAGAGAGTGAAAAATGGAGAATTTGATGTCCCTACCTTAAGGTCCGATTTAAGTACATAAATATTTTATTCCATATATCTTCCAAATTTATTTAAAATTTTTGTATATTTAGTAACTAATAAGAATAATCAAATGCTCAAAATTAGATTACTATATTTAGCCTTCAAACTATTTTTTTGGATAAAATAAATTACCTTGTAAACAAAATATATTATCCTAACAAATTATAAATATCAAAATATTTTATAGAGCAAAAATTAAACTCTTTTCTTACAATTGTACTAGAAAAATTTTACACCGAATAAATTATTCATGGATGAGCTATTTCGCCTTACAAGCAGAGTCTGTAGTACAAGCAAGAAACAAGTATAAACGGCTGTTAAGGATAATTTCGTGAAAACAAACGGCCGTCAGAAAAATGTGTGACCGTTGGAGGAAAACCACAAGTCTCACCTGAAACCCAAGAGGTTTCACAGTTGCACTACCTTTCATTAAACTTTCCATAGTTATCATTACAAAATAGAAGCAAGAACAGCATGATTTTATTTTTGCTGTCGGAAAGTATAAGACTCAGATTTCCTCATCTTCATGTGACTGTTTCCAACCAGGTGGCCACAGTTCAACATGTTGTTCTTATGAATTTTTTTTTTTTTTTTTTTCATTACATCTTTCTATATGCAAAAGAAACTACATAGATGACCTTACCAGTGTATTTGTATAGTTGCCCCACTTTTCTCTAGGGTTCTCCAGTTCATTCTTTACATACAGCAGTGAAAAAAAAAAGGACCTTGAACAAACGAAGAAAGGCCATAAGGTTGAACTAGTAAAGAAGATCCAAAATGAAAAAACTCAAGCGACTCAGCAAAAAAGAAAACCACTCGCCATTCTAAAAGATTAAAGGTTTAATAACTAGTAAAGAAGATTCCCCAAAACCAAAACAAAACAAAAAATGTACAATACGTTGCAATTGATTCTTTGCCACCTAAGGTAGAGCACCCTATGCATGCAGAGGCATTGAGCCAATAGAGGTGAGGTTTCTGGCATGATTCACAACAAGAATTTGGAATCTCAAACAAAAGTGGCTTCAGTGCCTTGGCTCTCTTATTAATCTCACTATTGCACGTATTTAGCCATGAGATCACCATTGACACAGCTACAACTACAATCTTTACAGAAGAATCTCATATGCAGCTTGAATTAAAATACTATATGCATCAAAGGCGTCAAAGATGAGTATAGACGGCAGGGCCAAAAGCTTGCTTATCAAAAAACCATATTTACAGAAACAAGAGCAAGATATGAAAAACTAAAAGCTACTGAACACTGAATACCTGCAGTTTCTCCTCGCTCACACAGCCGAGGAATCTCGGTCCTGTAGGGCACGTTGCATACCTTAAATCAAGGATTGGAGATCTATGTGGCTTGAGAACAGTATACTCCTGAAAGGAGGGAAGGCTCCAAATGCGCACTCCATGTAGTAATTCATCCCCGTAGGCAAAAAGCGAGGGGCTACTTCTAGAGCATATTATTGCAGACTTGCACATACGAAGTCCGCTCACGTTGCCATAACCGACTTGGTCTTTACGAAACGAGGTGCCATTAACCCTCTTGATGAGGACATGAGAACCTAACTTTCCTGAATTAGAAAGCATAGATGAAGGTGATACTGATATCTGAGATGAAATGGCATTGGCATCATTTGTCAAGTCAACTTTAGGGCGAAAGGATGCCACTATATCATCACTTGATGGAGTGCCACAAGCAAGAGAGATGCATACACCTTGGCTTTCCACTTCAGGTATCAAAATCGGCCTGAAATGAAGTGCGGAAAAGGAAAATGTCAATGATGTGTAAAGTAATGTGGTAGCTTGTCAAAATGTGCCTAGTTATGCATTCATCAAAAGATCAACTGGAAAAATCATCAAGTAACACAGTTAGTTTGATAAGCAAATAAAGTTTACAATTAATATGGAGAAGACCGGGTCAAATTTTACTTCTTCCAGAAACAATATTCAACGGCGCTAGGGGCAACAAAAGCTAGAGTAGAAGGGTTCTAAAGTAAAAACTAAATTCAACAAACACTTGAATTACAGATTGACCAAAAGAGAAATTTACTATTTGAAGCCATTACCGACCTTTCTCCACTGCTATTAATGTCCCACAAGCAAGGTCCTACAGAGGAAGCTGTAAGGACTTTCTTCATTCCATTCTCATTCACAATAGAGTGTATGGTATGAATTGGATGCATAGACAAACCATCCATAGAGTGCACGGGTACTGCAGTTTGACGAACATCAAACACCAAAAGCATACCATTCTGAGGAAATAAAGGGAACAATTAATTACCTAAAGTCTGTCTTTGAAGAAAAATTATTAGCTAAAACAACTATAAGGAAACTGCATGAAGAACCAAACCTGCAATCCAGCATAAATATGATATGAACTGCTGCTATCACCCGAACAAGACCAGGCAGGTGCCTAATATTATCAAAATTGATTTTAATAGGCAGTTTTAACTAAAGCATCATTATGGGAACATAGTTAGACAAGTCGAAATCAGATTATAAAAAAAAAGGTATACAAACTTATCCAAATAAAAAGGCGAGAAGAGAAGGCTAAGATCCACAAATCTAAATTAAACCTTAGAGGCCATCCGCTACACTATCACATACGTGTCTTTATGTAAAACAATAATATCAAAGGTATTATATGTAATAATAATTTATAAGCACCTTCTTTTCAGCTGGGAAGTGAATAGTTTAATCTACGTCAGACTACAAAGTAAAATAGCAGCGGATTTTAGATTCATGCCAATAGAAGAGTGCAAGGAATCACCGGCAAATTGTACTGGAGAACAAAATTGTTGCTTGTCATGCTGAAACCCAAAAAATCTGTGTTAATAATCCCTTGAACAATATACCAAAGTAATCCAATTCTTCAATGAACGGTCATTCAAACCTGAAAAGCGACAATTTTTTGCCTAGCGATGCAAGAAGCGCAAGCCTGTTAGGAAGGATGCAGAGATCCCTAATAGCTTTAGTATTTGGCGGAAGCTGAATCTTCTCTATTTCCTGTGGAACTAACAAGCTAATCTGCATGAAAGAAGGATTGTACAGCAAAATACACTTTCACTCAGAAATTTTAAACAAGGAATAAGTTTCCAAGGTCTTGTATCGCTGGTCAAAGCTTCTATAAAAATACCTTACTAAGGACATGTTCCCCGCCCACTCCAGGTGCTTTCCCGGAGACAAGTGCAATCCTGCTAGGCGCATCTATTCCCATAACTCGAGCTCCATCTATCGTTAATTCAACCTATCAACAATGGAAGGAACAAGAAAAACAATGAGGAAAAAGCTAGTGCAATCTGCTCCTTCAGCAGCATGCTTTTGTTAAGCCTGAGAGAACATGGAAAATTAACTTAGCATGTACAAGAAGGTCACATCACGAACAAAACTATTCTAATCTGTATATTCAACTAAGTTAATATTCTCAAAAGTTTAACTATAACTGCAAACATGACTAAACAACAGGTCAACTGAATGGATGAGATACCAAAGTTTAGTGTGACAGTGTCAGGTCATAAATGCTCTGTGCTTTTCTTGTAACTAAACAGCTGATAAGTAAACTTATGATGGTGATTATGTCTAAATGCTACAAATGATATTATAGATTCTACATCCATGCACATACATAACCTTCTTTTTCCATTTTATTCTTATTCTCTTCTAATTATATATGTAATGGTTAATCTGTTACATCATTCAGATTACACTTCATTTAAATATACACAAGACAACAACAGTTAAATTTATGTTTGGCCCAGGTACACTGAAAAATTTAACACCAAGATCTACTCATTCATTATAAAAACAACAAATTGAAATACAATTACGAAGATGGTTGACCTGTAAGACAAAATTGCACAGAGAATAACTACCATCAGAACAATCACTGGACATATTTGCACTTCCTGCAAGAACATATCCAATCATAGTTAATAGTTGCTTCCTTTAAAGGTTATGCCAAGATGCTAGACAAAACAGCCATACTGTCCTGCACAAGAATTACCAGAAAAGGTTCTAGCATTAGACTTAAGCCTTCGGTCAACATGTTCGACATGTGCTCTGAGTATTGGTCCGCTTGATGGATGTTCCAAGCATGCCAGTTTCTGCATAAGAGAATTATGACAAACCTCCCAAGGTACAGAAATAATCATTGAGTAAAGCAATATAAACTATCCATTACCTGTCTTTCCTCAAAACTTTCTCTAACTATTGAACGCTTCTGCAAGCCATACAGCAAAACAGAAATAATCACAATGGGGTTAGAGAAATTTAGGACTGCACTATCTACCAAAGTTTCAGAAGTCATGAATCCTGTCAGTAAAACTCTAAAAACAACTTCTGAATAATACCTTGTGTTTGCTTATCTCCTCCAATAATTGTTCTCGCTGCATGATAGTTTGAAACACATTTAATAACTGATATGCAACAAAAGATGTTCTTATAATACTTCTACAGCAAAAATGAGGACAGATAGCTTGAAGCTAACTCAACATATCCGGAGTCAAAGCCACATGGCACAGCAAAAATGAGGACAGATAGCTTGAAGCTAACTCAACATATCCGGAGTCAAAGCCACATGGCACAGTTCAAGAATGTAATTAAAACTGTCACATATTGCAGAGCCTTGTTCCATTTTTTTCCATTTAGATTCAATCTTTTTTGGACTTGATAAGTTTGCAAGTTACAGCATATATCATCATACTGTGGCACTTAATAGGATACTTATTTACTCAAAGAAAAAGGAGAATAAAGGGCAAAACCAGCAATCAAGTTTCCATTGATAAATTTCACTATCATTCATTTATGCAGATGATCCTCACAGCATGTAAAAAGTAAAAATGCTAAACAAAAAGTGGAAAGGAATAGAATACCAATTGAGAAGCTTCAGATAAGTTAAAAATGTTAAGAAAATAAAGAACAACTCATCCTACCAAACAGAAAATGATAAATAAGTATAAAATGGACATGCATAACTCACCTCCATCATAAGGGATTCATGTTTTTCTCGTAAAGATTCATGTTTTTCTCGTAAAGATTGCAATTCCTGTACAGACCAAGAAGTTCAGAGATTCGAATGCCAAGCATGTCTTAAAAGAACAGTAACAAAACTCGACCTTTTCCAGATCATCATTTGGCACAACTATTAGCGGTGCATATAGATTAATAATCTCCTTTTGACGGAATTTCCTATTACACTGAGGACACTGGAAAAGATGGGGAGAAAAAAAAAATCAGCTCTGCAGGCAACAAGGAATTCTAAGTAATTAACATTAGTTAACATTCGATATAGAGTAACTGAATGTACCTTCCCTATTTTCTTTCCGCACTGATGTAGCCATCTCTCTAGGCAAGATCTACCATACACATGTCCACAAGGAATACAGCTATATTTAGACAATTAACCCATTAGAACAAATGCAAAGACCTTTTCTCTTAGGATCATAAAAATACAGAGTCACTAAGCAGTATCAACAGACATAATATAACACATCTAACTCAAATTTCAGCTCATGAGGCAATTGATCATAGGAACTAATGCTATGGAATGCATGTGTATCCATTCCCTCTAAATTATATCCTTCTAGAAAGTCTCTAATATTATTTAGCGCATACTCCCATTTATTGGCCCTAATAATAATATCCTATACACACTAGCAAAATCTAATAGATTTTTTTGCGTACGTTTGAATCACCTGGTCAGCAATTCAACGGGAATTGCCACTTGACCTCAGCTAAAGGTTAAAATATTTTTTTATTATTCATTTGAATGACCAAGTCAGCAACTTCAAACTGCATTTGCAGCTCAACTTCATCTAACTTTTGCAACTAAATGAAAAATAATAATAATAATAATAACCTTAAGAACTTGTTATGTCACTCTATAAAATCCAATGTAGGTTACAATGCCGTCTAAGTTTTGCTTGACAGTTTCCTTCACAGTCATCCCACATGTCAGGGGGGGGAAAAATTGCAATAGCTCTATTCCTTTCTCGCTATAGTATTTAGTTTACCTTTAAGATAACAAGAACGCAGTCATTAATCTCCTGCTAGGAACCCAGCAATTCCAGCATCAAAGGGCCAAGAAGCTTAGATTCCGAGTTTTAAGCACTTTGTTTCGTAACAATTAATGTCGTGCTTGGAGAGATGGCATATAATAATTTTCAAGAAGATTCGAAGAACAAACAGTAATAATAACTCCACGACAATTCGCGCATAAAACAAACAAGAACTGTAACAAGAATGTTAATCATCAATACATGATCAAGATTTTCTTCCTTACCAGACCCTGTGAGGACCCTCGGAAGTCCACATCTCTAAACACACGGGGCAATTAGGGACAGAGGGCTTATCCAACTCAGTCCCATGCGGCGTCCCTGATCCCGCTTTCTCCGACACTCCACCTCCGCGGCTCTCGCAATCGTCCCTTCCCTCCTCCTCATCCTCCTCATCCTCCTCATCCTCTTCTTCCTCTTCATCATCCTCTCTCTCCGCCTCATCTCCTCCTTCGTCCATATCTTCCACATTCGCCATGACCGGCACCACTTCCACCTCCCATACGTCGCCTCTGTCCCCCTCCTCCGGCACCATCATAGCCGGCTCCGAGAACGGTAAACCCGTGTGTCTCCCGGCGGCGTAGGCGGCGACTAGGGCTTGGTATTCCTCGTAATCGGCGTGGGGATCGTACTCCTCTTCGCTCTCCCTGTTGGGGTCGTACTCCTCGTCGCTCTCGTCTTCGTCCGCTTCCGCTTCTTCTTGGCCGTGCGGTTCCCTTCCTGATTCTCCGGAAGGGTTATTCGACGCCATTGGAGAGAGAGAGCGAGAGAGAAGGCGAACGCGAAGGGTTTAGGGTTTCTTTCGAGAAGCGGAACCGGAGCGCTTAGGAGAAGGTGAGAGGGTGAGAGGTGCGTAGGAGGCGGGAGAGGAAAGAAGCGAAAATGCGGAGTTTGGCGCTGCGAACTCTTGCTGCGTTTATATTTTGCTGGGTTTTCCTATCCCGTTAAAGCAGTGGGCTTTTTAGGCTTTGGGCTTTCTCTTTTTAAGGATTTGGGCTTTGATCTGAAAAGAACAGTAGGCTCCGGCCTTAACTGTAGTTTTTTCCATTTTTATATCTTTATTTTTTTAATGAGTACTGGTATGGAACACTTTTAAAGATTTTTTTGGAAAATCTATGGATATGCCAATATGCATGCATAAAACCATCAATTAGTTCGCGTAGTAGAAATCAACAGCTATACGAGGGTGCATATGCAATATGAAAATCAATACTCTTCCTAAATATCGACTTTCGTATTGTTATGGAATGGAGAGCGTGTGCTATAATGGATCAGTTTAAGAATTATAGGATTGGAAGCATATTATGCATTTGTCTTCTGAGATCTACCAAATCATGAAAACCCAGCCCATGAAACTAGTGAGTTCTCCAAAACTCAACACGGTATATAGAGGAGAGTATGTATTTAATCATGAAAATCGTTACTTTTCATTTATTTATTTTTTAACTAAGGCTCTATTTGTATTAAGCAGTCGCATGCAAATTGGTTGTTTGGAAATTCAACAATTCCTTTTAATACAGAAAATGATTTCTTGTAGTGCCTTGCCAAACAAGGCCTTAACTATTCGGACTGGCTTTATGTGCAAAGCAACAGGCCCTTAAAAAAGAGAGTGAAAAAAAAAAAAAAAAAAAAAAAAAAAAAAAAAATCCTATGTAGATCTACTCCGCTTGATTTCATTTGGGCTCGATTCATATAGCGCGCCCAATACGAGCCCAATAACACGATCTCGGTCTCCTATTGGGCTTGAAATTGCTCGGGCTCGACCCGTTTACACAGTAGACTCATTCGCACCGACCACTCTCGAGTGTCGTGCTCCAGAAGCTAACCGATACGCTTTTCCAGCTTAAAAAAACCCATTAACCCGTTTCACTAAAACCTCTCCACTGCTTTTTTTCTCGGGCCTTCTCCTCCTTCGCGAAGAAGCGAAGCAGATCCCAATTTCTCCTCCTCCTCCTCCTCCTCCTCCCATGGCTTCTCGCCTCCTCCTCTCCTCTCGCATACGATCCCTCCTCTCCCCCCATCTCCGCTCCTCCTCCCTCCTCCTCCACCCCCACCCCTCTCCTCCTCCTCCCCCAAATCGCGATCCTCTCCCTCTCCTCCTCCTCCTCCGCCGCCGCGGCCTCGCCACCTCCTCCGCCGCCGCCGCGGCGCCCCGCCGCGCCGCCGCCGCCGCGCGGGCGCGCCCCGTCGACATCGGCGCCCGCGCGCGGCAGCTCCAGAACCGCCGCCTCTGGACCTACGCCCTGACCTTCGGCTGCGTCGCCGGGTTCATCGTCATCGTCCTCAGCAACTTCCAGGACCAGCTCGTCTTCTACATCACCCCCACCGACGCGCTCCAGCGCTTCGCCGAGAACCCCTCCAAGAACCGCTTCCGCCTCGGCGGCCTCGTCCTCGAGGGCTCCGTCGTCCACCCCTCCGCCTCCTCCCCCGAGATGGAGTTCGTCGTCACCGACCTCGTCACCGACATCCTCGTGCGCTACGAGGGCTCCCTCCCCGACCTCTTCCGCGAGGGCCACTCCGTCGTCGTCGAGGGCTTCGTGCGCCCCTTCTCCGAGGACGTCAACGGTCCGAATCTCGCGGGCCCCAAAGTGTCGGAGAAGGCGAGGAGCATGGAGTGCTTCTTTAAGGCCACCGAGGTGCTCGCCAAGCACGACGAGAAGTACATGCCCAAGGAGGTGGCGGAAGCGCTCGAGAGGAACAAGAAGAAGATCGAAGCTGCGGCTGCTGCCGAAGATTCGGCGGAGAGGAGTTGAAACACCCAACCTTAAACCCTAATTCAGGTTCTTACCAATATTCAATACTTCACCATTCATTTGATTATAAGTTTTGCCGAGCTTGATTAAAAAGTTCTAATTTTTAGACCAATTTTTGAGGTTCTGCGGCTCCTAGCTGTTGTAATGAGACAATCCACAGTTTTGTATTGGGAATAAGAAAAAGAGGTGATATCATTTTTTGCTCCCCGAGAGACATAGATGTGGAATTCAGATGTGTTAGGTTGCTTAATGATACGCAGTAATCGAATAGATATATGATCTTACAAGTTCTTCTATTGTTATTGCTCGTCATGATACGCTCTTTCCCTTAATTGCTGCCCAGGGTTTGTGATTCTTTTTTGGCCTATATGTATGATTCATTGTACTTTTACTATATAATCCATGTGAAAATGAAAAACTTGTCTCTATTCTAGTAGTCCATTTAAGTAGGCCCATGTAAATAGTGAACACGGCTGGAGTAGGTCTCTTAACTTAAAAGTACTTCCCAGTTCATTTATACATTTTTTCTTGATAATATAAGTATGCAAAGAATAAATTTTTCCTCGTCTTTTCTCCTTCTCTACTTGTGAACCTTCTCCGTCATCAAATTTCTTTTCTGAGCTCTGAGTTAGATTTTTTTTTTTTTTTGCTTAAGGTTTGCTACATCAGTCATTCTGTGTCAAGTGCTTTATCCCTGTAAAATTTTATTCAGTTGGATCGATAGTGATGTTGTGTATCAACATGTCCGCCAAGTAGCATAAATCAATGAGCCCAGGAAACTTGCATGATATAGAATTCCTTCTGAGAATTGAAACCGAAGCAGAAGTTTTGTGCGGAGCTGATCAAGTTCTGTATTAGGTTTTAACTAAAAACATTGAAGTATAAGTTTTGCGTGGAGGGAATCTATGCTGTGTGTAAGGTTTTAACTAAAACTAACTCTTGAGGCCAACTTTGTTGTGTATATAACAACATAATGTTGCTTTACTGATTGTGTTATTCAACTGTTGGTTTTCATGAAGTTGTGGACTTATAATGGATCTCAGGTTCTTGTTTAGTTCAGAAAATCCAATTTCTGAACATGGTTTACATTATCATTGATTATGAAATTCTGGGTAAATCTAACTACAATATGCTCCATTGCCATTTGTTAACTGTACAAGTAAAACAACATAGCTTGAAGTCCTCACAAGGGTATCAAGTGTATCCTCCCAATAACATGGTAATATCAAGCTTTTTCCTATATGCATGACCTTATCTCATTTTTTCCTAAATGCATAACCTTTTCAGTTTTCCTATTTGCTCCCGGTCTTCATGGTTACATATCTTTCTCTAATCCTTTCGCATCACCAAATTCACCACAATACCACATAGAAAAGACCAAAAAATATGAAAACCCAACTCATGTCTAAGCCTTTTGACATGCTAGGGCCTTTGTTATTCATACTTGCTTGGAAGTCAAAAGTTACGCCGTAGCTTATTGTTTTGATGCCGAAGGCCAGTAGAGCTAGACAGCTACTCCTACCATGTATTCTTAGTAAAAGTGTCATCAGGAAGAGGATGATTAAGTACCAGCCTGCTTCTATTTGCAAAGTAGTTAGTCAATCCTATCTGAAGGAAGAGAGATCAGTTTTGAGACAAAGTAGTTTACTCTGGATATAAATATTCAGAGTCTGGTTTTAGTATGTGAACATGAGTTAATAACGGGTTAACAACCTCAACGAAGGTAAATTTATAAAGACCTCAAGAGACTCTGGCACATACAGGAGTTTGAACCGTTCTTTTACGTTCAAGTTTTATCCTCTTTGGTCAATATGCTTTTTGTCCAGTTAAAATGCTTAGTAGAGTTCTTGTTTCTAGCTGATTTTAAATATTTGCATGTGTATTGATCCTTTCTGTATCTTATTTAAAAATAACCAAAGCAACTGTCGTTGTTATAGCTGTACAGTTACATGATTGATTACTGAATGGTTACTTGACTCGATATTTTTCTATTTCCAAAGGCTCTGGAAGGGCCCCAAATTTTGATCCTTTCTTAGCTTTAGTTTTAGCTAGGAAAAACGGAGAAGAAGCATTTCTTAGATCTGCGATTCATTCATCAGGTTGAATCTTCTATGCTTTTCCTTTAGGTTGAATCTTCTATGCTTTTCTTTTTTGAATTTGTTGAATCTTCTTCTCTAACTGGTACCTTGATTTGTCAATTGTTTTTCCTGCTGTGTAATGGTTGAACTCTTTACTTCAAAATTATCATAATCAAATGAACCGGTACTGTTATTTCTGGAGATTCTGACCTTCAAATATAGAAGGATACATTTAGTACATTTATGGACTTAGTTGATTCAGATATTTTTTTTGGTGGGGGGTTGGGGATAATTTGAACTTCCTAATCATTCTTAATGATCAGTATTTGTAAGTTAGAGGCCTTTTTTTTATATTGTGGAGAGGAACTATTGTTGAGGATTTGTGTGATTCAGTTGAGAATCTGAATCATCTGACTTCGGGCATCTGGCAGACCTCTGGTCTCTAAATTTGCTTGCAGTTGTGTTGGTTGGATACTCCTGTTTGGAATGATAAGGTGTTTTAGGGCAACTTAAGAAAAAACAAACATAATAATATTGTTTGTTTGAACTTTGAAGTGCTTTGTTAAACAGCATTTATACTTTCAACTGAAGAAAAGTTTCACTCAGTCCAATATTTGACCTTCAGATTATGGAATTTTTTATTCTCTAACCAAACATCACTTGCCTAATGTTAACACGGCACATCTTTCTTGACACCTCAGGCTATATTTTCTTTTCAAATAACTTGTTGCATTGTTTTGTTAAATAACTTTACCCAGCTTTATCAAATCACCTAACGCTGTACTCCACATCACTGGAGCAGGTCAATCTTAAAACTATTGCGTCCCCTCTTTTTGAATCATACCTATTGAATCATATCAACGGAAAATAACCGAGTTTTTTTTTGTAGATTGCCTTTTGTTGCAAGAACTTGGAGACCAACACGAAAAAATGATGTCAAATTCGCTACGAAATTAATGAACAGGTCTGAAACTCTAATCAATTTGTTTCTTATTTTGGCATAAATTTATAAAATAAGTGGTTAAAATGTGGACACGTTGATTGAGGCAAAGCTTAGAAATTAATAAAGAGGGGTCCGTCTTAGACGTGCCTTGGTTCAAACCAGCTTGGATGATGCTGCTATGCGTGTGGTTCAAACCAGTTTAGAGGTCAAATAAATGAAAAGCTTTCAAACCCTTGGTTCAAACTATCCCTTTATTTGACCTAAATCAACTCACAAGTGGCAAAAAAGAACTTGGACGCACGATCTTAAACAATTAAGAAAGAAATTAAGAAAGTTACTAGATGGAGGTTGACCTCAAAAGATGTGTGAGATTCGATCTCGTGCCATGCTATGATCATAGACCACCATTTGGACATAATCTTTCAAAAACTTTTAGAAGGATAATAAATGCTCCAATAGGCAATAATCACATGCATGCAGGTTCCTCAATCCCTCATTATGTGGGACTCCAGCTGGTCTAAACAGTAATGAAGCTCTTAATCTTAATTAACTGGTTCATCAAATTTAGATCATGGCAACTTTGAACCCGGTAGTTGATTTATAGTTCGATAACATTGCTATAATTATAAATCATGTTAAAACTTAGTTTGAGGTAGATGTTACTCCTCATAATTAATCTGATTGAGAGGGTAGTGCAAGGTTGCTTTGAATAATGAATTGCATGTTCATAATAGCACTATCTATAGTCTTATTAAGTCCACGGATTTTTCTCCTTTTTCGCCTTCCTTTTTCCTGAAAACTCCCAAGATAGATAAAACCTATTTTACTAGAATAATCGAGTATTTTCAAAATGATATAACTAAGATGAAAACGTACAAAATTTATCTAAACTTGGATCATTTCGAATTGGTTATCCAATCTCTACGAAATTTTGACTTTAATATCAACCTGTCAATTTATTTAATATGAGTGAGACACGTCGACTTCAAAATTTGAATATATAGTTTATCTTTATAGATAGTATATTTCATTTAATTCTCGCAATTAGTTTAAATATTAAAATCAAAGTACCGTTAACTGACTCAAAAAAAAAAATAAAAAAATTAGATAATAAAATTAAAATTTTAAAAAATTGAATAGCTGATTCAAAATGATCCCCATAATTTAAGATAAGTTCTCTATGTTTTCACCTACAATTAATTTACCCACCAAAACCAATGCCCATTATAAAAACATCTTTGCCATTTTTAATTACCAAACACAATATTTAAATGGCGTCATACGATGGATATGATATCACTCCAACTGTTGCTTACACAGATGGGTGGCAAAGCGTAATAACAATCCATTACAGCAGAATAAAAGCATAACGTCGTTAGAAAAGTATGAGGACGCATAAGCATAAATCGGTGTTGGTTTGTGAAAGCGATACTCCTACTACCCACCGACCCCAAAACTACCCAAAAAAGCGATTTCACCAACAAAGAGGTTAAATTCAAAAACTTGCAGGAAAAGCTCCCTTTTTTAACTTCGGAAGAGAGATTATAAAAAAAAAAGTCCACTTCAGCTTTAATAAGCCACCGCAAAAGAAGGGAAAAGAACTCCAAAGTGTAGCATGTGAACCAAGCTCTCATGAACCCAATCCTTGAATTATTACACACTCCAAAGTCCAAACCAAGATCTCTCCCCCCTTCTTAAATATTGGTATCAATAATAGTCCAGGACCACAACACACCCCATTTATTATCATCCTCTAAAATATTAAAAATTAAAGAAATAAATAATTAATTAAATATCTCTTCCTCTTTCCCTTCCTCCTCCCCCATTCCCTTCCTCCTCCTTTCCTCAAACCTTCTACCTACAGCTTAGTTGAATAATAATAATAATAATAATAATAATAAAAGGAGAGTATTAAACAAGGGGTTAAAAAAAAAAGAAAAAAAAAGACCACTTCTCCTTAATTTTCCCTTGATCTGTACTCCACTTCATCTGAAAACTCCATTTCAACCTCTCTACCTCTCTGGCTGGGTTTCATTAATATTTTGCAGCTGGTTTTGAACTCAGAAAATATGAGCTTCTTCTCATCTTCATCTTCTTCCTCCCGCATGAAGCTATTCCGGAGAAGAACCCACCACTTCCCCCATCATCACCACCACCATCATCGGCGTTCCCAATACTTGGAGAAGCTCAAAAAGTACTACAAATGGCTCCTGTGGGTCTCCCTCTCCCTCTACCTCTTCTTCTCCACGGCGACCTCTCCGTCCTCCTCCTTCCTCCTCCCATTCCCCCCTCTCAAAACCACGCTCCCCTTCAAAACCACCCCTCGCGCCGCCCTCTCCGACAACCCTATTGCAACTACTAGTACTAGTACTGCTAATAGTGCGTCGTCGTCGTCGTCGTCGTCGCCGCTGCGGATCTACGTGTACGATTTGCCGTCGCGGTTCAACAGGGACTGGCTGTCGAACCCGCGGTGTGGGAGCCACCTGTTCGCGGCGGAGGTGGCGATCCACGAGGCGCTGCTGGCGCACGGCGACCGCGCCCTGGACCCCGCGGACGCCGACCTCTTCTTCGTCCCCGTCTACGTCTCCTGCAACTTCTCCACCCCCACCGGCCTCCCCTCGCTCCGCCACGCCCGCCCCCTCCTCCTCTCCGCCGTCCGCCTCCTCTCCTCCCGCCTCCCCTTCTGGAACCTCTCCCGCGGCCGCGACCACCTCTTCGTCGCCTCCCACGACTTCGCCGCCTGCTTCCACCCCATGGAGGACGTCGCCGTCGCCGACGGCATCCCCGATTTCCTGAAGGACTCCGTCCTGCTGCAGACCTTCGGCTCGCGCCGCCCGCACGCCTGCCAGCAGGCCGCGCACGTGCTGATCCCTCCCTACGTGCCCCCCGACATCGCCCTCGACCTCCCCGACCCCGCCGCCGCCCCCCGCGACATCTGGGCCTTCTT
This sequence comes from Puya raimondii, assembly GCA_016920855.1. Lineage (NCBI taxonomy): Eukaryota > Viridiplantae > Streptophyta > Magnoliopsida > Poales > Bromeliaceae > Puya > Puya raimondii. Next base: position 105,530,921 of record JABWPP010000050.1, on the reverse strand, counting down.
CCGCGGCAAGATGGAGCTCCATCCCAAGAACATCAGCGGCCGCTTCTACAGCAAGTATGTTTTTTTCTTTTTTTTTTAATTAAAAAAAAATCTTCTAACCTAACTACTAGGCTACTTGTGAACTATTGATAGCACGAAATTATTGGTGCTATTACATTTTCGATCATTGGATGAAGATATAAATAATTAAGATAATAGTGATCTTTTAAGATTGAGCAAGTGGTTGATTAAACAGTATAATTTTATAGCACTAAGTGCTTGGTGCTATTGATAGTATAGTAGCCGAACTCTTTCTCTCTCTCTATATATAAAAGCTGATTTTCTTGTTTTTCCATGTTTAGGAAGGTGAGGACGGAGATATTGGAGAGGTACGGGGGGAACCCGAGATTTTACTTGAAGCGGAAGCGGTTTGCGGGTTACCGGGCGGAGATAGCGCGGTCGGTGTTCTGCCTGTGCCCGTTAGGTTGGGCGCCGTGGAGCCCGCGGCTGGTGGAGGCGGTGGTGTTGGGGTGCGTGCCGGTCATCATCGCCGACGACATCCGGTTGCCGTTCCCGGAGGCGGTGCGCTGGGGCGAGATATCGCTCGCGGTGCCCGAGCGCGACGTGGCGCGGCTCGAGGCGGTGCTCGACCACGTGGCGGCGACCAACCTTACGAGGATACAGCGCAACCTGTGGGACCCGGCCAAGCGGCGGGCGCTGCTGTTCCACCGTCCGATGGAGGAGGGCGACGCCACGTGGCAGGCGATGAGGGAGCTGCGCGGCATGCTCGGCCGCTCCCGGAGGAGGCGGCCGGGCGGCGAATCGGGAGTCGACACGTGGAGGTAGGACCGGGCGGGGGGGGGCAGTTCGGTCTTTTCGAGGCGCGGTCGTGGTGGTTGTTGTTGTTTTGTTTGTTGTTGTGGGCATCAGCTGGCCTGTTTTTTTCGTTTTCTCGGTCTACTCGTCGTGGTCACGACTCACGAGAGAAGAGAGAGAGAGAGAGAGAGAGAGAGAGAGGAATGTGGGCCCCGCTCCCGCTATAGCTGTTAGATCAGATAGTACGTGCTGAGTTGGTACTCCAACCCGCTGTTTATAGAATTTTTTTATTTTTTTTATTTTTTTGAAAAAAAAAGTAAACAAAAGGACGTGAGTAATTTTGAATTCGTGGGAGTAAATTATAAATGGCGTGCGTCAAGAAGACTAGATCCATTCAACAAAAGAAAAAAGTAAAAATAAAAATAAAAGCCTATACCTCAATCTGTTCGACGTGTATCTGTTTGTGCTTCATAGTAGAGAAATGGCCCTCATAAACAAAGAGAGTAGTGGAGTTTTCACACTTTTTACCGACAACAAGAAACGCGTTCATTACTACAAGTCATGAAACCACCTGTGCCACTCTATTATTATGATAAGAGCAAATCTAGCTAATATATCCAAAAGTAAGGGCGGCAATCCAGCTCGCTGTTTGCGAGTTAGCTCGTGTTCCGCTCGAAATGAGCTCGAGATCGAATCGCTCGTTTAGTAAACGAGCCGAACACGAGCTGAATTTTTTAGCTCATTTAGTAAACGAGCCGAACACGAGCTGGGGTCAGCTCGATTGTGTTCGGCTCAATAACACATCGAATACATAAATTTTATATTTATATAATTTACATATTATATTTATATAAATATTTAATTATATATATAATACATATTTTTATCTTTTTTATATTTTTATTCAAAAATACTGCTATCTGTACACGCTTAAATGGATGTACATATTATACCCCTCGCAACCAAGGGCCATTTTATGTTAGTAATCTTATTATTGTTCAATACTAAAAATCTTGAGTGATTGTTTCAACTTTGAATGATAAGATGTATATCTTATAGAATTTTTTTTACTAATAGACTTAAAAAATATTATAATTATAAAAATAGTCTTCTAAAAAATTTATTTATAAAATTAGGTATATGCGGTGAATGATTTACCGCTTTCTAAAAGCGGTAAATCATTCACCGCTTTCTTTAAAGAATTATACCTATTTTTAGTAGTTAATACTATATATCTTTTGAAGTTTAGATATTCACGTTCTTTTTTTTTAATACTCATGATTTTAAAAGAGTTGTCTAAAATTTTGAATGGATTGAATGTAAAATTTATATCTAAAAGTGATGGATGATATAAATAGCATTTCTCTTATGATATTCTTGGATTCCTTCTTGTCCTTCTCTTGATCATGCCACGTTACATGAACGGTCCACAATTCGATCTGGGCCGGGCTAGGCCGTGCCGGGTCGACCCACGGGCTAATCATTTTTATTATATATATTTTTAAATTTTTATATCTAAATTTTATTTTTTTAAAAATTTTATCATTGCCTTTATAAAATATATATTTTTTTATAAAAATAATAAAATATTAAATTTAATAACTTTATTAGTTATAAATTTTTGATTATCTTAATTTTTGCTACGAATAAACATTATTATTATTATTTTTTGAGAGAAAGGTAGCACGCTACCCGTTTTGTTTATTTCTTTTGAAAATAAACTTAGTTGGAAATGTGAATCAACTAGGATTCGAATTCGGGACCTCTGTTAGTTAATTCGCGAATAATTCACGAATTATTCGTGAATTTTTAAAAAAACGAATAAAACGGCCGTATTCGTATTTTTTCCAAAAATTCAGAAAAAAAGCGATTTTTTTGGTAAAAATACTTATTCGCGAATAATTCGGATCGCCGAATCATTCGCCCAAAAAAAACGGCGCTCGGGGCTCGTGGGCTGTGGGCCGCGGGCCGCGGCTCGCCCAAAACAGAAAAAAGAAAAAAAGAGAAAAAAAAACGTTGGCGGTTCGCCTCCCTCACCAAACACATAAAAAAAAAAAAAAAACCGTTCCGATTTCCCAAACGTTCGCCCCCCTCCAAAAAAAAAAAAAAAACGCTCGATCAAAAGGTTGATATGCCCAGCAGGTTGTGAGTAAGGTTTGAAAGTCACAAGCATATGCATTGCTATTTTTTGTATTTAATTAGCCTAATTTTGTAGCTCTTTATTCTCATATTCTTAAGAATTATAAATATTTATACTAATAGCATAAATTTTGAGAGGAAAAAAAATTTAATTTAATAGTCGAATTTTTTATCCCGAATTTTTAATTGGTGAACGTATAATATCCGTATAAATCACGTATCCGAATAATTGACGAATCCGTTTTTTAGCCGTATTTTTCAATGAATTTAAAAATTAAAAAACGAATTTTATCCGAATTATACCCGAACCGAATTTTTGCCGAATCCGAATTAACTAACTATGCTCGGGACCTCTGGTACCAACCACCAAGTCATTTGCCACTTGCGTTAGGGACGGTCGGTCATTATAATTCACCATCCAATTCGACAATATTTTATGTAAAATTCTATTTAAAAAATAAGAAAAATAATAATATCAAATAAGGAACATGTGCACTACAAAAAGTAATTTTTTTTTTTCAACGGTAAACTATTTTTCAAGATTTACGTACAACTAAACACCCCCTTAAGTTTTTGTAACTAGACGGTAAAAATAATTCACAGTTGGATTGAGTAAAAAGCGGTCAGATATGATTATATCATAATTAATTATTCTTTGTAGATATTAACCTAAAGCCTAATGCTGGTTCTCACTACTTCTCTTTCTCTATTAATTCGGTTTTAACTATTATTATGAATTATAAAGCGGATTGTTAAAGAAACGGATGCACGCAATTCCACGTAAAGGCTAGGGAGCTGATACTTTTGGAATATGCAAGATGTGCTTTCGCTTTTTGTACTTATTCGGCCCCTAAGTTAAGAATAAGTTTATTATATAACAGTCGCATTATATTATTTGTATCATTCAATCATACATTTTATTTTAAAAATAAAATTTAATAAAAATATTTTTTTAAAATTTATGATGAATTGGATGAATCTTGTAGATAATTGGAATGATTAAAAGGTCACGCAATTAATGTAACTGTTACATTTTGGACTTTTTTCTAACTTGGGCTTATTCGATCTTTGGTCGCATCCCAGTTACGTAAGGCCCTTCCAATATCGGAAGGGCAAAGTGGATGACGCGGCACAATGACAACCGTCCGATCAACGGGCTTCTTATGCTCTTCAGTGGGCCCACGTGTGGGTCTCACAACCGTGTCATATAACCGTTACACTGATTCCTGTTCCTAGGCTACAGATCCGAGGGATCCCAAGACGCTACTCTCTATGTACATGTATAAAATCCCAGATGCTTCTTTTTCCTCGTCAATTTACTCTCTCACTCACTCCCACCGAGATATTTTGCGACGCGATGAATCGCCTTCAAAGCCTCTCCTTGTGAGAAATTAGCAACTACGACCTTTAATTTTCTCTTTGTTTAAGCAATTCCTTGTTTAATTTTAAGCAAATTTTGAGCAGGGAGTATCCGATTTTGGGTTCGAGATCATCGATTCGACCTATGCAAACCCTAAAACGCCATTCAAGAAGACCTCCGGCTTTGAATTTGGTATGTGATTAGGTCGATTTCTTTCTTTGAAGAGATTATATCTTGGATTTGGATTTGGATTTGGTTTTTTTTTTTTTTTTTTTGTGTGCAGGGGATGGTTCGTGCTGATCTTCGAGCGAATGTCGCCAAGAACGTAAGATGTTTCTCAAATCGAGTAGTTTCTTTTCCTATTTTGTGTTTCTTGGAAAAAAAATTCGTGAAGAACAGGTGTAGTATGGTTTGAAGAGTTGTTTTTATACCGTTGTTTGATAAGTATACAGAGAGTTCTATGAACGGGGGATGGATTTGTAGGTGATATTTCCCAAATTTTGAAACATTTCAGATAGGGGTCAATGTGTGGCATAATTTTCTGAAAAAATTGGGTCCAAGGAGGTGAAGATATAGAACTTATCGATAAAACCGTAGTTTCAATCATTGCGTGGTACAAGATTTTTTTTTTTTTTTTTTTTTTTAACTCCATATGATATGCTTCTGAGTCTTATGTTGTTTTCTTAGACGGAGAACATTAGTTAGATGATGATATTATCCTGTTTGTATTGTTAGATGCTGTACTTAGATGATGATATTATCCTGTTTGTATTGTTAGATACGGTAAAATTGATGATTTTTGAATTTTTTTTTATCATGTTGAACACATCAGCAAAGTTCTGGAGAAAGAATCACCAAAATTCAGCTTACGCCATCGTATGTGATATGGCTTTGTGATAAGTAAACCAGTCCTGCTACCAGATTGCGAATTTCTAGCTAATGTTGTTTATTCTAGGCATTAGAAGGTCCCCCTTTTTTAAAAACTTTTTTGGCTGACAATGGATAGACTTTTTAGGCTCATTCTGGTTCTGCTACCAGCACTGAGAAGAGTAGCTCTGAGGCTGAAGATGTGAAATCCACGATATATAGCAGTGATATGACGCAAGCAATGGGGGCAGGTAAATTTTTATCATTTTGATGCTTCTTGTCCTTCTTATGTGCTGGTTTAGCCAATATCTGTTTGTGTCTTGATCGAGAAACACTGTTCCTTCATAGAAAATGCAAGTTTAGTTTAGTTTTGTTTTGTCTTTTTGTTTTTTTTCTTTTTTAGCTTTTCTTAATTTTTCTGACATGCATGTTGAGTATGACGAATCAGTGCTGAAGTATATTTTTGGAAATTGTGATTCAGTGTTGACATATAGGCATGAACTTGGAATAAACTACAATTTTATTCGACCAGACTTGATTGTCGGCTCTTGCTTACAGGTTCTTTTCTCATCTTTTTTTTTTTTTTCCTACTAAATTTATTTCTTTCCTCTTCTCTACATCATTATTTGATGTTTTTAAATTGCAGACCCCATTAGATGTCGACAAGCTTCAGAAGATTGGAGTAAGAACCATTTTTTGTTTGCAACAGAATTCAGACCTTGAGTATCCTGGCCTATAAATTGATAATATATCGTGGTTATATCTTGAACTTTTGAAATAATGTTTACCCGAAATTGGTGATGATAACAATGATGACAAATATGTACCATCTTTGGCATCCGTGAGGAATGATTTGTAGTTTTAAGCATAGTTGTCTAACTTACTGAAAGATACGAGAGTAAGAAAAGCTCTGCGGCTGTTGTATAAAATCATAAACAGATAAAATAAAGAATTGCATCACTAAACAATGTTCAATTGGGTATAAGTTCTTCAGAATGAAGAAAGATCCAATTTCCTTTCTCCATGCTGAATCTTTTGCTGTCAATAGAGAAAATATTTTAATTGATATATTTTTATGCTTTGGCATATGATCCTTTTTTGACCCTTGCTATTTGTTTTATGCCATTCTTTACTCATTTGTTACTTTTAGATCGGTTCTTCGACATCGGAGAACTTGCATGGTAACAGGTGATAATGGGCAAGCATCTCTGTTATTTATGTTGCTTTTCTGAAAAAGATGTTTCAGGACTAACATTTTTCAGACCAGGATAATAGAAAATTTTAAATACTAAATCAAGTTAACAGTGCCGTGCAACATTTGGAGGAACTTTAATTTATTTGTTGCAGCTATGTCACGTGGTTACTTCAAGGACCTTTTGTTGTTAAAACATCTGTTTTGTGTGCTGTTCCCAATGATGATGTTTGGCTGATCTTGACGTTCTTGACCAGAGGCTGTTCATTGTCTGATTTATTTTCTGACACATCTCTGTAGCGAAGAAATCCAAATTGAGTTTATTCAATATCTAAAGTTTTGTACGACTCCTAAATTTGAGATGCCATTTTAAGTGATCAACAACAACTGAGAAAAGCAGAAGGACTTATTAAGGACCGCTAATGTCGAACTAATATTTTCCTGTGAATAGCTTTCCTCTTCTTGCTACAAAACTTTGAAATGCCTTCAAGCTGACAAAGCATCTGTTAAAATGATATATCCTTCACTGGCGACTTTAGATACTTTGGGGTTGATATTGGCGCCATTCAAGAATATGCCCTGAAATGCAATGACATTGAGCATTGCCGTGCTGAAATCAGGTGAAGTTGCCTTATCGAATTCATTAGTAGCTCTATCCTGTTAGCGGACATCAACTGAATACCTTTTCTAGCTTGTCTTCTTTTTGTGGATTATTAATTGCATCCGTTGGACATTGATCAAGTTATTTTGTATACCTATACGCGAAACTAGAATTTTATATATATATATATATATTGACCATAGCTGAATTAATCTTGTGTAGCCTTTCTTAGGAGTTAATTTATCTTGCAAATTGTTTACTTTAGAGTAAGGCAAAATAGCAAAACTCCTATAGGTTACGAATTGTCTACTTTATCTATGGGTACTGCTTTACCTTGCAAGCTAGGTTTCAATTGGTGGTCTGTTTTTACCATGGATCCCTTAATCCATCTGAGTTGGTAAAGATAATGTGTAGACTGTAGAGTATCGAAGCATTTTGTGTATTCTGGAGAACTGATATGTGAAGTCTGCTTATGTCCTCTCTTTCAACATTGGGAAACAATATGCTGATGCATCTTAGAGCTGCTTGTGTACTAAAAAATCTTGTGTCACCAAATTCTATTCCCTTATCTTTTGTCATATTTTATTGGCTTTTTTTTTTCCTTTTTGTTTTTTTCATTTGGATGAAGCCTTCCTACTGTTATCTGGCATCATCGATATAAGATGAATTGTTAAAATGCCCAAAGTCTTTAGCATGCACGACAGATACTTTGAAGTGTTAGGCTTTTACATGTTCTGATGTGAGAGAAAGCAGGGATTTTGATGCATTTGATTTGAGGATGAGGCTTCCTGCTGTGGTAAGCAAATTGCACAAGGTTGTAAACCGTAATGGTGGTGTGACTTACATACATTGCACTGCTGGGCTGGGACGGGCCCCTGCTGTTGCGGTATGGAAACTAGTTCATTAATGTCAAAAATCACTTTCTTTTTACTTGCTGTCATTTTTTTTTTATCCTTTCAAAACTCGATTTGCCATTGTAATCTATCAACTTTTGCTGGTAGAACCAAATAGGTGCTATTTCTTGTTGCATTCCTTTTGTAGTATTGTTTCAGTTCTTGTTAGCTTGTGAAATTGATTGAGAATTGAGAATTGACTGGAAAAATGAACTTCCATGAATTTGGTGTATTGAATTATAAAAGCCAGATATTGTTGGGTTGGGTATGATCATATCCTATGTTATTTTCAAGCTTTCTTTTTCTAAAAATATGCTGTGATTGGATACTTGGAGCGTCTGTTCCTGTTTTGCCTCCCAACTTGATTGGTATGCATGTGCAAAGATGTAATCATAAGTACAATAATAAACCTTAAATATTAATTGCGAAACAGAATATTCTTATAACTTGATTCAAGGATTTTTGCCACATTTATAGTCCTATTCCACATAAGTTACTAATGCTACTAGTGAATATAAACTACATATGCAGGAAGACTGCTTAATTTTCTTTTCCCTAGACTTGATGGACCTATTTGTAACACTTTCTGTGGTTGACTGAAGAATCAGAATGCTTCATCATTTGTGGGAACATATGAATTTTCTTTATTCATCTTATAAAACTTTGATGTTTTGAAAATACTTTTGATCTCTTGTCTGCAAGTGATTTGACTATTAAAATCAAGCAACCCACTTTCTTCGTACGTTTCTTCATCTTCAATAATATGTTTGATCATTTCTTGTTATACTCTTTTAAGTTTTATTAGTGTTTATTAGTTGTCAGTTGGTAATTTTGACTACATTATCTAGGTCGAAATTCATTTCACTTTTTTTTTTTCCTCCAGCTGGCATATATGTTCTGGGTTCAAGGCTATAAGCTTGGTGAAGCACATCAGATACTACTGGTAATTCTACCAAGAGTGCTTAATGTATCTTGCTTTAAAAAACGAGTTCATCAAATTTTTCGGTGTGCCATAGCTATAATCTTGTTCCTCATGTCAAACATTTGCACTTGATCTTTAGACTTTCCCTGGCTTAAAATGTGTTGAGATTTGCATGCTTTAGTTGGCAGGATGTTGTTCTTGACCACTTTCAGTTGTTTCCTGTTAATGTGTCATTGTTTTGTCGATGTGACGTGCCGTTTTTCTTTAGTTTTTTGGCTACTGTTTTATCTCTTGATCAAATATCATGATTTCCCCAATCCCAATCCCTTAAAATAGTTATTATCTCTGTATCTCTAAGTTATTAGTTTGGTGGTATATTTCTGTTTCTCTGCTGCTAAGTATGCTCATCATCTTTCCCCATGCGAGAGTTTCTTTCATTCTCTTCGTATTAACTTGCTGTATAGTTTTTAAGTATATTTTATACTAAAATTACATAATTGGGCTTGCGCATGCTGCATTTCAGTTGGATAATCAATGTTTGTGGGAGGAAAGGGTACTTTTCTCTCCCATGTTGATGAATTTTCTGCAGATAATAATAAATGAATGTACTGTTTGATCTTCAGCCAATATGATTGATCACATACAGAATAAAACCTCATTGATTGGTGCAAACCCTATTATAAGTTGCATATATTTTTGGTGAGTCTAGGTAACTATATGCTGCCTGTTTTGTATCATCTTTTTTAATTTGAGTTAGGTCTTTCCCTGTAACCCTTAATGTAATTACCGACACTTGAGTTAGTTTAACTTACACGCAAAGCATTATTGCGTGCTTTATACTCTTGACTTACATATTTTCCTCTGTTGGTGTTCTTGTAGAGTAAGCGTGCTTGTTTTCCAAAACTGGAAGCCATCAAGAGTGCAACTGCTGATATAGTAAGTCGCGCTATCCCTGTACTTCATTTAATGTATTACGATGGCTTTTCTCCAGGTATTGTAACATGTTTCTCTTTAGAAAACTGAAGACAGTACTGATACATCCATAACTTGGAAAGTGCTGTGTTTATTCTAAACTGCGGGTTGTGCAACTTACAGGCATACAGAAGAACCAAGTAAAATATTTGTTTGTTGCCTTTTTGGTCTTTTGAAGAAAATCCTTTCCTCTATAAGTTGATGTATAAACCTGAAATATCCAAATCCTGCTTCTTCTCTTTATTTAATGTAAGATTATAGTTTGTTTTATAAGTTCTTACTCTAGATCGTATGAGGTCTTATTCCATTGGCATCCGTCACCACTGTTGTTTCGTATGGTTTATTTACAGCATATGCGAGTTTTCAGTTTATTTTTTATTTTTTTATTTTTTTTTCCAGTTACGCTGGAATGTTCTAGTATGGTTGAAACTTTGACCATCACTTGAACAGTTTCATTCATTTCATGATGTATTGACTTATTATTTATTACTGATTTTCATTGATCTGTCCTTATATTCAGCTTACAGGCCTATCAAAGAATCGCGTAACTCTAACGTGGAAAGATGATAGTTGCTCCTCAGTTGAAGTTTCTGGACTTGACATTGGGTGGGGGCAGGTAACCTTTTCACCGTGTTAAGGCCATAACGAAAGCTTAGAAAAATGCCCATCTTCTTAGTCTATCAATTTTTCAAATAAATATAATCTCGTTTTCATGCCCTTTGCCATGTAGTTGGTTCATTTTTGCAATTTTCAAGAAAAAGGTAGTTGTAAGCTGAGCAAAGATTGAAGCTCTTTCTTCCGCAAGAGTATAAGATTCCAGTTTCTTCACTTGAGTTGCTTTACATGTTCATGACAATTTCTCACTATATGTAGAGAATTCCTTTGACATTTGACAAGGAGCAAGGGTTGTGGATTCTTGAGAGGGACCTACCTGTGAGTACTCTTTTAACTTTTTTCTGGTGACTATTTAATCTTAGACGAGAATTTTTCCTTTGATGATCTTCCTTCAACTTCTTTTCATTATTCTCGTATTCTTATAATTCCTTGTTGTGACTTACAAACAATAATTTGGCATGGTCGATGAAGGGTCCTATGAGTCGAGGATTTAAGTGCCCATCGGCACGGGCCGTATCTATCGTGCGTATCGTGCCAACAAGATATTGGCACGATACAGTCCCCCGTGCCGATGGCACAGCTCAAAACTCTCTATTCTTTAAATTAGTAAGTAATTTTCTCAATAAAGTTCAAAAGATTTGATAAAAATACATAATAAACAGTTAGAATATTTTGTTGCTCAAGAAAATAAATATTTCATGCTATTATGTGTCGGCCAAATGAATTTTTGGTGACCGGCACGCATCGGCACGGCTCGGCACGGACCGTGCCGTACCGTGCCGGCAAGCTTCCGGCACGATCCCGTGCCACGACACTTAAATCCTTGCTACGAGTAAATCTACTTAGAGATTATGGTCATAGTGATGTTTTTAAAATTTACCGTTGTCTCTTTGTACATTATTAGCAAGGACACTATGAATACAAGTATATTGTCGACGGAGTTTGGACATGCAACAAGTTAGAACCACTAACAAGCCCTAACAGTGATGGGCATGTTAACAACTATGTCCAAGTAAGACCGCTAAGCAAGGAATTTTTTTTGTAATAAAAAACATTTATTTATGTTGAACAATTTTACGCTGCTTTCTTTTCTTGCAGGTTTTCAATAATGATTCAAGTGCTGAGACCAGAGAACTGCGGAAGCGATTAATGGCCGAAGATGTTGATCTGACAAAGGAGGAGAGGCTGATGGTTAGAGAATATTTAGAGCAACTGAAGTGAGTAACAAAAGGTTAGTTTTACTGGATGCTATGAACTGTTTTCTTTTTTCTTTTTTCTTTTTTTGGTTTTTCCAATAGATGATCATTAATGATTAGTCATTTTAGGTTTAGATCGTGGAGCAAATGATCGCTCTTTAAATGCAGAGGCGCTTTAAAGGATCCTGATCATTGAGCATGGTAATGCATAATATTTGTATAGAGATGTAGAAATAAGTTATTATCCGTAAGTTGTAATAGAAATAAGCTATTATGTGCTTGCAAGTTGCAACATCCTACTATCTACTTGCATGTGGTATTGTTGGATCAACGCCGATCGTGGGTGGGTGTAATTCACAGTTCGAGACATTTGTCTTCATTTTCTACCCCCTAGTATAGGGGTTGTCCTATCAAGTTGTAAAAGGTTTAATGGTTGGTATCCGAAATTCTAATTTCAAAGCCTACTTATTTTATATTTTCAGCAAATTCATTTCTTTAAAAAAAAACAGTATAGGCTGTGTCCTGCGGTTTTCCAAATTACATAGTACTTTGTATTATGTAATCGTGGGCGGCTTGATTTTTCAAATTAACAAACGAAAACAGCAATGCAGTACGTCCATTACAAGATAACTTAATATTTGAGGTATATATGTCCTCGGCAATCTTTAGTTTCTAAATATAGTATCTTAATATTGGAAAAGTTTGCTCCTTAATGAGAACTTTTAGTATAAACCCAACTTCAAGCATTACGCGTCTCTCAAAGTTAAGATAATCACACTTTTACAAGAGCCGTTTAACCTGTAAGATGTCCTAGATCGAATGGGTGGATCAAAGGATCCTCGCTTTGCACCAAGAAGGGGCCTCGGTAGAACGTAATTGTTGGCTTAAATAGGCCAGTATCATGCCCTGTGGCGAGATACCATGTTGGATCGAGTCATGTTCGAAATGACGTGAGGCTGGATGAGCCGAGTCATGTTCGAAGTGGCGTGAGGCTGGTGGGACCGAGTCACAATCGAGATCCGTTGGCGTTGTATCTGTACGCTTTAAGTGAATTGGTTGCGTATTTCTAACAGCTCGAGTTTTTGGGATTAATAGTTAGCGCCAACGATCCGACAAATGTTATGTTTTGTGGTGCTCGATCAATATGGGACTCGGATCTTACATTTGCTTACCATTCGCTTCGGATCACGATCCGATTGCTATCCCCGCCGATCCACGTAAGCCACGTAAGCCTCAGAAGGGTCAGCTGCCTGCTTTGGGTTTGAGGTATATATATGTATATATATATATGGACGCCTGGTTCATGAAAATGGACTGCACGTCTATTTGCGGTGGTGTGCGCCTCACGTCGTCTTCAACAGCTCCCTCTCCCTCCCTCTCTATAAAAAGAATTACATAATAATACTTCACGATCTAAGGAGAAAGTTGGAATGGAGAGGCGTTTTTCCATTGTGGCATCGCTCGTTGCTGCGGCGGTCGTCGTGGCCGTGAGCTCAAACGGCGTGGAGGGATGGTCGACGTTCGACGCGAAGGCGTTCCACGTCCTAGGGAAGGTGCTGTGCCAGGACTGCTCCAAGGGTTGGAACCAGTGGGCCCACGGCGCCACCCCTATCGTAGGTATTTCCCTATAATTATTTTAAACAATCAAAACACCGACCACCACCGATAGTCCAGTTAGCAGCAGTAGTTCTTGTTTTAATTTGAACATTTAATCTATACATATATGTATATATCTCCTAACTGCAGGGAGCAAGGTTGGAGTGACGTGCATGGGGCCGCAGGCGCGGGTGCTGCTCCACAAGAGCGACGCGTGCGACCGCCGCGGTGAGTTCAACATCGTGGTCGACAAGTACGTAAACGGGGTGGAGGTGAAGCCCGAGGAGTGCACGGTGCGGCTCGTCTCCTCCGGTTGCCAGAACTGCACCGTCATGACGAACTTCAACGGCGGCAAGGACGGCGTCCGCCTCTTCCGCCCTTGCACCGTCTACCCCGGCCATATCGAGTACAAAGTCGGGCCCTTCTACTACACCACCCCCAAGTGCGATTTGCCACGCAAGTAATCAATATGTGAGAAGTGCACCCATTTAATTTGCATGGTTTTTTTTAATTTGAACATGTAATAACGGCTAGCTAAGTGGTGTGTGTGTTTTAGTTGGTGTTGTTTGTATTAAGAAATTAATGCCCTATCATGTTTAATCCCCAATAGATTTGTTGTTGTATCTTTTCCCTTTTCAAAGGCTTATATCTGAGAATAATTAACATGGCACTTTTCAAAGGCTTATATCATGTTAATCCCCAAGGCTTATATTTGGGAGATACTAAGATTTTCCTACTTTCTAATTATTTTTTATGTTGTAAAAAATAGTTTAATGATGAAAATTTAAAACACTAGTAGTTGGATAAAAAACGTCTGGATAGTTTACACCAATTTATAATTCTTTTATAAAACCGTTTTGGAGAATTTTTGCTTGGATGCAGGGATAGTAATTTAGATTTGTGAGGAGTGTATGTGTTTGATTGACAAATCAAATCATGCCAATTTCGAGTTTGTGTTAAGTATTTATAATTTAATCTTAGATGTTAAATTTGTTATGTTAACAGTACCCCGTTAGGATGTCAATGGATATGGATACTCGAATTTTATCCGAATCCAAACCCGAACGGAGCGGATTTTATTCGATGTAAATGGATATGGATTCGGGTATAGATATATAAAAAAAAATCCCACGGATTCGGGTTCGGATATGGATATTTTTTAAAAACCCGAACCCGAACCCGACCCCGACCCGACCCGAACCCAAACAAATTTAATATGATAAAATATATTAAAAAAATTTAAACCGTTAGATCTGAATCTAAAGGTCAAAAAAATACTTATACTTTTATAATCTAAACCAAAATATATATATTTTTATAATTCAAACCCTAATATTCAAACTTCAAAACTGTGTGTGCATGTGTGTGGGAGATTGTGGGATTAATATACTAGTTTTATGCCGTGTGTGGGAGATTGTGGGATGATTACTGTGTGTGCATGATATTATATGTCACATATGCTAATTTTTGCAGTCTCATAGTAAAATAGAAAAATATATTTTATATGAAGTCTCATAAGAAAACAAAAGAGTATATTCCATATATTTTCTCCATACCAAATATGTCCTTACAATTGGTCTCAATAAATTTGTGTCCAACTCCAGTCACGTTTGGTCATGTCTAAATTTGTCACCCCACCTTTTTATATGCCTTATTTATATGCCTTTTCTATTTTCTGATGAATAAATTAAATTAATGTTGATCCGATCCAAATCAACTTAAGCATGGCTCAAGTTCGATTAAAAATTACTCCTCAATCCATATAACTAAAATAGCGCAAGTGGCAAAGGACTTGATAGTTGGTACCTGAGGTCCTAAGTTCGAAGGCTAGTTGTTTCATATTTTTAACTAAGTTTATTTCTAAAAGAAATAAACGAAGCGGATAGTATGCTATCTTTTTTTCTCAAAAAAAAATTATATTCATCAATCCATGTAACTAAAATGGCCACAAATGAACTTCCACGCAATAAAATTCAAGTCCCAACATTCCCTTTGAACCTGTAACTTAATTAAATCCCTCATTATTTTAAAGAAATGCTTAAAAATATCAATTATTTAGAGCTGAAGTGGTTGTTGTTGTTAGTTATATTGAAATTACTCTTTTGTCCCCGGGGTATATTACTGGTTGTATGATTAAGTAGCTCATCCCCCACTTTTTGGCTTATTTCTGTTTCCGTTGCGGAGAGTGATGAGGCCGCTGTTTAAGACAAAATTCGAGCTTTCATTAATAAATAAATAAATAAAGCGACCCGTGAGTGAAGGGCGACGGTTGTTGTTAATCCAAATCAAGAATCGTCGCTTCATCAGCGTTTGGACCTCCCCCCACCCCCACCTCCACCCCTACTATTTAACATTTCCCGAGCTTCCCTTTCCCCTCTCTCTCTCTCTCTCTCTCTCTCTCTCTCTCTCTTACTCTCACTCTTTCTCTCTCCGCCCACACCGAGCTCGCTTCGAGGGGAGAGGGGGGGGGGGGAGCGATGTTCCCAGGGGTCTCGAGGAGGGGGCCGCACATCGAGAGCCCTAGGTTGCCGATGGGCGGCGGCGGAGGAGGAGGAGGCGGTGGCGCCGCCGCGCGGATGCCGGATCGCGGCGGCGGGGGCGGGAGGGGGCGGCGGAAGGGGCTGGTGCGGTGTTGGAGGCAATGCATCTTCGCCGGGCTCGTCCTCGTCGGGCTCGCGTTCCTCGCCATCGACGTGTGGCACGACCGATCCATGGCCGTCGACGAGCGGCTCCGCCGCCTCCGCGGTGGAGGCGCCGGGGATTGGCGCCGCCGCCGGCCCGCCGGGAGCGTGCTCCGCTTCGTCCCGTCCTCGGCGGCCCTGCGGTGGTCCGAGGAGGAGGGGAGCCTCGACCGCGTGAGATCCGAGCGGGCGAGCGACGGCATTCGCCCGCCTAGGTTGGCGCTCGTGAGTGCTTCTCTTTTAGATCTTTATGGATTATAGATACCATGCTTGATTCAGTTCTTGATCTCCTGAAATAGGTTTTTGATCTCCTTTAGTTAGCTTCTTGCTTGGAGTAGTAGATGCATGGATGCACGGAGTTCGCGTACTGTATTTTTCTAGACATGAAGATGCTCGCCCTTAGGAGTTTTAGGCTTGCTCCCCTCCTGATCTTCGTGATAAAGAATCTCCTATTTGCAATCCAATTATAGATAATTAAATAATAAATAATTATAGGCCTACTGGTTCATGTTTGAAATGGTCTTTTATTGTTTGGAATTCGTTCTTGTTCTCATCAATTTTATATCAGCTCTAATCTTCCTACTGTGAGTTGCCTTTATGGAAGTTCATGTGATTTTCTTTATGGAAAGTGTTAGGTTATTACTTATTAGGGTATGCCTGAAGTTGTTATCGGTCGCCGGGAGTTGGTTCTTGATCTCACCAAGTAGCTTTTGGCCTCAAAATTTGTTCTGTCAGTTTTTGTTGGACAGTTCTCACTTACTCTTGCCATTTATTGTACAATTTTTTATTGCCATTGCCTTTTAAATCTTACTTAATTTGCATTCCTTCAATTACCCCTTGAGTACTATTAGTTTCTGAATTTAATGTACTTGAATTTCATCCATAAAAAATTATCTACGTGACAAATGGGAAGTGGGCGTTTTTTGCTAACTAAACAGTCACTACTCTTAACATCCTTTTGCATCAATGTTGTGATGCTAATGGACCCCATATGCTAGAGTATTATTATAATTATTATTTTTTGACAAAGGACACGAGTATTTTTTTGCAAGTACTTTTTTGTAGCTACTCTTTAGGTTCTCATAATTCACAAATACATCTGCTGAAACCATTCTGATACATCATCTAGATAGCATATATTCAAGAAGAAAGTTTATGGCTTGGGGAACAAGTAGCACAACTTTTCTTTCTCTAAAGTGTTATAAATCCTAACAAGACACCCAACAATTACAAAAAGCTACAAATTTGTATACTTAAATAATTATCCACTATCCGGATTGTTATTATTATACCCTATTATGTTATTAATGGTTTCTATCGCGGGATTTGAGTTTTGATACAATATGAACGATGAATGATACAAATTCTGCTATGAAACTTGGAAAAAGGAACTCGCAGTTTTGAGGTAATCTAACGAAAGTAAAACTTGACATTTGCCTTCAGCTTGTAACTGTTGTGTCATAGTGATCATTTAGATGTTATTAATCTCTATTTGGTTTTAATATTTATTTATCAAACTTTGGCAAGTGTAGAAGTGAAGAGCTTCACCGACTTCTTCAGTTCCATTTGACTTGCTTTTAAGGAACTTTCAGAGTCACGCATTAATTTTTTTTTCTTACGAGGATTAATCAAGTTGGAACTTCACCAAATCCATTTATGTTTTTGTAATGTTTTGGTTAGAACTTCTCTTTTATTGGATACAATTAAAGAACCTTATTACGGGGTAGCTAATTTACCTCCTTAGGTTCGTCTGTTTTCCTTGTTTGTTTTAGTGTGGTTATGCTGTGGAAACAATCTAAAAATCAAGCAAGCCTGATTGGTAAACATTATGTAAACCTCTTTTGCTGTTGCTGAATGATGACCCTAGAGTCTTGATGTTGGACCACATTGTTAGTCATGACAGTTGACAAGCAATTACCATGCCCTATATTACAGCAATGAAGGTTTGTTCCTATGTAAATATATTGATTATTCTCGCTGAGTTCTTTGGTTTCCTTTCAATTTGTGACTTCATAAGTTCGATAATTGAGAAAACATTTTTGTCTGTTGTACAATGATGTATCTGTCTTTCTCGACTAATCTTGTTTCTCTAATTGTGTCAGGTCATAGGAACTATGGATGTAGATTCACAATCTTTGATGCTTTTGACTCTGGTGAAAGGTCTTGCTGAGCTGGGATATAGGTTCACTGTGAGTAACTTTATAAGCCCTATAGGGGATCGTGCATTTAATGCAGCAGAATTTCTTTCATTGGACTGCTTTTTGTGTATTTTCATTATTATTCATCTGGTACAAACTGATGTAAAGTTATTTTACTCGCTTGATATTTGATGATCGTAGGCATATGTATTTTACTGTTTGGGAAAAATCAACAAAATATTTGGGGGGATAGGGGATCTGAGGGGGTTATTAAACTTACCATGGTTCTTGCTTTTACGTCTTATTTGACTGGCTTTTTGCCCTCATCATTTGAAATGTGATAATCGAACAGGTTTTCACATTAGTGGATGGAGATGCTCGTTATTTGTGGGAAGTTTCTGGTCACCAAGTATCTCTTATAGGATCTGAGAGCTCTGGCTTCATTGATTGGTCAAAGTGAGTTTAACCCTTCAAATGTCATTTTCTATAATATTTCTATATTCAATTTGCTTTTCTTCTCATGTTGGCCATTTGATAACTTTCTGATAAAATCTGTTGCTTTTCCTTTATATAATTAGTTATGAAGGCATTATTTTGAGTTCTCTGGAAGGCAAAAGACTGATTTCGAGGTGCGTTCTTGTTTGGCTATCCAGATAATTGGATGAGCTGTAAATTAGTCTATTTCTTTTACTTGTTAATGTGCATGTTTTGCATGAGTCATTTTCATTATTTGCTTATATTGAAGTTCGCAAATTATTTGCTCATTTTTTCCAATTGGCCTCTCTCTTCTGTTTTTGATGCTTTTTTGTCACGCAATGCAATGCTACACTGCTTGATGATGCAACTAAGCTATTCTGCACTATTTTAGCCTTATGCAGGAACCATTCGTATCTGTACCAGTTGTCTGGATTATTCAAGAAGACATTCTCGGGCAGCATCTAAGACGTTATGCAGAGGAGCAGCAAAATCTTATGAGCCAATGGAGAAGTGCTTTTATCAGAGCTGATGTTATTGTATTTCCAGATGTTTCCCTTCCTGTATGTACTCTGTTCTCTTCTACTGCTGACAGATTTGACCGAAACTAAAAGCAAAGAGTGACTAACCATTTTTTCCAGATGCTGTATACTTCGCTTGATACTCGGAACTTTATTGTGATTTCTGGATCTCCGGCAGATATCTGGGCAGCGAAAAGCTATAGTCCATCTATTTTCATAGAGGATTTGAGGGAGTCTTATGGATTTAGCGAGAGAGACCTCATGATTCTAGTTATTGGGAGCAGTTTCTTCTATGATGAAATACCATGGGATTATGCTGCGGCCATGCATGCCTTAGCACCACAGATTTTAAAACTAACAAGGGTATTAGAAAATCAAGTAGAGTTTGCCTTTTTGTTTGGGAAATCCACGGATGGTTATGGGTCTGCCTTTCAGGTAATAAGAAGTTCATTGAGTCTTTTATACTGTCTTTTTGCTGTGCTTCCTGCAACTAGTAATTTCTTGATATTTGGTTCTTGAAGATAAGTTATTTAACCATCAAATAGCTGAGTATCTATTTCTCTAAGCCAACTGTATGTGTAATAAAATCATGAACATTAAGTTGTTGCCTGTACTCAGAAATATAGAGTGATGATGAACCATTTTGTGCTTTAATGTCCTTTGTTAGTTTCTTGATCTGTATGTCTGACCAACATTTTATATCTATTCTGAAAATAGTCAGCTTTATTTTTCTTAGCGACTATCCTCATTTCTTAATAATCAACTCCTTGCTCACTTGTTCTCTTACTTACCTTACTATCCGCTCTACCTTTCATCATTTTGTATACCGTATACTGCTTCTTTGAGTAATTTGCTGTCACTCTCTTCGTGGGCAAGAAATGTTTTGTAAGTTTAGAATCAATCGTCACTTTAAGCTTGGACTATGGGGTTACTTGGTGTCGGCTGAGCCGCTATCACGAAGCGTGGGTCAATATTTTACACCTATTGATAGCTTCTTTCTGTTTTCTTTTCTGGATAATGAGACAACAGTTAACAAAGTTCATATTCTTCTTGTCTATGATTTTTATTTTCAGTGCTGCTGTATCTGCAAACTTTCGAATACTTGGTCACGTTTAATGATTTAATCTCATAACAAACTGTATTTTGTAATATATCTTGTTTGCATTATTTCTTGTGATATCTTGAATCCTTTCTGAAAGAGGGGCTAAAGAGCTTGACCCTCTAGGGTTGTACTAACGAGAATATATACAGGATAAGTATATAGGTCAACCTATTATAGTAACTAGAAGTACCATATAGACCTACATCATATATGGCAACGATACACAATACTAAATATAGACCTACACCATATATGGCAACGATACACAATACTAAATATAGACCTACATCATATACGGCAACGATACATAATACTAAATATATCGTAACATCCGCCCTGCTAGCTAAGCATCCATCGGATTGATGCAAAGATTGGTCCACAGCATCGAGAACCGAGAAGTCGACAACGGTTTGGTGTGGATGTTAGCAAGTTGCTTATTAGAAGAGATATGAACTAAGTCCAAATCATCAGATTGGGCTTTTTCCTGCAAAAAATGATGATCGAGTTCGATATGCTTCGTACGAGCGTGGAGAACAGGATTGGCGGCAAGATATGTGGTGCTAAGATTATCACAATAGATACAAATAGAGCTCCATAAGGAGACACCAAAGTCACGAAGCAGATGACGGATCCAAACTACCTCGGCAAGCGTGTAGGCCACAGAGCGATACTCCGCTTCAGAACTAGAATGATAAATAGTAGGTTGCTTCTTAGCCGACCACGAGATAAGATTAGGCCCAAGAAATATGCAATACTCCAAAGTAGACCTTCCTTGGTATCGTAACATTTTTCTTTATCTTGACTTGAATAAGATCGATCATTTTTTTCTGTTTTCTTTGTTTCTTGATACATGCATTTTCATAATGGGGATGCGATTTAACTGCCTACTCTTGCAAATATGTTGACTTAATATTTCTTATCATATGCTTATCTAGCAAGATTGAATTCATCATTGTGCTGTTGGATAGGAGCTTGCAACACATATGGGTTTTCCTGATGGATCTGTGAGGCGCTATGCAATGGATGGTGATGTGGATACATTGCTAACTATGGCCGATATTGTCCTCTATGGTTCCTTCCAAGAGGAACCTAGTTTTCCTTCATTGCTGTTGCGAGCCATGTCCTTTGGAGCTCCCATCCTTGCTCCTAATTTGACTATAATTAAGAAATATGTGAGTGAAATTCTTGATCAACTCATTTTTATTGTATGTAAACTATTAACTAGTCCAATCTTCTCCTTTTAAAACCAAGTTCCTGTTGGCAGGTTAAGAACGAGGTGCATGGGTTCCTTTTTCATCCTAGTGACCCTAGCACATTGGCTAGAGCATTCTCGCTTGTCATAGGACAACATAAATTGTCTACGTTAGCTGGTTCTGTTGCTTCCAAGGGCCAATCACTGGCTGAGAACATGCTAGCATTTGATTGTATCTCTGCTTATGCAAAGCTTCTTGAGAATGTACTCCAGTTCCCTTCAGAAGTAATTCTTCCAGGTTCTCCATCTGAAATCAGACAAGATACTTGGTTATGGGATTTGTTTGCAAAGAAAATCAGAGAGAAAAAAGCGCAATACGAGAATCATGGCAGTAACTACACAAGTATTGTGGATTTACTGGAGATACAATCTGCTGAAAATCTCAAGGTTGCAAATGATACTTCTATTGATGACTACCCCACTCAGTTAGATTGGGATGACCTTGCTGATATGGAAATATTTGAAGACATCGAGAGACGAGAACTGCAGGAGGTGAACTGTTCATTTGCTATGATCAGCTATTATTTTCTTGAATCTTCACTGCGAAAGGCTAAATATTAGTTTCATGCTCCTAACATATTTCTTCACCTGCAGCTTGAAGAAAGGGTCGAAAGAACTTCAGAATCGTGGGAGGGTGTGTATCAGAAAGCTCGGAAAGCAGAAAAGTGGAAGTTTGAAGGAAATGAGCGAGATGATGGTGAATTAGAAAGGACTGGCCAGCCAGTTTGTGTCTATGAGATTTATAGTGGTGAAGGAGCCTGGCCGTTTCTAAATCATGGTTCTATGTTTCGAGGAATCACTCTTGTAAGTTCTATTACTTGAACTACTTTTACCATGCACTTTGTATTATTTTTCATCCACTTGATTACTTGTTGCTAGAAGCTACTATTTAGAGGGTTTTCTCGAAGTATCTTTTTTTCGGCATCCCTACTTTTCTTCTATTGCCCTTCTTGTGCATTCTAGGATTTATTGTTCCTTTATGTGCAATTTATTGGCTTCTACAAATTTGTGCTTGCCTTATTTTTATTTTTATTTTTTAACTGAGGGTTTATATGTGCTATCTTTTCTCACCATATATGTATGTTCTTGCAAGGACTGAATAGCTAAACTGTTAATATCTCAATAAAGGTCAAAGTATTGTGTGGCCATTAAAGCCTCGAAGCCTGGGATGGCTTTCAAATTTTAGTTTATCCGGTGCATTGGTGCAGGGTTTGGTAGAAACTTCATCTCTCTGTTACTTATTAACTACCAGATATAAATTGAAAAATAATTAACTAAGAAATGGAAATTGCACCCCACTCTAACATGCTTAGTGACCCTGTATTCTATAGATCTAGTTCTTATGTTCTCTGACGTTCATTAAATTGTCGCTTCACAGTCCAAATACCATCATGTCAATGTTTTGTTGTTTTCAGTATTTCATAGAGTTTGGAGTGGAACTACAATTATATTTCGCAGCATGATATTATGTGGCTTCTAATTTCACAAAATAACTTTATTTACATACACTATTGCAGTCCAAGAGTGCTAGGAGATCAAAATCAGATGATGTGGATGCCGTTACTCGGCTTCCAATTTTAAATGAGACATACTACAAAGATATCCTTTGCGAATTTGGTGCCATGTTTGCTATTGCAAACAAGGTGGATAGCATACACAAGTTACCATGGATTGGTTTCCAGTCATGGCGTGCTGCTGCAAAGAAGGTATAGACCAAATTCAACTTATTCATTATGTTTTGGTTTTGTGTTATTAAACTTGTTTGTGGATGCTTGTTTGGCATTGTTTACTTTTTTTTTTCTTTTCATTTTTGCTGTTCCTTTAATTTTATATGTTTTAAGGCATCTAGGAGTCAACTCTGTAGTTTGTTATCATTACTTAATTTATAAATTCAACTTAAAGTAAAAAAGAAATTAAGAACAATAGAGTTACTACTGCATTTTCATTTTTTCTTTGTCAAACAAAAAGTTACAGATTACATAAATATATATTTTGCAAGATATCCAACAGAGAGCATCATTCCCTTAACCATATAGAACTTGAAGAAAAACAAAAACAAAATCAAGAGGAAATGTAAACAATGGTGAAACGGGCAACAAGTTTGCGGTCTTTGAACGTAACAGATTTCTGATAGTCTCACAGTATCATGCAAGTTAGAAAACCTATATTTTGACTTATCCTTTAAATCATGCAATTTGCTGATTATGAGATAAAAACTAGGTCTAGATAGAAGACATAATTTGTTAGGTGCATTTCCTGCTCGGGAAAAAAAGCACAGAAGGCTTTAAATTATCTATTATCTTTTATTGGTGGAAAGTACAGCCCTGGATTGGAATATTAGGCTTCATTGGAATATTAAAAAGGAAAATCATGCTAAATTGGGAATGGTGTTTTTCCTCCTGTTTACCTATGTTAAACCATCGATTATACTAAAAGCTTAAGCTTACACTCACCCTCACGTCTGGGCTCGAGACTTTTGAAAGGCCCAAGGCGTGGAGTCGAATTAAATGGGAGAGCTAGAAGTTTGTTGAGATTTGAACTCGGGACCTCGTACTTCGATACCGTGTTAAAGAACTAATTATTCTGAAAGTTTAAGCTGCAAGAAAACTGTGTTTTTTAATTTTTTACCTTCCACAAGTAGGTTTATTCTGAAACACAATGTATTGGTGAGAGATTACTATGTTTTTTTTCCAACCAGGTTTCTTTGTCTAAAAGAGCTGAGGAAACCTTGGAGGAGATGATGCTGGCAGACAATAAAGGAGATGCCATCTACTATTGGGTGCCGGTGGATATGGATCAGGATGATGCTGAGAAAAATATGAATCTCAATTTTTGGTCTCTATGTGATCATCTAAATGCTGGCCGTTGCAGGTGTAATTTCTATCTCTTTTTATGTCTTATTTCAGCGTTTGGTATCTCTTTTACTGTCTTTAGGTTGATTGCCTGATAAATTTCTGCAGTGTTCTGTTTGAAGGCGCTTTTAGGCAGATGTATGGGCTGCCAGAGAATATGTCAGCCCTGCCCCCAGTGGTTGATAATGGTGACTATTGGTCTAGTCTTCATAGCTGGGTGATGCCAACTCCATCATTCCTAGAGTTTATCATGTTCTCTAGGTAACTTATACTTGGAATGTTATTGGTGTGGTCACTGTAACTCCTTGGCTTGATGCTCGATCCACTGCTTTTCAGGATGTTTGTTGATTCACTTGACAGCTTGAGTAACTATGGCAGTCCGGCTACATGTATGCTAGGATCATCAAAGCTAGAGGTCACTTGTTCTTTTTCTATGATTTTTTGGTTTCTGTTGAGGCAAACACGTACGAACGACCATCTAGTTATAGGTCATTTGGAAACAGGTTTCTGAACTTTAGCTTTTTTTGTTATTGATTTGGACCCCCCATACCCGTTGCTTCTTCTTTTGTTTTTTTTAAGTGAATCAGTATCTGTTGCTTGATTTCAGAAAATTCCATCATAACTTGTCTTCCTCATGTTTTTTCGACAGAAATCTCTGTAACTTGACAGAGCATTTCTGACATGAAGCAATATTCTGCAGCTTTTTTATTTTTTATTTTAACAGAAAGACAATTATCTGAAATCAAGTAACTTTTTAGTTGAGGGGTTTATACAATATATTTTCAACTCCAGGGACCTGTTTTCCAAATATCCTATAGTTGGAATGGTGTGCGTGCATTTTTTCTTTTCATGATATGGTATTAAAGTTGCTTATTTGGCGATTTTTTAACCTCAGAAAAGACACTGCTACTGTCGTCTGCTGGAGCTCCTTGTGAATGTCTGGGCTTACCATAGTGCCAGAAGGATGTTTTATCTTAACCCAGTTACCGGGGAGGTCGCAGAGCAGCACCCTCTCGATCAAAGAGATATGTGGTTGAAGTACTTTGACTTTGCTTTACTGAAGAGTATGGATGAGGATCTCGCAGAGGAAGCAGACGATGGCCTACAAGTGAAACTAAGTCGCCGTTGGTTGTGGCCTTTTACCGGCGAAGTGCATTGGCAAGGGATCTTTGATAGGGAGAGAGAGGAGAGGTACAGGCGGAAGATGGATAAGAAGAGGAAGGCAAAGGATAAGCTTTTAGATAGGCAGAAGTTTGGATACAAGCAGAAAGCCTTGGGACAATAAATCAAAAGATGATAGCAACTCAGAAGAAGGAAAAAAAAAAAAAATCACCAATAGTAACAGTTAGGTCTCACCAGATCACATTGGACTGCAATAGAAGGATAACAAGTCAATATGGATGTTGAAAAGATTCACGCAGTTTAGTTTGGTAATTCTTGCTCGGACTGGATTTATCAGGAATGACATTGTCAATGTGAATATATTCTTTGTGGCCCCTTAATTTCATCTCCGAAGGAGTTTGATGGCACGAGGAGCCGGGCAACACAGATTCATAATTCTTTTGTTGGTTCTCTTTTATTGCTGATGACCCGAATTTTAGGATCATAAAAGTAGCTTACCACTGATTGTACGTTTTCTCCGCTGATTCTTTATTACCTTATGCATAGTTGTAATATCTGATTCTTGTACATGGACGATAGTAAAGGAAAGTTTTGATGAGAAATGGTCTTCTCGGAAAGGTCATAATGTCATAGTGGTTGACTCGTTTTGTCTCTCTCATTTTCTCTCCCTTGGTAAGTGGCTAGAATACATTTTCGTTCCCTAGATATTCTTTGTTACTCATATTTTCTTCAAAATTTATAGCATTTTGATTGATATTGGCCTCATCTGACAATTGCTTTGCAGATCACAAAATGGCATCTCAAATTGTCAAAAGCACATTAATATTCTTAAGAAGAAAATATGTAAAAAGAAGAATGCTGTTATTTGATATGCCCTCTAATGTAAGCTACATGGTTGGAGCTTACAAAAAGACTCTCTGCCAGGTGATGCCATGGGTATCTTCTCAGAGTGAATTTTTAAGATTACATTGTAAGTGATACTAGACGAGAAAAGTAGATTATATATAGAGAGAGAGATCAGGGATGAGCTCGTATCATAGTATTTGAACAGTATTTTCTGTTAATTTTTTTACACTTGGATTATTGCTACTTCATCAATTTTCACTAAATCGTAAGCATTCAATAGTCAAAAATTTGATAGTAAATATTATTTTTATACTATCAATAATATTCTAGCTGTCTTTATATATATATATATATAAATATAAAAATGATAAGACTAATGAAAATTAGTAAAGTCGTAGGATTATAATTTAAGATAGGTTGTAGACCTGCCATTGTCTGAGTGCAATAGAAAGAAGTATATAATTTACCCATCCTTTGTGGGCCGATCAGTTTCGCATTGACCAGTAGGGGGGGGGTTCTTCATCTGGTTTACTGCAAATAAAAAAAAAGAAATAAATAAATAGATAGATCCCTTGCATCGCCATTTTAATTTTAGTTGAATAAACATCCTCGCAGGTACGTCTCGTAACTAATCTTTTCAACCTCCCATCCTTCTCGCTCCGCCTCATCAGTCATTACTTCCCCTCTTCCATTTTTGCCAACACCCCGCCGAAGCTTTCACAACAATCCCGACTCCTTCCTCCTCCCCTTCTCGATCCGACCGCCGACCAACCAACAACATAAAAAGGAGGAAAACCCTAACGCACGGCGTCGGCGTCGGCGTCGGCGTTGGTGTGATGGAATTGGGCCGGGATCGCGCGAGCTGAGGATGCAGCGGCGGGAGAGTCCCTTGTTCGAGACGCCGGGGCCCCTCCTCTTCCTCCCCTTGCTCCTCATCCAGGGGGGCGGCATGGATCTCTCCAGGGTCGGCGAGAAGCTCCTCAGCTCCGTGCGCTCCGCCAGATCCCTTGGCCTCCTCCCCTCCCCCTCCCCCTCCCCCTCCGATCGCCCCGAGGTCCGCGATCTCCCTCTCCTTCCTCTCCCTCCTTTGTTCTTTCATTCTGCTTGTTCCTCGATCTTTGATCCGTGACGCGTAATGTGGATCTGCGAACGAGCTGTATCGGACAAAGAAACTTGGATCTCCATCGGTTCAATTTTGTCTTTTAAATCAGAATATTTTGAATTTAACTGGATTTTTATTGTCGTTGGAGGTATTACAGTAGTTCCGCGTAATTCTACTCTTAAACAATTAATTGTCGGTAGGCAATATCTGAGATGTCTTCTGTCTAAATTTCGATTTGCGGAACGTCATTTATTTCTTGTCACGAAACTCTTTACTGATTTCAAGATTCCAGTGCAGCATCTGATCGTGACATTTTCTTGAATGGAACCCTGAAACTGAAAAAATAGAAAAAGAAAAAGAAAAAAATTGTAGGAAATAAATGCTGATTGTTTTTGGTTATTGCTCTGTAGGTTCCGGCTCGGGCGGCGGCTGCTGCTGCTGTTGCTCGTGCTCTTGCCGGACTGCCTCCGCATCAAAGAATCAGCCTCCCGTCAAGTTCTGATGAGCTGTTTTCAATTTATGGAAGCTACCCTCAAGATCAGACTATTGAGGAACTTGAGGAAGACTTCTATGAGGAGGTTCCGTCCGACCATTTCTTTGCTATAATCTTATTTCTGTCAGTAGTTTACATGGAGGCCCTGACTGAGATTTGAATACTTAATATTCCTCAGTTTGATTCATCTCCGGGTTTTTAACTTTCTGTACATTTCATTTCGTGAGCTTGTTTGTGAACTTTTTCCATGTCTCCTTCCGTCTGGTTCCTACATGAGTTGCAAAAGTTATTTACTGTTGTTTACTTGCAGGTTTTTGATCCAGTTAGGTACATTCTGGATAATATTCCGTCCGAAGAGGATGATGTTGCCTACCTTGATAAGCAGGTCAGTAAAGGGCAGTTCTTTTTCTGGCTTTTCACTCTGCAAAATTGCTTTTTAATTTTAAGTTATTACATTCTCAGGTTGATTTATGATTAAGTTTTAAGCTTTAGTTGTATCATCATTTTATACAAGATTTCTGGCCTTGTAAATTCAGTTGTTTTTTTTCAAAATTCACGTTATTGTTGTTCTTCTTCTACAGTATGGCCACCTCTTTTTTTCTCTTGTGAGAATTTGTGCAGTTTCTTAATTTTAAAATGATCCAGTTTCTTGGTTGATATGCATTTTGCTTAGTAAGAAGCTTGTATAGTGCTCTCAGCAACAATTCTTAAATTTCTCTTCTGATGAAATACTACTGTGATACTTCCGCAGTCTACTCTTAGATTAGCACAGCTCGATAAGATCGCTGAACGGCTATCACGCCATGTTATGGAGCACCACGAACAAATGGGTATGTTTCTTATCCAAATTTATTGTGAAGTGAGAATTGTTGTTTATCTGGAACTTTGGATGAGGTTTACTTGATCCTAATGGGATTCATTTCTCTTACATGATCTTGCATAGTTTGTCATGAAATTCTATTTCTTGCTTGTATGTCTTCTGTAGAGTGAATTACCACCTCATTTCCAGCATCTGAGCACAATCATTTGCTCCTTTGGAGTTCCTTTAATGCTTATATATGATATTTATGTGTAGTACGTGTCGCTAAATGCTGGAATATTATTCTGTCATGAAGATTCTATTGCAATGTAATTTGGCAGTTGCGATAATTTTTGCAAGCCTTGAAGCTTCTATAATTCTCATTGGATATATTTTTCTCACTCTGCATTAACTTTTCCTTGTTAGTTTTATATTATCTGTTGCTTTTGATGTACCAAAGTCCCAGTCCCTTTTAATTGGTAGTAAGTGTTCACTTTGATCATAATATATCAAACGTTCTCACTTTAGTGGAATTTTCAAATTTCTGATGTTTTTGCTTTGGTCAGTGAAGGGGATGCAATTAGTGATGGAGCTAGAACAAGATCTGAAGGTTGCCAATGTCATCTGCATGGTATTATCCTAAGGAACTTACTAAATTAGTAAACACTTTTTCAGTAAAGCTTAACAATTATAATTTTGTAACTGTTGAGGATACATTTTTTGTTTTTTATTTGTAATAATTGGTAATTCTTACAATCATAACAGAATGGACGGAGACACATAGCCTCGTCAAAGTATGAGGTTTCGAGGGATCTTGTTGTAAACACAAAATCAAAACAGAAACGAGCTTTATTGGTAATCATGCTATTCCATATTATTGTTGTCCTTTGTAGATGGCATAACCATCGCAGTAAGTGCTTGCTATTTTTTCTTGGTGTTCTTGAGTTCATTGGATTTTACTTTCTTTACTGGCTGTTGGAGCTGTCCGCATTGATTTTCTGACAATCACTTACTATTCTTATTATTGCCCCCTAATGTTCTTAGAATCTGACAGCCATGATTTTCTTATTATTTAGTGATAGCATGATTAAGTGAATCTAAATGGAGGAATCAGATCCACATAACCGGACCAAATAATTGAGACTGAAGGCTTTGCTCCATTCTTGTTGTTCGTATTGCTTAAATGAGTTTTTTTTTCCTTTTATCCAAGGCGTTAATACTTGTTGTCACCATGTCATTATATTGGGAAGAAAGATGCTTCTATTGTATATAAAATATCGACATGTAACTATTATCTGATTTTTCTGATATTTGTATTTTATTTTTCATTAAATACTTCAATGCTAAAATCATTTTGTAATTAGATATGCTGCTTTCTATTCTATGCTTTAACTGCTGCTAATTGCATAAGCTTAATAGTTATTCCTTTTTTTAAAAAAATTTATGAACAGTCAGTGTATCTTGGAATACCTAGCACTTTAACTATCTCGAAAGAACTTTTTGTAATTCATTATCGAGTAATACATGCTTCTCATTTTCTGATGAGCTCATCTCGTGAACAGCTACCTATTCTTGATCTAACGATGATTGGAGGTGCATGAATAAAAGGTGTAAAATTTTTGTACTTAACGCAGGACATGCTTCCGATTCTTACCGAACTTCGCCATGCATTAGACATGCAGATGGAACTCGAATCTCTTGTTGAGAGCGGAAACTACTACCGTGTATGTTTTGTGTTCATGTGTTCCTTAATGTATATGCACTGTTATGCTTTTTGTTCATGTTGTGATTAGATTAACCATTTTGTTGCTTTTTCTTTCTGCAGGCATTTCAATTATTGCCCGAGTATTTGCAAGTTTTGGATAATTATTCAGAGCTATCTGCCGTCCAAGAGATGGGCCGTGGTGTAGAGGTCAATTTTAACTTAATCAAAAGCAACTTTACCATTTTAGCGTTTTTAGGGCAGATAGAGAAATACTTTTTCTCCTTGCTGAAAATGCAATTTGTCTTCATGGTGATTTGTTTTTTTTTTTCACTTGCTATGACTTTCATTTATTATTTTATCTCCTATAAGTTGCTTCAAATTTGATGCATACTGGCTTAGATTTCTGATGTCAGAATATTGACAGGCTTGGCTAGCGAGGACAATTCAAAAGCTGGATTCACATTTATTAGGAGTTTGTCAGACATTCAAGGAGGAAAGCTACATAACTGTCAGTATATCCATGTGTTGGCAGTGATAGCTATAATTCTTTTTTTTAAGCACTATGTTGCAAGTGTTGAGACTAATTTCATTTCATTATTTCCATATCATTTCACTTGTTATTGAGACTTATCTGCATAATATCATCACTTGTTCTATTTATAAAATCATGTAGAATCAAACTATTGGGTTGATTTATGATGAGATACAAATTGATTTAGCCAAATGTATGTTGATGTTTCAACCTTGAAATGCCTTGCTTATGTTTCTGGTCGTAGTGTTGGAATGTTAATTGCTACCACCTATTTGATTTTGAGTTTCCAGCTTTTTAAAGGCAATTTCGTTGTTCATTAACTATTTTTTGGCCTTCATTTTTTTTGTTAACCAACAATCAAATACCATACTTTTTAGGCAGTTGATGCATATGCATTAATGGGAGACATTGGTGGTATGGCTGAAAAGATACAAAGTTTCTTTCTGCAAGAAGTACTCTCTCAGACACACCTCGTGCTCAAAGACATGGTGCAAGAGGTACTAGCTTTGATCTTCAGTTTCTTTCCTTGGCTTATTAACTTAAATCCAAAAATTCAATTTATTTCTTATTCATTTTTATGTGCATAGAGTCTTGGTTACATTTTTGTGCACTAACATGGTCCAATCAATTAAATATTTATTTGATCATCATGTATTATGTCCCAGTGCATAACTTTCTATTAATCTCTTCAAGCTCTTCCCAGAAAATTGTCGCATTTTATTTGGAGAATTTATTTGTCCTCTGTTTCAAGTTTTCCTCTGTTCCCATTTTCCTCTCTGGTCTCTTTAAACAAAAACTGTAGACCGCTTTGGCGAATACAATGTTTAGAGTTACCATTTTCCTTACCATATCTTACTCCAATAGTTTACTCAGCATTTCTCTCTCACATGCTTTTCGTGGATACTTGATATCGTGGTAGACTTGTAGTGTTCTGAAACCTTGCCCAACAGCTTACGCATGGTGAGAGAGAGGCTTATTGGATATCATAGAGTTACCACTAGCTTATAGATACTTATATAGAAACAGCATATTTTTCTCCTTTTGTAGGGAATGAATTTGCCAGTTTGCTATAATTTCCTATGAAGAATTGTCCTGACATCCTATATAGTGATATGAGATGCTCATTATGTTGGCATTTAATATGAGACATTTTCCCTTGCGCTGCATGCTTCTGTTGGCTGTATAAGATTAATGTTCTATATATTTTCTTCATTCTCTGGATAATGGAAATTAAGCCAACATATACTGCACGTATGACAGAGGATAGTTAATTCTGCCTTCATAATTTGCATTCTTTAAGTGTTTTTTGGGTTGTTGCGAGTAGAATCTATTTGCAGTAATCTTTTGACTTGTACTTGAGGTACCATTTCTTTCTAGAATATTTTCTAAATGACTTGTTATAATGGCAGGAAACTGGAAATAGCTTGCAGATAAACAGGTGCATGCTATATCTTTCAGTTCATTTCTTTTGTTGCACAATGACAATTCTACTTGTAACTTTTGAATCTGGATTAGCTTACTTTTCCGGAGATAAGAGATGTTATCTGAATGTTCACGGTGAAGATATTATCTTATTAATATGTGCTTCTTGTTTTTAATATATAGGTTCTGGAAGCTATTGATATAATAATTTAAAACAAGCATTAAAGTAGGTTAAGTAGGTTATAATTCAATTTGCAAGCAAACTGAAATCTCATATGTTAGCACATGGGTTTCATGATAGTGAGTAACCATCGGGAACTTGCCGAGTGGGGTTCTTTTGTGTGGAACAGTCTTAGTTGAATATTATAAATGAACATAAGTAGTTTAGAATTTCTCTTGAATATTTTATTTCTAATTTTTAGATTAAATGAATATTAACTCAAGTTTTATTGTTATACTTTTTCAACTTGAGCTCATATTACCTTAAAATAATTAAGCTAGGAATTAATATAATTTGCATTAACTTTCAGTATATATTGTTATAGATTCAGTTATGGTGCATTCTTACTTGTAGAGAGTTGTACTGGAGGTCAATACTTCATGAATATTTTGTACTTTTCATCCATGCACTAGCGAATCATATTTATACTGGTAATTTGGTTAGTGTGCAAAAACTTTAGATGCTTTTCATTTTATTGTTTTCAACTTTTTGGTTATGATGTTAGCTTCTGGATTGTGTGGGGTGATTTGTCAACACTACTGACCTGTAACCATGTGTTGAAGTTCTCTTTGCACATTTATTCATTTCCGTTTTTCTACTGCAGACTTACATACAGTGACCTCTGTGTTCAAATCCATGAATCCAAATTCCGGCAGTGTTTGTTGAAAACCTTAGAGGCATTATTTAAGCTGATGTGCTCATATTATTCTATAATGAGTTTTCAGCCAGAAGAAATGGTAAGGAGGTTATCTCATATTTCGCTGGAACAACTTGTTTTCGTAATTTCATTGCTATTTATAAGCTTGAATCGTGTCCTCATTAATTTGGTTGAATTGAATCTTTTAGAATAAGTAAGTCATGGAGAATTTACCTCTCTCTCATGTAGATTAAATTTTTTGTCCGTGCAATTATACTCTACATTCTTGTTTTTGTTGATCATTTATATACATCCTAAACTTTCTATACTGATCATAGCATATGCCTGGTTGCTGTAGGATTTTGAGTCCGAGACATCAAATACTGAGCTGAAGCAAAATACTGTATCTCATAATTCAGAAGGAACTTTAGTTGGTTCAGGTGCAGGGGTTTTTACCGATTCGGGCATGCAAAATGGGTTTATTTGTGAATCTGTAGACACGGACGACAAATTTGATGAGTCAAGTAGTAAGGGAATAACACCTCTAAAGTCTTCTTCATTACCTACTGAAGCAAGTGCTTTTAACACTATGGAATCAAGCAGTGATTCTCCGTTTTATCAGTTGAGAAAAGAGGCCACTGCATTTGTTGCACACACGCTCGAAAGAGGTCGAAGAAATCTTTGGCAACTCAGTACTAGTCGTGTAACTGTTTTGCTGTCTTGTTCTGCTGTTTGCTCAACTAGTACTCACCAGTTTTTAAGAAACTGTGAAGACCTCAATATATTTATTTTGGCTGGTGAAGCATTTTGTGGAGTGGAAGCTGTTGAGTTCAGGCAGAAGTTGAAAATCGTTTGCGAGAACTATATAGTGACTTTTCACCGTCAGAATGTATATGTAAGTTAAGCTATCCTAGCACTTTCTTCTTTCATCCGAAAAGCCTTTTTATCAAAAACATCAAGAATTTCTTTCAGAAACTCGAGTTCTTTAGCTTCTATTCACTGTTAGTTGCATTTTCTCATGTTAGCCGCATTTTGTATTTCCATAATGTATAAATGGGGTACCAATACTGATCTGTTTTCAGTTAATATGTGAAGACAAATTTTTAATCTCTTTATAAGACCTACCTTTCCAAGTTTTCTTCAACTGGTTGTTTTCATTACATTACAACTGCATTTTCTGATTTTTCCTTTCAGCTTTTGCTCACCTACTTTTTGCCTTGTTAGAGTAGTGTTGTGTTATAGCATTTTTCCATGTGTAGCACATCACAGAATTTTTTTCAGTATTCCTTATAGACGATCTTATAATTGTCGATTGGGTGATGCCCTTCATCAAGCTATTACTTTAAATCCTTATCCTCCATTGATTTAACTTTGCTCGATTGTAAAATTTGTTTTTTTTCCCCCAGAGACATGGTTTTATCATTGAGATTGGAAGTGCTAATTGGATGAACAATATCTGACTACTTATAAGAACTTAAAGGAAGCGCCTTACAGAACGTTTGTCCATAGCACATGCATATGCACAAAGTCAAGTGCTCTCTATTCATAGAGGCCTGTTTGGCCCTTTTGTAGGGTGTAATGCTGTTTGAAGAAGTTCTGGCTAATAGTACTGTTGGAATCTAATTTGTGCTTCCTGCAACAGAAACTTCAGAATTTTCTCTTTACCAAATGCGCTACGAGAGGCTATTGGCCGCTGAAAGTAGAAGCATAAGCAGCGTCATGCAGGCCCACATTAAATATGTGTGTGGTTTTCAGTTGTGCTTAATATATTTTTTTTGAATATTTGTTTATGTAATGGTTGAATGTTGCATTTTATAATTAGTAGTTTTTGATTCCATATCTGCATTCCTGGAACTGATTTCAATAGTCACATTTTACAATCAGCCTGGGCACATCTTTAAAAGCTAAAGTTTATGTAGTTATTACTTAGTCCGTGTGGCATTGCAACTTAGATTGATTGTACTCTGTTCTCAACAGTTTCAGTTTTGGTTAATTCCTCATGTGGAGGATGGCTTTACACCATGTTGCTTACAGTTTATCTGCCTTTTCTGATTGTTGTGCTGTATCAGGCTCTCAAGATGGTCCTGGAAAAGGAATCTTGGGTGAAAATGTCAGCTGAGGCACCTCAAGTAATCAGTTTGGCTGGTCTCACTGGTGATGGTGCTCCGTTAGTTGTTTCTTCTCTTGGTAGTACATCTGCCATGTCACCTAGCTATAGGAGAAATTATGACGATAGTGGAAAGCAGAAGAATGGGTTTGCATATTGGCTTAAGACTGAAAACCCTTTCTCTTCAAAGCTGGAATATGGCTTGAAGGAATCGCCAAAGGGTCGCCTATCAGTCAATGGGTCGGATGGCCCAATATTAGATGGTGGCATGCAAAATAATAGGACACCTGAAAAAGTCCATTCCCCTAATCATGGATATGGAAGTAGTTCTATTTTGGAAGATGAAAATGAAGATCTTCTTGCTGATTTCATTGATGAAGATAGTCAGTTGCCCAGTAGAATATCAAAACCCAAAGTTGTGAGAAGCAATTCTGCACATTGGAATGATGAAGAGATTTCAGCCCAGACAGGGTCTTCACTTTGTTTATTAAGGTAGTTAGCCTACATAATTCATGCTAAAACATTAGAGATATCTTATGATACTTATCCATTTTTCTTGGGACTGAAGCTGTTCTGAAACATGAATCAGGTTGATGGACAAATATGCTAGGCTGATGCAGAAATTGGATATCGTCAATGTTGAGCTTTTCAAGGTTATTAGTTATTAGGCAATCTTCTGAAGTTCCTGCTTCCAATCCTGGCAGGGAAGTTTTTGAATCTCTTTTGTTCTTATATTAGTAAATAAATGCAGGGCATCTACCAGCTATTTGGCATATTTTATCACTATATCTTTGAGACATTTGGGCAGCACGACAGAAACCAGAATAGCAAGTACTTATCAGATAGTTTATCCTGTAAGGATCTTCTTCTGCTGTAATTGTTATCTTTATTGGCTTTGATGATTGATTTTTATGAGTACTGTACTCATGTTTAACTTCTAATAATTATTGTTATATCCAGATCGGTTGAAAACTGCTTTGTCAAAAATTACGCAAGATTGTGATCAATGGATCAGACCTCAAAGTGCGTCTTCTTTAATCTCATCACCTTTGTCACTGAATTCAACTTTAACACAAATGGATATAATGCCTACCGTGCCACCCAGCTCATTATTCAGCCATGTGCCGAATACCTCGTTTGGTTTAAAGGTATATTCTACTATGTGGATTTGCATTAAAGTAGAAAATTAAGAAACTTATTTCTCTTGCTAGAATGCATATATTTTAACGTGAATGAGCTATTTCGTGTTTTAACACTTCTTTATTGATGCCGCAGGAAAGATGTGCGGCGACTGAAACAATATCATTAGTTTCGCGAGTATTGAATAGATCTAAACCTCACCTGCAGTCAATGTTGTCACAAAATAATTCTGCCATACTTGAAGATTTCTTCCGAAATTTGGTAATTATCCTATATTTCTTCTTTTCTGTCTTTCTTAGATCGGTCAATTCTAGGCATCTTGTTTAGTTACTTTTTTTGATGTCAGGTGGATTCTGTTCCAGATCTGATTGAGCATATTAATAGGACAAGTGCACGTAATCTACTACATATCAATGGGTACAATATTCATAATAGCTTGAATAAGATTCTCCTGCAGATCCTTTTTTATCCAAATAGAACTTTTGATCCTTGTAATATGTAGTTGCTTTTCTTTTCCTTGCTTCAGATATATTTTCTGGGCCTTCTACTTCTCTACTAGTTTGTCCATGGTTCCTAGGGGTATTATTTATGGGAGAAATGTACCTGCCCACCTGAGCTGTTGCACTTTTGAAAATAGCATTCCAAACTTTCAAAACTTAAAAGCACTATCTAACTATCTTTCTGTTTTAATTAACCTCATACCCCTTGTTTCATTCAGTTATCCTCACAGATGTTACTTAGTCATAAATGAAAGTCAAATGAGAATGCACCTAAAGTCACTTTAGGGATTCATATCATTTTGACGAACAATGGTGATAATACTATCTCAGGTATCGGTCTATGGATTTACTTATACTATTAGGTCTAACAGACTGACCGCCAAAAAATTAATTTTGTGAAGTTTTAAATAGAAACTTTGATTAAGAATGGGTCTAACATGCTGCGAGCTGTGTTTGGCTGAAAATTCCGAACAAAGTTAACATATTAGAATAGTTATAAAGCAGGTTTCTTAAGATTGGCCACTGTTAAGGCAAAAAAGAAGCTGACTTACAATGTGTTGACTTTCACTATGTTGTCTTTGACTTTAGCATATTAGGTATTAGATATCTGGAAAAGGCAGCCTGTCTTTCTTTAATAGATCCATTATGCATTTTTCACTTACCCTTTCTAACATGTTTACCACATTCAGGTATGCAGATAAGATTGCCGGTGCCAAATGGGAGGTGAAAGAGCTTGGCTTGGAACACAATGGGTCTGTCATTGTTTTCTATCTTTTATATTGTTTGAATATTAGATAAAATTTTCTTACAGTGACTCTCATTTGTGTTTGGTTCTAAGGTGCTCTATCTTATTTTTTATTATCGTCTTGTTGATGAAACTATCAATGGCTTACTGGCTTAAAATTGTTTAATCATTATTGATATATAACTTTACTTTCAAGACAATACTCACCTATTGAAAGCTTGAATTCATATCTTGTAGTAGCATTTGATTACCTCTTGATATCGACCTGCAATAGCGTCATAGACCTCTTTCAGCTTTTGTAGATGCATTATTCTACTGAAAGTTGAGCTTTGCAGTCAAAACTATAAAATTGGTATATGCCAGAAAACATGAGACTGAACAAAGTAAATATTGCTGCATAATGTGTAACTTTTCTTCAGTACTATTTTGTAACACCTTTAAAGATGTTGGCACTATACAAATTTTTTGTATTTTCAAGTGATTATAACTGTGGGGTAAGTAAATTGCATTTTTCAGCATTTTGAATATGTTGTGATGTGATGTGTTCTTAAGTGATTTATTGTTTTTCATGTGGATGTTTAATTGTTATTTTATCCATACGTCTCTTATGTTAATAGATATGTTGACTTACTGTTGGGAGAATTCAAGCATTACAAAACAAGGTTGGTTCACGGGGGAATCCCTAATGAGGTACTTATCAACTTGCAGCCATGAGTTATTATCTATTTTAGCCAATGCCGCTCAAATGTTACCTCCTCCTGTTCTCTCATAAAGTGTTTAGTTTCACTTCTTATTTTTGTATATAGTTCTTTTGCCACTGTGATGCAAGTCAGAAGCATTTAATGCTCAATATGCAATGAGCAGCATTTAGGTATGCTTGCAACAAATATTCCTTATGGAATGTGCAACATGCAGGTGATGTGAACATATTTTCCATATGAATATACTGTTGTTAATCATTGTCAACGATGTTTTAAGGATACTTAGGAAAGAATGAAAAGTTTTCTCTGGCCAAGCCATTGTAAATGCGTCAACTAGTTAGCAGTGCAGGTCCTCACTTGTGGGTCATACAGTGAAAATCTTAGTTCGATTTTTGGTACCAAGTGTTTGGCAAAAAGAAGGGTTTCTGTTCGGGAATCATATGTAGGTACAAGGAAAGGCCTCGACAGTGAATTTGATTTAAATACCAAATGCCATCATAAAATAATAAAAATCTGATTGAAAAAAATTTGGCAGCAGCACCAATGCGGAGGAGATCTACATTCTCTGCTACCTATTAGTTAATAGTGAATAGTGTCACTGTTTAAACTGTTGATTTTCAAGTAATGGTACCTCCTATTGTTGTCATCATCAGATCCTACAAGGCTAGAACCTCTGTTTTATGATCACCAAAGTATTGTCTTGATTACCTGTTCAACTTCAGTGCTTTCCTTTTTCTTTTTTTTCTTTTTTTCGGTAAACGACATCTTTTGCGGTGAAGTTACTTGTTTATATGGATAACTTGATCTTGTTCCTGGTTTCCAGGTTCAAGACCTCCTTCTAGAATATGGTCTTGAAAATATAGCGGAAGTCCTTACAGAAGGCCT
Organism: Puya raimondii; assembly: GCA_016920855.1. Classification (NCBI taxonomy): domain Eukaryota; kingdom Viridiplantae; phylum Streptophyta; class Magnoliopsida; order Poales; family Bromeliaceae; genus Puya; species Puya raimondii. The sequence continues at coordinate 105,491,797 of JABWPP010000050.1, read as the reverse complement.
ATCACGAGTAAAGAGATGCACCGATGAAGGACGAGTATTGATGTCGCTGGACCTTCAGGTTTTTTAGACCTATGACAAGATACCACTGATTTTAACACAAAGGAGGAAAAACGAAGGCAGTGCTAATTCTGCTCTTTCTTTCAGGTGCTAATTAATGGGCTGCAGCATTTTGTCTCCGCGAACGTGAAGCCAAAGCTGCAAATTGTCGAAACCTTCATCAAGGTAACAAATAGTTTTCATTATTGAGTAGATACATTCTACGGAAATTTTCTTCATAGGTACAAACCCATCTGTGGTATATTCTTCACATAAATATTTCGAAAGCCGCAGCAGAATGCAAAACAGCACAACAGCACTACCAACTTATAATGCATTTTCCAATAGAGTGAACTGTTTTTTTCTCAGTTATTCATTTACTGTTTTTCCTTACCAGTATTAATAGTTAGTTGTGGTTTGCTTGTGTGTTTTTCACATCTGCCATCGATAATTGTTAATAAATTTCACTATTATGATTACTATAAACTCACTGGCGCAATTTATGCACGTGATGAAACAGGCCTACTATCTCCCAGAGACCGAATATGTTTACTGGGCACGCTCTCATCCAGTAAGAACATATGCTTTATGCTGACCTTTCTAAGCTGTGTAGTGATTCCAAAGTTTGCGACGGTTTAATACTTGTATAATGTTTTCAATGCGCAGGAGTACACTAAGAGCCAAATCATTGGGCTAGTAAACCTAGTAGCAAATATGAAAGGGTGGAAAAGGAAGACGAGATTGGAAGTTCTGGAGAGGATTGAATCGGGATCTTAGATGACGGCCTGCAATTTTCCTCTTTTTTTTTTTTTTTTTCCCCCCTTGAGGCATGTAGAGTTGTAATTTCATTCTTTCGCACTTCTTTTTCTGCTGTATTATAGTTACATATAGTCCTTGTCCCATTCGTCCGGGTTGTATATCTCTTTGGACTACTAACATTGTATCATATTATCTAGGAAGAACCAGGTTTATCGGAAATGGATCGACTCAGCTGATAATATAGATAATTTGTTCCCTATAAAGCTGGGAAGATGCTCGAGCGAAAGCGTGTCCAAATAGATAGTAAAGAAGAACAGTGAATTGAGATGTAATTGAATAAACTACTGGTGAAGTGTCGACACTTCCAATTTGATATGAGAATGAGAGGTATTGTTGCCTGCTTCTGCTTCTGGTTGGAGACGTTTTCTTTTTTTCCCTTTTTTTTTTCTTTTCTATCCCCTACTCCCTCAAATCTCTATTATTTTGTGCTCATTCACCACCTGTACTAGCAAACCTAACTACTACTTAATTTCTCTTCTCCCTTTTGTCTTTCTCTTCTAATACGGCTAATTAAGAAATGCTGTGTGCACTTTCGTTTATTCTAAGGGCATGTTTGGTTCACCTACTTTAGACTATGGAATCAGAATGAAATTCGTCGATTCCGATTGTTGTTGTTTGTTTCACAGGAATCGGATTTCGATTCCCATTCTACTCCGGAATGGAAATGACCAAATTCATTTATAGCCCAAGCCGATTTTGAATTCCGAATTGACTCATTCCAAAATAAATTATCCAAAATCTTTTTTTATAAACACTTTCCTTCTCTTTCTTCATATCTCTTAATCAAAATCTCCATCAAAATCGTAAAGGCTCAGATTTTCATTTCAGTAATGAATCAAATATTTTTGGATGATTCATCATTTTATTTTTCATTCCAAATCAATCCAATTCTATTTCCCTTTCACATTCCAATCATGAACTAAGTGATAAGTGACACAGTTGCGAATGTAATGCCTTTTCCATTGCTATATGTTCTAAGGATGTATTTCACGGTCTCCTTAAAGCAAACATCAAGCAGAACAAAGTTCAAAAAGTTTAAACTTAGATTATTTCGCTCTAATAACAACATAATAATCACCAAAGTATAATTCATCTACTTGTTCGTTACATACATAAACACTAAACATCAAGAAAAGCTACACGAAACGCTCTACTCCACCTACGTACACAGTATCATCACAGAAGAACAACTACTAAAAGCTAGCTACCACTCTGCCGCCGCCGCCGCCTCTTCGCGTCGCATTCCTTCGACCGGAACCAACTTTCGATCTCTTCGAGCCTCACGCTTATGAGCTCCAGCTCCAGCAGCCTGCGCTTGCAGGAAGGCGCTCTCGGCGGCTTCTTCGGAGCCGGCGGGCAGCTGGTCACTTCGAACGCCAGCCTGCTTTTTCGATCGGTCGGCGTGCGACATTCTTCCTCCTCGTCTCGCGCCCTCGAATGATCGGCAAACGGCAGCACGATCGAGATCGGCTGCAGGCCGAAACCCGATAGCGCGCGAGAGAACTCCGGCGAAGCAGACATCGTCGGAGTAGTCTTAAGAAAGACAACGATCGATCTTGGTACTAATTAAGAGTAGGCTTTAATTGTGAATATATTTATATATATATATATATAGGGTGTGAAAAGGGGTGGGTACGAGACTCGTGCGTGGGAAGGGACTAATGCGGCTTCTCCTAGCTTTCCTAAGAAGCCTTTTCAGAAGAAGAGGTAATGGTGGGTTGGTGTTTTTTTTTTTTTTTTTTAAAAAATTATTATTATTGTCGTCGTCTTTTCCGGTTGTTGAAACGCCGACACGGAACATCGGATCCCCCCGGGCTCCAGGTAATTAACTGTGGGCCCGTGGACTCTGAAATTTATGGCCACTGTTTTTGAATTTAGGATGCTCTCAGTCTCAGAGAGTTTAAATTAAAAAAAAAAAAAAAGCTCTCGAATACATATTATTTACTATTTTATGATAGCGTGGTAATGTTATTGGTTTAACTGGAGAAATTACTTCCAGTAAATCGGTGTCTAAAATATTACTTAAAACAAATAATTCAGAAGTTAGAAACATTTGTGGCCGTAGGATCATAGCATCAAAGCGGGCCCACACAGCCTGGGGCAAAACGAGTGTAACATAGGATGCCGCATGGGGATTTCAAAAGCGCGTCGTGGACCGAATTTTTCAATGTCATGGGCGTTGCGTCGGTCGCGGCGCTTTTATCTCTTTTTTGACAACTTCGCACGTGAAAAACTATTTACTATTAAAAAACTCCGCACGTGGGAACCACGCGCTGATCTGATAATGGCATCTATAGTTTTGGGTTTCGGTGCCCAGATTTTTGGTCTGAGCTTCTTCAACTACGGCGGCTAAGAAACCAATAATACTTGAATCATTATTGCTTATCCAGTATTTGAAACTGTTTTTAACCTAATAAATTGTGACGCCCTACTTCCCAGAAGATCACTTTCTAATAAAATCCTACTTCTCAGGGGATCATTCATCTTAAACTTAACTACCGCCCAAATTACTGTAGCCGAGTTAAGAAGCTTAATCCTATTATATCTTATATATATAACTATTTCAAATTATGGGGTCTCGCATCCTCCCTTTTTAAATTCTGACGTCCTCGTCAGACTCAGGCACACTCATAAATACCAGTTGGGAGTCAGACTCCACCCACAACAGTCATGAATCAGAGTGTCACGTTCTGTCCACTATATAATCATAACTTAGCCGAGACTCATCTCACACTTTCGGCTGATAATTGGCTCTGATACCAACTGTGATGCAACACTTTTCAGGAGGTCACCAATTCTAAGACTACTCTAGTCCTAACACGCCTAACTTTTTTAATCTCTTGAGACTAACCACCGTCCAAAATGCTATAGCCGGATTAAGAGTTTTAGTCATATTATATCTTATATATAGGGCTATTCCAAATCCTGGAGTCACACACAAATTGCTCTAAAAATCTTTCCCGCCTTATTTGACGGAGCAAATAAATAAATAATTGGTATGATCTTTCCGACCTGACCTGTTCGACTCGAACTTTTTTTAAACTTGTGGGATCGAGCCCATCATTTTTATCACTAAGCCGAGTAAACTCGCCAAAACTAGTCAAGTTTTGTTGTCGGTTGCCCCAGCCCGATCTCCGCATTTCGAACTAGACTCGGACCGAAAGTAGATGTATAATTCTGGGCCGTAGTGGATTCGGTGCCCGTAAACGGCCCAAAATCCTGCAGTGAGGGATGGAACCAGGGCTTATAAAGCGTATAATGTGGGGCCCATTTTGGTTCTCTGATAGAGTTGGTTCGTGCGTTTTAATGGGCCTCAGTGTAGTAGAAAGAGCCAAAGCATCTTGGGCCGTGGGCTGTAATTGGGCCTAATCTTCCAGAATCCCTTGGTCACATACACTTGTTTAGATCTCACTTCATGCATGGACCTCTATTTCCTTATTTTATATGCTAAGCTATCTAAGTTGCCAAAAGCATGCTCTAACAAGCTTCCGTGTGTGTTCTTCAGATTTTTTATGGTGACGTCACTAGAGGATGTCCAATCAGGAGACTTGGGAGAAGACATACACATGGTTTGGGATAGTTGGATAGGTCGGAAGGGAATACCCACGCGCAAAGGACTAATGGGTATAATAGCCTGCTGGTGGGTTACATGGGAGAGCAGGAACGGAGTGATTTTTAGGATGGCCCAGACTGATCCAATTCGTGGAATCTATAAGATTAAACAGCTGATGTCTCTGTAGGGGAATCTCTGACCAATACAGAGACCCTGTTAACTTCTTTTTTTTTTTTTTTAGTTCGACTCGTCTTCCGCCACCCTTGAGGCCTTGTTGCCTCACCCATATAGCTTAATTCACCTTCTGAATGAATAAAGCGGATAGCGTGCTATCTTTTTCTCAAAAAAACAAGCTTCAGTGTGTTACCTTTAATAAGCAGTGAATGAATAGGTTGGAAGTCAAGTACGAAACAGAGTCCCATGGGAAGTGTGTGTACTTAGACTCGGGTGAGTGCATGAATATTTTATTTAAGATACTTTTTTTTATTTATTTAAAATATATATAGTATTTGATGGATAATCCAATTAAAGAAAGACACGTGTACAAGCATTTGGTATCCGTTGCCCGGGCCTCTGTACCCCGCCTAATCTTTAACGCTTCTTCATCGGACTCCTACGCCTTACTAAACTTCTCCCTCTTCTTCATATATATATGATATGATGATATGATGATGATAATGATATATCCCTCCTTTTAAGGAAGAGGAGGAGCGTCGGCGAATCGCCATGGCCTCGCCCATCATTTCCTCCTCTTTTCTCTCGCCCCCTCTTCTCCCTCCCTTCCCAATTCCACCATCCTCTCGCCCTCGCCTCCGCCGACTCCCTACAAAAACCCTAACTCCGATCATCTCCTCCTCCCACGGCGGCGGCGGCGGCGGAGGAGGAGGAGGTGGAGGTGGAGGTTCGTGGGTGAGCCCCGATTGGCTCACCTCCTTGTCCCGCGCCCTCTCCCCGTCGCGCGACGACTCCGGCGTTCCGATCGCCAACGCCAAGCTCGACGACGTCTCCGACCTCCTCGGCGGCGCCCTCTTCCTCCCCCTCTTCAAGTGGATGCGCGAGTACGGCCCCGTATACCGCCTCGCCGCGGGGCCGCGCAACTTCGTCGTCGTCAGCGACCCCGCCGTCGCCAAGCACGTGCTCAGGAACTACGGCAGGTACGCCAAGGGGCTCGTCTCCGAGGTCTCCGAGTTCTTGTTCGGCTCCGGATTCGCCATCGCCGAAGGCTCGCTTTGGACGGTATAATTCTCCCTTTTTTAATAGTTTTTTTATTAGTTGTTGAATTCAAATATGTGCATTTGAGGTGTTGTGTGATGAATACCGATTTCTTTCATGTTTTGGACATATGATTTAGGGTTAGATCAAAATACGGGTTAAATCTCGAAAGAATGCAAGCTTCACTGATAGTATGGTTTGTTGATAACCTGATATGGCGAAGGGTTTCTCTTCCTGTTCCTAAATATTTTGATAGGCCATTCAGCTTGATGATATGCTGATTCTTCGTGCTAATTAATTTGATATTATGATTTTTAAAATATTCATATTATCGGTAAACTTAAATATTTTAGTCCTTTTAAATGTGCGTAAATTGCAGCAGTGGTCCTCAACCTTTTAGCATAGTTCAGTTTGGTCTTAACCTTTGCATTCCATTGCAATCCTCCTTTTCGTAGAATTCGTCCATTAGTTTGAACTGTAATGTCCACTGCACCTTGGAACTGCAGTGTAAACAACTTGAATCCGTTGTGTACTTGGGTTGATATTGCTTAACTGGAACTAACTTGGACTTCTTGTCAAAATTTACGGAGAAATTTAGAGGACAGACTAGGAATGCAGCTGGAGATAAAAGTGGAAATCAATCATACTGAAAGTGTGCTAGAAGGTTTAGGGCCCATGGTGCAATCTACCCCTTTAAATTCTCATCGTAAACAAATATGCGTCTGACAGGTTATATATTGCAGGTGAGACGCAGAGCAGTTGTCCCATCTCTTCATAAAAAATATCTGTCTGTGATGGTTGATAAGGTTTTCTGCAAATGTGCTCAGAGATTAGTGGAAAAACTTGAAAAGTCTGCTGTGAATGGCGATGCAGTAAATATGGAAGCGAAATTTTCTCAGTTAACTTTAGATGTGATCGGTTTGTCTTTATTCAACTACAATTTTGACTCCCTTACATCGGACAGTCCAGTTATTGATGCAGTTTACACTGCACTGAAAGAGGCCGAAGCTCGTTCTACAGATATTTTACCATATTGGAAGGCAGGTTCTTACTAATTCTCCTTTATATGGGTCAATCCTTAGGGCTAAATTTACCATTTTTCTTCTTTCCATCTGTGCATTAATAGTCTGTGCCAGATGTTTCCAAAGCATGGCAAAGAGCAGGTACATAGCTTACCTTCTGCAGGCACTTAGCAGAAGGCAGCATTGTTGTTTGTAATGTTTGATTTTGACTTTTTTGGATAGAAAGTTTAAATCCTTAAATTATGAAATGAATTTAGTTAAGTGAATAGTCGTATATTTAGATGGCTGAGAGGCCTTACAGATTCAGAACTTATCGTCACAGTTGTCTCTACATGTGGATATTGTAAATCAAATAATCAAAGTTGGCAAGGTATTAAATATTCTGTTGGTTAAGACAGGTTAGCAAACTACATTTGTAGTTTTGTACTTCATAGAACTCCATACGTCTGTATTTTCAGAGATATCATACTTCTAAAACAAAGCAACTCAAGATCATTACTTTCCGACTTTTATTTCTAGTCTAGTAAATCTGATTTTATTGGCTTTGTTTTACATTGTCTTGCCTTTGTTGTACATTGTCCAAATTGTTTTTGCTGGTTTATACTTTCAGTTTCTGATTGTATCATTCATTTAGCAGATTGACTTTCTTTGCAAGATTGTACCTAGGCAAATAAAAGCACAGAGAGCAGTAAGCATAATCAGGAAGGCTGTTGAAGAGCTTATTGTAAAGTGCAAAGAGATTGTAGAGGCAGAAAATGAACAGATTGAGGGAGAAGAATATGTAAATGAGGCCGATCCTAGCATCCTTCGTTTTCTGTTAGCTAGCCGTGAAGAGGTCTTTCAATTATCTTAAGAGTTATGTTCTCCATTTACTTTAAAAGCAATATTTGTCTGTAGTATGGTTGTGCAACAGAAATTGACAAAGATCATTTGCTTTTGAAATAGTTTTTTCACTGCATTATTTGTATTTGTTCTCTCTGCTGTGTTAGGCATCTCTACGAGAAAACTCAGATGCAGAACTACTCCTTTAGTTTTGACTTTTGAGGATGTTTAGTATACATCTGTACGTAAGCTCTTGCTAATAACATGCTCTATATCTTGGGAGCTCGCATTCTACTTGTCTCAGACTTGTGACATATCTCATCTCTGCATGAGCACCGTCAAAGTAATTCACGAACATGAATAATTGCAAGTTTATTTTAAAAAAAATCAAAGAACAAGTTACTTGTTAAAGAGCATGATATTGAGCGATAAAAAGAATATTCATACAATAATATGACATGCACCTCAAAATTATCCTTCTGTTTGTTTCCTTCCATATAGATACTTGTGATAGCACAGATGTATCTAATATATGTTTATGCATTTGGTCAGGTTACTAGTGTGCAATTGCGAGATGATCTTTTGTCCATGTTGGTTGCTGGTCATGAAACAACTGGCTCTGTATTAACATGGACACTCTATCTTTTAAGTAAGGTACTCTATCAAGAACATTCGATTTGTAATAAACAAAAACTAATCTAATACTGATAAAAGTATTAGAGTTGTATTATAATATAGAGGCATAATTTTGTTGAAGGAACATACAGAACAATTTAAAAGGCATGCAATTTTGGTCCTAATCAATCCTTTTGTTTCATCAATTTACATGCATTGCTTATCTATTGATGGCTTTACCCTGCTGAAGAATCCGGCAGCTTTAACAAGAGTCCAAGAGGAGGTTGACAATGTGCTCCAAGATAGACTTCCTAGATATGAAGATGTCAAAGAGCTGAAGTACTTAATGCGCTGCATAAATGAATCAATGCGCCTTTACCCACATCCTCCAGTATGTTTCATATACTTCTATTTTAGATGTACAAGGTCATACTGTTGGCATCATATTACTGTTCTGTCTTAGGTGTTAATAAGGCGCGCTCAGGTTGCTGATGTGCTTCCCGGAGACTATAAGGTCAATGCTGGTCAAGATATAATGATCTCTGTGTACAATATACACCGCTCACCTCAGGTACTTGCTTTATCCCACTATTGCGTGAAGTTTCTTGTAACTGGGATGATAGAATCTTCCACTTTTTACTCTCAAGAGTTTATTATGTTGTCTCGTATTTCATATATCTATCATGGATTCACAGTTAAACTGTTAGTTTATACAAAAGTTATGTTATTCATTTCACTTGATCTGAAATCTTGGCTGATATAAATTGTTCCACTCTGCTGGAATTACAAACTAGATTTTTTTTTTTATTCCATTCTAGAATTTAGATGTTTCACCTTAAACCACTAAATATTAATAATTAATTATATACTTAATTAATAAGAATGAGTAGCTTTTTCCATTTTATTAAAATCTCTGATGATTTTTCCAAGGTTTGGGATAGAGCAGAAGAATTTGTTCCTGAAAGGTTTGACTTAGAAGGACCAGTTCCAAACGAGACCAACACAGATTTCAGGTTTGTTATCGATTTTCTTGTAGTGTTGTCCAGTTGTCATAGTAAAGGAGTTTCTTACAACTACCTAGTAAGATCACGGCTTTTTGTTATTCCACAATCATAGTTTCTGGCCAAAAAGCCAGCTTGTTCAGTAGATATTATTGTCCATATACCTGAGTTGTAGCTTATTACATCTTCCGTTTTCTGACCTGTCATAGGTTTTGTTTAGATTTATTCCTTTCAGTGGAGGACCTCGTAAATGTGTTGGGGACCAGTTTGCTTTGCTAGAAGCAATTGTAGCACTGGCAGTTTTCCTGCAGAATATGGATTTCGAGCTGGTCGCTGATCAAAAGATCAACATGACTACTGGGGCTACAATTCATACAACTGATGTAAGTGGGCTGTTTGCGTCATTTTGTATTTCTTTCATATTTAATACTAGCTAGGCCGCAAGTCTATAGCAAATTGACTGGAAATTATTATACTGTGGAACAATTTATACGCGAACCACTTTGGGTACAGGAACAATTTATCTATTTAACTGACAAGGGTGGCCACTTGCCTTTTATGTGGATATACTAGTACATTGTTAAAAGCAAATCTTTACTTTCCTAATTCCTACTTACTGCAAAGCTCAAGTTCTCAATTTCACAATTTCTGAACCGGACTTTAAAGCTGAAGATGTCAATGGAATAACATTAAGTTATTCTGGATAAGAGTTTTCATTTTTCTCTTGATTAGAGGCATATGAGTTTTTATCGGGCCAAACTCAAATATTTGAAGCTTAATGCCTAGTTAGTTTGAAGTAATCATTGGAGCTTGCCTCTATTCGTGATTACCCTTTTCTTCGCGCAGGGCTTGTATATGAGATTAAGTCCACGGAAAGTTCGGCATGGGCATGCTTTAGCATTCAGGTAATATCTCTTTCATCACTAATGCTTCATTTGTATTTACGCATGCAGAAAGACACTGATTAAATACAAGCGGAGTTTTATTCAGTGAGCGGAATAATAGAATATCTGCCAATTTTTAAGCAATTGAATAGAGAATTGATTTAGTTATGCCATCATGCCATCAAGCCATCAAGGGCAATAAAAAGGGGACCTCAGATAATTAAATTCTCATTCCTGCAAAAGTTCAGGGGTAGGAAAATTCGCGCCATCACGGGCAATAAGATATGCTCGGAAAAACATATTCTTTTTTTTCTTGTGAGGAGCATCTTTCTTATCTCAATTTTCTCATACGGCACTGATCGACTTATATATTCCGTATTTGGTGATTGATGAATTATTTCCTCTTCTTCAGTGAATCAAGTTAATTGGATTAAAGCACAGTAAGATACAAAATAAAGGGCATAGAAGTATGCCAAGTGTCTGCTGTGAAGTTCTAAGAGTAGTTACTGAGGAAACTGATGGTTCAAGTATAATTATAAGAAATTTTCAGGTACAGTGTCCTCAGCTGTATTGGGTGATATAAATTGGTCGAAACTTTAGAATTTATATACAAATTATACTATTCCAGCTACTTTTTCTTGGAAAAGTAAAAAAAAAAAGGGGGGCATATATATATATATATATATATATATATATATATATATATATATATATATATTTCCTATAATTTCTTATCATAGCATATTTCTGTTATTTTTCAATTTTTTTTGGTGCCTTTTCAACTGAAAAAGTTGGTCATTGGGATTCCCATATACTTTCATTTTTTTTCTTTCATTTTTCTGCTTTATTCCTATGGATGTGTATATATGGATGCTTGAGCACTCTATGCATGTTTGCCTAGCATGTGTGACTCCTGGTATTTGTCTTTAAATACGGCTTATGCTCTTCCTTTATATAAGTGATCCTGTGAAGTTTACTTGCATAATCTTCGTAATTGTTACTGTTAAGAATGTACATCTGTGAATGCAACCTGTTTTACGGATGCATGCACACGCATGTAAACACATGAATTTGTTTGTATAAATCACCTCAAATTTGCTGAACCTTAATTGTTTGAAGGTCTCTGTTTTGATGAAAGAAAATAAAAAATTCATTAAGCGAGCATGATCTCCAAACGGGTGATTACATGCCTTGCAAATGCCTGCAAATTCGTTCCTCAAATGCTGGATCAGTACGTGGGTCCCAGCGAAAAATTGGACCAATGTGGGAGCGGTACGAAACTAGTACTTGCACCAAGTGTATCTGGAGAGTTCGTGCACCACACTGGATGCTCCAAACGAATTCAACGATAGGTGTCTTAATATTAACATCTAATCAGATAGACACTATCTATAGTTTCCCAATAGTCTTATATGTATATAAAAATATTACAAGTTTGTGAAATCTTTGTTAATTAGGCATCAACTGGTATTAAAAATCATTGGTTTAAACAAAAACTTGTTTAATTCATAATAAGTTTCTAAAGCTTGTGATTTTGATATATTGATCTTTTACCTGTCAAAGAAAACATGTCGAAAAAAATAAATTTAAACTTTTAATTTAACTTTTAGACCATTAAGATGAGGTTTTAGGGTGCGGTGTATACAAGGTAATAATACACCTGGCGCACACAGTAATTTCTTATTGCTAACCACGGGAACAAACGGGCCGAGAGGAACGGCCCAGGTCCAATATTTGGTGGGCCTTTGGTCCAACTCCGAACAATACAAATCAATCAGTCTACTTCTAGAGAGTTTCGTGTTTTACCTAAAATAGAAAGTTTCGGTCTCGGGCGGAAAAATTCCATCGGTTTAACTTGCAAAAGATTAAACGGCTCCTGAGAGCCCGTTAATGCTCTTGGCTTAACTAGTAAATTTGAGCTTTTTAAAATTTTAGTTGGTGATTTGAAATTAATCAAGCTTAGGAAGTATATGGGGTTTTATGGGAAACAAAGGTTAATCGACGATACGAGTGAATTTGGTAATTTACTTTATCAAATGTAATTACTTTGGTTATTTGTGAGGCTTGGATGATCCAAGTTATAATAATAGAGTTTGGTAATTGATTAGTACATCCTAACTAATTCTTAAATAGCATGGAAATACATGGCTCTTGTGCATACCACCGATCTGAAAAGTTATTATGAGCTAGATAATGCACTACGCTCCAACAGCTAGAGCTATAGAGAAATTAATTGGATGCTTCACCTGGTACTGGAGCATAATCATTACTCTACTTCACAGCAAAGTGCTTAAACGAAGGAAACTTGCGCATGCAGTAATGAATAATAGATGTAAATTCATAAGATTCTGAAAGATTTAGCCAGATTCACTTCATCTTAAGTTATAATAGCTTTCAAATCGCAACATTTTAAAATAAAAACAAATATCCAAGTGAAAATCTAAAATCCATCGTGTAATCTGCAATATACACACACAAACAGGAAAGAAACCAAAACAAAAGGGGAGTAAGATTAAATCACTTATTGGGAGATTAATGATGAATAATGTGCCATTAGCAAGTTCATCAAAATTCAAAATCATCAAAAATCACCAAATGACTGGCTGTGAAAGAATGGAAAATACAATTACGGCATCGATGAACATAACATACAAATTCCGCTGAGAAACTCAATGCCCTTGCAATTTAATCCTTTTTTCTCCTCCTACCTAACTTGTTATAGTATGGAATATGCTCGGATTACCTCAACGATGGGTGCGCGGCACAAAGGACACTTGCCATCCCCTCGAACCAACTCATTTGCGCATTTTGAACACGCACACATGTGCCCACATCTGAAAACAGAACTCATATACATCAATATACAAGACATTAACTGTATAAGTTAGGCTCGTGTTTGAGTCTCTAGATGTGACAAATAAACCAACCTGTAAAGAAGGGAGTCGATATGACCATCACAGCAGACACAACAAGTCCCTTTCCTCACATGACTCCATTTCGATCCATCCTCTGATGTCTCTGCACCCATTCCTGTTGATTTTTTCCAAATGTCATTATTCATAAGAGAGGAATTTGGCAACTGTTGAGTTATTTGGCCCATGCTTTGGGCTTTTCCCACTAAAGAGAATTTAGACCTTGATGTAAGCACATTACAAGAGACTAACTACCTACTTGTTTATAGCGGCATAAGTTACATATTTATGATTGTAATTCTTTGAGAAGTGCACATTCTACAGGTGCTAGAAATCAATCTTGTTAACACAGTTTCTGCAACGTTTGCATAGACCAAGAAAATGTTAACTGACCTTGTCCTCCTGCAGATCGATTTAAAGCAGCTGAAACTTCCTGTCTGACCGAGCGTTGTAACTCTAGTTGCATATCCATGCATGCTTCTAACATCCGTTGCAAATTACTCATTCCCTGCTGTAGTCTGGCCATTTCAGCTCTTAGATCGCTGATGATTTCCGAATCCTGCACCAAAAGAAGTTTGGTGTCAAACACCCATAAACAAACATGTGGCAAGGAACTAAATTTCAAAAGATTACCACAGAAGAAGGTTCGCAAGTTTTTATTCTCTTGTTGCTTGTCAGGAATTCAGAATATGCAGGAAAAGATATTTAGCACAGAAAACGTATCATACAAACAAATGCTAAGGCTCATGATTTGGAATGCTATCGTGCAACATTTTGAAGTATATATATTACTTAAGTAGTCAAACATTTGAAGCTCCAAGTTAGAGAAATGAACGGAAGATTTTATAAACTATATAATCAGGGAAGGATAGCACACAATTTCTGTTCGATGCACGCTCTGTCGAGTCCAATCACTACGATGTAATTCTGAGGGCCGTAGAGGTGGGGGAGGAGGAACTGGAGGAGGTTGTAGCACAAGTTGAGGTCGAGAAACAGGATCCTGCTGAGCCTCGTTTGGATTATCACCTTCATCTTCAGCTTGATCTTCCTCAAGCGAAGCAGGAGTTGGCAATGTTCCTTCAAGATCCCAACCGAAGGGAGAACGGCCTTGTCTTTGAACATAAGACTGTATTAATTGGTCCAAACTTTCACGGAAGCTACTGCTAAGAAGATTTGAAACGCTCCGCCTGCAAAGTACGAATGGGTTAAACCGATAATGGGCCAATGTGTCACAGAGATGTTATGAGTTTTCACAAAAAGAAGCCACCATCTTTTTTTTTCTTTCGGTTTTGCAAGTTTGATCAACGTTTTTGTTTTTTATAATTTTGGCCCAAGTCTTCCTTTAAGGACTGAAATATCCTTAACACTCCTTGTGATGAATATATGCATCAAAGATTCTACAGAGGGTTATTCTGATCAACAAAAGATAGTTTATTGAAAGTAACAAAAACAAACAAGTGAGTAAAAGTTTCCAATGGACTTCTTTCCAAAAATGGCCAAGATCTTATGTTTTCTGAAAGAGGAGAATTACCTGCTTAGTAGCTCCCTGAGCTCCATGCCATAAACATTGTCATCATCAGGAGGACTAAACCTGCTGATTCTTCTGCTAAGAATGGACTGTTCACCTGTTGGAGGATCTAAAATTACTTCTTGCCAGTTTGTTACAGACTCTCGAGTATCATCCTCACGCCAGTCCTCGTTCACTTCTAGGAAATGGCTATTCTCTCCATCTTCATCTTCAGGTATCTCACGTGCCCATTCATGTTCCACATTTTCTTGCCAGCTCATAACAGGTTCTTCTTCAGTTCCCCGCCTTTCGTGAAGCCCTGCATCATACTCTTCCTCTTGCCAATTTTGTTCTTGGGAAACCGAATCTCGCTGTACACTATCAATTGATATGTTTCTGTTTGGGATCTCGACAGTCGCGTGCACCTCTGTTTGTTGATGTACCTCAGTATCCTGAACGTTAGTTTGAGGAAGGATGGGGTTATCATTTAATTCCTCTGATGCCATAGTCCTGTGAGACTCATCATTTCTCGAGACATTTGTGTTATGACTGTGTGGCAGGTCAGTTCTGGAGCCATCATTGTTGCGAGTACCAGAAAACTCTGAATGGCTACTCGCTTGACCACGGATAACGTTTTCAAGTCTGAAGCGAAGTTCTTCCCTAGTTCGAGAAGAATAGTATGTTAAAATGGGGAATTTCCAAGCAACAATGGCACTGCAGCACTATATCCCAGGAAGACGAGATAAACATTCAAAATGCACCTAATTTTCTCTTGGAAATCACTCGAAAAAAAAAACCTCTTGGAATAAGACAGTCATGATATTTTACGCTGATCTAATTAAATATGGAATCTGGACTAAATGGCATGCCGAACCAATATGACTAAACAGAGGAAGGAGGTTATTGGCATATCTGATATTAGGATCGGTCAGAAGCTCTCTGAAGGTTTGTAGGGAAACAGATAATGGTCAAAATTGGCATAGTAGATTCATAAATAAAGCAAGAGAAAAGTAGAGCTCTATATAGGTTTGGTTTTTCAAATTAAATATACTTGACTATAATGCTTATCTCAAACACCCAATCTATTAACTATAGGAGTAAAAATTAACCTAATTTTACGAAAATGTTCTAGAACTAGCTAGTTGGCTTCCACTGGAAGTATGACAAGCCATGAGAGCATTAGGCAACATTGAGACCTCAGAAAGCAATTTTATTGTGCAAGTCAGAAAAAACAAAGCTGAGTTTGACCTAAGATCTATTACATGAAAGGGATTTTTCTGTTCTTAACTTTTCTTTCTTTCCTTTTACTTTAAGGAGGGTTCAAGGATGCATATGTCTCCTATTTTTTTGTGGGCTCAATATTTAGTGCTTAATCTTGGTAAAAGAATAATATACTCTTGACAAACTTCTAGTACACAATTAATAGAAATTAATACATGTTTGATAGTAATCCAAATTGCAGGCAAAAGGTAACTTGATGCTTAGTGCTGAAATAAACGAGCATATATTTGAAAACTGCTCTTGGAATTTAGGATATATCCGGACAATTTTCACATTACCTTTTAACTAGAGTGAAACTGGATAACTCTGTGTTTAAAATTCTTAAAGCATGAAACACATAGAACTCTTCAGTATCATCTTCATTACCATTGTCACATGTTATTACTGTTCCATCTTCTATTATTGCCAAATTTACAAGAATCAATTTGGAAATCAATTAATTAAGCTTGATCTGGTTTCTCTTTGAAGCACAAACATCCAAAACAATGTATTCTTGTAGGTTAGGACATGGAAAAGTATGATTATCACATAAGAGAGACACAAACCTATCTGCCTAGTGCTGATGGGGAAGATAGATACTACTAGGAGCAAAAGTCACATTATCAGTAAAAAAAAGAGTCGCATTATCACAAAAAGGGCAAACTAAACCATACCTCAAGCCAGAGACGGGATGCCGCTGTCTTAACAGGCCTAATTCTCGAGCTGCCATGGACGGTGGCCTCTCATCCTCTGTAGGCCTTCCATTATGCAAGAATCTACCTCGAAGGAATGACTGGAAAACGGCTATTGTCAGACCCCTTAGACCACAAAATTTACAAGCAGAACATCTACTTACCAATAAGCAGAAGATACAAGTAAAACTTTTAGTTATGTGTTTCCAGAAAGCAAGTGTACTCACAATTCCAGGATTATACACTGTAACTTAGTATGCGAAAGTTTTATTTTCATCACAGCTATAGGCATCTGATTAAACATTAGATGGTTAGGGCATTTGTCATGGTTGATTGCCAGATGTTACTACTAATACGTAAAATCAGAATCTTCAATTGTTCTATGTAATTGATCTCTATTTAAAGAGTATTAGCAAAGTTGAATTAAGTATATTGACAAAGTGAAAAGCCAATCTTTTACTTTCAATTTTATTGCCTACTGAATGCATTTCGAGGAGAGAATTGGAAATAGTAAGCAAATCAAATAAAGGTCGGGAATCGACAACGAAGAGGATATACAAGGTTGGTTGTTCAATGACCTGGATGCGCTGCCGGTGAGCGAAATCTGAAACGGCGCGATGCTCCGACAATCCCTGAAGCTCCCTCTGCCTGTCTCTAACAATCCGCATGATGAGATCGAGCCGAGCTTGCCTTCCTCGCAGCCTCAGCAGGTCTCTCCTCACATTCTCCGGCTGCCCCTCCTCGTGGTCGGTGGTGGCCGGCCCTTCCCTCTCCTCTCTCCTACTCCCTGGGGAGTCTCTCTGGCTCACCATCTGAACCCACTCCCTCACCAGCCTCACCCTCTCTCGCTCGGTCTCGCCGAGCCACTCCGCCCTCGGGCTATCGCCACCGCCGGAGTTGCGAGACGCCGCGGACGAGTCCGCGGTTCCGCTCTCCGCCATCCAACCCCGAAGAATCTGCCTCACTCTCTCCCTCTCAACGCCGCCGAGTTCGGGGGATTGCTCTCTGCTCGACCCCCTCCCGTCGTCGTCGTCGTCGTCGTCGTCTTCTTCTTCTTCGACGGGAGGCCGTGGGGCCCAGCGACGGTCCTCGGCACCGCGGCGCTCCGCCGGGGCGGGGGCGGGAGGTCTCGTCCGATCCCCGGCGGATTCGGCGCCCTCGAGCTCGCGCCACCGCTGGAGGACGGAGGAGGCGCGCGCGGCCGCGGGGCGCTCGACGGGGGAGCGGGACGCGCCGCGGGACTCGCGGAGGAAGGAGGCGTCGAGCATGGACACGGTGTGGAGCCCCGCGAGCGCCATCAGCTCCGACTCGCGGTTGCGGCGCTCCATGGTCGTGATCATCATCTCCTCCGCCTGGCGCGCCACCCACCGGCTCATGATCCGCGACTGCCGCCGCGCCGCCGCCGACGTCTCCGCGAGGTCCTCCCCCTCCAGGTCCGACCTCCGCCTCCGCCGCGCCACCTGCTCTCCTCCCCCTCCTCCTCCTCCTCCGCCGCCCTCGTCCTCGTCTCCGCCGCCGGAGCTGCACGCGGCGGCGGGGCTCATGCACCCGTCGATGTGGCCGCGGACGAGCTCCTCGAGTCCCCGCCGGAACTCCCGATCGGCCGCGTCCTGCTTCTGACGGAAATCCGCCATTCCCCTTCCCCTTCCCCCTCCGATCGAACGCGTTAGGGTTCGCGCATCAGGGAGAAGAAACCCTAGCGGAATCCGATCGCGACGAGCATTTCCTTCTCGGGGTACTTATAGAGAGTAGAGCTCGATTAATGCTTCGATATATATATATATATATATATATATAGTGATTAAATATTAGCGAATGACGCGGGAGTGAGTGAGGAAACAAGAAGAAGAAGAAGAAGAAGAAGAAGAAGAAGCGCCTCGTCGCAGATCCCAATGAGAATGAGGCAACGAAGAGAGGAGAGGAGAAGAGGATGAAGCGAGAGAGAGAGAAAGGGAGGGAGAAGCGGCGAGTAACTAAAGAAACGAAAAAGGGGGAGTAATAATATTCCTTTTTCTTTATTAATTAATTATTAATTATTATTATTTATTATTATAATAATCACTCAACGTCCACGTCGTAATTCCGAGGGCACAGTGATGGGCTGCCACGTGGATTTGTCTCTTTCGACATCTTTTCATAAGACCGAGGGAAGCCGAGGAGAGCTAATTATTATTATTATTTTTAATAATTTTTTAATATTTTTTTAGACTTGTTCGTGCAGAGGTTGACGCTAAGTATTAATCCAAAATTTTGAGATGTTAGAAAAATATAATTAATTCATTTAAAGCGTATAGACACAGCACTCACGAGTCTCGATTGTGATATTCCGTTCAATCAGTCTCATGCCACTTCGAACATGACTCGGTCCAACTCAGTCTCACGTCATTTTGAACATGACTCAGCCCAATCTGACCTTCCGCCATAAGGGCAGGATGCTGATCCATTTAAGCCAACAGTTTAAAAACTATTTTTCATTTATTTAGTTATTAAAAAATTAATTTTTTTAAATTATATTTTTTTAAAAATTATTTAAAAAATAAAAATTATGAGATTTTTATAGGAACCTAACATTTTTTTGAAAAATTAGAAGGTGGAGTATTGATTTGGGAGCAAGAACGTTTTATGTATTATAGTTATTTAAAATATAACTTTAATGTGTAATTATTATATTATGTTTTATTAAACTCTCGTTTATCTTAAATAATTATATCTGTTATAACTACTGCAGAGAAAATTTATTAGAGACCGAGAAAGAATATATTATAACTATTTTTGTTTATTTATTTTTAAAGCCAAAAGACAGAATTGGGAGGAGGAATTTTATTAAGAGTGGAGTAGGTGTGGAGGGTGTGATTTTTTTTTTTTTTTTTTTTTTTTTTTTTTTTTTTTTTTTTTTTTTCCCTCCGAGGAAATGGTTTTGTGGCTCGAGCCCAACCATTGTTATACTCCATTTAAAACGGTCAACATGATGATCCAATAACTAGTGTACAACAGCTAGAACTAAAATTAAGAGCAGTGACTCATTTTCTAACTTAAATTTCGCCTTTTGTTTGTGAAACGTTTTTACATCTATTTTTAGTTTTTTAAAAAAACTTAAAGAAAAAAATGATAAGCAACTACCACACTCCGGGGACGTGTTTGGTTCGAAGTCGGAATCGGAATCATAATCGGGATCGAAATAAGCTGGAATCGAAATCGGAATCGGAATCGGAATGACTCATTACCTAATTCTGTTTGGTTCGTCACTTAAATCAAAATCGGAATAAATCATTTCCGTTGTCGGTGTTTGGTTAAGGTAGATATAAAAAACGTAATCAAATTAATATACTAACTTTATCTTTATAATATATTAATTTAAATTCAAATTAAAAATTAAATATTAAAAATTTACATCAAAATTTTAACTAATGTTAAAATTTTAAATCTATTTTTTAAAAAAAAAATAAACTTTGAAATTGAGTGGATAATTCAAAATATAAAACTAAATTTTGATTTATTCAAATTCAAACTTAAAATTACAATTACAATTTTAATTTGAATCCATAAATCTAATTTAAGTTTTAAATAAAATTTGAATAAAACTTTATATAAATTAAAATTTAATTTAAATTCAAATTCATAAGTTAGATTCGAAATACTTGATTAAATTTTAATTTTTAATTCAAGTTCAAATTAAAATTTAAAATTCAAAATTTAATTTCTAAATTTAAACTCATATTTTAATTTAAAAAAGTTGAAAAAATAAAATTAATCCGAATAAATATCCATTCCGTCCGGATTCAACTTCCAATCCGGCAGATTGGAAAAAGAGGTGATTAGAAAATTTCCATTCCACTTGGAATCGGAATCGGAATGGGACTCCCGCGTATCAAACACCCACAAACAGATTCGTCCATTCCGATTTCGATTCCATGGTAAAAAAGAAGCGAACCAAACACGCCCCGCATAGTTTATAGCGACTCTTCTATAATCTTAAAAATTGAAGCTGCGCGCGATTTCTAATTTTTTTGACAACTCTCTTTTTAATGTATATTAGAGTATATTTCTCTTTAATAGTTTCAGTCGTATAAAATTAAGCTCCCAATTTCCAAGTAGGTTGCTTAAAAGAGTCTTTCACTTGAGAGGGTCGGTTTCTCTACAATCATGTGCAAAATAAATCTTGCACACAGAACAATTGAACCATCTATCTGTGGTAAGGTATATTTAGATTATCCAATGTAGATGTTCTGAAATTGTTTAATTCGTACTCATAACTTTTCTACGCCTGAAATTGCACTTTATGTGTGTCCCCTTCTACGATTTAGAAGGTCCAAAAGATTTTCCTTCTCCAAATACTATAGAACTATAATAAGAATAACTATCAGAGAATGCAACAACAAAATGAATATTTTTGATACCATAATTGGAAATCAGGCCTAAGTTAGACTTGTTGCCGCCTCGCGCCGCATGAGCACGAGAAATGCAGCTTATGCCCTATTTTGGATAAGATGCATTATGTATGATAAAAAATAAAAAAAAATACAATACAAAATATTTTTTTGCATATAAATTTTCTAGAATTCTACTTAAAAAATGTGGATGTAGTAGCAGAGGAAATTAAAGAACCAGTGGACACTCGGCTAGTGGCTATAAACCTGGGTGAAAAAAGAAGACCAAAAATTAATTGGCCATTGAATAAAAAAGTGACAAGCTCCACACGTGCATGCATCCCATTCGAACCATGCATTTGGGCATTACAAGTCCAAAAGCACAAGCAGCAAATGATCGTCATCGTCATCATCATCATCATCGTCATCATCATCCATTAAAAATCTAGAGCACATTGAGCCTTATATTAATTTACCCAGATTTATAATTGCCTTTATTCTCTGACCCTCTTCTTAGTTAAGACGGAAGGTATTTTCTACTACAGTTATTTTATATAAAAATAATACAATCAAGTTTAAGTTTTCATATATATAAAAGTGCAAAATAAGTTTTTTTGTTTAAAATATTAATTTAACATAAATTATCAGATTACTTCTGATTGTATTATAGAAATAATACAATCAACTTAATGATTAGTTTGGAATATATTATATATTTTATATCTGTTACAAACAAAATTTTACTGCTACGACGAAGAAATTATTCTTTAAAATTTTTATCACCTACTGTAAATAGAAAATTTCGCTAATTATATTGTAATTTTAGATAGTTACAGCAATAGATAGCAAGAAGTTTTGATTTTGAAGCTCACATCAGCCTCAGCTTTCTACCACACCAAAAAATTCAGACTCTTTCAATTGTCAAAGGATAGATCTAACGGCAGAAAACTCGATAGTATTAAGAGCTTGGTACTATCGATAGTATAGTAGCCGAATTCTATATATATATATATATATATGCATGGAGAGAGTTAAGAGAGTCGTGCATGAGATTGAGGGGCGGCGCATGGGATAGATAAATAAAAGGGCTTAAAATTGCTCGGGGATCCCAAGCCCCCTCCTCGGCCACCATTGCATGCAAACCTTGTCCCCTTTACTCCCCTCACCATCCCTTCATTGTTACCAATTAAGTAAGCGCCTTTCCCTAAAATGCCAAAGCTATAATTAAGTATTAGTACATGATCCCTTGCTTCATTTTCCCTCAAAGATAGAGAGAGAGAGAGAGAGAGAGAGAGAGAGAGAGAGAGAGAGAGAGAGAGAGAGGAGAAGGAAAAAAAAAAAAAAAAGTAAGAAAAGGGGGGAGATGCTAGTTATTGTTTAGTTGGTAAAAATGTATGGATTCTGCAACTATAATTCCTCAGCTTTTGATTATTTGCATGCAATTCATCGAATGATTTTTATTAAATTAATAGAGATCGAAGATTTTGCCAAATTCTTTAGTGGTTTTTCGTGAAATTCAATAGTTTTGATCACTTTTCAGTAAGTAAACTTAAACACATCAACAGCTAATAGCTAATGGAGCTGTTAAAGCTTTTAAAAAATAACTTAATTAAGTAGAAAATTTTAAATAAAACACTTTTATCTATTCCGTCCCTAGATCATTCCAATTATTATGTTTTGGATTAGACATATATAATTTTTTTAAAAAGAAAAACTATTTGTTAAGATAAGAAGAAGAAGAAGATACACACTCCAATTATTCAGGTTGTACTCACATCTCCACAACCTATCATTTGTTGTGATATATTATTTACAAAGCTCCAAAGAGTACTTAGGTGCCAAATGTATATAGTTTCTCATGTGCTCTCGCATTCTTGGAGTTACCTTGAATGAATGGAATAATATCGGTTGCGATAGTTGACAGATCATAACAGATGCCTTAACTTTAGGGTACATTACCTTTCAACATTTCTTTTATTTTTTTTCTCTAAAATTATGTCTTTTTTATTTTTGATCTTTGTCGAAAATTGATTGATTGATCAGTAAAAATGGACCACAATCTCTAGAAGAATTAATGATCAACTGAGGAAAATTGAATAAGGAATCAAACTGAATTGAAGTCCATCGAATCACGAAAATGTGGTTAACCGAACTGAAAAAACCAGTGCCTACTTAAATGTTCACATGCTAAATCGACATTTTTAGCTCGATTTCAACTTGAACCTCCACAAAACATGTTTAGGTGAAATGGTTATTGCATAATTAGTTTCTTTAGCCCGATTCATCTCTATACTAACTAATTTTCTATTATCTTATTAAACTATGCACGTAAAGTGGAAATTTTTGATAACAACATTACCTGATTAATTATTATAGTTTGACTTGATTTCCAAAAAAAAATTTTGCGCTAAGTTTATTTTTTAAATACTTCAAATATTCTAGATCAACTCTGACGGAGCTGATGATTCGAAAGTCTCATCATCGAAACAGCTTAGAAGCACAAAAGCCTAAGTGCTAGCTTGTAAGAGCACTACTCTGTATAAATTTATTCATAGCGTTAATGTAAGTTTATTATTTTGCACAACTCGAATGCTCTACTTATCACCTCAATCAGATCATGTGTCATGGTTATTATATTTTACTATTGGAGAACCCGCTTGGTGTTGGAAATTGTGCAGGTTATTTTTCATTGGGTACAAAGTGGGATAAGATGGTGAATAAATATCATCCTTATCAAAT
Organism: Puya raimondii; assembly: GCA_016920855.1. NCBI lineage: Eukaryota > Viridiplantae > Streptophyta > Magnoliopsida > Poales > Bromeliaceae > Puya > Puya raimondii. The sequence goes on along the minus strand of JABWPP010000050.1, from coordinate 105,468,356 downwards.
CAAACACCATCAAAGATGCAGCAATTCTCACCTTGTATTGGATCCCCAAATGTTCCTGGGACCCCTAATTAGCTCTGAAGATACAGCAATGGTGGAATAATTTACTACTGATATTTTTTTACCGAAAAGAAATTACAAATTCTCAAATAGTTCTACTTAAAATTAAGGCACCGTTTGGTTCGGAAACAAAAGAAGGAATAAGAAAAATAAGGACCTTATTCCATCCCTTGTTCCCAAATAATAAAAAAATTTCATATTCCCTTCTTAATAAATTATCTTAGAATAATCCTTTTTTTTTTTAGAGAAAGGCAGCACGCTATCCGCTTCGTTTATTTCTTTTAGAAATAAACTTAGCTGGAAATATGAATCAACTATGATTCAAACTCGGAACCTCGGGTACCAACCACCAAGCCCTTTGCCACTTGCGCTAGAAACAGTCGGTATCCTAGAATAATCCTTTAAGAGGGTGAAATTGTTGTTCCACCCTTTTGATGGGTGGAACAACAATTCCTTCATTTTATACCTATACTTATTTAATAATATAATATTACAAATTAATATATTATATATTATTTTATTAACTAATTAGGTAGATAAATAATTAATCACTTACTCTATTACTATAATAAGTATTTAATTAACTATTTGAGTAATTAATTTATTATTCATAATTAATTAGCTAATTAAAAAAATTAATATTTAGTGTGTTTATGCAATAACTAATATTTACATTAATTAATTGATTAATATTTTGACTGATATATAACTAATTAAATAATTACTTAATTAATTTATTAATTTATTAACTTAATTTGTTAATTTATCAAATTATTTATTGCTAGTTAATTTATTAATTAACAGTCCTATGGTTAATTAATTAATTATTAATTAATGTCCCAATTAATTTATTAATTAATATTTTTGATTATCTAATAATATTCATGATTTATTTATTTATTAAATTCTTATTTAATTAATATTTTGATGTTAATTAATTATATAAAATATTATTATTTTAAAACTATAATTACTCTTATTCCTATTGTTCTTATCTAACTATCCAAACACTATTTTTTTTATTATCGAAAATAACCTAATTTTTATCCAAACATAAAATTATTTTTATACATGCTTATTTTTAAAGTTGTACCTATCTCAAGAATAACAAAAAAAAATTATCGTCGAATCAAACGATACCAAACAGTATAATTTTTAAAGCTTCTCAGAAGATGAACAAGCCCGTAGAGACACACCATGTGATTATGGCTCTCTGTGCCAATTTTTTTTTTTATCGATTTGATAGAAGAAACCAAGAAATAAGCAGCAACATGTCTCAAGTTAATTTTTCAAGTTACCATCCCTAGTAGTTTTATCATCAACCACAAATGTATTTTTAGTATTTTTATTTAACCCTTCTTTTTTTACGCCTGGACTTAATTAAGATAATAAAAGTAAATTAATGAATCTTAGGAGCCTGAAGAAATTTGAACCCAGAACCTTTTTATTCCGATACTATGTGAAATAATGTGAAATAACTGTTGTTCTTCGAAAGCCATCAGAGAACGACTTTATACCCTAGAAAATCCAAATCCCTTCGCCCATCTCTAAGTAAAAATTAAATCTATTCTTTGGAACTTGCGAAGTAGAAGAATATGGCAAATTTTTCGGTCAAAGTGAATGATAATTTCTTGTAGTTTCAGGTGTAGTTTCCCAAACAGGTGCTTGACTTTCATAATTTAATGATTTTATAAGAGGATTATAGATAATTTTTTTAAATTCCAAAGAGGATTACGGAGAATTAGGCACCTACCATGTGCATGCGAAAAGAACAAAAATATTGATTTATACAGTATCCTAATTTAAGTCATATCAATTTACATCATATTAATTAAAGAATCTATGTTCAAAATTAGTTCTATAATTGCATGAATAAATCTTTGTACACCTCTAGTCTTTTGCGTTGTCAATGGAGTAGTGTAACCCCAGTACTTAATATTCATTTTGGTTATGGCATTATAAAAATTTGATAAAAACGTATAGAACTTATCTAAATTATGGAATATTTTGATTTTGTTATCCAATCTTTCAAAATTTTAATTTTATTTAATTTAAGTCAGTTGACGATGGTTTGAATTTAAAATTTAAATATATCATATATCTTTACAGGTTTAATTAGTATACTTTATACAATTCTCGCAACTAAAAATTTATTAAATTAAATAATTACTTTAAATTTTAAAATTAAAATGCTGTTGACTAACTCAAATCAAACAAATTGAATCAAAATTTTGAAAGGTTAAATACTCAAATCAGAATGATCAATAATTTAGATAAGTTTCGCATGTTTTTACCTAAAAAAATTTTACTTGTGGTTTCAGTGCCACCAATCTATCTTTTTGCACAAAATATTTATTACAGAGAAATTTAATAAGAAAAAATAGTGAAATAAAAATAAAAACAAAGGACAAGTAGGCAAGGCTTAAAAGGGGTTCCCAATTGCTATCATCCATGCAGTACATTGTCCCCCTTACTACCTATCAGCTTCTAGGGTTTCAGCAAAGTTCCAATTCCCTAGGAGACAACATATTTACATGTGACATGATCCACTAAGTTGTTGGAGTTTTCTAAGCACTTGGATCCTCAAATCCACAATGGGTCACCAAATGAGGGTACTATAGGATACATCTTTCTCTCACTTATCTATTTCACTAGTTCATTCATTTTCCCATTTACATGTGGGGGGGACCAAACTCACTGGTGAAATAGTATTGTTGTAGCCCTACTCTTGGAATAATAGTTTGAGAATTTACCTATTTGGCCTAGATAAGTGTTGGGGCTGAGGTGCAAGGGAACTTACTAGCAAATGATTAGTCATATATCAAATTCAAACCCCTGAGTATAATATCTTAAAGTATGATCTCTCCTCCTAAAGAGAGTACCGAAGCTACTTAGAGCCAAGATGGTCCCACTTTTGCTTCTACTTTCAACAGAAGCAGACTGCAACAGAGCAGTTGGCAGAAAAAATAAAAAGATTTCAACCTTCAACAGTAAAACTCTAATTTAACACTTCTGCTTATACCATACAAAGAAGTTGAGACAACAGAAGCGAACAAGCTAAACCGAGTTTTACCGTATGTTCTAAGTTTTAAGCGCGGATCGAGAGAGAAAGCACAGACACGCTTATAGCTCAAGCGGCTTCGCTTTAGCATTTAAAAAGTGCCTTTTGGAGAGGCAGAAGCCCCTGTTTTCAAGGGTGTTGTATGCTAGTCAAACTAAGCAAATTCATAAGATTTAGGGCATGGAAAAGTGCATGTAATCATGACTAATAAGTATTTTTCACTAATATAACCTCATCATCGAAATGAGCATATGGAGATTATATACCCACGGAGGTCCCAGGAACAAGTGGGTTAGTTGCAATGACCACCCATATAATCCATTATTTTTCAGTAGATACATGAGTGTCCAAACAAAACCAAACCAAGCTTACTCTAGGCTCTTCTGAGCATGATGAGTGGGTGGTTTAATTATAGGTTTAAAGTGTGAGTTATTTATATGGCAATCATATTACCTATATGAGCCAGCTTTTCCGGTACACGAAAAGTCTAAAAGCTGATATGAACAAAGAGTAAAGATGTCCTTGGAGCTTAAACTAAGTGAATTTGTCACACCTTGAATAATCATGCAATGGAAAATGCTTGTTACACCCTAAAACCCCATGTTAGGAAAGGGAAAATGTACAAAGACCCTATGAACTTTAGCTCTTTTGCTAGTCGGCGTTAAGAAATGTAGTCGCCAAGGCGCCTGTTTACGAAAGAGCTAAAGTTCACAGGGTCTTTGTACATTTTAACCATTAGGAAATGTTGGAAAAATGATAAAGTCATGGATAAGAATATCTTGCTAAGCATTAACCATTCTACTGAAATTGGTGGTACTAATAGAACAAAGCCTTGCCAATAGCTTTTCTGTGTACTGTATATCTCTAGCATAATAGCTAATTAGTGAACATTGGGTGCCCCTACGATACTATGGGGCAGGTCCACAGGTAACAGGTTTTTGATTCTTCTTAGTTGAGAACCAAATAATTGGGTTAAGTACGAGCTTATAAAGGTGACACAAATGATATGAGTTATCTTTTCGTCTCTATTTTCTGAAATGTAATGTTCACTCCTGTGTTTCGAGTCGACTTCAAATCTGAATTTCGAATTACATCTATATAATTCAAAACTTAGAACTGTGTTCCAGGCCCCATTCTCTACAAAGTCTAAGAGATCCTTCTAAGAATTTTGAGACCTTCAGTCGAGCCACTGTCGATTCGTAGGACATTCTGCAGCACTTCTCTGGAAGAGCCGAGAGTAAAAACTCTAGAACAAGGGTGGATTAACAGGACTTACATGTACGACGCCGTCAGCAAATGCTCTTCGGATCTTCTAATTGCTTATTAAAGTTATTTACGGCTCAATCTGATGTCTGCTTAGATTTATCTATGCAGTTTTCTTGCTAGCTATACCTCAACATACAAGAGTTAACGGTAGGCATAAATTATAACTATTAATTTAAAAAGAAAAGAATGTGAAGAAGGTAACCCTGCTATAGATGTGAGAGACGACCAGATGGAGCCTTCTTATTCTCGCGAGAACCATCTCTTTTCCTTTTTCATGGTCTTGAGCTTCATTACTAGTTCTTCACGCTCCGCCTCCACCTCAGCATATTGGAGGCTCATGTGGAGGTAACGCTCCTTCATATCTTTTAACTCCGCCTCTAATGACGCTACCTTACCAGCACTGCCTACTTTCATAGCATTCTCGCTCATGGCTTTTTTGAGAATTTCACCGTTATCCGGTCGCTTCTCAGAGAGAAAACTGCAGATAAATGCAAAGCTTGTTCAGCAAATAGAGTCAAAATTAATGCAATTTGTTTACGATCAAATAATCCATGCATGAGCTATAGTATATGACAGAAATCTGTAACATGAACGCTTACATGAATAAGGAGCCCCAGAATTTAAAATTTTCCATTTGCCAAAGAACAAAACGAGTAGACTTTCTTAAATAGCGATTAAGTTACCATCTAATATGACTCATAATTGGCAGATATAGAGTGGTTTATCTAATTGGTTTTATAACTCTAGGGTAGTGAATTACTGTGGAATAGTAACGTTCAATATCAAGCTGTTTTGAAGCAATCTACTCCAAAAAAAGTACAGATGTTTGGCACCTAATAGCTACGGTTGGCAAGTCCATTATGTAATTTGACACATTCTGAACTTCAGAAGTTCTGTAACAGATTAATGAAATTGCCAACCTATGAATACGTATAAGAGAGACATTCAGAAAGTCGGTACTGGCGATATTTCTGCTAATCTATTTCACAATGATATATCCAGTTTATAGCTGTCAAGAAATTAATTTTTAGTATAAATAATCCTAGAAATGGACCTTAATCACATATGTCAAGATGTCGTGACAAAACAAGTCTAAAAGCTTTTAACAAAACAATTTATATTTATCTCACACATACACAGATCACTTTACCTTTCAAGTTGCGATTTATACATGTTGCTAGCCTCCCGAGCCTCAGCAAGTTCAGCTTCAAGCAATTGGATCTTCAAATGAAGATCGGCTTCACTTTTGACTAGTGAGCCATCAGTGTGATTGGGGGGCGTATCTTCACCCTACAAAAACAGCATACCAACCTTAGAAAAGTCAAAATGAATCTCAGGACTTAATTATTTTTTTTTCCAAAACAACAATAAAATCTCTCTTTCACAGCAGAAAGTCCCCATTGAGAGCACAAACCTGAATTATGAATTTCTGAGGATAATACATGCAGTATATATTCAAGAGGATGTCATGGAAAACTGTGATCAAGAGTATCATAATAATATCACAATTCATATATATAAATCTTGTTGGTTGACATCAAACTGCTGTTAATCCTTTTCAAAAAATTCCTCTCTCAAACATATAAACATTTACTGGAAATATCAAATATAAAGATTTAATATAAATTGGGAGCTCTATATGGCTTACCTCATTTGTGACTTTTTCATCCCGGTCTTGCTCTTTCTTTAGCATCACTTCCTTCTCCATGAGTTGAGCTTTCCTCATGAATTCATCTTTCTCCTGCTCAAGAGATTGCATCTTCCTCTGGTACTCACTATTTGCTCTCTTCATCCTACTAAGCTCGTTCTTTAACTCTGTTTCATGAGCACATGAGGCTTCTTTGACGGAAAGATCACTCTCCAGCCTTAGGAGCTTTGCTTCCAGGGCAATTTTGCTACGCCTGTTATCTTCTCCACTGTCCAAAGCCTTCTGCATACTTGAGACTTTATCCATCAAAACAACTCTTTCCGTCCTCAATTCTTCACACTCTTCAGATGCCGACTGTAATAACTCATCTAGTTTCTCTTTCTCAAACTTTGCCTCATCGAGAGAACTTTTAAGCGCCATGACGTTATCCTGAAGATAAGCTGATTTTTGCAGCTGAGCCTTTAATTCAGAAATTTCTTCCATTATTTGCTGTTTTTCATAATCAGTGGTTTTAAGTTTTATTTCTAGTTCATTTGACATCTTTCTGAATTTCTCTTCACTAGACTTTACATCCTCTATTAACCTCTGCATATGCTCAATGTCAGTCATCAACATTTCCTCACTTTGTTTGGAAGCATTAAGCAAATCAACTAACCCTTGAATCTTGTTCTTAGATTCTTGACGGAGTGTTTGTAGCTCAGTTTCACACAGCTTCATCTGGGTGTTGGCATCTAGAAGATTAGATTCAAGTTTAGCCTTATCTGAGCGCAGGCTAGAGACCTCATGTATGGCATCCAATGCAATTCTTTCTCTCTCATCATGAGTAGAGGAAACCTGTGTGGTGAGATTCGCTATCTCTCTTTCAAGATTCTCAATTTCAACTATCTTTTCCTTTTCCATCTTGTTTAACATGAGATGTGCGCGGGTTATCTTCTCTTCATGTTCCTTGTGCTCTTGGAATATACTTTCTAGCTCTGAAAGCAAAGATTTCTCCTTAGAAGAGATATCCTTTTGCAGTGAAGAAAGTTTTACCTCTAAAAGCTCAACCTTTCTACAAAAATCAGTATTCTTCTTTTGTGATTCCTCCAATTCCAGCTCTACATGCGTAACATGGTCATGCAGCTCCAATTTCTGCTTTCGTAAATCAGTTGTTAATGTTTGAAGAGAACTACACTCCTCAATGAGACTCTCCACAGTAGCTTGTAATTTTGAATTGGATCTTCTGAGAAGCTCGGATTCCTCTTGTGCCTCTATCAATCGTTTTTGAGCTTCTTGCAGCTTTCCTTTTTGTTCCAGCTTTTGTGTCTCCATTTCTGCCTGCTGTCTTTCAACTTTATCTTTAAGATCCAAAATAAGAGTTCTAGTGTCTTCTAATTCCAATCTATTAGACTCCTTTTCATCAGTCAGATATCCTAACTGAGCTTCTAACCCGGATATACGCTCAGATAATTGTACATTCTCTTGTTCCAACTCAGAAATATGCAACTCCAAATCAATTTTGCAGATCTCTAGTTCCATGGACTTCCTTTCAAGCATCTTATTAGTAGCGACATGAGTATCTACTGTGTTGGTTAGAACTATAAGATCATGCCGTACATCATCCAAACATTTTGACGAAATACTACTCTCTTTACGTGCAATTTTTAAACTTTCCTCTAACTGGCCTTTCTCCTTTTGAATATTATAAATGAGGCCTTCTAATTCGGTTTTGGATTGTACCAGAGTACTAATCTCATCTTCTCTTAACAAAAGGCTGGCTTTCAGCCTGTCTATCTCACATTTGCTTTCTTGCAATTCCCCACAAATGTCTATGCTTCTGGGTTTTGGTTCTGTCTTCAAGTTTCCAGGAGAGTTTTCTCGTAATAAAGAATTCAACTTGAAAAGATCTTTTGCCATAGCCTCTGCTTGCTTTCTTTGACTGTCAATATCTGTACTTATTGGAGCTATAAAATCAATATCACTTTCGCTTTCAGCACGTGTGTCGGAGTCACAATTATAACACAGGTTCCTTGCAAGAGTTAGAGAAACATGAATTTCTTTATTCATTTCAGCTAGTATACTTGCCAATTCTGAAGTGCTCCAAGCTTTGACTTCTGTGTCACCACTTGCAAACTCCATTCTTCTTAAGCTTGCAAGTTCCTGCCGTAGCTCAGATAATTCTACGTTTCTTTCTTCTACTTCCGCTTGGCTTTTTTGGAGTTTTTTTTCAAGAGCAAAAGTTTTGTCCCTAAAATTTTGCAGCTCAAGTTCAAGATCAGCACACTTCTTCTCCAGATTCTTGATAGCTGTAGGCTCTATTATACCTCCATGCAACATCTCCTTCCTTCTAAGCTCCTCCTCAAGTTGATGTATTTGTGATGTAAGTACAGCAATTTCTGTCTCAGCGCTCTCAGAAACACAAAATTCCTCACTCTCTTTTGTTACCTTATTCAACTCTTTCATCTTATATAGGAGTTCTAGATTCTCATCAGTAAGCTCAGCACAATCCTTCTCAAGCTCCTGTAATTTAGCCTTTAGGACTTCGTTTTCCTTTTCAAGGTCAGCATGGCTTCGGTTGGAAACTTTATGAAATGGGCTCTTCTCGCCCTCATCAAGAGGACTATCATGTGAAAGCCGAGAGATCTCCAACTTCTGCTTCTCTATCGTCTCTTCCAACTCCTGAAGAATAGAGACGAGTTCTATATTTGATTCTTGGGTTTTCTCTAGCTGGACCGTTAAGTTAGCATTCGATTCTTTCTGGAACTTCACCTCATCTTCCAGTTCCTTGTGCACATTGATCATGTCTTCAATTTGGGGAGTTTCCATGCTAGTTTCTCTTAACGATAATTTTGCCAATGATGATTTTAATTGTTCGATTTCTTGCTTGAATGTATTGCTTTCAGCCCGTGCAGTTGAGAGTTCCATTTCCAGCTCAGCCTGAATCTTAGATTTCTCAGAACTTTCTTTCTTTAACATCTCGAGGTCAACCTTTAACTTTCGAGAATGTCTCTCCCACATTTTTGCCTCATCACGAAGTTCTTCAATCGTCTCCTCAGCAGCTTCGAGAAGATCTTTAGATGAATCAGAGGGCCGCAAGGATAAGTGAGAAAGGCCATTTGCGAATGCTTGCATGGGGTTCTCGTGAGGAGTAGAAGAGCCTGAGGCCTTAGAACTGAAGGATGAATTATTCGATCTAGAGAGATTATCACCACGAAGTGCATTGTTTGTTGCACTAACATTGGATCCGGCAGAATCTTGTCTGCCCATGTACGTTCCTCCACCATTTAAGTTGTTTCTGGGTGAGAACATTGTTTTGTCTAAGGAACTGTCTCCTGAATCAGAACTGCGGTGTGACCCTGATGCTGAGAAACTTGTGTTCTGGGAAAAAAAACCAACGACGGGGAGACCAAACATGTCAAAAGGTATTAATCAGAATAACTACAAATTTATAACAAAGAGTCTAAGATAAATTATTATCCAGATTAACTTTTTCTTTTCTTTTTTTTTTTTGTTGTTGAGAAAAGCATCCAACATTAACAGTTTGGCACATGAATATACTTTCTTTAATGAATAGAAACAAATCTTATTACTTTCTACTCAAAAAGATTTTTCTTCTTCTCTACTCAAAATAAATAAATAAAGGCTAAATTACAAAAACCTCCCTGTCAAAATCCGATTTTTCACTTTCCCCCCCCTGTCATTTAAAAACATACATTTTGCCCCCTTGAAAAATGAGAAATGTTCACTTCGGCCCCCGCCGTCAGTGTTCCGTTAGGGTTCCGTTTATATCTTATTATTATATACTTTTTATACCCAAAATACCCTCAGACCCCTGCCGCCTCCTTCCTCGCCGCCCACGCCGCCTCGTCCTCCTCCGCCGCCTCGCCCTCGCCCACACACACGCCCTCGCCTTCCTCCGCCGCCTCGCCCTCGCCCTTGCCCACCTCTCGCCCACCTCTCAGTCCACGCCCACCTCGATCTCTGCCCTACCGTCGCCGGAGTGGAGGGGCGACGAGGGTGCAGAAGGAGCGGGGGAGCAGGTGGAGGAAATAGAGTCGGAGCTACGGTCGAGTGAGGCCGAAGAACGGAAGAGGTGAGGCGGCGGATGAGGAAGATTGGGGAAGAGACGAAGAGGGTGAGGGCAATTTGGTAATTTTGTCATCACAGTTGACACTGTACCCCCCTGTGAACATTTTTCATTTTTCAAGGGGGCAAAGTGTAGGTTTTTAAATGACAGGGGGGAAAGTGAAAAATCGAATTTTGACAGGGGTGTTTTCTGTAATTTAGCCATAAAAAAATAAATACATAAATCTTATTACTGTGTTTGCACACAGACACACACAAATCATTGATGAATATGAATAAAGTTATAGTAAATGTGTGAGACCCCAGCTAGGCCCAAGAGGTTGAGAGAGTAGTCCTAGGATGGGTGACCCCCTGAAAAGTTGGGGCGTCACAAAATGCTAAGCCACGATGTAGAGAAAAGGGGTGTAGTAAAGGTAGCAAATAAGCTATTATAGCACATAAAACGTTAGGATTAGAATGAAGATACTTCATAGTCAGCTGAGGGGGCAATTTTAAGAGGATCATTTGAGATGGTATGAGCATTACAACATAGAGGAGAATGCACAGATATAAAAGAATGGGGTAATACAAGTAAATAAACTGAACGAACTTAATTAAGTGACAAATTTTCATGGATAAAGGCATTATGGCGTGTCTCTGCGAAACAATGAGAAAAATAATTTGCAAATCATCATATTTTGTTTTGAGTAAGAGCTTCGAACCCTCATTCCAGGTTCGTCTGCATATGTAGCGCCCAAATGATTACTAGATGAAGATCCATTGCTCCTGTTGAACATGCTATCAGATCCATCCGACTTGCTGTCAATATCTTCATTATTAGTCTTCGATTCTTCAAGGCGGGAAGATGTTTCCTTCCATGATCTTCCATCCCTGTATTAAAATCATAAGAACTACTGATTGCATATGGTAAAAAGAATCTCAGTCAAAAGATAACATGAAGTACAGAATAAACTACCTGAATTTAGATTTTGGGGATATACACTGAATCTTGAGCTGCATATAATGATAAAATAAATTTATCATCGCAACATACTCGGCGAAAAAAAAAAGCAGATTTAAATATCAAATCAGACTGCACAGTTATGTACGATATGCAAATTATACAGTGTCCACATTATAAAAATTCATAGGGAAGATGTATACATTGATTATGGAATAATCATACGTATCTTACCTGCAACACTTTATACACACCTACTAAGAGAAAGAAGTCACTGGCCATTCCGTTAGTCATAACATTATCATATCACGCAAAAATATAGTCAGCAGGATTAATCATGGTTAGGTCCTGGCTGTTATATTGGAGAAATGTTTAATATCACTTAATTAACTTTACACGCCTACTCTGCCATATTTTATACTCCTCATCTTACTATTCAAAAACTAAAAAGAAGAAAATAGCAGTCTTACGGATTGCACATAAGAGATCGGTCCAATTGCGCGGCATTTTTTATCCTCACAACGGACACAGTTTCAAGTCCATCAACACAAGCTTAAGAATCATGATAAGACTAAGAGCATGTTTGATTTGAAGTATTTGAGACTTGGAATGGGAATCGGAATAAGTCATTCCCATTGTTAGTGTTTGGATTGAGGGATTAGCATTCTGATTTACATTCCGGGGGGATTCGAATCTCTTATAAGTGACTCCCACCATAGAGGTGGGAGACAACTTTGGTTCCAAAGTGATTGAGAAAAGATTTTGGGTTAAGGTTCGATTATTCTGATAAAAGCACTTTATAACCTTAAATTTAATAAACCTTCTTACAGAAAAGAAAAAGAAATAATTCAATCAAAATCTTATTTCAGTAACAAGAGCAAAGGTTAAATGTTAACAGACTTTATAACTAGTAAAAGTCAAGATAGCCTTGGTACAAAATAATCAACTCAATGAAAAGACATGAAAAACAAAAGAAGGGATAATATATTAAGAAATAGACTGACCTGCAAAACAGTCCCATAATTGCACTTCTTCAGCGGCAAGGATAAAGGACTAGGATCTCTTGAACTCACATAATCAGATAGATTTAATACGGCTTCTCCAAGAATACCAGTTCTTGCTGATCCCTGCAATAATAAACAGACAGAACAGCAACAACCTTAGCTACCAGCAAATAGGAATTGGCGAGAGACTTCTTGACATGCAAATATAAAAAAAACCCCGAGTACAATACTACGATGGTTCAAAGAAAATTTTACGCCAAAGATAATGCAAATTACGAGTCAGACCATGGAAACAACAATCTTGAATTGGCACTCTTCCATCTCTTTTGAAACAGCATCTTGATAAACCAATATTGATTCTGACATAGAGTCAGCCCATAGGCAAGTTCCATTGCGGGTGCTCGCTTTACTCGACTTAGCAATTGCTTTTCCGGTATCTACCGAGACAATGGAAAGAAATAGCTTGTCCCATCCATTAGGAACCTATAGATAACATAACAGCAAGAAGTTCAAAGAAAGTTACAGGATTAATGAGCGAAAAGGTTGAACGAAAAAGGATTTCACCGAGCAAAGGTGATGAACATTAATACGATCATAAGAATAATAAATTCAATATGAACATTGAAATATTAAGATGCAGAGTCAATGCTGCAGTTTCAAAATTTATCAAAATTCATCATAAAAAACTTATCAAATATGCAATGTGGCGACGTAGAATTACCAAATTATCGTAATTTAATCAACGCAAAATGTACTATTCTCAAACCCTAGAATTGGAACATAAAGGGTTCAAATAGCAACAACAAGAACGCATTTTTCCAAGCTAAAAACAATGGGTGATACAGTTAACGGTAAATGGCGACACTTTAACGAAGATGCCCCACCAAAAAAGCTAAATTCCCACATGAATCAAACAATTCAAACAAATTCCAAATATCCAAATCCAAATCGACCGTTACGCATTGTAAGAGAAAAAGCGAAGGATCTAAACTACCTGAAGAGCCCGAAAATTGGAGAATTTGAACTCGAATCTCTCCCCCAATCGATCCGATTTGTGCCTGTGTAACTTGAACATCTCTCTCTCTCTCTCTTTCCCCCCTCCTTTCTCTCTCCTCCTCTTTATTGTTCCCCTCTCCTCACTCGCTCAAAAGCGAATAAATTAACACGCCATTGGAACCGCAAACAAGAAAAGGAACAAGAAAAGGGCGAATCTTTGAAGTGGGAGAGATCGCCTTTCTCTTTCTCTCACATCTCTTCGCAAAAAGAGAGAGAGAGAGAGAGAGGAGAGAGAGAGAGGAGAGAGAAAGAGGGGAGGGGTTTTTTTTATTGATTAATTATTATTAATTATTATGGCTTTTAGGAGATTTCTAAGGCGGTTTTTGGCGTTATATTATTTCGTCAAGAGCGTAAAAGGTCGATTAACATTGAAATAATTAAAAAATAATAATATATATATATATTTAGAAAAAAAAAAAAAAAACAGGTTCTATTTTTAGCACAGTTGGCAACTTTGTATTGGTCACAGATTCACGAGGGGTTTGGCCGTTCGTGAAAAGTCTATTGTATAAAAAAAATAAAAAATAAAAAATTATGCCTTGTATAATTATTTTAAGGAGTCAATCTAAAATTTAGATAGAAATAAATAATATGGGTTTTACATTAATTTCAGCTAACAAAAAAAAATTTAATTAATACACGTAAAAAGACATGGTGCTTTTCAAAAAGAAAATAAAAATTGGTTGGATTAATTGAACAGCTGTCAAAAAACAAAGTTATTAAAAAAAAAAAAAAAAACTGAGGTTGTAACAGTTAATAGGTAGAATTGGATAGTAGAGGTAAAAAATTAGTTGTTCATTTGATTTTGGTTAGATTAGTTAGAAATAAACATAGACAAGCATTTTGTGGGAATAATTCCCACAATAAAAAGTTTTATTTCCGGCCATCATGCTTTGTGATTCGTGTTTATTCGTATAACGGACGATAAATTAAATTATGATAGATAATTCCAATAAAATTTTTGTCTTGTAAACACTCTTTGAGGACTTTTGTACAAACTAATTCTTTACAATTTTATAATTTACAAAATAATCCTATTAAACTTGTATTTGACAAACTAATCTCCTAAAGGCGATGAATCATTCATCGCATTCATAATATACTAAAGGTTAAAGGCGGCGAATCATTCACCGTCTTTAGAAGGGCCTAATTTTTTTTGAATTTGGTGAATGATTCACCGCATTTAGAGAATTAGTTTACCAAATAAAATTTTGACATAGTTATTTTACAAATTGTAAAATTTTAAAGAGTTATTTTATAAAAAAAGTCCCTCTTTGACTCGTTGGAATCGAGTGCAAAAAGATTGTGCTTTATTAACCTCCTTTTCAGGTTAAGGGCATGTTTTAATAGTGTTTGTACATGAAAAAAAATATATTTAAGATTGGTTCTGGTATTATTTTATTTAAAAAATTAATGAAGTAGGAGATAATTTTGTATTAATCTTAGCATTAATACTCAGTGAGCGCAATAAAGTTAAGAGTTTGGTGCGTTCGTTTTGTACGATAAACTAATTAATAAAAGAATGATTGGTGTGCTTGTACACTTTAACCTAACCTCTTGGTTAGGCACTAGTATGGTTTAGGCAAAGGACACATTAATAAATTAGAGATTAAAATGCCTCAACTTAAGTTGATGATTAACTCGCTTCACATTAAATGTGATTTAAAACTCGTTCCACTATTATGCCACTAATTACTTAATTATTGTTTTATTTAAGAAGTAATGAGCGGTTACAAATTCAGTTTTCAATCTATAATATTTTAGTGTGTTCTTCAGATGAACTGTAAATATTTAATAACTAAAACTTACAAATGTAAAAGAAGCGTAGGTGTTCCGATAAGAATCAATAAGAAAAATAATTGTAAACGTAAGGGTTTTATATATATATATATATATATATATATATATATATAGAGCTAGTCTCCTATACTATCTATAGTACCGGGGCTCCGGTACTATAGTCGCTTTTTCGATCTTAGGGTGTTCAAATCAACGATCCACACCGTTGAAACTGATCTAGGATATTTGAAGTTCTTAGGAATAAAATTTTATAATTTTTCGACGTAGTTTACTTTGTGATCAAACCGTTTCAAAATTGTCAAATTTCAATAGTTATTATGGCGAGTTTGTAGTTTAACGGTGGAGAAGAATCTAAATTTATTCAAATTTTGATAGAAAATACTTTAAACTACATAGATGAATGTCAACATCCTTGATCTTGAATTCGAAACTCCTATACTCAAATTTTAAGGATTATTCAATTTTCACCGTTCATTTTGACATGATTTATTTACTAAGTAAACGACATCGAAAAAAACTAAAATTTTATTCCTAAGAACTTCACATACCCTAGATCAGTTTCAACGGTGTGGATCGTTGATTTGAACACTCTAGATTGAAAAAGCAACTATAGTACCGGAGCCCCGGTACTATAGATAGTATAGTAGCCTCATTCTATATATATATATATATATATAGTTGAGTGTACGTGCAAATGCACGTAATAATTATTTTAATTTATTTTAAATTAATATAAATTTGTACACTATATTTATTTAAAAATTTACAATAAAAATTATATTTTATAAATTCATATGTTATATTTTATTTAAAAAAGAATAATATTCTAAAATTAAGGATGTGTTTTAAACTAAAAGCATCAAAATTTAATTCATATTATTAAAATATTTTAGTTGTTAATTCAAATTTGGTATCAAAAATTAAATTTAATTCACAATTTAAACTCAAATGTAAATTTTAATATAAAATAAAAGAATAGGAATGCTATTTTTTATCAGATTGATCATAACCGTTTATTTTTATTTAAAATATTTTTAACAAATTGATCATAACCATTCGTAGAATTGAATTTATAGATGAATATGAATACTATTTTTTAACAAATTGATTATATATATATATATATAGAGAGAGAGAGAGAGAGAGAGAGAGCTAGGTAGGTACATTATCGGTAGCACGGAGGCCTCCGTGCTACCAAGTTATTTTCAATGATGCGGCTTCCAAATCGACGATCGGCTCCGTTAGACTTGATCTACACTATTGAAAGTATTTGGAATTCAAATTTCATAATTTTTCGACATCATTTGGCTAGTGATCAAAAGGTCTCAAAATTGATAATTTTAATGGTAGATGAGATGCGTTTGTGAATTTAACGGTGTAAAAAAATTCAAATCTGATGAAATTTTTATAGAAATTTTTTTTCACTATTTAGAGTAAGATCAGTATCTCTGATCTTAAATTCAAGTTTTTTATCATCATTTTTTATGAGATTTTTATTTTTAGCCGTTCATTTTTAGACTACGCGTTTGGTAGGTAAATGATGTCGAAAAATTATGAAATTTGGTTTCCAAATACTTTCACTAGTGTAGATCAAGTCTGACGGAGCCGATCGTCGAGTCGAAAGCCGCATCATTGAAAACAACTTGGTAGCACAGAGGCCTCCATGCTACCGATAGTATACCAGCCGAACTCTATATATATATATATCATAAAATCTTTAAAGTGTTTTTTTCCTCCCAAATAGCAAATTGCATGGCCTACCTTTTTTTTTTTTTTAAGTAATACCTACTAAATATAATTTATTAGTGCAATAATCTCTCCATTTGGCCCCATCTTGATTCTACGAAATCTGGCTATGAGCTCTCTAACAGCAACAGCAAGATATTTCTTGTGGTACTGCATTGAAAAGGATTGCATCAACAATTAAACATTGATTTGTTTAACAATTTTTGTTGTTAGTAAATTTCCCAAAAGTATCAAAGTAAAAAAAGGTAAATTACACTTTGGGTCCTCAAACTATGATCCGCATCACACTTTGATTCTCAAGCTTTAATTTATTATAATTTCTGACTGAAACTTTATGAGTTATAACAATCATGTCCCACAATCCAATCTAGTTGCTTAAATATTAACAAATTGTTAATGTAGAAATGACGTGGAAGTATTATGATTGATGATCTTTTCTGTATCGATAATTTGTCAATATTTAGCCAACTAAATTAGCTAGATTGTAGAACTTAATTGTAATAATTCAGAAAATTCGAACCAGAAATTATAACAAATTAAAATTTGAGGACCAAAAGTGTAATTTACCCAAGTAAAAGTTAAAATGGATGCAGAGTTTTTCGCAAAATTGTTGAAAAATACAAAATCTCCTATGCATGCTCTTATAATTGTGGTTGGTGTTTACGCAAAATCGGGAACATATTTTTCGGTTGAATATCACTTTCAAATAATATTAATGTGTCTAATGGAAAATAAAATAAAATAAAATTGAGAATAAAAAAGAGAATGATATGCCATAAATAGGTGGGGATGGTTGGAACAGGTCATAGTAGATGAAGGATGATGATAGCTAAACTGCCTAAATGTGATATGCCCATGAATAGAATTTTAGAGCTTTTAATAAAACATCTTGCATGTGCTAATTCTCCAGGGTCCTTTTATTAATTTATTTACCTAGTTCTTTTTTATAGTAATAGAGAACCAAAAGGGTACAAAACTATTAAAAAAGTACACATGAACTGTGACGCCCCAACTTCCCAGGGGGTTACCCAACCTAGGACTACTCCCGTCCTAGCACGCTTAATTCTCTCAATCTCTTCGGCGTATCCACCACCGAAAATGCTTAAGCCAGGTTGAAAGTTTAGCCATATTACATCTCATATATAGGACTACCTGGGGTCTCACAATCTCCCCCCTTTAAGCCCTGACGTTCTCGTCAGGCTCAAACTCATAAGTACCAGGCGATGTGAGACTCGTCTCGCTAGCCTAAACCGACCTTGTGGTGAGCCGCGCTCCACCCACAACAGTCAACAGCATGAGAGCCTCGCTCTCCCCGCTGTATACCTGGCTCAGCCAAGACCTCTCCCCGCTGTATACCTGGCTCAGCCAAGACTCATCTCACACTTTCGACTGGTAATTGGCTCTGATACCAACTTTGACGCCCCAACTTCCCAGGAGGTCACCCATCCTAGAACTACTCCCGTCCTAACACGCTTAACTCTCTCAACCTCTTCGGCCTATCCATCACCGAAAATGCTTAAGTCGGGTTGATAGTTTAGCCATATTATATCTCATATATAGGACTACCTGGGGTCTCACATGAACACTCACTAAAGCAGAGATTTTCAAATTGAGTCTCGGGATTGAGTGGAACAAGAAATCCAAACAACTGCAATTTGAAGGCCAAAAAAAATGATGGGCCTTGGCCCAATAAAAAGTTTAAATGGGCCTGGCCTTTAATTTCACGGGCTAAGTTTGGACCATGAACAGGGCTACACTAGACCTAGGGATGCAAACGGGGCAGATCTGCCGGTGGGAGTCGTGCCCCGCCCCGCCTCCTGCTCCGAATACCAAAATCCCGCCCCGTCTCCCGCCCTGAATCTGTGACGGATCAAAAAAAAGTTATCCCATAATCCGCCCGGTCTTATAACCCACCCCGCCGGCGCCTCGAATCCACCAAGGAACTAATTTTTTTTTTTTTACAAGTTATAATATTAATTAATGTTTTGTAAATATAAATTAATAATTTTTTAATAGTTTTGGATAATATTAATATTAACAAGTTATATATAATTAACAGTATCAACTATGAAAATCAGAAATATCAATTACAATTTGGAACAAAATTCAAAGTTCCAAATATTTGCATATTAAAGAAAAAAAAAGTCTATTAGAATTAAAAGACCAACTTGAGAAATGAGAGTACCAAATTATTTATAGTTGAATTTTTTTATAAATATATTATTTTTAGAGATATTTAAAAAATATAAATAATTTTCGGGACGGATCATGGCTGGCGGATTCGGGGCGGATTCGGAGCAGGTCAAGATTTTTTTCGTTTTCTGCCTTGAATCGGCCTCGGATAATAAAAATCACCCAATTTTCTACCCAGAATTCATTTATTTTCCCTTGTTTATGGATCCATTTGCATTCCTAACTAGGTCACTTAGAGTAACATTCGATGTACTCAAATGTGGCAGTGATGTGCGCAGTGAACTCGAAATCATGGTCGTTCGAATACTTTCGCTCTGATCCACATACGACCTTTCTCACAAACAACTTTCAAAGTCGCATCCCTCGGTCGTGAGCTGAGCAATGTCGAGTTCGTGTAACTCCCAAACGCAATGCGGTGATGGTTCCAACGAAAACAAACAGGCCCTACGTTCCGCTACAAGCTCACGACGACCGATTGTGTTCCGAATCGTATCATTTATGCTCTGGCATCATAAATTGGAAATAAATAAACCAAATCATATTGTCACACTTTTCATGCACTAGCTAGTTTTGTTGAGTAGTTTTTTATCACTGCAGTAGATAAATTATACAATGTATATTAATTTCTAGCTCAAGTAAATTTTTGATCATCATGTTCAGTGCCCATAAAAGAGTAATATATGCGGCTTCAATAGATTCTCTTTCCCACCGACTGTCCCTAGTGCAAGTGGCAAAGGACTTGATGGTTGGTACCCGACGTTCCGAGTTCGAATCCTAGTTGATTCACATTTCCAGCCAAGTTTATTTTTATACGAAATAAACGAAGCGGGTAGCGTGCTACCTTTTTCTCAAAAAAAGAAAAAGAAAAAAAAAGATTCTCTTTCCCAAGAACTCTGCATTTTAAGTTTTTAACTCAACATTTCATGTGTATGCATTTCCTCCTACCAACACCCTTTGACTTTATCGTTTCACATAAATGAGTCATTTAGTTCTTTAACTGAGTTCGCACGCAAAACAAAATACTTTGAGGTCAACCCCGGTTGATCACCCACACTCCACGTTTCATGTGGTTACAATTGTTTATATATATTTCTCTTTTTCTTTTCCCTTTTTTTTTTTAATGTTTCAAGTGCTTAATTTTCTGTGCTTGTGTACTTAAATTCCCATGCAAACTTTTGTTTGGCTATTTAGGAGTTGTATTTCGTTCTAATTAAGTTTTCATAAACTTTTGTATGACATGCAAAATTCGTTGTTATATACGTCGAAGATTAATTAAAAACTGATTTCGTGCACGAAAATCGCATTAATTTAACCTAGAAAATGTTGTGCGTAATTCATCGGTACTTAAAAAAATAATAGATGGGTGTTGAATAAACAAAAAAGATGCTTTGGGTTTTCTATAATAAATTCTTTTTAAATTGTTGATGCATGTATTAATAAATTTATATTGCATTTTTAAGTGACATGTACTGTTGGTGTAAATATTCAAAAAATAGATGTTAGCTACAAAATAAAATAAAAAAGTATCGTCGAGTCGATCAAACCGAGGCACGGATATCTCGCTCTCTTTAAGAAGATTCAAGCTCTCTGCGGTTGGCAAAACTTTTGAACCGATGCAGCAGAACACTATCTTGTCCCCTCCATGATACAACGGCTCGACCCTCGTCGTGTGGCTTCACCAACTCTGCACAAGTGGATGAGCCCAAAGCTCCACCAAAAGAACACATTTTTTTGGCCTTCTCTCTCTCACAAGTAGAATAAAAATAACTTGTTATTTTTGTTGTTGTATGCAAATGAATAGAAATCCACTCTATATATAGGTCACACAAATCTATAGGTTAAGAGAGTATTAAACTCATATGTTGTAGGAATAAAGAGAGAAACTAAAGGCTTATGAGTTAACGAAAGTAAATAAACTTACGTTAATCTTAATTGATGTAGGTTCAAATGCATATGTTATCACACCATGAATGCATAGGTTATCAAATTAAAAATTCACATTTAATAATAAAATGTAACAACATGTACAAATCTATAGCTATAGTTTCCCATTCTAAAAATGAAAAAAAATGGAAAAAGGGGTAATCCCTATAAACTTAACCTTCTAAAGAACAATATTTTAATATTTTATATTCAAAATCTATTTTATGTTATTTTCTATTTACTATATTTAAGTTATATAAAATAACTGCTGTGTTCTAGAAACTTGAACTATTAGATAATGATATTTTTACTACAGTTAATAAACCCACGAGCAGTGGAGAATCTGTGACCGCGAATGTAAAATTCTAGCTGTTTAAAATATAATTAATACAAGTAGTTGTCAAATTATTAATATGATAATGAAATATAGAGATATATATATATATGCTTCAATACTTATTTTTTCAAAGAATATAGAAGAATCTAGTTCCCAGAGTTTCCTCTTTTGAAGAGAGAGAAAAGATTTTTTTAAAAAGGAGAGAGGTGGGGTAAGGGGAAAAAAAATACTGCAAAGTCAAAGAGAATCAAAACTTCGGTTTAAGTTTGACAAATTTTCAAATAAAAAATTTTGATATAATTTTGGATTTGATAAATTACAAAACTAAGTATACAAAGCTAAACAGAACCAATAACTTTAGTTAATTTAATATGGTTCTGTTTTTTGTTATAAATAATTTGATTTAATTTTGAGAACTTCTCAAATAAAATATTTGATTTTAATTTTTTTGAATGCAACCAATTAAACTAATTAGCTCAATAAATTAAACTATTTTTCAAAATTAAGTGTTTAACTAATTAATATGACCGACCACATTATTAGTTAATTAGTTGTGAAAGATGAGACAGAGATATTCCAGAGGGTCATCCATTCTGAAACTACTCTATCTCGAGCACGCTTAATTTTCTTAATAATTTTTTGGGCTTAATCACCGCCTAACATATTATAGCCAGATTAAAAAATTATTGTGACGCCCCAACTTTCCAGGGGGTCATCCATCCTAGGACTACTCTTCGTCCTAGCAAATGGTTAAGCCGGGTTAAAAGTTTAGCCCTATTATATCTTATATGTAGGACTATCTATCGTCATATATAAAAGATATAATAAAACTAAACTCTTAATCCGGCTTAAGTATTTTGGGTGGTGACAAGGCCCAAGAGGTTGAGAGAGTTGAGCGTGTTAGGACAGGAGTAGTCTTAGAATGGGTGATCCCCAGAAAAATTGGGGCGTCACAATTATAGTCCTATTATATCATATATATATATATATATATATATATATATATATATATATATATATATATATATAAGAATATTCTAAATCTTAGGGTTATAAGTTACTAGTCTTTTTCTTTTTAAATTCAAAGGTCTAAATTACTCAAGAGACACTTTTTCTTTGAAAATTGGTGACTGATAACCGGCCTGACATTAACCGGTTACAATAAGTTGCCATTGTCTGCATGTTACATCTAAATTAACCGTCCAGTTGAATAAAATGAAGGGTTCTAAGAAAAACAACGTACTTAAATAGAACTCTAAAGTATATGGGTGGACACTAAAATTTATAAGTTACCATATTAAGATTTCTGACAACAACAGCTCTGTACACATAATAACATCTAAAATAACAAAAACCTCCAAAGTAAGCATCTAGATGTTGCCAAACCTACCACTTCCATGGAAATTTATAACTCTATTGGGAAAAGATGAAATTAAATGAGAGCCTAATTAATTACCAACTGTGCAAAAAAAAACTACATTGAACTACCACTTCAAGTATTAAATGCTAATACCGACAGTCCCTAGCACAAGTGGCAAAGAACTTGATGATTAGTACCCGAGATCCCAAATTCGAATCCTAGTTGATTTACATTTCCAGTTAAATTTATTTCTATAAAAAAATAAATGAAACGGGTAGCATGCTATCTTTCTCTTAAAAAAAAGCTAATTAGTCGGTATATGGTGCATGCTGTTAAAAACATCCATCAAAATTAGCTAATATATAGTTGTTGCACTCTCATGTGATTCTGTTAGATAAAATGTATGAATAGTCCCTTTTAATACCACAACATTCCAGGTGTGGCTTAGATGCTTGTGAAGAGAGTTCTGGCAGCTGGTTGAATGGCACCGGCATCTCATCTAGTCTAGATCGATTCCCTAAGAGCTTCTTCTCTAATTTAATTCATGTACATGTTGGCTATTTATTATTAGGTTAAAATAGGTCCAACTTTCTGTCCCATGATAATAAGCGCAGAAAACTAATAAGTTGAATTGGATGAGCCTAATAAGTTGAGTAGGACTACGATCAACAAGAGACCTAATGGTAAGAGGCCCAATAATATACCTAACGTCTAGATAGGTTGAGTCAGGTCAAAATTCGTGAGCGCTGTGCTGTGGTTGAGCCCTTAAGTGCGATGGGTGCGTCCTTTCTATCAGCACGTGTTTTTGGAATAGTTAGTTAGCGCTTACGATCCACATATGGTATCAGAGCCAGTGGTGCGGGTTCGATTCCCACATGCTACATTATCGGTACAGGTGTTGGCGGGGGGGAGGGAGAAATTGTGGCTATTTATTATTGGGCTAAAATAGGTCCAACTTTCTGCCTCGTGACAATAGGCCCAGAAGACTAGTAAGTTGAGTAGGGTTGCGGTCCACAAAAAATCTAACGGCAAGAGGCCCAACAATAGACCTAATATTCAGATGGATTGAGTCAGGTCGAAGTCCGTGAGCACTGTGGTTGGGCCCTTAAGTGCGATGGGTACGTCCTTTCTATCAGCACGTGTTTTTGAAATAATTGGTTAGCACTTACGATCCACAGTACATTAAAGCAAACTGGAATAATTAAGCAAATTATTTTATAAAGAATAAAACAGTCATTTTGTAAGAAAAGGTATAGTATGAAGACTCATGCAACGCGTATACGTAAAAAATCTCAGGCACTAAAATATTGAAGTGAAGAGTAGTAGTTAGCTAGCTAGGACGAAGTGTCAACACCAGAAAAGTATAGGGATTAATTCTACATTTTCTTTTTTTTATTTTTTGGAGACAAAGATAGCTACGAGTTATCCGCTTCGTTCATTTATTAAAAAAATAAACTATGACAAAAATATTAAATAATTAGATTTCGAACTTGGAAGCTCAGATACCAACTATATATGAAGCTCTTAGATAAATGCGCTAGACATAGCCGGTAATATGGAATTGGGCTGGAATACTATTAATAGTATTTGAGCTTTTTTGCTATCGAGTTTTTAATCGTTGGATGAAAAATTGTAGGGTTAGAATGATAATAGTACTCTCCTAGGGTTTAGTGGTGGTCCCTCTAGGATTGAATAGGTGATTGGTTGAACAGTATGATCTAAAAGGTGAAATTAATTAAAGTGTATATCTAGCGGTTAAAAAATCGATAACAAAAGAGCTGAAATACTATTAATAGCATTTCAGCTCAATTCCGGTAACATGAACTAGTTATTATTTTGTCGCTTTTTTTGAGAGAGAAAGGTGCGTGGCGTTGCATGCTATCCGTCTCTTTCATAATTTGAAAAATATAAATTTGGTTGAAAATATAAAATAAACTAATTATATTTAGAATTTTGGATACCACCCATTAAATTTTTTTTTCACTTGCAAGCGGTTGATGTTAGTCTGAACAGGTATGGCTACCCAACATCATGGTAGTTATGCCAGCTCCGACTAAAACTGCTTCGACTTTCCCTACAAGCAGATTCCTATCTGCTCGCTACAACCATCCTAGATAACATGCCACTTATCATGCATGTACTTAAAAAAAAAAAAACATCAACATTTAATAACGATTTTTTTAATATTAAACGATATCTGAATGCACTTCAAAATAATCTATCATCGTATTTGAAAGCGTCGAGAAATAAAGATTCAATACGTATATAGACGCTTACACCAAGTATCCGTAAAATATATTCTAAATCCTGAAGCTTTAAAATGTTAGAAAGTTAAAAATAATAGTAAAATTTATTATTTAATAAATTGGTTTGATATAATAGACGATTCATATAACGGCACTTTTTGAAACGTCGGTATTTGCCATATTGTAGGAACGCTTATGAACATACGCATTCCCCGAGCGTCGTCTAAAAAGTGCTTTTACAAGACTTTTTTTTTTGTAGTGATTTATTAAGCTTTACGATCAAACTTTGAATACAATTTTTTTTATTTTTTTTTTGAGAAAAAGGTAGCACGCTACCCGCTTCATTAATACAGAAAATGAATTCAGTTATAGAAGTTGAGGCAACTCGGCCTCGAATAAGTTACATGTCACCAAACCAAAAAAAATAAAATAAAATAAAAATGAATGATAAAAAAGAAAACGTAGAAAAATAAAATAAAATAAAGAAAGTAAATAAAATTTAAAAAAAAAGTAAAACTAAAAAATAGTTCACTTAGAGCTGCAGAACTCAGTCCACTCCTTTTTCAAGTCCCGAGCTCATCTAACCACGTATAGGGGATCTGAAGATTGGTTTCTAAAAATCACGTTATTTCTTTCCCGCCAGATCATCCACCAACAGATTGCAACCTTAGTCAGATCTTTCGCTGATGCTTTTTTGAGTATATATAAAATACAAAAATGTTGTTCTCTGTCACTTTAAGTTATTGAAAATAAATACTTAGTTGACATTATTTAAAATCTGAACTACTGAGTTCGAATTCTCTCATATTCATAACAATAAAAAATTTTAAGTTACTTTATAGAAAAATTAATTTAATTTTAAATATTGAAGTTTTGATTAGAAGGCAACCGGATCGAATCCCGTTGGTGGGTTCGCTCACCCAACTTTAAACCGACGCATCCAAACACTACTACTTCTCACTTCTAGGATTGCTTCCTCAAAAAGCTTCACTCAAAAGAGCAAATTCAGATAGCCAAACTGTTGGCCAAGTCAAATCCCCCTCCCCTTTCTCTCCTATTTATGATCACTCCCTAACTTTCGCCGACTCTCATTTATTAGGGACTACTGTTTTTCCATGCAAATGCCTAACCCCTGTTCAAATTTAGCGACTTCCTAGGAAGAGAGAGTACACAATTTGTCGTAGGAATTAAATGCTGCGAATCTCCTAGCGTTCGATATACATATTTATATATATATATATATAGTGTTGTAACACACAGTTATTTTTGTATGAATTACAATGGCGCTTGCTTTTCTGGTGGCGGTTGCGATATGTGTGGTAGCGGCCTACGCGGTGTGGTTCCTGCGGCTGAGTAAGGAGCTGCGGGGGCCGCGCGTGTGGCCGCTGGTGGGGAGTGTGCCGGGGCTCGTGCGGAACGCGGAGCGCATGCACGAGTGGATCGCGGAGAACCTGCGAATGACGGGCGGGACGTACCAGACGTGCATCTGCGCGGTGCCGGGGGTGGCGCGGCGCGCGGGGCTGGTGACCGTCACGTGCGAGCCGCGCAACCTGGAGCACGTGCTGAAGGCGCGGTTCGACAACTACCCGAAGGGCCCCACGTGGCACGCCGTGTTCCGGGACCTGCTGGGGGACGGCATCTTCAACTCCGACGGCGGCGCGTGGCTGCTGCAGCGCAAGACGGCGGCGCTCGAGTTCACCACGCGCACGCTCCGCCACGCCATGTCGCGGTGGGTCACGCGCTCGGTCCATCTCCGCCTCCTCCCCATCCTGGCCGACGCCGCCGACGCAGGGGCCCCGGTCGACATCCAGGACCTGCTCCTGCGCCTCACCTTCGACAACATCTGCGGCCTCGCCTTCGGCAGGGACCCGGAGACGCTCGCCCCGCCGCTAAGGGAGAATGCGTTCGCCGCGGCGTTCGACCGCGCCACGGAGGCCACCCTCCGCCGCTTCATATTCCCGGAGTTCGTGTGGCGGTTCAAGAAGATGTTCCGGCTGGGGATGGAGTCCGCGCTCGCCGACGGCGTCGAGCACGTGGAGCGGTACTTCTCCGCCGTGATCAAGGCGCGCAGGCTCGAGCTCCAGGCCGGCGCCGACCACGACGACCTCCTCTCCCGCTTCATGAAGAAGGGCTCCTACTCAGACTCTTTCCTTCAGCAGGTAAGAAATTCTTATTTCGTATAAGAATAATTACATCCAATCAAATATTTTATATTATATTATTTTAATATAAAATTATCATATATTATCTGTCAGGTGTCACTGAATTTTATTCTCGCCGGCCGCGACACGTCCTCCGTCGCCCTCAGCTGGTTCTTCTGGCTCGTCTCCACCCACCCCGCCGTCGAGCGCCGCATCCTCACGGAGCTCGCCTCCGTCCTCTCCGCCTCCCGCGGAACCGACACCGCCGCGTGGCTCGCGTCCCCGCTGGCCTTCGAGGAGGCCGACAGCCTCGTCTACCTCAAAGCCGCCCTATCCGAGACCCTCCGGCTGTACCCCTCCGTCCCCGAGGACTCGAAACACGTGGTGGCCGACGACGTCCTACCCGACGGCACGTTCGTCCCTGCGGGCTCGTCGGTCACGTACTCCATCTACTCCGCGGGCCGCATGAAGTCGGTGTGGGGCGACGACTGCCTCGAGTTCCGTCCGGAGCGGTGGCTCACGCCGGACGGCAAAACCTACGATCCGCACGACTCGTTTAAGTTCGTCGCGTTCAACGCCGGCCCGCGAACTTGCCTCGGCAAGGACCTCGCATACCTGCAAATGAAGACCGTCGCCGCCGCGGTTCTTCTGCGGTACACTCTCGCGGTGGTCCCCGGCCACCGCGTCGAGCAGAAGATGTCGTTGACGCTCTTTATGAAGCACGGGCTCAAGATGAACGTGCAGAGCCGCCACCTCGGCTCGATTGTCGACGAGCTCCGCCCGACCCGGCCGGCGGCGGCGGAGGGGAATGCTGTTGCTGCTTAAATTCTATGTTTTATTTCAAATTTAGTAAATTTGGAGTGCTTAAGTTTGAATTAGATGTAGATATATAGGAGTTGGTATGAGTAGTCGGAAAACAGAAGAATAAATAAGTGGTCAAATTTATACGTAGTCCTCATACTACCCCTGTTGCAATTTGGTTTTAGTATAATTTTCAATTAAAATGTTATTAGTTGTTGAACCTTCATGTAATAACTTTTTAATTATGAAAATTTTAAGATTATTGTAAAATGACATTAAAGAGACGAGTTGAGCTAGAATACTTTTGGAAGTATCAACCCCTTGGTGCTTCCATATTTTTAACCATTGGATCTACTTTTTAATTACTAATAGCCTTTAGATCAAACACTATTTCACCTACCACCACCTACCACCACCTACCACCATCATCCCAACCCTCCAAATCTCAATCCAAAGGCTATAAACCCACAAGCACCACCTCCTTGATACTCTTAGAAGTATTCTAGCTCAACTCTTAAAGAGACTAAGGATTAGTTTGTGAAAGGGTATATTTGGTCGGCCGAAAGTGAAGCATCGAAAGTGGCACCGTTAGAAAGTGACGTCTTATCGATTGTTTGGTTTACGAAAGTGAATATGAAAGTCACTTCACGAAAGTGGGCTAATAAAGTGAGTTATAATTAAATCTCACTTTTTTTATTTCGGCTCAAAAAATTCGAAAGTCACCGAAAGTGGAGAGCTTAGCTAAGAGGTTATATTTAGATTTAACTTTAATATTTGAATTTATTTTTAAAGTTGAATTTCGTCTTAAATTTGAATTAAAATCATGATCACATTCTCAATTTTATTTGTAAATTAAAATTCAATATAAAAAAATTCAAATTATTGATTGAAATTTGAACTTAAAATTTAAATTTTCAAGTTCAAATTCAAATTCAAATTCAAATTTGCTATTTATATTTAATTTCAATAATGAGTTTCAGTTTGAATTGAATTAGAATTATGAATTCAAATGTTCAATTCGAATTGTGATTTAAACTCAAATTTTAATTTAAATTTAAATATTAATTCAAATTGTGAATACATATTTGAATTCAGAATTTAAGATCAAGAGTAAATTAATATATGATTCAAATTATGAATTCAAATTTGAATAAATATTCTAATTTCATCGTTGAACTTTTATTTTAAAATTTAATTTCAGTTATGAGTTATAACTTAAATTTTAAATTCAAATTGTAAATTAAATTTATGTCTTAAATTTTAATTATAAATTCAACTCATATTTAAGTTTAAATTTAAATTTTAAAATATAATTTTGAATTCTAAATATAAATATAAATATAAATATAAATTTTTAATTTAAATTGCGAGTATAAGTCGTTTGTTTATATTTTCATCTCTTTATATATAATTTAATAATCAAAATTTCAGAATTATAGTTTTAATTTTTTACTTATAGCAAACCAAACAATCGAACTGAAAAGTCACTTTTACAAAAGTGACTTTTTTCACTTCACCCATTTTCGAACAACCAAAATGCCCAAAGTTAGAGAGATTACCTTTTAAATAAAAAGTCGAGAACTTAGCCAAATCTTCTACTATTTAATCAAATTTGTCTCCGTTATCTAAATTTATAAGAGCAAAATTTTTCTTCCATGACTTTTTATTACGAAATGACTATATTATTCTTAATTAGATTTCTAGGGCACCCAATAGCTTAATTCCTTATGAAGTTACTTTTTTTTTTTCCCTTCTCTTGTTGGGTTTGAGATAGAAGCCCCCAAAAATTGATTACATCATTGGATTAATCCCAATAATTAAGTTAGATCCTAGGAAATTTGTACTTGGTCTGTGGAAAAAAAAAAAACTCTCCTCACACCTGACATTTAACTGATTACTGCAAGTAACCAGATCTCACATTGTATTCTCTCAACCGAATGGGCTCAAATAGATGATGACCAAATCATACGGATGCAGCATTCAAGGCAGGCCCATGTTGCTGTCAGCGTTGCCACTACCTTTCTTCTCTGCCTAAGAGCCCAGTTGGCAGTGAGGTCTCAGTTGGTATTGAAATTTATCTAGGCATAACTTCAAATACCATCCCTGTGGTTTCGTGCTTTTTCACTTTAGTGCCATGTGGTTTAAAACGTATCACTTTAGTACCCTGTGGTTTGGTTATTCTCTTTTTGTTATCTTTTCGTTAATTTTTTCGTTAAATTATACAGAAAAAACTTCAAATATCCCACCTATGGTTTATCGAATATTCACTTTACTATCCTATAGTTTTAACTTTCTCATTAATTTAACGAAAAAATTAACGAAAAGATAACAAAAAGAGAATAACCAAATCACAGGGTACTAAAGTGATACGTTTTAAACCACAGGGCACTAAAGTGAGAAAGCACGAAACCACAGGGGTGGTATTTGAAGTTATCCCATTTATCTATCGCTCATAATAGGTAAGTAGGGGTGGCAATCCACGAGCCAACTCGTGTTCGGCTCGAAATGAGCTCGAGATTTAATCGCTCGTTTAGTAAACGAGCCGAACACGAGCTGAATTTTTCAGCTCGTTTAATCAACGAGCCGAACACAAGCTGGGGTCAGCTCGTTCGTGTTCGGCTCGATAGGAACTCGTATGTATTTAATATTTATATAATTTATATTTATATATAAACAAATAATTATATATATATAATAAATTTTTATTATTTAATTTTTAGTCCAATCTTAATATAAAACCCAGCTTAATTATAAAAAGTCAATTTATATGTAAAGTTTCAACCATTAGATCTAAGTCTAATCGATAAGGTCTCATAAATTTATTTTCTATATATATATATATATATATATATATATATATATATATATATATATATATATATATATATATTATTCTAATTCTTTTTAACTTGTTGTTCGTGAGCAAGCTCGTGTTCGGCTCGTTAATAAACGAGTCGAACACGAGCCGAATTTTTCGGCTCGATACTTAAACGAGCAAACTCGTGTTCGGCTCGTTTATTAAACGAGCCGAATACGAGCCGGCCTCAGCTCACTCGTGTTCGGCTCGTTGACACCCCTGATAGGTAAGTTAGAGTTGGAAAAGAAACATATAGCAATATGCTATTAACATATAGATATGGGAACTGGCTCGTTGTGAGAACACAGGAAGGGGATGAAGAGTAGGATATTTTAATACGTTCGAGCGTTATGAATACGCGAGTTATTCAGACACCAAATTTGTTCTAATACCAGTTCGTAATTATAAATGTAAAAAAAAAAAAAAATCTGTTTAGCTATATTTTAGAAACAGATTTTGTCTGAAATACAACAACATTTTTTTTTTTTTTTTTTTGTTCTGGGAGCATTTTAGCTTTCCACAAATTTATATGCTTAAGATTGGATCTAAACACACTTTCGTTTTTTCAATTTTTTCCATTGTGTACCGGTAGCATTGCTGCTCAAACGTAATCTTTAATCAAACCTAATAACATCAAATCCATCCCCAAAAATTCAAACACAAGTTTTCACAAATCACATCACACGCTAATTAACAAAACAAACAAAAATATGAAAAACAAGCAAGTACATTTATTATTGCACAGTCCAATTTCTCCCAAAGAAAAGCACCAGCCAAAAAAAAAAAAAAAAAAAAATTAAGAAGCAAAAATATCACTAGCTAGCACTAATCATCATCATCATCATCAACAATAATAATAGCAGTAGCAGTAGCAGTAGTTAAAGGCTCAGGCCTTCTTCTTCTCTTTCTCCTTACTACCAAAAGTATTGTTATTATTCTCATTATTGTTATAAGCCCTAATATTATCTGCGGAGTCTAAGTAATGGCGCATGAGAGCTCTGGGGAGGTACACGGGGAGGAGGAAGCCGAGCAGGTTGAAGCTCCAGAAGGC
This sequence comes from Puya raimondii, assembly GCA_016920855.1. NCBI lineage: Eukaryota > Viridiplantae > Streptophyta > Magnoliopsida > Poales > Bromeliaceae > Puya > Puya raimondii. Next base: position 105,436,804 of record JABWPP010000050.1, on the reverse strand, counting down.
GAGATTGGCGGCGGCCAAGACGCGGCCGGCGAGCAGCCGGCGCGGCGGGGTGTGGTCGGCTTTGCGCATCTCGTCGCGGAGCCAGTCGGCGAGGGTGAAGAGGCGGCGGGCGTTGTAGGCGACGGGGACGAAGGCGCGGATGGGGAGGGAGAACTTGCGGGAGAAGGTGACGCCCTCGAGGAAGACCTGCGCGGCGAGGAGGAAGACGTGGGGGGCGGCGGCGGCGAGGCCGTGCTTGTCGCCGGCGAGGACGCCGTCGACGATGTAGGCGATCGGGAGGAGGAGGCCGAGGACGGCGCCGAGGAAGACGTAGGCGGAGAGGAGGAGGTTGCGGTCGCCGAAGATGGGAGGGGGAGGGGAGGAGGAGGAGGAGAGGGGGGGGAAGGAGAGGGAGGAGAGGAGGTAGAGGTAGGGTAGGGAGAGGAGGGCGAAGGCGAGGTCGGCGACGGGGACGGTGCTGCTGGCGGCGAGGACGACGAGCGTCGCGAGGGCGTTCAGCTGCCGGAAGGACAGGAAGCGGTGGACCCGCCGCGGCGAGTGCGCCTGCAGCCCCGGCCGCAGCAGCGCGTCGTCCTCCGCCGCCTTCGCCCGTGCCGACGCCGACGCCGACGCCGACGCCGATAGCTCGATCCCGCCGCCCCCAGTGGGCCCCACGCCGCCCGACATAATTATAATTGATTGATTGATAAGGTTTCGAAATCACACCAAAAGAGGGAGAGGAGGAGCAAACGAGGAAGAGGATCAGGAAGAACACGAACAACAACAAGTTGAGGGGAGGAGAGTAAAGGAGAGAACGGTGGAGTCGGATGAGGCGACGACCGAGGACGCGTGGCGAGATCTCGTGGGCCTGCCGCTCAACTGCCGACACGTGTTGCACGACTGACGAGGATAGGGTGGGAGAATAAATACTTTTATTAAAACATTTTTTCGGTATAAAATTACTGTTTTATTTTATTTTTTTAATATAGAACCGCGACACGTCGATTTAGTGGAAGTAGCGATCGACTTTCGTGGGTAGTATACCCACCACGATTTCTCATTCGCTCTTTTTTTTACTTTCTTTTCCTCGTTAATTGAGCACGCTACCGACTTTGCTGCAATTCTTATGTGGCGGTTGAACCAAAGCACACATATTTAATTGTTAAAGTCGCACAATACAACAATCTACTACTACTCTTTTACATCAGGTAACTCTTTTTTCTTTTTCTTTTTCCCTATACAAATATTCACACTTGACATGTTTGGTGCAAGTTAAAAAAAAAGACGAAAAGGAGAACAGAGACTCGGAAACAAATTTAACAAATACAGAGAGACCTTCCAAAAGGTGAAATAGGAAAAGAAAAAAATGAATCAATTACAGCTGCAACTGCATCTGCTGAAGCCATTCCTGAATGGCGGAACGAAGGGCGTGATTCGGAATGAGCTCGCAGTGGGGAAGTTTTAAGTTAGTCATCGGCGACGTATCGTGCCCGCTGTCGAGCCACCCTTTTATAGCCTCCGCTTCGTATGTGAATCCATCCGCTGCGATGTGCGGATCCCTCATCATCTCCTGATATTGTGTTTATGCACAGAGAACCGTACGTTAATAACTACTTGGGCAATTGGTTTCACCAAAATCTGGAGCGAGTTAGATATGTCGCAGAGTTATAAAAGTATTTGTAGTTGACGGAAAACAAGAAGACCATGAGGATGAAACATTTGATATCAACAGCTTCTCTTTCAAAAGGTATTTGAGGTTAACACTAACCTAAGTAATACTAGTGAGCCTGCAAATTCTCGACGAACTTGAGTATGACAGCTAAGTTTACTAGTATTTGAGCATTGGCAACATAGGAAGAAAAAGTATAAGCCACTAGTAGAGACTATGAAATTTTGAACAGGGAGTGACTATCTTTACCTGAAAGATTGGACAGACGAAATAGGACGGTAAACGGTTCTCATCCAAAACGGATCCAGACGACGGCGGTGATGCAGACAACGAAGCGGCCTTCATCAACGGTTCGACCATTCTCCACACCTCCTCCACGAGATCGGGCCGCCGCCTCCTGCTCAACTCCGCGCACCTCAATCCCATGTGTGCCAACTGCTTGGCCTGCACAAAAGGCCAGTCTCCAGCCGTCGAATCAATCATCGAGTGCAAGTTTCCGTTCTCCACGGCATCCTCCACTTCTCTCGCAATCCCTAAGGGAGGCTTCCCCGTTAATAGGCGCAGAATAATGATACCGAAGGAGTAGATATCGGATCGCGGAGTCAATTGGCCGGTGGAAATGAATTCAGGGTCCATGTAAGCAAACGTTCCACGGGGGTGAGTGGTGCGGTAAAGAGTGGTGGTGGTGGTGTTAGATTGGATCAGCAGGCGGCAGATGCCAAAGTCGCTGAGCTTGCTGATGAAGTTAGCATCGAGGAGGATGTTACCGGGCTTGAGATCCCCGTGGACAACAGGGTGGGGCTTGTTGGAATGGAGGAAGATGAGCGCGGAGCAAATCTCCGCGATGATCCGGATGCGGACTTGCCATGTGAGAGGTGGAGTGTTATTCAAGCAAACTAGACGGTCTTCGAGGCTTCCGTTGGGCAAATATTCATAGACGAGACCCGATGCTTCCGAGCACGCTCCGATCAGGGTGACGAGGTTCGGGTGCCTTACTCTACTGAGGACAGCAACCTGCCAACAAAAATTAATACCATTCAGTGGTGCAATGAGATTTCCCACAATTAGACAAGAGACGGACAAAGATAGATCAATTACTAAGGGAAATTATATGGACCTTGCTGATATCTGATCACATGAAATTTCTTATTTAGAATATTTTTTTATTTTTTTATTTTGAAGCTACTTCTATCACGGCCTAGGTGCGTTTAAGAGCAGTTAAGTCAACTGGACTGATGTCTAGGGGTGGGTGGTTGATTGAAGCCTGTAGTTTATTTTAAACAATGAAAAGTTCAGGTAGTTCTATGTGACTATCTAAACATTCAGACGGTACCGAAATATATTTCCCTTGCAATATTAGGGCCATAAGTTTTTTGAGAACTAAGTGGACTAAAAAGACCTCTTGTTGGAACTCTGATTGGCCTTGCAAGCTTTCAGGATGCAGCTTCTTTATAGCCACGGTGGTGTTGCGTAGAAAGCCTTTGTAAACGCTTCCGAAGCCGCCTTCTCCTATCTTCAGTGTCTCGCTGAAATTTTGAGTTGCTTGCATTAGCTCCAACAAGGAAAACTCGGAGTTCAATGCCCCATGAGAGCCATAACTCAGCTGCTCCCTCTTCTTGCGTAATTCTTCGGCCTCTTTAACAGCATCATCTCGCTCGCGCTGCAAGTTATCAAACTCTGCTTGTAGCGAATGAAGAAGGTCCCTTGCTGCAGACAGTTTCTCTTCAAGATCCTTGGTAGCATAATCAGAATTAGTGATCTGCTGTTCCAGTGCCGACTTCTGCTCATTTGCCTCTTGGAGCTGTTCGACGATTTCATCTCGCTGGTTTTTTAGCAGTTCTATCTCCTGCATTTCTTTTGCAAGCGTCTCCTCAATTTCTTTCCTTCTTTTTGCCTCTTTTTTGTATAAGTTCTCAGATTCTTTCACCTGCAAGAAGAATCCGCTTCAGTATCATATTTTGCATGGTATATGCACAATGCAACTCGTGATTAAACACTTGACGAAGATAAAAGAATTACTTTCTGAAGAGCCAAGATCACATCTTTTTCAGCTTTCCTACGTCTGCGTGATTCCTCAAAAGCTTCATTCTTTAGGTTCTCAGCTTCTGTGAAGGCTTCTCTGAGTTTATCATATACATCAGCATCCAACCCCATGTCATCCTGTTAAAGTCAACTATTAGCTATAATAAATCTTTACAGGGGCTTATCTTTGCAATTTACTCGGCAACCTATAACATCACCATTTAAGGAACATTAGCAAGCAAAAACGAAGATGACACCCACTATTTCATGACGCGGAGATGAAAAATGATCCTCCTCGGACTCATGCACCGAAGGCAACACTACCGACCCAACTTCACTCTCCTCTTCCCGAGCTAATTGCAATGGGCCCAAGTTGCTAACCACTTCATCGCTCGTATATGATGATGCGCGCGAAGTTACCCTCGAGATCCCTTCCCAAGGATCAATTGAACTGCTGGTGCTTAACCTGCTATCTAGTGTTACTTGATCAGGCCCTCGAGGAGGTATCCCTGCAGGAGAAGCAGCAAGCGTGTCGTATCTTGACCTCTGCGTGAAATAATTTTGCCTAATGCTTCCCTGCGAGCTTGACAATGGAGTGGACCCCTGCCGCTGAGGTAGTGTTAATGACCTCAACCTATCTGAGAGGCTGGACACTGAGCTTGAGCTAGATAAAGGTGAAGGTGCTATACCCGATGCATCAAAACCCGCCTCCCTGTTGAGAGAAAAATCCAATGTGCACAACTAATCAGAATTATACAAGGTCCTAAACAGCCAGAAGATTATACAGACACGACAAATCGAGTGTAATATTTATAAAGAATAATTATTAAAAAGGGTCCCCTTGGAAACCTTAATCTTACTTGGCGTAAATCAAGTTCCCTTTGCAAACAAACCATATCTTGCATGATGGATCAGCCTTTTGCAACACCGCAATCGCTGTCTTGGACTTCGGCGTATTCATTTTCCTGCAATTTGAGAACAACCTTTCAGACTGAAATTCAATAATTGATTCTTCTTCTTTTTTCAATCTGAGAGTTAAGAAACCTATTGCTATTGTATAACAAAGAAGTTACACACTCTGTTGGTACATACTTTGAGTAATGCTTGTCCGCTGCTGCACCCATGACAAGCTTAGTAATTCCGTGAAGAGAAATGAGCTCCAGAAGCCCTTTAGCAACATCATCCATCTCGATCACTAGTTTCTCAGCTTTAACCTGAATAATGGAAACAAAAACTTTTCTTTCAACCACAATCCGCAACGGCAATATGTAGATTTTCTCTTTTGTCTAATTTCCTAATATAGCGCCGAACATACGTCCCGAATATTTGCCGGACATGGTGTCTTCTTTGCAAATAAAAATATACAACACTGGTAGATGATAAGAACTACTAGAAAGAAAGAATAGTGGACAGGAAGCAGAAATCGCACCTTAACTTTCGCGCATGCAACGAGGTATTGATCCAAACTCTTGACCATCTTCTCCCTTTCAAGCTGCCTGTATGCGGCGACCTCTTGCGGTTTTAGTTTGCTCGCGTGGAACTTGGTCCCCACTGAAACCAATGTGAAGCAAAACTGCAGTTAGAAACAGCTCACAGCAAAAATTATCTTTTAGCAGTGTATATCGTAGGACGCAAAAAGCCCTTTTCAGGGAGTCTTTGTAGCAGAAGCCAATTTTTTCACAAATCGAGTTTTTCCTGATGCTGCACATATTCTGCAGCATTAGGTTGTTTACGCGAGACGAGGAACAAACATGAAAACAGAAGCAGATACTTCGAACAGATATTAAGGCTTAATAACTAAGAGTTTTCAGACAAAGATCAGTTTTTTCTGTTGCAATTGAGATCCTAAATCTGCCCAAAATTCAAATAACTGTACATCAGAAGGGAATTGACCACAGTTAGTGATCTCTGCTCATAGTTATTCGCCAATCTCTAAGGAAAACTAAAAGCTCATAAATTAAACTTTTAGAGAAAAAACGATTATTTTAGATTACCCTAAACTAAAGAAGCATCAAAATATTCAACAAAAGCAACAAATTATTTCCTGAAATTGAATGCGAAGTGAGAGAGAAGGAGAGAGAGAAGCATACTGAAGGGGATCATTTGGGCGGGGACATGGACGTGGGCGATAACAATCCTCGCGTCCTTGGAAACGTTCTGAAGAGCCCAAAGCACAGTGTTCTTCCCATACTTGATCTCCTCCGCCACCGCCACGTAAACCCTCTCCTCCCCCTCCGCCGCCTCGGCGGCGGCGGCGGCGGCGAGGCTCGCCGGCGACGATCTCCCGCTGAGGTTGCTCGCCGTTTCCCAGCTCCGGTTCCCTTCCATCTCCCCCGTTTCCCCAAAAGAGGCTCCGAAGCCTCTATTACGCCATCCTCGCGGCTCGGTACGAGCACTGAAGCTGTGCGAAGCTTCGTTTTGATGGGGATTTGGCGAGGAAGAGGGAGAGAGAGAGAGAGAGAGAGAGAGAGAGAGAGAGTTAAATTGGAGAAGAAGCTTCGGAGATTGGGGATGATGTTGTTCGGAAAATATCAAAGTGGTTAGGCACGAGGGAAAAGGAAGTGAGGTTAAGATGACTTCGGAGCGATGGCGAAGTCAACGGTTATCATTTTCCTTTTTTATCAAAGGTAAAATTCACCATTAGCGAACTTACTCGGGTGCAGAGTAGGCACATTTCCGACTACTTACCTGGGACTACCTCTCTCTCCTAGACCCCCCTCTAAGGAGGTATGGAGGGGGCTCATCCAAAAAGTCCAACGTAAAATAGATGGATGGCAAGCAAAACTCCTATCTAGGGGGGGCAGACTTATTCTGGTAAACGCGGTTCTATCTAATCTCCCCCTATATTTCCTAACAGTTTTCAAGGCACCCAAATGGGTGATCAAGCGCATTGAAGCTCTACGCAGAGACTTCTTCTGGAATGGTGGACGCAACCCCACAGGCAAGGGCTGTTTGGTGGCATGGAAGAACGTATGCAAGAGCAAGAACGAAGGCGGGCTGGGTATTTTGGACGTTACAACTATGAACCGAGCCCTGCTGTCTAAATGGTGGTGGAAACTTCACACGGCGCCACAACTGCAATGGAACATGATTATCAGAGCTTTATACTACAAAAGAAGAAAACCATTTATGGAAGGAAAATCTTTTAGACCCTTTTCATTCTGGTGGAAGGGAGTCCTTAGTCTCAATGTCATCTTCAAATGGGGAACCGCTTACAAACTAGGCAACGGGAGTAATATCGACTTCTGGTCCGATCGTTGGTGTGGGGAGACCGCTCTACATATGTCGTTCCCAGAGCTCTATTATTTCGCAGGCCAGAAAAAAATAAAAGTTAGTGATTGTTTTGAGAGCGACAGTTGGAACTGGCTCAAGATACTAGGAGCCTCCCCCGATTCTATACAAGGGGTGAGTGCCAGCCTCCCGGAGTTCAAGGAAAGGCTAACTTCTCACACAGTCGTTCAGAGACCGGACGAGATACGTTGGCGATGGAGCACTGACGGATGTTTCTCGGTAAGATCGACCTACTTAGCATTGACTGACGGGGGTACGAGGGACGCTAGGGCTCGTAAGATCTGGAACCTCCGAATTCCCCTAAAAGTAAAAGTGTTCTGTTGGCTGGTCCTTAAGAAAAGACCTCCTACAACTGATAACCTTGCTAAGAGAGGGTGGCCAGGAGACACAACCTGTGTGTTTTGCGGATCGGCAGTGGAGACTGTGGACCATCTGTTCACCCAGTGCGTCTTCAGTAGATACATTATAGTGATGGGCGTGGACGGAGTGCAGCCTCGGGATCTGGGGGACGACGTAAACTTAGTCTGGGACAGGTGGACGGGCAGGACAGGGAAGCACATGACAAGATCTGGCTTAACTGAATTAGCAGGCAGCTGGTGGACCATTTGGAAGGTCAGAAATGATACGATCTTTGGGAAGACCCAGCCCAACCCGGTGCGAGTAGTCCTCAAGCTCCAGCAACTGCTATCGGAGTGGGACCTCCTTACCCCAGCAAAACTGAACCTTAACCGTTTTACGGATAGATAGTTTTTTTTTTTTTTTTTTTTTTTTTTTTTTTTTTTTTTTCTCGAGGCCCAGTCTGCCTCACTCCTGTAACCTAGTTCATCTTTCTAATGAATGAAGCGGGTAGCGTGCTACCTTTCTCTCAAAAAAAAAAAATTCACCATTCTCAGATGCCCCGCAACTTTTGTTTCTGGAATTTTTAAAAATATCAATTAAAAATTTAAAATTAATGAGGTTACTTCAGACAGAAAATGACAAATAATGCGTTGTTCTCTTCAGGATTTTTTTTTTTCAAAACAATCTTATAAAACTTTTTAATTAGGTAAATAATTCTATAAAAAATTTCTAACCCTTTTTTCGCCCTGTAGAAGCCACGTTGAAATTTTCTCTTGAAGACTGTGAACGATTCACTATCTTACTGATTTTTTACAAAAGCGATGAATCATTTAACGTCTTTCGCTTATTTACTGTTTCGTTAATCGTCTAAATGAATGCAGTGAATAATTCACCGACTTTAAAAGGACCGGGGGACTTTCAAAATGCGGTGAATAATTCACCGCGATTTGAGAAAAAATCCTATGTGGCTCCTACATGGTGAAGAGATTGTTAGTTTGTCAAATATAAATTTGACAGAATTATTTCGTAAATTATAAAATTTTAGAAGGTTATTTTGTAAAATAGTCCTTCTCTTTACAACATTCAGAAGGAAAATACTGTATGTACGTATAAGGTGTGCATTCTACACCTATAAATAGGAATATAAGTGGATTTCGGATAGTCGAGCTCTCGACATGATTCATTCAGAAGTGGATGGTAACTGAAAGTCAAATAATAATAATAATAATAATAATAATTCGTTTAGAATCTGTTCCAATATGTTAAGAAATAGAGTGGGAGGCAGAAAAGTTCTTTCTTCTTTTGATTCTTTCTGATCCGTCAAAAAATTATTAAAAACTCACTCTAGTCCTGAATGAAACAATAAGTAAAATAAAATCAGTTCGTCCCGATGCGACAAGAGAACAGAGTGGGAGATGGAAACTCTCGGCCTCGGATCCACTCCGTTCGCATTATTATTCATGAATTCTAAGATGTAAAAAAATTTCTTCAATTTTTAGTAAAGAAAAAAAAGAAGATAAAACTAATGGATGGATCCTAATTAACCATTCAAAGCCTAGAATGTATATTTTATACTTTATTTTAGGTATACAGCTATTTAGAATCAATAATTATAAAAATGAATAAAAAGGAGCGTAGACTTGCCATTTGTAAAAATAATGAATAGAACAAAATTTGTGTTCTTATTAAAATAAAATTAAAAATAAAAATTTATAATTCTCGCTGTCGTAAGACATGGCCTGCATTACTAAGGAGTACATGAAAGAACGTTTAGTGAACAAAAAAACATAATAATAAGATAAAACCAAGATGCTTTAGCTAAGTAAATCCTCGTGAATTACACAGGGTGCTACGAATATGCTTCTCATTAAATAAATCAGGTCATTATATCAACTTTTTTTTAATTACAATATTAGCCGTTACGGTACACATATTTTACAACAAGCAAGTAAAACAAAAAAAATAAAAGGTAAAATCTAGCTAGTTCGTTATGTCCTAACACCCATTTACATTATTATAATATATTAATACATTTCTTGTTCAAACACACAGAGTTAAATTATAATAAATTTAACTGTTGACGCAACCTAAAAGTCTACGATGAAATTAGCGTAGAATTTGAGTCTAGTATACAAAATATGTACACGAATAATAAAATACCCCCAAAAAAACACATATACGCGGTTTCGTGATAAAATTATGTGTATTTCTAATTCATTGCGTATGGTGCAGGAGATCATATATATGTCCCATACATCGATACATATAGTCTAAGTTTTAATGCCTATTATTATATTAAGATATGCACGTATACTACACTCTATTATATATCATGGATTTGTTTATAAATTCTATGATACAGTTTTTTTTTTTTAATCTTTATTAAATAACATTCACTTTTTGCCACTCCTTCGCATTTTAAAGTTTTATTATATGTTTTTTTTTCCGTATGTAACCTGTGTATAAAAGATCATCATATTTGTTAGTGGTTTAGTATTATAAATTTATCATTTGAGATGGCGAGAAAGGTCTCTATCGTTGTGCATCGTATTCTTTGTGATATAATTGATGAATGATACTTGTTTATAGTGTCTGAAAGCGAGACGTGGAGATTGTTTAGGGATGGATGGGGCATCACACATGTGATTTTTTATGTAGGCATGAAAAAATAGCCAAGTAGTCAACTTGGAGTACTAGTTCTATGACCATGTCCCCCTCTTCATAAATTAGATGTACTACATTACGATCCAATGCCATGAAATTTAATTCGAACATGGCTCCCCTACTCAGGTTAATTTATTGATATGCAAAGTAACTAGGCTTAAGCTGATCTCAGCTCCGCTCGAAATTAAGAGCCTGTTTGGTTACGTGAAACTCTGATTGCGAAAATCACTTGCGAGTTTGAGATCAAGCGCAAGGTAAGCTAAAGCTGTGAAGCTAGGATTCAGTTTGATTCGAGCCCGCTCGTGGGTCACTTAGCATTTATGTTGATAAATTTTCATTCGACAAAAGGTTAGTTCCATAGAGATGAACCTCGTACATCATTAATTGTCTCACTATTCATTCTTAAAGAAACAACGAGGTCATTTTCACTGAGAAACAGATTCCAAATGAGGAGAAACTATTTCGGTCTATGAGAAGGCGCCCCACTTTGTAGTAATTAAGTTGCTCGTCAATTACATGTCGCGTCTTGGGTACAAAACCGCGTGTTCATCGTTGACTCGGCACGAAAATTAAAGATGGAACAAATTATGAGAAAATAATTAAATTGGATGGAGTCCGAGGGGATACAATGAACAAAAGACGCTACAATAAAAACATAAAAAGAGGTAACGCAGTAAAATTGCATATTTATTATTTCTATGAAGTTCCTAATAGAAGAATGAAACAATAAGCAGAAGCAGCAATTATGGATGAATTTCGATGGCATTAAGTAAAAAGATAAGTACTAATCAAATGAACTCGAATACAAGCGAGCTCTGCGAATACAACTAAATTGATATGCTTTATTAAGGTAATTAAACTGCTACGCCGAGTAATTATGTTCCTTGCAAACACAGATATACATACACACAATACCTCGATGAAGTAAGGTCAATACAAAAGCAACATTTAAAGATTAGACAAAAGAGTGTTGGGCGAGGAAACTGCGTCAAGCCACGTCTGCTGATCTTGCTGCTTGTCCAAGAAGAAACTTCGGTCTTATCTACTCTCCCTCGATAGCATTCAGATATATTTGAGTTTCTTTTACTACCATGTTTTTGTTCACTTGGGAATCACAACAATTAATGGCATATACCGGTTATTTTCCCTTGGCTCCTTGCTAATTCAATCACAGTCGACGCACCTGCTAGAGCCCTCAAAAGCTTGTAGGTCCAAGTATGGCATCTGATCCATAGCCAAAAGCGATGTGAGGAGCCATTGAATTGTCACTCATGTAATGCAGGTGCATATTGAGATTCAGCTTGTCAATGCAGTGAAATCAGTGGCTTTCTGGCAACCTGTGTAAATGAAATGAACAAGAGAAATTCAATTAATATAGTAATTTGAGTAGTTTGCTGCAAATTTTTGATAAATGCTGCTGAAAGGCTGGTATTATAACAAAAACGGATAGTTGTAAGATTAAATGGACAGATGAAGATATGTAATGCCTTGTAGGCCCATAGTGTATGGTCTTCCGGAATGAACTCATGAAATTAACCAAAATTTTCTGGATTTTCACATACAGTCGTCCAACCATGAGACAAGTGAAAGTTTCACATAATTTATGGTATCTAGATTAGATCGTGTCTTTAATAGCAGAATATGATACTGCTGACGAAACACGGAATGCATATAGACAAATAGTACCAGCTTACGACTGCTTCTCATCCCAATAATGTTCAGATTTCAGATGGCCAAAGAAAATAATAAGTCTGACCAACTGCCTTATTGGGAGTTGGATTTCAAAAGAAATATGCAGCCAAGAACTGTTTTTGCTGATAAAGTGTCCAAACTTCTTCATCTTCTAGTCTCTAGTTTTTACTATCGATGCATCAAAACGATAAACGGTATGAACTAAATCAAACAATTGTACAGCAGAGATCAATGTAACCGGTAGCGATTGAAAATTTTACCTCCATGGGAATTCACTGGTGTCTATTCCAGCTTGATGCAATTCATCAACATAATGTAATGCTTCCCTGCACTCTTCTCTATCATCAAAAAACTCCTCTTTATCACCTTCGATCTGATATGTTTCATGGCCTTTGCCAGCAACAACCTGCAGTATGAATTGTATCATGGTCAGAATATACGGAAAAAGTGGAGAAACAACGTAGGAAAATTCAAATTGAAGCACTTATATGAGCAAAAAGCAGAGTTGTCAAAGGAAGAGAGGAAGGAATGAAGCATAAAAAAGGCTCAAAATAGAAAATCCGATAAATCCTTTAACTTTAGAGTTACAAATGTAAGCTCTTATAGTGAGAGATGTATTTCATGTAACTTTGTTGCAAAAATCGTGGCACAGTCCATTCTGATGTGTAGATAACAGTTGAAAAGAAGCTTCTTTAGTTGAGAAGCATCAGTTACTTACAACTATATCACCTTCCTCGCCCATTGCAACAGCAGCTCGCACAGCTACTCTTCTAATGTCATGTAGGAAAAGCCTGTGGCCATTTGGAAGGGGTGGATAATAATCATTCTCACCATATTTCAAATAGTCTTGCATGGTCCATCCAACACCCATTAACATATCATCTAAGATATCCACTGACCAAAACAGAATAAGCAAATATTAACTTCGATTAAAGTTGGCAGGAAAATAAAATTCAGATCAAAATATAGTAGCACAAACTTCTCAAACATATAAATATCTACTCAAATCTCAAAGCTTCAAATGTTAGTCTAGGATCCTTACATGGATCTTCGCTTCTTGGATTGTCGGATGTCAACATAACCACATCACTTTTGTCTGTAGCAATTTTTGTCATCAACGGTCTCTTCCCCCTCTCTTTTTCCCCACAGCATCCAATGACTGCAAATGGTGCAAGACAAAGATATCTTTGTTATTTCAGTATCGTAACACCCCAATAGTCCCACATTGGATGAGAAAGGAGTGCTGATTGAGAATATAAGAAGTTACACACCCTAATAATAATAATTGGACTTAGACATTTTGGGCGGAAAGTTTGGGCCCAATGAATTATTATTGCTAGTGGGTCGAGTCGTTACGGTTAGTATCAGAGACGCATACCAGTCGGAAGTGTGAGAGCAAAGTGCTATGCGGCGAAAAATGCTACACCACGAGTTTGGTGGGAGACCCTCAACTTTAGAAAACATAGCATTTATACAAGTAAAATTTGGCAAATAGTCCTCTCTTTGTAACATTATACGAGCAAACTTCCACATCTAAATACCACATGGTGGAACTGGACTCCATTCGATTTCTTTAAGCATTCAGGCAATCCAAATATGAAAAGGTCAACATGAAGGCAATAAGCAGCTACCCTATCAATCTAATTTACGAGTTAAAAAATGTCTCACTTTGTTTTAAGGCATTTCTTAATGCCATACTGAACTAGTCTATAGAGAGTAAAAACTAAAATCAGAATAAAAGATGATCCAATTATACAATTCAAAACATCCAAAAAGTTTTCTCTTGCTTCAAGTTTCAGAAGATTCATAAGAAATCAGTGGTATCACTGTTATCATAAACTTGCTTATGTAGAAAGATAAAAAAATGTACATGAGTCTACTCGCATATAAAACTCACTTTAAACTCTTTTCTATCCAAGTTTTATAAGTTGTGGCCCATGGCATCAAATATCGTCGTAATCTTTTTTAGTTGGAGTGTTGCATAAAATAGCTGTCTAACCATTTCAGCTATGTGGCTTTACTTTTGAGTAGTGTAAATCAGAGAAATTCAGAGTTATACTTACAATGACAAAGCCTAACTTACTTATCCTACTATCGGTACATAATTTGGTAAGCTTATCTCTTCCATTTTCGTAAAGGAGCCTGTCAGTCAAACTCGGTTTGCAGTTAATCTTTGAACTATATATGCATTATCTTAAGCATGAATGCTATTACGCTTTGAAAGTAGAAATGCTCAAAGATGAAGCAGAGAATCAGCTTACCCGTGATGATTCTCCGTGGACCCAGTTCTCTTATGGTGTCCAAGAGTCTTGATAACTGATCTGGCATGCGAGCATGGTCCACGATCACACCAAACGCTTGCTCCTCATCTATAAGCTCACACCTGCCTGGAACCGCATCCACCTCCTCGATTCCCCTCACTATATCCTCCAAAGGTGCACCCACTACAATCCCGACAGCCACGGCAGCAAGAATATTGTATATATTCTCTCTCCCAAGCAAACCAGAAGAGATCTCGAGTATCCCCTGAGGTGTTTGAACCAAGACCTGGGTCTCGAACAACGAGAGCTCATACTTTAATGTGTGCACGTCAGCCTTCTTGTTCTCCAAGGCATAGGTCACAACAGGCACGTCGGGATTCCCCTTTGCAACAAAGAAGGAGGCACTGGGATCATCAATGTTGACAACTTTTCTATGGCGCACCGGATCGAGCATCTTCGCAAAAAGCCCGGCTTTGCTATTCATATACTCCTCTTCGCTCCCTTGGAATTCGGGATGGTCATTCCTTAGGTTTGTGAGGACGGCGATATCATAATCTACCTCGTTATAGGAACCCTCCATGACGACCGCCTCGGTCCCATTGTGCACCATCTTCGCCATTAGCTTCTGCACTCCGACTGCATTAGGTTTTACGTCGGCAAATTCCAGCTTGTTTTCCCCATGAACATAGTGCCCGAGAATTCCCATCATTCCCGTCCTCAGCCCCATGGCTTCATATATGGCCTTGATCAAGTGGGTCGTCGTAGTAATTCTGTGCGTTCCCGTTATTCCAATCACCGCCAAGCTCTTCGACGGATTCTTATAGAAGGACGCGGCTAGGATGGGGAGAACCGAATCCGTGTCCTCCACGATTACGAGAGCCTTGCACGCCAGTGTTTCGTCTATATTGATCTCCTTATCAGCTACCACCGCCACGGCCCCTCTCTTATCGGCCTCGGTGAGGGAACCGAGCCCGTCGGCCGACGATCCATTACAGCAGACAAAGAGGTCGCCGGCGTTTACTTCCCTCGAATCGTTCTGAATTCCGGTGATCGAGACCTCCAAATCCCCGTACACCGACACGGGCACGACTTTGCTCTCGTCGAGAAGCTCCGCGAGGCTCATCCTGAACGTCGGCTCGAGAATCCGCGCCCGCGACCTGCCAAACTCATCCACATCGAGATCAAACGAAGAGGGGAGCGAATTACCATTCGAGCTCGAATCAAGAACGTCGGCATCCAAATCGACACCGTCGTCGTCCTCGTCGTTGTCGGAGGAGGAGGATTTGGGGGGCTTCTTCCCCTGCGGGGAATCCGCGTCGCCGTCGTCGTCGGCGGAGATGATGGTGAGGCCCTGGAGCTCGCGGATCTCGTCGAGATCGAGGACCTCCTCGGGGGTGAGCTCGTCGAGGCCCTCGATGACGGGGTCCTTCGCCTGCGGCGGCGGGGGGTTGGGGGGGAGGAGGCCTTGGTCGACGAACTCGCGGCGCTTCTGGGCGATGGCGCGGTCGATGTCGGCGAAGAGGTCGTCGGGATCGGAGGGGGAGGAGGAGGGGGAAGAGGGAGGGGGGTCGTTTTGGAGGGCGAGGGCGGAGAGGAGGAGGGGCTGGTCGGCGTCCTGGCGGCGGCGGGCGCGCTCGACGTGGCGCTCGAGCTGCTGGAAGCGGGAGAGGCCGTGGGAGGAGTCCTCGGCGGCCTCCGGCGGGTCGTCGTCGGACGGGCGCGGCTCGAATTTCCCGTCGCCGCCGACGGCCGAGACCGGCGAAAAGCTGCGACGGCGGCGAAGGAGAGGGGAGGAATGCGGAAGAGACGGGCGAGGGAGGAAGAGGAGAGGGGAGCTGAAAAAGGGAGTGGTGGAAGGGATAAGGGAGGTGAAGGGGAGTGCCATGGAGAGAGAGAGAGAGAGAGAGGTGGGTTTTACCGTTTTAGTTCGAGGTTTTAGTGAGTGCTCTTATGAGCGGATGAGGATGCAAACGGGGCGGGTCGGAGCGGGTCGAATTTTGGTTAGATTTTGCGCGTATGACGGCCGTTGGAAATTGGAGGAGTCGAAGCGGATCCGAATCCATAGATGGTCTGTCGGTCTTAATCTCTTGAATTATGGCAAGGAAACAACGGATATCTGGGTGGGCAGTAATAGGTGTCAAGGGGTCGGATTCATTTCAAAAACTCGAATCCGAACCTGACTATCAAATTCAAAATTTGAATCCAAACTCGTATCCGACGGATTTTAAAAATTCATATCCAAATCCGAATCCGATTAAAAATTCGAAACTCGAATCCAAATCCGAACCCAAAACAATTATTTTAATTTACAATATTTCAAAATATATTACATTAAATTAAAATTTTAAAATACATATTCAAGTATAACATCAAACATATATATGTATATAATGTAAAATAATTTTGGGTGCGGGTTGGATTCGGGTAGGATACAATCAAAATTTATATCCGAATTCAAATTCGGTGGATTTTCGTTTTTGATATCTATATCCGAAAATATATATATTTAGTATTAGATAAATCCACTCCGTTCGAGTTCGGATACGGATAAAATTTCGGACATCCGTACCTATTCACATCCCTAGGCGGTAATGTCCGGTTTTCCTAATTCTAGTCTCAATACGAATGATTGGTGCAGCTTAAAATTATAATAATTGGGTTTAAAATTCTGAGCCGGAGAGCAGCAGGTTGTCCAGCTTAGACCGGGTCAACAAACCGGTCCGTGACGCTGGTCCGGTCGGTGTATAATTCGGTCGGAGTATAATACGGCGTTTGCAAACCCGTTTCTCACGCCGCCTTATAAATAGCTGATCATAAAGAATCGCTCCCTTTTATTTCCTCGTCACTCCGACGAGTAACCCCGAAGTAGGAGAGAGAGACGATGGATCGCACTCTCCTTCTCCACACCCCTCGCGCCTATAATGGCGCTCTCCTCATCGCCTCCTCCCCATCTCGCCCCGATCCCTTCGCACACCGCGCGCGGCGCCGCTTCTCCCCCTCCTCCTCCTCGTCGCCCCGCAAGGTCCCTTAATTCTTTTCCCCATCATACGTGCTCGATCTTCGTTTCTTGAAGCTTTTTCGATCGATTCATGTCGATTCTTTGAGGCGATTAGGTTTGTACTGCATGTGGTTTTCGATTCCTTATGGCGATTTTGTTGTCTATCTCCTTGTTACCTTTGGTTTCAATATCTAACGAGCTTTTTGAATCGAATTTGGGGTTTCTTCGTAGTTCTTGTAACGTGATTAGGTTGGGGGTTTGGAAAGGATTTGAGGTATGCCTGCGCTTATTCGCTGAAGCAAGAACTTGTGTTGAATGTTAAGAAAAGCTTATTAACTAAAGTGCATCTTTCGCTAAGGATCATTGGATCTGGTATAGCTACAAGAAGCTTCATCATCTAAATTTGAAATGCACAATTGTTAATTTTGTCATATTATGATGATTGACGTAACTCGGGTGGGGCCTCTTCCTGTCCTCATGATCCTTCAAGGTCCCTTTCTTTCTTTTACCTTTGTTATTGGTTCTTATTTCTTGAGGTTTCCTTGGTTGGCACCTTTTGATTCCTCAAGTTGATAAGGTTGTACTTAGGGTTTCATTCTTTATAGAGATAGCTTGGTGTGTCAAGCGTGGAAAGCGTGAATTTTATCTATCTTGATGCTACGTTTAATTTTTCCCTGCTGTTAGCTTAATTTTTAATTCTTGGATGCATCTGCCTCATTTGCATCTCAATTCTCAAAGTAGGTTTTCTTTCTAGTCCTAGTTGCCCGATTTATTTGGTGGTTGGAAAGGATTTGAGGTACGCATGCGCATATTTAGAGAAGCAAGAACTCTTGATTAAAGGGTGTGCACTGGTATGGTGTGTTATTTCCCGTTATAATTGAATTCACATGCCTAAAGGAAAGCTTATTAACCAAAATTCATCTTTTAAAAATGTTATCCAGAGGACCAAAGCGACCGATCATTCTAAGTATTCCATCATTCTGTTAAAACATGTCATATTGTTATGATCTTGACTTCCATGATTCTGTTAAAACATGTCATATTGTGATGATTTTGACTTTATCTGGAGATTTTGTTTCTCTGTCCCATTTCATTTAAGCTTGTGATTGTCAAAATCGAGATGATTTGCATACTTCTGCTTAGATTGATGCTCTTTTCCCTGTGGTCAGCAAACTTCTAGCTTTCTGCTTCTTCTAGTCTATGTTGTTATCCATAGCTATTTGAATTCTGGTTCATTAATACAAGATTGATGTATGATTTTACCTTGACTCGTTCTTTCCTTTTTTTCGCATTTTCCTTTCAGTTATCATACTTTCTAAAGCAGTGCTACACTGCCATACTTCACTAACTGTTTATGTAGCATGTACACAAACTGACATCTTGTCAAATCTTGACCATGGTATGCATACTTCACATAGAAAATTGGGGTGCTCTTCCAGGGTCTCTTATTCTTAAAAAACCAAGCTATTCTTAAGGATTTTTTTTCCGCCAAACCTTACCCTTGCACATGCTTAAAATCATATTCAATTGCTAGATGTCAAAAGTATGCGTAATGATTTAAAAAAGATTGCTTATGTTCTGCTGTCAATGCTTACAGATCCAAAAACAGATTTTGCCAAAGTCGCTTTCTCTAGAGGCATCTAGCACAACAAGATGCGAAGCATCTTTATCAAATATCTACAAGTATGTATATGACTCGCATCTTTATCAAATATTGACATGTATATGATCACTGTAGCCTAATATGACAGCATGTTTGATGCAATCTATAATTCTAAATCTTATTTTCTCACTATGGTCATTTTTGGAACATACTCAAATTTGAGGTGTCCCCTTGATGGGGGAAAAAAGAAAAACTATGAGTTGGCGATGGTGATTATTGAAGTTCTCATAAGTTCGCATGGAGATAACACATCACTTTGTCAAGGCTATTTGGATCTTGTGATAGTAAATATATATACAACCCACATGTTTTAAAATTGTTAAGACATTATTCTTGTGTCAACCATATGTTGGATTAAAAGCTGCTTATCAAGTATTGCTTGACTTATGCTCACTGGTTTGCTGCTTGGCTGTTATTATTTGTTTGCCGTATAATGTATGTGAGTTCAGCCATGTTTGTCCTGTTGGGCATATCTGTTTAAAACTTTTGCAGAAAATATGTTCATTTGATTATACAATAATGTGCACTTTTCCTGATTGTTTGAACTTGACCCTATGTTAGCCATCTCCCTATATTTGGTGATACTATTTTTAAAAATACATCATCCTTCTTGATAATAGATCAAATTTAAAAATTCTGCTTGTCATTTCACTATAATGTGATAGCTAGCGGCTGCTTATGCATATTTTCTTCTGGTGGCTTTGCTTCAATGCTTTCATTTTTTTTATTTCCGAATGCTGAAAGCAAGTCTTGTTTTTCAGCACGGGTGCTGACATAGTTGACTTGGATTGGGAGAATCTTGGATTTGGACTGGTGCCAACTGATTACATGTATATGATGAAATGTTCTTCTGATGGAATATTTAGCAAAGGCGAGTTGCTGCGGTTCGGGCCTATCGAGTTAAGCCCATCTTCTGGAGTTTTAAATTATGGGCAGGTTAGCAATGTTGAAATCTTATTCCTATTCTTATTTCTCATGGGACTGAAAGAGCTGAAGTTTCACAAACTTGGTCTACTGTTGTGCTACTTTAGCTTAATAGTGATAAATCTTTAGTTGAATCATTTTAGAGTGGTTGGAGATCTGAAGAGACCAGTGCCTGTTACTTTTAGACACTGTTTGAATTCTGATCTGCAGCCTTATCTAGCTTCTTGTCCTTTGTCCTCACCTGTCAGAATAATTATGGAATTCTGGTGGTCAAGGTCTTGTGTCGAGTACAAAAATATAACGTTAGTAGAGAATCCAGAGATTATTATCCTGGTACACCTTGACATCAGAAATTTTCCTCATCATACTTATCATCCCATTTGAAACAAACAAATGCAGATGTTCTCCATGTATGCAAAAACTGCGACATTGTTTTGCTTTCTAGGGGTTGTTTGAAGGTCTAAAAGCATATAGGAAAGAAGATGGGTCAGTTTTATTATTTCGCCCAGAGGAAAATGCTTTACGGATGAAATTGGGTGCAGAGCGGATGTGTATGCCCTCACCGACTGTTGAGCAATTTGTTGATGCTGTAAAGCTAACTGTGTTAGCAAATAAACGTTGGGTAAGTAATTATGTTCGATTAAACTCTCATGCGCATGCTGTTTGAATCGTCTCTTGTCAAATAAGTTTCAATACTTTCGATTCAGGTGCCTCCAACAGGTAAAGGTTCTTTGTATATTAGGCCGCTGCTTATGGGAAGTGGTGTTGTGCTTAGTCTTACACCTGCTCCTGAATATACTTTCCTTGTCTTTGTCTCTCCTGTTGGAAACTATTTCAAGGTTGGTAAACTGACCTTACTGACCTGTCTTCTTTATTGCTATTGTTATGTCTTGTCACATTGTGTATTTCTATTTTTATTTTACCTTTAAGTTGTTTACTTGGTTCTTAGAGTTTTTTTTCCCTCCTAATTTGTCCATTTGAAGGCCAACATAGAGAATACTGATGATTGTCTAAACTTTATTACTGTTCCTAGGAGGGTTTAGCTCCAATAAATTTAGTAATTGAAAATGAATTCCATCGTGCCGCTCTTGGTGGAACTGGAGATGTAAAGACTATTGGAAATTATGCTTCGGTAAGTAAAACTTATCATACTAAGTCTGCTTTTTTTTTAACGTTTTATGCTATCGTATCCTTTCTATCTTGAATCTTGCATGGTTGGTATCTTTATTATATGTACACAGATTTCTTTTGATGCTCTGCTTTGGGGTTTGATTTCATCTTCTTATTTCATTATCTGCACTTCTTAAGTTTCAATGTCTGCCTTATCTGCACTTTTTCAAAACTCTGTGCTTTGAACTTTAAAAATATCCCACAGTGTGTATATACATATATAAATAACCATTCCAATCGTTGTCAAACTGAAACTGAAGGCACTACTGTATAGGGATATAGTAATATACTGTTAGAGAAAAGAGATGAATCATTTATGCTCCTTAAAGCAATGTATAATGGTTTGAATAATAATTCACAAAAGAAGGATGTTGCTGATATTTCCCCTGTTGAATCTGCAACCTAATTTAGAATTATCTTCTTAAAATGTGATTTGTGTATTTTATTTCATCACAATGAACTATTGTCTTGTTTAGTATAGGTCCGTTTCCACATATATTTCATGTTTTGTTGTGATAAATGAGCTGGCATTGAGGACATTGACTTGTTTGGTGCTTGTGAATTTCTTTTTTTGATCTATGTAGGTGCTGAAGGCACAAAAAATAGCTAAGGAGAAAGGCTATTCTGATGTCTTATATTTGGATTCTGTGCACAAAAAATACCTGGAAGAAGTTTCTTCCAGTAATGTATTTATTGTAAAGGTATGATCTCAGTATATATTATGTATTTCATCATAGTAAATATGCTTTTCAACTAATTTTAGTTGTAGAACACTGGTTTTGCTATAGATCAGATACAAGTATTTATGTAACAGACTGTTAATTCGGCTGTTGACTGATCTGTCAATCATAGTCCCAAGATTAGTGAAGTGCTTATGCTTGTCAATACTTGCTCTCAAATTCTTTACGTTATTTTAAGATCGCTGGTTCTAGTGCCTAACGGAAGGGAACTTTCAAACCATCGGTTGTCACCATACTGGCAAAGCAATAATACTGTGTAGCTGCGACAATGGGTTTCCCCTCAAAGAAAGGCACAGAAACCTTGGGAAGAGAATTACAAAGTTCACAGTCCAACCGAAGAGCTCATGTATGCTGCATTTCTTCCGTCCATGCTGTTGGAGATTACTATATCTGGTTTCATTTCCGCCTTAAAGAAATGAAGGATTAGAATTTTCAATAGAAAAGAGCTGTCTCTAAGACCGTCAGCATTTTCTTTGGCAATTTCGTTACCCCTGGAAGTGATCATCACTGTATTTTCGTACACATGGAACAAAAATAGGAAAACACCAAAATTTTATAAAGAAGAAGCAATTCCAACTGCCAAAGACTTTTGACTGTTGTCATTGACCTATTCGGCTTTTTGCCATATCTGATCACCTTGGCAATGTAGTGCTCAAAATGGTTTTCTGCATCAAGATGGCTCCTTACCCTCTGTTAGAAGTGCTGTTTCAGCAAAAGGCTTCTACCGGTACAATATGAAAGATATGATACACTACTGATCTCTTTCGTAATTACCTCTAGTAAATTCCTAATCCCTTAAGTTGTCTTTTAAGAGTCATGTCTCTGTCTGAAAGTTATTGTAACTGCTCTTTGCACTCATTTAAATACTTCATGTTCTTCAACATCTACTTATCTTTGTGATAGGATAATGTTATTTCAACACCAGCACTAAAAGGAACAATATTGCCTGGCATTACGCGGAAAAGTATAATTGATGTTGCTCGGGGCCGAGGCTACCAGGTATCTGTTTTACTGTGATATCATGGAAAGTGTGCAGCTTTCACTTCACATTTATGGAGTTCATTTGCCTAGAGTACTCGTACAGGATAGGCTGGAATCTGTTAGATCCCTTTTTTATCTTTCTATTGTTGATTTCTGCAATTGTCTTGTTCATATGTTTAATATTCATTCATCAGGTCCTAAATATTTGAGGGTTCTTTTCCTTACTTGACGTTTTATTTAGCATGGCTTTAGGAGTTATTTTTTGTTCCTTCACAAATGCTGAGGCGACGATTCCCTTTCTTGTCTGTTTTATGTTGCACTAGAAGGATAACTTAACTATTATAAGCTTCTCATATCTCATTTAACTATCCCAAAATCTTGCAAGGTTGAGGAGCGCCTTGTATCAGTGGAAGAGTTGCTTGATGCTGATGAAGTTTTTTGTACGGGAACAGCTGTTGTTGTATCACCTGTGGGAAGTATCACATATCTTGGAAAAAGGTAAAGTGTATGTATTGCACAGATTTGAGTGGTTCTCTTGCTGCTGTATATATGTTAAAAGATCTCGTGATTGCTTGAATTTTCTTCTCAATGGAATTGGGGTTTAAATTAGAAGTTACTGTACCTCTGGTCAGAAACTTGAACTTTGTTTTCAAGTAATCTATATATCCTGATAGTTCCATAATGTGCTGTTAAACTAGTTGCTAGTCCTATGTATAATTATCGAGGCAATCATCTTTTATTTTTATTTTTGGTAGACTCAAAATTGACGTTTTTTACTAACAATCCTTTGTTTTCATGAACATTGTGGTCGAAAAGGATCTTTCCATGGCCATCCTCGAGTTATAGAAGGGATTAAACCATACAGAAAAACCTAATGTTTTTTACGCAACTGATGTTTTAGGAATTTTTTCGGAGAGTAAACAAGATCTTCTATTGCCATGTGGTCTAGCAATTTTCATCACACGCCTTTCACCTTCTGCATTTCCTCAATCATGAATTTGTCATTTATTTCTTTTTGGTAATTTTTTTTGTTTAATTGTCCTTGTTATTTTGCTGATTTTTTGCAGAAATTCCCTTGTACACTGTTGTGTTGTCTTACTTAAACCATCGATGTGGATTTGAAGATTACCGCATTTTCATTTAACCTGCATATCTTCATCATCTCTTTGTAGTTTTTTGTTGTTCTCCTGTGGACTTCAATAGCCTTCTAGTGTTCTCTCTGTCACTTGCTCTGTGTCCTTCATGGTTCCTTTTCACCCCTTCTATGAAATTATCCTCTCCTAAGCTTTGTTTAGTTTGCTTGTATCTTGATTGTTCATTAAATTCTTTGCTCGTGGAATGATTCTAAAGTTTGGAAAATAGTTGTTCGGTTATGATCTGGACAGAATTAAGGTGAAAATTATCATTTCGAGGTGTGTATATGAAAGTGGTTCTAAATGCAGTCTCTAGTCCAGTGTACCTGTCTGACAGCTATAAACTTTAATTGCTATTTAATGATAGTACGATAGAGGTGCACTATAATCTGATTACTCTGGCATAATAGATGCATCTTATATTCGATTTGTTTCATGCAACTTATCTGCCCTGTTATTGTTACTTTGATTTAAGCACAAGGAACTAGATGGTCGCGAAGATTTGTAACTTCTATTGGAAGATCTTTTTTTCTGACTCGTATCTGTGCAGGGTGGATTATGGGAACCGAGGAGTTGGTGTTGTGGCTCAACAACTCTATTCTTCACTTACAAGTCTCCAGATGGGTCTTGTGGAGGACACAATGGGGTGGACACTGAAATTAAGTTAGGAGTTGTAGTAATTTTGCTTAAAATAAAAAGTAAAAAAGCTGTCTTGCCGACATTATTTACTTCGTAGTAACTTTTATCTTGTGAATATGTATGTATATGTTGCTTCAAGGTAATGTGGTTGCTCTTTAACTTTTAGATAGTTCTTTTTTCATGTCTAAAACGCATTATATACAGCGTGTATTTTGAGTAGGCACTTTACAACATATTCCATCTCATGTAAACAATCGAAGGCCAGAGGGTTGACTTGGTAAGTTCAAGATGACCATGCATATGATCATTGTGTGAAGAGGGAATATTGTAAATATCTGTGCATTTTGAAATGAAACATGGCCATTTATAATCTTTTTTCCTTAGCAAACCTAGAGTTTTTAGTGGATTCTTTGCCTTTTTATTTTACCCCCAGTGCACTCGATTTTGAATCTCTAACCTGGTTGATTCTTTGGCAATTTTTGTAGTCGTATTATTTTGGCTTCGTTTGTCCAAAAACTTAGCTTCTTCAGCCCCGAAATCTTATCCTTGGAACAAAGTGAGTGAACTTGTTTGATGACTTTTTCCCCACCAAAATCGTGGATCACTGGCATTCGTTTTATATTTGTACAGTGTATATACAACAGTACAGTCCCCGCATAAAATACCGTTGTATCCCTAGCTGTTTCTCAACTAAGCTCACATTTTGGGTTTTCGATCAAATTTGATTTGAAGTTCCATAAGTCGAATTTGATTCTTTGCATTTACATGCTCTTTAGCAACTGGAAGATGTAGAAAACATGCAGTTCTACTTTCATGCTTTACTCTTTCTGGAACTTTGACTTCACATGGTCTAATACTGATACTATTTGTTTGGTATTTCCCGTATTTTTTAGGTCAGGTTAGGTCTATAATCAAGCTGGCGCAAAAGCGATTGTTCAGATTTATGGTACGAGCTTCAAATTTGAGCACAGAGGGTTACGAGCCTACGAAGTAAAATCAACGGATCGATAAACTTCCGAGCGAGTTGATGAGCGGTCTCGATGCTTCGAATGCCATCAAGTTTAAAATCCGAAGGCTAATTTCGTAATTACGACCAGAAAATTTCAAATTTCGTGTCTATATAAACCCGCGCACCCTTCCCCTTTCCCCGCCTCGCGGAATCCAAATCTCCGCTTCTCGACCCTTCTCTCTCCCGCTCTAGGGATCCCCGTAGTTTCTCTCTCTCTCTCTCTCTCTCTCTCTCTCTCTCTCTCTCTCCCCCCCCACCGAAACCTCGATCGAGGCGTTCTACGGAGATCCCGATCCCTTTCTCCGGATCTGATGAAGCTAAGGATCAACAAGGCGTGCGATCTCAGCTCCATCTCCGTCCTTCCTCCGAGGTTCGAATCCCTTCCCCTTCTCCCGATGTCTCCGATCTCCGATCTCTCTTTCTTTGTTTATTCGTGCTTTGATTTGTGTAGGAGGACGGGTGGTTCGGGAGCCGATGCGGCGAGCTTGGGGAGGAGCCAGGCGTCGCAGCCCCGATCGCAGTCTCAGCAGTCGTTCTCGCAGGGGGCTTCGCTGTCGCAGCTCTCTCAGACTTCGCTCGAGGAGAATCTGATGAACGATCAGGTAGGCTAGCTTCGATTTTTCTCCTCCAATGTTTATCTGGTATGATTGAAGTAGTGAATTACTCATCTGACATTGAGATAAGCTGGATCAAGTGATCTGCTGATGATATGTTGAAACTGATGGAGGATTCTGTTTTCTCCTCTGATTTGATTTGGTATTGGCTCAGATAATAATTTTTCCATTATTGTAAACGTTGATTTGTTATATCTTTCTGTTTTTTATGGGATAATCATGGATGATGAAGCCTGAATTTATGAGAGTAACTAGCTTGCTCTTCTAAGCTGTTGTTAACTTAGAAAGTCTAGTAGGAATTGCGCCGTTGTTGGTGATTTACTGTGGAGAAACTTTGTCAGATCAAACCATAATGCAGTTTCATCTTTAGGAATGAGGAAAGCTACCTATCTAATATACGAGCTGATTGATGTTGCATTATTTTTCTTTAGCATCTAATTCTCTAATTTTATCTCCTAGATATTCACATTGTTTCTTGTACATCTCTATTCTCTTTGTGTCTGGATAGAGATTTTTCTCACACGATAATTCTTCAAAGAGGAGTTCATTGGCTCCTGGTATGTCAACACGAGAAGAATCTCAACTGCAGTTGTCAAGACCATCGAACAGTGTTTTGCACCGATGGAATCCAACCACAGTTTCAGATAGTAGATGTAAGTTACAAGGAATTACGGTTGATACAAAGAATTGTTGTATTCACGTGATTGTAGGTGCATCTCGGAGAAATATTATTGCAACTTTGTACCTCACTTGTAACTCCTGAACAGATCAGGTTAGTGAAGAACTTGAGCACAGATTTCGACTGATGGAAAGCTCAATAAACAGGATGTGCATGATACTAGACTCGGTTCAGAATGATGTCATGCAACTAAACAGAGCCAT
Organism: Puya raimondii; assembly: GCA_016920855.1. Lineage (NCBI taxonomy): Eukaryota > Viridiplantae > Streptophyta > Magnoliopsida > Poales > Bromeliaceae > Puya > Puya raimondii. The sequence continues at coordinate 105,410,134 of JABWPP010000050.1, read as the reverse complement.
GAAAGAAGTATCATTAGAAAGTGAGTATCAGACTATCAGACTTACTGTTTTAGATTCTAAAAGAGGAGGAAATATCAACTTCTGCCTGTTTTTAACCATCCAAACGGGAAGAAATGCTGTCTCCTCCAAATTATGAATATAAATTATCATAGCCAATAGTGGAGTTCTAGGTTGTAGATATGGCTGATTTTCAGCATTTGATGTTATTTATGTTCAGCGGAAGCGATACGGCAAAAGATGCTTCTCTTGGACAATTCAATGCAGCAAATTGTAAGAACCAGATATTGAGCACATGCTGTTTCTGTCCAGAACTTTCTATGTATCACAAATATAAGATATCAGATGTAACAAAGCTTGAAATGTGACGACAGCTCAAGGGAGAAGATGATATCAAATCTTTCCTCGAAGGGAGACTAAAAAGCCTGCCTGATCAATTGATGAAAAACTCTAATTTGAACAAACTGAATGAGATATTCTCAACAGTTTCAGCCTTGCCGGAGCAGTTCGAAGCTCGTTTATTGAAACTACAGAATGACATATGCAGGGTCTTCACCAGGGAGATGGAGGTAGACATTTTCAATACGTTTTATTCAATCAGCATAATTCTATTTCATCCAACCAAATACAATTTTGTTCAACTTACTTTGAAGAATTAGCTTTATATGTTAGTTATTCCTCTCTCCTGCAGTTATTGTTAAAGACTGACACATCGCACTTGGGAAATTTCATTGTGTTTGTTCCCCTCTATATTCCATTTTTTGGGTAGTCTTTGAAATTTTGTCTCACAACTTTCATTTGTTCTTTGTGCTCTTCTGCTCTGGTAACCTTCCAATCTAAACATGAAAAAGGGTGCTTTGTTTGTTATGCTTCGTTAGATATCAATTAGACATTCATGTACCATGTCACATAATCGCATCTTCTTGTAATATGCTCTCTTGTATTGCACTTATTTTGCCCTTAACCAATCAGCTAAGTGATCATTTTTGCCCTCTTAGCTCTAAACAGGTCTTCTCACCTCAATGAATGCATGATCTTAGCTAATAATAGTTTCTAAAACTAGAGGTAATCGAAATAGCTCCCAGTACTGACGTCTTCTAAAGCATCTGGCATGTTTGCTATGAGATGCAGGTAATGGCAGGTGCTGTCAAATCCTTCAACAATAAGCATGCAGTTTTGATCCGGTCACCTGTGGTACATGATTAAGAGTATTAAATGTACCAAATAATGATGCATTTAGCTTCTTTCCTCGCACTCATTTTCTTTGTTTGCAGAATAATATTTCTACCAACACTAAACAAGTTCTGAAGAGCCAGATAGCAGTAACAAAAGTGTAACCTTTCTGACATCCTCCATATCTTTTATTGACTTTTTGATTGCAATGAACTATAATGTATAATTGAGTATCTGGACTGGGACAATCTCTGGCAAAATGTAATGTTGGAGTTTAGTGGCGTACATCCCCAATTTTTAGCTTACAAATCATCTGAAGAGGTGAGATGTTGCAGTCTTATATTTCTATAGGAGATAACTGCAAGTGCATCTTGAAATGCAAAGTTGACTTTTATGGGGATTTCGAGTGTAATTTTTGTTGAATCAGTAGATACAATGGTAAATTGCAGAAGGCTGGTCTTGTATACTATTAGACATTTTCTGTTAACTATTCTGATCTTGGTTTACCTTCGCTATTGTCATCATGTTTGTAATTTTTCACTACTATCCCATCTTATTTTGATTGTTCTGCTAGTGCGGCGACACATTTGATTACCAACAAACGAAGCATTCCAGTTCCAATTGTAGAAGAAAAGACGAAAGTACTTCAACCAAAATTTGCTGGTTCTAGCCATATGACAGCTCTCGACAGGGAGGAAGGACCTTTCAGGACAAAGGTTACTTCAGATTTATGCTGATTTTAGATGAAGGGAAATATTTCATATGCTTCAGAGCTACTTATTATGAAAATTCTCTTTATAAGAATTCATGCTCCCCTGTTTACTATCTGTAGGCCGGCGAGGGCAGCGATGATGCTTGTCTTAACATGTTCTAATCGTGCTCATGAATGAATGGTGATGCAGGAGCAAGATAACAGAGTAATCATTGACTCAGATGACGACAGCGACGGAAGTTCTTCCTGCCTAATTGTTAAAAAGGAAATAGGTGAGTATAAATAGTTATTTCTTTGGCGTATTACACTTGGATAAAGTGAGTTGAAAATTTTCTATATAGAAGAAAATATTTCCAGATTCAGAGAAGTGCAATAATATTTTTTCCTTTCTCTTTTGCTTAAGAATAATGAGGCTAATACTTTCAGTAGCTTGCAAGTAAATTTGAGAGTTTACAGTATGAACCCTCTCTGATACCTAGATATATCTCTTGTGAACTCATCGTTCTTGTTTATCATTTTGAACTACCTGAATTAGCCATTTATTGTGCAATTAGCAATCTGCTTTGTGCTGTCTGTTTCTTGTCAGGATGGTTCAGTGAAATTAGATAAAATAATAATAATAATCTTTTTTGTACCGATACTATCAGTTTTTGTACTATAAGATTATTTGAAATTCAAGAAGCTTCTCGTAATTATGCCGGGAAATGCCTTTTCTCGTCCTGAGGGACATGATCAAGCAGTTAAAAGTTTTAGCGTTGTGTCATGCTGTACTGTTTCTGCACCACAGCTGAGATGGAGAGCTGCTGGATGAAGGAAGCTAGCGAAGAGAGTTTACGAATTCTAAGAAAAGCAAGGAAGAGAAAGAGACGACAAATGAATTCGTTTAATCTAAGGTATGATTCCTAACAAGATCTTACTGATTAAATGTCATCTTATATTTGGTGTTCCTTCCCATCTTTTGTTCATTTTAGAACCGAAGATCTCCATTTCAGAAACTCGCTATTGTATATTGTTACGGCTTCTACAATTTGTTGTATAGAAGCATACTACTCTCTTCAGCTGATCTAATCATTTAAATTTCTGTTACACCAAGTGAGCAGCCCTTGATTTTTTTTTCCCTGATAGGTAAAATATTGGAAAGCATGTGATTGTGTTCCTATAAAATAATTTTTTGAACTCTGTTTTAAACTTTTATGCCTTTTACAACCAGGGGTGAAATTGCAATATATGAGAAAGTTTTGTATTGATTTGGGCAAGTTTTGGATCTTAGTCACAAACTAGGGATTTTATAGGGACTATCCATACACTCTAAAATGAGGAAGTCTCCTATGTGGCGGTCACACCACGTCACCTATGTCCCTACTAATCAAATCTCCTCCTTTTGTAAGAGAAAAGTAAAATAAAAGCATTTTTCTAAAAATAATGATAGAATGTGTGAACTTTATAAGCCAAATGTGACTGATTTGAGATACCACGTCATTTATGTGACTGTCACATTTTAGACTTTTCTATAATGTACATCTTGCACTCTCTGTATTCAAGGGTCATCATCCTTTATGTCACATTAATTTTTTTTATTAAAATTCATAGGAAGCGAGGTGTAAGATCTACACTCTCCTTCTGCTTTGTATAAGTAGAATTTTCCTCTACAATATGCACAATTCAAACTTCTGATCAAAAAGTTATAAAAATCCTAAACATAAACAATCACCAAAAAGAGAGAGAGAGAGAGAGTCACTTCGATTCTCCCTCGGCCCCACCCTTTAAGAAACTGCTACGCTGCTAGTTACGGCCCATTTAGGAGCAGTTTGGAATTTGGGCCACACCAACTGCAGAGCCTCGGCTCATTTAGTTGCCGGTTCGAATCTGGCCCAGACCAGCTGCAGAATCTCTGTATTCGGCCCCCCCTCAGCGCGGTAACAACCAATTCATTCCACCAACCGCAATTCCCTCTACGTGCGAAGGTACGCAACTCCTATAATTGTTCTTTTCCTTTTCATGATCTGCGCAGCTCTTGGTTTACTAATTACATTATTGCTGTGCTTTTCTAGTTACATGGTGCTTCTTTTTAATGTATTGCGCACCTTCTCACGTCACTTATGCCTAGCTATAAAAAAATGTTGATCAAGTGCACCCGATTTGATGTTTTAGAGGAGCTTCGAAGCTTTCCGTCCCTGAAATTTAAAAATAGAGATGTCGACCGCCACTAGAAAACGTTCCGCATACACTTCTCCAAATGTGGTTCTCCAACACCGTTTCAAAGTATCAGGAGAAGGAAATCTCTAAAAAAGACTTTGAGTTAGTACAATTTGAACTAGATGCTTTGCAAAAAGAGCGAAAAAAAAGGGTGAAAAAAAGAATGATTTTGGGTGGCCAAAGCAACCTCCTTTACCGTTGCATCCACAATGGGATGGCCAAAAGGTGACATTTCCATTGAGACAAAGGCGTGTGCGTTGGACGAGCATCCACTGGAAAAACCTGCTGCCAAAAAGCTAAAGTGCTCAGCCGGCCACTTTACCCCAAAGTGGTCCTAAAGAAAGAAAACTCCTTCCACCCATAGTTAAGGAGATATTTGCCTGTACCTATTCCTCGTCCACCACGCCATCTGTGGACCTCCGCTACCGAATCCGTCTTCTATCTCTTTTCTACTTTCAATCCCTGCCATTTTTATCGACCGCATCTAACTCAGTTGCATAAGAACTTGATAGTTGGTACCAAATATTTCAAGTTCTAAGTTTAATTATTTCGTATTTTTGTGAGTTTATTTTATAATAAATAAATAAACGAAGTGAACAGCTTACTATATGATCTCTCTCAAAAAGTTGAGAGCAGATAGGCTGCTCATTTGTGAGCGGGATCGATCCGTTCGTAGAAATTTCTATAGAAATGGCAGATCAACCCACGCGTAAAAATTTTCTCGGCACGAGCCAGTAAAGTACTTAGCCGACTATGTGGACTAGATTTTCTAGATTTAGATAAGGCTAAGTAGGACATTAGAAGTTAGGCCTCTTTAGTACTACTAGACCAAGCTTTTTGTTTCTTTTTTATCCATCCACTTCACTCCTATCATATTACTGCACACAAAAGGGTAAGCAAAAAAAAGCTAGAGTGGCGCATCCACCATGAGGAGATAAGAAATTGCGAGGTAGGAACACTAACATCTTAATCACTTTGACACATGGCTTAATCCCGTCTCCCTCATCTTTTTTTTTTTTCTAATCTAAATGGGGATGGCTACACCTTTGTCTCATGCACTCTCACTTGCCTGCGAAATGGGATTCCTCCCCAGGTCATTATGTTTGGTGTGACCTTTAAACATAAGCAATATCATTACAACGTAGCTAATCCCTATCACTCTATTACTAATATAGTTATATGGTTCGTGTTGGTAGGGGATGGGTGAGCTTTCTCTTTGTTAATTAGTAGTCCTTGAAAAAGATCGGAATCAATATTTTGTCACGTCCACTACGTGAGGTATATATCAATGGCCTCTGCCGACAATTTTCGCTTTAGGCGGGTGTACGTCGATTTGATTCGCCCCCTTAATTAATTTTCAATCAAGTACTTTAGTCTATAAATTTTTAGAATATATATTAATACCGAAAGTTAAAAATATGGAATAATTATCTATATACCCCTCAAAATCTTTAAAATATCTTTTTTATTTTTATTTTTTATTTCAAATATACCCTTTACATATTCCTCCATTATTCAAAAATACTCCTGCTGTTAGTGCCCAACTTTAAACCTGAGTTAAATTTTTATCATAGCTAGAAAATAGTTAAAATATCTATTTTGCCCCTAACTTAAGGCAAATAAGAAAAGTTGGTGACAGTAGAAGGGTACATTTGAATAGTCAAAAAGTTAAAATACTTGTTTTGCCCCTAACTTAAGTGCAAATAAGAAAAGTTGGTGACGGCAGATGGGTATATTTGGAAGGGCAAAATGACAATTTCACAGAGATAACGACTGTTTCTAACAGTTCACTAACGAAATTTAACTCTAGGACTATATTTGAAAGACTTTGAAATTTTAAAAAGATATTTTTAATATTAGCCTTCTAAGAAGGGTAAATAGGAAAGTCGAAAATTTTTCAGAAATATATAAGCAATTGTCCATAAAAATATTTAGCATTTTTTAACTATAATATATGGAAAAAAAAAAATGGTTAAGCTAAAAGTTGAGAAGTTGCAACGCCTGAAATAGTAGAGGAATTATCCGCACATTTTACACAATAGATAAGTGTTTGCAAACACACTTTTCCCGTTTACATTTTTGACACGCACTTCATCATTTTGGAGTCCATTGCGTGAGCCACAATCAATTTCTCCACATGGAGAGACCGACCGTTCCTAGCGTAAGTGGCAAAGGGCTTGGTGGTTGGTACCCGAGGTTCCGAGTTCGAATTCTAGTTGATTCACATTTCTAGCTAAATTTATTTCTGAAAAAAATAAACGAAGTGAGTAGCGTGTTACTTTTCTCTCAAAAAAAAAAAATTTCCTCCATATGGAGAGAGCTACAGCATTATCTTTTCTTAATTTTGGGTGCAATCGTGAGATCCAAACAACGTGGATTCCATTCCCCAACGAGAGGCCATGATGGATGGTCACCAGATGTTTTGGGTCTCAAAATACGATGCTTCCCATTAGTTGCTTTATGTTATGAGTGTAAACGTTTGTCTCGTCCATTACTTTCTCCCTTTTCCCTTTTTCTTTTTGTTTGCTTTCAGTTTGGTTTATTAGATGTTTGGTTCTTCTGATTAACGCAATACAAAATTAAGGGTAGAATTTAGAGACATAAACATGGCGAATTCAGAAGCGGAAGGGTCCCTCACCTTCGGCCCTATTTTCTATAAGTTGTCTCGACTCTGGACAAATTAGAGACTGACTAATTTTCGTCCTATTTTGTACTCTCATTTACCACTCCATTCAAACAAGTCGGGACGAGAGCGGAGTTTTCATGGATCGAGGCGAATCAAGAAAAAGAATAGGATTTTCAGTCTTCTGCTCTATTTTCTTAACGAATAGGAGCAGATTCAGGATGAGTTATATTTTTATTTTTAATTTTTGACTCCCACTTGCTAGCCCATTTAGGATGGATTGGGCAGAAGCTCCATCAATTCTGATTCATTTGCGTCTCTAGTAAAATCCCCCAAGGACATTTACGGCAATTTTAAAAACGAAAACTGTTCAAGGAATTTGTTTTATTTATTTTTTCTAGGACATTTACGGTAATTTTAAAAACGAAAACAGTTCAAGGAATTTGTTTTATTTATTTTTTCTAAAAAAAAAATGAATCGGTGAGGTGAGGGAATAGAAAAGGAATATCGTCACAGTATATTTTATACTCTTGAATTCAAGGAATGGTACAATTTTTTAAAAACGTTTTAATACAAAAAAGTAAAATTGATAAGACAAGTGGATAAATATAGACTGTAAGAAGGATATAGGTGCAAGTTTTAGGGTAAAATGTTTAGGGACATTCTAAACTTTAATTCTTTTACAAATAGGTTCTTGAATTTTTAATTTTGACAACTAAATTATTTATTTTTTGTCAAATAGTATAATAGATTCTTCTCCTCAATTGAAATTATAAATTGCACAACCGTTTTGATCGCTGTTGCGCATATAAGCTAATAAAGCTTTAAAACACAAAAAAATATGTATATATTTTTTATTTTCTATGGTACGAAAAAAAAAAATTAAAGTTCTCACCCTTGTTCTACAAATTTTATGCTTAATTATTAAAATTAGAAAAAAAAATATTTTTTTGTATAGTTTGAAGTCTTATAAAATTATGTATACGACATGTGATCAAAATAATTATATAATTAATAACTATGATTGAAGAGAGGAGTCTATTAGACTATTTATATAAATTTAAAATGTTTAATTACCAAAAATACAAGCTCAGACGTCTACCGGAAAAAAGCTAATATTTAGAGTCTCTGTACATTTTTTTCCCTAAGTTTTACACCAATCTATTGGGTGTATGAGCTGAATGAAAAAAGCTAATATTTAGATGGATATGGTGTAAGATGTACACTCCAAATGAGGTGTACGGATAGCATTGCTCTTTCATTTATACCCTAAAAATATTAGAAATATCATAGATACCCTTGTAAAATTAGTAATATCACAATTGTCCCTTTAAATACCTACTTTATTTCAATTTTACCCTCGTCGTTAGCCTCGGTAAGTTTATGTAGTTTTAATCCAATTTTTTTATTATATAAAATATATTAAATGTGAAATTACCTATTTTGCCTCTTATTTTAAATCTACGGGTGCTATACCCATTATTTATTCCCCTATTAACTTATAAAAATAATGTGTATAAGACCCCTCAAATGTAGATTATTTTGAAACAAGCCTGTAAACTATTTTTAACTTTCCTTTGGTCCATATAATTGACAAATTTGTCAAAATTAAGTAGTTCATTTGCTATAAGCTGTTAATTCTTCAGAAAAATAACCAATCAAAGCCATCATAAATTGATAAATTGTTGTTTAAATTTATGAAATTCTCATTTTAATGCTTGAAATAAATCAAAGCAAATAAGAGAGATGAGGGTGAGAAAATATTTAATAAAGTTGAAGAGCTTTCAAAATAGCTTTTGTTGAGAGAGCTCCATACATTTTCTACGTTAAGGAAGATAGCTGCATTTATTTAAAATTATTCCGTAATTTTTTCGTAATATTCTATAATTATTCTGAAATTAATTTTTATAGCTGATTTTAAAAGATTTGTTAACAATTTTTATGAGATTATTTATTAGCATCTAATTAAAAAAATTCTATAGCATTTTGTTTAATATTTTCTCAAAGAATATAAGTAATTCACTAATAAGTATAATTCAAGTGTATTTATGAGTTAAAATTTTAGAGGGCGTTCATGAAAAGTAGAACAAGGGGTATAATAGAAATTTGCTCACCGTTTACTTTAGCTTGGCCTGTTTGTTTGAGTGAAAGTGGGGAAGGGTGAAGTCGTTTTCGACCGTAAATGATCACTTTTACTGTTTGTTTCGCCGTAATAAAAGTACGGTCGAAACTCGAGTTATCCGAAACAGCGTAATTGACTTCGGCCCACATCGGACCGAAGTCAATTACGGTGAAGAGGTGAAGAAAAAAGATAATAAAATAATACAATAAGTAATGCTAATTATATTTAAATATATTTAATTATGACACTAATTATTCTTTTATTTAGTTTGCATATTTAAAATATAAGAAAGTTTGACTAGTTAAGTTTTAGTATTTCCTTCGTTAGTTTGTACATTTAAAAGATGATGAAAATTAATTAGTTAAGTATTTATATTTTTTTTACTTTATAATTTTATTGTTGTATTATTATAATTTATGTATAAAAAAAATAATTTATTTACTATAGATTAAATTTTTTAATTATATAGGAATATAATTATATTATTTTTATTTATCATATTATAATTTAAAGTTATTTATTATTTATATATAAATTATAGTTTTATATCATTCACTTTCTGCCAAACAAACAGCAGAACTGAAGAAACTTCACTTCCATAGCTATGAAACAAACAACGGGGAAGAAATAGTTTTCACCGAACTCCACTTCAACCCAAAGTCCACTTCAATCCAAAGTCCAGTTTCGGTGAAACAAACATGCCCCAATGGCATATTAGTTACATATAAAGTAATTTTGAAAGTTTTCAAAATTAGAAGAACATTTATGATATTTCAATTTTTATAGGGGCATTAGTGAAAATATGTAGGCATTGAGTAATTTTCCCCTTTTTTATTTTTTGGATAACTTCAAAAACCACCCCTGTGGTTTCATGCTTTCTCATTTTAGTACCATGTGGTTTAAAGTGTATCACTTTATTGTCATGTGGTTTCGTTATTCTCTTTTTATTATCTTTTCGTTAGTTTTTTCGTTAAATTAGTGAGAAAGTTAAAACCACAGAATAATAAAGTGAATATTCGATAAACCATAGGTGGGGTATCTGGAGTTTTTTCTATATAATTTAACGAAAAATAACGAAAAAAGAGAATAACGAAATCACAGGACAGTAAAGTGATATACTTTAAATCACAGGATATTAAAGTGAAAAAACACGAAACTACAGTGATGATTTTTGAAGTTATCCTTTTTTTTTTTAGTGTACATCCTATTGTGATTGTACTGCATGAACAGTTGGAAATACCAAACGGACCCATTATTATTTATTTAACACAAACAACGTACCATGAGTTATTATCTCATTAATTGAAACATCTACGAATGATCTACTTTTCTATGCGTGACATTCCTACTGTTTCCATTTACCCTATTTTTAATTGTCTAGCCCCTGAACTTACTCGCCAAAAAATTGCCTGCTTAGAGATGAAATCGCAAATTATTTATTTGTTGCTGCAGAATTTTTTACAACGCGAGCGTTGAATCTCACATCTCAGTGACGACCTACTTAATTAGAAGGGGCATCGACGTCGGGCACATTTCAGCACTTAGAGGGTCAGAATTCTTTCGGACCTATTTTTTTTGAGAAAAAGATAGCATACTATCCGTTTCATTCATAGGGGAGGTGAATTAGGCTACAGGGGTGAGGCATCCAAGGCCTCGAGAAAGAGTAGGAAGAAAAAAAAAAAAAAAAAAACTACGAGTTGTGGTGGAGCTGATTTACCGGTAGAAGAAGTTCTCAAAACTTCGTCAGTGACTTCAACTTGTGGGCAGCTAGCAGGGAATCCGGCTGGATATTTCAAAAGATCGTCCCATTTCTGACCTCCCAAATGACCCACCAGCAGACTACTAGAATTAATGAAATTATATAAAAAAATTGATAAATTTGTAGTTTCTCAACTTAACGTTAGATTATTTTTCAAACTTTATTTTTAAATTAAAATAGATTTTTAGACAAACCCACCAAGGGTTTAGACAATTCTTGATATATTTTTAGTATTAAAAATAAAATAAGTAAGTAAAAAATGTTAAAGACATTAAGTTTAGAAACTAGAAATTTACTTTAGAAACTGGGTTAATTTTTAATTTTTTTTCCTTATAATTTTCTTTATGTTTATTAAATTTTGTCTCGAGATGTGAGATTCCACACACATGTGGCGATGAATCTCAGAGTCTCAAATGGACAATTTGAGGTTTCATCTCCAAGTAATTTTTATCCGAACATAATTGATTTCATCCAATATCTTATATCTCTGTAGTTCATAAATTTTTTGCCCCAATTGTGGAAAAAATTAGAGACGAGGGATGGAAAATATTTGCATGAAATTAATTAGGTTTATGTACAAATACAATTATGTGAAAAATTAGAGACCAAATTAGGATTAGTCAAAAGTTCGGGACCTCAAAATAAATTCATCATATTTCTATTTTTTTAAAATATTATTTACAGCTTCCTTCTACACCATAAGAAATCATTACCCTGTGGTTTTGTGCTTTCTCACTTTAGTGCCCTATAGTTTAAAACGTATCACTTTAGTATCCTGTTGTTTGGTTATTTTCTTTTTATTATCTTTTCGTTAATTTTTTCGTTAAATTAATGAGAAAGTTAAAACTACAGGATAGTAAAGTGAATATTCTATAAACCATAGGTGAGATATTTGAAGTTTTTCTGTATAATTTAACGAACAAATTAACGAAAAGATAATAAAAAAAGAAAATAATCAAACCACAGGGTACTAAAATGATACGTCTTAAACCACATGGTACTAAAGTGAGAAAACACGAAACCACAGGGATGGTATTTGAAGTTATCCCTTATAAATAAATGAAACATAAAGCCTCAATGATATTGCAAGATTCACGGCAAAAACACTGGATTTAATTTTTAACAATACTATTATACATCTAAAAAGTGAGAGTAAATTTTTCACACATTCGTCTAAGAATTAACATTTTATATTTATTTTTTAAAATTAAGAAGTGTAAGATGTACATTCTTTTTTTGAATGTAGAAACAACATTTCTCTTTAATGTCTTTTTATTTCACACTTTTAAAAAAATGTGAAATAAGAGAAAGAAAAGTTGGTCTCAGATAGAAAGACCTATAATTAGGGAAAGGAATAAAAGTAAAATATACAAACAAAAAAATAAAAAGGAAAAGGTGTAACTACAAATATTCACCTCAAACAACCTGTCCTTTTTTATTATTATTTGGACTGATAAATACTACCTAATATCTAAATAAAATATAGGATTAGGATAATGGTGGATTTCTCTGGTGGGATTAGTTGATGGTTTATACCAACAAACCCACCTTAAAAGTGATGTGGTGGGGACTAAACCCAAACCTAAACTTGATGTATACGCCAACCAATCAACCACACTCTTATTCTATTCTATAGTTTTAAATGCAAAAATCGAGACTCTGTCTGAATATATGAATATCAGTATAAATTTTTCATTTACTTAAAAAGTATTTGGGTTCTATATTGCTCGCTGGGTTCTGCGGCGGTGAAATTGAGCTTACATACTCCCTTTTCGGGCCCTTTCTCCTGTAATTCTCCACTCAAATAGGGTATATCTCTGTTTCCTCGGGGAAAAAATATATATTTAGTATTTAGTAAATAAAAAACATGTCAAAATATTTCTAATGAATATTATATTCGATCTTCAAACCAGTTTATTTAAATAAGATAGTAAGTTACAATCGATATTTTATTTGGTATCCAAACATGCCCGAAAATTAATTAATACTAATCAATCTACCAGACGTAATGCCTCTTGAATCAATAGGATTGTAGGGCCATAATTTGGAGGATGAGATGTCATTAACATGAAACCGATCTTAGATTATACACAAACTTATTTTGAAGTTCTAATGGAAAATAATTGATTATTTGATTATTCATGAATCATTTTCTATAAGATTGATTAATTTATTTTGCATAACATGGAAGAGCAACCTTATGGGGAAAAAAAAAATGGAGATTAGAATGTGGTTCAAATTACTCCAATTATTAGAGGCCATGAAGAGAGAGGATGATTAGATCCAAGATTTTCCCAAAAATAAGCAAAATTTTTTTTTTTAATGCATCAACAATGTATAGGACATGGTATGTGATGCTTATTGATATAATAGAATTATTGACAATTTGGTGTTAAATAAAATACCATATCCAAATAATTCATTAACAATTTGGTCAATCCAACACAATCTCATATGCCATGTGTCCAGGTTCAACTTTTTTTTTTTTTATAAGGATAACCAGTAATACATGAGATTCATGGATGGCCTTTCCCATTATAAAACAATGTTATTACTCAATCTAATGTGTGTGTATGTATGTATGTATAGAAAATTAATATTTATAGAATTAATATTGATATTGCTAAAGTAAAAAAGTCTATATCATGACTAGATATAATGTATCTATTCTGGTAATGTTAATTTAATTCTAAATTAATTATTTTTTAAAGGACATTGTGAATCACTACAATCAATACAAATTGTTTTCAATTTGTATTCCTTACAACGAAAAAAAAAAGTAATCTTTTCATTCGATATATTCCTTAGTATTTTTTATTTTAAAAATTAATTTAAAAATTTCCCCTCTTGATGTAAAAGTAAGTAAGATCTAATATGAATTTGTTATAAATGATGAAAATTTCCAAACAATATAAAAGTAATTTGAATAGAGATTATTTAAATTAAAGAACAATATAATTTGAGATAATAACACTCATATATTAAACACTAATATGTTTGATAAAGATAATATAAAGAGAAACTCCTAAAAAAAAGATAAAAAAATATAAAACTTATCTGAACTATGAGTTATTTTGACAACAATATTTAATCAAAGTAAATAATAATTAGCTTAAATTTAAAGTCAAATTATTCTTAACTGGCTCAAATAAAATATATTGAAAGGTTGGTAGTAAAAAAATCAAAACTTTCAAAAGTTGGGTAGCTGATTCAAAATGATTCATAGCTTAGATAAGTTTGCCGGTTCGATATATTTTTACCTAAAATAAAAAAGAAAAAAATTAATGGGTCGATTTCCAAAATGTGCATAGCTGAGGGGTTTCTCTTACATTTTACCTCTCTTTCTTCTTTCCTGTGGCTTTTTAATCATCCTTGACGTAGTACAGAAGAAGAGATTAGCGCGAAAAATAGAATAAAAAAACACTAAACCCCACCTAATAAAGTAGTCCAAAACAAAAACCATTACCACCTCCTCCTCCTCCTCCTCTTCCCTCTCTCTCTCATCTCTCTCTCATGAACATAGAGAGAGAGAGAGAGAGAGAGAGAGAGAGAGAGTGTGTGTATGTGTTTTTTTTGGAATTACCTTTCCCAATATACCACTCCTCTCTCCCTTCCCTATTTTCCGCTTTGTGCCACCACTAAAGCTCCAAAGCAGAGACCTTTTCGTTCTCCTCGGATGATCATTTGGAGAAACGGGTATTTGTTCTTTTCTCACGTTTCCCTCTCTAGAAGATCAAAATCGGGTTGCGGGGTGGTGTAAAAATCGGATTTTTGGGTCTTTTTTGTGATCCTCATTAGTTGCCAAGAGTGCTTCATGTGTGTTTACAGCAGGGGAGATTAACGATAGATTAAAGCAGAGGAGTTTGCTTGGGGATGGTAAAAAAGTTGGCTTTTTTTGTAAATGCATTGAGAGGATTATTACAGGGTAGCTGCTTTGTGTGTATCTTAATCCCAAAAAAGAAACAGCTTTTGTTGTTCATGGAATATGGCTTTTGGAATCCAAATCAGAGGCTTCTGATGGTGGTGGCTTTGTTCAAATTCGCTTTTTGATTTGGAAGTTTGGGTGTAATTGCCGAAAGGTTTTGTGGGTTTGTGTTGGCTTTTGTTGGAATCAAAAGGAAGGGAGAAAAAGGTGTTGACTTTTTTGGTTGGAGGTGGAGATAAAGAGATTGGGTGTTTTCAGAAACCTTTCTCATTCTTCTTCTTCTTCTTCTTCTTCTGCTGCTGTTCTTGCCATGGGAGATGTTGCCTCCTTGTTATTTGGATTGGCCTCTTGATTTCAGGTAAATCCATTGCATGTCTCCTTGGACAATTTTTTTTTCTCTTATTTTTTTAAAAAATTTTAGAGCCAAAAGTCATTTGAATTCTCCTACTTTATGATGGTTTTTTTTTTCTGTCTTTTATTTTTTCTAATTTGGCAGTTATTTGTCCTTTAAATTTGGTGGTTTTCCCAAAAAAAAAAAAATTAAAAAACTGAGATGGTCCAGTTAGATATTCTTCCAAAGCTTGCAACAATTTGAAGCATATTAAACATGTTTTGGGAAGGAAAATGTGTGCATGAACATAATGGTATATCCGAGACCAAGCTTGTATTTGTGGGTTATTACACAAAATTAAGAGATATGTTAGCCTAAGCTCTCTCCTTCTCGCCGAATCTTGGGCTTGAGAGTTGTTTGGAGTGAATCTCTCACTTGCTTATTCATGTCTCTTGTGAAACATAACCATGAGGATTCTGTTCTGTTACTTTTCAATCTTCAAAATGTGTTAGATTTCATGTTTTATAATTATGAATCTGACAATTTATGCAGATAGATCTTAACATCCTGTTATATTAACACACTGTCTTAATGCTCTACAATTGAGTATGGAGTAGAAAATAATGTACATAAGAAATACTTACACATTCTATTAATAATTAGTACTTTCGAAGAAACAAAATATTGTTTTACTGCTTTGCAATATTCTTTTGAATAACTAAGTTTTGTTGTGTGAGAGGCCCCATTTTTTTTTTTTTTTTTTTTGCTCATATAATTGGCTCCACTACTAAATTAATATCTATTCTCTTATGGAGCATCTCGAGTGCTTTGATTAGCCGGTTGGCATCTTTCTCACAATCAGAATAGATTCACCTCAATTACTATCATACATGTCTAAAGTACTTGACCCCATTTATTACTGTAGCTTCTGAGGAATTCAAAATATACTTTGTCATTCAAAAATAGCCGTCCTATAATCGAGTTTCTTTTTTCTCTCTGTCCTATAATAGGGTTGTTTTGTTTTCTCTGATTTTGTTATATTAATAATTTAAACAACCAAATGTTTCTATAGCTGTGAAAGTAAACTCTCATCTGCACCATTCTATTTCTAATATTCGCCGAACCAAGAAACTTTTTGTTTTCAATTTTCGTTTACTTTTGCAATATGCTGAAAGTAACTGCCGGATTTTGCCAAATTGGACAGCTTCGAGCATTAGTTCTGAGAGTGATCACTTTGTTTTATATGTATAGCTAGTATCATTTATTTATCATTCTTTTCTTTTTTCCTATCTTTACTATAAGCTGATTCATTACAATCCTATTTAATTGCTTCTTCAGCTTTCAAGCTCCTCCGAGAATTTTAACCATTTTTTGAAGTGACCGAAGAAAAGGGTGATAGGTGAAAAACCGTCTCATCTACTATGATGGCAAGAAGATATTTCAAACAGAATACACGACCCCAAAAGGATAATTTTGGCTGTATGTGGGGATTGTTTCGCATACTTGACTTCCGCCGGAGCCCGAAGTTACTTTCAGATAGGAAGCATGGTAGCAGTGCGTACGATGGTAATATAATTTTCTAGCTATACATCCAAATTATTCAAGGAATATTAAAGTGGTTGTTCTTTTTTCAAATAGGAAGCGTGATAATAGTACTTATCCTTTTTGTTTGCTTTTGTGTGTCCCATTGATCACTGTACTTTCTGCAGATTCTGGAGATTCGCGAAGCAAACTTGGCAATTTTGCGGAAAAAAATGATGAAGTTGCTGTAAGTATTGCGCTGTACTTTATACTGTCAGAAGTGCAATATTTGGTAGAATGTGTTGAATGGTTTTATCCGTGTGTCAATCTATGCAACATGGTGGTATTTGCTTTTAGAAATTACTCGATCCAGATTAATCTTTCCGGTCAAGTAAAGAGAGTTTCTCCCCCTTTCCACATGACCATAGCTGCAATTTTCTTTCTCTTCTTTTATTAATTTTTTTTTTTAACAGTTTCCATTTTTATCAACCTCGTGAGATCAAACGTTGTCGCTTCAAACAAAATAAGGAAATTTATTGGAACTAATATATTACTGTATGATGAAGCAAAATTATCCGCCATCAATACCTTCAATTTTATCGTCATCAGAATGTGTTACTGTATCATGATATTAAGTTGCCACGATTTGAGCAACTCTGAGAGCCATTTTCTAAAATAAATTATAAATGATATGTTACTCTTATTCAGAATGTTGATGGAAGTAAAGTACGAAGAGTTACTACGGGTAAGCCGAGCGTGAAAACACTAATGGAGGAAGAGATGGCCGTAGCCAAACCAGTGGAGAAGCCACGTAATGCAGTTGAAACAAAACAATACGATCCTGAACGCCGTGTTCGTCTAGAGAAAAGACCCAAGCAAACAAGAAAGAATTCAAAGGCATTATCAGATCTTTTTGTCAACAAGCAGATAACTTCTCAAAGCTTAAATTCTAATGGACTCAACAACACGATACCGGCGGAGAGATCAGATCTTCAGTTCATCCTGGCTGCGTTTCTTGTAGAAATTTACAAATTCCACAACCAATGCCCGCATATTGATTGTAAGAATAAGATATCACTATGTCCTGCATTAAAATCCATTGTTTATAGAAAGCTTAACGATCTCAGCAATTCCAATTCTTGTGTTGATGACAAACATCTAAACGGCAGCAAGGCAGCTCAATCGAAGGAATTCATGGATGCATTGGAGATTCTGAGCTCAAACAAGGAATTATTCTTGAAGCTTCTTCAGGACCCAAATTCGCATATATTGCAAAATATTCAAAATATTTGTCGTATGCGCGAAGGCTCGGAGGAGCAGGGTGGTTCGAAGCAGTATCAGGAGATTTCAAGCAGTAGAGTGTTTAATAAACATAACAGGCATAACTTTTTCTGGAAGAAGGACAGATCAAATGGGAGACAACCAGCAGAAGGAAATGATAATTCTCCGCCAATTAGCAGAATAGTTGTTCTAAAGCCTTTAGCTGCTACAAACGCAAGTTCCTCACAACAGTCATACAACAGATTACGAGATCAGGAAGATGGCGAAAGAGTTAATTCACATTTTTCAGTTAGAGAAATTAAAAGGAGATTGATGCATGTCATTGGAGAGACCAAAAAGGAGCAAGATTCCATCTCGACGGACGGCCTTCTTCACAAAGTTCCATTTGGGTTCAAGGATTCATTTAAGGAGCTTTCTAGAAAAGAGAGTTCAGCAAGTATGACGAGCAAAGCTTCGTCAGAAAATGAAAATTCTTCAGACCCAACTGCCTTCAACTCAAAAATGGAGCCAAACGATTGTGAAATCAACACGAATGATGTTACTTCCTGTAAGACTGGATCTTTCTTTTATGAAGAGGCCATGAAACATCTCACTGAGATGCTAAACAGCGGGAGTCAAATTGAAGAGTTACCAAATGAGCCAGAATCACAATCTTTGGAAAAAATGCTTTATTTGCCACAGAACAGTTCTTTATCACCTAGAAACAGTCCTACAAGCGAAAAGGAGCTTGACCTCTCACCTGAAGAGAAAAGGTTGTCCCCTTCACAGCAGTTTGAAAAAGAAGATGTTATCGAACATTTAAGCCCGTGTGATGTTGTCATCAATCAAGTCGTCGAATCAATGTCAGAGCTTATGAATCCTGAAGCTCAGAATTGCATTGAAGAAGAAATAAACCCAGAAGGTACGGTTAATCAATTTGGTGCATTTTCATAAGTTCCATACGTACTAGGCTAAACAAATTCATAAAAAGTTTCTGCAGGTACTAAAGATATTACTAATGAAGATGATACCATTTGCGAGAAAATGGATTCAGAAGTGTGCCCAGAATTGGTCGGAAATGATAGCCGTGTACTAAGCGAAAGATGCAAGGAAGAAGGTTCAGTGCTGGTAAGTTGTCACCATTCCTCTTTATGATTGTTCTTGTTATTTTATCTTATCAAAGAGAGAATTTTCGTCATCTGTGAGTTAGGACTGATATTACTTGTATACTTTTTGAAGGTTACAGTCGACGAAGCGGAACTAGGGAGTGAATGCGGACTAATATTTCCGAGCTCTCCCGAGACCATCATAGATAGGACAGAGCAGCACAGTTCAGTAACATCTGTTGAACCAACAACCTCATCTGATTCGATTTTTTCTAGCTCTCCGGAGAGCGCCAGTGAAAAGCCGGAGCAGCCAAGTCCAGTATCTGTTCTTGAACCGTCCTTCGCTGATGGTGTTGCCTCTTCTGGTTGCAAAACCACAAAGCATGGTAGGATCCAATATTTCTGGTCATAGATTGGAAAAATAATGATTTTTAAAACCCTAAAGAATTATTCATCTACAAATACGGCCCTGCAAAATCTGAACTTTCATATATACCAATAAAAAATATATATACATATCTTACACAGATACCCTTCCTACTTGCTAAAATGCGCCTCTGAAGTATACTTTCGAATGAAACTGCACATTTTACCAGAATATTACGCAAGCAAATGATTTTGCAGGGATACATAAACATATAGATATACAAATAAGTTGGCACCTGATTGTTCTTTTCCCAATTTGCAGCTGAACTATTTGTTCAAGTCCCCAAAAATCTTTTCAGAGACCATGACAATTATTCACCGCCTCCATGCTCCTCTGATTCTGGACCAACTCAGAATCTGTTGAAGGACAATAATGCGAGATTTGAATACATAAAGTCAGTGTTGGAAGCCTCCGGCTTAATTTCAGATCAAAGCTCAGAGAGATGGTATTTGGATGATCAGCTACTTGATCCTCACTTATTCGATGAACTAGGAATTTTGTATAATCAAACGGATGATTCGAAGCTTCTCTTCGACTGCATCGAAGAAGTTCTCGTGGAAATCAAGGAGAATTTTTCCAGATTCACCCCTTGGTCTTCTTTCGCGAAACACGACACGCTGCCTCCTTTACTCAAGGGAGTGAGCAAAGGTGTTTCTTGGCGTCTCGAGAATAAGTGTCCGAGCACATTGGAAGAGACAGTGAGAAAATACTTGGACTGTGGAAGTTGGATGGATCTTCGATCCGAGAGTGAAAGCATTGTTCTCGAGATATGCGACGACTTCCTCGATGATTTATTAGAAGAGGCCGTTTTTGACTTGTGGCTTTGATTTCGACAGTTCATTTATATTATACCTTAAGAGTGATTGTGGATTTGGTAAGGAATTTTAGGATTTTCGTTTAGTCGGGTATCTTATGTTAGTGTTTCGGTTACTTTAAGATACCCCAAATGCTGAAAAATATATATATAGGCTGTGTTAACTTTGGTTGCTCCTTCTGTATCCTCTTAATTACGCGGAGACGAAAAAAGGAGTGATTGTTGTGCATTTGCTGAGGGATCTGCAGAGTCCTGGGCATGTTTTTTCTGATAGTTACCAGTTATTATGTCCTGGACTGACAGATCTTCAGCAATTTCAGCTAACTCCAGTGTCTCTTTTCTCTCTCTTTTTCTTTTCTCTGCCTCTTGATCATATGTAAATTGGGTTTTCTTTTTCTTTTGTTCTTGTACTAAGAACAATCTGTGTTACATTAAAAATATATATATAAGAGAAGGTGCTTCCTTTCATGTAGAACTTTTTTTTTTTAAAGCTTTTACTGCTGTGTAATTTCTGAGTTGATGGATTCTTAAAAGGAAAAAAAAAAATCAAAATAAAAATGTGTGATATAATGCTAGCATGATGCAATATTTTAAGTGTTTTTCTTTGTACTTACCAAACAAAATTTAATGATTGATTCATGATCACATTTTCTCTAAAGGGGGGAAATTAAAATGCAAAAAAAAAAAAAAAAAAAAAAAAAAAAAAAAAAAAACTTCAAATTCCAACTGGGATTTGTAGGATAAGTATCAATTTTTAGGTATGCTATGCTAGATGCGAATTTTATGTTCTCTATTTATGTCCGAGAAGTTACTATAAATAAATTAATACGTTCATGATTTTGTGGGCCTAATATTTTGCGTTATGGAGTCCACCATACTCCCATTATTCTATTCATAATAGTAATTTGTTTGATTTTTATTTAAAAATATATAAAGTAAAAGTTTCAAATATAGCCGTGTATGTTTTCTTTTTTTTTTTCTTTTTGAGTTGAGAAAAATGTAGCACGCTACCCGCTTCGTTTATTTTTTAAAAATAAACTTAGCTGAAAATGTGAATCAACTAGAATTTGAACTCGGGACCTCTTTGCCACTTGCGCTAGGGACGGTCGGTCCGTGTATATTTTCTTATCATAAAATATGCTGTTACTAAAGTGTTGTGAACTGCGAGCGGCACTTAAGATCTTCTATTCTGAAATTATATTAAATTATAAAAATAATTTTTATTATTCAAAATATCAAATAAAATTTTCTGTTCTCAAATCATATTAAATTATAAAAATAATTATTATTGTTCAAAATATTAATTATGTCTTTAATATTACAATATTTGCTTATTTTACTCCCTATATAACGTTCATAAAGCGATTTACACCATCCACCCTTCAAATTCGTACAACTTTTTCTTTTTTCATTTTCAATACTACCATTAACTTATCTCACAAGCTGTAATAAATTTATTCTAATATATATATAAATATATATAGAGTAGAGATAATGTACCCGTATGAGTACAAAAGCTTTGTAAGTTGTCTTCGGAATTAGAACTTTTGAATCGACGATTTATATTATTAAATATGGTATAGAACATTTAAAATGCTTAGAAACCAAATTCGTAATCTTTAAAAAAAAATAATAAAATTCATCAGGCGAGTATAAAAATAAACGATGAGAATCGAACAACCTCATAAAAATAAAAAATTAGATTCTTTAATAAAAAGTCGAAAATTGTTGATCATGATCTTAATAAAATCTTTTATCAAAAATAATTCAACTGTTTTTGATTTTTCTGTACTATTAAACTAGAAAACCCACAATACCGACCGTTAAAACTGTTAATTTTGTTTTACCCTCGCATCCAACATAATTGATTAAAGACTTGATGGTTAACATCGGAAGTCTCAAATTTCAAAGCTTAATTAATTACCTCATATTCGTAGTTGAACTTATTTCATAAAGTAGGAATAAAATTTCAAAAACATTTAAATATTTTAAATTATATGTAATAATACAAATTATTATCAATTTAAAAATTCTGTCGTCAAAAATAACTTGGGAGGACGAAAGCAAATCTCTCTCTCTCTTCGCCTCTTTCTCTTTCTCTCTCTACCCAAAGTCCAACAACACCAACCCAAAATCCTCTCGAGAAAATCAAACACGCCCCCTCTAATTATTATTATTATTTTTTTTAATTTTATTATTATTGCTATTGTTGTTATTATTTTTGTTCTATATATATATATATATACTCTCGTCATCATCAGCACAGCTAAAAGGAGTCAAATGCTTTGGCGTCGACTCTCTCCACACCCTCCGCTCTCTTTCTCTCTCTAAAAAGGTGCCTTCGTTGCTCCTCTCTCTCTCCTCTTCTTTATGGTTTATTTTATTATATTATCTCCCACCGTTTCTAGGGTTTCCCGATCCCGTGGCCCCCCGAAACCCTAGCGTCGGCCGCGGAGTAACTCGACCTCGGCCCCGCTCCGAGCCCTAGTTTTCTCTTGCGGAGGATCGCGAGGTTGTTTGTCTCTTCGTGTTCTTTTTTTTTCCCCCCTGTTTTTCGCGTTTTTTGGGGTGCTTGTAGTGGAGAACCGGGGGGTTAAACCCTAGGGAGGGAACGGGAGATGGGGGGGGTTCTCTTTTAGGGTTTGGATCTGAGGTCGTGGAATCCCGGTTCTTGGGTGTCGGGATTTGGTGGAATTGGAATCGAGGTTGTTCTTGATCCGTGGCTAGGGTTTCTGAATGGTTCCCTTTTTTCGGTGAACTAACTCGGGATATCCGGCAAATATCTGGTTTATTTTCTTTCTTTCTTCCGCGTAGCGATTGGTTTTGGGATGTTTAGTTTACTTCCTTTTTGTCTTTGCTGTAGATCACGATCTTTAGTTTGATTGCTTTGTGTTAATGTTATTATTCATCGAATTCTAGTGTTCAAGAACTTACCTTTTAAGTAAAGATTGGATCTTTATGGCAATACTTCATACTGCGTGTCATAGTTTGCTGATAATACGACAGTGATCTGATGTTTTTCTGCAGAGATTCTGGGGAAGTTGTTATCTGTTCGGCCTCGAAAGAATAATTCTTATAGCTGCAGTTATTGTGCTCTCGGCACGTGTTGTTTACGGGTAGTGACCCGCGGAGCTGATAGCGATTTTCTTGCAAGAGGCTGTTCAGGGCGGAGATCAACCATTATATTGTACTTTGGTTGGTGATACACTACCGAGAAAGTTGTCACTGCGTGTTGTATTGCTATTGATTTTCTGTAGAAAAGGTCAATAGTTCATATTGAAGACTTTGAATGTTATTTTACTTTCTGGGCTTTTGATAATTTGGTGGAACTGAGTTTAAGATTAGCTACTGTTCCTTCTACCCAATGTTGGTTCCTGATCCAACGACTCGTGCTCAGACCTAATGGTGAATCAGTTTTCATGAGGCATGAATATAGACGCTCCAGATTGGTGTTGATGTTTGGGGCAGTATGCCAGTAACTGTGGGAAGAAATGCAAAGATACTCTGCTTCCAGCTGTGGTGCTGGAGTTAGTAATAGTGCAGTTGGTGCGGCATCTGGAAGGGAAAATGCTAGGGCAGACTCATCTTTTGCATCATCAAATTTTCCCCCTAATACAAGGTGATTTTCAGTCTATGATCTTGAATAGCTATTTATTACCTGATTCATTTTATATTTTATATGATGCTTATTGTGGGTTGGTGCATGCTATTACAACATTAAAACTATTCTAGTTTCTCATACTTTGCCCTTCTATACGGTTGATCACTGACATTACATTTTCTTATAAAGAACAGTTACATTAGAATTTATTTGCATGATTAACTGATCTGAAGTAACATTTCCTATGGTATACTAACGACTCATTCATGGTTACATTTGTGCTTCCTTGATATTTTTCTTAATCAGATAAGTTGCAGTTTGCAAGTCTTGTGAATGTTTGAAATCGTGAATATTTGCTTGTTAGTATGAAATGATAGTTGCTATACTTGTGCATGGGTAAATAGTTGCCATCATAAGTATCGCCTGAACTAGCGTATATCTTGTGCACTGTATGGCATATGCATAGTTCTTTTAATATTGCCAGCTGAGACTGGGATCAAAACTTTTACCTTTAAATAGTTCTTTCCTTATTCCTTTTAGACTGATCTGTCTTTTGTAATCCAACTAATCAACAGCTGTTCAGTGCAAAAACAGGGATTTCCAAGCTAGTTTTTATGGATATATAGATACTACTAAATTTCAATCTTTTTTACAATGCTGATATTGCCAAATTAATCATGCCATTATTAAGAATATCAAGGGGCTATAAATGTTAAATGCTGAGTTTTAATTTGACGGACCTCTGGCTGCAAGATTCGTAAAGGTATAGTATCATAAGAAAATGTAGGAAACCAGACCACTTGGCCGCGCGTAGGCCCATCTACTCATTTGGCTTAGCCTCTTGCTATGCGTTGATGCATTGCGTTACAGGGGAGAGTTATGAAACAAAAGGATTTGGATAGGAGTGGTGGAGAAGAAATGATGGTTCTGAGATTGACGGAAAAATTGTGAAAATAGAGATGTATAGTTCAAGAGGTTTTGGCAAGAGGTACCTATTTCAAGAAGCATGGAATTTTTTCTTGTTGTTGAACTCATGTTGGTAAAGCAGCTAAATATTTTAGGTTTTTAGCTTGTAGGATCATCTGCATTTACTGTTTTACAGAGTTTGATTGAATCATAAATTTTATGATTAATCTTCTTTAAATCTCAAAGAACATAAACAACCATTGGTACAATGTATAGATTTTGATCATTTATAGAGCTTCAGCATTCTAAGTAATGTGTAAGCTGTCCTTTATTCTAAACGAATACTGAACACAGATGGATATACTGAGTGGCTGTGTATCTCGTTTTCTGTAGTTTTTTCGCTTAAGAAATTTTCATAGAAAATTTTTGCGCTATATGTGGAGACCTTTCTTCTTCTTTCTCCATTCTACTTGTTTTGTGTATTTTGCTCAATAGTTGCTTGAGCTACCATGTTTTCTGATGCTTTCACTTCTCTTCTGCAGGCGGCAGCCACAGCTAGCTCCTTACAAGCTAAAGTGCGAAAAAGAGCCACTTAATAGCAGGTAAAGCATAAATTTCAAAATAGTTTCATTGATTTGCATATAGCCATATAGTGAGAGAAGAATTGCTAAATTTCTGATCGGAAAGTCTCCCGATCTCTTTCAACATACATTAAGAAATCTCTTCTTCTCCATAGTCTTACAAAAATTACATAATTTTGGATTCTCAACTCTTATAGCTCTGAAATAGCATAGAAAACTGTAACTATATCCCATACATTCAAATATGCTTCTGCTTGCTGCATAGTAAATCTACAGTCTCGTCTTCACAGATAAATATAACTATCGCAGATAGTTTCTACAATTTATTTGTGTTAATTTGTGAATGTTAGCCATGCGCTTTTTGTGAAGCTCTTTCCATTTGTTTTCTAGACTTGGCCCACCTGACTTCTATCCTCAAACTCCAACTTGTCCGGAAGAGACTCTAACTAGAGAATACCTACAATCTGGTTATAAGGAGACTGTTGAAGGAATTGAGGTTTGTTTCCGAACTACCTTGATTTTGTTTCTTATCATCATGCTTTTTCCTTCCATATGGTATTTTCTTTTTCATCTGTTTATTCGCAATGTAATATGTATCTAGTAGTTTCAAACCATACCTTTCTTAATCAATTAGTTATCACTCACCATTTTAGAGTCAACTGCATCTTTCAGAACTCCCTCTTGGTGTCTATTCTTCTTGCATGTGGATATAGATATCACAAAGTGGATGACATACGTTGGTGCAGTAATAATGAATTTCAGCTGTTAATGAAGATTTATGATCAGTTTTTTAGCTTCTTAGTATAAATTTGGAATTACCCTTATCAAAACAAACTTTTCTCGATGAGGTTGACCATTTGCCTTTAGTGAGATAAAATTAACTGATCTTTTTGTCCCCATTTTTTGTTTTCCTTCTTCTTCTTCTTCTTCTTCAATTCTTGTTTTGTCTAGCTTGTGATTTATATTATAGTTGTTGTTTTTTGATCTGTCTAACACTTTTTACTTTTTACTTTGGATCTGACAGGAAGTCAGAGAGATTATATTGAGTCAAGTCGGGTATTTCATCAAGCCGGAGGTCACATTAAGATGCAAAGAGGTAATCATGCCATCAAATAATAATATGTGCTGGCAATGCTGCCAACTTTAATCACCAGTGGTTTCTTTTCTGAATTTATTTCTATTGTACTTCTTTTTTTAAAGTTAAAGGTGTAATCTCCTTCACTTATAGTTTACATATCAGAGCACCAGAGTAGAGAAAAACAAATGACTTTTTAGACTTTTACTGTCATTGTCCACTTCCCATAAAATTGCTACTAAGAAAGTTCTTTGCTGCAATTATTTCTACATGCTATTTTAAGATTTTGGAGTATTGTTTGTTAATCAGTGTTGAACTTTTAGTTGATTAAACGAAAGTTCAGGATTATATTCAGAAATTGGCATACTTAGTTAAATATCTTCATTAAAAAGTTAAAAATAACATTATTTATAGTAAGAAATGCCAATTATGGATGTGCTTCAAAGACGATGAAAATGGTTTTGACTGGATCAAATAGGGGTTTCAAATGGTGTTAAAAGGCTTTTCCCAGCCCTTCTTGTCATTATTTGTTGTTCTAACTTGTTGCTTTAATGGATGATTTGAATGTTAGGTATTCTTACTCTGTTTGCAGATTTTTTTTTTCCACTAACTACAATTGGTGCGTCAACTAGTTAGGAGAAGTGTCATTGATTGATTTGTAGGAAGTTGCCTCCTGAATTGATGCAAAAGCAGTTTTGATGCATATGTTCCCAGTTGTACAATGAAATCTCGTGTTCAATTAGCATTATACTTCTAATTGAGTGGCTAAACAGTAGGCAGTGATATCTGAGGATTGAAATGAAAGAGGAAAGAAGAAGAAAAGATATTAGGCAACAAGTACCTGGAAAGGGTAAGCGAGTGACTCTGACATCTCTAGAGGACTTTAGAGAAGGTTGTTAGGGCTCCCTTCACTCGATCAGATGTCTGTTTTAATGATATCACATTCTATATGGGCTTGTATATAGGGCCTGAGCATGGTCATTGAGCTGTGCTGTTTCATTGCCTGGTATCATGTTCTCCGATAGTATGTACAAATGAGGGCTACGCATTAGTATTTGGGCCCAGCTATTAATTTTATTATTATGTCATAGCATAACAATAGTTGGTTTGATTGTAGAGATGATTTATTTGAGCGAACAGTTTTTGACTAAAATCCCTAGTACTCTAGAAGAAGCTCATGCTTAGCAGCCAGATACCAAACTCAAACTTATGATTCTTTAGTCTAAAGAGTGTTCTCCTTTAGTCATCTTGTCTTTCATTTGCATTATTCTACCTAATTTCTCACTGCAGGTATTTTGTTAGAATTGCACTTACTGTAATACATTGAATAATGTGGTAATATGGCTAAGAAATTTTAGTATCGCAATGCTATCTTGTTACTTCTCTTCACCTATGCTATAATTTGGTTAATGCTTATTCAGAAAGTCTTCTGATCTCTGTGCACATAATTTCACTGCAACTACTGTCCTTCTGAATCTCAACACAGAGGACTTCTATTGAAACAGTTACTTTCTTGTTAACTTGCTCAGTTGAGTGTCTATCCTGATACAAGAAGCCTGTGATTTACTTTTTAAGTTTTTCTCAACTGATTATTTTCCTGTTTTCATCCTAAGGCTATACGGAAACGCTTCAGGGCTATCAACGAATCACGTGCTCAGAAGAGGAAGGTAGATACTTCGATTGTTCTGTCCAGTCAACATTTGATCTACTATGTTTTCCATTGGTGTCAGCAAATGTAGTACGAACCTTTTGCATAATGCTGTTACTAATCATGACCTCTGGTAATACAACAGGCTGGCCAGGTTTATGGAGTACCTCTTTCTGGATCATTGCTGATAAAACCTGGTGTTTTCCCTGAGCAAAGACCATGTGGTGAAGATTTCCGCAGGAAATGGATTGAGGTTTAGATTACAAATGCCTTTTTTCTTTTAGATTCCTATTTTTTTTCTTGTCCTTCGTGTGGTGCACCAAATTGTTTCCCCCCCCCCAATTATGTGATTTCCGTAAACTTAATACTATTCGGTATGTGAATAGAGGCTTATGGTTGGGGAGTTGCCGTACTTTCCTCCATCTTCTTTTTTTTTCTTTTCATTTTCTTTTTTTTGGTGTGTGTGCGGGGCACTTATGCTTTTGTTTGTTTTGGATCTTTTGTCGTCTGTGAAGCTCTAGAATAACCAGCTATTGATAACTTGGCAGGCTTTATCACAGCCGCATAAACGGTTACGCTCGCTATCTGAGCATGTTCCTCATGGTTACAGAAGGAAATCACTCTTTGACGTTCTTATTCGCCATAATGTTCCATTGTTAAGAGCAACATGGTTTATCAAAGTTAGTTATCTTAATCAGGTATGACATGCTTTAATCTACTTTCGAACATACCCATCTTGCATTTGCTTTTACCATCTTGCATTTGCTTTAATTTTAAAGTTTCGCAACCTACTTTTTGTATTAAAGTCTGTGTACATCCAGGTACGGCCGGCTTCATCTGGTGCTCCAGATAAAGCACAAGCAACTCGGACTGAGCAGTGGACTAAGGATATTACAGATTACCTTCAACAGCTGCTGGATGAGTTTTTGTCGAAAGATGGCTCTACTGTACCTTTATCCGGTAGAGATCAATCGTCACCAGGTCTTATGGGTCCACCTCCTTCAGCAAAACACAGAGCTGAATCTTCTCCAGTTATTTCAGAAGTAGAGGATACTTCTTTTCTTTTCAGATGGTGGTATGTGGTGCGCCTTCTACAATGGCATTTTGCAGAAGGATTGATTCTCCCCTCTCTTGTTATTGAATGGGTCTTTGCTCAGCTTCAGGTAATTATTTATCCTCTGCATGCAAAAAAAAAGGGGAAGCCCTAATAGACGCTGGGGGTTTTGGCGAAAAGAAAAAAATCTCTATTTTTTTGGTCTTGCAACTTTGATCCGCTGGTTTTGTTTTTGCAATTTTTTAACTGAAATCTTGCTTTATGACTGAAATACCCCCTTGTATTCCCAATATTACAGATTTCATCATGGGGCATTTTTCATCTGCAAAAAAGATGTTTTGGCTTTGAGTTGTGAAAAAAGGAAATAGTTGAGCAAAGTTGCAAAAATCAAAAAGCAAGTGTACTAAACGACCCAGTTCAGATTCTATATTATCTTGAATCATATTTTGATCCTTAGATTTTACTGATGCTTCTTACAACTGTGCCTTCAGGAGAAGGATTCAGTTGATGCCTTAGAACTGCTTTTGCCTATCGTACTAAGCATGATAGAGAGCATTTCCCTCTCACAAACCTATGCACGCACGTTTGTGGAAATAACTATTCGAAATCTCAATGATCTTTCTGCTGGCAATTTGAGTTTAATTGGTAGTTCAAAGAAGACATCTGTAGCTTCCACTCTAGTGGAAATGCTGCGGTACATGATACTTGCTGTACCCGATACTTTTGTTTCGTTGGACTGCTTTCCTCTTCCACCCCATGTTGCCCCTGATATATATGGTAGAAGTAACTTAGAGGCTGTTCACTTTGAGACCCGTGATGCTTATGTTCGGTATTTGTCCTGTGGACATGCTGTTTCCTGTATTCAAAGACGGGCTTCTAATCTTGGAAAGATTGTGAGCCCTAACCTTCAAGGTAGCAGTGCAGCTAAAGTTGTTCAAGCTCTGGATAAAGCTGTGACTATGGGCAGCATGACATTGGCATACAGTTCTCTTTTTGAAGATTTATCTGATCCTGCCATGGAAGAAAGATGGATTGCTGAAGTCAGCCCTTGTTTACGAGCTTCTTTAATGTGGATTGGGACCATCGACTTGTCCCTGATTTGCTCAATATTTTTTCTTTGTGAATGGGCAACATGTGATTATCGAGATAGCCGCACCACCCCGTCTCAGAATGTTAAATTTACAGGAAGGAAAGATTTTTCTCAAATATATGTTGCAGTCTTGCTATTAAAGAATAAAGTGGAAGAGATGCACAGCCAATTGACTTCGAAGAATAGTGCTCCATCGGTAATTCGTAACAGTGGGAGAAGTGCTTCTCTGAATGACACTTCATTGCAGGCAACGGTGGTGGAAAATCCTTCTTTTATTAGAAATTGTACAAAGATCTTGGATGAGAAAAGAATTAATAGAAAGGATATCTTCCAGAGCCCTGGTCCATTTCACGATATCATTGTTTGCTGGCTTGATCAGCATGAGATTTGTGATTCTGGAGGACTCAAGCGTGTTGAAGTTCTTATTTTGGAGCTTATTCGTAGTGGAATCTTTCATCCTCAAGTGTATGTGAGGCAGCTTATAGTTAGTGGAATTATGGATAGAAATGATACTCAACTTGATCTGGAAAGAAAGAGAAGACACCACAAAATCTTGAAGCAACTTCCAGCTTCTTGCTTATTTGATATTCTAGAAGAAGCTAGAATAGCTGAAGCTCAACTTCTACATGAGGTTGTTGCAGTCTACTCTACTGAGCGGAGACTTGTGCTTCGCGAACTTTCTGATGGTCAGTCCAATCATGTGAGTAATAGAAGTGAGAGGAATTCTTCTGCTCAAAAGAAAAATGATCATCAAGCTGGTACTAGGGATGTTAAGCATGGCAGGACAAAGGAACAAGTTGCACAAGTGAAAACTTTGATTTCAAATTTACTGAGATTTCCATATTCTTCTTCCTTGTCAATTGAAGCACGGTCAGATGAATCCAAGGGGAGCGTCAAGCGGCCAATACACTCATCAGATATAAAAGTCGATTTTGCAGAAGGGAGACCTGGATGTGAGGAATGTAAAGGTTCAAAGAGGCAAAAGTTAGATGAAAGAAGTTCTTTCCAAGGATTACTGTTGAATCAGTCAGATGATGAAGATAGTTGGTGGGTAAGGAAGGGGCCCAAGTTCCCAGAGTCATTTAAGGTTGAGCCACCGCAGAAAACAACTAAACAATCCTCAAGAGGCAGGCAAAAAATTGTGCGGAAAACCCAAAGTCTGGCACAGTTGGCAGCTGCTCGGATTGAAAGTAGTCAGTGTGCATCTACTAGTCATGTATGCGATAGTAAAGTGAGCTGCCCCCACCATAAATCTGTTGGTGAAGGTGAAATTTCCAAAGATTTTGAACGGGGGAAAGTACTAAGTCCAGTTGATGTTGGAAAAGCTATAAAACGGCTTAGGATGGTTGAGAAGAGGTCTGTGTCACTTTGGTTGCTGAAATCAGTACGCCAACTTGTTGAAGGAAATGAAAAGGCAGCTTCAAAAGCTAGTGTCACTAGTGTCTTTTCTGTGTCAACTGATGATAGGAATGCTGTAAGATGGCGACTAGGCGAAGATGAACTGTTGTCAGTTCTCTATATTTTTGACATATGTTGTGACTTTGTCTCTGCAGTCAGGTTTCTCATATGGTTGTTAGCTAAGACCCTTAGTGGAGTAAGCAATCCTGCTCAAGTTGGGAGAAATATTATGCTGCCCAAGAATAGAGAAAGCCTTATTTGCCATGTTGGGGAAGCATTTCTTCTGTCATCCCTTCAAAGGTATGCTGGACTTTATTTTGTTTGATGGACTGCTGAGAAAAATCTCACAATGCTCCTTCCTGATTGGCTTTTGTGTAGATGTAATCATTTTTTCATCATTTCTTGCTGCTGCATTTTTTATATCTTGTAGTGTTAGTTAATCGGCACACATATTTTATCCTCCTTTCTTTTAATTTTTTTTTGTGGGCTTGCAGAAGGTTTGTCATATGCCATTCCTTTACTACTATATATTAGATGGCCGATTCTATGGGTCATGAAAAAAATCCAGTCGATAGAAGAGATGGAGAATAAAATGACATTAATTAAAAATGTCTTTCTATTTTATGTTTTAGAACGCAAATTTTGTTTTTTTGTTGTAAACCACGTTTTTATTATGGCGTCTAGATTGAACATTGTGTTTCTGGTTACCAGTTTTATAACGTTATTGATATAAATGATTGCTTTGTTTGATAACGTTAATTGATATAAATGATTGCTTTGTTTGTATTATTAAAATGTCCAGTCTGTATATTCTGGTCTTCATCTTATATTAATGTTAGTTTACTACCTGGTATCTAATATTTCCAATAATGCAGGTATGAAAATGTGCTTGTCGCTACAGATCTTTTGCCTGAAGCTCTGACTGCCATAATGCCCAAAAACACCAACATGATAGTTGGAAGGGTTTATGGTTCAGTGGCTTTTTCTTATGGTCGAAATTTGTTGAAGAAATACAAAGATTTAGTCAGTGTGGGAAGGTGGGAAAAGAACTATAGAGCTTCAGGTGATCAGAAACTGCTTGCTGAACTTGATGCCGGTCGATCAGTTGATGGTGATTCCGTATTTAGTTCTGGAGCCTTAGCAGGAGGAGAAGAAATCGACGAGCATATACGTCAGAAATTAAGTGGGAGAATATCAAGAACAGTTCCAAACATGAAAGAGATAGTACAGCGACATGTTGAGGAAGCTTTACACCATTTTTATGGGAAAGAAAGAAAAAATACAGCTACTGCTCCCAGGACCCCCCCGGAGAAATGGGAAGATAGTTACCAAATAGCCCATGATATTGTTATGGGTTTACTTGACTGTATCAGGCAGAATGGTGGTGCAACTCCAGATGGCGATCCCTCAGTGGTGGCATCTGCTGTTTCTGCCATTGTTGGCAATGTTGGTCTTGCTGTTGCAAAACTTCCAGATTTCTCATGCAGTAACTACCAAAATCTCCCTTCCTCGGTCAATTCATTAAATTGTGCTCGCCACATCTTAAGTATCCACATAGTCTCTCTTTGCCTTCTCAAGGAAGCTCTCGGAGAACGCTATAGCCGAATAATCGAGATTGCTTTGGCTGTTGAAGCTTCTTCAGCTGTTTCAGTAGCTTTTGCTCCTCCAAGGGGACATCGCAGTCAATTTCAGCTGTCTCCTGAGGCTCATGATATATATGGGAACCATTCAAGTGAGCTTTTGAATAACTCGCAAAAGGGCTTTGTTGGAAGGGCTACAAAAGCTGCAGCAGCTGTGTCTGCACTTGTTGTGGGGGCTCTCATTCATGGGATCATAAGCCTGGAAAGGATGATTACAGTTTTCAAGCTAAAGGAGGGCTTGGATACTTTGCAATTTATGAGGAATGCTAGATCCAGTTCTAATGGTATGTCTCGTTCTGTGAGCACTTTTAAGGACAATTGCATAGAATTATATGTGCATTGGTTTAGGCTCCTAGTTGGGAATTGCAGAACAGTACTTGATGGATTAGTTGCAGAGATTCTGGGTGAATCCTATATCCTTGCTCTTTCAAGAATTCAGCGCATGCTTCCACTGAGTTTGGTTCTCCCTCCTGCTTATGCTATATTTGGAATGGTCATATGGAGACCATATATTCTTAATAGCAATGTTACAATGCGTGAAGATATCCAGGTTTATCAGCATCTATCATTGGCCATTGGTGAAGCCATTAGGCATCAGCCTTTTCGCGATGTCTGTTTTCGAAATTCTTATACCTTTTATGACCTCCTAGCTAATGACATTGGTGATTCTGAGTTTGCTGCGATGCTCGAATTGCACAGTCCTGATAAACATTTGAAAACAATGGCATTTATTCCTCTTCGTGCGAGGCTGTTTCTAAATGCTCTCACTGATTGCAAAATGCCGGCATTCACAATTATGAAGGAAGATGGGTCTTGGGTTTCAGAATCTGGTGAACTGAGATCAAACACCGAAAGTGAGGCAAAGCTTTTGGAGCGACTTCTGCAAATTTTAGATACCTTGCAACCTGCAAAGTTTCATTGGCAATGGGTGGAATTAAGGCTTCTTTTGAATGAACAAGCTCTTATTGAAAAAATAGAGACCCAGAACATGTCATTCGTAGAAGCAATTAGATCCCTATCACCTAATGCTGAAAATTTTGCACTTACTGAAAGTGAAAAACGGTTCACTGAAATTGTTCTGTCCAGAATACTTGTTAGACCTGATGCTGCGCCTCTTTACTCAGAAGTTGTTCACCTTATTGGGAAGCTGCTTCAGGAGTCTCTGGTGATGGATACCAAATGGTTTTTAGCTGGACATGATGTTCTTATGGGTCGTAAATCCATTAGGCAGCAACTTCTATCTGTAGCTCAAAGGAAAGGACTTCCTACAAAAGCTCAGTTTTGGAAACCATGGGGTTGGTCTTCATTGGGAGAAGCTACAGCTAACAGAGGCGAGAAGAGAAAGTTGGAAGCCATCGCTATTGAGGAAGGAGAAGTTGTGGATGAATGCATCGATCATAAAAAGTTTGGCAAAACCAACTCTCAGACAGCGGATTCTGAGGGACTCGGTTCTATTTATCAGCATATAACTGA
Organism: Puya raimondii; assembly: GCA_016920855.1. NCBI lineage: Eukaryota > Viridiplantae > Streptophyta > Magnoliopsida > Poales > Bromeliaceae > Puya > Puya raimondii. The sequence goes on along the minus strand of JABWPP010000050.1, from coordinate 105,375,702 downwards.
GAAAGCTTTTGCAGAACTAATATTGCCATGTATAGACAGGAGTTCTAGTGAACTACGCAATTTATTTGCCACTGAGTTGATCAAGCAGATGGGCGTAATCGAGCAACACATTAGTACAATAACCCGTAATGGTATGAAACAGGCTGGTGTGGCTTCTGTAGGAGTTGAAGGAACTTCTAACAAAGCCAATAGTCGAAAAGGAATGCGTGGTGGTGGAAGCCCTGTTTTAGGCAGGCGACCTACAGCAGTTAGTGATTCTGTGCCGCCTTCTGCAGTGGCATTAAGAGCATCTCTCTCATTGCGCTTGCAGTTTCTTATAAGGTTGCTTCCAGTTATTTTTGCAGACAGGTAAATACTGAAATCATTAAATTTTTTAGTTTCTTTTCAAGTAGGCTAAACCCTCCATTTAAATACTACAAGTTGCACAACATCCCCCTTGTTGACCAAAACCTATAGAAAACCCCCTTCATCTTTTTACCATCATCATTTAACCCCCTTTCTTCACTCTTCCATTACTAAATGTATCTAAATATGATAAAATAATTATTTAAATTCTGGAATACCAAAGTGGCCCTTCTTATTTCCTAATCCTTCTTTCCCCTTTTCTTCTATCTTCTCTCATTTATCTCGTTTAATTTATACCGGATATAGTCGTGTTCTACTATTCAACAAGTGGCTGTTACTTTGGAATGAATAAATAAATACAAGATTCTGCATGCATTCTACGTATGCGGTTGCTGATCTGCTGTGTTCTGGTTGTCTCGAGCACTGAGCAATAATATCCTTCTGAACTGAACATAACGAATTCGTATTGATGCTGCAGTTCATGTTTGACATTATAACTAGCAAGGTGGTAGTTGTGTTTAAACTTGTCACTTTTTTTTTTTAGAAGTCAAATTACTGGATTGGGTTCAGTTAATTTGTCAGTTAAAGGTGTCTTATCCCAAAATGAGCTATTAGCTTATTGTCATTTTCCTGAATTTCTTGCTCTGTTACATCTCAGGGAACCGTCGGCACGGAACATGAGGCAAGCGCTTGCCTCTATCATACTTCGTTTGCTTGGGTCTCGAGTTGTATATGAGGATGCAGACCTCTCTCTTCCTCCTCCCAACCCATTTCCATTAAAATGGGATGCAGAGTCCTCAATGGATGCTTGTGTTACCTCTTTGTTTGATCGTCCTGGCGAAAGCCTCTTCGAGAGGCTCTTGTCCATCTTCCATGCTTTGCTCAGTAGCTGCAAACCAAGCTGGCTGAAGCCCAAGTCTGCCCCGAAGTCGACCGTTAAATCTCCCCGAGATTTTCCTGCGTTTGATCGTGAGGCAGCAGAGAGCATGCAGGTTAGTTCAAGTTGCATGTGTTTTATTTCCTAAAATAAACAGGTACTATTTTAAAAATTTTAACTGTGGAAGCATAGAAATTTCTCAGCTCAAGTTCTTAGGAAGTGTGAGACAACCTACTAAGCTGAGTTGTTTCATCTTATTTAAGTCTTCAGTTATTAGCTTGTCTCCTTTCTATATTGTCTTTCTTTTATAGTCAAGCATTCGAGTTAGCTTTTGATTATTATGGGAAAGCAATTCTCTGCAAAAAATGCAGACTAACTTGACTGTCGCAGTTTTTCTTGCCTATTGTCAGATCTTATTGACCTATAGTGACAGGTGATGTCTGTCATCAGTTTGACGTGAATCTGCCTACATGAAATTTCTCCTCATTTTGGGGTTTCTTGTTGTCGGCAATTTGTTAATAATTCACGAGTACTCGGACTGAAGTCTGATTGTTACTTTTTGGCTGGGCATCTGCGAATTCACCATTATCTTTGACAAGATTGTGTTCTTTTTGTTCCTTAATGTGCTTTTGTGGTTTCTATTTTAGTAAAAAAAAAATTGTATATCCTAAATTAAATAATCAGATACCCTGTTCTTGTAACATTTGTGTTCTATTCCAGCATCATCTTGCTACTTTCTGTTTTATATATTGCTTTCTAGTTTCCAGCATATTCAATACTCTTTCAGTTTATCAGTTTTCTTTCATATTGACACCATGGCTTCATAGATGCTGCAGTCTGACTTGGACCGCATGGAGTTGCCACTGACAATCAAACGGCGTATCCAATCCGCGATGCCATTCCTCCCACCTTCTCTTCCTTCGTCTATTCTGTGCCACCCTCCTATACTGCCCCCATCAGCACTCTCACCGCTTCAGTCGACTATGCTCGCTCCAGCGCCGCAACAAAGAACTGCGCAGGCTTCTCGGGTTCCAACCAACCTATCGGGCCGAAGCAAGGCATTGCCTTCCCTGGACCCAGACATGGAAATCGACCCGTGGACACTGCTCGAAGACGGTACAGTTTCTGCTTCTGCCTCTAGCGGTGGTGGTAACGGCAGCATGGGCGGGGTCGGTGTGGATCATACCAATTTCAAAGCTTGTAGCTGGCTCAAGGGAGCCATTAGGGTTAGAAGAACCGATCTTACTTACGCTGGAGCTCTCGACGATGATAGCTGACCTTTGTACATTCATTTTGTTCAACAGAAGACAAGCGGCAAAATCATTGAACGGGCTTCTGTCAAATGAGAGATATTTTTCGTCTCTTATTGTGATACGTGAGGGGGTTTTGTATCGAGAAAAGGGTGCTGAGTCAGACAAAACTAGCACCCTCGTGAAACCCCTTATTTTGCCGCCATGACCTACATCAGCGCTGTTGTATATAGAAAACATTTTTATTGACTCCTCGACCGAGATGTGTCGAGTTTCGGTGCGAGGAATGGTTTGCAGCTCGGTAAGTTCCAGTCTTTTCATCAGGATGTACTACTAAGGGAAGGAAAATCTCCATGACTCTGATGGAAAAATATATGTTGCATCAGCAAAAACGAATTGCAAAAATGATTTAAATGAGTTAGGGACTGACAAAATTGTTGTTTCTCAAAGTGTATTCTACAGTTTGCTGCTTACTGCTGCTCTTCGGCTCTCATTTTGCCTCTTCTTACTCGATTCGCTTGAGCTGCCACTAAGCTTCGCAAGCTGTTTCTATATTATTATCAAATCCTTTAAAAGGTCATTCATTTGTGTTTAATTCGCGTTGTTTTGCTGCAGCAGCTGCCTTTTTTTTTCTTTTTTTTCATAACCGCAGAACTTTAATGTTTGATATAATTTTGGCTGTCAACGTGCTAATTTCTTTTTGGTCCGCAGAATTTCTTTAATTTATCCGTGTACTCTTTGGTGCTTCTATTCTCTCTTGAGCTTATTTCGGACCATTTCTCATCTTGCTTTACTAACGTGCTGCTTATGTTTATCTGGTTGTTTTTGTCGTTCTGTTCCCATATGGCTTATTCGTTGAGCTTATTACCGAACTAGCCATTTTTCTTTGATGCAAATGGGTATTCAACTCGAGTTCTATTTTTTTTTTTTTAATAATGTGAAATTTCTTTCTCTTCTTTTTGTCTGCTTTCCTAGTAAAGTTACTTTCCCAATTTTGAGGAGCACTTTTACCTCATATGTTGTACTATAAATGCCATTTCCTTGAACAAAAAAAAGGAAAATTGTGAGACTTTAGCATTGCTGGAGCTCAGTGTAGGGCTTTAATTGACAGATGGGATCCTGCCTTTTCTTTTTACGATAGGTAGGGGAAAAAGGCTTGTTGTATTTTTGATGGAATAAAAAAAAAAAAAAAAAAAACATTACAAACTGCTTTCAACTGGGTTGCTTTAACCTGATACTCACTGAGCTACATTGCAAGTCTAGCATTAACTTATGTGATTGTTTTAGTGCCTATGTTTTTGGCAGTTCTAGGTAAGCCATGAATCTCAAGTGAAATAAACATTGTTTCTGATAGCTAATGATGTCATTGATACAAAAATGTACAGTGATTTCCTAAGTCAACAAAATGATCTCATTCCTATTGTTAGTTCACTTGGTGGCAGCTTCTGAAAAGGAAGCCAAAGAAAAGCTATCTGGGAACCTGGTGATGTCCTCAGGGTTCACTTGTATTTATCCGTTTCTAGCGGATTTATCGGTGAAAAGAACATCGTCGATCCATGAAACGATGTTGAATGCCAAACTCTCCAGCACCCTTGAATAGCTCTCCAGGATTGCTTGCCCAACATCCTGCATGAGAAAGATTTACATCATCATAAGTACGAAAACTTACGCAATGGTGGTCAGATAAAAACCAATTGTAAATAGGCTAATATTTCTGCAATTCAGCTTTATGGAGCTGTTTCATTTACTGCTACAAATATCTTATTATATTTTGCGCCCTTATTACATGTTTACCTTATTGTACTGGATTTTGCTTGTATCCAAGGTGGTCTGCGACAGGCCGGGAAATCTCTGCTTCAAGCATAGCAAGAGACTCTCGGCTCTGCTTGCTAGCACCACATTCTTATCGCCGTCGACCACCAGTTCCTTCACCATGTTCCACGAGGACTTCGAATGGGCCATGCTCGCTTTGCGGCGCCAAACATACATTGCGGCCTCCACACGGTCGGCCATCTCAAGTGCTTCGTGCTCCGACGATATGTCGAGGCAGTCGAGAAGGTAACCCGGCGAGAACCGGTCCAGAGTCGACATGTAGCGATATATTGAGTCTCCTACGCTTAACCGGCCGCTCTGAACAGTAAAAGAAAGCAGATCTTTCAGACCAGGAGCGAGTATAGAAACTGTTATGTTGGATCATTAATTTTGACCTTCCTTGCTACAACTACAAATATATGATTTTGCAAGGATTTAACAGTAGAACTATAATATTAGAAATCATATGGTGGTGGAATCGCCTCACCTTTGGAAGTGATGCTAGATATGATTCTGGGACCTCCATTTCAGCGAGGATGGTGCTGTTTATCGCCACCGCCGCTTTATGGATCTGATTCGCGCAATCCCGCTTCTTTTGCAGCTCTTTCCTCGCCTTCTCTTGGAGGCCAGAATCAGGAACACACGGCACGGGGAGCCACCACTTCTCTTCGTTCCGGTGGCTTAGTTTCCGGAACGACTGCGAGGCGGAATTAAATGATTGCTTTCCTTCGTCAACATACCAGAACTCCGGTTTCCTGAAACTGTCCAGTATATCCTGCAACAGTTTCGGTTCTGAATCAGTAACTATATTTGTTTAATTTGCAATTTTAATCCCCTCCATGATCAAAACCTATACATAATCTTCTAGATTTGCAGCCCCCTTCTTAGGGCGGGGGGAGGGGGGTTAAAGTGCAGAAATTTCTAATAAATCAAGAGGTGGTTTTCAAAAGCTTTGATCTTCGACTTCTTGAAACATATGCAGACTTACAATCAGCATTGCATCTAGCTTTTCCAGCGCGGGCAGATTTACGTAAATATCCGATCGTGGTCTTGTCGCCATCACCTGAATTACAAAGTAGAAGGGATTTAGTCAACCATGAAATTGCCTAACAAGTAATTAGTCGAAACCATGGTCTCCTAATTGTTGTTCCTCACCTCTACGGTAGATCCATCGGGCAATTTTTGCGAAGAGGGGTAGAATTCGACTATGTAGTCACAAACTGAGAGGAGGCAATCCATCTCTCTCCTCCACATCGACTTCTTCTCTCGCAAAAGAGGTCCCAATTTGTGGCAAGTCCCGAATACAGTCGCTGAAAAATAAACAGAAAAAGAAGATCAGCTTAAATCCAAGATCAGTATGTCACTATATATGAAAATTTGCATGCAGAGTTTTGTCGATCTCATGGATTTGGTATGAAAAGAGATTTTAATGTTTGAATTCTTTACCATAGAGGTTTGTAATGGCATTTGAGATGGCCGCAGCACTGCAGACACCTTTGCCACTCCCTGACATGTCTTCTCCCAGCAAAAGCTTTGAGAATTTCTCCCTTATGAGTTCCAACTCTGCCAATTTGCCGATCATCAGAATAAGCGCCAATTTCGATTTTCAAAGGTATGAAAAACGGTGGAACAAACGTAATTTGGCCATACCATCGTCTGTCGGTCTTCGTTTCAGCACGTCGACTCGCTGCTTCATGCTAAGCCTGCTCAGAACAGGCGAAGGCCGGTCGACCAGTTTGGCGATCGGCCATCCTCTGCCGCGCATTTCGAAGGGGCCACTGTGCTCTTCGCTGCGCTCGGAGAAGGATGAGATGTCGGAGATTGTGCGGCTGTAGTCGATCGAATCGACACCCGGGGTGGAGCACCCGGTCTCCTCCGAATTCTCGTCGCAGACTGACGAGCTTTCCATTTTTTGTTTTCTCTTTCTTTCTTCTTCACTTAAACCTGCAGAAGATTCATACAAAGTTTGAATGATGAATGACACAAAAAATTCATGTGGTCTTTGCATTTTGACACTAGTTGATTACTTGATCCTAATAGGAACCATGAAACATGTTACCTAAGAGTGTATCAACACGTCCTTCTGATTAAGTTGTTGAGCATCTGATGGTGTGCAATGTGAAATAGGCAAAGAAATTTGTAGTCTACAAAGTTGATCTTATATATAATCTCCCATGTAACAATATACTGAAAAAAAAAAAAAAATCTATTCCTTAAGATAAGGTATAATTTTAGAACCTTTGAGCCACTTCAAATTTTATAAACAACATGTGGTAGAGACATTCATTTACTTTATACTTTTTTTTTTGTCACTTGCTATGGCATGCTCTACATTTCTTTAGATGCAGATACAGAAAGTTGAATAATAACTGCTGCTGCTGCAGCTGCTTTTGGCAGAAAAAGGCATCATTTTTTTAATTTATTTTCCCAATGCATTGAAAGAAGAAGCAAGCATGGCATTCAAATGAACTCACCTTTATGTGATTACTTTGTATTCTTCTCCCCCTCCCCCTTAAGCTTTACAATCATCTTCTTTCTCTCTCTCTCTCTCTCTCTCTCTCTCTCTCTCTAGAAAAATATATGAAATGGGTCTCTTTTTGAACAAGAGAAGAGTTGCTAACTAAGAAGCTCTTATGCAAAAGCACTTAGGGATGAACCCAAAAAAAAGAAACAGAAAAATGAAAATGAAAATGAAAAGGAAAGGTGTGTATACATTTCACCCCTGAAGAGCTCTAAGGAGACCTCACTAATATTATTTTTAATAGAATGGGAACTATGTTACAATTTTCTTTGATGATAGTGGAATGGTTAGGGGTTTTGGACCAACAATATGAAAGGCTTAGTTGTACAAAGTATTCTATATGATGAAAAGGCATTTATTGCTTAGAAGAGAGAGAGAGAGAGAGTCACATAGAGGATTCATTTATTTATGGTATAACTTCAAATACAACCTCTGTGGTTTCGTGCTTTCTCACTTTAGTGCCATGTGGTTTAAAACGTATCACTTTAGTATCCTGTGGTTTGGTTATTTTTTTTTTTTTACTTTTCGTTAATTTTTTCGTTAAATTAATGAGAAAGTTAAAACTACAGGATAGTAAAGTGAATATTCGATATGGTGAGATATTTGAAGTTTTTCTGTATAATTTAACGAAAAAATTAACAAAAAGATAACAAAAAAGAGGATAACTAAACCACAGGGTACTAAAGTAATACGTTTTAAACCACATGGCACTAAAGTGAGAAAGCACGAAATCACAGGAGTGGTATTTGAAGTTATCCCTTTATTTATTGAGGCAAAATGTATGGCCCCCTAAATTTTAGTTAAATTGAGAATTTTATCAAATTTAATGATTTTATTTAAACTAAAAAACTCAAATAACAAAATTAGAAATTGAGAAAATATCAATCAACGAAAATAAAGTTGAGGGGCTTGTTTCAAAATAGTCTATAGCTACGCATCCTTTACCTTAATTTAAAAATGCCTGGTTAGCCTTTTTTTGGCCCTTGGTAAAGTTGCTTAACTAATACTTTAAATCATGTACCGTGCTATTGCATAATAATATTTACGTTTTAGCGAATGAGCTTCAGAATTGCTACTACCTATCCTTATCGAGGGCACATGTGACCATATTTGATGAATCTATTTATTTATAACATCGCACTTCGATATAAATACTGTTTTACCTAATTAGTCATTTGATAAACACTAATAACTTTTCAAAAAAAAAAAAACTTTCTTGAAGTTAAATTGAAAATTTTCGCTAACAAACAAAATCATGTCCTATAACCAATATAAAATTAGTGTACTTCCTCTTTTTTTTCTTTTTTCTTTTTTGGAGAGGAAGCAAAATTAGTGTACTAATAATACATGCACAACAGTTTTAGTTTGTCAAAATATGTACCTCTTTTAGGGCCCAATCATTTATTATTTTATAGAGAAACTTTAGCCAAGGAGTTGTGAGCACATTGTGGTTCCCATGATCTCTTATCTCTAATATTTCTTTTTGTGAAGCATGAGTTGGTATAAAGTTATGGGCACGTAATGGCAATGTAAGGACAATGTGGAAACTCAACCACATGCATGGTGTTATTGAAGAATAAATAAATAAATAATATGGAGACCTCCTCCACTCAATATATATTAATTTTTAGGAATAACTTCAAATATCACCCCTGTGGTTTCGTGTTTTCTCACTTTAGTACCCTGTGGTTTAAAACGTATCACTTTAGTACTCTGTGGTTTGGTTATTCTCTTTTTGTTATCTTTTCATTAATTTTTTTGTTAAATTAATGAGAAAGTTAAAACTACAGGATAGTAAAGTGAATATTCGATAAACCATAGGTGAGATATTTGAAGTTTTTCTGTATAATTTAACAAAAAAATTAACGAAAAGATAACAAAAAAAGAGAATAACCAAACCACAGGGTACTAAAGTGATACGTTTTAAACCACAGGGCACTAAAGTAAGAAAGCACGAAACCACAAGGGTGGTATTTGAAGTTATCCCTAATTTTTATAGAGGCTTCCTTAAATTTTGATCTTCCAAAATAAAACAGTTTTAGCCAAGTAATTTTATTAAAAATTTTACCAAATTGCATGATTGATAATTTTATCAAATTTAAAACTTAAAATTTAAAGTACTTAATAGTAGATAAAACTAGATTAATCAGCCGCTAATACAACAAAAATTTTAACTTAATTAACTACAAATACTCAATTTTAAAAAAAAATTTAAAACTGAAAGAAGTAAAAAGAATTGAAGTCAAGGGGTCTATAGTTGAGGACATTTTCACCACAAAAAAAAAAGTGGCTCATATAATATGTGACCAATCTTATTTTGTTATAGGGTAGAAATTAGCTTTAATATTGGTGCAGGTGGGAACCATAAATGTGTAATTACATCCAATCAAAAAGAAACTTTGACCAAACTAATTAAGCTTCAGACCTTTTGTTTTATTAATTATTCTTTTATTATTTGTTTTACAGAAACAGTTATTTTAGAGCTTTTATGAGCAGAGGTTGTATTACTTAAATCTAATTGATTTATATGCATGCCTTTCAGAGTTGACTCAAAAAGCTAATCACTTCAATTCGAATTGATTTAAACCCAATTCAACCAAATCCAAATTGACGAAGATCGAAAGTGAACCTGAACTGAATCAAACCCACCGAATTACGATCTACAAATCTATTGAATATCTGGAGAAAGATCATGGAGGTTTCCAAATGTACAAAATTTGGTGCTCAAATACGAAAATTAAAGCTGTTTCTGCTATTCGAATCGAAGCCGCTAAATCGCGATGAAGTAGTCATACCGTTACGACCCGTTCCTCTTATTATTATACAAGGAAACATAAGTGTATTATGGATATCCATAAACCACTATGTGTGGTCAAGTTTTTTTTTTTTTTTTGTTTAGTTTGAAATGAGTTGACATTTTTTTGTTTTGAAAACTAAAATGAGTTGACTTTTGCATTCCTAATTTCCAACATAATGTGGTAAAGCATTTTTGTTTCTTTGTCTCGAGTTGAACTTGATGTGCAATCAAAAAGTCAATGGCTTTTTTTGAGAGTTTTTGTTTGATTATAAAGAAACAAAATTATATATATATAAAAAAGGTGATGAACTTTCATTAGATTGTTGCATTAGCGACATTTTTTTTATGGCTATTAAGTATTATGTATTATTTGCATTATTTTTGCATTAGAGAGTTGCATAATTTGTTATTATATACTGAAAAAAAATTAATTGTTTATGATGATATTATGAGAAAAACCACTTGTTGAAATCAGAAAAAGGCATTAAGTTTTAATGAAATATCATCATTTTAGGCACAAAATTGAGTATTGTTGATAAAAAGTCAAATTGCATGTTGAAAAGAATAAGAAGTCGTCAATATTGAGCAGTTTATAGTTTAAAAACTCAGAAACTCTGACTCTGACTCGAAAGTTGGTATGCTGAGTCAACTGGAAGAGCCGACAAATTCTCAACTCGAAAAATACATGGCCTCGAGCACCGTTCGTCGGCCCTCGAAATATATAAATGGCTTGATTGTCGACATTGCTATTCCAGAATAGATTATTTACGTGGTAACGAATTTCACATTCTCAAATAGATAATTTGGAGAGCCCTCCCCGATCAATTTTTGTCCCAGCTTAATAAAGCAAAAAAGTATAACTTTTTCGATAATTGCGTGCACATGTGGTTAAGATTATTTTTCTTTTGTTTTTGTGATCACTCTTTTACTTCAAATACATATAGAATTACAACTGTTACTTAAATCCCACAACTTAGTTACTTAGGTACGATTTTAACCATTATATTGATGTATGTATTGGTACGTTTAAACGTTTAATATTATTGCTAATCCAACAAACCATTTGCTCCAATTATTTCATTAGTAAGTACCCTTTTTCTCATTTTGCCAATGTACATCACCTGAGAAATCAATTATGATGGTGAAACATACCTAATCCCAAATAGCCTCTCTTTTTTTTAGGCGATTTTATTCAATTAATCGAGTGGTACAGATTGAAAGAACTCATCTACAGATGAAAGAACTCATCAACAGAAGAACAAAAAGAAATATTTTTGCTGGTGAGTCCCCAATTGGCCAAGTGATCCGCGACTAGCTATAGCATTTTTAGAACATCTCGAAGTCCATCCAAAGCTGAATTGCTTAAATCTTTCTGTAAAAATCCATAGCTCCGTTATTCTTGTACGAGCTTCAGTTGTTAGCGAATCTGAAGGAGAGCTCGTAAGTTGCAAAGCTTTGATGGTGCACGTTGAATCTGAGAAAATATGAAAAGTTTCTCTAGAATATATTTGCAACAGAAGCATCGTCACTCGGGAGATTGCTCCAATTTCTGCAGAGCAAGCATCGTGGGCTTCCTGTATTGCATCGGATATGCACGTAATGGTTCCAATTAGTTGAAGAGATTGAGCCTGCGTAAATTAATAAGAAATGGTCCAAATTGGACTTCGGATTTTGGGTTGGGTTCGGATACATTAACTATATAATTTAAATTTTAAGGCACACCCAAAAATATTCAATAGTCCAAAATTTTTTCGGGTCGGACTTGGGCTTTAAGTGGCCCAAACCCGAGGACATTACAAATCAAGGCCCATATATATTTTTTTATATCCCGTGAACCATGATTGATTTATTTTTTTATGAGATATACCAAAAAAATAAAAATAATAATAACATTGTAATTTTGTAAATTCTAATTTTTCTAACTGATTTCAATGGTCCGACATCGAATGAGGAAAAAAAAAATTGCGATAAAAATTTAAGAATCAAAATAATAAATTAAAAAAAAATAAAAAAAAGTTTCCTTATTGGGCTAGTGGACAATTTGGTTGGGCTAATGCTTTTCATTTATTTAACGGATCCGTTTAAACCACCCTCGCATTCTCTTTAAGATTCGTGCATGCTAGTTGATCTCGACTAGGATTGAATAAATATCATGCATGTTACAACTAAAATAACAATAATAATAATAACAACAAGTCGCTATAAATAAGAATAATAATATCGAATCAAAAGAGTTCGGCCATGGATTCAGAGACGACGAGGATGATAAAGATAAGGAGCTGCGATAGCGCAATGCTCGACGTGCCGGAGGCGGTGGCAGTGCAGTCGACGTTGATAAGGCACGTCGTCGAGGACTTCGGAGCCGAACACCCAATCCCGTTACCGATCGTCACGGCGGAGATCCTAACCCTGGCCTTTGAGTACTGCACGAAGCACGCCGACTGCGCCGCTGCCGGTGACGAGAAGAAGAAAGCCGTGGAGACAGAGATGGAGGACTGGGACAAGCAGTTTGTCGACGCCCTCTCGATGGACGCGCTCTACGATCTCATCCTGGTTCATTGCTTCTACTTTTCATAATTATATGCACCGTATTTTATCTGCAAGGTGATTTATTTTATTTTAAAAAAATATTAAGTTTCATAATTTTTTTGTTTGTTTGTTTTTTTTGGTTGCAGGCGTCGAATTATTTGGCGATTGAAGAATTGATGGATTTGTGTTGCGAGAGAGTTGCCGGCATGATAAGGGGGAAAAGCGCGGAAGAAGTGCGCGCAACCTTCGACATCGTGAACGATTTTCCCGCCGGACGGAGAAGTCGAGTTACAAAATCGTGAGAATTAAGTTGCAGTTCAAATAGACTAGCTTACTACATGTAGTAGTAATTTTCTTTCTTTCTCTTTCTTTTTTTTTTCTTTTTTTTTTGAATTTTAGGAGTTATTTTATTTTATTTTTTTAAAAATTCAGGTTTGATTCTGAGCCATCAGATAATGAATATGGTTATAAAAGTTCACTCATTTACTATTACGAACTTCACCGATGATTAGAAAGAATTTTTGAACAACTTGTGTCTAATTATGAGATTCTGAAAAATATGATATTTTTTAAAATATGTGATTCAGAATAACTGGGACAAGGAACCTAATAAGAATTCGCTTTGAAATTTAATCTGTATTATTATCTTTCAATTATATTTATCTTTAACTGTGATAGATAAGAGTAGATTACCTAAGAATTCTCTTTGATCAAAAATAAAATAAAATAGTTGATATAGAATATAGATATAAATACCACATTCTAATAAACAAGATTTCTATGCCTTGCGTAACAAGAATAATTTTCAGTTATTATAAAAATCGTATAGACAAAATAGAATCTTAAGAAAATCTTAATAAGAAAACGAAAATAGTTTGAATATATATATATTAGAGTCCTTCTACTATACTGTAGAGTCAAGCGCTTGGTGCTTTTAAGTTTTCTGCCGTTAGATCTATCCCTTTGATCATTTTCATCTGTTAGATCATACTATGAATTTTAAAATGAGTCTGTCGACATAGCGAAATTTAAATGCTTTTATATATAGTATATATATATATATATATACATAGAGAGAGAGAGGGAGAGAGCTAGGCTGCTATACTATCGGTAGCACGGAGGCCTCCGTGCTATCAAGTTGTTTTCAATGATGCGGCTTCCAAATCGACGATCGGCTCTGTTAGATTTGATCTACCCTATTGAAAGTATTTGGAAACTAAATTTCATAATTTTTCGAGAGATCTCAAAATTGACAATATGGTCGATATGATACGTTTGTGAATTTAACGGTGTAAAACAATCCAAATTTAATAAAATTTTTAAAGAATTTTTTTTCATTATTTAGAATAAGATCAGTACTTCTGATCTCAAATTCAAATCTTTCATCATTATTTTTTATGAGATTTTTATTTTCAGTCGTTCATTTTTAGACTACTCGTTTGATGAATAAATGATGTTGACAAATTATGAAATTTAGTTTTCAAATACTTTCAATAGTGTAGATCAAGTCTAACGGAGCCGATCGTCGATTTGAAAGCCGCATCATTGAAAACAACTTGGTAATACGGAGGCCTCCATACAACCGATAGTATAGCAGCTGGACTCTCTGTATATATAGAATGAGGCTACTATACTATCTATAGTACCAGAGCTCCGGTACTACAGTTTTATTTCGATCTTAGGGTGTTAAAATTAATGATCCACACCGTTAAATATGATCTAGGGTATATAAAGTTCCTAGGAATAAAAATTTAATTTTTTCGATATCGTTTACTTAGTAAGTTAATCATGCCAAAATAAACAGTGCAAATTGAACAATCTTTAAAATTTGAGGATAGGACTTTTGAATTCAAGATCAAAGATACTGACCTTGATCTAGATAGTTTAAAATATTTTCTATCAAAATTTGAATAAATTTAGATTCTTCTATACCGTTAAACTACAAACTCGCCATAGTAGCAATTGAAAATTAATAATTTTGAAATGATTTGATCGAAAAAATATAAAATTTTATTCCTAAAAACTTCATATACTCTATATCATATTTAACGGTGTGAATCGTTGATTTGAACGCCCTAAGATCGAAATGAGACTATAGTACCCTAGCCCCGGTACCATAGATAGTAGGGATAACTTCAAATATCACCCATGTGGTTTCGTGCTTTCTCACTTTAGTGCCCTGTGGTTTAAAACGTATCACTTTAGTACCCTGTGGTTTGGTTATTCTTTTTTTGTTATCTTTTCGTTAATTTTTTCGTTAAATTAATGAGAAAGTTAAAACTACATGATAGTAAAGTGAATATTCGATAAACCATATGTGGGATATTTGAAATTTTTCTGTATAATTTAACGAAAAAATTAACGAAAAAATAACAAAAAAAAAGAATAACCAAACCACAGGGTACTAAAATGATACGTTTTAAACCACATGATACTAAAGTGAGAAAGCACGAAACCACAGGGGTGGTATTTGAAGTTATCCCTAGATAGTATAGAAGCCTTGCTATATATATATATATAGAGTGCAGCTACTATACTCTTATGAGTATAGTAGCTGTTGTACTCATAACTTTTTAACCATCAGATCTACTTTTAGATTCGTGCATATCTAATGACTAGTCTATCATAATTAATTTCTCCTAATTAATTTCTCTTTCCTAATTAACTCCTCTTATTAAGTCCCAAATTAATTATTGTAGGTCACCTCGTCCTCCTCCTTCCCCCTCTTCTCTGGCAAGACCGTCGCCGCCCACCACCACCACCACCTCCCTTGCCGCCGACATGGGGCCCAAGGCGCGGCTCGCGGCCTAAAAAGTCTGCTGGGCCGAGGGTGGTTCGACTCCGACATCCTTGCCACATTTGACATCACTGTGGCCGGCGGGGTCGACATCGTCTCCCTCAGCGCCGGCAGCATTGTCCTGCCCTACCACCTCGACGTCATCGCCGTCGACGCCTTCTCCATTACCGAGAAAGCCGTCTTCGCTCCGCCTCTGTTGAGAACAGCGGCCCCGGGGTCGCCACCCTCGCAGTTTGGAGCGGCGACGGTGGTCGGGGTCGGCGCTGGCGGTGCCGAAGGAAAGGGACGAGAAGGGGTGCCGCACGAGGATTAATTGACAAATTAATCCTCGGCCCCGCCGGCCACAGTGATGTCGAATGTGGCAATAGAGTCGAACCACCCTCGGCCCAGCAGACTTTTTAGGCCGCGAGCCGCGCCTTGGGCCCCATGCCGGCGGCAAGGGAGGTGGCGGTGGGCGGCGACGGTCTTGCCAGAGAAGAGGGGGAAGGGGGAGGACGAGGTGACCTACAGTAATTAATTTGGGACTTAATAAGAGGAGTTGATTAGGAAAGAGAAATTTATTGGGAGAAATTAATTATAATAGACTAGTCATCAGATCTGCACGGATCTAAAAGTAGATCTGATGGTTAAGAAGTTATGAGTACAACAGCTACTATACTCATAAGAGTATAGTAGCTGCACTATATATATATATATATATATATATAGAGAGAGAGAGTTCGACTACTATGCTATCAATAGTACCAAGCACTTGTGCTACCAAGTTTTCTGCCGTTAGATCTACCCCTTTGACTATTTTTACCCGTTAGATCATACTATTCAACCAACCACCCACTCAACCCTTGGGGGCCCACATCATCCTAACCGCATATTCCTTAATCTAATGGCCGAAAACCTAATAGCACCAATGACTTGGTGCTATTAATAGTATAGTAGCCTAGTTATATATATATATATATATATATATATATATATATATATATATATATATATATATATATATATATATATATATATATATATATATATATATATATAATCCAGCTACTATCCTTTTAGGAGGATGGGAGCCTTCGTCCTTCTAAGTTTTCTACCGTTCGGATGAAAAGATGTGCGGCTAGGATGAGAGTGGTTACGGTTAGGTTGATAGTGGGCCCTCTAGGGTTGAGTGGGTGGTTGGTGGTTGAATAGTATAATCTAACGGTTGAAAATGATTAAAAGTTGGATCTAACGGTCAAAAATTTGATAGGACAAAGGCTTCTATCCTCTTAAGAGGATAGTAGCCGGACTCTATATATATATATATATAGTAGGTCTTGTGTGTTATTAGGAGCATGGAGGCTTCCATACTCCTAAGCCATTTTCGATGATGTAACTTTCGAATCGACGATTGGCTCCGTTAGACTTGATCTAGCGTATTTGAACTATCTAGAAAATAAATTCTGTAATTTTTCAATATCATTTACCTAGTGATCGAAAGGACTCAAAATCAACGGTTGAAAATAAAAATCTCACAAAAAATTATGATGTAGCATTAAAATTTTCGATCAAAAATATTGATCTTATTGTAGATAGTATAAAAAATTTTCTATCAAAATTTAATCTGATTTGAATATTTCTACACCGTTAAACTTGTAAACGACATACATCAACCATTTAAAATTGTTGATTTTGAATCCTTTCGATCACTAGGTAAATGATATCGAAAATCCACCGAAATTATTTTCTAAATACTTAAAATACGCTAGATTAAGTTTAACGGAGCCGATCGTCGATTCAAAATTTTCATCATCAAAAATGACTTAGGAGCACGGAGGCCTTCGTGCTCCCAACAGCACACAAGTCCTACTCCATATATACATATTGTTAGTTGTTATTTATTGATATATTTCTCTATTATTTTTATACATGTTTATAAACCAAATAAAATTCTCCACATGAAAAAGAACTAAAAGTTATTTTTCAAAAAAAAAAACCTCTAAAATTTTATCTTAACAAAAGAAAGATCTTTTACTTATATATCTCTTACTACCATTTAAATTTTTTAAATTTATCTTTTATTTTTCAAAACACTCATCTAAAGTTTCAATTTTATTTGTTAAATATTATTCCGAAAAAAGAAAATATATTATCCTTTGGGTAGAGATTTACCCCCATGTAAAAAAATAAAAATAAAAATTCATCGCAACGCCTCGTCGTTTTCGTCCGCACTATTGTATTGTTTCTCACCACCGGTGGTCCTCTTCCTCCCCTCGTTGAACACGTGAGTTATCCTCCATCGTCCCATACCCACTCTCCTCCTCCTCCCAAACCCTAGAAATCCTCGTCTCCGAGCTCTCGAATTGGGGCCGAACATGGCGTCGGTGAGAGCCCCTCCTTCGTTGGTTTCCTCTTCCCCCAGCTCCCTCCAGATTCGGTTCGCTCGCAGGATTAGGGCCTCCCCCTCCTACGTTCTCCTCAAGACCCGCGCCCGCGCCTCCGATCGCCGGATTCGCCTCGTATTCGCCTCCGGAGAGGCCGATAGAGGCGGAGGCGAATATCGCTCTTGGAGCAAATCGGCGAATGGGGATTCGTTCGCCGGGTGGTCGGGCTCCGAGAGCGGCGGCGGGGATGACCCGAAGAAGAGCGGTGGGTTTGGAGGTGAGGACGAGGCCTTCTTCTTCTTCGGGTTGCTAGGGTTTTTGTTTCGTGTTATATCATTTTGCCAAGAAATCGTTCTAACGTGTTACTTCGAAGCAACGATGATGATAAAGATTCTCTTTTGATCCCGTAGAAAATGTTTTAGATATTTATATATTTGTAGTTTATGTGTATGCATGAGTCGTGAGTGCATTTGGTAGAATTAGTGTACTTTTGCCATAATTAATGTTCAAGAAGATATGATAGATTAAAGGAACCACATGAAAGAATCGAGAAGAAAAGAAATATTTGACATTTTTGGTCATTGTATATTAAGACCTTGTTGAAGTTTGAGATTAATGTAAGAAAAATATATATTTGTTGTTCAAATGTTCTATGACCTGCTTGTATTTGAAACTTCTAACGTGAAAGCAAGCATGGATTGAACTTTGATCAAGTTATTCTCGCTCAAACTCTTAATTACTATGTCAAATTATTTTTCATAATTTATAAACCTCTCAACAAGGTAAGCTAGTGGTATGTTCTTTGCAAGCAGATGATTGCGTTTTTGATGGAACTCTCTGTGGTTCTTTCTTGTTATTTAGAAGAGTCTAGAAACCCATGTAAGCAGCTAGATGCAGCTAGAGTTCAGTTCTTTTGGAGTACTAATGACACTTTGATAGTAGTTCACTTTCAGGGGCTCTAGGAGCAGGACTTGCTGGAGTCTTTTTCGCAGCTGGAGTTACATTTGCTGCCTTGTCTCTCAAGGGGAGAAGTACTTCTGGTATAAAGCATTCTTCACTTTCATGTTTTCGAATGTTGTATAATTTCGTTTGTTCTAATGGACCAAACATCCTGAAAGGATTAGCTAAGTACCTTATGCTTTTAACGCAATTAACTGCTTTAAGAGAGTCTCGCATAATGGTAGCATCTCTTTTTCAATGTAGTTTCATGTCAAGGGGTGTAGAAACAAAACTCCTGTTGACTCATCTAATCTGTTGTTGAATATGCTTTGGTTGTTCCATTTATGCAGGTGTCAAACAGCAAATGGAACCTTTAAGCAATGAGCAAGCAGTCTTAATTAGTAATGATGATAACCCGAAAGTTGATGAGGTCGGGAATGAGTCTAATGATGTGCTGCAAAACAGTAACAGCACGGCACTCAACGGCTGTTCAGAGAATGAGACAGGTATAGATAGGGACCTTTCTGTAGAAAATATTGAAGATTCTAATGAAACCACACCTAGTAGTATAGACAATTCAGACGCTTGTTCGATACGTAATGCTAAACCAGATAGTGATGATGTTGATGCTGTAACTGCCGATCAATATGACCAGAATGTAACCTCCGATGCTAATGATGTCTCCTCACTTGATGTGCCAAGTTCCTTCTCGCCCGAATTTCCTGCCCATGCCATTGACTTTTCATCTGATATACCTAATTTGAAGGATTCTGACAGCAATGAACCTTCTGGTTCTTTTGGCCCATCTATTGTCGATGATGTCACTCTGGTTACAGACACTCATAATGATTCCTCATCACTTACCAATCATGTTAGTGGTCATCAGGTGGGAGGTATAAACCCGGCAGAAATTTTTGAACTTGATGATCGTTCAACTTCCTTTAGTGGGTTGGAGAATGAGAATTCAGTTGATACACTGAAATCCAATATATCGAGTTTAGAACCTGATGATGTTGTAGACACCCTAGTCAAGTTAGAAAATGTTGTTGATGTTGCAACATTTGTGTCAAAGGATCAAGATGTTGAACAGCCTGAGATGCTGGAGCTTCCCACTAGTGGTTTCTCTCGTGGTATATATGAAGAAAGTGAAACTTTTCCAGCTGGAATTGTTAATAGTCCAGATTTTGATGTAAGTAAGGACCCATGTAATTCAATTGATCCACATCCCAGTGGGCGCTCTATAAATGAAGCTCTGGCAACTGTAGGGCATTCTGTTTCAACAATTGAAGAAATAAATGAAAGTGTGCTAAAAATTGAAAGTCAACTTGATAAACACCAATTGTTTGAGTCGCTAGCGGCTGAGAAATCTTTCTCCCATGCTGGCATCCCTGCTCCTGCTCCACTCTCTGCAGCTTTACAGGTGCCTCCTGGAAAAGTTTTGGTTCCTGCTGCAGTTGACCAAGTTCAGGAGCATGCATTGGCAGCATTGCAAGTTTTGAAGGTACTTTCATGCACGTCATGTACAGTACATCTGGCTAGCTTTATTTGATTTGCATCTCTATCATATTCTTCCTAAAAGTTTCTTCAGAATGAAGTTGTGATGTATGCTAGCGTAGGCCTTTCTTATTTCTCTCGAGTTAATCGAAGTGGGTTCCTTTTTTGTGGTGGGGGGGGGGGGGGGGGGGGGGGGGGGGGTCATTCTAGAAGGTTCTAAAGGGTGAAGGGTGAGGGGGGGCATCATTCTGGCCTTGGCATACAGCCGTCTATGGGTTTTCTGGGTAAAGATTATTATTAATTTTTATTTTTTGTGAAATTCTCTATGATGGTATTGGACCTTAAACTTGTGCTAGAAAAGAAGTAGATTTCATATTACTGTTTGCGTCTGCCCACATAACTCGATAAATTAGAAAGTTGAATATATTTCTTGTTAATTTTGTCATTCTAGGTTATTGAAGCAGATGCGCGACCTGTTGAGTTATGTACTCGTCGTGAGTATGCACGTTGGTTGGTATCTGGCAGCAGTGCACTTTCGAGGTACATTTGTCTCCAAATTATTCATTTAGAAACTGAACCATGCTAGTATTGGTGGTATACTGCAGTGTGATGCGCCATGTTTCAGTTACTAAAGTTTGTCAATTGGCCATTAATCTTTTTGCTCTTTAACGATTTAAGAATTTCTGTGTTCAAACTGTTCACGGCTCACAGAGTTTTAAAATTTAATTTGTTTATTGGACTCATCTATCTGGAAAAGTTTTTCTTTTCTGGACAACAAAATAGAGTGAAGATGATTCGTTTGAGGAAGTTTGTGGAAGAAAGAAAAGAAGTACCGAAAAGTGTCCATACATACAATCAAGAACCAGATTTTTTGTACACAACTAATTTCACCATATGAGGAATTCGTTATGTCTGGACAAGAAGATTTTTTGAGAGCTGAACTAGCTAGCTCCTTGCAATATTTTTTGTGTTCCTACTTCCTGCAGTCGTAGCAATTGATTGTTTGGTCATTTGAAATAATACTAGCTTTGTGGATTCTTGCTTAGGAACACAACTTCGAAAGTGTATCCAGCAATGTATATAGAGAATTTGACGGAACTTGCATTTGATGATGTCACTCCTGAAGACCCCGATTTCCCGTACATTCAAGGTTTGATGTTGCATTTCATTCTTAGCTGCCTAGTTAGACACCTTAGTTCCTACAAGATTGCTACAAAGTGATTTAATTGCAAATTCTTGTACGCGATGTCTTATTGTGTAATTGCGCAAAATAGGTTTGGCAGAAGCTGGTCTGATTTCTAGTAAACTTTCAAGATCTGTTATAGAGAGCTCTGCTGATGGGCAGCAAGATTCTTTTCTTTTCTCTCCTGAAAGGTAAACATTGTCCCCATCAGTTGGATGTTTCCTTTTTTTTTCTTTTTCTGATAATTGTTGTCCCAAATCATGCATTTGCAGCCCTCTATCACGTCAAGATCTTGTGAGTTGGAAGATGGCTTTAGATAAAAGGAAACTACCAGAAGTTGATAGAAATGTAAGGAAAACATTGCTAATATGTTTTATTTCTCTTCTTGTTTCGTGTCGAAATATTTGTATTAACTGCATATATTATGATGCCTTCTCATGATTAGACTCTGTACCAGTCTACTGGCTATATAGATATTGATAAAATAAACCCAGATGCTTGGCCTGCTTTGGTTGCTGACTTGTCTGCTGGAGAACAGAGTATTACAGCTCTTGCATTCGGTAAGATTTTTTTTTTTTTTTTTGGTTTATTTCTTTCAAATTATGGTAATGACTCTCCAGCATTGTTTATGTTTTCCTCTTTTTTTTTCTTTTGTTTCCTCATATTGTGTAGTTGGAGGTGCCTAGAAATTAATTTCACTATTGCCATTGTTTCTTGGTTGGCAGAAGTCGTCTTTTCTAGACACACGAAGAAGCATGAAAAAAGCTATTAATGTATTGTCATTGTTTGTTGTCAAACCAACCCATGAATGTTGAGTTTGCTAGCAATCTACAAAGCAAATTTAAGTAATGTCATCCCTACATGCCTTTACCCACATAAAATTTGAAGGAAATAAACAAAAGGCAGTAAAATACCAAACGTGCACGTAAGCACTGAAAGGTGTAATCACTATTACTTTTGTTGTTGTAGGTTATACTAGACTTTTCCAACCAGACAAGCCCGTCACGAAAGCACAGGCTGCTGTTGCACTTTCAACTGGCGATGCTTCTGAGGTTGTGAGTGAGGAACTTGCTCGTATTGAAGCTGAGAAATTGGCAGAGACTGCTGTGAATGCACATACTGCTCTAGTAGCCCAAGTCGAGAAAGACCTTAATGCAAGCTTTGAGAAAGAGCTTTCGAAGGAAAGAGAAAAGATAGAGGCATTGGAAAAACTCGCCGAAGAAGCCAGGATTGAATTGGAAAAATTAAGAAGGGAAAGAGAGGAGGAAAACAATTCTCTTATTAAGGGGCGAGCTGCTGTAGAATCTGAAATGGAAGTCCTTTCGAGGCTAAGGCATGAGGTAGAGGAGCAATTGCAGAGCCTCATGAGCAATAAAGCAGAGATATCCTTTGAGAGGGAGAGGATTAATAAGTTACGGAAAGAAGCAGAGAATGAGAACCAAGTCATTGTGCAGTTACAGTATGAGCTCGAGGTTGAGAGGAAAGCCTTGTCCATGGCCAGGTAAAGATTTCATCTACTGTGAACTATATACCGTTCCCGAATTTGTGTATGTCTATTATTGCTTATTCTGCTTGTTTGCTAGCATGCTTGGAATATTCTCTTTCTTCAACATTGATGGCATTCAGGCTGGTATCATAAAACTGTATATAGCTAAGCAATATATGATACATAACATAACGCTTGTAACTTCATAAGCCATTTAATTACTTACTACATGGACAGTTACAATTCCAGGATAGTTGAGCATTATAATGCTCAACTCAGATAACATATAGCGATTTCTGGTGAACATGAAGCAAATGTGTGTACACTGGTTCTATCTGTCCTGTATGCGTTCATTAGGTATGACTGTATGAGCAACTAGATACTTTTGTGTTGCCCAAGTACTTATCTAGTCTGTGGTACTACTGGGCATGACCGCGAATTTGCACTGTTAAGTTTATGATAGCAATTCCTCAATTATGTAACTTTTGGTAGTCTTTTCTTCTTCCTTACATTATTGTTTTATTGTAATCAATGGCAAAAGGTATTTTCTCACTAAAAATGTATGTAGGTATTATTGAGAAAAAGCACTATGACTAAAAGTGTAGTTTTGAATCACCAGGGCTTGGGCAGAAGAGGAAGCAAAAAGAGCCAGGGAGCAGGCTAGAGCCCTCGAGGAGGCGAGAGACAGCTGGGAGCGCCAAGGCATTAAAGTAGTTATTGACGAAGATCTCCAAGATGCTGCTTCCTCGGGAGTCACGTGGGTCACTGCTGGCAAGGAGACTCAAGTCGAGGAGACAGTCAATAGAGCAGAGTCTCTAGTAGAAAAGCTCAAGGCAATGGCTGCTGAGATCAAACTCAGATCCTCGGCTGTAATCGAAAAGATAATTCAAAAGATTGTATCCTTAATCTCAACTTTAAAGAAGCGGGCAGCCGAGACAGTGGAGCACTCTTCAGAGGTTTGGACTGATACGATTGCGAAGGCGAGAAAATCGGTGGGCGAGTTGCAGGGGAATGCATATGTGTTAGGGTCAACTGTTCAGGAGAGGGCGAGGAGGGTCGCTGATGAATGCAAGGAAGGCATGGATAAGATCTCGCAGAGATTCAGGACATGAGGCATCCTTTTTGTTTTAGTTTGTTGTAGAAGTTGAGGATTTTACTTCTTTGGTACCTCTTCGAGAAAGAGGATAATGTTACTCATGGCATGCTGAGATTTAAAGCTGCAGTTGCCGTAAGCTTTCTAATAAGTGCTGCATCTTCTTCTTTTTTGTTGTTGTTATTGTTGTTGTTGTTGTTGTTGTTGTTGTTGTTGTAACATCTTTGTGAATGAATACATTGGTTATGAATCTCCCATCTTCAAGGGAATGAAATGTTGAAAATTAGCCGTGCATAATCCCGTTGATTGTGAAGTTAATTGATTAATCAGCTCTTCTCTTAATCTTCAATTAGTAATTCGAGTTTTACCGATCAAATTAAGATTTCCAATAATTCATCAACTTATGGTGATCAAAGTAGCCAATGTTAAATGTCCTATAATCACTCATCAATAATTGTTTTGCCAATGTAATGTAGAATGAAATTTCAGGAATGAATTGCTCAGTTAAATAAGACCACTTGAGATTAAAATTACTAAAAGAAGAATTTGCTTTCTACCTAGAATATTTCTCAAAAACTACCTCTCATTATCAGCAACCAATAAATCTGATAAAGAAGTTAAAATTGCATCTAGCCCAACTTAATATCCTAACCTTTCTTTACAGTTAAATTAAATAATTCAATTGAATGTGGATCAGTAGCAGTAAGTTGATGGTCACAAACCCGAGAGGAGAAACACCGAACCCTTCACCCTGGACACGGAGCCCTTCACCCTGCAAAATTAAAAGCACAAAGAATAAGTACTGTATCTGACTTACGGCATCGCTTGCAATGGAAAAGTTTCTAGCAACTAGCAAATGAAACACCGCTAGGGAGTATTTTCTACGTCGTTTAACACGGTACGATCTTCTAAGTAGGAACTCAAATGCCATGCTTCGGTATCATCAGAGACTCAGATTGTCATTAAACAGTCGTATCCTCAATTTAGGCTATTCATCAATCATCACAATTTCACGAGTACGAATGTTTCAAGAACACAAAGACATTAATTTGGCGTGTCATTGGGCTTCTACAAGGGATTAGTTCAACATGGCTTGAGTTCGCCATGTTATGGATGATCTCACATTGCCTTTAGCAGTAGATTTCAGCATGGAACCACTTTTTCTTTTTTGTTTTTTCATTATTCTTTCCATACAAAAACAATTTTAACTATGTGATAAAGCTGAAATGATTGTTGTTGACAATCTTTTAGCTTTGTGGAAATAGAATAGAATGCTATCTTTCGCGAAGGGCTTTCGTTGCTGATACAAAACAAAACAACACAGTTTACATTTGAACAGTCCAGTGGTGCGAAAATCTGAATCTAAACTACTAAGTATAGGTAAATTCATGACATTATCAATTGGTAAGTTTCCATTTTGAGACCAGTGAATGTACACATGTATAATGCAGCAATTATCTTAAGCTGTCATCCACCCTAATTCTGAGTCTAGATTCTGACATCTGTAAGAAATCATCCAAACGGCAACTATGGTTCCATCAGAACAACTTCCATATTTGAGATCTTGTTATAATGTAAAAATAGATCCTCAACTTCGGACAACGTGTGGTGTGGTCTACCTGAATCTTTGATGAACATCAATTTGGCCCCTAATCGTTCGCTTAAACAGTCTACTACATGAACTTACCTAATATCTTGCTGTGTCGACTGTTGCATTTTCCACCCAAAATCTCTTACCGATTGTACAATTGAGTCATTACTATGTTAAGAGTCGACAACTAGAGATAGAGCTACAGAAGTGCACTTACAAGCTTTGTTTCCTTCAATTTACGCTCAATTAGCTTATTACGACAATGATGGAACCGCTTGTATTTGACGTCCTCGCAACTTCACAAATTTAATTTCTCTCGTCTCAGTTATAGACCTATAATCATCTGATATAGAAAGAAGTTAACTTCTTGTTTCTCGAGTCGAGGAAAGTTCTATAATTCATGTATACTTTTTGATAAAGTAATATGTAATAATGTTCATAAATTGCTTCCATATAATACCTGACTTGGTGATGTTTGGTTTGGACAATTTGAGTCACAAGGATAAGGGCAGTCGACTTCTTTCACCACCGCCCTCTCAAAATACCAATCACCAACAGCCTCTGCAATAGTCTGAAATTACAACGTATCACACGTTAAGATACGGCAAACTATCATTAATTTGCTTCAAAGAATATTTCAAAAGGGTCTACTTTGTATCATTAATTGAAGCATAAAATCCTTTCAGAAATTACCACCTTATTGTGCAATCTAGGAGAATTTGGCGCAAACCATGTGTCTTGTGATTCACTCTGACAATGAGTGAAGCAAGAATCTATTAACAATCCGACATTTCTTGATTCACCAAGAGTTCTCAGTGCAATGAGCATCTCAATTCTAAAACCTGCAAAAGTAGTTTGTTAAATTATCGCTTCATTCCACCAAAATCATTTTGATTTGTAGCGTTGACTTCTTTCTTTGATTCTATGTACCTGTTTTTTGATAGATACCTTGATGGGAATATGATACATGTGTATATATTTGTAAATGAAGTAAAAATACAGTGAGGATTAATAATGAGGAAGATTCACTTTACCTGTAATAATTTCAATCCAAATGAATGTAGTATATCCATTCAAGTCGGAAAGGTGACAATCTTGAGAATATAGTAAAACTTATTTCTTTTTCATGTAAAACAAAGCTGAACTTGATATGGATTTGTCTTACATAATTTGTATAAGAGCCCACAAAGAAATCATAGCAATGACTTGATGCATTTGTTGAGAAATAACCTTGGAGAATAGTTATTTGGAGCGGAGTACAGGCTTGAGGATTGGACTTGCATCGGCGCCATCGCCCATCTAGATCTGCCGAGGGTGGCACAAATATATGATGGAACTGTCCAACAACAGAAACTCTGAATCAACTACTAGTAACATAGCCAATCCATAAGCAATAGTTTTATACGAAATCAAACTTGATGTGAAACCGATAGTAATGGTTGTATGAATCAGATTGAATATGATGAGATTTATCGATTTCTGTTTCTCGAAGA
Source organism: Puya raimondii (assembly GCA_016920855.1). Lineage (NCBI taxonomy): Eukaryota > Viridiplantae > Streptophyta > Magnoliopsida > Poales > Bromeliaceae > Puya > Puya raimondii. The sequence continues at coordinate 105,349,132 of JABWPP010000050.1, read as the reverse complement.
GAGAGATTTTCAGCTGAAAAATGAATCTTTGATTGAATTTGAAATAATTGCTCAGTGCCTTTCAAAAGCATTTCAGACGTTTGGATTTCCAGCTCAATATTCGTTACCTGATATACATCATATGCTGAATTTAAGATGAAATATGGCGTTCTGATGAATGGTAGTACGTATTGCGGAAAGAAACACTGCAAAAGGTCAAGAGGTTTCAAAGTTAGATACTTAATTTTCATATTAGCCAAAAGCTAGTAAATAAGAAAGTAAAGTAAAATGAACAACCTTGTAGGCATAATCATAAGAAGTCAAACAGTTCTTGTTTAGATTTTTTTGCACCCCCTGCAGCAAATAAAATATGTCACATTAAAAATGGTTCTTTTAAGCAATAATTTTTGCAAAATGTATTCGAACCGTGAAATCGACCTGTAGAGTGACTAAGCTGCTAAAGAATGGCCTTATAGTGTTGTTTCCAGATATATCTTTCCTGCAATAAGGGTTATTATAAATGATTTAATATCAACTCTCTTGCTTTCTAAAAAGATCTTTTAAAGCCGATTAAGAAGTTCACGTGTCGAGGAAGAATCCTGCATCGCTCATGCATTTAACTGTCGCTGTCGCAGGAAGTCGCTGTGCAAGATCATCGCAGTGGAAAAAAGTAGCCAAACCCCCAGCCGAACAGCCCGAAAGCAGTGCCTGAGTTTATGCAAGCAATGCAATGACAAACACACTACAAAATTCATCAACTTACAAAGATGGTGTTGTAATGGATTTCATAAATGACAAACACATAGATATGAGAATCAGATGACATTTTTGGTGCACGACGAAATTTGAAATAACCTTTTCGGCTTGCATTAGCCCTTTTGAGAGAAGATCACTAATAATAGCATTCCAGATCCTTTGGCCTCTGAAGTAAAGAATCGAAGTCTGCGGATTAGCAAAAGAAATTCTCAATTAAGACTACAAAAACAAAGTTATGTTGCATAAGAAAAAATAACAAAAAATTGGCATAGAGAAACAACTAGAGTAGTATACATTGAGTTATGAGAATCTTACTCCATTATAGTATTCAGAATCTCCCGCAAAAGAGGCTCCGTCGCAGTACCGAAGCTTTACGCGGTTCCAGTTATAGAAATCTATTTTCACAAAGAAAATTTTTGGTTTTGAAAACAAAACTTACTATTGTGTATAAGCTAGATTAAGACAAAGAAATATAGAATAAATTAAGTACTAAAATCTAAATTTCACTATGTAGCCAAATCATAGCAACAGGCATTATTGAGCAATACAAATCCACAATCTTAAGAACATTAGTCACATATTTGATAATTATATGTTGAATATATATATATATTAACATATATCATTCGCCGACAGCTTAATCTTTTGAAGAACAACGGCTATTTTATATTATTTTAACATGATATATATATTAAAAATATCGTTCTCTGATAGCTTAAGACTATTAAAAAATAACCATGTTTTTTTCACACAACGAGAATTCTAATGTGCATATAATATCAATCAACTATCAAATAACAATTAAAATTGAATATGAGAAATTTCTCTACCACCTGGTTTAACTAATAAATGAACATTAAAGAGATTCTTTCTTTTAATTAAAAAAGGGAAAAAAAAATCAACGGCTGAGATTGAACCTGGGTTCATCGTAGGGTCGTTACTGAGGATCCCGTTGAACGGCTCGAGCTCGCTCTTGTACAGCGTGGACCCCCTCTTTGTTGTCGCCCGCGCCGCACACGACGCCACGTCATTGCACCACCCACCCCCCTGCGTATCATCACCACACCCCCCGTTCTTCATCAGACGGTCCAGATTGATCGATCCCACATCCGTCCGATCTTAATCAGGCGGCGGAAAACATAGCATCAAATGATATTTCATGGGCCGGGCCGGGCCCATGAGGCCCAAACTAATCCAGCCCAAAATTAGGCCCACAAAACCCCGCCCACCGACATTTTATTTAGGTATTAATCTAATAAAGTTATATAAGAATAAATGTAAAATTATTCACATCACTAGATTTGAAATTTATTTAAATTTTTGAAATTTTCAAAAAAAATTTAAAATGAACCAATCATTACCTCGAACTGTAGCAACCAATTGCGAGCGCCGGCGCCGAATCCTCTGTCAAGGTGATATGCAGGGGCGCTCCCATCAATACAAACTGCAATAAATAAATAAATAAATAAAATTTCAAATTAATTAAATAAGAAAAAGAATTACTTATTTTTAAATTAAATAAATTACGGTGATTATACTGCGTAGTTACCTGCTCCGATGGATACAGCGTGAGGGAGAAGCGTCATGGGCACGAGAAGCGTCGTCTCGTTCGCTCGTGCACCTTCTTCGATGCTTCTAGAAGGATCGAATCGGAGCGAAATTACGAACGCGAATAAAATCCAAATTGAATTTCGTTTCGCCATTTTCGGGGAGGAATTTGGATTGGAATTAAGGAAAAAATAAATAAAAAGGAGAGATTAATTGAAGATTTGGTATATATATGGTGCGAAAAGAGGATGGATATTAAATTGAAAAGGATTTAAATGGGTAGGGAAAATTATGAGATATATGAATATGAGAACGAGAGAGAGAGAGAGAGAGGAGAGAGAGAAAAAGGGGACGAATACGGAAGGGAATGGATTAGTGTTTATGGGTTTTTAAGAAGAGAGAGAGAGAGAGAGAGAGTAACAACAAATTTGGTTACATTTATTTGAAAAAATTAGGGATAATAATGCATTTGAATTGGATTAAAAATGGGTGTCTAAAAATCATCCTAAGTTAAACAAAAGTTAAAAATATTCTGTCTTTTTCAATCGTCCACTTTGAAACCTCGTTATCTTTGATTTTGACAAAATTATTATATATTCTGTAACTACAGAGGTTAGCATCGCTTTCAGTATTTGGTGTATATTAACACACTATTAATATGTTTCCAAAAGATCTAAAAATATAACGCAAAAAAAAAAGATGATACGAAAATTTAGATCTTGTTTAGTATAACTATCATTTTTCTATTTATTAAAATGTTAATTTTATATAATTTAATATGTTGGAGAAAATTTGTTTTTGTTATAGTTGGTTAACTTGGATAAGTGACAGAAGACAAAGTAAATAATTTTTTTTTTGTGAAAGTTTAAGAAAGTTAATTCCAACTTTTTATTTTTGCTGTTAAGTAAATATTTATAAAATAAAAATAAAAAATAAACACAATACCAAACGAGACCTTAATATCTATTTTTTTCCCTTAAGTAAAAGAGAATATTTTGAGTTAACCATGTTTCAGTGCCCTGCCAAAAAATATAAAAGCATAAAACCAATTCCCAGTACCAAAACGAGTTCTTAAATACTTTTTATCTTCAATTTTTCTGATTTAAAATTTTCTAATACGATTAACAGTCTAACGGAATTAGTAGGTTGCTGGTGGACCATATGGAAGACCAGAAACGACACGATTTTTAGGACGATTCAGCCGGACCCGGTGTTAGTAGTGCAAAAGTTCAAGAGTTGTTAAAGAATTGGGAACTTCTCCTCCCCATTAAGTAGTTTTTTTTTTTTCCGTTTCGCACGTTGTTGTGGTAACCTCGAGACCCAGGCTGCTTTATCCCTGTAGCCTAATCCATCAATTCAATGAATGAAGCGGGTAGCGTGCTACCTTTTTCTCAAATTTTTTTTTTTCCCAATTACTAAGTTTTTTTTTTCAAATTAAATTGCTCTATTAGCTATTAGCTGCTAATTAAATTAGATTCGTTTGATAAAATTTTTAAGTTATTTGATGGAAATGATTCCGCTGCAAAAAAATAAAATAAAAGTTAAAACAGTCACAGTCCCAAAAACTAAAAGGCCCAATCCATTAGAGCAGGCCCACTCAAAACTCAGTTTGCCCGATATAAGATGAACGGCCAGGATCTCTGATGGACGTTCCATCAACGGCTGTCGTAGCTCCACGAATGAACAGTAATAATGAAGTGCAGTTGTATTCGACAAATATTTATATAGAGAGAGAGAGTCCGACTATAATGCTATCAATAACACAAAGCACTTCGTGCTACTAAATTTTTCGCCGTTAGATCTACCATTTTGACCATTTACGTTTCTTAGATCATACTATTCACCAACCATCTATTAAACCCTAGGGGACCGCTATCATTCTAACCGCATATTCCTTCCTCCAAGAGCCGAAAATCTAATAGCACTAATGACTTAATGCTATTAATAATATACTAGCATATATATATATATATATATATATATATATATATATATATATATATATATATATATATATACTATCAGGAGCACAGTAGCTCTTGTGCTCTTAACTTCCTAACCATTCATTAATTTTGATGAGTGGTTAGAGTGAGAGAGAAGAAAAATTTAGGAGAAATTGGGTGTCTCAATTTCTCATCTCTTTGAATTTCTCTCCAATTTCTCTTCTCTCTCTCATCCTAACCCCCATCAAAATTGATGAATGGTTAGGAAGTTAAGAACACAAGGACTGCTGTGCTCATAATAGCACAGTAGCCCTGCTATATATATATATATATATATATGAGTCCGGCTATGGTGCTTGTAAATTTTTTACCGTTAGATCTACCCCTTTGACCATTTACATCCGTTAGATTATACTATTCAACCAACCACCCACTCAACCTTAGGGGGCCCACATCATCCTAACTGCACATTCCTTAATCCAATAGCAAAAAATCTACAAGCACCAATAACTTGGTACTTTTAAAAGCATAGGAGCTCAATTATATATATATATATATATGTATATATATATATATATATATATATATATATATATATATATATATAGAGTTGAGCTAGAATACTATTAATAGTATTTAGCCCATTTTGCTATCAAGTTTTTAGCCTTAGGATAAGTCCCTTTGATCATTCTAGCCATTGGATTAAATACTATAACCCAGTGGGGACCACTCAACCCTAGGGGGACCACTCAATCCTAACAAACAACTATTATCTCAACCCTACGATTTTTTATCCAAGGGCTAAAAAGTTGGTGGCAAAAAAGGGCTGGTGCTATCGATAGCATTCCAGCCCAACTCTCTCTATATATATATATATATATATATATATATATATATATATATATATATATATATATATATATATATATATATATATATATATATAGTGATGCTGGTATGCTTCTGGAAGCACGGAACTCTCCGTGCTTCCAAGTCATTTTCGCTGTTGGGACTTTTGAATCGACGATCGGCTCCGTTAGACTTGATCTAGAGTATTTAAAGTACCTAGAAAATAAATTTCACGATTTTTCGATATCATTTGCCTAGTGATCGAAGGGGCTCAAAATCAATAATTTTAAGGGTCGTGGTGAGCCGTTTGTAAGTTTAACGGTGTAGAAATATCCAAATCACATGAAATTTTGATAGAAAATTCTTTGTACTATATAAAACAAGATCAATATCTTTGATCTAAAATTTTAGCATCATATCATCACATTTTGTAAGGTTTTTAATTTCAGCCATTAATTTTGAGCCCTTTCGATCACTAGGCAAATGATATTGAAAAATCACGAAATTTATTTTCTAGATACTTCAAATACTCTAGATCAAGTCTAACGGAGCCGATCGTCGATTCGAAAGTCCGAACATCGAAAACGAGTTGGAAGCACGGAGGGCTCCGTATTTCCAGAAGCATACCAGCCTCACTCTATATATATATATATATATATATATATATATATATATATATATATATATATATATATATATATGGGCTGGAATGCTATCGATAGCACCAGCCCTTTTTTGCCACCAACTTTTTAGCCCTTGGATAAAAAATCGTAGGGTTGAGATAATAGTTGTTTGTTAGGATTGAGTGGTCCCCCTAGGGTTGAGTGGTCCCCACTGGGTTATAGTATTTAATCCAATGGCTAGAATGATCAAAGGGACTTATCCTAAGGCTAAAAACTTGATAGCAAAATGGGCTAAATACTATTAATAGTATTCTAGCTCAACTCTATATATATATATATATATATATATATATATATAAAAGAGCTCAAACAAGAGAATCACTCTATATTTTACAATAGACAAAAATAAACAGAACTTATCTGAATTATGGACCATTTTGAGTCCGCTTCCAACCTTTCAAAATTTTGTTTTTATTATTCAACCTTTCAATTTGTTTGATTTGAGTAAGTTAACAATACTTTGACTTTAAAATTTTAATGTGTCGTTTATCTTTACATGTTGAGTTAGTATACTTTATGCAATTCCTGCAACTATAAATTTATTGAAATAAATAATTAGCTTAAATTTTGGAGTCAAAGTGCTGCTCACTAATTTAAATCAAACAAATTGAAAGATTAGATAGTAAAATTCAAATTTTGAAAAATAAAGTAGCCGACTCAAAATGGTCAATGGTTCAGATAAGTTCTGTATGTTTTAACCTTTACAGTATTACTGCATTGAATGGGCAAGTAACAAATTATAACTAGAAACAGGATGATGAGATGAGTTATGGAGGTAAATTAATATTTTGTTGTATTTAGTTAATGAAGCAGCTTTGCTTAAGTTGATACAGAGAAGTAAATATTATTACTTGTTACTTACAAAAAAAAGCAAGCAAATCTAATTAAAAAACTCTTTAGGGTCAAACTACACTTGGAAGGGAAAGGATCACCCAACAAAGTTAATTAAGTCAATGATAGCTTTAATTAACAATAACACAAATTACAAGATAAGGGAAAACAAAGATGCGTCTTCTTTACACTATTTGTATATGTCACATTTATAGAAATAAGATAGAGGTGGGTCTAATTTTTTTTTTTCTAAAAAAAAGGTGAGCAAAATTAAGTGCCTTTTTTCCAATTCTAATGACCTTCTTATGAAACAGGAGTAGTTAAGACGAAACTAAAGTAACTTTTAATTTTAAATTAAGCTACAGTACACACACACACACTAAATTAGGCGCCTATAATAATTTTCTTACTTGATGTGTGCACGTTTTTTGTAAACAAAAAAAGTTTGAAAAGTTTTACCCACAAGAGTTTCTAACTCAATCTCTCGCTCTAATCGGAAAAAATAAATAAATGACACTAATATTCCAATAATATTAATTGTATAAAAGTCGCGACAATGACAAAGACCCCTAAAGCTTCTGTTTCTTGCTTTATTTATAACAAACTATATATATAGTTTCTCTTGTAACGTATCACGCGGATAGCATATCCACAGAAGCTCTATTTGGGCCAAACAAAGCTTAAATTATTAGTTGGTTATGTGTCATTGCCTATGGGAGTGAAAGCATGATCCATTATTAGTTAGTTAGGGCTAGGGAATCAAATTAAGTGATGCACTTCTAAGGGACCCAAATTAAAGAAGCCACTATATATAGATGCATGGTCCCCTCTTCTATGATCATTTTTGACCATATAGAACAAGTAGAAAATACACATATATACATTTATATTGCTATAAATTATTTTAACTCATCAGCGAAAGATCTGACCAAAGTCGTAATCTGTTGGTGGATGATCTGGCGGGAAAGAAATAATGTGATTTTTAGAAACCAATCTTCAGACCCCCTATACGTGGTTAGACGAGCTCGGGACTTGGAAAAGGAGTGGACTGAGTTCTGCAGCTCTAAGTGAACTGTTTTTAAGTTTTACTTTTTTTAATTTTATTTACTTTCTTTATTTTATTTTCTTTTTCTACGTTTCCTTTTTTATCATTCATTTTTATTTTATTTTATTTTTATTTTTAGTTTTTTTTTTTTTTTTTTTTTTTTTGGTCTAGTGGCCTGTAACTTATTTGAGGCCGAGTTGCCTCAACTTCTGTAGCTGAATTCATTTCCTGTATGAATGAAGCGGGTAGCGTGTTACCTTTCTCTCAAAAAAAAAAAAAAAAAAAAAAATTTTAACTCTAATTAGATACATACTAGTACATGGTACTACCATCAATAATAAATTCTAAGCATTTAAAGGTTAGAAAGTTTGTAATAAACACAATTCCTTTAATATTTATAGTCCAGTAGTTGAATTCATATTATCTCTATATTATCCCATTATTGTAGTATACTTTTTGTACTTTTTTATTATAAACACTTTTGTCCCTAAATATCAGAAAAGTACATATTTTTTAATAAAATAATTATTTTATTATTCTTTAATATATAATTCTTTCTTTTTTTTGAGAGAGAGAGAGAGAGAGACAAAGTTAGCAAGCATTTTATATTAAATATGATTAAACATAAATTTGCAATAAGAGTTTCATTTTCTAGTAGTCGATTACCAAGAAGTGTAAAAAATGTGAAAAGCGATGCATGCGTTTTAACTCTCCATAGAAGAGAACTATTGATATTCACAACAGCATAATATTGCTGGACTAAAAATACGTAATATATTGTGACGAATGCATGTAAAATTATATTTTTTCTATTTTTTTAATAGAATTATAGAAATTATATATTAATTAAATCATTGTGATCTAGGCGACATGCTTTTATTTACGAAAATAAATAATAATAATATATATATTATTATTTATATATATATATATATATATATATATATATATATATATATATATATATATAAGGGGAGATCGAGCTCCACGGGATAGATAGATTCGAGTATACGTAATGCGTAATGAGATTGTCGGAAAAGAATTAATAAAAAAAAAACGAAAAAAAAAAAAGAGAGGCTCCCACCAAACTCCGAGGGTTACACTTCCTTTTTAAAGTTGTTGTTTGAGAGGGAGAGATGGGTCCCACGTGCATGTCATGTGACCGTGACGTTAATGCAATTGTTTGCTGCACCAGGTTCATCCGTATACATTCTGCACCGAATTTTATTGACTTAAAATTAAATTTTGATTCAGTCTAAATTTATTAATGCTGAGAAAAATCCAGCCCGAAGTAAAGTTTCAATAAAATTGGTTAGCTAGAAAGTTCTTACAAAAAAATCTGAATATCAAACACAGGATTTTAAGTTGTGTAAATTCTAGTCAAATTATTGATATCTAAATTAGAAAAGAAATTATGAATTCAAGCCCTAGAAGGCTAAGCTTCGAATTTTCAAATACCTTACGGCATTTGATACAACATACCATCAGGTGTTTATTTATTTTTTATAAATTCGGTAATTCTGACGAAATCAAAGCTCATCCAAAATTTTAAAATTCATTAGTCATTTTTGTGATTTACGTACATCAAGCCATCATCGTAATGTCAAGTTTAATAATACATACTCTGAGGTGAACGCATCTAAGCTGATGGAAAATCAAAACAGCTATAACTTAAGAATAAGCGAGAGTGGAAATAAACTTGGATATAAGAATTAAAAGAAATTCCAAAAAGACTGGTGGTCCACCAGTTGTTCTTATGCACCGGATGCAGCCAAATAATCTGCCCCAACTCGCCACGACTGTCTATGTTTGGCCACAGTCAGAAGGCGCGGTGACTCGGATGCAGACAGCGACCGACACGACACCATGCCCCGACGCGCCCAACATGAAATTACAATTATGCCCTCGGCTCCTCTTCAATGTAGTGACTAGTGACCGTTGCGGCGGCTTTGGACCATAGTTAGTTAATTCGTAAATAATTCACGAATTATTTACGAATTATTAAAAATTTGAATTAAACGATTCGTTTACGAATTTTTTATAAAAATACGAAATTATTCATAAATTTTTGGAGCCAGCCGAATTATTCGCGAACTATTCGCGAATTATTTCTGAATTATTAAAAATTTGAATACAAAATTTATAATTTTTATGTTTAAATATAATTATTTTATATTTTATATTTAAATATGAGTTTTTTGTTCATTCGCCCTCAAAAAAAATATTTATATATTTTATAATTAATTATGGGCTATTTTAATCTATTTCTTATTTGATTGTTTATATGTCATATTGTATAATAATTATTGAATTCGTTTTTTAAGCCGAATTTTTCAACGAATTTAAAAATTAGAAGACGAATTTTATCCGTATTATACCCGTGCCGAAGTTTTGCCGAATCCGAATTAACTAACTATGCTTTGGACTACTACCACTACCACATTGTGTATTGTAAAGTATGATTAAAACCTAAAGCAATGTTTTTTTTTTTGGGGCGAAAAAACAAAAAGAAAAATTAAAAGATGAGTGAGTATTTAATAGAATTAAATTAGAAAATTGTTAATTTAACAAAAGTCACTAGTCAGTACAAAAATTTTAAAAGTTTAAGAACAAATTCTAATTAATATTTTTACTCAATAAATTCAGAACTCGAACTAAAAACTTCTTGCACTAAAATCAGAGATAAAAAATATGAAATAATTATTTTTCTCTAAAAATTTAGATTGTGAATGAACAATATTTTTAATATTTATATTCAACATAAATTTATCATATTTGAACTTAATTATTATTTTCTTTTAAATTTGGTAAAGCTCAGTAGTTCATATACATTAATTATTTCTCTTTTTTTTTCTAATTTTTACCTTGATTTTACTAGTTGGATGATTAAGATTATGCCCTCAAACTTTTTTAACTGATGAAATTTTTTTAAAAAAAAACTATTGCCAAATTTAGTATATCCCACATTTATTTTTATTATTTCTAATAATGCTATTTTAAAACTAAATCACCAATTGAAATTCGCAATTAGCAAATCTACACAATAGTTTAAGGAAGGGTATTTCGGTAATTTCGGCCTCCACAGTCCCAGTAGAGCCCCTAGTGAGGACAAAACCCGCTTTGAAAATAATAATAATTAATTATTACCTCTAACCTCGCTCCCCAGTAATTAATTATTAGCTGCTTTAATTAGCAGCTAGAGGAAGTAAAAGCTTGAGAGATTACTTAATTTTTTATCATAATAAATAATAATTATATCAAATAAATCGACATAATTATTCCTCAAATTACCAATTTCTCTTTTTTTTCCTTTTTTTTTTTTTCTCTTTTAGAAAAGCGGGAGAGAGATTATAGCGACTCCCAATGTTGAACAGTGTCTCCTTCTCCATAGCTTTTCCTCTTCCTCAGTAACCAGTACTCTCTCTCTCTCTCTCTCTCTCTCTTTTGTCGACGCAAAAACCCTCGATTGCTAGGGATTGATTGCTTTTTGGGCGATTCCAGGTACTTGGCATTTCCCTCTCCTTGCTTTGCTCGCTCAAATCGATTTGTTTGAGGTTCATACGACGGATCGAGGTGCTCACAGTGGTAGGTGGGGTTTTGCTTCGTCCCGAGTTGATTTGGAGGTGGAAATGGTGATTTCTGGGGGTAAAAATGGCGTCTTTACTGTTTTTTAGTTGTTTTGGGGGAGATCTGGTGGTGTACGGGCGATTATGGTTGGAATTTATGGGATTTTTTTTTTTTTTAGTAGTGGTATCGAATTTTTCGAATGATGAGTACGTATCGATTTGGGGCATTGATTGCTCCCCAACTTTTACCCTCTTTCCTTAATTGAGGAGGATTCGAGAAGATCTTGTTCCCTTTGGGGCTTTTACTTATTGGGTTCTCTTCCCATGGCTCATTTTAGCCACAATGCGTGTGTGTGAAATTAGATCTCTTCTTCTCTATAGGCAAGGAATTGGGCTATTTGCTACAGTAACATTTGTGCTTTTTGTGTTCTTCATCTGCAAAAATGGGTACTTCTTTTTTAGTTTTTTTTTTCCCCCTCTGATGGAGTTAATTGTGATAGAGATGAATGTATTTGTCTTTGATCTTGTAGTAGTTGTCGAAAAGAGGTGAGTTTGCAGGTTTGTTGATGGGGAAAGAAAAAGAGGAAAAAAAAGAAGAAGAAACAAAATATTACCCAGTTCTCTTACTAAACTCCCCTTTACATGTTACAGTGTTGCATTGTTGTATTTGGTGTATTAGGATGAGTAGATGAACAATCCCGTGAATGGCATTGTGTAGATTGTTCAAAAATGTAATCTTCATTTTGTGGAAACTGCTCTTCTCTTCTTCATATTGCGTAATTTTTGGTCTCTAGAAGTTGACGCAAATTCCGAACATGCGATCCTTGTGTGGCATATCTGGGTATCTTGTTATTTCTCTAGACCATATTCCAACTATGTTCTTGTATAAAGCCTAATAATTGCATTTACGTGGTTAACGCAGATTAGATTACTGTCTCTTGATTCATGTCTCCTCTTCACCTTCTGTACTCTTTGGTGTAAATTTTTCATTTTCTTACTTTGTAGTATTGGTACATAGGAGTTCAAAATACTGACTTATATATGAGCATTATTTGTCGATTTGGAGAGATGGTTATGTGGGATCTGACTTGATTTGCTTATGCTTCAGCAGGTCAATTTTTCTATGGGACAGGATGTAACTTTGGAATTTGAGAATCATTCCCAATCGAGGCATACTCGTAAAATTGTTCAACCCTCTTGTCGCAGCAAGCAAAAAGCAGAAGACTCTAAGAAAAAAAGACACACAACTAGCAGATATTACCATTTGAAAAGTTCAGATGGCGACTTTAGAGAATTACCCCTCGACTGCATCCCAAATTTCCATTGCAAAAGCTTGCCTTCCAGAACCTTCGAACCGAATCTGGAAGAAAACGAAGTGCTAAAACGTGGCTCTATGTATCAGAGCTCCAGAGAAGTAAGGAGGATGAGAAAGCTTAAAGAGGGAAGGAGGAAAATAGATTCAGCTTGCGATGAAGACGCATTTCTCTCCTTTAAGATTGTCGATTCAGTGTCTCAACCCAGCACAAGCGAAATAATTCCGCTATGCAAGGAGAAGAGATCGCCTCTTGTCTCCTTGTATGCTGAACCAAAGTCGTCTTCTTCTGACCCAGCTCGCCCAATCACTGGAAGATCTGTGGAATTTCTTGATCTCTCATTCCGTGATCTTCCTGAGAAGCACTTGAAAGGTGATGATACTTCAAGCCCAGATTTCAGTTTTCGGAATATGCACTTATTAGATGAACTGTTGGAGATCTCTCTTGACTGTGAGGATACTAGAAGTCATTGCAGAAAAGCAGCCCCTGGCAAAAGCTTTCCTGAAACAGACACAGTAGGTGCTCTTCCCAAGTCATTTTCGACCAAGGTAGGACTAGTTGATTCTCCTAGCCAATCGGAGGTCGTTATTAATAACGCAAGCTCAAAAGCTCGACCAAGCCCATTCAAGAGGATGTTGGACCCAATCATGAAGTCCAAATCTATGAGAAGCTCATCTCTCCTTGAACCGGAAGCTGCTAATTTGACTGATCCTGCGAACGTCAGGAGGAACGGAATCTCTCGTAAATCTTTGTTGAACGATTTCTCAAAGGCAACACAAAATTTGAAGTCTACTGATCAGTCTGTTGGGGAAGATCGATTCATGACAACTGCTTCTTCACCTGCTCATCTACATGCTGTTCTTAAGTTGGACTTTAACAACGGCATCCCATCTTTCGAGTTCTCCACTAAGTACCCAGAAGATGTTCTTTCTGCAAAAGCATGGAAAACAGAAAATGCATTTAACTGGGTCTACACCTTCCATAGTTATAACAGGAGGATTAGTAGTGGGGGACGATCTAGTAAAGACAAGCATGGGCATTCACCTCCGATTGTTGGCCAAATGCAGGTCTCCTGTTATCTGTGCTCAGAAGTAAGAGACAATGGAGGTTTGAGTAACTCCACTGTAACCGAGTTTGTTTTATACGACATAGCTCAGGCCAGACGGAGCTTTGCTGTTGAAGAGAGAACTCAATACTCATCAAGTTCAGTTCACCCTTCCACATCTAGTGTTGCTGAAAACTTGGGCACATCGGAACAGCAACACCACTTAGGAGACACTTTAAATAGTAGCTGTGATTCTCCTGCCTCTACCTCTTACCCGTGGTCACAATCAGATTTACTTCCACACCTGGAAATTGCAGCTATTGTTATTCAAATACCTTTTAACAAAAAAGAGTGCTTAAGAGAACTGAAGAGACGAGGGGTCAATTTACCAAGTGCTACTTCTGTTGATCAGAGAAAGGAGACGGTCCCGAATATCTCGTGTTCTAATGTGGTAAAAGTTGTTACTCCTAGTGGGCCTCATGGATTGCCTAATGGTGAGGATGCGGGGCCTTCTTCCTTATTAGATAGATGGAGATTTGGCGGAGGCTGTGACTGTGGTGGTTGGGACATGGCCTGTCCAATTGTCGTGTTTGAGAATCCTCGTGATGATGGTTGGGCTAACTATTTGACAATGGAGAGTAAGAAACCATTGGAGCTTTTTGTTCAGGTAATACTCCTATTACAGCAATTTCCTGTATATGTCAAAAGGGTTTTTGCTTATATTTTTCCCCTGCAAATATGGATTATGTGTAAATACCCCTGCAAAGTTTGTATATGTGTTTGTGCCCAGAAGCTTCGCAGTGGTATTTTTGCAATCTGTAGAATTGCAACGCATGTATATATGTAGGACCCTTAAAATAAGTCGTGCTCTTATACAAATTATGATATTCATGGTTTGTGCAATATTTCTAGTCTCTGATACTTATGCTTTAACTTTGGAAATGTGTAGTAATTATCTCAATATATGCTATTCGTTCTATAGAAACATTTGTTGAATGTATCATCTTCCTTTTCTGTCCTAGATTCTCAATCTATACCGACAACACTTTGCGACATTAGAACGAACTTATGGACCATTACGAACTTATGGACCATTTTAAGTGTATTATCATATTCAATTTCGTTGATTTTTATTCTCAATCCGACGAAATGCTACAGGGAAGACAAGTGTATTATCATATTCAGTTTGTTGATTTTTATTCTCAATCTGATGAATTGCTACAGGGAAGCAAAGAAAAGATACCTGCACTATCCATAATGGCCGATGGAAAAGGACAATATTCAATTTACTTTCACGCGCAATTATCGGCATTACAAGCGTTTTCCATCTGCATCGCCATGTTACACTGTTCCGAAGCTTCTTCAGCTGTTGTTGGTCAAGAGAAGAACAAGCACAAGTTGTACTCGAATTCGCTGAAGTTGCTCCTTGAGGAAGAAGTGAGACAGTTGATCGAAGCAGTCG
Source organism: Puya raimondii (assembly GCA_016920855.1). Classification (NCBI taxonomy): domain Eukaryota; kingdom Viridiplantae; phylum Streptophyta; class Magnoliopsida; order Poales; family Bromeliaceae; genus Puya; species Puya raimondii. The sequence continues at coordinate 105,334,112 of JABWPP010000050.1, read as the reverse complement.
CGCTCGAAGAAAAGAAGAAAACCAAAAAGAAAGTGGAGCAGATCCCGCCGGCTTTCTTGCTCGACCCGCCCTTTTCTCCTATGGGAAGAGTCTAGAGAATGAACGGATATATGGAGAAAGAATTATTGCCAGAATCGAAGAGAATTAGCGAGGGATATGGGTGCTCAAATTATTTCTGTATCCTTTGTTCATGTGAATTTTGTGTTTCAACTCCTGTCCATATTATTTGTAGTGTGTCATAGGAAGCAGGGCCCATATGTTTTTGTAGCTTGTAGTGAGAAAAAGGGTGTTACATTCTATGAATGGTGCGCAAATGTGGCACTTTGGAGCCAGAAGCCATCTTCTGAAATAAATAGAATTATGCCTATCAGTTCCAGATTTCTGCATCTTCTCCTATATATTTTGTTTAAGGATTTGTGCAAGAATTTAAGTGCATTAGTAAGGAATCGTGCCAACAATTGTTCGGCACGATACTACACGGTACATGTCGTGCCGTGCCGATCAAAAAATACCTGTGTGTCGATACACATTGATATAAAATATTTGTTTTCTTGAGCATTAATATATTCAAATTGCTTATAATATGTATTTATGAATTTTTTTATATTTTATTGAGATAATTATTTACTAATTAAAAAAAAAAAGGTTCTGAGTCATGCCATCAGCACGAGGTCGTATCGTGCTGATATTTTTTGGGATCGTGTTATACCGATATATTGTTGGCACCGTACGATACGATGGACACGGTCCATGCCAATGGACTCTTAAATCTTTATTTTTATGTTTGACGTGGACGAAATAACAGAATGTTCCTCAACTACATTATCAACAGCATAGAAGATCTGAAAAGGTTGCCTAAAGTTTCTGCAACAGCTTCTCTCTACCGCAGAAAAAGGAACTCCAATTTGGTAATTTAACTAAACACATTTTCAAATGTTCTATTAAGATGGCTAGGGCTGCTATACTCTTATGAGTATAGGCCCCTTTGTATTCATAAATTTTCGGCCGTTGGATAAAGGAATGTGCGGTTAGGATGATAGTGGTCTCCTAAGGTTAAGTGAGTGGTCTGTTGAATAGTATGATCTAACGGATGAAAATGGTCAAAGGGATAGATCTAACGGCCGCAAACTTATGAGTATAAAAGGGCCTATACTCATATAGTAGCCGGACTCCTATTAAGATAGTATTTTATCAGAGAACACAATACTTAGACTCTCCTTCATGTACAACCATGAAATAACTTTTGCATTTGGGCTTAAGGCCCATTTAAAATCGGCCCGTCTAATATACATGGGCCAAAAAAGAATCAGAGTAGAAATATACAAGAATAAGATCTTAATATTCAGGAAATTTGCACGTCATAATTATTTTAATAGTTAATCTCAAATCAGCATAAATTTATATATCATATTTATCCAAAAATTTATAATAAAAAATTAATTTAAAAAAAGTAAATTTATTTATATATTTGTTAGAAAATATCTAGTCATATCCAAATTCAAATTTAAATAGTAGTTGCCAGCACTAATTATATAATTTAATTTTTTTTCTATATATACATTGAATTTTTTTCTATTTTTTCGAATTTTGACGAACCCAAAATTTAAATATGTGTTCTAAACTAAAAGTATCAAAATTTTAATTCATCTTTTTAATTCAAATTTTAAATTTAATTGATCCACTGTAATTGAAATTTTTAATTATTAATTTAAATTTGATATCCAAACTTAAATTTAAGTCATGAATTAAAATCAAATTTTAATTTTTATTGAATATAAAATTTTAAATCGTGTAATTAAATTTTAACTATGAATTTAAGATGAAATAAAAAAATTTAAATTAAATAAGATTAAAATTTAAATATATATTTTTGAATTAAATTCAAATTTGATTGTTGGTTCCCATCAATGAAAAATTAATATAACAAATAAATATTAATAGCTTGTCGAGATAATCTAAAAATATTCGCCTAAAAAGAAAAGATATGGAATTATAGAGAAATATTTAATAAGAAAAAAAAAAGTTATTAGCTAGAGAAAAGAGAAACTAAAATACTTTTCCTTGCTAAAAAATGGACCTATTGAAAGACTCAAATTCAAAATATGCGACTAAGTGCACATGCAATGCATGTTCCATAAAATATTAAAAAGATAATATATCGTATTTAATATTTTCTAAAAACTAAAAGCATAGCTTTGAATTTTTAAATTTTTTTTAAATTTTTTCAAACTTTTAGGGGATGTTTGGTTCATCGGAAAAGCACTAGAAAAAGATTTTCCGAGAAAAATGTTTTTCATGAAAAATCTCTTTTTCAGTTTTCCATCTGTTTGGTTCCAAAAAAACCTTTTTTGAACTTCTTCTAAAATTTTATGGAAACTAGCATTTTGGTTTTCCTTAAAAAAAAAAAATCTGAAAAGTCAAAACAATAATTTGCCATGAAATTTAGAAAACAAATTTTCGAAAAAGCTAATTTTTCTCGAAATCGAACGGACAAAAAACTTAAAAGGAGATTTTCTATAGAAATCTTTTTTCTCGAAAAAAAAATTTCCACGCTTTTCTAACAAACCAAACACCTCCTTAATGGACGTGGACTGAGTCCCATAAAAGCTTAAAAAATCAAATAATATTAAAAATCCTTTCAGAAATAAAGAAAATTTTTATTTTAAATAGCATTAGCAAAAGATTCAAAACAACATAATAATTCGAAACCATAAAAAAATTTGACTAGCTCAATATATTCTCAATATATTAAACATGCATTATGTGTTATTAAACATACTAGTTAAATACACATGAAATGCACATTGTATAAAATACCGAAAGGTTTTTTTTTCATAAATAAATATTATCATTTCGATATAAAGTATTTTATTATTATCAAAATAACGACAATAATAAAAAATAAGATCAGAATGTCATTAAAAAAAAAAACTTATACCTGAATTAAACTGAAAATATCATCATTATTTTATCATTTAATAGAAGAAAAATTTTTAGAACGTAACTTTTTAATCATTATGTTAGAAAAAATTTCCCCCGGTCATTGCCTATATTCAAGCAGGCTGAAAGTGAGATAAATAATAAAATAAAACATTAGTAGATAAATTTAATAAGAATTTACATAAGTAAAATATTTACTTTATTTTTATTTCTTCATTTTCTAAAATAGTGAATTAAGCACAATTTTACTAGCAAAACTTGTTGCTAAATAAATTGATTATGCTAAATAAATTAAAAATATTATAAAAAAGAACAAAATATTATAAAAGGAATAAATTACTATCGAAATTAATATGCCTCTTCACGTACCAATATGTGTTAACGCCATCTTGTCCCAAAGGATCAATCTAATCCGACTTGTGCTTCAAATCCATTTCAAAAATTAATTATTAATATTTTTTTTGCATATGAAATAATAAAACATGAAAAGACTTTACTATTTATTTATTATTATAGCTTCACGTTTAGGACGATTAACACCATGGCTTCGTACAAATCCATCCCAAAAATAAAAGGTGGAAGCTTTTACTATTTAACTTCACGTTTAGGACGATTAACATCATTACTTAATATAAATAAAGATTAGTTATTAATTTTTTGCATATAAAATATAAAAAAGGGGAAAGGTTTTACTAGTTATCTATTATGGTAACTTAACGTTTAGGACGATTCACATCATGACTTCGGACAACTAGCAATGTTCCAGTGAGGAGGACGAAGGCGACAACTAGCAATGTTCCAGTGAGGAGTACGACGACGCAGCAATGTTCCATTGAGGAGGACGACGGCGACAACTAGCAATGTTCCAGTGAGGAGTACGATGGGATGTGGGTGTGGAAGAAATAGAAAGAGAAGTGGATAGAGATGGAGTATTACGATCCGAGAATATTAATTAGGTAGCAATTTTTTTATCACGTGTATGATAGGCAACGAAAATATTATATGTAGGGGGTGAAACTGGGCCGGGCTTGGGTCGGGTCAGACAATACCCAAGCCCGGCCCAAAAAATTATCGGGCTTTGGGTCCAGGTACGGCCCAGGCCCAAGCCCAATGCTCAATACCCATCGGGCTTTGTGGAGGCTCACTTTATGCATTTGTCACATAGTACATATATATTTTTTTTTTATTATATAAAATTAAAATAAAATAAAATATTCTCATATGAATAAATAATATATAATGTTATGTTACCTGTATATAACTATATATATAATGTTATATATAATTTTAAGTTATATGTATATAACTATATATATAATAATATGTACTATATATATTTACTTATAGATATGTATAATAGTATATAACAATATTATTTATAATATGTCCTCGTATCAATGAGAACTAAATATTTAATTATATGTATAACATATCCAATTTCTCTTCTCTCTCTCATTCTAACCATTCATCAAAATTGATGGGTGGCTAAAAAGTTTGGAGCACAAGAGCTATATATATATATATGTATAACTAAATATCTTATTTTAGTAACTAATATAACAGGCTTTCAGGTCGGGCCTGGACCGGACTTGGACATGTCCAAATAGGCCTAAAATTTTTTCGGACCTAAATTTTTCAAGCCCGGCCCTGACCCAAATTTATAATTTTGATATCCAAAGCCCGATCCATATATGACCCATTGGGCCGGGCCTTGTTTAGATCTGAGCCCAGTTCCACTCTTAATTATATGCGAGATAACGATGCAGGGATATCATGAAAAGAATTATTTTTAAATAAGATGAAATATTACGAGTAGATATTATGTAGGCAGCGATTATTACGTTACGATTGGATATTATATAAATGGTTATTATGTTACGGTTGGATATATTTTAGGGTTAATTACACTATTGGTCCCCAACCTTTGCATCAATTTTCAGTTGAGACCCCAACCTTTTTTTTTTTGCAATCAAGTCCCTAATCTCTTAATTTCATTACAATTAAGTCTCAACCGTTAGAAATGTGTTAAAATTGATGAAAAAATGCCACGTCAGCGCCACGGAGGCGCCGTGTCAGCGCCACGGAGGCGCTGTGTCAGCAGATTGCAAAAAAAAAAGGTTGGGGACCAAATTAAAAAACAGTATAAAGGTTGGGGGGCCAATGGTGTAATTAACCCATTAATTTATAAATTCAAAGCAAGATTTTTATTTGAAGATTTAAATTTTAAATTTAAATTTAAATTTTGGATTCAAATTTAAATTCGAATTCAAATTCTGATTTTGTATTTAATTTTAAATTCAAATTCACATTTTGTATTCTAAATTCTAATTTAATTTCAAACTTTGATTTGGAATTTCAAATTCAAAATGTGAATTTGAATTCGAAGTTTAAATTCAAATTTAGAATTGAAATCAAATATAAAATTCAAATATAAAATTTGAATTCAAATTTAAAATTTAAAATGAAAATTTTGAATATTATTTTAAATTTAAATTCATATTTTAAATTTAAATTTCAGTTTCAAAATTTTCATTGTAAATGCAAATTGAAATATCAAAATCAAAATCAAAATTTTAAGTTTGAATTCAAAATTTAGATTCAATTTAAAATTCAAATTTAAAATTTGAATTTCAATTCAAAATTTTAATTTAGCTTTAAATCAAAATTGTAGTTTAAATTCAAATTCAAAATTCTAATTTTTGGTTAGTTCAAAATTTTAATTTTAATATTAATTTCGAATTTAAATTTAAAATTTTGAATTTTTATTTTTGGGGACTAAAGTGAAAAATGTAAAAAGTTTAGGGATCAAAATTGAAATACAAAAGGAAGCCAAGTAGGCGCTGACGTGGCGATTCCGTTAATTTTAACCCATTTTTTAACGGCAGGGACGTAATTGTAATGAAATCAAAAGATTAGGAATTTGATTGCAAAAAAAAAAGATTGGGGACTCAATTAAAAATTGATGCAAAGGTTGGGGACCAATGGTGTAATTAACCCTATATTTTAGGCAGCTGTTATTACGATATTGATTGAAAGGAAATGGGTAGGCATAATTACATAAGTGCCCTTTAAATGTACTATAATATTAATAATACCCTCCCAAATTTATCACGTATGCCCTATTAAATTACACCCTGAAGGGGCATTCCAGAATATTCCATTCCAAATGGGAAATCTTATTAAACGTTAAGAAGGCAAGTATGTTTGCGGGGAACGTAAAAAACTTTAAATTTTAGAATTTTCAAATTGCCCTTTGGACCCTCCAAATCCTAGTTTTATAGGCTTTTTTTGTATTTGGCCCCCTCAAAAAAAGTATTTTCACAAATGGCCCCATCAAAATTGTATTTGTAATTTTGGCCCTGCCTTCGCCACGCGAGCGCCACGTCAGCGGCATGTGGGCGGAGGAGTGTTAAGTTGAACACGGTGAACCATTCACCGTGTCCAAACACGGTGAATGGTTCACCGTGTTTAGTTATTATGGACCCATATTTAGTGTATTATATTGACTTAGGTGCGCGGGTCCACATAATAACTAAACACGGTGAACCATTCACCGTGTTTGAACACGGTGAATGGTTCACCGTGTTCAACTTAACACTGACTGTCGCCCGCATGGCGCTGACGTGGCGCTCGCGTTTACGGAGGCAGGGCCAAAATTGCAAATACAATTTTGATGGGGTCATTTGTGAAATTACTTTTTTTGAGGGGCCAAATACAAAAAAAGCCCTAGTTTTATTTTAATTCTCCCTGTTTTCTCATTCTCTTTTCCTCTCTCTCGTTCTCTCTCTCTTCATCTATAATAGGTAATTTTTTCCTTTTTCTTTTTTTTTTCTTTATTATTCTCACTATTCCATCCATGGCCACACGGCCAACACCATGCGATGATAGTTTTCTTTTTATGATCATTTCCATTTTTTTTTTCTTTTTAGTGTTAAACCAAATACAATAATTTTATATCCCTATTACTGCTTGATAAAATACAACAATCTTATTGCTATGCATATAATTCTCCTTAATCTTTCATTACTACTAATACATAACGCCGACTAAAGAGCCCCTTAAAGGTCAGTCTCTATCCAAAATAATTGTCATAGTTACAAAATAATCATTTTTCCCTTATCTATTATATCATTACTAATATATCCTTTAAAATTTTCATCTGCTGATATTCACAACTTTTCAAAAATGCCCTCTTTAAGTTTTTTATCTGTAATTTTCATCGTCACACATACATCACATGAATAATTTAAATTCAAAAATCTAAATTTAAATTCAAGATTTGTATTTAAATTTTAAATTTGAATTCAAAATTTAAATTTAAAATTGCAAGTCGATTTCAAATCTAATTTTGAATTTGAAATTTAAATTCAAATTCACATTTTGAATTTGAATTTCAAAATGAAAGTTTGAAATTAAATCTAAAATTAACTCAAAATCTAGATTTGAAAGTAAAATCAAGTACAAAATCTCAATTTAAATTCAAAAATAATTTGAATTAAAACTCCAATCCAAAATCAAAATTTAAACTTAAAATTCAAGCCAAAAATTAATTTTAAATTGTAAATTCAAATTCAAATTCAAAATTATAATTTGGGCTAATCTAAGATTAAAATCTAAACTGAAATTTGAATTAAAAAAATCTAAGTGTAAATTTTGAAACTATTTAGGATAAATTTGTTATTTTGAAACTTAACTATATATATTCAACTAGTCTCCAACTAATTCCGTGACGTGAGAATACGGGAGAGGCATTTCTTATATAACTCATTCCATTTGCAGGGTATAAGTGATTTTTTTTAGAAGCATTTGAGATATTTTTAAGATTTTGGGTGGTATCTATGAAATTATCCCTATTTGTATATAGATACGCCCTGTGCATATCGTTTTTTGTTAATATTGTTAGCAAGATTTTATTCTAATAAACTTCGCATGTATATACATGCATATGTAACTATTATATATATATATATATATACTTAAAAATATAATTAGAGCTCTCTTTTTTTTTTTTTCCCCCCTTTTTTCTTTGTGAACTTCGATTAGGGTGTAAATGGTACCCTTTTTTTCTGATCTCCTGTTCTACTTCATAAGGATTTTTTGGATTTCTTGGTTATCTCCCACAAAAATCGGAAGAAGAAGAAAAGGTACATTTTTTATTCGAGATGATTAATCTTGGTTTTTTCATACACTATCCTCAATTTATATCTTTACAAAGATCATGAATATATGATGTTTTATATTTTTATTTATTACACAAATATTTTAACTATTTTAAAATATTAATAACATTGTGTCACAACTTGTTTTCATAACGTTTTACATTTGAATTCGAGAACTTGTTTTCATAACGTTTTACATTTGAATTCAAGGACTAATTCAAAATTTTGAAAATAAAAGTGAAAATTAATGTAATCTTTTTATGTAATGGGGTAACTTGTTTTGTCATCAAAACATTGTCTGTCCGAATTAGTTAGTGTTATACATCACTAACAGAATTTTAAACTTAGGCTTTCGAGCTAAATCAGTGACAATGTCGGGATCAGCACCACCCTTTACGCAAGAAGGAACAAGTGCCACTTTACGTGAAAATTCTAAGTTGATTCGTATGATACGTAATCCCAGTGTGAATTTAGCTTGTAATAGTGATATTGGCGGTTCACCGGGATCTGCATTTAATGTAGAGTCTTCGTCGGTACCGGTCTTCAATGCCCATGGCAGCAGCGCAGGTGGCGGGCCAGCCAATGTGGCCCCGAGAGAGTCTGCAAAGAGGAGGCGTGGAAGGCCGCGGAAATACGGACCGGATGGAACAATAGCTTCCTTGTCAGCGAACAAGGTTTCAGCGCAAGAGGCGACTGATACACCTGCTCGAAGTCAGAAGCGAGGAAGAGGGCGACCACCCGGTTCAGGAAGAAAGCAGCAGTTAGCATTGCTTGGTGAGCAAACTATTGCGGACTTGTTGCACATCAGCAACTCTTCTGCTTTCTTGCTGCTCACTGTAATTTGTGTAATCTTGTTTCTGATTGTGATTGAAAAGTAATTAAGTATTGATCTGTTGCTGCAAATACATTTTCTGATCCAATAATTGTGAATTTGCGCTTACTTCGATTACTTCATGTTCTGAATCCTAGAGAGGTCAAAATTTGTGCAAGGAAGTTGAATATTGTAGTGTTACAGTAATCTTATCAGGGAGTTGCAGTGAACATATATACATTTCAAATCAAACAAGACATCATCGAGGCATTCATACAAGAAAGAAAACCAAATGATATATCTTGTGCATCTTCTCAAAATGGTCTTTCTAGTTATCTGAAGTATCAGTGTGCTGTTTGTTATATTGCAATCTCCATCTACATCGAATTCTTTAAGTAACAATGTCGTTCGACCGTCTCCATTGAGTAATGCTCTTCTTCTGCAGGAGAATGGGTTGAAAGCTCAGCTGGAATAGGGTTCACTCCACATGTAATCATAGTTCCACAAGGAGAGGTATGACTTGATTCTTTTTTATTAAATTCTCTTATTTATTTTTGTGCTTGAATACCGAGATAAGTTTATCTTGATCTTAGACTTCTCTAAATCCCTTCCCCGTTAGCATTATAAACTAAGTGCACTAACTACTTTTCTAATTACCAAGTTCCCAACTCTAAATCATCTGTATTTGTATGATAATATAATTACACAGGGTATTATACATCCTTACCTACATACCTATATATGGTTTCTGCTAATTGGTTATATATTGGTTTAGCTATTTCCCTTTTTCCTTCGAACTTATTGCATAATTACCTGATTTTGCATCAATCTAGCAAGGTTATATACATATATATATAACCATGTTAATTTGTTAATGCATGGATAAATGCATGTTCTGTTACCAATGGTACAAATAGCTGACGAAGCATCTTAAATATTTTTACTAGTCTCATGGTTTGCATAATTCCAATACATTGAATAAGTACTGGATAGTAAGTTTGCATTTTCTCTTTCAACAAGGTGGAAATGTTTACTCAATTTGTTCTAAGTAGGGTTTTGATTGGGAGTATTTTGAATCAGCACTAGTTTTCGACATTGTTGCAGAAGAGCAAAGCCTAGACATTTATCATTGTATAAAACAATGGCTCTTTCCTTTTCCTGCAATATGGTGATAATTTACAGAATTGTGATTTTCTCATGCAGGATATTGCATTGAAGATATTGCAATTCTCACAACAGAGTCATAGAGCTGTCTTTGTTATGTCAGCGATTGGGTCCGTCTCCACAGCGACTCTCCAGTGCCTAGAAGCTCCTAGTCGCATTGCAACTTACCAGGTTTGATTTCATCTGTTGTTATCCCATATTTTTCAATCGAAGTTTTACATTGTGCCAAACTGCCAACTATGACTTATCACTGGTATAAATTTGTTTCAGAAATGTGACGCTTGACATGTGCCCTGATGGTTGTTTTTTGAAGAACCTTAGTTGTTTTGTTTCCTTTTAAGGTCGCATTATTTATATTTACTATTTAACCTTACACCTAGATGATTATAACTAATGTTATAAATTATTGCATCTGAATGAGAGTTAATATCAGAAGCAGATGTCAGAGTGTTCAGAGAATGGAAGCAGAAAATTTCTGTCAGAATTACAGAAAACATAGTCAAATTGCAGAACAAATTTTCTGGGAATTGATTCACATAAACATGCTTGTATATTTGTCACTTTCTTCATAAAAACTTGTTCTAAATATAATATTAGCATTTTGGCAGGGTCCTTTCGACATACTTCTTTTATCAGGCTCCTATTTATCGTCAGAGAAATCACAAGCTAAGACGGGGAGTTTAAGCATTTTCCTCATCTATTCTAATGGTATATCGATCGGTGGTCCTGTCCGTGGGCCAATAGTAGCTGCAACCCCTGTTCAGGTATATGTTAAGCCGTAAACTTTGAGATATTACGCAGTACTTGATGTTCATTACTGCATTTTCATGTTCTCAAATTTGTAGACAACCGAATGAACAAAAACTAATCCTTGGTTGCATATCTACAGTTTTTCCTCGCAGTAGCATAAAATCAAAAGTTTGTGACTTAACATATTACTCCTTGTAGCTGATTGTCGGAAGCTTCGTTTATGGCGGAACAAGGATGAAGGAGAAAGGAAAAGGCAAGCAGGATGCAGGTTCTGAATTTGTGGGAGACAGTTCAAGAACATCATTCAGTACAGTTCCTCCTCAAAATTTTGCTCATTCAAAAGAGGGCTGGTCTACTCTTAAGCCCATGGAGATGAGACCTGGTAACACTGGAATCAACTCGACCTGCAGATAGAGATCTTCATATTTTGGTGGGCATTTCATATCCCCTCCTGACATGCAGTGTGTTACAGAGCAAATTATTAGAGTAGCACAGTATATATGAGACTCTGACAGATGTAGCCTTCAATTCTCCTCAGTAGTTTTGTGATTATTTTGACACATTAATTTATAATTCTTTTATTCCTTGTAGTTTTGTGATCATTTTGACACATACATTTATAATTCATTCCTTGAAGTTTTGTGATTATTTTGACACATAAATTTATAATTCTCTTTCTCCTTCACTTGGATATATACTAAATTTATGACTTCTTTTCACGATAACCCTATTAAAATTTCTAATTTGCCAAATAACTCCTTCACAATTTTATTTGGTTAAGTAACCTGAGAAACACGGTGAATCGTTCACCGCCTTTAAATAGGCGGTGAACGATTCGTCGTTTTCATATTGTTATTCTTTTTTTATAAGCTGTGAGGATTTTTAAGGTTGTTAAGATTGTATTGACATTATTAGAATTTTTATTTGATGGTTAAAATTATATGGATAGGTTATTTTAAATTGTTAGAATTATATATGATTTGTTGAAATCTTTGTATGATTGTTAAGATTTTATATGGAAATAGAAAGAAATGGTAAATCATTCGTTGAGTACTTTTCTAAGAGAAAGACGGTGCCTCTAAAGGAAAAGAAAAGACGGTGAATAATTTACCGTTTTCTAAATTCTATTAAAGGCGGTAAATGATTGACCGTCTATCAATTAATTTTCTACATTCGATAAAATAGGGTTATTTGGCCAAATAAATTTGTTATAAGATTATTTGGCCAATTATAAATTTTTAAAGGGTTGGAATGGAAAAAAGTCCCTAAATTTTATACATGAATAATACTATACTTACAAACAAATTTTACACATGAATAATACTATACTTACAAACAAATTTTACAGCACTTTACAAATTAGCATACGTGGCGATAATTAATTGGTGGAGAATTCTAAATCACAAGAAGGCAAGCATGATTTATAGTTTCAAGAATAAAATCCAACCATTAAGTTGTACAACAGTTTGTAAAATACTGTGAGATTCGTTTGTCAGCAGGCATTTTCCTTTTATACATACAAGAGTAAAACAGAATTTGGATGCAGAAAGTCATTAGTGCAGTGCACAGCAGAACATTCCAAGTCTTCGAGTACTTATGTTCCTGCTTGCTGCATAGTAGAAAATAAAACGAACATGCCACGAAATTTGTTCCTTTCGCCGCCTCTAGTGGAAGCAATTCATCATATCACCTCACCAGCATCGCATCTGTTAAGGTGTCGGATACTAGAAGAACCACTCATCCACAGACAAGCAAATGCAAGTTACCATGTTGATATAGAACAGCTTAAAGCAACAAAATTAGGTAAAGAGGAACTCTCTGCATTTAAAATTTAAACACTAACATCCAATATATCACCATGACAACTGGTTGCAAAGCAAACAACCCATAAAGTAAGCAAACATCACAATCACTACATTTATTCTCAGCAAAACAGAAAAGAGTGTATACAATTATACTTCGCGACAGTCTTATTGCAGATATATGAAGGCCAAACGGACAGACTGCAACACTTGGTTGAGAGCGCTTACGAAATTCCAAGCAGCTTCTTGATGTCTTTCTGCAAGTGGACACAAAAGCGTTTTTAACAGTCTTGTCACTCAGAAGCGAAGCTGAAAACAATTGGAGGACTAAACTAATTTTACCTCGATGCTCAGCGGGGAGGTGGTTGGGGCATAACGGTCAACGACGTTGCCGTCCTTGTCCACCAAGAACTTGGAGAAGTTCCACTTGATGCTGTTTCCAAAGAGGCTGCCTTTGCTGGACTTGAGAAACTTGTATATCGGGGCCGTACTGTCCCCATTCACATCAACCTGAGCCAAAAATATAAGTTAAAGGGCATTGTTGATAAGCATGATAAACAAACTAGTATTAACTAGTAGATATCATTTGATGCATATGCTGAAGAATTAGAAGCTATTAAGGCCCATGTTGTGTTTTGCGTGGACCAAGTTTCACATCTCTCCCTTGAACTCAGCAGCTTCAGGCTTAAACATTGTACAGTTGAAAGACATAGTGGTTTATGTCGTAGTACAACTCAACAGCTTTCAGATATCGAAAGATCTACAAGTTTCTGGACCAGCATTGAAACTTGTAGATTGGAAAACAAAAACACAACCATGCAAACATACAAGAAAGTGAAAGAGGAGCAATGAAGATGACAGGGAGAAACCACGCCTATCAACATATAAGCATCCTTTTTTTGCCCAGATGATTTGTAGTAGTCTATTTTTTCATCTTATGAATTAGCTTATTTAAGTGTAACAATGACATATGACATGACCGATGCAATGAAAATTGAAATTTTTATTAGACATTACCTTGTCGAATATTGGGTATTCAGCCTTAAAGCGAGTGCAAGCAAATTCGACGATCTCCTCATTGCTTCCAGGTTCTTGTCCACCAAACTGATTGCATGGGAATGCTAGAATCTCAAACCCTGCATCAAGAATTGTACTACATAAATTGGAATAATAATGAGTTCGGCAGAAAATCGATGTGAAACAAAAAATGACACCATTAGATTTGATACATTCTATGATTACTCAATTTGCAAGTACATATACATTCTTAAGTACAAACTTTGTACTCATACCAACTAACGAAGAGTAACAGCTCCTAGATAATAAGTTCAAACGAGAAATTAAGGACTATACAGCTCTAACATACAGCTCTAACACATGATGTAAATGTGCCAAGACCTACAAGAATGTGAGGAGAGAAGCATGATGTATAAATCATGAGAGAGAAGAACTAGAAGAACAAATTGGATTCAAACAAAAACTAGAAAAGAGAAGGCAACAGGTGATGTATACCCTGATCCTTGTACTTCTCATACAACTGGCTCAGCTCCGTATAGTTCGAATTAGTCAATCCACTGAAACAAGAATTTACAGATGAGTCAGAACATGATAACATGTGCATCTACAATAAGTTTAAAAACAATAATAATAAGTTATAAAAAAAAGAAAGAAAAACTTCAATAATCTGGCCAAACTAAGGTCAAAAGCACCGGCTTTCATATTTTGGAAGGCTCAAAAATCCGAAAGTGCTTTTAATCTTTCGTCTTCCAATGCTACAAAATTATAGCGAGAACCGCTACCAGAGAAGCAAGTAGCTTAGCTACATACATCTGCCGTGGCAGTTCCCACCACAATTACAGTATTAGAGGAAAGATTGAAAGCACTTTAAAATTTTTTTGGGCCCTTTAAAAATATAAAAGCAGATATTTTGACAATAGGATCCCAAACTAGGCCTAAGAAAGTTAATATGGAATGTTTTTATATCCAAATTATGCAAGAAAAGAAGGAAAAAAAAAAAAAAAAAAAGCAAATAAGAAAAAGGGATACCATTGTGATGCAACATTCACAATCAACAGAACCTTCCCCTTGTAAATGCTGAGGTCCACATCATTTCCACTGGCATCCTGCAAGAAAACTATTACTCATCACATCTACGCAAATAAGGAGTTGTATAACTTTTTTTTAAAAAAAAAAACCTAATTTTTCCCCACCCGACAATAAAAAAGGCCCTACCCTAGTTTTCCAAAGATGACAAATTTACCATATAAAAATCAAAATCTCGCCGAATAATAACCAGATCACAGAAAAGCATCTCAAACCTAGAATGGAAAAACGAGAGCATCGGTTCAAACCAAATCGAGCAACATATCACCAACAAGATCCGATCTTTTCAAGCACCCAATCACCAAAACATTCAAAACCCACGAATCGAATTAACCACGAAAACAGAACAAATCTGAGAGAGAGGAACCAACCTTGACGGTGAAATCGTGGACCGAGGTCGCCGATGCACTGGCCATGGAGGACTCGAAGCGAACTGGGCGAAAAGAAGAGCTTTTCGAAGAGATCAAAAGCGCTTTTGGAAAACACAAAGGGAAAAAGGAGGAGGGGGTTTTGGGAAGATGGAGGAGAGATGCGAAAGAGACGCTTATTCGTATTATTAAACTCCCAAGCAAGCGAGAGGAGCAGCCAGAGAGCGATGCGAGAAGAGGAGAGCATATGCGTTTGTGGAATTGGGGCCCTCGAATCCGTTATTTATAGATTAAAAAATTAAGAAAAAAAAAGAAATTGGGATGAGTTTTTTTATGAGTCGGTGTGAAGTGTGAACAGAGTAAAAAAAAAAAAGATACGACAAGGCATCTGAAAATTTAACTTTTTTTAGATTTTTTTTATAACGATGTGATATTTGTTCGCGTGGATATTTGATAACCTATAATTTTATTAAAATTAATCTACGTAATTCTGTGAGAGTAATGTTATTGGTTCTCGCATTAACCCATCAATTTTTATTATATTTTATTTTTTTAAAATCATGCGCGCGGAGGCCTTGAGCCGCGTGCTTCTCTAAAATCCACGACAATTTGTATGGATGGTAGCAATGGTAACTAGCACAGTTAGATAATGATTTAATAATTGGTACTGAGGTCTCATATTTAAAAATTACTATTTAATATTTTAATTAAAAAATAAATAAAATGAATCGCTTGCGATCTTTTTTTAAAAAAATATTATGAATGATATAAAAGGCATATAGCTTCAAAAATCAGGAGTGGCTAGGTCTTCAACCTAGATCGATGGCTAACAATCTCATAAAACAAAAATTTCTTATAAAATATCAGTTTTTGATAAATAACTTATTCCAACGTTCAAATAGGATTTTAATTTTGATATTTAAACAAGATCTTAACTAAGATCATGTTAAGACATCGGACTAAAAAATTCAATAACAATTTATTTAATATAAGAATATTTTTTACTCGCTTAGAAATTACTAGTTTGTTTTTTTACATTTTGAAAAATATTTCTTTTGAGAGAGAAAGGTGGCATACTATTTTCGTTTCGCTTATTTTTTTTAGAAATGAACTTAGCCGAAAATGTGAAGCAATTAAGCTTCGCACTTGGGGCCTCGGATACCAACCGTCAAATAATTTGCCACCTGCATTAGAAACAGTTGGTACTCATATAATTTTATAGAATAATATATCTAACTTAAGAGATAATTTATCTTATTTCAAAAAACTAATCTAATAGTGAAATATGTTACCCCTCTAAAACGTTTGGTCATACGTTTTATCTACTAAACATTATATACCTCTTAAATATATTAAAAAATATACCGAATAGAATATTTATGTATCCAAATAGAACCTAAGTCACGGTCGACGTAATAAAATAAAGCGATTGCTTAAAATTCAAATCTTACATAACGGTCATATCAAATCATGCAATGTGAACGCAGTGTAGGAACAGTTTTTTGAAGCAGGTAGCCAAGTACTACTCGTACTGCTAACGAAATCGACCTGACACAGAAACTCCACCACACATAAGAAGTGCAAAAAACCTGCGAGCGTCATCTCTCACGAGATGAATCTTCCCAAGAAGATGGTCTACGAAAGGAAGAAGCTTCCAGAACGGACAAACAGTCCTCCTAGAAGCTTCTGGTAAGAATCCATTGGGAACTTAGGCATTCAGATTGAATGATTCAACAGTGCGAATGTACACCGACCGTCCCCCTAGTTTTCGAATTTAAGATCTCGAATTTCAACCATCAAGTCCCGTATCAACCCCTTAGATAGCATATCAGTTTCTCTATTGTTCGAATTGATTCAACCATGGTCGAATTCACACCACCAAAACAAAAACCCCCAAAAAACCCCCAACACCCAACACAATACAACTTAAACCTGTATTCCACAGGCCGATCAGGAAGAGGTAGAGGAAGAAGGTCGGCAGGATGAGCTCCGGGAAGCAGACCAGCATGACGAACAGGACGTGCACCAGGACGGTCGTCGCCGGATTCGTCCAGCAGCAGACGTCGGCGAACCACTTGGCGACCGCGAACACGCCGGAGAAGACCGACATGAGCCGGAAGAAGTTGGCCTTGCTCCGCCGCATGCTCCAGAGATGCGCGTGCGCGTCCGACATGTGCTCGACCACCTCTCTGCGTAGCGGCGGTTCCATCCGGCTCAGCCGCAGGGCCACGATCTGCACCGCGTGGTGGCGCAGCACCTCCTGCTGCACCATCGACAGCGGGCGCACGTAGTGCATCCGCGGCAGCAGCGGGCGCGAGTAGGAGTAAAGCGTGTCGGAGAAGGACGTCGCGGAGAAGCGGATGGCGAGGTGGAGCTCGCCCATCTTCTTGACGCCGGAGCTGTGGAGGACGAGGAGCGGGTAGGAGTGGGTGTACACGCGGCCGGTCTCGAGGGTCGAGAGCCGGATCCGCACCTTCCCGACGGTCGCGTCCTTGACGGCCTCCGCGCCGGGCGGCCGCCTCTCGAGCTGGCAGTTGTCGAAGACGCCGACGGTGAGGACGGTGGCGTGGTCGTGGACGTCCCACGTGTACTGCTCGTGGAACCGCGGCGACAGCCGGTCGACGACGGTGCGCGTCCGGACCCACTTCTGGCCGTACTTGGCGACGCAGTAGGGGTCGCAGGTGCCCCTGCCGTCGCGCGCCTTCATCGGGGTGAGCCCGTCGGCGTTCAGGACGCCCAGCTCGAGCAGCCCGATCGGGTTCCTCCACAGCTGCTTCGCAGTCGGCCGGAGATCGCTGCTGTAGTGCGTCGACTCGCTCAGCACGTGGTAGCCGCCCTCGAGGCAGAGCCGGAGGTGCAGCTTGCTGGCGAACTTCTCCTCCTTGACCGCCTCCGCGGCGCCGTGCCGCTGCAGGCTGAACCACCTCGACGCGACCTCCCGCTCGTCGAACCGCCTCTCCAGCTGCGCCAGCGGCACGCGGCAGTGGCCGACCACCTCCTCCTTGTTCGGCCCCACGCGGTCCTCCACCGACAGGATCAGCTCGTCCTCGAAAGGCTCCGCCGCCACGAACAGGTGATCCTCGTTCCACCGGTAATAAGGCGGGGTCCGGCACGGCGACACCCCCGTCTTCAGCACCTGGCTCCCCAGCTTCGCCCGCACGAACACCTCGCCGAGCCGGGTGCGGTCCGACAGGAACACGTCCTGCGCCTCGACGACGTGCACCCGGACGTACCACAGCCGCGGCGCGTGGTAGACCTTCCCGCGGATGTGGATGCTCGCGAGGATCGGATCGACCGGAGCGGAGTCGGCGTGCAGCGCGTGCGGGAAGCACTCGTCGGCCTGCGTCCCGATCCACACCGCCAGCATCAGCTCGCCCTTGATCCTCTCCCCCCTGACGTTCTCCAGCCGGTGCCACTCCGGAGCCAGCGGGCTGTCCGGCGGGACGCGCATCGGCACCTCGTTCAGGTCGAAGTGCACCCGGCCCACGACGTCGTCCTTCACGAGCGACTTGTCCTTGACCACCACCTCCACCAGCGACGACTGCACGCTCTCCCGCGAGAACGCGAACACCTGGTCCCACTCCGGATTGTGCTTCTTCTCGAAGTGCTTCGTCGTCCCCCGGTAGTTCCCGAGCCGCACCTCCACGAAGGGGTCGATGCTCCCCGCGACGTCGCGCGGGGGGAGCTCCCGGCCCTTCACGACGCGGACGAAGAGGTAGTGCATCCGCTCGACGAGGTCGTAGGTGCCGGCGGTCCGGCCGCCGGGGAAGACCCGCCCCCCCACGGCGCGGCCGTCGCCGAGCGGAGGGTTGGTTTCCTTCAGCTGGAAGTCCAACGGCTGCCGGAACGAAGCCGAAGGGAACGGCGGCACCGACATGGCGCGGAGCGGCTCCGGCTTCATCTCTTTCACCACAAACGTCGACGGCGGTTCCGTCGCCACCTGCTCTTTGGAGAGGTGGAGGAAGCTATTATTATAGCCAACGGTCTCTGTTTTGTCCGCAAGTGGTGGAGGGTCCTGATTAAAAGCAGTAACGGGCTGAATCAGAGGATCAACGGCTGGGATTGAAGAGTTAGTTAAGTACACTCTGAGGCCGAGCTCTCCCCTGGCGCGGGAGAAGAGGGAGCGCTTCTCCAAGGGGTAGTAAAGAGTGGCGGCGTCGGCGAAGGAGACGAAGGAGGTGCCGGAGATGCGGGCCTTGCCGAGGAGGGACCTGGAGCCGGTGGACCGGTTGAGGTGGAAGACGAGGGCGTCGAGGCGGAGTGCGGGGAGGGACGAGGGGTCGGAGACGCGGAAGCGAAAGGCCTCGTTCCACACCGGGCTCAGGTCGCGGTCTTTTACGGTGGTGCGGGACTGCTGGGAGTCGAAGTGGAGCTCCGCGAAGGCGTTGGCGGTGCCGTCGCTGTCTCGGGGCGGGGTGAGTTCGCGGGCGCCGACGACTTCGACCCCCAGTGTGAGATTATTGCTCATTGTTGTAGTGGAGACTGGAGCAGGGGTGGGTGGAGGGTAGATGAGGGAGTTCAACTACTGAGAGCTCGATCTGATCAAAATGGATTGAGATATATGTATAAATAAAAACTGATGGAAGATACAGCAGAATCCAAACATATTAGCAGTTAGAAATCAGAGTCAGCATGCATCAGATATAATCTATTTAAGTACAATTCTGGATCGTCTCTCTTCTTATTAGATCGATTTTTGAAGTAGCAGTTCTAAGTTCACGTACTTTTTATATCTGTATCTTGACTCACCGGTCAATATCACGTGTTTTACGTATTCATCATGGTCGTGATCAGAATAACTAAGTGTATTCCATCAAATAATTTTTTTAGATGACACGAAATATAAAATGTTTTTATTATAGGTTAATATATTTTAAAATACCTGTGATATTTGTGGAGTGCATATATAAATTAATCAAATTTTTTTACATTATATGTGCCAACACATTAACGGTCCCATAACAGTGGCATTTTGGAAGATCAGTACCTGCATTCATTAATAAAGGAGATTGATTTAGAACAAAAATTTCAAGATAAGCAGAATTTGAATGTGATGTTGAAAAAAGAGTGCTATTGAATATGAAACTTGAACATAATTTTTCCTACAAAGTAAAACTTTCTACAGCAGCATCAGAGCTTGCAAGCTAGTCAAGTTGCAGAAGATAGGAAAATGAAAGGGAATGTTGTTCATGAAATTGATGATAAAATTGCTGTCATAGCACTCAGCTATCATGCATGCAATCTGATTGTGGTCCAAAATTTGAAACAAGAATATATTTTCTGTTCAACAGAAAGCAACATCAGTACTCTTCCTACCCTCTATCTGCTACAGTTAGTATCTTCACAAATCTTATTTTCTGATTAAATGATTGAAAGCTAAGTTCAACTTACTAATGACATATGATCTGTTGGGATCCACAGAAAAGGAAAAACTCTTTCAAGAATTTGGAAAGCAAAACATACTTACGAATGTGTAATCAAATATGATAAATACAGGATTAATGGCTAATCCTTCTATCCTCCATTACATAAGAAAATTGGTTAAGAAAAATTACGCTTATTCCCACATGTTTCTCTAGCGCTTGCCATCTATTTAGTTTAGCTTCAGAAATAGTTTTTCTATTTGACACATACTAGCCAGACATTTGACAGATATAAAAAGTCTAGAACTTTTACTGTGAGGAGTTATGAAACCTCCGCTAAATTGAGCTTTTTGACCCTACAAACAAAAAGTCTTATTTAAAACTGTTGACTTTAGTGCATAATTGCTTTAGTGTAAATTTCTCACAAAAAGCAAACAAGTTCTCAATTCTAGTACTTCACAACCTACTCCACTAACCATAGCGTCATCATGCTTTTGGAGAGAAAAGGTAGCAAAGCTACTGCTTCATTCATTTTTCAGAAATATAAAGCAACTAGGCTTCTAACTTGGATTGCGGGTACCAACCATCAAACCGTTAGCCAACTGTACTAAGTATCATCGGTACTGAGTTTGGAGTCATACTTAATTCCTTTATAACCGTTATAAGAAATGTGCTGAAAATGATCCACTTCAATTTTATTCTTTCAAGAAAAAGATAGTTAAGCTACCCACTTCGATCATTTTTTAGAAATGAACTCAGCTAGAAATGTGACGCTATTAAGTTTAGAACTTAGAACTTCGAGTATCAAATATCAAGTCCTTAAACAACTGCGCTAGGCACGATCAATATCAGCATCATCATGTTAGGCATGTACTAATAAGTCTTATCTCCTATAACGGATCCACAACAAACCACTCTTAACACAAATTATTTAAAAAGAAAGGAAAAGGGAAAGAAAACAAAATATATAGCAAACATGAATAGAAGGGAGAATCGAATCCTTCACCTTTGCCAATTAGAACTTCTTCATAGAAAGAAGCTGCAATGAACAGCAACAGAGAAAAAGAAAAAAAAGAGAGTGAGGAGGAGAAATAATATGGAGAGCAATGAGATTGGTGTGTAGCCTCTTCAACTTTCAACAAAATAAATAAATAAGTAAGTAAATAAAAATGGTATCATTTCTACAAATATTTATATCACGGAGACCAAAGATCTCCTTTCTTTTTTGATCAGGTACAACTTCTTCCTTTTTTTTTCTTTTTCAAACTTTCCGATGACTTTGTCTTCAAACGCAACGGTCCACTGCTTTCCATATTTTATTACCACCTAAATCATATTTTTATGCCAATTATTGCTTTGCGCCTACCATGTAATTTTGTTATAAATTAGTTATATATATTGTGCTCAGTAATCTCAGTATCACAGCGATGAGCAAATTCAGAGATATAAAAATTTGAGCTCATTTTATTTTTAGTAATATTTTTGAGATATTTTTTGGTTTTTCTCAATAATTCCAAAAAAAACAATCGTTTGATAACTACAAATATTATTTTTTTTATAAAACAATAAAAATATTTTAATACCACAAAATCATATAGCATTGCTAATGCTTCTAAACTAAAATTAAGGGGATTTTGTGAAAATAGTTTATTAGTTTTGAATTTGAAAATTTGGTCCCATTTTTTTGTTTTCATAACTTTGGACCAATGCCTTTTTGTTGTAATATATAATTACCTTTAACCCCAAAAAGAAAAAAAAAAAAAAAACTGATCCGTTAAGATAAAAAAAAACACTACAGGTCGAGTCTACGGGCTAAGTCAACACCAAAAAATAATAATAAGAAAAAAAAATCTTAGATTGAGATCACTCTTTGAATGTATTGACTAATTTGCAAATTACATCATCCAAACAATTATTGAATACGAGTAACGTCACGTAATATAATCAAATCCTAATATTTCAAATTTAAAAAGAAAATACAAATTGAGTAGATCAAATTTTAAATCGTAGAGAGGAAAAAAAAATTAAAGAAAAGAGAAAATTTAGAAAGTGGTCGATTCCATTGGCCACGAACCATTATTCAAGAAGCACCAAAAAGCTCTGTGATTTTACAATATTGCCCTTGTAATGTTCAAGTTGACCTACTAATTTAGTGCTCATATTCTTTAATATATAGTTGTGGGTACTTCTGTCATTTCAAGTTGACTGACCATGTAGTTTTTTTTTTTTTTTTGAGAGAGAAATGTAGCACTTTGCCCACTTCGTTTATTTCTTTTAGAAATAAACTTAGCTAGAAATGTGAATCAACTAGGATTCGAATTCGAGATCTCGGGTACTAACTACCAAATTCTTTGCCACTTGCGCTAGGAACAGACCATGTAGTTGGGGATACAAGTGCATAAGAATAAAAAAATTCAGCCTCTCTGGGCAAAAAAATAGAGGTTTAAATTTTTTTAACAAAATAAGATTTTTGTGGCGGTTGAATGAGATATTTAATAGATGATTATTGACACGTTACATGAGGCATCGAGTAGTTTCCTTTTTATTAATTGTTATTTTTAGAGAATCTGCAAAAAAAAAATTATAAAGTTTGGTTACTATACTTTTATGAGTATAAATCTTTTTCTGCTCATAACTTTTCGGCCGTTAGATTTATTCCTTTGATCATTTTCATCCGTTAAATCATACTATTCAACCAACCACTCACTCAACCCTAGAAAATCACTATCATCATAACCGCACATCTCTTCATCCAACGGTCGAAAATTTATGAGTATAAAAGGGTCTATATTTATAAGAGTATAGTTGTCATTCTCATATATATATTAAGGGAAAATTTTAAATATCATTCCTGTAGTTTCGCACTTTCTCACTTTAGTACCATGTGATTTCGTTTTTCTCTTTTTCTTGTTTCTTTCATTAATATTTTGTTAATCATATAGAAAAAAACTTCAGATAACTCACCTCTGATTTATCGAATATTCATTTTAGTACCATATGGTTTTAACTTTCTCACTGATTTAATAAAAAAATTAACAAAAGGAACTACGAAAAAATTAACAAAAGAAAACGACAGGGTACTAAAGTGATACACGTTAAACCACATGATACTAAAATGAGAAAGTGTGAAACCACAGTGATGGTATTTAAAGTTTTTTCAAATATTAACACATTAACGATCTATAAAAGATTATTGTTGGGCTATGCCTTCTCTACAGTTTGTGCACAAAATATTTTGCCAATTTAGAGCAAGATTAAATATATGTTTTTTTTTAGAGAGAAAGGTAGCACGCTACCCGCTTCGTTTATTTCGTATAAAAATAAATTTGACTGGAAATATGAATCAACTAGGATTCGAACTCGAGACATCGGGTACCAACCATCTCTTTGACACTTGCGCTAAGAACGGTCGGTAAGATTAAATAAATGTTAATATTAACAGGCGACATAATCTTCCTGTCCAAAGGAACTTCAAATTGTTGAAGTCCAATCCCAAATACCCGTGAATGAATGAATGAATGAATGAATGGCCCACTCCGCGCCCTCTCCAAACACTCTCCCTCCCCGCTACTCCCTCTCTCCCTCCTCCGCCATGCCCACCACCTGTTCGACCAAACTCCCACGAGAACCCCTCCCTCCTACAACTCCCTCATCCGCGCCTATGTCCAATCCCATCTCCCCCACCACGCCATGCGCCTTTTCGCCCACATGCTCTCCTCGGGCCTTCGCCCCGACCACTTCACCTTCCCCTTCGCCCTCAAGGCGTGCGGCGACCTCCCGCTCCCCAAGCTGGGCGCTGCGGTCCACCGCACGGCTTTGGCGTCCGGGTTCGGCTCGGATGCCTACGTTCGGAACGCTCTGATCGACATGTACATGAATTGTCGGGACAAGAACGCCGCCGCCAAGGTGTTCGACGAAATGGCTAACCGGAGCGTCGTGTCGTGGAACACCATGATCTCGGGGTGTTCTCGGAACGGGTGCGCGGAAGAGGCGCTGGCGGTGTTCGATCGGATGGTGGGTGGTGGCGTCGAGATCGATCGCGCCACGGTGGTGTCGGTGTTGCCGGCGTGCGCTCACCTGAGGGATTTGGGTAGAGGGCGGAGGGTGAATAAGTTGGTTGATGAGCTTGGTTTGGGGGCTTACGTTCCGGTGAGGAATTCTTTGATTGACATGTATGCAAAGTGCGGGGATTTGCGCGAGGCGCGGAGGGTCTTCGAGGATGGAAAGTTTGAGAGGGATGTTGTTTCGTGGACGGCGATGATAGGTGGATACGTTCATAATGGATCTCCGAATGAAGCTTTAGCTCTCTCCTACCGTATGCTGCTTTTGGGTGTGAGACCAAATGCGGTGACGATGGCGTCTCTGCTCTCGGCTTGTGCTTCCTTGGCTTCTATTTTTCACGGCAAGTGCATTCACGCGCTATCGATTAGGCTGAGGCTTGAGTCGGACATTATTGTGGAGACCGCGCTTATCGACATGTACACGAAATCCGATAACGTGGAATTGGGTCTTAAGGTGTTTGATAAGGGCTCGAGAAGAACTGCAACGTGGAATGCGATTATATCGGGGAATGCCCGAAATGGGGAACCAATAAGTGCTATAAAACACTTCAAACTAATGCTGGAAGAAGCTGTGAGGCTGGATTTAGCTACAATTGCAAGCCTCCTCCCGGCCTATGCAGAGGCCGCCGATTTGCAACAAGCCGGAAATATACATTGCTGCTTACTAAAAACAGGTTTTCTTCAAAGTATGGAGGTAACCACTGGTTTAATCGATATCTACGCCAAGGCTGGGAACTTGGACGCAGCGTGGGTGCTCTTCCATGGATTAAGAGTAAAGGATTTTGTTGCGTGGAGTGCTATTATCGCCGGATATGGGATGCATGGGCATGCAAGGGTGGCTCTTTTGCTTTTAAATAGGATGGTCGAGTCGGGCGTCGAACCTAATGAAGTGACATTCACTTCTCTGTTGTATTCTTGTAGCCATGCGGGTTTGATCGACGAGGGCGTCCGACTGTTTGATAGAATGATCAAAGTGCACCGCTTGAAACCCAACGTCGATCATTATGCCTGTGTCGTTGATCTTCTAGGCCGAGCAGGGCGGCTCGAGGAAGCGTACGGGCTTATCAGAGAGATGCCATACGAGCCCAATTATGCGGTATGGGGCGCTCTGCTCGGCGGCTGCGTGACATACGCGGATGTGGAGTTGGGAGAGTTGGCCGCGAAGCATTTGTTTGAGATCGAGCCTGAGAATACCGGGAATTACGTGCTGTTGGGGAACATATATGCTGCACTCGGCAGGTGGCAAGATGTTGCGACTGTTAGGAAAATGATGGTTGAGAGAAGTTTGGTTAAAGAGGCAGGATGCAGCTTAATTGAAGCTAGCGGTGCATGACCCATAAGAGAAATGCAGAAATGAGGATAGTGCATAGTTGCGGTTTGTAGTTGTTCTTTCTTTAAGTTATACTTGTCCTGGAGGAAGAAAAGAGTCGAGATTGCGGTGAAAAATATCGAATGTATTTTCGCTTCACTGTTTTCTTAGCAGTTGGTGTATTTTGCACATTGAGACAATGGAGCAACTGAGAAATGCAGCAACATACATGTATTATCAAACCAAATGATATTTACAGTGTTCTGCTTATTTTCTTCAATCATGCATATTCACATCTATCACGAAAACCAAGCCACCACTCGCACCACTTTTTCAAAAAATTTATAACAAAGGAAAAGGAAAGCGCACTAAACATTTTTTTTCTCCCCTGAACAACTCTACCTTATTCTTACTATATTGCATGTTCACAAGGATTTAGTTGATTATAATTCCTTCCATCCGAAGGCGATCTAGCTCCTTGGGCCTTCTGTAGTTCTTCAGCAAGAGAGACCAACACACAACACTTACTGACGAGGCTGCCATCGCAGCACCGGCGACCCACGGCGGCAGACGGAGTCTGGTAGAGGGGAACAGAGCTCCAGCAGCAACAGGCATTCCAATAATGTTGTATCCAAGAGCCCATATATAATTCATTCGGATTCGGGAGAAAGTCTTTCTCGAGAGGTCGATCGCCGTAATCACGTCCTCTAGATTACTCTTCATGAGGACAATGTCAGCTGCTTCTATGGCGATATCGGTGCCCGCACCTATGGCGATTCCAACGTCGGCAGATACAAGCGCAGGTGAGTCATTGATTCCATCACCAACCATTGCCACAGTTTTGCCACTCATCTGCAAATAAAATCAAATACAGTAACATTATCATACATAGAAATATGTCAAAGAGAAGATTTATTGCAGTGAAAAAACCATATGCCATTGCTCTATCTCCCAATGTTTTCAGAATAACAGGAATAAGAAAAATAATGAAAAGCACATTTGGTAATGGGTATTCAATATTTACTAGATATTTTGAATCATTTGAGAAGAGTATGAGGTGTTTCCAGGCTTTTGTGAACTTTTGATAAGCTTTGATGCATTGCATAATCATTTGATGACTTGTATGGCACAACAAAATATTCGTTTAAGTATTCACAAACCCTCAAAAAATTGGAGAAGTTTCATAGTAATTAGAAGTTAACGGAATGAAAAAGGAGAAAAAAATGGAAGGTCGACTAACAGAAAGTGTCTTACGCACATTAGTCCCTAAACTCTATCAATATCGTGTATGAAACCCATCAAAACTTATTATTTGTATAGTGGCACTCCCTTAATCGAACATGTAGCACATGCAACTGCTTAGGCTATTTACATACCTGTAGTTCTTTTACTTTATCTGCTTTATTTTCTGGTTTTGCTTCTGCAACAACTCTGTCTATACCAACCTCTTCGGCAATGGCTTTTGCGGTTCCCAAGTTATCCCCTGTTACCATAATGCACTCCACCTTCATGGCCCTAAGAAGAGATATTACTTCTCGGGCGTTGGTCTTTAGTGGATCTGAGACTGCTAATACTCCAACGACTTCTCCGTCCAATAAGACAACTATTCCTGTTTGTGCTTTTTCTTCTGCTTCCGTGAGGAACTCAGAGGCTTCGGTAGGGATATGGATACCTAATTTCGATATCCAGCTCTTGCTGCCCACGATAACTTCTTTGTCTCTAACTGTGGATTTGACTCCGTAGCCAGTAACGGACTCGAAGCCTCGTGCTTCAGGCCATACATGTTCTTCTCCTAAAATGTTTTTAGCATACTGAACGATAGACTTCGCCAATGGATGCTCACTGTTCACCTGTGAAGGAAGAATTACGTAATCTATCATGACAAGAAAAGAAATACCTCAGTTGTTGCTTCTTCTTTTTTTGATAGTCATCAGAGTAATCCTTTCTAATTGATAAAATTTGTCCACACACAATGGCACACTTTCATAACACTAGCAACAGTAGAAGTCAAGGAATGAGTTTCACCTCAGCAGATCCCACATATTCAAAGAATTCGCTTGTGTTCATTTTGTTCAGAATCTTTCTGTCAACAAGATTGGGCTTTCCAGTGGTTAGCGTCCCCGTTTTGTCAAACACAATGCAATTCACCTGCCAAAGGTGCAATTTAGTTTCTTCTAGTGATTGAAACTGCTACGAAAAAGGAAACACAAAATTAAGTGCATTTCATAGTTTGGTTAATTTTGTCCAGTGTTGAAGCTCTCAGAGTTAAACAGTTAGAAAGTAAAAGAGTTATTGTTTATTCAACACTAAGAAGTAGAGTTCAAACAGAGAATGTACAGAAAATTGCCACTCTGTCTCAAACCTTGTGCGCGCTCTCGAGTGCGTGGCCTCCTTTAATCAGCACACCTTGAGAAGCGCCGACTCCGGTACCGACCATAACAGCGGTTGGAGTTGCTAGACCAAGGGCACAGGGACAAGCTATCACCATAACAGATATTCCAAATTGAAGTGCGAGCTGAAAGCTATCCGTGGAAGATGGTATCCATGATTTTGGATAACTATGGAATTTTCCAGCTAAAAACCATGCAAGCCAAGTGAGTGAGGCAAGTATAATAACCTGCAAATACAAATGCGACTCAGTTTACTGTTTTTGCAAGTAATTCACCATAACTTTATCAAAACCAGATTTTGCTCAAGTAATTAATTAATTGGTCAGTAGGAACCGTAAGGTACAAATTTATGTTCTCATGATAGGCAATTCATTAATTCCTCAAAGTATCAGCGAAAATCAAAATTATTAATTAGGTATAGTTATGTGAACACAGACAAGATGGTAAGAACAGAGACAACAAAAATCATGGCACAAAGTCATGAAAGATTGGTGCACCAAAATCAAGGAATAAACAGATGAAATTCAAATTTTTTTATGAAAAATACTTTCAAAAGCCACAAATTTGTGAATACTTATCAATAGTTAGACCACTTTGGATCATTTGATTCTGAAAGTCATTAAACTAGAGAAGATTTTATATGTCATAGGACAGTTATCTCCTATTCTCACTAACTGGGGGATTCTCACTCTTTGCCGGCAAGTTGCATTGTTGTTTTAGTTGGTTAAAGAACTCTATGATGAAAGATGAGAACTCTATGATGAAAGATAGTTATACAGAGAGCAAAACTAAATATCACGGGAAAATGACAAAAAAAGAAGGGTAACTTACCAAGGGAACAAAGTACCCAGAAATCCGATCAGCGAGCTTCTGCACAGGAGCTTTTGCCATTTGAGCTGATTCAACGAGCCGTACAATCTGCGATAGTGCACTTTCTGAACCAACGCGGGTCACCCTAACATGCAGCACGCCATTCTCATTGACGGTTCCACCTATTACATCATCACCTTTTCTCTTCGCAACAGGCCGAGATTCACCAGTTATCATGCTCTCATTAACATAGCTCTGACCCCAAATAACAGTACCATCAGAAGCAACTTTCCCACCAGGCACTACTTTTATCACGTCATTCTTTTGTATCAGCCGACTATCTATTTCCCTTTCATTAACAACATGTCCTTCACTATCATATGTTAAGAGTGTTGCAGTCTCGGGAGCCAGGTCCATAAGCTTGGCGATGGCCTCCGATGTTTTCCCTTTAGCCAGGATCTCGAGATACTTGCCCAATAGGATAAATGATATCAGCATCGAACTAGTCTCGAAGAAATCTGTTCCCTTAAAATTTGGTGAGATTGCAGCTCTTATTATCGAGTAAAGTGAGTACAAGTATGCTGTGTTGGTTCCTAAAGCAATCAATACATCCATATTTGCAGAACCATGTCGCAATGCTTTGTACGAACCAGTATAAAATCTTCGACCAATAACAAATTGAACCGGCGTGGATAAAATCCATCTCAAAAGCTCTCCAACAGTTAACATGTGGACTATCTTCTTATCTAGCACATTCTTAATTCCTGGGATGTACATAAACACCATGGAAATAAGAAACACTGGAATTGTGAACACTAGACTCCAAAGAAAGGAGTGATAGTACTGCTTAATCTCCTCATTTCTCAGCATTTCCCTTCCCCCTGCTTCCGGATATATAGATGCCCTGAACCCTGTCGATTCAATGACTTCGATAAAATTCCTAGGACCTGCCTGATCAGAATTGTATGATATAGTTACTTTCTGAAGTATTGGATCGATGTTTGTATCGTCTACTCCAGGAAGAGATTGCAGGGAATCCTTAATCATCAAAATAGACCTTTCATCAAGTGCACAGTCGATTTTGAGATCTATCCTATTCCTATCTTCCCCTGTCGTAATCACTGTCGCGTCATAACCAATTCCTTCGACTGCTTCCACAAGTTGGTTGATTTTGACAAGTTTGGGATCATAATGGATTTCGGCTTCTTCAGTAGCCAAGGCAACTACAGCTTTCTGCACACCAGGAACAGCTCGCAAAGCTGACTCGACAGTACTCGAGCAAGAAGTACATGTCATTCCCTTTATCTGCAGCCTGCATACAAGTTTAATATCCTCTTCCATCAATGTAGCTTCAAATCCTGCATCTCCAATAGTTTCTCTGATTTCCTCCACCTGCAAAACGCAGCCGGTTATGTGATCGACGAAATTTTAACACATATTATGATAGATAGAAATGGCTAGAAAATTGTTGTTGTACGAAGCAATCTATCATGAAACTGTAATTGATACCGAATAATTCTTACCTGAACCTATGAACTATTTATATGGCCAATATGGAATAAGCCATAAACAAAGCAAATATGACATAGAAAAATTCTATTTTAAAACGTTTTTTCTATAAAAAAAAAGAATTCTGATAATTGGGAAGCTTTCGACATAGGGCTTCTTTGTTTCTTTTCTAAAAACCTTAGATTAGGTAGGTTACTTCACACTCTTTCTCTCTCTCTCTCTTTTTTCCTTTTTTTCTTTTTTCTTTTTTTTTTGGCAGTAAATGGTGTCCTTGCTGTAACTTTATCTTTGTTATAATGAAATGGTAAGGTTCAACCCAGTAACTTCGAAAAATATACACAGATTATAAGAAACACTTTAAATAGATAAGTATCGCCCACGAAAAGGACAAAACCCGTTTCGCGTCAGTATTAATTGCAGTAGCAATCACAGCTATCAAGCACACAGCAATAAACCAAAAATTGACCTCCTTAAATATAGAAAACAATCATTTTGAGCCAATCCAACAAGTTTTAATCTATGATAAATTGACCTCCTTAGAGTTGTGTCGGATTGTAAAAGAACTGGAACAAACCAGGTGATAACCGACGAAACCAAATCAAAATTTGTACTGAATATAAGAAAAGTGCGAATCAAGATCTAATATCATGTAGAATTTAGGGGTTTAAATGTAACGACCTGACCCGCTCGTTGGATCCAAATCACTGATCCAAAATATTTAAGTTCAATTATTTTTACTGGCGTGCAAGGTCTCATGTAATCCAATCAGAATTATTTTTCCATCCGATGTGAAATTATTGGGGTGTTACAAACTCTCAGAATCATTTTTTCATCCGATGTGAGACTATTGTACGAGATTACAGATGCAGACCAGAATTATCAGATTCGCATAGCACTTAGCTCTCACATTTTCGGCTGGTATTCGATTCTGATACCAATTGTAACGACCCATCCCGCTAGCAACAATAACTCGTTGGATTCAAACCACCGGCTGAAAATATTTAAGTCAAGTTATCGTTACTGGCGTGCAAAGCCTCACATAATTCAATCAAAATTATTTTTTCATCCTATTAGGAACTATTGGAGTGTTACAGTAAATAGTTAGAGATGTTGAGGAAACTCACCGAGACGAAGGCGGGGTAGAAGATGACCTGGGCGCGGTTGTTGAGGACGTCGACGGCGGCGTCGTGGATCCCCGGGAGGCGCTTCACGGCCTTCTCCACCGACCCGGCGCACGCGGCGCAGGTCACGCCGGCCACCGAGAACACCGCCACCGCCCTCCTCTTCTCTCCCCCCTCCGCATCCGGCGCCGGCGCCTCCACATCTCCTCCTCCGCCGCATAACTCCGCCGCCGCCGACGACGACGAGGAGGAGGTGGAGGACGACGAGGCCCCCTTAGGGTATTTGGGCATGGAAGGGTACCGGGGCCTCGGCGAGAGGAGGCTACTCGAGGAGGAGGAGGCGCCGTCGCCATTGATGCACGAGAGGAGAAGCGCTCTACTCGCCATTTCCCCTCTTTCTCTCTCTCTCTCTAAAACCTTCTCTTTGCTTTTTTCCCACGCCAAATTCAAATTCGCTTGCCTCCTAAGCACAGCAACGTGTTTGAGTTTGAATCGGAGTCTATATATAATAAATATTATTATAATAGTAATGAAACGCTCGAGTGGGTCCCTGCACCTGGACACCTAATTTACAGCTCACATAATCAGATAGGATTTTAAATATATATAGGTTAAAAACGTACAAAACTTATATGAACTACAAACTAATTTAAAATTTAAATTTTACTATCTATCTTTTTAATTTATTTGATTTGAGTTAATCAACAGTATTTTGATTTCAAAACTTGAATGTATCGTTTATCTTTATAGATTTGGTTAGTATATTTCATACAATTCCCGTAAGGCCGTAACTATAAAATTATTAAATTAAGTAAGTTGCTTAAATTTTTTTGGTCAAAGTATTGTCAACTGATTCAAATAAATTGAAAAGTTGGTTAGTAAAATTAAAATTTTGAAAAGTTGGATAGTTAACTAAAAATAGTCTATTGTTCATGTAAGTTTTGTATAATTTTATCTATAATGCTGAGTTTCTTTTAGAATTGTTGTTACACTAACAACAATAGCATATGAGACATGCTCATTTCCATGCATCATGGACATGGAGGGTGAGCTAATTAAAGGGCTTTTTTATTATTGAGGGCCATCTAATAATAATAGCGAAAATAGAGTTGGAATAAAAGTATATAAAAATATATTTTTATATTTTTCGATAAGACTGTAGAAAATATATTGTAATGGACTCATTACGATATGCAAAATGTGATATTACGTAACACAATCTCTTCGCAATTTCAAACAGAACCTAAGCAACGGGGTGCAACAGTGGGCCAGGTCCAGGCAAGTATTCCGTGCAAACATTATAGCGACCTGATGTGATGTTTAGTTTTTATTTTTGTTTAATTGTTGTTTTGGTCAAATGCAGTTTAAAATTTGAATGACGAAGGAAAATGTCCAAGGATTTTAGTCAACGCGTAGCAATTGGTGGGCGAGCACAAAAATCTTTGGGCTGGGCCGTGACGTAATTGTTTACGTACTGGACCCTTTCTTTTACTGGGCCGCCACGTGTGACAACTTTTTTTTTTCGGCCCTTTGAATTTTGGCATGGAAGGATCTGGCTCTCGATATAATAATAAGGCATTAAATTCACGAGCAAAAAAAAAAAGAGAAAAAAATAATATGGACATTTTGTTTCGTAGGACTTGTAAATTGTAATGGGCTTGTGAGTCAAATGGGCTGTGAATCACACGCCGTTAATCATGCACGCTAGACTGAAACCGACGGTTGATCGGCGTCCACACAAGTGCACGCACATGTAGATATCTTTGATTTGTATGGGACTCTTTATTATAATATGATTACGCAGTTACTGTATAGCCATAACTGTTTTACATGTATGTCAAATAAGAAACTAGTTAAATTTATTCAGAGGTTAGATTATTTGGTATGTACATTAAAGATTATTAATATATCGATTATTATTTTTTATTAATAGCATGTTTGTTTTATAACCGAAGATAAGATTCGGATTCAAATAGACTTTTGAGCAAACTAAAGTTCATATAAAAACTACTTTTCTGCCGCTATTTGCTCGTATTGTTGGGAATCTGGAATTTTTCAAATTATATTTGTTTATTTGGCAAAAATTGAATAACGTAAAAGCTGACGCTCTAAGAGACGGTATAACATTTTAGCAAAAGAGCCCTAAGAGGAACTGCAGAAATTAGGACAGTGCATAATTGGGGCTTGCACTAATCCTTTCGTTAAAGATGTACTTATCCTAAAGGAAGAAAAGAGTCGAGATTGTGGCGAAAAAGATCAAATGAATTTTTGCTACTCTCTGTTCTTAGCAGTTGATGTATTTTGCAAATTGAGGTTGTTGCGCCGAGAAACTCCTTTCGAAACGCCTTGCACTTCATAATATGTATCAAGTGGATAACAATGGAGCAACTGAGAAAATGCAGCAAGATACATCTGCTTATCAATCAAGCCAAATGGTATATTACAGTGTTCTCCTTATTTTTCTACAATCATGCACGAAAACTAAGCCAACAAGCACACCAGTTTTTCAACTTTTCGAAAACAAAAGAAAAGGAAAGCATACTAAACATTGTTTCTCCCCTGAACAACTTTACCTTATACTTACCTTACTGCATGTCACATCTATTTAGTTGATTGTAATTTCTCTCATCCGAAGGCGATCTAGCTCCTTGGGCCTTCTGTAGTTCTTCAGCAAGAGAGACCAACACACAACACTTACTGACGAGGCTGCCATCGCAGCACCGGCGACCCACGGCGGCAGACGGAGTCTCGTAGACGGGAACAGAGCTCCAGCAGCAATAGGTATTCCAATAATGTTGTATCCAAGAGCCCATATATAATTCATTCGGATTCGGGAGAGAGTCTTTCTTGAGAGGTCGATCGCCGTTATCACGTCCTCTAGACTACTCTTCATAAGGACAATGTCAGCAGCTTCTATGGCGATATCAGTGCCCGCACCTATCGCGATTCCAACGTCGGCAGATACGAGCGCAGGCGAGTCATTGATTCCATCACCAACCATTGCCACAGTTTTGCCACTCATCTGGAAATAAAATCAAATACAGTAACATTATCATACATAGAAATATGTCAAACAGAAGATATATCGCAGTGAAAAATCCATATGCCATTGCTCTATCTCCCAATGTTTTCAGAATAACAAAAACAATGAACAGTACATTTGGTAATGGGTATTCAATATTTACTAGCTTTTTTGAATCATTTGAGAAGCGTATGAGGTGTTTCTGGGTTTTTGTGAACTTTTGATCAGCTTTGACGCATTGGATAATCATTTGATGACTTGTATGGCACAACAAAATATTTGTTAATTATTCACAAACCCTCTGAAAAATTGGAGAAGTTTCATAGTAATTAGAAGTTAACGGAATGAAAAAGGAGAAAAGAAGAAAAAAAATGGAAGGTCGACTAACAGAAAGTGTCTTATGAACATTAGTCCCTAAACTCTATCAATATTGTGTATGAAACCCATCAGAACTTATTATTTGTATAGTGGCAACTGATTATTTGTATAGTGGCACTCCCTTAATCGAACATGTAGCACATGCAACTGCTTAGGCTATTTACATACCTGTAGTTCTTTCACTTTATCTGCTTTATTTTCTGGTTTTGCTTCTGCAAAAACACTGTCTATACCAACCTCTTCCGCAATGGCTTTTGCAGTTCCCAAGTTATCCCCTGTTACCATAATGCACTCCACCTTCATGGACCTAAGAAGAGATATTACTTCTCGGGCGTTGGTCTTTAGTGGATCTGATACTGCTAATACTCCACCGACTTCTCCGTCCAATAAGACAATTACTCCTGTTTGTGCTTTTTCTTCTGCTTCCGTGAGGAACTCAGAGTCTTCGGTAGGGATATGGATACCTAATTTCGATATCCAGCTCTTGCTGCCCACAATAACTTCTTTGTCTCTAACTGTGGATTTGACTCCGTAGCCAGTAACGGACTCAAAGCCTCGTGCTTCAGGCCATACATGTTCTTCTCCTAAAATGTTTTTAGCATACTGAACGATAGCCTTCGCCAATGGATGCTCACTGTTCACCTGTGAAGGAAGAATTACATAATCTATCATGACAAGAAAAGAAATACCTCAGTTGTTTTTTTTCTTTGATAGTCATCAGAATAATCCTTTCTAATTGATAAAATTTGTCCAGACACAATGGCACACTTTCATAACAGTAGCAACAGTAGAAGTCAACGAATGAGTTTCACCTCAGCAGATCCCACATATTCAAAGAATTCGCTTGTGTTCATTTTGTTCAGAATCTTTCTGTCAACAAGATTGGGCTTTCCAGTGGTTAGCGTCCCCGTTTTGTCAAACACAATGCAATTCACCTGCAAAGTGCAGTTTAGTTTCTTCTAGTGATTGAAACTGCTACGAAAAAGGAAACACAAAATTAAATGCATTTCATAGTTTTGTTAATTCTGTACAGTATTGAAGTTCTTAGAGTTAAACAGTTAGCAAGTAAAAGAGTTATTGTTTATTCAATACTAAGTAGAGTTCAAAAGGAGAATGTACAAAAAATTGTCACTCTGTCTCAAACCTTGTGTGCGCTCTCGAGTGCGCGGCCTCCTTTAATCAGCACACCTTGAGAAGCGCCGACTCCGGTACCAACCATAACAGCAGTCGGAGTTGCTAGACCGAGGGCACAGGGACAAGCTATCACCATAACAGATATTCCAAATTGAAGTGCGAGCTGAAAGCTATCCGTGGAAGATGGTATCCATGATTTTGGATAACTATGGAATTTTCCAGCTAAAAACCATGCAAGCCAAGTGAGTATGGCAAGTATAATAACCTGCAAATACAAACAAGACCAATTATTTTCAGTTTACTGTTTTTGCAAGTAATTCACCGTAACTTTATCAAAAACAGATTTTGCTTAAATAATTAGTTAACTGGTCACTTGGAACTACGAGATGCAAAATTATCTTATCATGATAGACAACTCATTGATTCCTCAAACATATAAGCTAAAATCATAATGATTAATTAGGTAGAGGTATGTGAACATGGACAAGATAGTAAGAACAGAGAGAATAAAAAACATAGCACAAAGTCATGAAAGATGGTGCACCAAAATCAAGGAAGAAATAGATGAAATTCAATTTAGTTTATGAATAATACTTTCAAAACCCACAAACTTGAGAATATTTACCAATAGTCAGACCACTTTGGGTCATTTGATTCTGGAAGTCACAACTAAAGAAGATTTTATCTGTCATAGGAAAATTATCTCCTATTCTCACTTATTGACTCCTATTCTCACTTATTGACTCCTGAAGTGAGGAATTCTTTGCCAGTAAGTTGCATTGTTATTTTATCAGGTTAAAGAACTCTACGATGAAAGATGAGTTATACAGATAGTGAAACTAAATAGCACGGGAAAATGACAAATAAAAGGAAGGAAACTTACCAAGGGAACAAAGTATTTAGAAATCCGATCAGCGAGCTTCTGCACAGGAGCTTTTGCCATTTGAGCTGATTCAACAAGCCGTACAATCTGCGATAGTGCACTTTCTGAACCAACGTGTGTCACCCTAACATGCAGCACGCCATTCTCATTGACTGTTCCACCTATTACATCATCACCTTTTCTCTTTGCAACAGGCCGCGATTCACCAGTTATCATGCTCTCATTAACATAGCTCTGACCCCAAATAACAGTACCATCAGAAGCAACCTTCCCACCAGGCACTATTTTTATCACGTCGTTCTTTTGTATCAGCCGACTCTCTATTTCCCTTTCATTAACCACATTTCCTTCACTATCATATGTTAATAGTGTTGCAGTCTCAGGAGCCAGGTCCATAAGCTTGGCGATGGCCTCCGACGTTTTCCCTTTAGCCAAAATCTCGAGATACTTACCCAATAGGACAAACGATATCAGCATCGAACTAGTCTCGAAGAAATCTGTTCCCTTAAAATTTGTTGAGATTGCAGCTCTTATTACTGAGTAGAGTGAGTAGAAGTATGCTGTGTTGGTTCCTAAAGCAATCAATACATCCATATTTGCAGAACCATGCCGCAATGCTTTGTACGAACCAGTATAAAATCTTCGACCGATAACAAATTGGACCGGAGTTGATAAAATCCATCTCAAAAGCTCTCCGACAGTTAACATGTGGACTATCTTCTTCTCTAGCACATTCTTAGTTCCTGGGATGTACATAAACACCATGGAAGTGAGAAACACTGGAATTGTGAACACTAGACTCCAGAGAAAGGAGTGATAGTACTGCTTAATCTCCTCATTTCTCAGCGTTTCCCTCCCCCCTGCTTCTGGATATATAGATGCCCTCAACCCTGTCGATTCAATGACTTCGATAAAATTCCTAGGACCTGCCTGATCAGAATTGTATGATACAGTTACTTTCTGAAGAATTGGGTCGATTTTTGTATCTTCTACCCCAGGAAGAGATTGCAGGGAATCCTTAATCATCAAAATAGACCTTTCATCAAGTGCACCGTCGATTTTGAGATCTATCCTATTCCTATCTTCCCCTGTCGTAATCACTGTCGCGCCATAACCAATTCCTTCGACTGCTTCCACGAGTCGGTTGATTTTGACAAGTTTGGGATCAAAATGGATTTCGGCTTCTTCAGTAGCCAAAGCAACTGTAGCCTTCTGCACACCAGGAACAGCTCGCAAAGCTGACTCGACAGCACTCGAGCAAGAAGTACATGTCATTCCCTTTATCAGCAGCCTACATACAAGTTTAATATCCTCTTCAATCAATGTAGCTCCAAATCCTGCATCTTCAATAGTTTCTCTGATTTCCTCCACCTGCAAAACGCAGCCGGTTATGTGAACGACTAAATTTTAACACATATTATGAAAGTTAGAAATGGCTACAAAATTGTTGTGCAAAGCAATCTATCATGAAACTGTAATTGATACCGAATAATTCATACCTGAACCTACGGACTATCTATATGGCTAATATGGAATAAGCCATAAACAAAGCAAATATGACATAGAAGGATTCTATTTTAAAAGCTTGTTTCAAAAAAAACTAATTGAATTCTGATAATTCGGAAGCTTTCGACATAGGGCTCCTTGGAAAACCTTAGATTAGGTAGATTTTTTTACACTCTTACTCTCTCTCTCCCCTTTTTCTTTTTCGCAGTAAATGGTGTTCTTGCTGTAACTTTATCTTTTTATAATGAAATGGTAAGGTTCAACCCAATAACTTTAAAAAGTATAAACACTTTAAATCAAGGATTAAAGTGCCACCCTATGCCGTACGGCACGGAGCGGCACGTAGTACCGGGGAGGGGGTGCCGCAATACCCCGCTGGTATCGCGCGAGACAACGCGCGATACCCGCTGGGGTATCGTGCCGGTTTTTTATTTTTTTGGGTTATGATTTGTTATTTAGGATTTTAGAGTTGTTTTTTTTTTTTTTTGAGAGAAAGGAGCATGCTACCCGCTTCGTTTATTTGGATTTTAGAGTGGTTGATAACTAAATCACACTATTCTATCGCTATTTTTTTTCCCCCTTCTCTCCCTTATCTTTAATTTAGTTATCTAATGATTCTAATCTTATCTATTCTAGAATCTAATCTAATCCAATCTAGAATTACCTAATCTAATCTATAAAATCTAGTCAAATCTAATCTAACCTAGAATCTAATATAACATATATTTAAATTTATCTATTCTAATTTATAATTAGGAAACCTAATCAAATCTAATCTAGAATTATCTATTAGAGTATTAAATATAATAGAATATAACTATTTGGCCCTAACTAATTTAATTCGATTTACGTAATTCCAAATTACCAAAATCAATAGTTTGAAAATTAAATTACCTTATTTAATCTTATATCGAATCTAATCTAATCTAATCTATTTTATATTTAAGTTTCCTAATCTGATTTAGTCTAATCTAATCTTATGAACAAACTAATGTAATATAGAATTAATTAAGCTATTCTATTTCAATCTAGAATTTGTAAATTAGCATAAATATAAAATAATTTTGATTTAGTATTATTAGATATGTTAGATTATATAGTTGATTATAGTAGATTATATAGCTAATTTAATTTGACAATGCCAACAATATCTCTACTAAAATTGTCAAATAAATCTTGTATCTGCATATCACAATATGCTATATAATCCACTGCGACGATCTATGTGGAACTAAGCAGTCATCTTTTAAATAAAAATTTAAATAATTATTGTACTTATGAATTTATTATTATATTTTAATTTTTATTTTTTATGAGGTATAGTTGTATTTTACATATAAAAAAACTTACTAGTATGTTAATTGGTGATCTTCATAATTATTTGAGTAAACCTTTCAAAATAAACATTATAAGAGCTTATTACGACAAAAATAAGCCCGTGCCAAAGCGTGCCATTAGGAGGTCATGCGTATCCATCGGCACGCAAGCGTGCCACGTGTCAGCACGGAAGCGTGCCTGTGTCGTATCGTGCCAGGCAAACAACGACATGCCCCCGTGCCACGGCACTTTAATCCTTGCTTTAAATAGATAATATCTCCCACGAAAAGGACAAAACCCGTTTTGCATAAGTATTAGCGAGTGTTTGGCCTAGCTTTTGAAAAGTGATTTTGAGTCCAAAACTGATTTTTGGCTCAATAGAGCGTTTGGCAACCTCGTTTTTTAAATCTGATTCTGATTTTTACAATCAATTTTCTGATTTTTGAGTCCCCAAAATCAGAAGCAGTTAAAAGCTGCTTTTTGAAATCTGATTCTGATTTTGAGCTCAAATTATTTGATTTTATATCCAAATTTTAAATTTAAATCCAAATTTTAATTTTGAGTTTTAAATTTTATATTTAAATTTTCACTTTTAAGCTTCAAATTTCAAAATATAAATGTTAGAATTTAGATATTAAAATTTTCAAATCTCAAATTTTAAATTTCAATTTTCTAAATTTCATTTTCAAAATTAATATAAATTTTTTTTGAAATTTAAAATTATAAGTTTTAATTTTCAAACTACAAATTTCAAATTTTTAAAATTCAAATTTTAAATTTTCAAAATTTCACTTTCGAATTTTAAATTTTAAATTTAGGTTTTAAATTTTAAATATTCAATTTTTTAAATTTCAAATTTCAAATTTCAAATTTAGATTTCAAGATTGAAATTGAAAGTTTAATTATTTAGATTTTAAAATTCAAATTTTCAATTTTCAGTTTTCAATTTTCAATTTTAATTTTTATATTTTAAATAAAAATATCAAATTTTAAATTTTTGTGCAAATTTTAAATTTTAAATTGTAAATTTAAATTCAAATTCAAATTTTAAATTATTTAAAAATAAAATTCAGTAAAATAAATTATTATTTGCAAACAGTAAAAAAAATTCGCCAAACAGCTTTATAAAATTATTTCAGAAAAATCGAATTCCATCTAAACTCAAGCTAGACGCTCTTCCGCTTTGTAACCACAATTAATTCTCCAAATCAAAATCGATTATGCAGAAATCATTTTTCAGAATCTAGGTCGAAAACGGACCCTTAATTGCGGTAGCAATCACAGCTATCATGCACACGGCAAAAAAAAAAACCAAAAATTTGACCTCCTTAAATATAGAAAACAATCGTTTTGAGCCAATCCAAAAAGTTTTAACCTATGATAAATTGATCTCCTTAAAGTTGTGTCGGATTGAAAAGAACCGGAACAAATCAGGTGATAATCTGACGAAACCAAATCAAAACAGGACACAAAAAATTTGTACCGAAGATAGAAAAAGTGCTAATCCAGATCTAGTAGAAATGTTAGGGGAAACTCACCGAGACGAAGGCGGGGTAGAAGATGACCTGGGCGCGGTTGTTGAGGACGTCGACGGCGGCGTCGTGGATCCCCTGGAGGCGCTTCACGGCCTTCTCCACCGACCCGGCGCACGCGGCGCAGGTCACGCCGGCCACCGAGAACACCGCCACCGCCGTCCTCTTCTCGCCCCCCTCCGCGTCCGGCGCCGGCGCCTCCACATCTCCTCCTCCGTCGCATAACTCCGCCGCCGCCACTGACGACGACGAGAAGGAGGAGGACGAGGCCCCCTTAGGGTATTTGGGCATGGAAGGGTACCGGGGCCTCGGCGAGACGAGGCGACTCGTGGAGGAGGAGGCGCCGTCGCCATTGATGCACGAGAGGAGAAGGGTTCTACTCGCCATTTCCCCTCTTTTTTTCGCGCTCTCTCTCTCTCTCTCTCTCTCTCTCTCTAACCTTCTCTTTGCACAGCAACGTGTTTGAGTTTGAATCGGAGTCTATATATAATACATTAATGGAACTCTAAATACCTGCACCTGGTTCACCACGTCACCATCGCACCTTGCAATTATCCGTTAATGGACACTCTTGATGCATGATGCACTGCGTTGAGAGCCTGTTTGGCTCAGATTGTCTCAAAACCAACCAAACACCTAATTTATAGCTCATATGTTTCTTTAAAAATAAATCTTAAATTTTACTATCCAATATTTTAATTTATCTGACTAAAATCAGTTATCGATACTTTAACTTTAAAAATTCTAGTTGATTACTTAATTTAATAATTTTATAGTTATAAAAATTGCATAAAAAATACTAACTAAATAGGTAAAGGATTGCTAGCCGACTCAAATCAAAATTTTGAAAGATTGCGTAGCTAACTAAAAATAGTCTGTTTTTATCAAATATCTATATTACTGAGATTTTTTTAGAATTGTTGTTACGCAAACAATAGCATGCGAGATAAGCTTAGAATCTCATTTCCACGCATCATGAAGAGTGAGAGTGAACTAAAAAGTTTTTTTGTTACTGAGGTCCATCAAACTATAATAGCAAAAATAGAGTTAGAACGAAAGCATATAGAAATATATTTTTATATTTCCTGATGAAACTGCTTAGAACGAAAGCATATAGAAATATATTTTTATATTTTCTGATGAGACTGCAGAAAATATATCATAATTGACTCGTTACGATATACGGAACGTAATATTACGTAACGCAACCTCTCCGCAATATCCAACGGAGCCTAAGCGACCGGGTGCAGCGGTGGATCAGGTCCAGGCAAGTATTCCGTGGAAACATTGTAGTGACCTCATGTGATGTTTAGTTTTTTTTGTTTATTTTTAGTTTTGTTCAGATGCAGTTTAAAATTTGAATGATGAGGAAAACGTTAAAGAGTTTTAGTCAACGCGTCGCGATTGGTCGGCGAACGAAAAAAAATTGGGCTCGTCCCTTTTTCATGGGCCGTGACGTAACTGATTACGTACTGGGCTTGTCCACTACGTAATTGTTTACGTACTGGACTCGTCTCTTTTTAATGGGCCGCGACATGTAACAACTTTTTTGTTTTTTTTGGCCCTTTGAATTCTGGCATGGAAGGATCTGGATCTCAATATAATAATACGGCATTAAATTCACGAGCAAAAAAAATAATAACGTTATATGGGCTTTTTGTTTGGTAGGAGTTGTAAATTGTAATGGGCTTCTGAGTCAAATGGGCTGTGAATCACACGCCGTTAATCATGCACGACTAGACTGAAACCGACGGTGCGATCGGCGTCCACAAAAGTGCACGCACATGAAGATATCATTGATTTGTATGGGCCCCCGATTAAAACGGCCCATAGCTAAATAATGCAAATATGCACTCTCTATAATATGCTAAAGATTGTTAATATATCGATTATAATTTTGTATTAATGGCATGTTTGTTTTATAAGCGAAGAAAAGATTCGGATTGAAATAGACTTTTAAGCAAACTAAAGTTCATGTGAAAACCACTTTTCGGCCGCTGTTTGTTCGTATTGTTGGGAAACTGAAAATTTTCAAATTATATTTATTTATTTGGCAAAAAATGAATAACGTAAAAGCTGACGCTGTAAGAGACGGAATAACATTTTAGCTAAAGAGGCTGGACGGAGCTTAATTGAAGCTAGTGGCAGGTCACCTTAAGAGAAACCGCGGAAATGAGGATGGTGCATAATTGGGGCTTGCAGTAATTCTTTCGTTTAAGTTGTGCTTGTCCTGCAGGAAGAAAAGTGTCAAGATTGTGGTGAAAAAGATCAAATGTATTTTTGCTGCGCTCTGTTCTTAGCGGTTGGCGTATTTTGCACATTGAGGTTGCTGCGCGGGGAAACTCATTTCAAAATTCCTTTCACTTACATAATATCTATCAAGTGGATAACAATGGAGTAACTGAGAAACGCAGCAAGATACATGTGTTTATCAATCAAGCCAAATGGCATTTACAACTCTTTTTCAACTTATCGAAAACAAAAGAAAAGGAAAGCATACTAAACATTTTTTCTCCCTGAACAACTTTACCATATTGTTACCTTACTGCATAATCAAATCTATTTAGTTGATCATAATTCCTTTCATCCGAAGGCGATCTAGCTCTTTGGGCCTTCTGTAGTACTTCAGCAAGAGAGACCAACAAACAACACTTACCGACGAGGCTGCCATCGCAGCACCGGCGACCCACGGCGGCAGACGGAGTCTGGTAGACGGGAACAGAGCTCCAGCAGCAACAGGTATTCCAATAATGTTGTACCCAAGAGCCCATATATAATTCGTTCGGATTCGGGAGAAAGTCTTTCTCGAGAGGTCGATCGCCGTAATCACGTCCTCTAGATTACTCTTCATGAGGACAATGTCAGCTGCTTCTATGGCGATATCGGTGCCCGCACCTATCGCGATTCCAACGTCGGCAGATACGAGCGCAGGTGAGTCGTTGATTCCATCACCAACCATTGCCACAACTTTGCCACTCATCTGCAAATAAAATCAAATACAGTAACATTATCATACATAGAAATACGTCAAACAGAAGGTATATTGTAGTTTAAAAAATTCATACGCCATCGCTCTATCCCCCAGTGTTTTCAGAATAACAGGAATAAGAAAAACAACGAAAAGTACATTTGGTAATGGATGTTTAATATTTACTAGATTTTTTGAATCATTTGAGAAGCATATGAGGTGTTTCTGGGTATTTGTGAACTTTTGATCAGCTTTGACGCATTGGGTAATCATTTGATGACTTGTGTGGCACAAGAAAATGTTCGTTAATTACTCACAAACCCTCAAAAAACTGGGGAAGCTTCACAGTAATTAGAAATTAATGGAATGAAACAACAGAAAAGGAAAAAAAAAAAGAAAAAAAAA
Organism: Puya raimondii; assembly: GCA_016920855.1. Taxonomy (NCBI): domain Eukaryota; kingdom Viridiplantae; phylum Streptophyta; class Magnoliopsida; order Poales; family Bromeliaceae; genus Puya; species Puya raimondii. The sequence goes on along the minus strand of JABWPP010000050.1, from coordinate 105,289,307 downwards.
AGGAAGGTTGACTAACAGAAAGTGTCTTACGCACATTAGTCCCTAAACTCTATCAATATCGTGTATGAAACCCATCAAAACTTATTATTTATATAGTGGCACTCCCTTAGTCAAACATGTAGCACATACTATTGTTATGGTAAGCTTAGGCTATTTACATACCTGTAGTTCTTTCACTTTATCTGCTTTATTTTCTGGTTTTGCTTCTGCAACAACACTGTCTATACCAACCTCTTCAGCAATGGCTTTTGCGGTGCCCAAGTTATCGCCTGTTACCATAATGCACTCCACCTTCATGGACCTAAGAAGAGATATTACTTCTCGGGCGTCGGTCTTTAGTGGGTCAGACACTGCTAATACTCCAACGACTTCTCCTTCTAATAAGACAACTATTCCTGTTTGTGCTTTTTCTTCTGCTTCCGTGAGGAACTCAGAGGCTTCAGTAGGGATATGGATACCTAATTTCGACATCCAGCTCTTGCTGCCCACAATAACTTCTTTGTCTCTAACCGTGGATTTGACTCCATAGCCAGTTACGGACTGGAAGTCTCGTGCTTCAGGCCATACATGTTCTTCTCCTAAAATGTTTTTAGCATACTGAATGATAGCCTTCGCCAATGGATGCTCACTGTTCACCTGTGAAGGAAGAATTACATAACCTATCATGACAAGAAAAGAACTGTCACAGTTGGATTTTTTTGGATAGTCATCAGAATAGTCCTCTCTAATTGATAAAATTTGTCCATACACGATGGCACACTTTCCTAACACTAGCAACAGTAGAAGCCAAGCAATGAGTTTTACCTCAGAAGATCCCACATATTCAAAGAATTCACTTGTGTTCATTTTGTTCAGAATTTTTATGTCAACAAGGATGGGCTTTCCAGTGGTTAGCGTCCCCGTTTTATCAAACACAATGCAATTCACCTGCAAAGGTGCAGTTTAGTTTCTTCTAGTGATTGAAACTGCTAGAAAAAAGGAAACACAAAATTAATTGCGTTTCATAGTTTTGTTAATTCGGTCCGGTATTGAAGCTCTTAGAGTTATTAGAGTTAAACAGTTAGCAAGTAAAAGAGGTAATGTTTATTCGACACTAAGAAGTAAGATTTCAAAAGGAGAATGTACAAAAAATTGTCACTCTGTCTCATACCTTGTGTGCGCTCTCGAGTGCATGGCCTCCTTTAATCAGCACACCTTGAGAAGCTCCGACTCCGGTACCAACCATAACAGCGGTTGGAGTTGCTAGACCAAGGGCACAGGGACAAGCTATCACCATAACAGATATTCCAAATTGAAGTGCGAGCTGAAAGCTATCCGTGGAAGATGGTATCCATGATTTTGGATAACAATGGAATTTTCCAGCTAAAAACCAGGCAAGCCAAGTGAGCGAGGCAAGTATAATAACCTGCAAATGCAAACACGACCAATTATTTTTTGTTTACTGTTTTTGCAAGTGATTCACCATAACTTTATCAAAACCAGATTTTGCTTAAAAAATTAGTTAATTGGTCACTAGGAACTGCGAGATATAACATTATCTTCTCATGATAGGCAACTCATTGATTCCTCAAAAATATAAGCTAGAATCAAAATTATTAACTAGGTAGAGGTATATGAACATGGACAAGATGGTAAAAACCGGAGAGAATAACTAACATGGCACAAAGTCATGAAAGATGGTGCACCAAAATCAAGGAACAAACAGATGAAATCAAATTATTTTATGAAAAATACTTTCAAAGCCACAAACTTGAGAATATTTATCCGTAGTCAGGCCACTTTGGGTCATTTGATTCTGGAAGTGACAACTTGAGAATATTTTTATCTGTCATAGGACAATTATCTCCTATTCTCACCTATTGAGGGATGAAGTGAGAAATTCTTTGCCAGTAAGTTGCATTGTTGTTTTATTAGGTTAAAGAACTCTATGATGAAAGATGAGTTATACCGATAGTGAAACTAAATAGCACAGGAAAATGACAAATAAAAGGAAGGGAAACTTACCAAGGGAACAAAGTATCCAGAAATCTGATCAGCGAGCTTCTGCACAGGAGCTTTTGCCATTTGAGCTGATTCAACAAGCCGTACAATCTGCGATAAAGCACTTTCTGAACCAACATGTGTTACCCTAACATGCAGCACACCATTCTCATTGATTGTTCCACCTATTACATCATCACCTTTTCTCTTTGCAACAGGCCGCGATTCACCAGTTATCATGCTCTCATTAACATAGCTCTGACCCCAAATAACAGTACCATCGGAAGCAACCTTCCCACCGGGCGCTACTTTTATCACGTCATTCTTTTGTATCAGCTGACTATCTATTGCGCTTTCATTAACCACTTGTCCTTTACTATCATATGTTAAGAGTGTTGCAGTCTCGGGAGCCAGGTCCATAAGCTTGGCGATGGCCTCCGACGTTTTCCCTCTAGCCAACATTTCGAGATACTTACCCAATAGGATAAATGATATCAGCATCGAACTAGTCTCGAAGAAATCTGTTCCCTTAAAATTTGGTGAGATTGCAGCTCTTATTATTGAGTAGAGTGAGTAGAAGTATGCTATGTTGGTTCCTAAAGCAATCAATACATCCATATTTGCAGAACCAAGTCGCAGTGCTTGCTATGAACCAGTATAGAATCTTCGACCGATAACAAATTGAACCGGAGTGGATAAAATCCATCTCAAAAGCTCTCCAACAGTTAACATGTGAACTATCTTCTTATCTAGCACATTCTTAATACCTGGGATGTACATAAACACCATGGAAGTGAGAAAAACTGGAATTGTGAACACTAGACTCCAAAGAAAGGAGTGATAGTACCGCTTTATCTCCTCATTCCTCAGCATTCCCCTTGCCCTTGTTTCGGGATATATAGATGCTCTGAAGCCTGATGATTCGATGACTTCGATAAAATTCCTAGGACCTGCCTGATCAGAATTGTATGATATAGTCACTTTCTGAAGAATTGGGTCGATGTCTGTATCGTCTACTCCAGGAAGAGATTGAAGGGAATCCTTAATCATCAAAATCGACCTTTCATCAACCGCACTATCGATTTTGAGATCTATCCTGTTCCTACCTTCCCCTGCCGTAATCACTGCCGCATCAAAACCAGCTCCTTCAACTGCTTCCACAAGTTGGTTGATTTTAACAAGTTTAAAATTATAATGGATTTCGGCTTGTTCAGTGGCCAAGGCAACTACAGCTTTCTGCACACCAGGAACAGCTCGCAAAGCTGATTCAACAGCAGTCAAGCAAGAAATACATGTCACTCCCTTTATCTGCAGCCTACATACAAGTTTAATGTCCTGTTGTATGAATGTAGCTTCAAATCCTGCATCTTCAATAGTTTCTCTGATTTTCTCCACCTGTAAACGCTGCCATATAAGTGATCGAGAAAATTTTAACGCAAACTATGAAAGTTAGAAATGACTAGAAAATCAAAAAGCAATCGATCGTGAAACCGTAATTGATATCAAATAATTCATAACTAAACCTATGGATTGATGTATGATGGCCAATATGGAATTGTTTGCAGAAAAGAAAGCGAAATGCTTTTATTAATCAATAGCAAAAGGTTACAATGGTTGGAGCAGCAAGCTTCTCAGCTCGGATTTTCTGCTGTGACCTGACCTTTTTAAAGCATGTTACGTTTGGCCACTTGACTCGGGCTGAACTTAGTTGGTCTGTGACGCCCTAACTTCCCAAGGGGTCACCCATCCTAGGACTACTCCCGTCCTAGCACGCTTAACTCTCTTAACCTTTTGGGCCTAGCTACCGCCCAAAATGCTTAAGCCGAGTTAAGAGTTTTAGCCCTATTATATTTTATATATAGGACTATCTGGGGTCTCACATTCTCCCCTCCCTTTAAGCCTTGACGTTCTCGTCAGGCTCAGACTCACAAGTACCAGGCGATGTGAGACTCGTCTCGCTAGCCTAAACCGACCTTGTGGTGAGCCGCGCTCCACCCACAACAGTCAACAGCATGAGAGCCTCGCTCTCCCCGCTGTACAATTCCGGCTCAGCCGAGACTCATCTCAGACTTCCGGCTGGTAATTGGCTATGATACTAACTGTGACGCCCTAACTTTCCAGGGGGTCACCCATCTTAGGACTACTCCCGTCCTAACACGCTTAACTCTCTTAACTTCTTGGGCCTAGCTACCGCCCAAAATGTTTAAGCAGGGTTAAGAGTTTTAGTCCTATTATATCTTATATATAGGAATATCTGGGGTCTCACATGGTCCGGACTCGATTATTTCTCATCTGAAACTAAAGCACATCAAGAACTCAAGGTTTCGTCCTAAGCCCCCAAAATGGCCGAAACGTCAAAAACATTAGCTCCCAAAGCTACTGCTACTAAACCTACCGAAGCAACTCCGACTAAAAAAACTACCGAAAGTACTACTTTCTGAGAATATTACTGCTACTCGAAAATGGGCTTGAATGGTGTCGAAAAAGGGTCCTTCTGCCTTCTCCTGTACAATATTTATAGGCCCTATTCTCCAAACCCGAGGCCGTAAAATCCTCGACCAAATTCCGAAACCTTCGTAACGTTTATCTTTTGCCGAACAGCATATATCCATCTGACGGACGAGACATCCTGCTGACCCTTCTATCCAATGGTTAAATTTTTTTGCGCTAACAAGAATAAGCCATAAACTAAAGGAAATATGGTAAAGAAAGATATGTCTTCCTTGAAAATTCTATTTTAAAAGGTTTATTCAATTTTTTTTGAATTCTGATAATTCAGAAGCTTTCCACGTAGGGCTCCTTGGTTTCTTTTCTACATACCTTAGATTAGGTAGGTTCTTTTTACATGCTTTCTCACTCTTTTTTTTTTGGCAGTAAATGGTGTCCTCGCTGTAACTCATCTTTTTTATAATGAAATGATAAGGTTCAACCCAATACCTTCAAAAAGTATATATATAATAAGAAGCACTTAAAATTGATATAAGTATCTCCCACCACACACCACACAAACTAACGAGTATAAATTGCAGTTACATATAGATCACAATGGTTTTGAGCCAATCCGAAAGGTTTTAATTTATGATGAAGTGACCACAAACTGAGAGAACTGGAACAAAGCAGATGATAATCGAGTGAAACCAAATTAAAACACGACGAAAGCTAACAATACTTAAAATGTTGGGGGAAACTCACGGAGACGAAGGCGGGGTAGAAGATGATTGTTGCGGACGTCGACGGCGGCGTCGTCGATCCCCGGGAGGCGCTTCACGGCCTTCTCCACCGACCCGGCGCACGCGGCGCAGGTCATTCCGGCCACCGAGAACGCCGCCACCGCCCTCCTCTTCTCGCCCCCCTCCGCCTCCGGCGCCGGCGCCTCCACATCTCCTCCTCCGCCGCATAACTCCGCCGCCGCCGCCGACGACGACGACGACGACGAGGAGGAGGACGAGGCCCCCTTAGGGTATTTGGGCATGGAAGGGTACCGGGGCCTCGGCGAGAGGAGGGGACCCGTCGAGGAGAGGGCGCCGTCGCCATTGATGCACGAGAGGAGAAGGGCTCTACGCGCCATTCCCTTCCCCCACTCTCTCTCTCTCTCTCTCCCCCTAAGCTTAGCTTCGCTTTTTTCCCACGCTTAAATACAAATTCGCTTCACCAAGTGGGTCCCTGCACCTGATCCACCACGTCCCCTGTGCACCTTACACTTTTTTGTTATGGGCACCCTTAATACTCCGCACTAAGAGGTCGTTTGGGGGACTTTTTTACAAAATAACCTTATATGATTATTAAGAAATTGTGCATGATTATATAAGAAATAAAATAGGAATATATATGAATTATTAGAATTTTTATTTGATTGTTAAGATTGTATGAATAAATTATTAAGATTTTCAGGTTGTTAAGATTATATGAAATTATATGAATAGATTATTAGGATTTTCAGGTTGTTAAGATTATATAAAATTGTATGGATAGATTATTAGAATTTTCAGGCTGTTAAGATTATATAAAATTATATGGATATATTATTAGGATTTTCAGGTTGTTAAGATTATATGTGATTTTTATGTGATTGTTAGAATTATATATGAAATATAAAAAAAAATAGTAAATAAGCGAAAGACGATGAATAATTTATCGCTACTGTGAAAAATTAGGAAGACGGTTAATCGTTCACCGCCTTACTAAAGACGGTGAACGATTCACCGTCTTTAGTAAGGCGGTGAACGATTCATCGTCTTTAAAGAAAAACTCTACTCTGACGTGGCGAAAAAAAGGTTAATTTTTCAAATATAATTTAAGCAGAATTATTTTACAAATTATCAAATTTTAGAGAATTATTTTGTAAAAAAATCCTCGTTTGGAGCTAAACCAAAAACCTAAGTCTTAGCAATAACGTACGAGGAGGCGTGGTTATCAGTTCATTTCCGTAAACCGAGTGTAATGGTGGACCATGTCCAGGCAAATATTTCGCGGAAACACCGTCCCGAAAATTTGAATGGGTGGAGAGTTTTGTCGACGCGTTGAAATTCGTGGGCTTTGAGGCAGGTTTTTCTTTTAATGGGCCGAAACGTGTTTTGACTTTTTGGGCCCTCGCAAAGGAAAAGTTTTTGGATCCGAATAAACCATGGCATTAAGTTCACCAACAACGCACAACAATATATGATGACATATTTTTTACAATAATAATAATAATAAATAATAAATAATTTATATAGACTATTTGTCTCGTGGGCCATGTAATTATAATAGGCTTTGGATCAAATGGGCCGTCGCCGTTAATCATTGACGTTAGAGTGAAATCGATCGGTGCCATCGGTGTCCATGCATGTATATCAGGTAAGAAGCTAATTAAAATTATTAAGAGTTTAGATTATTTGGCATGTATACTAAAATTATCGATATATCATCATACACTTCATTTTCTTTATAATTTTATTAATTTTATGTGCAGTTTATAGAGATTTGTTAATACAGCATTGTTGTTAATTAAGTGTTTCAGGTGCACTACGGTGAATTGGCTTTAGTGAAGAGCATTCGGTCGGTTCAACCAGTTTTTTTTACTGAAAATAGTAGATTGAATCTAATTTTTTGATTTCACAGTTTTCTGAACCAAACCGATTGAACTATTGCATCAAACCGAAAACCAACCGAACCAAAATGTTTTGGTTTGGCCCGTCGTTTCATTGGTCTAGCCTTTCTAAATTGCACCCTCAATATTATAATATAATCAATAATTGAGATTTGTTCATTTAGACAGTTAAAGCTGTTTATATCCAGAATTAATTTATATCAAAAGAATTAAGAGAAAATAATAACAAATTTTTTTGACTTTTTTATTTTTGACAATAACATATAATTCATTTTTTTTAATTTTAAAAGATATTTTGGTTTATTTAATCAATTAATTTGGTCGGTCCATGTTTCAAGTTAGACATCCGAATCGGAGGCCAAAAATCTAAAATTTAAATCAAACTAAATCATTGAAACCAAAAAATTAGTCAAACCGAATTTTATTGACCGAATCATATCGGTTTGATCCAGTAATTCAGTTTTAACCAAGCAGTGTTCACCCCTAGTTGGCACCAAAGGTGGTGGCTTGCATGTTTTCTTTTTTTATACCAGGCTCGTTAGAGAAAGTTCAACCTATATTTATTGTCCAGCAGAAAAAAAGATTAATAATGATTTGAACCCAATAAATTATCAGTACAAACAGACCGATTTGCTACAGTTAGGGGCCGTTTGATTGCATGTAGACAGTTGTAACTGTATACAAATACAAATTCGATGTTTGGTTTGATATATTTAATTAACTCCAACGCTGCAGCAGGAACTGCAAGAGGAGGCCCAACTGCAGTAGTTAGAACTACGCCCAAATTGGCTGCAGTTCCAACTGCAGCAGTTGGAGAGAGTAACTTTTAACAAAATGTATGCTTACCTCCTTAATTATTTTTTGAACGAAAAATATTTTTCTTTTTTACACCGGAGGTAATCTCACCATCATATATATAAAATGATAAAATTTTAAAAATCATTTCTCAACTGCATGCAACCAAACAAATTATTTGTAGTTGCATTACTTTCTATTATATCCAACCAAACAGGATGCATGTAGTTTCAACTACTGTATTTTCAACTACACTGTGTTTGTAATTACATATAACCAAACGGTCCCTTAGTATCAGAACAAATGACCGGCTGAAAATGTGAAATGAATCTTACATTGCCTCGTCATAAATTATATATGTGATTGGATTGGATAAAAGTAGAAATACCTAAAATAGCACTTATAATTTGAGTTTAAGTATTTTAGGCTTGTAACATTAAATAAACCACGTTCATGCATGCGAAAACTTTCACAATATATTATTATTAGTAATAATTAATGAATGACTGGGTCAAAACGAGTAATCCCCAAAAACGTGGCAACAAGCAAGTGCTTTGCGAGCTCTCCATTTCCCCACCATTAATCTCTCCTCACTTTTCTCTCCTTCCCAACCACCATTTCCAACAAACAATCTCCTCCCCCAACCCACACTTCCTCTTTCCTTCCTCCCCCCCCCTCTCTCTCTCTCTCTCTCTTCTTCTTCTTCTTCTTCTTCTTTTCCCTTTCATCTCTCTCCTGTCGATAATACAAACCATGGTGAGTTATATGATATCAGAACAAAAGATTCTGAGTTTATAAAGTTATGACATATATTAGAGCGTTATTTTTTGGCTGCTTTATTAAGTTCTTAGAGAATAATGGTTGTTTCATAATAATGTTAATGTTCGTATGTTCGTTGCGTGGAAGGCGAACTCGGCGTCGGGAATGGCGGTGCACGACGACTGCAAGGCGCGGTTCTTGGAGCTGAAGACGAAGAGGGTCTTCCGGTTCATCGTGTTCAGGATCGAGGAGAAGCTGCAGCAGGTGACCGTCGAGAAGCTCGGGCAGCCCGACGAGAGCTACGACGACTTCGCCGCCTGCCTGCCGCCCGATGAATGCCGCTACGCCGTCTTCGACTTCGACTTCGTCACCGACGAGAACTGCCAAAAGAGCAAGATCTTCTTCATCTCCTGGTAATTGAGTTCTTGGATAAATATAATTATTTAGTTTCGTGATATTCTGGTCAATATGTAGAAATATTAATTGTGAAAATACAGCTAAGTTTTAAGAAATTGTTTCTCATATGCATTTTTCCTTAGTTAATGAAGAAATGAAAATTGTGATTTTTTCTTTGGAAATTTAATGTACATAAATATATATGTATGCACTAAAGGTTGGTTGGCCAAAATAATAATTAATTTTGTCGCGGTGTTGAGTTTAAAATTTCATGTGCACGGATAAATTATAGCTATTGATAGAACATAAGATATATTTTGTTACTAGTTCTTCTGCATAAGTTATGATCTGCTACCTTTTCGCTAAGTTAAAAAAGAAGGATAAAAAAAAAATAAGTCTCTGATTTATTACAAATATATAACATCAAAACCTTACATGGATCAAATATGTGACAATGTGTTGTTTGTTTGTTTGTTTTTTTTTTAGAGAGAAAGGTAGCATGCTATCTACTTCGTTTAAATTTTTTAGAAATAAATTTAACTAAAATTTGATCTTGGGACCTCGGGTAACAACTACCAAATTCTTTGTCACTTGCGCTAGAGACAATCAGTGATAATGTGTTGTTTGTTATTGGACTCTTTTTGTGGATAAAGAGACAACAATTTGCTCGTCGATCATTTGCTTCTAGTTGGCATGATAAATAAGGGTTAATTTGCACTACATATATAATTTGGAGAGATCCGAGAGAAAGAAGAAGTTCTTGATCATTTCGACATGACTATCCAACCCTTTTATTATAATATAACGATCTGCATGCTAAGGGTTAAATATCACTAAATAATTTGGAGAGCAAATAATTCTTGATCATTTCAATACAACTATTCAACCCTTTTATATGTTGGCTATTTATTATTGGGCTAAAATATGTCCAACTTCCTGCCCCGTGACAATAGGTCCATGAGACAAATAAGTTGAGTTGGGTGAGCTTAATAAGTTGAGTGGGGGTGTGATCCACAAGAGACTCAACGTCAAGAGGCCCAACAATAGACCCAACGTCCAGATGGGTTGAGTCAGGTCGAAGCCCGCGAGCGCTATGGTTGAGTCCTTAAGTGCGATGGGTGCGCCATTCCTATCAGCACGTACTTTTGGGATAGTTGGTTAGCAAATAATTCTTGATCATTTCAATACAACTATTCAACCCTTTTATATACTACTAATAAAACAATTTGTTGGACTGGTACATTTGGTTCTTACATAATATTCAGGTACTGCATCTATCAGAAAAAAAATGTAATTAACATTCTCTAATAAGGTAGTTAACAACTCGATGCATCTTATCGGTCGTCAACTCGAAATTATCAATGTAGATTAACAATGAGATGTAGTGCTTAGAGATGTCGTTACAGTATTATATGTACTAACTTCTAATTAGCATATTCTAATTACTCTTTTAAACTCCGCACTTATAGGGCGCCTGATATATCGAAGACAAGGAGTAAGATGCTCTATGCGAGCTCCAAGGACAGGTTCAGGAGGGAACTTGATGGCATACAAGTGGAGCTACAAGCGACTGATCCGAGCGAGATGAGCATCGACATCGTAAAAGCGCGAGCTATTTAAATAACTCATTATGCATCTATATATGCATCATTTTCTGGGGGTTTGATTGATCCCCAACCCCCGTGTTGTCGAACATTGGACTTCAATTTATTCATTCTTTGTTTTTTTCTTTTTCTCAGACCGTGTCGTATATTGTGGTACACTATGTATTAATTTGTTTCTTCTTATTCAATCTTCTAAGGAGTATTTATACAACTTTGCTAGCATATGAAAGCATCGTAATGTAGATCAGATTTTCGTAAAATTCATTAATATAGTCATCTATTTTATTGCATACCAAAATTTTTTCTCCTTAATTTTTGTTTCTTTCCCCTTCATAACGAAGAAGTAATTCCAAGATCTTCACATATTTTATTTTTTCAGCTGTGACAAAACACGACCTTATATAGTCTATTGATAATATATATAAGAAAAAATATTAATAATTTAAGTTTTTTCATCTTTGATAATATATTGGCATGAGTTAATGGTGGTATGAATTCCGATTTAATTATACGTACATGCAATGTAAATATCCAACAATATACCGACATTTTGTAGGAAAAATAAATTAAATACGTGCAAATTACAACATTTAGAGAGGTTCTCTGCATTTAATTAGTGTAAATCAACGCGAATTCTCTATGTTTAATTAATCAAGTCCAAACCTCTAAACTAAATTCGACTACTTATCAAAATCCATGGACTCATTAAAGTGGCAAATTTAGATATACATCCACAGTTTTAATTATAACTTGTAATTTTCATAATAACTCTACTTGTTCCTTCTTTCACTGTTTTCTCATTCTATTTTTTATGATCCATCATATGTGAGATGCGACATGATCACAAACGTATATTTTTGGACGATCGAGAATTAACTTGATTGCAATATGAGCAAATTGAAAGGAAAAGATATCCAATAACTTCATTTATGGTTAGATCGTTGCAATTTTTATACAAAATCCTTCAATATAAAGTTGAAATAAACTTCCTTTCGAAATTCTATTGAAAATAGTATTTTTTAAAATTTTCCTACCTTTGGTTTTATAATGCATCGTATTAGGTTTTTCTCTTTTTTTTTATAACAAATATAGACACATTTATTCGTAAACATTCTGTTTTCTGTCTTGGATTTGCTTTTCCTTAGAAACCTAAACCAAAAAGAAACTCTTGGTTTCAAATTAAAATTCTTTTAAGACGGAAATTAAAGTCACCATCAGAAAACATAGATAAATTATTAGTTAAACTCTTTATATTCTGCATAATAATAATAAAAAAAATTAGTAAGGTAGCAGCTACGAAGCCAATCTCTCACAATAAAGTCTCTGAGTCGAATCAAAGGGGGGACGGAGGGAGACAATGCTTTGGATCAAACTACGAAATTAATTACATTATTATCCAGACGCTAGTTTTCTTTATTTTAAAAGATTTAGAAACGGAGCACGAGAGACTCAGATTGAAGGTATTTTTATTCTTCTTTTCATTTTATTTTATTTTTATTTTTTCCTTGAGGAAGGGTTTCGTGGCCTTAGTGTGTTGACCAAGCTTTATTTTCAAAGAGATCAAACAGTTTTGTAATTTTATATATGCTTTGGTTTTGCCCAAGCCTTAAATGAGGCAGTACAAAGAAGTCAAATTTAATTAACACTAGTGTAGGGACCCGCGCGATGCGGCGGGTAGAAATGCTTTATTAAAAATCTACAGATTTGACAAATAAATAAAAACATTAGAAAAAACAGAAGAAATATTTGGAATCATGTTCGGCTCGATAACAGTTCGAATACATATATTTTATATTTATATAATATATATATTTTATATTTATATATATAATAAATAATTATATATATATATATAATACATATTTTTGTTATTTGAGTTTTAGCTCAACTTAAATATAAAGCCCAACTCAATTTTAAAAAGATCCGTTTATATATAAAGTTTCAACCATTAGATCAAAATCTAATAGGTAGGATCTTATAAGTTTGCTTATGGACATCAAAATTACCATGCCATCAGAGAATTAATACGGAATGCAAAGAAACAAAAGAAAAAATATGAAGGAATGTATGACAGTCATACAAATAAATTTTAAAGTAATAATAGTTGGTTTTAAACTACTGTTAAATTGTAAAGGTCTACTTTTCATACATCTCTAAGCCAACAACTTGTATACTATGTTTAGTTTATTAATGCAATATGCTAATTTAATCAGTTTTCTTGATAATTTTACTTTACCAGTTTTTGTGTAACTCAAATAACTTATCTGTGAACAATGGTGTACAACAAAGAAAAATAATTTAAGAAATAATATTCTTAGAAGTTGTAGCCTCCACCCACAACTAAGATCAAAATAGGAATCACTCATCTCATAAGTTTGTTAGAAAATTAATACACTTAAAAGAACACTAAATTGACAAAAAAAAGAGGCAAGGTTATCCAAGATAAGCACAAATCTATTACTAAGGGTAATAAGTTTATATAATAAGTTTATACAAAGTCCAATTTCTATGACATATATTACTTTAATGACAAACAAAGCCAAGATAAGCACAAATTTGGATGAGTATTAAAAGAGAGGAAAAAAAGAAAACCAATTGGCAAACAAAAGCATAAAAAAGAGCACATAAACCAGTAAAAGAAAAAAATATATATAAAAAATCACTGCCGAACTAACTTTTTGACCATAATCCACCTCGAAACAACATTGGAAAAGAAAAACAACATGAAAAAAGAGGAACAAAACTATCTACAAAAGTAAAGGTTCAAAGCCAGAAAAAAAAAAGAATTAACTTTCTTTCTTTACTCGTAGATCTTAAGCAAAACACCTTCTCCCTTAATTGCTAGCCTTTCAACTGCTACAGTTGGCTCCCTGTTCTTCACATTTGTTGCAATACTATCCTTCTTTTAGATTCTTTATGTTAAATTGGACAACAATATCCATGTAAATCTTCATGTAACTGGCACAAAAAGCAACTTCTGGAGTTCTGATATGGTGATGATTACTTGAATATTTTTGTCCAATTTAACTAAGAAGCTTCATGGGAAGGATTAGATTGCCCAATTGTAACCATTGAAAGTTTGGGGACCTGATTGAAACATTCTAAAAAGGTTTAGGGCCCCTTGTACAATTTGCTCGATATCCCTCAAGGGCTAACACTCCTTTATGTTCAGGAAGCACGAAGGGCCGCAGAGAGGGGTTACAATGTGCCCAGGGTGGACGACCGGGTGAACAAAGCTGTCGCAGCGGCCAACAAGGCGGCCAATGCAGCTCGAGTAGCTGCAGTCAAAGCTGTTCAGAAGCGAATCCCAAACAGTAGTAGTGAGATTCCTCCAATCCCAGTTGTCTGAGAGACCTTTACTCTGATATACAAATAAATATACACTCACTTTAGAGAAAGCAGGCTGGTGCCTTCTCTGAGCAAAGGTACAAAGATACAGGGACGGTGGAGCGCACCTTCGTACAGCTTGGTCGAATCCCTCTCATTTGTTGTTCTCGTCATCTTTTCTCTCTTTCATAGACCTTAGAGAGCAAGGGAACTGCTTCGAGCAAACAGTCAGTTATCAAAGGTAGCTAATTGAGGCCGCCAGGTTTCTCTTCGCTTTGTTTCATTTAGTATGCAAATAGATGGGCTCGTTCCCCTTCTGAGGGCATCGCAAATTGTGCGGCTAGGATTCAACCGCCTCTTTGCAGCTTGTATGTATTTGACCTTCTTCTTCTCCCCAGTACTGGCGATAATCGCGAGTTGAGACCTCGTGCTAGTCCGATGTTTCCGTTCGGATATCATAGTTTTCTGAAATAAGATGACAGTCATGATCAACGCTGCTCTGTGTTTGGCTTGTGGATATGCTTTCATTTTATGCGTAATCATCAGGAACTTCTTTTTTTTTTTTTCTTTTTCTTGTTTTGTCTTTTAACTATGTAAAAGTAGAAATGCTAAGAGGTGTTTTTAATGGTAGCAGTTCTTATCTATTACATGGAAGTTGAGAAAAAGCAAAGTCTACTCTAGGATATTATTGAATGTGACGTTGTATGGAGGGCCTCTGACAAAAAAGAAGTCAATAAAAACGGTTCTCTAACATGGACTTTCAAAATACATAACTTCAAGTAATAAATTAACTGAAAACTTAAAAAATTTCAAAACAGTGTGTTGGTCTATACCTTGGAGTGTGCATACAGAATTTGGAGAAGAACCTGACAGCTAAGGTCTGGGGAGAGTTGAGACATCCATCGAGCAGCAGAAAATATAATGTACACGACTTCTTATTCATATGGCCAATCCAAAGATTAGCAGAATATCGCAGTATTCTTTACAACATAACACAAAAATAAAGTATCAGATATATTAGCTACAACTATAGCAATTAAAGTGTTCAATGAGTGGAGTCCGCAGATTACTCAAATTCATCATGAAGCTACTGAAAATAGGCTGATTTTAAGCAACAAAAAAAAAGCAGCGATTCAGAGAACTCATTTTTTGACATTGGAAACCCAGCTTTTCAGTATTACTCTCATAATTTTCATAAGATTACAATATTAAAAAGTTCCTAAAAGAGAACTTGAGGATAATCACAGGACTTTAGTATCCTGCATAGATGTTATTAGTTTCTGATGCAAATTTCTTTTGGTCCTTTTTATATAATTTCTATACTTATGGTTATATGATTTTTTTTTTCTTTTTTTTTTTGTATATAAGCATTTTAGATGTTGTGGATTACACCCTACTTGATTTTGATTTGATGGCAATTACAGTTGAATTTCACACTCGGATAAAAGACGTGTAATTTAATCCTAATGCATTACTCCATAGATTGATTACATATGAAGGGAACTCCATAAGCCTACACACTCAAGCCACATAGAACATTTCGAACCAAGCGCCTAAATCTGTACAAATCAAAGCTCCAAAAATTCAAATTGAAGCCAAATAACTTGAAGAACCAAAACGGAACCGGATTCTGAGAACCAGATAACCTCAATTTAAAATCTAAAAACTAAAAATTTTACAAAATTGAGGACAAATTAGGACTAAATTGTACCTGTCTCCGAAGATCTGCTTCCCTGTGGCCTCGATCTCTTCGACGCTCGAAGAGGAGCCACTCCTCGCCTCGAGGAGCCTCCGCCGGGGAAGAAAGAGAGAGGGAGAGGGGGAGGGGGGGACGCGGAGGGGTTTGGAGAGCGCCGCGGGGAGTTTCGGCATAGGGAGGGCGGGCGGTTTTGGCAGATGAGGGTTCTCGGGGTTTGGGAGATGACGGGTTTGGAAAAGCGCCGCGGGGATTTTTTTTTTTGGATAGAGGGCGGGCGGTTGGGGGGTTGGGAGAGGAGGGGTCTGGGAGAGCGGTTTTGGGAGAGGAGGGGTCTCTCAAGAGAGAGGCTGGGAGGGGGGGGGGGGGGAGGGGGAGGGGGAGGGGGGGGGGGGGGGGGGGGGCGGTTTTGGGAGATGAAGGGGCGGGGGTTGGAGAGAGAGAGAGAGAGAGAGAGAGAGCGAGAATCCACCGTAAGTAAGAGAGAGAGAGAGAGAGAGAATGGATCGACAATCAAATAAAAAAAAATCTCTAATATAAGAGTATAGATTATTTGGTTTTATTCGGTTCAGGGTGGAGCTTTTTTATTTGGTTTTAATTGATTTGGTTCAAAAAATTAAAAGAAAATTTTGATTTAAAGATAAAAATTATATATAGAGAGCAATTGGTTCGGTTCAGTTCAATTATTAGTTCGGTTCAAAAAGTTAAAAGAAAATTTTGATTTTAAAGATGGAAATATATAAAGCAATTGGTTCGGTTCAGTCTAATTATTGATTCGGTTCAAAAAGTTAAAAAAGATGAAAATATATAAAGCAAATAGTTCGGTTGAGTCTAATTATTGTTTCGGTTCAAAAAGTTAAAAAAAAAATTGGTGTTAAGATGAAAATATATAGAGCAATTGGTTAGATTCAATCCAATTATTTGCTCGGTTCAAACAGGTAAAAAAGAAATTTGGTTCAATTATTTGAAGAACTTGAGCCGGTTCAATTATTTGAAGTCAAAGAGTAACAAAGAGAGAAAAACTTGACACGTGGCAATAGAGAGGAAAACTTGACACGTGGCAAGTTGGTAAGAGGAATAATGAATAGTAATAGATTATATTTCGAGTTAATAAAAAAGTCTTAAATCTCCAGATAATTTCAACTCAAGATCATGCACAGCACAGTGCACCACAACCTTGCAATTAACATAAAAATTAAATAATTAATTAATCTTCCATCACATTAATTTAAACCGGAATCGAATCCAATGGATTATTATTCTAGTTAGGAGAGACTCACCTACCTAAAGGGGTCAAAACCCAACGGCTACCTGGCTAAGTCACGCCCCTAAATCAAGTCCGATCCGATCCAACGTCGCTCTATCACTCACTCGGCCAAAACCCGACCTACAAAATCGCCGAAAACCGCTACGGCTACCAAAACCGCTTTTGTTCTTCAACCTCTGCTTCTGCATCTGCTTCTTCTTCTTCTTCTTCTTCTTCTTCATCCCGTTATTCTCTGATCCCTTCGCCATGTTTCTCCTCTTCTCCTCCTAACCCACGGTAACATCTCTCTCTCTCTCTTTTTGCAATTTAGTCCCTATAATTTCGCACATTTCTACGTAACACTCCCCGTCAGATCCCTCGGTTAGATCTGCCTCATTTCTTGTAATTTATCTTGCAATTATTTTTTCGCATATCTCGCTTTTCGTTGACTAATTTTTTTTTAATTTTTTAATTTTGATTTTCAAGAAAGGGAATATAATGGAGGACGATCCCCGAGAGCACGTCGATGCCTCACCTGTGGCCTCGTCCCGGAGCCCCGATCACCGCGGCGAAGCCTCCTTCTCCGGCGCCGGCGACGTAGCAGTAGGGAGCCCGCCGGGCTCCGTCGCCGAGGACGACGGCCTATTCGAGCCCGTCTCCCTGCGCGATCTCGATCGCCCCGCGGCGGCGCCCGGACCCCCCGGCGACTCCCTCCGATCGTCGGCCTCCGACGATCCGAACCGATCCTCCGGGAACGGCGACGACGCCGACGCCGCGTCCCAGGGCTCTGCGCGCGCCGCGATGGAGCTCGACGCCGCCCTCGGCGCGGAGATGCGGCCGCCGGATCGCGGGATCAAGCCGTCGTCCTCCTCGGCGAGCTTCGACTCGTATCAGTCCCCCGCGGAGTCGCCGCGCAGGCCCAGGGCGAAGGCGGCGATGCCCGACGTCCCCCCGGAGCTCGTCCACCTGGTGGACTCGGCGATCATGGGGAAGGCGGAGAGCCTGGAGCGGATCCGATCGCTGGTCTCCGGCGGCGGGAGCCACGATTTCGGCGACGTGTCGAGATCGGTGGTCGACGCGCTTCTCGCGACGATGGGCGGGGTGGAAGGTCTCGACGAGACGACGGGCGCGAGCATTGATTCCGGGAACCCTCCAACTGTGATGCTTAATTCCACAGCTGCCGTGATCGCCGCAGAGCTTATCCCGTGGCTTCCTTGGGAAGGCGACTCGGCGACGTACATGTCTCCGAGAACCAGAATGGTCAGAGGGTTGCTGATGATTCTTAAGGCTTGCACGCGAAACCGCGCGATGTGCTCGGCTTCTGGTTTGCTAGGTGTCCTCCTGGAGTCCGCGGAAAGGATGTTTCTTGGTAGAGTATCTTGGGACGGGATGCCATTGTGTCAGTGCATTCAGGTTTTAGGGGGCCATTCGTTGAGTGTCAAAGATCTTTATTCCTGGCTCAATGTGATCAAGAAAACTCTTTCTACCGATTGGGCGATGCCGCTGATGCTGTCGCTCGAGAAGGCTGCGGGGAGCAAGGAATCCAGAGGACCGGCTTCCACGTTTGAGTTCGACGGTGAAAGCTCCGGCCTGCTTGGCCCGGGAGAGAGCCGGTGGCCGTTCTCTAATGGGTATGCTTTTGCTACTTGGATTTACATCGAATCCTTTGCTGATAGTCTCAACACGGCAACTGCTGCTGCAGCCATTGCGGCAGCTGCAGCAGCCAAATCGGGTAAGTCATCTGCCATGTCGGCAGCGGCGGCGGCAAGTGCTTTGGCAGGAGAAGGGACCACTCACATGCCGAGGCTTTTTAGCTTTCTGTCTTCGGATAACCAAGGAGTGGAGGCCTACTTCCATGGGCAGTTCTTGGTGGTGGAGAGCAGCAGCGGGAAGGGAAGGAAATCGTCTTTGCATTTCACTTTCTCCTTCAAGCCGCAGTGCTGGTACTTTGTTGGGTTGGAGCATGTGTGCAAGCAGGGTTTGCTTGGGAAGGCCGAGAGCGAACTAAGGCTGTATGTGGATGGACACCTTTACGAGAGCCGGCCGTTTGAGTTTCCGCGCATCTCGAAGCCTCTGTCGTTTTGCTGCATAGGGACGAACCCACCTCCGACCATTGCTGGTTTGCAGCGCCGCCGCCGGCAATGTCCCCTTTTTGCAGAGATGGGTCCTATTTATATCTTCAAGGAGCCCATCGGGTTGGAGAGAATGACTCGCCTGGCTTCAAGGGGAGGTGATGCATTGCCTTGTTTCGGAAATGGGGCAGGGTTACCGTGGTTGGGGACAAATGACCATATTAGACGCCTGGCGGAAGAGAGCTACATGCTGGACAATGAGATCGGAGGAAGCTTGCATCTTCTTTATCATCCCAGTCTACTCAGTGGTCGGTTCTGTCCGGATGCTTCACCCTCTGGTGCAGCAGGTTGGTTTCCCCTTCATAGGTTGCTTGTTTTCTCTAAATCCATCTTTCCTTGAGATTTAAATCTCATGAAACTATAGGAAAATACATCCATTTCGTAATACAGAAGTTCTTTTCAAAACTATGGCTTCACAATCGCTGCTCATAAACATATGGTTTTGAATTTAAATCACACTATTGCCTGTGCATTTGTGATCCTGGGTCCGCAATTAATATAGCTGCTTTTGAATGATGTGCCTAGGTTTTTACTATGCTATCTATGCAAGGGTTTCTACTTGGTTCTTTCTAATGTCCTTTTCAACTAATATAGCTTGGTAAAATAGTGGAAGATTGGCTTCCATTAGCTATCACCTTGGTAGAATAGTTTTAAATGTGCTTCTTGCCATTTTTGGGAAAAAAGAAAATGGATCGCTATCTTGGGTTATAATGTCGCATTCACTCTCTTTTTTCTGCTCGGGAAAAAAAATGTTTATCCGTTGAGAAATTTAATCTACTTCGGTCGCGTATTTTCGAGTTGTCATGACTATACCACTTCTTTCTTTTTATGCAGTTAGTGGATAGTCACAGCATTCAGCATTTCTGTTTTTGAAATCACTGAAATCTTATTATTTACTTTCTTGAGATTGGTGCTGCATTTTTGTTACATGTTATTGTGCATCCAGTGCAAGCTAAGGGTCTTGCATCTGATGCTATTTTTGTACTTGATTTTTCCAGGTGTTCATCGGAGGCCTGCTGAGGTTCTTGGTCAGGTACATGTTGCTTCTCGAGTGCGCCCTGTAGAATCCTTATGGGCCTTAGCCTATGGGGGTCCGATGGCTTTGCTTCCACTGACAGTGAGCAATGTACAGATGGATAGCCTGGAACCTAAGCTTGGTGATTTTCCTTTATCTCTTGCTACTGCTTCACTTTCTGCCTCTATTTTTAGAATTATCGCCATGGCGATTCAACATCCCGGAAATAATGAAGAGTTATGTCGAACACGGGCTCCAGAACTTTTGTCAAGGATACTACATTACCTTCTGCGGACACTTTCTGCTCTGGACCTTGGGAAACAAAATGGCTTAAGTGATGAGGAGCTTGTTGCTGCAATAGTGTCTTTATGTCAGTCTCAGAGAAATAATCATACACTTAAAGTGCAGCTTTTTACTACTTTGCTATTGGATCTTAAGATGTGGAGTTCGTGCAATTATGGTCTGCAGAAGAAACTTCTGTCCTCACTTGCAGACATGGTTTTTACAGAGTCTGCTTGCATGCGGGATGCAAATGCTCTCCAAATGCTTCTTGATGGCTGCAGAAGGTGCTATTGGGTTGTTCGCGAAGCAGATTCCATTGATACTTTCTCACTTCATGGAGCATCCAGGCCTGTTGGGGAAGTCAATGCTCTGGTCGATGAGCTGTTGGTGGTAATTGAGCTATTAATAGGAGCTGCATCTTCTTCATTGGCTGCTGATGATATTCGTTGTTTGATAGGTTTTGTTGTTGACTGTCTGCAACCTAATCAGGTACATTCCTATTCTGTATTCTGTACTATAATATTTTTCAGTTAAAACCTTAAACAGCACTCCCTTGATTGTCTTTGAGAAATTTATTGGGAAACCTACTAATGAATTGCATAATGTAGATATTGAGGTTGTTTTCACAGCGATTTAAGAGATATGTACTGTAAGTTACTAAAAACTGCAGCTGTAATCTTGTTGAAAATCTTTTACCAATATTTTCGTTCTTATTTTTCAGTGTAAAGGATTAGCTTGGGTCACAAAAGATTTTTTTTTTAGTATTTATTTGTCGCGTTTATCACAAGTATTCTCACTTTGAAACTATAAAAGCTACAATTCTTGGGCTTTGAAGCATTTCCTTCATTTTGTACCTCACTAGCATCCTGTCATATGACATTTTTCTTCCATGTTTTTTTGCACTTATTTCGTTATACTAGTATTGTAATGCAGTTATGCCTATATCTGGTTTGTTAATTGTTTGCTGAAAAGTTAAACTTGTACTTAATTCCTTCCAGGTTGCAAGGGTTCTGCACCTCATCTACAGATTGATCGTGCAGCCCAACACTCAAAGGGCTCGAACATTTGCTCAAGCCTTCATTTCCTCTGGGGGGATAGAAGCACTTCTTGTTCTTTTGCAGAGAGAAGCTAAAACTGGTGATCATTATATTGTTGAAACACATACTGTCTCGGGTACTGATGATGCCTCAAAGATTGATTCTAAAGTAGAAGCTACTATTAGTGAAACGGAAGGCCAAGATAAGCAACTTGAATCACCCGTACAAAGCCAGGCTGCCTACCCTGAAGTGGGCATGCAAGATGAACCCTCCAATAATGGTTCTTTGAATACTCCCTCTGGCTTAAACATTGAAAGAATGACTTCTGCATCAGAGAACCAACTTCTAAGAAAATTGGGTGGCATTAGTTTCTCAATTACTGCAGATAGTGCCAGGAGTAATGTGTATAATATCGATAATGGTGATGGCATTCTTGTTGGGATAATCCACATATTGGGTGCTTTAGTCATGTCTGGTCATGTGAAATTCAGTCCCAGTGCTACTGCTTCTAGTCTGCCAGGCAACCTTTTGAACACTGTTCCTGAAGAAGGGAGTACGATGTTCGACGATAAAGTTGCTTTACTGCTTTTTGCACTTCAAAAAGCTTTCCAAGCTGCCCCAAAAAGGCTTATGACTTCTAATGTCTACATGGCTTTAATTGCTGCTGCGGTATGGCTAAAATACTTCTCTGAGCAGTTAACAAGTTATTTTTTAGTATATACCCGGACTTGTTAATATTTAAAGGCTAACATTTCCAACATTTTCCATAATTTGTCTCATTTTGAACATAATTTTGGGATATCTGTATGTAAATAGTGTATTAACATTTAAGACTTAATGACCAAGCACAAGCATTTGTATTGAATACAGATATGCTTTTTCATAGAAGGAATGTGATGTCATTTCATTAATGAAGAAAATCATGTACGTGCTTTCGGGTCTTCATAACTTTGATTAACCTTTGTTTAACTCTAGTTTAACATGAATGGAAATGATTTCCAGTGTGAGGATCTAGCTCAAATGAGCACTATTGCACGAGGAAAGACTCTTTTTTAGCTGTTTTATGTATTGGTATTGGTTAATTTTCCCCATAGGGAAATGCCTGGCTAATATTTTGTTATTTTAATATTTACAGTTAACGTCATATTTTATGAATTTTGTCAAAACCCAATTCATGAAACTGAAATTAGGAAGTTCTGGCTGCTTCAGTCTTTCACGTTCTTTTGGTTGAACAAACAGAGTTATTCATGCCTTTTTAGTAATGTATTAACTGCAAGGTAACATGAATACACCATATAGAGGGACATAACTCTTTTTCTTCAGTTGTATCTTGATATAGTAAGTTGGTAGCATGTTATAACTTAATATGGTATGACATTCTGCCAGGCTATTGACTTAGGGTGCTATTCCTTAAGAGAATAAGTTGTTACTAAGGTACTTTAATTTTTTCTATTTTGATAATTCTATTGTGCAAGCAGTAAACCAGTTGGGCTCATGTTTTGGACTCTGTAAAAATTAGTTAATCACTATTTTAGCAATACTATCCTCATTAATTTGAGTGAGTGCATATTTCCTTTGGTCTTAAAGCCTGTGCATTTTCTCAAAAACTCTCCGCATTTTCTCTTATTTTCTAAACCAGGAGAAATCTAAGCAGTCATGTTACTATAATGCAGATTAATGTTTCTTCAACTGATGATGGCCTAAATCTATATGATTCTGGTCACTGCTTTGAACATGTTCAACTTTTATTGGTTCTCCTTCGTTCTCTTCCATATGCTTCCAGGGCATTGCAGGCTCGAGCTATACAGGTAATGCACTTTGAATTCTGAAGTGACTTCTTGTGATAAGTGATGTAGCACTTCATATGGGGCTACCCTCATTCTTA
Organism: Puya raimondii; assembly: GCA_016920855.1. NCBI lineage: Eukaryota > Viridiplantae > Streptophyta > Magnoliopsida > Poales > Bromeliaceae > Puya > Puya raimondii. Next base: position 105,266,064 of record JABWPP010000050.1, on the reverse strand, counting down.
TATTTTATATGCGTAATACTTTTCTAGAAATCATTTTGATGACTTACTGATTTATGTAAAGAACTCTATGCTACTTACTTGCACGTGAACTTCACTGCAATTGTGCAAGCATTTTATGAACATAATTTGGGACTTGCAAGTTACTAACCAGAAATTGACTAAAGGAAGACAATCCAATCAAGAAAGCAACCCAAAAGGAGCTTTTCTCTGAACTGCTAAAGGACCAATTATACTGCAAATTTCAGGATTTTGATTACAGTCATATACTTCATAACTGAAGAAATAAGAAGTTAAGTATTTGAGATCTAAACTCACAATAATGGTCCATGTAAACTTTAAATAATGCCCTATAGTTGCAATAGTCTAATAGGAACAGATTAGGGCTGAGAACAAGCCTTCAATTATCAATGAATTATCTGAAATATTCTTGTATAGTTAATTTTCTAAATATTGATTGCTAATCTCTATGACATAGTTCTTTAGGGGTATATAAGCATGGTCTCTTGCTTCTTGATAACACACATAAAAATGTGTATTTTCTCATGTAACAGTCAAAGACAATTGGAATAATGTACTTAATTTCCCCCCAAAGTTGTTAAAAAGTTGTCCTTTTTGAGTTTTGGTTCTTTGTATTATAATATGCTAAGCTTCTTGTTGCTCAAAGTAGCTGATAATAGTTGTTCTGCATAAAAGAATTAACTACTTGCATGGTAGTTATGTAAATTACTTCGGAAAATCTTTTTATGGCCCTGCGTAGAAGAAAATTTGTGGATTCTACTTGAAGTAAATCCTTGGAACTTTAATGCTACGAAAAAGGCTGGTTTCTAATCAGGTAATGGCAGAAATTCAGGCATCATGCTTTTGCTCTTTTGAGTCTTGATTTAGAATAATGTTAAAAGTGTGATATAATGTTTTAGTTCTAAGTTTTGTTGTTGGTGTTTGGCTGACTGACTACCAGTGTTTCTTCAAAATTTTCTAGTTTGTGAAACACTGAAACATCTGAAGTTCCCTTTCTATGTGATTTCAGGATCTTCTGTTTTTGGCTTGCAGTCATCCAGAAAATAGAAGTACTCTCACTTCCTTGGCGGAATGGCCTGAATGGATTTTGGAAGTTCTTATATCTAATTATGAGGTATTTAAAATAATGTTGTTTGACAAACAGTACTCTGATTTGCTCCAAAGTAGGAGAATTCTCCTGCAAGCTAATGTTTCTGTGATATAAGAGTCTGCGTTACTCTCATCAAACTGTGCTTTTGTTTGTTTTTCCATTTTGAGTTATGGCATTTGTGCATACAGATGGGTGTTAGCAAAGACGCCAATGGTGTAAGCATTGGCGAAATTGAAGACCTCATACACAACTTTCTCATTATAATGTTAGAGCATTCGATGCGTCAAAAGGACGGGTGGAAGGTATAAATTGAAATTTTTCCTTACCTTATTAGAGCCTTAAATTTTCTGAGAAATAATATTCATATTTTCATGCTCAGGATGATTCAATGGTTGTTATGAAACAAGGGATCAGAAAACATTATACCAATTCATACTGTAGATACCACATCATACCTGCTAATTAAAATGATGTCATAGTCTCTTGGATGGATTTCTGTACCTATTTTTGTAGTTTCATGGGCCACTGACGAGTCACAGATGCATTAGATTTAGAGTAAGTATAATTTTTGATAGATCATATAATTATCTATTTTTCAGGATGTGGAAGCAACAATTCATTGCGCAGAATGGTTATCAATGGTTGGTGGATCTAGTACAGGAGACCAACGAATCAGGTAAAGGAGCAGAAACTGTCTCACCTTAAAGAATAATAGCACTATGTATTCTTATTTTATGCTTATAATGTTGCTTGTGAATCATTTTTCATCTCTTAAAAGGAAACTTATGTAATGTGAGCTGGTATAACTTAATTGTAGTATTAGTTTTATACAGACTTCACATTTGATAGTTCAAATATCCATTTAATTTATTTAAAGCAATATATTTATTTGGGAACCTGCCAGAAAGAAAAGGTATGGTAGAGTGTTATTTATCTGATGACAAATGTTCGAAAGTTGAAACTATCATTTTAACTTTTTTGGAGACCTGTTTTATTTGATTTTGCGGACCTAAGTTTGTGGTTCCTCTTATTTTTATTCTTCATTCTTTTAGCTCAATTTCATTATTATTTTTTTCTATTTTGTAAGCTATTCTGGAATGAATTTGTTGGCTTGTTTAACAAATTTTTTCCCTCTTCAACTTTTATAAGAATTTGTTATCTGGTTTTCCAGATAGCAATTCTCACTGCTTGTACTAATTCATTTTCTTATCCATGAAGACGCGAAGAGTCTTTGCCAATTTTCAAAAGAAGGTTGTTGGGTGGCCTCCTTGATTTTGCTGCTAGGGAGCTTCAAGTGCAGGTACCTGCTTCTTATTTGATATGCTTGGGTTTTTTTAGTGGGCACTTAAATATTAGTTGTAGTTATGTGTATTTCATTCTGTCTCTTTCTTAATTTGATGAACTGCTATTTTTCAGTTCACTTAGATTTGACTATTTACCAATTAACAACTGAGTAGCTACAAGTTGGTTCCAATTCGATTTGGTGCCGAACAAGTTGATGTGACACCCCCAGTATTTGGGATAGTCCTATATACAAGATATAGTAGGAGTGTAGGACTAAACCTCTCAAGCCGGCTATAACATTTTGGGCGGTTGTTAGGCCTAAGAGGTTAAGAGGGTTGAGCGAGTCTAGAGTTAGAGTAATTCTAGGATGGGTGGCCTTTTTGGGAAGCGGGGTGTTATAGTTGGTATTAGAGCTAATCACTAGCCGGAAATAGGTATGACAATTATACCCATGTCCCCGCCAACTCCGCGGGGACCCGACCCGAATGGGGCAGGTTCGGGGACCTTTTCCTCTCCACAGGGGCGGGGGCGGGATGGAGACGGAGAAGATACTTCCCGATCCGCGGGGTCCCCAAAATAGAAAATTGTAAATATATTGTAAAATATAATTTTTTATATAAATCAAAATAAAATCTTTAATCTACTTTTGATAAATGCATGGAGAACACTTAACTATAGGCTATACTGAAATTGATCTTCAATTTTTTTATTTGAGACTTAGTTATGTTAAATTTTATTAAATTTAATGACTTTATTACTTATCAACTATTAATTGGTCTATCATATGGTTCTTAATCTATTTATAACTATAGAATGTTAGATTTTATGTCTTTATTATATTTATAATTTAATCAAATATTCTTAACCTATTTAATTTTTATATAGTATATTAGTTAAATAATATTTGACTGCTATATATATTTAGTAATTTAATGTGTGATACTTAATAATTTGGCAATGAAGAAAAAATAAACTTAACAATTAAATAAAATTTAAGCTAATGTGAAAAAAATAAATTACAGTTAATTAAGTTTTAAATATAAATCAATTTAATATAAATTTTTAAAAATCCGTGGGGCCCCCGCGGAGATGGGGATCCCCACGGACGGAGACGGGGGTATTCTCCCCTTGTTGGTGGGGACAGGACGGAGACGGAGGTTGTAAATACCCACGGGGATAGGGAAGGACCCTTCATCCCAGCCCCGCCCCGCTCCATTGCCATTCTTAGCCAGAAGTGTGAGATGAGTCTCGGCTGAGTCAGGGTCATTAAGCGGGTGAGAGCGCGGCTCCCCAGTTGATGACCGTTGTGGGTGGAGTGCGGCTTCCTACAAGGCGGGCTAAGGCTAGCGAGACGAGTCTCACATCGCCTAGTTCTCGTGAGTGTGCTTGAGCCTGATGAGGACGTCAGGGCTTAAAGGGGTGGGAGGAATGTGACACTCCCAGAATTTGGCATTGTCCTATATATAAGGTATAGTAGGGCTAATCCTTTTATCCCGTCTATAACATTTTGGGCGGTGGCTAGACCTAAGTGGTTAAGAGGGTTGAGCGAGTTTAGGGTTAGAGTAGTTTTAGGATGGGTGACCACCGTGGGAAGCGGGGCATCACAGCTTCAGCCATAGCTTCAGCTCAGCTTGTTAAGGATCCAAAATAGCTTGGTTTGGATGGACCGCAAGTGACGATGCACTTAGCCTGAACACACCAAAAGAAGTTTTGGCTTGAGATCAGTTGTTTTCTTTAAGCCATACTTGCCAATCTGAGCCGGTAACTCTTGATTAGGTGTCTAATGCTATTCTCTTAGCATTTGTTTTTTATTTCTTTTTTTTTTTTAGGGTGGGGGGGGGGGGTGTGGTGTGGGAGGGGAGATGGGGTGTGGTTTCTAAAACGGCATGATGAAGTTAGCTTTCTCATTATTTCTAATGCATTGATGATATTCTTCATAAAGTATATATCTAGTTGTTACTTGACAATTGGAGGTGCCATGATAAATGTCTTCATCTAGCTTTTCATCTGCAGCAGACTCAACTGATTGCTGCAGCAGCTGCCGGTGTTGCTGCTGAGGGTTTATCACCGCAAGAAGCAAAGGCAGAAGCAGAAAATGCTGCCCAACTTTCTGTTGCATTGGCTGAGAATGCAATTGTCATTTTAATGCTGGTAGAAGACCATTTAAGGTTGCAAGGACAGCTATTTTGCAATTCCCGTTCAGTTGATGGTGTTGGATCCCCTGCCACGGGGACTTCATCTGCCCCCAGTCGTTCAAATTCTTTAGATCAAGCTGGTAGTGAATCTATGGACACTCTGGGTTCAAGGAGGTCATCGTTGTCCGGTGACTCAGGAGGTCTTCCATTGGATGTATGTAATTTTCTTTAATGCTGTTATGTTACTTTTTGCGATTTTTCGAATGTGGCTTCCATTCACTTCTTTCTCAAGCTGAAATTGTATTCTGTTATCTAAAATCACATAAAATTTCATATATTATTTCTTTTCTTGTCTGGTTTGCTATTTGAACTTAAAATTTAGGTTTTATGTGCGACTAGATGAGTAATTCAACTTCAGCTATATTGTGATTTGCCAATCAGTATTGAGCTGTACTGGCTAAAATACACAGAGTGCATGCAGTAGCTGCTATGCTTAATATGTGATAGTCTCAAAGATATGAACTCCTTGCATGCTTGCAACTTTAAAAATACCACAAAAATTTTGTTTAATATTAGCATCCATGAACTTCTTTGATACCTATCATTACCTTTAATTGGTATTAGTTAGCTTAATTGGTAAAGTTCCACCATCTAGATTCCAGCTTATACATATTTTTATATGAATGATTTTCTGAAAAGATTTGTTGTTATGGCTATCCTCTCGCAATGGCTTCTTTCAATGTATGTGGTATGCTCCATAAAATATTAATTTTGTTTTAATTCCTTTCTTACAAAATAATCTGTAATTTCAATTAAGGTCTCAAGTTTCTGTTTCCGCCTGATTTTGTCTTCCTTTAGTGATGCATAATGTGCTTCTAATCAGGTTCTTGCTTCCATGGCTGATGCGAATGGGCAAATTTCTGCAGCAACCATGGAACGCCTCACTGCAGCTGCGGCTGCCGAGCCTTATGAATCTGTTAGACACGCGTTTGTTTCTTATGGTAGTTGCGTTCTTGATCTTGCTGAGGGTTGGAAGTATAGAAGCCGACTGTGGTATGGTGTTGGCCTTCCCACCAAATCAACAATATTTGGTGGTGGCGGAAACGGTTGGGATTCTTGGAAATCCGTTCTGGAGAAGGATTCCAATGGAAACTGGATCGAACATCCACTAGTGAAGAAATCTGTTGCCATGCTTCAGGCACTTCTGTTAGATGATTCTGGGCTTGGTGGTGGTCTTGGTCTTGGAGGTGGATCTGGCACTGGGATGGGGGTTATGGCTGCACTCTACCAATTGTTGGATAGTGATCAGCCATTTTTGTGCATGCTGCGCATGGTGCTTCTTTCGATGAGGGAGAATGATAATGGGGAAGATGATATATTTATGAGGAACATCAGCATAAAAGAAGGCATATCAGAAGGAATAGGCTATCGAACTGCGAATGTGATGCCTTTAGAGAGTAACAACCGCTTATCGACAAGGAAACCCCGTTCAGCACTACTTTGGAGGTAGGATTGTGTGGAGTTGTTTTTGCCATAAATATCATTTTGTTGCACATTTCTTTCTTGTACTTGATACTTACGTATTTTATTCTATTTTCTTCTTGATCTGCCATTTGCACATAGAGCTGCTATTACCAGTAGGAACATGCAATTTCCTATTTTCTCCCTTAGCAAGGACAATCATGTTCTGCAGAATATGATTTATGTCTGCCTTCCGTGGCACATTTTGGAAGAGAATTCTTGATTTGATTCATGCTTTGTCCAACCCTGGATTTATCATGTATGCTTTATGATGTTGTTAAGTATTTATATTAGAAGATTGTTAATGCCATGGTCCTACTAACAATTTTCAATATACCCATTTGGCAATTTCGTTATTTTCCATAAACTGTATGAGATGAAGTGCTAACTAATATTGATTTAGTTACTTAGCTCGTTGTACTTGATCAATTCAATCAAGGTAAGGTCTGAGTTGGTTTTGAAAAAATATTACTAAGTAATTATTCAAAATGATCTATGAAGTCCTGAACAAGTAACACGTTAAGATCAAGGATTTAAGTGCCTATTGACATAGGGCAATGCTCAATTTGCCGTACCGTGCCGACAAGATATCGGCACGATATGATCCCCGTGCCGATGGCATGACTCAAAACCTCCTTTCTTTGAAATCAGCAAGTAGTTGCTTCAATAAAGTGCACAAGATTTGATAAAGATATATAATAAGCAATTAGAATATATTGGTGCCAAGTAAAATAAATATTTTTGTGACCGGCACACGTTGGCATGGCACGGCACGTACCGTGTCATACAGGACTAGCAAGTTTTCGGCACGATCCCGTGCCACAGCATTATCCTTGGTTAAGATAATAGCAATTGATTCTAATGTTGCCTTTGCTTGTCGTAGAAGATATTTCTGCTGCATTTTTATTATTTCATTTGAACTCATATTTGCAACTTAGGTACATATGGTAATCTTTCTCAGAATCCAGCTATGTTTAAGTTAAATGCAATGATTATTTCTCTCTTGTTGGTGCATCAGTATTTACATTTTTTATTACATTTCTGGGTTTGTTTAAGAGTTTTGTGCTAACAATATGCTGATCGTGTACAGTGTGCTTGCACCAATTCTCAACATGCCTATAGCTGAATCGAGGAGACAGAGGGTGTTGGTTGCTTCTTCAATTTTGTATTCTGAGGTTGTTAAATTTTTCTTTGCTGTGAAAGTTCATTATTCAAGTAAAATATCTATGCTATTGTTCCAGGGAAATGTAGCGATACTCTCTATGTACAGTTCCTTTAGAAATTTTAATGTCTATGTAGATGTGAGCAAATAGAATCAGAAGGATCAAGATACTTAGTGCAAAATGTTAGTATAAACTATTGCTTGCATGGAATACAAACTCTTTGTAGTTGAAACTTGAAGGAGAAATTAATTTGTGACAGTGGTATAAGGATGATGAAATTGTTGTGTCGAAAGTTGTGCTAGAGGAATCAAACAATGCAATCTACATCTTTTTCTAAATTTGCTCATCCGACTTCAACTTTGGTCTTTATGTCTTAAATTCTTATAATTGTGGAGATGTTAGCATTCCGGCTAAAAAAAGAAAATTAATGGTGGGAGCAAATTTATGAATTGGCTGAATTTGCTCTGGATTCTTAGCAAGTTGAAAGCCCTCTATTAGATAGCGGAAACAAGAGTAGTTCTTTGTCATGTTATTTCCTTATGACGATGCTTTCAGCTTACTAATTCTGGAACTCAGCAATCAAGAGTGATCTGGTCCCTTAACCTCAAAATTATGCCTATAATTATTTTTTTATTCCTTCATTTCTAGAATCGTTATCCATCAGAGATTTTTCACAACAAGGTTTTTCTATATTTCACCTCTTGATGCAGGTGTGGCATGCCATTGGCAGGGACCGAAAACCTCTACGGAAGCAGTATGTTGAGGCAATTATACCACCATTTGTAGCAATCCTAAGACGGTGGCGACCACTTTTGGCTGGTATTCATGAACTTACTTCTTCAGATGGTCAAAATCCTCTCATTGTGGATGATCGCGCATTGGCAGCGGATGCACTGCCTGTTGAGGTGAATGTGGAACTATGTTATTTTACTAGTTAGCTTCTTTTCATGTCCGATAGTTGAATTGTTTCCGATTTTCTTTTAGATTCATGTTCTAATCTTCAAAGTACGACATTATAAGACCTTTTATTTTCTAGCAAACCTGCTTTATATCATTTATTATTTTAATACGACATAAAGGCTAGATTTAGCTGTATTACCTACCTTTTATTGTTTCAAGAATATCCTCTGCTTTTATTCTTGTTCTAGCTACTTAATTGAGTGGTCGATTTAATGCTGAGCTTTCTTGGGGTTTTCAAGTGCAGTTGGTCTTCATTTTGACTTAATGTGTCAATATAGTGAAATCTGTAAATATCCAGCTTTTTTTCTCTTTGTAATAAATTCTTGGGTGAATTCCGTTCGGCTGAATGTTGAAACTTTATGAATATCTTGCACCACATGTCCATAGCTTAACACTTACTGCATGACAAGATTAGTAATGATCTTCTAACTCCAATGCAGGCTGCTCTTTCAATGATATCTCCTGGCTGGGCTGCTGCTTTTGCATCACCGCCCGCTGCTATGGCACTGGCGATGATTGCTGCTGGTGCAGCTGGTGGAGAAACAGTGATGCCCACACGGAACACTCTACATAGGCGTGACACATCTTTGCTTGAGCGTAAAGCAGCTAGACTGCATACATTTTCGAGTTTTCAAAAGCCTGTCGACACACCTAGCAAGTCCGCTCCTGTACCAAAGGATAAAGCAGCTGCAAAGGCAGCTGCTCTTGCCGCTGCACGTGATCTAGAACGAAATGCTAAGATTGGCTCGGGCAGGGGCCTCAGTGCTGTGGCAATGGCAACATCAGCTCAAAGGAGAAGCGCAAGCGATACCGAGCGTGCAAAGAGATGGAATATTTCCGAAGCCATGGGCGCGGCTTGGACAGAATGCCTTCAATCTGTCGATTCCAAATCGGTGTCGGGGAGGGATTTTTCAGCTCTTTCTTATAAGTATGTTGCTGTTCTTGTGGCAAGTTTTGCTTTGTCAAGAAACATGAAACGCATAGAGGTATGGCCGGCATGAACTGTTTTGCATATGATGCTTTAAAGTTGGCTAGTGTACTTAATTTAGCATCTGCAGGTGGATAGGCGTGCGCTAGTTGATGTTTTAGATAGATACCGTTTGTTAATCGGGGCTCGTGCATGGCGAAATCTTCTTCATTGCTTGATAGAGATGAATGGGCTTTTTGGACCTTTTGGAGACCTTCTATGTAAATCTAGCCGTGTATGTATACTGAATACTCATATATATTTGTCTTACATCTTTTCTTTTATTTAGTTAATGCTGATATAGTGCAAATGCTGTATTGAGTCCTTATTTTCTTCTTAACTAAAATATTCACATGGACTGCCATCCATCCTCTATGCCCACAGATCTTCTGGAAGCTAGATTTTATTGAAAGTTCGTCGAGAATGAGAAGGTATATGAAAAGGAATTATAAAGGAACTGATCATTTGGGTGCTGCTGCTGATTATGAGGAACGACTTCTCCTTAACTCTGGTGCAGAACCAGATGGACTCCATACAGATGATAAAGACTCTTCATTTACAACCAGCCTTCCTGGAAGTGCTTCTATTATAATGGAGGATGCGATGTCAATTGGTGAAAGGACTGAAGATGATGAACAGATCGAAGGTGATAATACTAGTAACAATATTGACAATCCGCAAAGACGGTCATCAACTGCTGATCAATCTTTGGAGGATAGGAATTCTGGAACTTCTGGCGATCATAACTTGGTTCAATCTGCACCAATAGTTGCTCCTGCTTATGTTCTTAGTGAGAGCGATGAAAGAATCATTGTTGAGCTTCCTTCTTTAATGGTGCGACCACTGAAGGTTGTACGAGGAGCCTTCCAAGTAAGTAATATTGAATGTTTGTGCTCTTTTATTATAGTTCGTCCTTTAAAAATGTAGCAGAATTGCTATATATAATTACTGGGTGCACTTTGTCTGATATTCATGATATATGTATTTTCTCTTGATCTGTCTTGTGAGTTCTTCTTTGAGCCTTCTTATATCGTGATTTAGCCTGCCCCTATGGTTAAAAGCTTGTAGGATGATAAGAACTTGAGTTTTGGTGAGTTTGTCAAAGCATATTTTATGGTCATTTTAGCCTAATTTGTATGTTACCTGCTGAAGATTCTCTGAACTGACAAGCTTGCACCTCTGCAGTTCTACGACAGTCTCATAACTTATCAAAATAGTGGTCTTGCATGTAAAAGAGACATTAGTTTTTGTACCTTACAAGGATAATATGTTTATTGTGTTATTTTCTTGAAATTTTATCTGAAGGCAGTACTGAGTCTTCTGACCTAAACTTCCTTCTTCTCTTTATTTCAAGAATTCTTATGTCAAGGTCATTTTTGTATGCGCTGCTAATTGGAAGCACTTAAATAATAGTGATCCTGAATTCCTGATATTTCGAGAACTGCTACGTAGTTCAAATGTTTATGATAATCTTCCTTGTTCTTATTTTATCACTGTTGTCTTCGTCCTCCTGCACTTGCTTATGACAGTTTTAGTTTTCTCTCATTAAGTGGTTAACTTTAGAGGGCATCGCTTGTTGTAATGGTTAAATATTTCCCATGTACCTTCGTTGCAAATGTAAGCAATAGAAGCAACGTTGCCAATTAGGAGGTTAAGTTTGCATTCATCTTGTCCTCTCAGAGCCCGCAATGGCGGGGGTCTTCTGCACCAGATGCCCTTTTTAATTTTTAACAGCTGTCTTCTTTTTACTTAAGTTTGGCATTTCCTGAGTACCACACTTCTTTATTTTGGGTACTTCTGCTTCATCATACTTTTTTTTTTTTTATTTACTACGTTCAAGTTTCAGTGATGACTTCGTTTTTACAGATAACATCAAAGAGAATTAATTTTATCGTTGACGAGAATGCAAGTAGCAGTTCCTCAGAGGAAGGGGTGTCTACCAGTAATCAATACAATGAGCGAGAAAAAGATCGAAGTTGGTTGATCACTTCCCTTCATCAGATATTTAGTAGAAGGTGCATGTCTGTATGCTGTTAACCTTGCTATATGCTAGGAGCTGAATTGTGAATTAATCTGTATCAAAAGATAGTTATTCCCTCTCATTTTGAAAAAAAAGAAAAGAGAAAATGAATAGTTATTCCCTCGAAGTTTTTTAATTAATAGGCTTACAAATTTTTATAATTGTAAAAATAGTCTTATAAAAAATTTATTTACAAAATTAGGCATATGCGGTGAATGAATTACCGCATTCTAAATGCGGTAAATCATTCACCGCTTTCTTCAAAAAATTATAACTATTTTTAGTATTTAATATTATATATCTTTTAAAGTTTGGATATAAGAAATATATAAATTAGGATAAAAGCGGTGAATGATTCACCGCTTTTACCGGTCTACTTTTACAAATAATAATTTTATATGCCTAGTTTTACATTTAAAATTTTTGGCAGGGTTATTAGTCCAAAAACTCCTATTCCCTCTCATTTTGAAAAAAAAGAAAAGAGAAAATGAGGTAAAAAATAGCAGTTATGTTCACCAACATAGTAATAGGATTACATGTAAATTACTAGAAATGACATTCGCTGCTACATGTTCTTCAAGCTATATCTTCTCACCATGCAGAAAAAAGTTTATGCTGATTCCCCTTTTTTCTTTCACATAGTTCTCTCTTATAACAGAGTGTGCCTAATTGCGAAAGTGAAATAATGGTGGATGTTTACTTACTTTTGGAATATTAAAATGGAGTTGGAAACTTGATTATGGAGAGCATAGAAACTTCTGAATCTTCCAAAGTTCATTTTGTTGCTACTTCCAATGTTTAAGAATTAGTGTCTTTTGACTCTTTTCCACTTTGTCTCTTTCTGCATGCATGCATCTGCACTTCATTAAATTGTTTATTACAGAAAAGAGTGTCTATATGGATTAACATTTTTCGGTATATATTTTTCCTGCTTGTCTTGCATTTTACTGAAATGTGTTTGAATAGATAGTTTGTTGGTTCTTACTAGATAGTAGGCTCTTGTTATTTTTAGTTTTTTAGGTTTCAGGGTTTGGATTAAAGCAGAACTACTTGATGTGCCTTTCATTAAGTGCTTTTGAATTAGTGTGTTATTTTTTGTCTGACATGGATGCCATTCTATCTCCTTTCTGTAACTCTTTTGCAGGTACCTGCTAAGGAGGAGTGCTTTGGAGTTGTTTATGGTTGATCGGTCAAACTTCTTTTTTGATTTCATGGTAAAGTATTCACCAGACTTTTGTTTCTTTTAGCTTTGTTAATAGAATGTTATGTTGTTTTTTCTGGAATTAGCATCATACAGCTTTTCTGCTTCATTCCAGAATATAGAAGGGCGCAAGAGTGCTTACCGAGCTATCATTCAGGCTCGACCTCCTCACTTAAATGATATCTATTTGGCTACACAAGTAAGCATCTTGAGTGAAATGCCACAGGTTTAGCCATTGTGATAATAGTTTACAAAAGTTAATTAAAGTGACTCATTTTGTTTTAGAGACCCGAGCAAATCTTTAAAAGAACTCAACTGATGGAACGATGGGCTAGATGGGAGGTAAAGGACTAAGCCAAAGGACTATATTTGCTTACTTGCTATTGTTTGAGTATGTGTTAATTGACTTATTTTGTTGTTTGCATGCCTTTGCAGATTAGCAATTTTGAATATCTAATGGAACTCAACACTCTGGCTGGACGTAGTTACAATGACATTACCCAGGTTAATGTGCTGATGGATGTTACTTATATTTTGGCGGGTCCCACGAAGCTATTCTCTGATTTACGCCTTTTTTTCTTTTTTTGCAGTATCCTGTTTTTCCTTGGATTTTAGCAGATTATTTTTCCAAAACATTGAATCTTGAAGATCCTGCTACATACCGGGATCTTTCAAAGGTAGATCCTTTTTCTTTCCTCATTTCTGTTTTATCCGCTTTGTGGTTGCATAATTTACCTGTTTAAATATGCTTCATTCAGCCAATTGGTGCACTAAATCCTGAGAGACTAAAGAAGTTCCAGGAGCGATATGCTACTTTTGATGATCCATTCATTCCCAAGTTCCATTATGGTTCGCACTACTCCAGTGCGGGAACGGTAATTGTTCTCTTTAGGAACATATTTAATCGTCTGATTTTATTTTGTTCACGAGACACATTCGCATAATGAATTTGTACTTCTGTTTGCTATTATTTCTCCTATGAAATATTCTTTTATTTCTTCTCCTTCCTGCAATTGCCATACCACCAGTGTTCCTAAAAGCATATTATGGTGAGGCTATTTGAGAACCAGATTACTTCTAAGGAGCATATCAGACAGTATTTAATCTGTTTAGTTATTACTGATCGTCAAAGGACTTAAATAAAATTTCAAATGTCGTCACTAATAATTCACCGTGAATATTGGGATGTGAAAGAACTTTTTCATCCTCATCTAACTGCTGGTGCATGTTCGCAGGTCCTATATTACCTTGTCAGAGTGGAACCATTTACTACTCTCGCCGTTCAGCTACAAGGTGGAAAGTTTGACCATGCTGATCGTATGTTTTTTGATATTGGCAGTACCTGGAATGGTATTCTTGAAGACATGAGTGATGTGAAAGAGCTGGTGAGAGTTTTGCTGGATATAGTTTTTAGCAGTTATTTTCACATGTAATTGTGGAAATGATTTATTTTTTGTTGTCTGATTTATCTCTAGGTTCCTGAGATGTTTTACCTACCAGAAGCGCTTATTAATGTGAACTCGATTGACTTTGGTACAACTCAACTAGGAGGGAAGTTAGGTAAGTGAATCACACTCCAGATTCTGGATATGCTCTTGGAAACCAATGTTCGTTGGCTAACAAATTCATGTTGCTGCAGATTCTGTCCAGTTGCCAGCTTGGGCTGAGAGCCCTGTGGATTTCATACATAAACATCGCAAGGCTCTTGAGAGTGAGCATGTCTCTGCTCATCTGCATGAATGGATCGACCTCATATTCGGGTATTCTAGCTATATCAATTGTTATTGCAGTATAGGTGTTGCTTTCCATGCTTTACGAAGTATAGGTGAACATTACCTGTGGCACCTCAGACGCTCGGCTGTTTTTGATATTTCATTCAAGTAATGTGCGGTACTTCATGTTTCAGATACAAGCAACGAGGTAAAGAAGCTATGGCGGCAAATAACGTCTTTTTCTATATTACATATGAGGGGACTGTTGATATTGATAAAATCACCGATCCAGTAAGCATGATGTTAATATGTTTCTAATAGCTGTATTTTCAAGATATGTACTTACCTGACTGTCTTTCTATGGATAAAAGGTTCAACGACAAGCTACGCAAGACCAGATTGCATACTTTGGGCAAACCCCATCCCAGCTGTTGACTGTTCCGCATATGAAGAGAAAACCCCTAGCTGATGTGTTGCACCTACAGGTAAAAACTCTCCACTTTACAAGAACAGTTCTTCGGATGATGTTACTCCTAGAATTTTGCACTTCATCTCTTGGAATGATTAAACTTTGGAAATTTGTCTTCTCCTGTTTCATTTGTTATTGTTAAGGTTCATGATCTTTGACCTTAGTAAATCTTCTATGAATTCTGTCGACATCTAGACTGTTTGCTTACCCATACGCAAGCACCAACCTGTTAATGATGTCACATGGAGTGGGTTGATATTTTTTCTGGCGCTGGGAACTTCAAAACTTTTCTAAGGGGCACTGTCTTCTTTGCTGATATTCTGCCCTTTTTGGATCTCTTGTACCATGCATTTTCTACTATTTGAGTGATGGAATGCCATTTCATGATGATGATGTAGTTTTGTTTTTATCCACTTGGTTTAAATATATTTCGATTTCTTATAATGTTAGTATAGTTGTATTGACCCTGAAGCTAAATACATGCCTTTGTTTCTTGGTCTAGTTTCTCAATGTTTTGGTGTAAGAATTGATCAACCTAAGCTAGCAGTTAGTAAAGACTTGCTTTATTTCTTTCCTTACAAAAAGTTTCTGAGTATCCGAGCTCTTTTGCACAGACTATATTCCGAAACCCAAATGAAATTAGACCATATGCGGTCCCGAACCCAGAGCGTTGCAATGTCCCTGCTGCTTCTATGTTCGCCTCAAATGATTCGATAGTGGTTGTCGATGTAAATGCACCTGCAGCACATGTGGCACTCCACAAATGGCAGCCAAACACTCCTGATGGTCAAGGGACGCCTTTCCTCTTTCAGCATGGGAAAACTGCTACGAGTTCCAGTGGTGGGGCCCTCATGCGCATGTTTAAAGGGCCTGGTGGGTCTGGCTCCGAAGATTGGCAGTTCCCTCGGGCTATAGCATTTTCTGCTCCCGGAATAAGAGGCTCAGCAGTTGTTGCAGTCACACCCGACAAAGAAATCCTCACTGGTATGCATTCTCAATGTCTTTTACTGTAAAACTTACCGGGACATCTTTGCTCAAAAGTATCTTGTTTGAGCAGCCACTTTTTGATGTTAGTTTTGATAGCTGATGCAGCGTGGTGTAAGTAATGTCTTTTTAACATATTGATTGTGCTGATCTCCTCGGTATCTTAATTCCAACAATGTTACGAAACACACAAAACCTTGCTTGACCAGTTCATATTGTTGTTCTCTCATATTCAAGTTAATTTCTTGGCAAATACCAGGTGGGCATGCTGATAATTCTGTTAAGTTGATCTCCTCGGATGGTGCAAAGACCATTGAAACAGCTTTTGGACATTGTGCCCCTGTGACTTGCCTCGCTCTCTCTCCTGACAGCCACTATTTAGTAACAGGCTCTCGGGACACAACCGTAATTCTATGGAGAATGCACCGTCCGTCCCCTTCACACAAAAAGAGCTCCTCCGATCCTTCCTCCCCTTCACCGGCTACTCCAAGAAGCCCTTTGGCGGCCGGTAACAGCTCTAACAGCCCTTCCACAGAAGCTAATCGTAGGTGTCGGATCGAAGGGCCAATGCATGTGCTAAGAGGCCATCTTGGAGAAGTAGCTTCTTGTTCTGTTAGTTCGGACTTGGGGCTTATTGCTTCCTCTTCAGATGCTTGTGGTGTTCTTCTACACTCACTCAGAAGAGGCAGGCTTATGCGGAGGCTAGATGTTAAGGGAGCAGATGCAGTACGTCTCTCCTCTCAGGGAGTCGTATTGATTTGGAACCAGTTGGAGAAAAAAATCTCTACCTTCTCTGTGAATGGTATCCCTATAGCAACGAGAGTGTTATCAACTTTCCCTGGCAGGATAAGCTGCATCGAGATTTGTGCTGATGGTGAATATGCTCTGCTAGGAACCTGTTCCTCCAGTGATGATAACCTTAAAGTTGCTATCAGTACAGAGGATAGTGAATCGCGGGTTGAGCAGCCTGATGCTGAAAAGCACGGGTCACATTCGTATGAAACTAGTGAATCGGTTCCCGTGCCTTCCATCTGCTTCGTTGATGTGCACACTCTCGAGGTAAAATATAAATGAAAACCGATGTCTGTAATTTCTTATCTCGTCTTTCCTTCTGAGAATATCTTAATCTAATGAGTATGTCTACAGGTTTCCCATAGGTTATTACTAAAAGAGGGTCAAGATGTATCTGCTATAGCCTTAAACAAGGACAACACCAACCTTCTTGTTTCAACCGCAGATAAGCAGCTGATAGTCTTCACTGATCCTGCTGTAAGTACTCCCTATCGAAATGTTTAGAACGTGCGATCGATATCTTGGATTGAATAATAATCAATTATTGAAGTTTAAGAAAGAATGGATCTCTCCAACTTCTTGACCCATTTTCTAGTCTATAAATTGGTTCAGCTATTGTCCCCATCCTCAAGTTTAAGCGATTTTCATGCCGTGGCTTGGTGTTTTCTGTTTTTGTTCCTTTTCTCTTAATCATTGGTTTACTCGTGCAGTTGAGCTTAAAGGTCGTGGATCAGATGCTTCGGCTTGGGTGGGAAGGCGATGGTCTACTTCGATCGTGAGAAAGTGCGCTTGCAGCTAATCCTTTAAAGTTGGGCACCTTTATTTATTCGGAGGTGGGGAAAAACCAGTTGTGCAGAAATTAGATTGATATAGTAGAAACATATTATGCACATATTACGCAGAGAATGGAGGAAAAAGCTTAAAGGTAAATGGTCGTATTTTACTTTTCTTAGTACGTTTATAACTTCAAAACTTTTTTTTTTTATAGACAACGAAAATTCAATTTTGTAGTAGTCATCTCTTTTGTATTCGTTAATTCCGGTTTTTCACCTTTTCTTTCATTCCCCACGTTACAGTTTGTATGTATTTTCAGCAAGATGAGTGTCATCCTACTTGTCTCGAAGGTTCAGCTTTGTAAGTTGCATACTCGATACAAAATTTAGTGTAATTTGTTGTTCATTGCATTATTCCTATGTCGTCGGCGGATGTATCTGTAGATGGACTTTCCAATTTTTGTTATCTTTAAGTAGCCTTCAGTGTAACCCAATTATAACAACAACAAAAAAACAATTTTTTTTTTATCAAATAAAATGTGTAGATATGTGTCGATTGTAAACACTTGCATACCAAAATGAGACCAAAGTGAGCTTAGATGAGAAAATAAGAGTTAAAAAGGACTTGTTTTTAGTGTTGTGATGGTTAATTATGACTTAAAATGGCTTATAATTAGTGTGTTGAATGACTATAGAAGTTACTCTTTGCCTAGGATATCACCATTTTCTCCTTCCTCTCTTCCCGTAAGAGGGAGATTTTACCCTACATCAATCAATCACACAACCGGCCATTGATCGTACGTAAAACAAGTCCTTGTGGCCCTCGTTCCATGGTGATGGTGGTGCTCCCACTAGACCCTTGAACTGTACTAATCCTTGAATCGATCCCCCTCGCTATCTAAGGATTTGCGATGTGGCTTTATATCTGTTTTTCTTGTGTGGAACAGAATTGGACATCGGAGTGGTTCTTTGATCTCTCTCGCTATCTAAGGATTTGCGGTGTGGCTTTATATCTATTTTTCTTGTGTGGAACAGGATTGGACATCGGAGTGGTTCTTTTTGACTCTGCATAGTTGAGGATCTCGACAGGTACGGAACCATGATAGCGAGACCGAGTTGAGGCGACTAGAAAATAAATTAAACCATCATTGAAAATAACTAGATTGTTAATGAATCAGCTTCACATAGAATATTTAGATTCCAATGTAGTGAGTCATTTGATATCAGAACCTAATACCAAAATCCAGTTTTCGAAGTGAATCTTCGAATTCAAATTTGAATCAGACAAGCATAGAAAACTACTTACAGAATCCAAAACTAGTGGGCTCGTATTGAGATCTGGGGACAAGAAACAAAAATATGCACCAAACATTTTAGGTGAAGAAGAAACATTCCTTAGTGGACGCGGAATTTAACAATAGGACAAAGAAAAAGGGAAGTGGTTTCTTTTTTCTTTTACTCCCTTTATAAAACATGAAACATGAAACATGTGGGCCATCAACTTTGATCTGCAGTAGACCTGTGAAATTCATATATAGATGTGGTGGCTCCCATGCATGCAAAATCCTTAATTACCATTTGTTCTTCATTTGTAGTAACTTAAAATAGTTTTATAGAAGTCAAATTGTAATTATATATTGGTAGGGGTTGCATTTGAATCTATTTTGCTCATTTGGGATTAAATATTCAATATTGGAAAATATTGATTGACATATACTTTTTTTTTCTTTCTACTTTGATAAATTATTGACTCCACATCATGTACCATTCAGTTATTAAATAGGAGGAAAAAATAAAAAATAAAGTATCAGATGCATTAGTTATAGAATATAACCTTTCAGAGCCATCAAACGACTCAAATAACCAAATCTATTAAATTATATTATACTACCAGATGATAATTAAATAACAAATTTTGAAAATTTAATAGTGGTTTCCAAATGATTAAAAAAACTTAGATTACGTAATTTTGAGAATTTTTTACTATCATCTTTAAAATTGGAGTATTCTGGGGAAAACTATGAAGCTAAAAACTTAAGGGATGTAAATGCTTGGTAATTAGAGGCATAAAGAACAAATGAGAAGTACAAGGAGGAGGGAGAAATATTTATTAATGGTGGGTCTCCCTCCTGATCAAATTTTGTAGCTTTTGATCATCATCATCATCGTGAACCCTTAATTAATTCCTTTTAGGTTCTTGTCACGGAAAGTTTCGTGGAAAAAGTTAGAACACAAGCGTTTGTTCCACGCACAACCATGATATGCATATCACAAACCTATCAAAAATCTGTTTTTGAATACGCGTGGAGAAGATAACTACAAATAAAATTTGTGGTTGATAAATGATAAAGCATTAATGGGTTTGGTGATTGGTTGAGCAAAACCCATGTGGTGGGTTTGGGTTGGCATGCACGTACGCATTATTCTTAATTTGGACTTGGTTTTAGTTATTGGCGTTGACCTTGATATGTATGTTTCAATCTCTATTGGGTTCATGGTCCATGCATGGCTCCTCCATGGCCAATTCACCAACCTTGTCGATCTCTCACATGGCCTCTATTATTATTTTTCACATATATATTTTGATGTTAACATGCATGTGATTGATCTTGGTTATGTATATGTCTTATATATGGTTCCTCTTAGCATAGTAAGAGCGCTCGACGAATAACTTGAAAAATCTCAGGGCGTAGGTTTCTGATTCGAATCCTGTCTCGGGAAAGAACGAGTGCGTGCATGCATGTGACGAAGATCCGTACATACTTTAGTCATAACATAAATGAATGGATAAAAATAGATTTGCAATTGCATGCATGATAATGTTTGTTGAGGTTTACGAGCTTTATATGATTCTTAAAATAGATTTGCATGATAATATATAATTAATTAATTTACTTTCACAACTCATCCTATCTCTCTCTCTGCCCTTTCTCTTATGATAGTTAAAAGGATCTTAATTTGGCCTTGAAAAGATAGTTTAAAGCCCTAATGGCTAGCTCAAGTACTATAGCTAGCTAGCTAGCATAATGTACAGTTTTATGTTTTAAAAATAAGAGAAAAATCATGCAAAAAAGGCTTAAGAGAATCCCATGCATGCACACTTCTAGGAGGCTTGTCCATGACGAATGCGTATGTATACCACTTGTTTGTCTCCCATCACACTATTTCCTTTTGGCAATGGAAAAGTAGCTTATCATTAACACTTTCCAAGGGAAAGAGAGAGAGAGAGAGATCTAAAGAGAGAGAGTAGTCCTTGAATGAGATGGGGTCCATGTGAAAAATATATGTAAAAGAGAATTAAGGTCCCCTCCCCTACGTGGTGATCTCTTTAAGGATCTCTCTTTTCCTTGTCTCCTTGGGGTGAGAGGTGTAAAGGTGTGCATGTACATAGAAGGGCTCTATATAACTAATATGAGGTTCACCGACCGTCTCCAGACCAAGTGTCAAAAGATTTGATGATTGATATCTGAGATTCTAAGTTTGAAATCTACTTACTTAATATATTTTCAGCTAAGCATGCATATTACCATTCTCTCTCTCAAAAAAAAAAAAAAAAAAATCTAATATGAAAATCTTATCGGCCTTTTTGTTTGGCCCTACATTTTGAACTAAAGTTTAGATGAATTTTTTTTTTTATCGCTATTTATTTTATGGAAAGTCAATGGCCTTAGTAGTGGAGTATTTTTTTTCTTTTTTTCTTTTTTTGTTTCTTTTATCGAATATTTACACACAAGCACATACGAGGGTGAAAAATAAGTTATAGTAATTACATTTTTGTTATATTTTCTATATTTTTTCTGTAATTGACTTCCGCACCACTTATGATGAAGTCAATTATGATAATTTTTTTTTGTGAAAAAGTGAACTTCAGAACGAATTTAATATACGACAAACTAAACAATGAAAGTGAGTATATATATGCCGAAGATAATTTTTTCTATTTTCGGTGAAATAAATATGCCCTATGTATGGTAAGTGGGCGAGACTTAGAGCGACAATGCTTTTTCCAACCCATTTACATGGGATGCCAGATGGAAACCATTAAATTTAAGAGAAAGCAAAATTAGAATACTTGTGAATTCTAGCTGATAACTATAAAAGCTTAAGTTACAATAGAATGATATATATTTAAATCATTTATATACAACTGTATTCCCCCCACAATTGCACCTATAGATTCAAGACCTTTTCACAGGCGAAAGATGTTATTCGAAAAAAAATAAATGAGACCAAAATTTTAATAAAAT
Source organism: Puya raimondii (assembly GCA_016920855.1). Taxonomy (NCBI): domain Eukaryota; kingdom Viridiplantae; phylum Streptophyta; class Magnoliopsida; order Poales; family Bromeliaceae; genus Puya; species Puya raimondii. The sequence continues at coordinate 105,244,728 of JABWPP010000050.1, read as the reverse complement.
TTGAACTTAATTAATTAGTATTTCCTACTCTGATACCATTCTAATAAAGTATAAAAGATCATGCGCAATGGTGAGAAATGATTCACAATGTTTACTTGTGACAAGATACTTGTCAGATATATGTGGAACAAAATGTAATAACTATACTAAAGAACTTACCAGTATTGATCTTTGTAGTATTTAGCTATATTTAGCATTTACCATGCTCTTCTTGTGTTATTTGTCTACAAATTTCATGGAATTAATGTGAGCTGAATCCAAGTTAAACTCATCTTTAAGAATATAAGCAATGCAACCGATCGTCCCTAGCGCAAGTGGCAAAGGACTTGGTGATTGATATCCGAGATTCCGAGTTCGAATCCTCGTTGATTTACATTTTCAGCTAAATTTATTTTTTTAAAAAATAAACGAACCGGATAGCGTGCTACAATCTTTCTCTCAAAAAAAGAAAAAGCAATGCATAAGTAACTTGTTAAAAAGAATGTAATTAAGCATGGGGAAAAATCTCTTTGCTTTATATATTAGCTATTTTTGAGTGCTTTGAATTCAGTGTCATAAATTGTGCTAATTTGTACGAGCAACATGCCTTATAATTTTTGTCATCTTAGTATGCTTCTTTTTTTTTTTTTCCTGTTCTTTTTTTGTGTACAGTTATGGAATAGTTGAAAATGACTCATAACAAGAAAAGCAGATGAACTTGACAAATACAACAAAATTGTTGAACATATTCTGATGTACTCAAATAATGCTGATTGATATACTAATATATTTTTAGCGTATATATCTCTTTCGTTAATTCGTAACACGATAAGTTATATGTTAGTGGGCATGACTTTAGACAACCAAAATCTTTCTCGATGAAAAAAGAATTTTTTTTTAACAAACTAAGCCCTGTTTGGTATCATTATATTTTTTATATTTTTTTTAATAAAATTCTACGTAAGATAATATAGAAGGAGATGGATGATGAATTATTTATTTGTAATCTTTTTATCTAAGTATTTTATTTGTCAACAAAAAGAAATTAAAATTTGACAGCAATATTCTTTTGCTTCTTTCTTTTTTTAACAAGTAATTATCCATCATTTAACTAGAGTATATATATATATATATATATATATATATATATATAAGCAAGCTAACCATATGCTATATAGGATTACTATTTAAAAAAAATTAAGAAAAACAGTAATACCAAACAAAATCCAAACTTTTTATGTGAAAACAAAAAAAAAAAAAAACAAAAAAACACTAATTATTATTGAAGAGGGAGAGAGGGAGACAGCTCTGAGGAGTCAGTGTATCAGTGAAGGGCCATTTTCATGAGAATTGACATTTTGCCACCCCCATGAGGTTGATATTTGTGTACAACAAAACAGAGCACGATTACTACAGCATTAATTGGTGCTATCAATGTTTCTCATGTAAGCTCTCACCTAACTTCCTCATCTTCTCCAACATATATTAATTCCAAGTTACTTATCACAAGAGTTACTGAACCTGTTATAACCTTAACAGTTTCACAACTTAATTCAGTTAATACTAATTGTTACTATATATAATTTGCATGTAATTATATATGCAACTATAAGATAATCATCTGATTGTTATATATATATTTCAACAATATATAATTAAGGGAAGATCAGTTTTTTTTTTTTTTTTTTAACTTTTCTAGTCTCCATCAAATAAATGTGTGATACCAATTAAGATTTCTTTAACTAGATCTGCAAATGTAAGGTACCTTTCCCAACTCACAAGTATGTAGCTTTTGGGTTTCCATAACCTTGCTACCTAGCCCATTCCTATATGGCACTTTCTTGAAGCTTATAATAGGTTTTATACTACCCAAAAGATTAGATACAAATCTTCGTAGCAGTTGTTGTTTCGTGCCGGTCTATCTAAACTTTCTGTTTGATCTTGCTGTATAATTATTAGTGAAACCAGAACCAAACTTTATATTTGTCTTACGCTCTACTGAAGATATATAGTTGTTACTGAAAGCAGAAGCAAAAGTAAAAACGACGGACATCGAGAGAGCGTGTTGTCGAACTTTGGTTTGTCCTCTACTTGGTTGCTTGTGTGGACAAGCCCAAAATAGAACAAGCCAATTTCAACTCTACCCAAGATGTTATCCCTCCCTTGTCCTCTTGGCTTTGTCCAAAGCTTCGCTCAAAAGATATGGACCATTGAGAAAGAAAATAAAATAAAATAAAATAAAATATACACCCCCCACCCCCACTGTTTTAGCCCTGCATTGCAGTTAAGGACAAGGCCAGAATCAGCACAACTCCCACCCAAAATAAATGGCCAAAACTTGTGTGCAAAATGTGGTCCATGGCCATGACCATGACCATGATCAGGCCCCCCCCCCTCACTGAAGGGTTTCTTTCCATCCTCACAACACCACTATGCAGTTACAGTTGGATGTGGGAGTGAACAAATCTGTCTATTATATGTGGGTTTCTGTGTCCGACGACGACGCGTCGATCCATCGGATCCATCTTGTCGCCTCCCCGTTCAAAAGTTTGGTTAGACCTGTGAAACAACAGTAAAATATAACTAATCGTTCTTAAAAATTTCACGCCGCTAAATACTTTACATTTATTACGACCGTCTCATTGTAAAGAGGCTAACCATATAGTTTTGTTGTTCTTATTTTCACGACTCAAATCCGCAGCTATATCAGGCTTCGAGTCCATATTTTTTTAGTAAAATAAGCGAAATTTTGCTTATCGGATTGAGAAGTGGTTTTGAAATACTTTCGGTCTCCAATAGGGTTTGACAGAGCAGGAGTCTCCAGCAGTGCTGGTCCATAATTTTACTTGTACTGTGCAGCACTGTTACACATTAATGACACAGAATAATATAAGTTTAACTAATTTCATGTGGGGCCCTAATGGCCATTGTAAATTAAAAGCTTACTCAGGAAAACATTTTGCTCATTTACTAGTTTAAAAATTGTTTACTTATGCTTAAGACACGATTTTTTATAATATAATATCAGAACAGGAAATTCTGAGTTCGAGTCCTATCAGATTTAAAAAAAAAAAGTAAAAATAGTACACCATTATAAATGACACTTCTACTACACCTGCAACATGGTGTTTTTTTTTTATTTAATTTATTTTTGAACTCCGTCGTCATATTTTAAATTCGGAGAAAACAACTTCTGAACTACCAGCGTGACTGATTATTAAAGATAACACATAACAAGCCAATAAACAAAAGAGTAGCTCACAAAAGCAGAGTATTATAATACAGGGTGCGGCGTGAGGAAAGGGACACAGCCCATGTGATAGATCATGAGGGAAGCCACTAAAATAGGCCATGCAATTGAGAGCACACAGTGTCTCTGGTGTACAAGCACAGCGACGCGGCACGGAGACGGCACTGTCGAGAGGGGGGAGGGCCCGCCTGCATCTCGAGAGACGGCTCCTCACCGCCCGACAGCCGTCCGATCGCCCCGATGCGGCACCGCGTCGAGCGTAGAGGGTCCAAGTTCAGTGCACGGTTGGATGGATCAGATGAGCATGGAATTTGCTGGGAAGGAACGAATGTTCACAAAATAATCACATTCCCCTGCAGTAGACACCACCTATGATCTTGTTCAACATTCATGGGCATGAGACTAAAGAAACTGGAACTGGTCAAGACAATATTTGGAGCTGTGCAGTGTCACAAGATCATAAGCACACAATCAGGCAAAAAAAAGATGACAGGTGTATTGCTCAAGAGAGATAAAAAGTTCATTTACTGCACACACACAAAAAAAGTACAAGAGAAATCACCATGGGAAGAAGATTGAAGAGAAGTACACTTCAATTATTCAACAACAAGAAGGTTCTCAGATGCACCAAAGTGTTGAGCTTGTTTGGTTTGTTCTTAAGCTGAATGGACACAGGTTCGACGAGAATGGCAGAGCACTAGAAAACAAATGAGATAGTAGTAGCACTTCGAATTAGATGGATTACATGATAAACAGGAACAACTACTACCAATTTTACATGCCTGAGTTACCAAAACAAAATCTAGCTAACAAACATTCAGTTTCAGGGCCACAAATTAATGCATTTAACTTCAGTGTGAAGTAGAAACTAAATAGCCGACCAAAATTACCGCATTAAAATCGGGGGTACCACGAGTGAAGGACCACTTTGGCGAACGTTCAAGGAACATTACGATGGCTAGCTGGCATAGACATAGAGAGTGTAGATCGATCTTGCGCAGTTCATTACATAGAGAGATGAACCAGGGATATACATAGTGATCTGTCGGTAATGACAGTTTCTTCTCAAACTTCCTTGTTCAAGTAATCTAAAACTCTTTCACCACATTTTCTTCGCAAGTCTATTTAAAATTTGCATGCTCCTGAACAGCAGATTATCTTCAGATAATCATTCTTAATAGCTATATATTCCAGTTCTAGCGAAGAGTAACACAACCATTAACTCCACAAACCGTCGGCCAACATCTTGCATTCAACTAGATAATCCACCATGACAGCTACTTCTCAAGCTCGCAAAATCAGGAAGAAAATAAAATGGTACTTTGTTTTCCTTCCTACTTTTCAAAATTACAACAGCAATAGTTATCCTGACATCGACTTGTTCCTTATTTCCAGCCCAGCATAACGAAAGCGTCTGTTTCCCCCAAATAAAACTCGTTTATCAGCTAGATAACATGAAGACAATCTTCTCAGGTCAATTTTGATGCACAATCTTGCTAGCCACCATAGTGAGAAAGCAAAGCCTAGGTTCAGATCTTGTCTTTATCTCCCTAACTTCCAATGTAGATATGACTAAACAGAAAGTAACAATTATCGGTACGGACCAAGCATGAAAAGATAATTTCTCATGGGCATTTGTCATATTCCTCGCTTTATTGCCCTCTCCAATTTTGCAGATGGTTTGCAACTGCATCTCCGATACGAGTTTACTAGATAAGTAATAAATCATAGCAAATTTGCATCTCCTTGATTACTGATGCTTTTGCGACTAGAGAATAAAATTAGCGAGACTAACCCAAGTTTTGCTGCTTTCAATACAAATGAATAACCACAATGGCGTGCAATGTACATCCCCACGCCTAGAAAAATTTCCGTTTGTTCTATTTTATCTTTAAAAACTCAAGAAGATCCACAGATTTTTGGCTAAATCTTTGATTTCTAAAAAGTTCCTGCTCAGTAACATCAATATAGGAAACTTCAGACTCCTAAAGAAAAGAAGCAATCATATCAACTTTGCATGATCATCTGCATCTGCATGGCATTACTAATGCACATCAAAAATTACTAGGACTCATACACCAGATAAAGATTATACTAACAAAATTCGACAAACCCTCTATATAGCTCTATACATGATAATACTGATTAGGCTCCAATATCTCCGCCATACTGCGAGTTCAAAACAAGCTGTCCTAGAATAACCTTATCAGGGATTGCTCGATATCAACATTAAAACAGCATAATCATTCCTTGCGAGGTAAATGAAGAACAAAGAGAGAAGATATTAATACTGTACCAGACCTTGACAGAGTTCCTCTACTCGGAAACAATAATCTGTCCAAAAACACTCGACAGTTTGAGTAGAGGAAAAACTACGAAAGATACATTTCTGATTAGGATGCCAAAAGATGTAGCGACTATTAACCAAAGAGAAGTTTATAATCCATTAGACCTAACCGGTTATAATTAACACAGCAGCACCTTTGACATGATATTCGCCCGCGCGGAGAAGAGAGCTCTTTCAGCACCTCCACGCCGAGACGGAAACGAGCTCGCGCCGCTGCCAGTAGAGGAAGAGCGATGCCTGGCGCTTCTCCACGTGGAATCCTCTTACCTGCACTCTTTTGAGAAGGCACTCGGCCTGCGTCTCCGTGAAGTTGCTGAATTGGACGGGCGTGAACCCGGCCGACGAAAAGAGAGTTTTCCAATGCGGCATTTTCTCGGCAACCCGGTGTGCGCCCAGCAAGGCGCTCTCTATCCTCGGCTGCAGCAGGAACCGCTCGATCTTGTCGGCGACGTCGAAGCTGGCGCCCGAGGCGTCGATGGAGTCGAGAAGGGAGACGTGGGACTGCAGGGCGCAGAGGAAGTGGGAGGCGAAGGGGAGGTCGCAGCGGTCGAAGCCGTGGTCGACCGAGACGACGATCTTGGGCGCGAGCTGCTTCACGAGGCGGAGGAGGGTCGGGAACGAGGGGCCGTGGGAGGAGCTCAGAGGAAGGTTCACGGCAATGGCCTCGTCGCCGACGGAGAGGAGGTCGGAGGGGTGGAACGATTCCAAGGTTAGGAAGCTGAATTCGAATGGGATGTCGAGGTCGGCGGCGAAGCGGGAGAGGTTCTCGCGGACGAGGTGGAGCTCGAGGGGGTGGTGGGAGGAGGGGGGGGAGATAAAAGCTGTGATTTTGAGGGCGGGGACCGATCCCGCGGCGGTGCAGCGCCGTCGCTGAGCTAGCTCCTGCATGAAGGACGACCAGTGGCCGCCGACGCCGATGTCGAAGTCGATTACGCTGATGCGGTCGGCGGCGCCGAGCTCTTCGAGCAAGGCTTGGACGCAGGTGAAGTTGGCGAAGTGGAGGACGGGGGAGACCTCGGAGAAGGCCTTGTAGGCGCTGAGCTTGAAGACGACGTCCAACGGGGAGGGCGAATTGGGGAGGGGGGCGGGGGAGTTGGAGAGGACGAGGCGGAGGGCCTCTTTGAAGTAGAAGGCGGAGCGGAGGAGTGGCTTCCCCACGGGAGCGGGGAGGTGTTGATTGAGCCGCGCCAATATCCCACGCGCGCCGACGGCGTTACCGGCCTCGACCATCTTCGCCGCCTCGATCAGCTGGTCCGCCACCGCCTGCTGCTGCTGCTGCTGCTGCTGCGGCGGCGGCGGCGGCAGCGGGTGCAGGCCCAGGCCCACGCCTGCAGCCGCCGCTTCGTGCCCCGCGGCGGCGGCGGCGGCGGCTTTGGGCTTCGTCGGCCTCGGCTGGGCATCGTGTCGAACAGGTTGTGGGCACGGAAAGCCCGAATTTTGCTGCTGAGGCGGGAGCAGGCTCTGGCGGAGGAAGAGCTCCGGGCCGGCGCCGCCGATGGGGAATGGGCAAGTGGGTTCGCCGGGGATGGCGTGGTGGCGCTTGGGGCGGGGAGGGAGGAGGAGCTGGTGCTCGACGTGGGCGGCGGCGACGGCCGCGTAGGACGACGCAACGGGGACGAAGAAGCCGGGGCTCGGCAGGGCGTGGGGCTGCTGCTGCTGCAGCGGATTAAGGAGCAGCCCCGAAGGGCCGAAAAGTTGCGGCTTTTCCTCCATGGGATCGTGGAGCAACGCAGCGGGAAGCGGCGAGAGGAGGGACTCGGCAATTTGGTTGCCGAAGCTGGGGATCTTGTTGATGCTGTTGTTAGAGCTCGTAGGAGAAAACCCACCGCTCGAAGAAACGTTGGAAGCTAAAGGATGAGGATGATGAGGATGAGGATGAGGATGAGGAGGGGGGTGGCTTATTGCGGAAGCAGAGCCAAAAGCTCCAATGAGCTCGAGGCCGAAGCTCGAAGGGTGGTCGACGAAGCCGAAGCCCGGGGCGCCATTGCCGGCGCCGCCCTCGACCGCGTCGCCCATGATCCACCGGAGGAAGCTCTGCTCCGGCACCGCCGCCGCCGCGGAGGCGGCGGCGGCGGCGGCGGAGCCCGAGAGCATCGCCTCCCACTCGTCCCCGCCGCCCAACCCACACCTCTCACCCCCGCCCCCCACAAACCCCATCTCGTGCCCCCCCGCCGCCGCCGCCGCCGCCGCCGTCATGGGCGGCAGATCCGAGGCTCCGCCGCCGCCGCCGCCGCCGCCGACGGGGCCGGAGAGGGGCCATTGGTGGGCGGCGGGGTTGTTGTCGGGAACCGCCGCCACGTCGGAAGCGCCGCCTCCGCCTCCGCCGCCGCCGCCGAGGGAGGAGGAGAGGGTGGAGGAGGAGGTGGGCGGGCTCGGGCTCCGGCGCCGATCCAGAACCGAGCGGGGTTCGGACCCTTCCTTGTGACCCCCACCACCACAAGCTTTGCTCACCCAAAAAATGGCCTCTTCCTCCTCCCCTACCCCTTTCCCCGCAAACAACCTTCTCCGCTCCACTACTTCTTCGAGCGCCCCCTTGATTTGCACATTGAAGGGCATCCCCTTCATCTAACACACACAAAAAAAAAAAAAAAAAAAAACACCAACAAACCCCTCAAAATTTCTCCTTTTTATCTCCTCTCTCTCTCATTCTACACCTCTCCTCGTTTTCTCCCTCTATATCTCTCTCTCTCCCCCCCTCTCTCTGTGGATGATGGGTTGCGAAGAGAGAGAAAGCGAGAAAGAGAGAGAGAGAGAGAGAGAGAGGAGTGTAGGTGTGTAGGGGGGGCAGTAGTAGTAGTACCCTGTACTCTTCTCTTTCTTTCTTGTTGCCCCCTCTCTTCTCTTTCTCTTTCTCTTTCTCTCTCTATCTGTCCCACTTTCTCTCTCTACTGCCATGGATGCGTGCAACATAAAAAAGTGGCAAAGTGCCCTTCCCCAATCCCTCCCCCATCTCTCTCTCTCTCTCTCTCCCTCTCTCTCCCTCTCTCTCTCTCCTCCTCCTCATGCTGTTTCTCTCTCTAGACCCTGTCCTTGTATTAATAATAATAATTTGCTTAATTAATTAAAAAGGAGCAACTTTACCACTCTTTAACTCTCACCGTCGGATTACCACACCGGTTTAAAAGTGTATGTGGTGTATCCGATTCATCCAAACTCTAGATGGTTTATATTTATTTTATTATTTAATTGGTTAAATTACACAAAAACCTTCTTATAAATATTCGTTTTTTTTCGCTTTTCTTCTCTAACTTTTAAAAATTCTATATTGTACTCCTTCAACATTTCGAATTATTGCATTTAGCCCTCCTCCGTCATGGTCACATCACTATTTCGTCCATTTTTAATTTATACCGAAAATATCTTTCAAAATAATAAATAAATATTAAAAATTTGTTTTTTTTGAAAAAAAGTGAGGATAATTTGGTCTCCATTAACGTTGTACCCTCTGAAAACATTTCTAAAATTTTAAGGGGATAAAATGTAGGTTTTTAAAAGTCAGGAAGGAAAGTAAAAAAATAAATATTTATAGAAATTTTTTTTGTAATTTAGCTTTTAATTTATCGTAATTTTATTTTCAATTAAAATTTAAATTCTAAAGAACAATTTAATTTACTTCGGCCGCCACAGTTAATTACGGAGTGAGAAAAAAAAAATAAAACAATAATTCATCTCTGACGCCTCTCGTAAAATTAAAAAGAACTTCAAATTTACAGTTATACTAATAACAACAAAAGAAACTAATATTTTTTGAATTCTAGTGGGTAAATAAAATCTACTTGATCTGAACTTCAACTACTGACACATAAAAGAACTCCCAATACAATAAAAATTGTTATTATTATTATTAGTATTTACTGGTTATAATCAATACATACTTTACAAATTTATCATTAAAAAATTACATATTTATATTTGAATAATTAAATATTTTTACTGTGGTGCTTCTCTTTTGAACAGAGCCTGCGGCCCAGAGCTCGAAGCGCGGGTCATAAAAAGTGATAATTAAAACATAAAAAAGCTGATTAACCCCCAAAATCTCACCATCATTACTCTCAGTTCAATTTCGTTGGCGAAAATGCCCCTCAATTTCCCGCCATAAACCAAAAAAAAAAAATTTCTCCACCACTTAATCACACCAGGCTTAATTACGTTCTACTACACTATATATTTTTTATTTACCACACGATAATATATTTTTTAAAAATATATATTTATATTATTATATTTTATAAATTATGTTACTATACTATCGATAGTACCAAACGCTTGGTGCTATCGAGTTTTCGGCCGTTGGATGAAAAGATGTGCGGTTAGGATGCTAGTGGTCCCCTAGGATTGAGTGGATGGTTGGTTGAATAGTATAATCTAACGGGTGAAAATGATCAAAGAATAGATCTAACGGCGGAAAACTCGATAGTACCAAGAGCTTGGTACTATCAATAGTTATAGTAGCGGGACTCATATTTTATTCATTTCTACACTATATTTTGAATTTTTTTTATCTCCTATTATTTTTTTCTCATAAATATTACTAAATTATTTTTTTCTCATCAATCTCTATATTACTGTTAAAAAATCTATTCACAAAATTTAACAACTTTATTAAAAGACATTAGTTAAGTAGTAAAAAATATATAAAATAAATCTGTATGATAAACTTATTAAAAATTTCTATTAAGTTATTTTTAATTAATTTTTTGTTATTTTTATATATTTTGCGTTTTTATGTCAAAATAAGTTGAATGTATACTCTGGCACTTTAAACCAGTATTTTTTAACAGCTTTTATAGAAAATTATAAATTTATTATTTATAATATAGGGATTGAAAAAAAGAAAAGAAGAAGCGCCTTGAAAAAAAATAGTATAATGTAGAAAGTAAAAAAAAAAAAAAAATCTGTAAAGTATAGTATAGTATAGTATAATTAAGTCACACAAAAAACCAACTTAATTTTGACTTATTTACCTCTTATAAATAATTCTCTAAATTTTTTTAAAATAAATTAATTGAAAGTATCTTAAGTTTCATTCTACTGTAAGGTCCTCTCTTGAGCTTTTTTTTTAATGAATTTTTAGCAATAATATTTATAATGTTTGGTAGTCAATTAAAATATAATGCTTTTTTTAAATAATATATATTTTTTTTACGTAAAGTATCTATATGAAAACACAAGACAAAAAAAAATATAAGATAGATTATTTGTGATTGAATAGAAGTTTATATCTTTAATTAACTTTTTAAAGTCCCTATGATTAGATGGAGTTATTAGATAGGTTTTATGTAATTAATCCTTCCTTTATTGTGGATTATATATATGTTTTGAGTAAAATGTATTTAATTTTATTTTAATTATTGTGGATTAAAACTCCTATATATATATTTAATGATGTAAATACAAACATATTTGTATCATCACATAATTATTACACTTTCTATACGACTATACCTAATCTATTTCATTTTAATTTAAGTACATAAATAATTAAGCATATAACAAAAAAAATTATAAATCAAAATATTTAAAAAATATATTGACCAACTCACAATTTTTATTTTTATTTTTTTGAGTCATAAAATTGCCGGTTACTACTACGCATGTGCGCAGCCGCCGCGTGAAACTCCACCAGTGTGGGCCCCACATGTCAGAACCCCCAAAACTGTGTCAGTCGCTCATCGCACGAATCTTAAAGCATATCGAGGTACTTCGACCGTTCGATAGAGTGAGGGACACAAATGTCATTAGATGAATTGACCGAGGGCACGTACTTTGTCGCCTCTGCTTAAATCAGCTGTCCCGTCTCAGACACCGATTGACCATCCCGTGATGACGTGGCGTAGATCTTTTCAAGAAATAACTTTGTACACCTGGTCTACCACGTAAGTTCTAGACCAGCCAATCACATACATTCCATTAACAACGAAGTTAAAAACTTCAATTATAGCAATAATTTTAAGGCTAACTTACGCTTTTGATTCTAAAATTATAAGACACCTGATATTTAATTCTAAAATTTTAATTTATTATTAATCTTAAAATTTTGTTGACCGAACCATAATATTAATATAATTGATTATATGACAAGAATTAATATTACTGTCACATTAACGATATATTTTTATTGCTAACTAAATTATATTGTGAAACTTGATACCAGAGTGTTCCTTACCTTACAATTTGAAAAATATTAAGCATTATTTTATATTTTCGACATATCTAATTTAAAATTTTAATATTTGCAATTAAAGATGTAGTTATTGCTCTCGTAACTTTTATCTAAATTTTTATTTTATTTTTCGGCCAAATTTTTAAAATCTACTTAGTTATTTTACTCAAATAATTCTTTACGTTACCATATCCCAAAATTTAAATTACCCAATCAAAATTAAACCATCACGAGGTGTCTCTTTTTTTCTGTAGGAAAACACAAGAGGAACACGTAACCAAGTCATAATAGGGCAAGCTATATATACTACGAGACATAGGGTGGATGTTCCCGTACTCATGCGAAAACAAAAGGATTAATTGGAGTTTTGTGGAGGAAAATAAAAATTAAAAAAAAATTTTAAAAAAAAGTTGGGTATGACTTATGAGTAGTAGTAGTGTAACGCCAATATAGTTTTAAGATATATATAGTGCGAGATTTGGCCCCATCAAACCCCACGTAATAGTTTAATTTTTAGACCCATGTGATGGCTAACTAGAAAAGTTGGCCACTATCATCCCATCTATGCATGTAATGCTAACACCATCATAACATGGATTTATTATTCTTTTCCCTCTATATTTTTCTTTCTTTAATTCGAGTCTACTTTTTCTAGCTTCTGAACTAACATTTTGATTTTGAATGAGGAACGGTTGAATATTTTAAGTTAAAAAGCTGGAGTTTTCGTGCTTCTGCATTTACTGTAATGTTATTGTAAAATTTTTTAAGCAAGAAATTTAAGAGATTGTTTGATTCGGTTAAGTTCATTAATATGTTTAGTAAAAAAAAAATTTATAAATTTTACTACTGCTGTTGGAAATATTACTTAACTTTAGACATAGAATTTTCCTCGCACTCCACTGAAGTATTTTATTGAACAGCGGTGCAGTAATACTGTGAGTATATGACTTACTGTAAAGACAAACAGACTCCTAACTTAATTGGATGTCGTGATTTTGGTTTCTTCTTATTAGGGAAGACATAATTATAATTTGCTATAAACATCTACTCTAGGGGGGGTGGGTGGTGAGCTACATGTTCTTTCCTCTCCTGTGAAGATTTCCTAAGAGGAAAAAGGCCAGAGACAATGCCAGCTCCTCTTGCCAAACTTGCCGGCCAACAAAGAAAGAGGGCAGGAGAAGGTTTAATTACTTATCAACTCATCACCATCATCATCCCATGACATGTCTACTACTTTTCCCCAATGCATGAAAACTATCTATCTACCATCATCTCCATTAATTGTCAATGTTACACCTCTCTCCCTCTTTTCCGCTCTGATAAATCTTTTCTGTCACAGTTACTCGATATGACTAAGTATAAGAACACAAATCTTTTAAAACATCGTTCCAGTTACATACCATATAATCTCTGGCTAGATCCTTCGTCACGTTACATAGCGCAGCAAGATTGGCTTGGATGATATCCGATTGTATGGACTTGGTCCACCGTATTAGCTGTGCACCATAAAGAATCTCTACCACATGTTAAGAAAGAAATTTATCGACGGTTTGGATTCGAAGGAGATAGGTGATGAAGGGTGGATGTTTTTGCGGTCCACCACCATACCCAAGTGCAAGTGAGAATTTCTCCTCAATGAGATTATAATGTAGCATGTAAATTGAGTACACAATATACTTTTGATTTGAACATGCCTTGAAGCTTATTCAATATTCATTAAAGGGAAATGATCATGATCAAGAAATTTTATGAAAAAAAAAAAATTGTCCTTTAAAAACAGTGGTTAATTCAAACTGTTTCTCTTTCTCTTACTCTCATTTTATGCGCGTTAAATCAACATTAACTTATTCTATTCTTATTAAGAATTGGTCAATATATTTTTAAAGTTTGTATTGTATGTTAATTGTATGGAACTATATAAAGCTTCTACGTGCATGTATATAAATACATAGTTTGAGAATGATAGATTATATGATGACAAGGATTTTTAACTTAATAAACCTTATTAAATCATAATATGGTGATTCTAGTGAAATAATTTAATTTAAGTGATGGTTATGAATCGAAGATCACTCCTTTTTAATACTTCTTAGCAGGAATAAAACATCTAACTATATTTCTTGTTCCCACATAACAAAGATAAAAAATAAAAAAAAAAAAACCATGAAAGGGATACATGACACTATCATATCTTATCTTCCAATCACTTATTGTATATTAAATATTAGTAACAATGAAAAAATAACTCTTAAGCTTTAGTATTTTTTTACAAACAGGTCCTAAATGGCAGTTAGATCCTCTAAATTTTATCAAATAGTTTAATATGCCCATCTCTTTGACTGAAGTTACTAATTATTGTACAATCGTTTTGATTACAGAACTTCAACGTAATTTTGTGTAAATTCAAAATATAATAAAACTTATTTTTTCTCTTCCAACTATGATAATTAAGTACTAGAATTGAAGAATAAAGAAAATTTATCTAAATTTTTATTGTTTTTTCATAGGTTAGAATAGAAGAAATTGATCTATTTGTGTTTTAAATCTTTCTAAAATCATATACAATACAAACGACCAAAAAGGCTATGCACTTAATTAGTAACTTTGATTAAGGAAAAAAAATTATTAAATATTTCATGCAATTTGTTGATAAACAAAAAAATATTAATTTGGCAGTTGTTACTTCCCAACCACTCCTTACCCCACTATAATAGAGAAAAATAAATAAATAAATAAATAAGACCCAAAACATTGGACCTCCTCTAATTGCAAATATTTTTCTCACACTCTCCTATGCTTTATTATAAATAACTGTAGCATGATGCGAAAGCTAATCTCCATGTAAAACCAATCAAGCAACTTTATACAAATTATATTAATACATCACACTTGTCAACCTCTCATTGGCCAAGAGGACATGATTTATAATCAATTAAAAATAAGATATATCAACAACCCATGTGATCCCTTGGTAACAAAATACTTTTGCATGTATAAAATATATATATATATAGTTGGCTTAGAATATATTATTATTGACATTACTTTGAGGTTGACGTAGGACTAGTTAGTGCCCCCTTTTTTTTTTTTTTTTTTTCCTTTTTTAAATTCCTTTTAGAAGGGGGTTTGGGTCGGTGCATGGAGTCACAAGATGACGTTTAATGGGAATTTAGTTTAGTACTTAAAAAGGACAATGTATAGATTGTTATTGGAGTATTCAAAGAGAATCTAAGCAATTAACTTGGGTTTACACCTTAATTAACTATGATAACTTAATCATTTAGCGATGTATATTTTGGCAAACATATAAGATTTTTTCTAATACAGGTTTGCAGTTGTTTTCTATTACGCTGCGTAAAGATTATAGTTCACCATTTATAGCTCAATATAAAGTGTTTTAAGAGATGTGTCGAATAAGATATTTGTGTCTCTAAAACAAATTTTCGGGATGATGAGCCCATTAGCCTCATTTTAGCCCATTAAGAGCAACAATAATGGGCCGGGCTACGAGGTTAATAGCCCAATATGCTATTATCGTCATATGGGCTGTAGGACTTGGGCTGGGCCGAGATTTACAATGGTTTTTCTACTAGCTGGGTCTTTAAATCTGTCTCGTTTCTTTTAGGGCAATTGCTTATATACTTCTGAAAAGTTTCCGATTTTTTTATTTACCGCTCTTAGAAGGCTAATATTAAAAGTACATTTTTAACGTTCCAAATTATTTTAATTATCTCTAGAGTTAAATTATGTTAGTGAACCGTTAGAAACAGCCGTTATTTCTGTAAAATTACTATTTTGTCCTTTCAAATATACCCTTCGGCTATCACAATCTTTTCTTATTTGCCCTTAAGTTAGAGGTAAAAGGGGTATTTTGACTTCTTTTTAACTCTGATAAAAATTTAATTCGAATATAATCCAAGATAACTTAACGGGTATCAACGGCAAGGTACTATTTTTGAATTACGAAAAAAAATATGAGGGGTATATTTAAAACAAAAAAATAGAGATATATAAGATATTTCAGAAGTTTTAAGAGATATATAAGATAATAAATTTTATATTACACAACAATAATAGAGGTACTAAAAGTAAAATATTTTGTTTTTAGTTTGTAAAATTTGCCGTACGTGGCTATTGCACGTATGAAACGTACATAATATTTGGGAGTCGAGCTTGAGAGAGAGGTGAGGAGCCGTTGAGACAACGGATTGTGTGTACGAGGCGACCGTCGCGCCGAGACGCGAGCCATTGTATAGTAGTAGGGCTCGATCCTGACTCCGATCGGAGTCCAAATCCCTCCTCGCAGAACAAACCGATCGGTCGGATTAAAAATTAATATAATGACCGACTGTTCCTAGCGCAAGTGGCAAAGGGCTTGGTGGTTGCATGGTACTCGAGGTCCTGAGTTCGAATCCTACTTGATTCACATTTCTAGTTAAGTTTATTTTTAAAATAAACGAAGCAGGTAGCATGCTAACTTTCTCTAAAAAAAAAAAAATTAGTACAACGGAAAAGGGATAAAGAGTCTCTTCCAACAATTGTGGTGAGGATTAACAGATATAAACAAAATTCGAGCTCTTTCGATATTAGTGGTTAAACTAGTAGTAAGCTCTTCTTCGCGCATCTTTTCAGATTAGTGTGTGAGCTATTTTCTTATGAACAAAACATTTTACACTCATATCATTCCTTAAGCTAACTATATATGTAAGTTATTAAGTGCTTATTTTAAAAACATGAGCTAGTAGAATAATATGTAACGTACGTGTTAATGTATCAAAGTATAATTCTATTGGTGAACAAGCATAAAAAGAATAGGAAATTAAACACATTGTGCTAAACGTATCGAGACTAGGATGTGCTCCATGAAGTAACCATTCAGATCTTGTTATGTATTAAATACGCGAAAAAATGAAAGCATTAGCGCATAACGTAGCAACAACAAATTAAACTGAAGCCACTAATTTTTTAGTATAAAAAAGCGTGGATTCTTTTTCTTCACTATATATATATATATATATATATATATATATATATATATATATATATATATATATATATATATATATATATATATAGGGTAGGGTTACTATACTCTTATGAGTATAGGACCCTTCGTACTCATAAGTCGTTTTCGATGATGGAGCTTCCGAATCGACGATCCACACCGTTAAATATGATCTAGAGTATTTAAAACTTCTAGAAAATAAATTTCGTAATTTTTCGAAATCGTTATAAAGTCCATCAAGTGGGCATAAAATGAACGGTCAAAATTGAATGATGTCCTAAAAATGGATGATCGGATTCTTCAATTTAAGATCCGAATTATTGATCTTTATTTACATAGTAAATAGAATTTTCTATCAAAAATTCAACAGATTTCGATTCTTTTACACCGTTAAACGAGCAAGTATTCCATACCGGCCGTTAAAAATTGTCTACTTTGAGATCTTCTGATCATAGGGCAAATGATGTCAAAAAAGTATGAAATTTAATTTCTAGAAGTTTTAAATGCTCTAGATAATATTTAACGGTATGGATTGTCGATTCGAAAGCTCCATCATCGAGAAAAATTTATGAGTACGAATACGATCATACTCATAAGAGTATAGTAGCCGGACCCTATATATATATATATATATATAGAGAGAGAGAGAGAGAGAGAGAGAGAGAGAGAGAGAGAGTGAGTTAGGCTAGAATACTTTTAAGAGTACGAAGCCCTCCGTACTCTCACGTCGTTTTCAATGTTGGGACTTCCGAATCGACGATCGGCTTCGTTAGACTTGATCTAGAGTATTTGAAATACATAGAAAATAAGTTTCACAATTTTTCGATATCATTTGCCCGGTGATCGAAAGGGCTCAAAATCAACAATTTCAATGACCGTGGTGAGCCGTTTGCAAGTTTAACAGTGTAGAAATATTCAAATCACGTGAAAATTTGATAGAAATTTTTTTATACTATATAAAACAAGATCAATATCTTTGATCCAAAATTTTAGAGTCATATTATCACATTTTGTGAGATTTTTATTTTCAGCCATTGATTTTGAGCCCTTTCGATATCGAAAAATCGCGAAACTTATTTTCTAGGTACTTCAAATACTCTAGATCAAGTCTAACGGAGTCGATCGTCGATTCGAAAGTCCCAACATCGAAAGCGACGTGGGAGTACGGAGGGCTCCGTACTCTTAAGAGTATTCTAGCCCAACTATATATATATATATATATAGTCAGGCTACAATACTATCGATAGTACCAAGCGCTTGGTGCTGTCGAGTTTTCGGCCGTTGGATGAAAGGATGTGCAGTTAGGATGATAGTGGTCCCCGGTTAGGATGATAGTGGTCTTCTAGGGTTAAGTGAGTGGTTGGTTGAATAGTATAATCTGACGGGTGGAAATGATCAAAGGATAGATCTAAGGCAGAAAACTTGATAGTACCAAGCGCTTGGTGCTGCCGAGTTTTCGGCCGTTGGATGAAAGGATGTGCGGTTAGGATGATAGTGGTCTCCGGTTAGGATGATAGTGGTCCTCCAGGATTGAGTGAGTGCAAATGATCAAAGAGTAGATCTAACGGCAGAAAACTCTATATATATATATATATATATATATATATATATATTGAGAGAGAGAAAGGTACGCATCATGCTACTCGTTTCGTTCATTTAAAAAAAAATAAACTTAGCTGGAAATGCAAGACTAGTAGGCTTCGAACTCGTAACCTTAATACCAATCATCAAATCCTTTGCCACTTATATATAACAGCGACGGTAGATTTCTTAACTAGTTTTCTCAATTCCACTTTGTTGTACGTTATTGTATATATAGCCCACACTAATCCCAATTCTCCTAAATATACATCCGCATCATCGAGATCTACTCAAGAAGCGCTTTTTAGAAAAGCCTTGGGGTTCACTCTGGATCTAATATAGTAATATATACTCAATGGAACCCCTCCATGTCCCTCTTTTTGCCTCTTCCATTCCCCTAAAAGGGTAATAGAAGCAGAAAAATCCATGTTTTATCATAATCTCTCTCACTCCCTCTCCTCTCCATCCCCTTATATACTTCTTTGTATCATCTTCTTAATATATAGATACCCATGCATCTTTAAATAGTTTCCTCTTTACTTACTTTATACACACACAAAACTAAAGTTTTAGTGGAAGTACTACAAGTAAAGCTTCATGACCATGTCCTCTCTAGTTCTCCTCTTCTTCACCCTCTCTCTTTGTTTTTCTAGCATTATACCCGACTCATGCGAAGGTCGCCGACTAAGTCGACATGCCAGAGATTTGAGCCCATCATCTCCTCACTCAAGCAAGGTTGGTGCATGATCACACCCTTCTAGCTTAGCTCTCTTGGTGCAACACTATTTACACAATTCCTAGCTAGTTACATAATTTTTCTTAGCTCATTCCAAGTAATTTGTCTTCTCGATCTCCTTTTCGCGATCAGTACGATGCGAAGATGAAGATTGATGAGACTGCAACAATGGAGAAGCGGACGACGGTCGGGCGAAAATGGGTGCCAGCAGCTGCTGCTCAAATCCCTTCAGCTTCTAGGGTTTCAGTGTGTTTTCCACATTGCCATGGAGGGCACAAGGAGCATCCATGGTTTCATGTGGATTATGCTGAGCCCCATCCCAACCCTCCTTCTAGCAACTGAAGCCATGCACTTACAAGCCTGTTTGCATGCACCCTCCAATAATCTATCTCTTCACGCATTTCCCTATTACAGTAAGTTTTGGGGGCCTCTACATATATATGCATCTGTCAAACTTCTTCAAGCCATGCATATTAATTTCTCTTTAGATTAAAGCAACCATTACACCACATAGGTAGGCTATATATGTATGCATTTTGCATGCATTCCTACTTACTGATATGTGATCCTCTTTTGATTGTTTTATAGATAATGCTCTAGTGATCAAAAGAATACATTACTTTTTGACCTCATCTACAAGGCCAAAGTTTTTTTTTTTTTTTTTTTGAGAGAGAAAGATAGTATGTTACCTACTTTGTTCATTTTATTAGAAATGAACTTACCCATAAATTAATACGAAGCAAATCTTTTGCCACTTGCGCTAGGAACGAACGGTTACAGAGCCAAAAGTTGATCTCAGTTTGTCATGGATTTTCTTTTAAGTCACATTCTTTCTCCAATTCACTATAAGTTCTTTCTGAGTTTGATTGGTAGAAATGTACAAAATTTATCGGAACTATGGACCATTTCGAATCGGATACTCAATCTTTCAAAATTTTAATTTTATTATCCAATTTTTTAATTTATTTGATTTAAGTCAGTCAACAATATTTTGACTTCAAAATTTAAGCTATTTACTTACTTTAATGAATTTATAGTTGCGAAAATTGCATGAAGTTGACTAACTATATTTGTAAAGATAAACGGCGCATTGAAAATTTAAAGTTAAAGTGCTGTTGATTGGCTCATATCAAACAAATTGAAAAGTTGGGTAATAAAATTATAATTTTGAAAGATTGGGTAACCAATATAAAATGGTACATAGTTCACATAAATTTTATATGTTTTTATTAGTTTGATTTTGGGCAAGGTTGCATTAATTAAAAGAGAATTAAAGTTGAAGGCTCTATTTCATCCATTGATGATCACTTGTTTAATTTGTGTTGTAATTAACAATTTGTTACACTACTACTCATTTCGTAATTAGTGAGCCTTCCATAACTCCGAACGAGAGAAACGGAAAGATGAAAGCTTCATTTTGAAGTTTTTATTTAGCTATCATAAAGGAAAACTATTGGACTGATTTTAGTAGATTTGTTTTTTATAAATTAATCTTGCTTCCGAAAAAGCTTTAATAGACAATCTCTTCTGAGTTTTTAGTATTAAAAGATAAGAGTAATAAAACTAGTGCGAAAAAATTGGCACATCAATGGTGACAGTGTAAAATGTACATCCAAAAGTGGATGCATTTGTAGCTTTTCATGCTCTTAGGGCTTTTACATCACCTGTGAATTTGTGATGTGATCAAGAAACAGGCAAAAAAAGGTTTTGAAATCCCAATGTATGGGCTCTCGACCCTAATACTATCATGAGAAATTACAACTCTTAAGCAATATAAACAAATAAAAAAGGATGCTCCAACATTCAACCTTGTAACTCAATATCTAGTTTAATATTACAAGTTTTTGGCTTTTCCTAAAACCCTTATTAGTAGTAGCCCATGTGCACTTAGGACACAAATTACCAAGAAATTGCCATGGCAAACTCAGATACAAATCCATTTGGTTTAAGTTTTCCAAGAATGTTCCCCCTCAATGACAATTAAATACAAACAAATCGACATTTCAAACTGGTCCCTCACCATCAAAACAATGCAATGACATTACAAGAATGGTTAGATAAAAATAAAATTGCCAGCTTCGAAAAACACACCCGGGCACATCCCGATTGAGTAGAAAAACAACTCCGAGTGCTTCCCGTGTTATCGCCTATCGGAAGATTAGGATCGCTCGCCACCACATGGGTTGAATGTTTGTTTTGAAGTTTCTATACTAGAGAGCATCATTAGCTACAGCTCACCACGAAGGGATTAACAGCATTTATGAATTGAGGGGTCCTAATCCCGAGCTTTAGATCAACTTCTCCACCGCCCAACCAGAAAAAGTTCGGCTCCAACTTGGCGATCGCTTCATCTAAAATTACCTGCAACAAACACAATGTCATGAATCTTGCAGCCTGCAGAATACAAAAAAAATTGACGAAGTTCTCTTACCGAGATAATTGAAATAAATACTTCCTATAAAGAAATCTATGAATGATATTTGTCACATTTTCTCTAGAATCTAGTTTCTGATTTCTAAATTCATTATGTCCAGCTTTAAGGTACAGCTAATGGTGTAAGATAGAAGGAAAAGAAGTTTGGATTACCGGAATGTTTGTTTTCATTCCAATACATGTCACTGCGTTATGCACATATCCCGTGAGTGCAACCGACTCCTCTTCTGGTGCAAGCCTAACTGCGTCAAGGGAAAAGCATGGAAATTGGGTGACAAATTCCCCAAAGGATTCAGACAAAAGCAGCAACAAGCTATATTTCAGATATACTTATCCTAATGACTATATACATCATAAAGTAGTCCAACAGGAATGTAGGAACTTTTCACCGCTAGCTGTTCTGCATCTCGATGGCATAGCGGTTGATTGCTAAAAGTTATTTACAAGTCAGCAAATAGTCTATGTTGAGATTCCAGGAAGAGAAAAGGCTTTCCTAGTAGCAAAGAGAAATTTTGAAGAGAACATTAGAAAGGAAATACAGAGTTTGCTAGATGGAACTTGCTTTACCCAACAAAACAGAACTAAAGTGACAATCTATATCAGGCTGCAAAAACGAAGTGTATTAATGTACATAGACTATCAGCAGAACTTGAAAAATCACTGATGAAAGATAAGATACGCTATGATGGTGATGAGTGCCTGATTTAGGAAGAAAAGGAATGCATCTTTGTTGCATAACCGCTAAAAGTAAAATTGAAAATAGACACTATCCTGGCCACCTTAATATTCCAGGAAGATATATACACCTGTGGAGACGTATCTAATTGTCATTAACATAATGTCGAGAAGCAAACATTCTTTAGATAAGACCAGAAAAAACATTAAAAGCAGCTCCATGGAATCCAAATGGGAAAACACAAGGTGCTACGAAAATAGTTATTAGCATGGATACATAAAATAAACTAAATCGATAGCGTTCTCTGCAGAAGGTAAAAACTGAAGATAATTGAAACACAAGTTAAATTTGTCAAAGGTTAAACCAACTATTGAAAGACGTTACACAGATTGTCCTTAGTCATTTCATCATTTCAAAGTAGCATGTATTTTGCTCACTGCTGTTGGGGTTTTAGATCTCCTAAAGAGAATTTCCATACTTCCTTGTATCAAAGTTACAGAATACTTTTCAGTAAAATTGATTTCACAATAATGAGTAAACCGTATTTGTGAACAAGTGTTCCGGACAAAGTAATGCGACTTGGATCAAATGGCATATCATTGACAGTTCTGCTAGATACAACGGAATGAGCCAATATCAAAACTATTAATTCAGAGATTATTATAGAAAATTAACTTCAAAGGCGATAGCCATTACTAGATAAGAAAATGCATGCAAAACAATTATGGTAATACTGACATTAGCATGTCCAAATGACATAAACAAATAAATTCAATTTAACATCTAAGCCAAACTCACAGTTGAATTTCTTCTTTGGTATCTGCCTGTCGTTCAATGTGTAAATGAAGTTTTTGATGTTTTCAGCATTAAGGCGAGCCTTGTACTACAAAAGCATACTGTAAAGGTGAGAGAGACTCCGGCGAAAATTGACCGGCGACAAAATAGGTGAAGTAGAGAAATTGTAATGGACCTGAATGACAACAACGTAATACTTTGAATTGCTATGATTGCTGCAATCCGTAACACTTGCAGGAGCTTGAGTATTGACCTGAGAAATTCAATAAGAACATAAAAAAGTTCTTAAATTTTTTTTTTTGTAAAGTAGACTTCCATAAAAGTACAGTGAAACAGAATATTATGTGCACATTCTGTTAAAAAAAGAAAAAAGAGGGTTTTTTTTTTCTTCTGTACATTATATATGATGCAGAAGCTCTTATCACTTGAACAGTTTAGGGATTTATATTTATTAGAGAGATGACAACCAGTAAGGGCGGTTTTGGCTTCCTTGGTGTCAACCCAACTTACCCAGGATGGAAGCGAAGAGCAACTAGCCACTTTCTATCAGTGAAGGAGTGAAGATAAAGCAATTCTTTTGCCCTCATACATACTTTCTAATCAGATTAAATGGTAGCTCTGTTTCTATTTAACTGTTTTATTAAACTTCTCTCCTTTATTAAGAAAGCATGGCTAGTTTTCTTGTCGTTTTGTTCGATAATCGGCAAGTTATCATTTTGATGGCTTTTCTATCTTCTATTCTCCTCAAATTACAAATCAGAATATCAACAGCAGATGTTCTACTGCTTACTTTCTTCCTATGTCAACTTCAGCACACATATTAAGGTTGCATTCTTAGTCATTGATGAAACAAACTCATGTATGTCTACAAAATCAATTTTGACACCAGATAAATAACAGATAGATAAAATTGTTTCTACTTCAGGAACAAACACAAATTTCTCTTATGTTCGCATGATATAAATCCTATAAAGTTAAAACACCTCCAATCGGAGAGTCGTCATCTCTCCGATTTCTTCTTTAATCGTTCATGGCCAAAATCTAATACATAACTCCTCCTATTTCAACAAACAGAGTTATTTATACGGAGCATTAGAGAGGGATGAATTGTACGGGAGTCAATGATCAGAAGCGTCCAAAATCAAGCCCTAGCTATCTAATACAAGCCTTACGAACCCGAGAATTCGACAAGTAGCTAACTTTCTAAAGTTTCGAGAGTATACAGTAGAGATAGGCAGTAGGTGTTCGATAAAATGCCCAAACGAGAACGAGAGGAATGGGGGAAGGGGGCGTACGAGGACGATGCTCTTGCAGAGGTGATCGATCGAGGGGGCGCCCAAGATATCGCGCCTCTCCTCGAGGCTCCGATCGTAGTAATCGGATGGCACGCGCTTGAACGAGAAGTCGCGGACTCCGCCGGCCAATAGAACAGCGCTGAGGCGCGACTCGGTGGAGAAGCCATCGCCGCCGCCGCCGGTGGCGGCGCCGTCGCCGGAGGAGAGGGAGAGAGAGGAGAGGCGATGGGCGTGGAGGGAGAGCTCGAGTTGGGCTATGCGTTCGAGGATTCGCGTTTGAAGCGCCTCGAGCTCTAGCAGAGACGAGCCCATGGCGTTTGTGGTGGACTCTTTCGTTTTGGACTCTACTTTGCTCGCTCGCTCTCTATATATTTAGCCCATGAAAAACTGTGGAACGCTTTTGAGGGGTGACTTTTGCGTATTAGTCCCTGGATTGTTGGATATTACGTGAAAGTCCCAAATAGATGTGGAGAATTATCAATTTTGGACACAAAACTTAACCATAGCTACAGCACCATAGAGGTTGACCAGTAACAACAGAAAAAAGAAGAAGAAGAAAAAGGGATTAAGACAAAAAGCAGCGCCGCGGGACTCTGAAATAGGAAAGAAAGTATGAAGAAGAAGGCGGAGGAGCTCGCCGCTTTTTATAGGTTATGCGACAGATTGTCGATGTGTTGTGTCAGTAGTAATTGTTTTACTTTATACGTATTTGTTCGTGCTCTCAATAATGCATTTTATATCAACAAATAAACTACTAATGAAACTGAACTTCCTCAAACTGCATAAAACAAGCATCAAAAGATCTATCAGATTTACTGAAAATTTGGATTGGATATATTGCAGTTACAAACTAAGGTTCTTAATAGAATTTTCACCTGTTTAAAGCTTAAAACAGTAGTTCACATACTATATAAAAACCATCAAGGTCTAACCAATAAAAAGTTATCTTATAAACAAAAAGCCGACAAACTTTGTTTGTAATGAGACTGGTTTTATTTTTCTCTCTCAAACAGACAAAAACAGAGACAGGTTACAAGAAAAGTTGAAACTAAACCAATCCAATTCGATCCGGAAAAATCGGAATCAAAACTAAATCAATAATGTGGAAAATCAAAGTGAATTAAACCAAATTGGACCGATTGTACTTAACGTAGTTGATGATCAGTATCCAAGATTTCGAAATCTAGTTGTTTTTTTTAAAATAATGAATGAAGTGAGTAATAAGCTATCTTTTTCTCAAAAAAAAATCAGTTTGGTTTTAGTTTGATTTGTCAATTTGAACATTTAGATTTTAGTTTTAAGATAGCTCATATAGCTTACTGATTAAATTTTGTAATTCAAAATCAAAGTAAAATTGGAACCAAAATCAAATCGTTTCCAAGCCAGATCAAAACAAACCAACATGGTTTGTGTCGTCGCGCACCCCTAAGTACAGTTCGGGTCACCGCGTGGATCCGACCCGTTTAAACCCCATCATCATACGAGTCCCCATTTCTCAGTCGCATAGATCGATCGAAGTAGAACAAAAAAAGCGAAACGAGAGAGAGAGAGAGAGAGAGAGAGAGAGAGAAGAGCGAGCGAAAATGGCCGGGCGATTGGGCAGCGTCGGCGCTCGGATCCTCGGCGGCGGCGGCGGCGCGGCGGCGCGCTCCGCCGCCGCGTCCCTCCGCTCCCGCTCCGGCATGGGTCTCCCCGTCGGCAAGCACATTGTCCCCGATAAACCCGTAACCATCCCACCTCTCTCCCTCTCCCTCTCCCTCTCCCTCTTCGTTCCTCTTTTTCCCTAAATTTTTGAATTTTGGGTTTCGATCGATAATCGTAGCTCCCGGAGCACGACGAGCTCATATGGGACAATGGCACCGCCTACCCCGAGCCCTGCGTAGATCGCCTCGCCCCCAACATTGGCAAGGTACAGTGCCCAACTCTTTGGAGACTAGGGTTAGGGTTTGTTGGATCTCTGTTTTGCTTTCGCTTCTTTGATTCGTTGTTACTGTGTTGAGAGAGAGAGTTGTTGGATGATGCGTGTGTAGTATGAGGCGTTGGCGTGGCTCTGCGGAGGATTGAGCTTCTTTGCGTCGCTGGGGCTTCTTGCTGTGTGGAACGACAAAGCGTCGAAGATTCCATTCGTGAGTACCCTCGCTTTCTTTGATGTCTCTTTGGATCTCGTTGATCGTGTGGTTGAATGGTTCTAGGGTTTCGTGTTGTGTTTAACTTTATTAATTAGTTTCCTTTTGCAAATTCTTGCGCAAAGAGAAGTGTATTTTGTATTTGCGATGGTTTCTTTTGAAATTTTATACCCAATTTATAATTTCCTCTGGCTGAAGTATATTTTTTGGTAAAATCTAACTGTTAAAAAAAAAGACAAGAAGAAGAAGAAGAATAAGATTTGGTTTAGTCACAAAATACGCACAAATTGGCTTCTTTAAGGCAATTCTTTTCCTTGTCAAATATAGGGCTGGTTTGTATTGGGCGGATCCTAGATGGCTTATCTGTCAATGTGCTTGGGTAAAATTTTTAAGGGGTCAAAATATGGTATAAATAAGAGGAAAAGGGGCTTTTAAGGCCATTTAATTTGAATCTGAAGAGTTTTTGGGATGTTGGATTACATCTCAATCGGGGATGTTCTGAAAGTTATTGCATGCTTCACTAGTGCGGCAGGATCTTTGTCTCCTTTTAGTTTTCTCTTGAAGAAACCTGATGGTATTCTATTATACTAGATAGATTTGAAGCTATGAGTGTCTTTGAAGATCCGAGAAGACCACGTTGTCGACTCTATTAGTTGAGGCGTGCCGTGCGAGGTATCTGGTTGTCTAAGCTATTAGGAATGATCGAATGTCTATACCCAGTTCACTTGAAATATTAAGGTCCTCCCATTTTCCTTATGCGCCGTCCATATACATTCTGCATAAGCTATACTGGAGTATTAAGGCATTTGTAAATCATTGGAGATTGAGATTATAGAAATAAGCTATGATGCATGACGAGATATCTTGACAAGCGAACTGTAAATGTCATACAGACAATACGTTTACGAGACCTTGTCGTTATGGTCTAGAACGATGCAAACTGTATATAAATGTACCTCCCCTTTTGTTTGCATCCTATAACATCCTCTATGCTTCAACAAATTTTTGGAGGGAAAGAGTGATGCAAGAATAAAGAATTTAAAATTGTTGTTTAAGGATAATACAACAAGAAAATCACTGCAAAGTAATATAAAATAGAAAGGAGTTGAAAGAAGCAGTAGGTCTCAACTTAGGTTAAATACTTAAAACTGATGCTTCATCAGAAATTGCAGGAGATTAAAGTAACTATAACCTTATTGCTTCATATATATTGGGACTTAAGTGTGCAGCAAGTAGTTTAATGTGTTTTTCCATGAGTTAGGCTACCCTGAGGGAAGAAACCTGATCTATGATTTGGATTTTAAGCCCTTGCGTAAGTTGGCAACAATGCTTCAGGCTTAAATAACCCTTGTTCATGGCTAATGTTTTGCCATTTATTGTGTAGATACCTTGTTTTTCCCTATTCTAGTGGTCTTCCTTGTTAGTATGAGTAGAATGTAACCAGTATTTGTATATGCAAAATTTCCTTCAACTTGGACCTTATCTTTGTCAAAAACCACCGAACTCAAACTTATGGAGATCACATTGTATTGGTTGGACTAATTGTAATCTCAGCCTCACATCGATTACTGTACTTGATAAATCAAGTAGTAGTCAAAAGTTTCTGACACTGTTATATATAGAGATTTTGCAAGGACCCTTCTGAGAGTACTCCATATGATCAATGTCACCTGTTGAACTTATGTCATGCTCTACATTGCACAAAATACTTATTATGATCGAACACTTACTATGAGATTATAGACATCTGCAACTAACATGGTTTTCACTGATAAACCCATGATGTTGGATAACTCATTTAGTTCTAGGTCTTAATGCTTGGTTTTGTTTGAAAGCGTCTCCTAACTAAACACAAGAGGTAGACTTTGGTGATGCCAATTATAATAGTACACATGGAGCAGTCTTTGAAATGACTCTGCAGAAGGATTTTAATCGCCGTGTCCGTGCTGATGTGTACTCTTGGCGATCTCCTGAATTTCTTCCATGACTTTTGCCCAGTGAAGGTTTGCTAGTTTAAGCTTCTTGGACTGTATGGAGAAGTAGATTATTGGTTACACTGTAAAATCGTGAAAAAGGTGTAAAAATCTTGAAAGCACTTCTATATCTTCAAAATGAGGAGATGTGCATCATCAAAGAGTCGTGTAATATGCTATTCCTAGTGCATTTTCTAAATGGTTATCAAATGTTAGAACAGTATAATGTTTAAGTTGTGGATTTATGCAACGCAGCAAATGTAATGCACAAACTTATTCGTGCTAGGCACTGCTGGAATCCTTGACCGCAAGCTTGAAATACTCTTCTAAACTAGTTTTGCTCATGTTGTCTCCATGCAGGCACCAAAAATCTATCCATATGACAATCTGCGTGTCGAGCTCGGCGAAGAATCTTAGTGGTGTCAATTGAGCAGTTTGGATGCCGATATGAATTTACCTTTTCATGGCTCCTTTGGGAGCGAGAAAAATAATCCATTGTAGATGATGATGGATTCTCAGCTTTGACTTCTTATTTGTGGTATTATGATATATACCCTTGTACAAGTTTAGAGAGTTTCGTTGTTCGGTCATCCAGAACTTTGCCTGCAATAATGCATTTTCAGATTATATTCATTACACGGTGGTTACTCGATTTTAAATGTGGGGTTTACAATTTGCAATTTTTTTAAATTTTTTTTTTTGTTTCCTTAGTAGTACGTACGTTGTGAAAGTTGTTACTCACGTATTTGTTATGCTCTCAAGTTACCAGTTAAATTTTTTTTAATTCTAATGCGCTCCACCCTGTGGAATTTCTAGCAAATTTCAGTTGGCGAAAAGTATATGAGAAGGGATAATTTTAAACCACTGATCTATTGAACTGTGTTTTGCCTTTTAAGCTCTTCAACTGATAAACTTAATTGTGTATCGCTGGTTATATGAACTTCTTGCATTGAGCGGTCACAGAGATTGTTTTATCATTTACGCTCGCTGGAATGATGCTAATACATTTTGGTATTGCTACTAGATCTGAATACAAATAATGAATCAGAGCACATCGAACCATCTCATGTTCTTCCTGTAAAGAAAAGATAGGGGACTAAACTGATCTCTGCATCACTTGACCAGTGGAACAAAATGCATGTTGGGTCTTTGAAACAGTTCGAATCATTTCGATAATAATCAGTTTGATCTGTTTTGTCTAGAAGGTCTATTTACTCCTAGATATTCTATTTCTGGACCATTAGATGTTTCCCTAGAAATCAAGGCATTGACACATGTTACAACTGGACCTCCAAATCTTGTGACTTGGGCTCAGTGACACCTCTACCTGCAGAATCTTAGAAACACTACTCACACCACAATTGACATATTACAAGGTCATGTATAGCTGCTTGAAATTTTCAGTTTTCGTAACCGAGATTGATGCAAACATGTACTACTGTACATATCTACATAAATGGGAACGGTAAGTCGATACCCGTTAGGAGAAATGTCTACGTCGCGCCGCCGTTTAAGACAATGTACAACGACTTACGGACCTCCTTGTTCGAGTCAACGGCAATCGATACACGGTATAATACTTCCAAGACAACTACATCACTGGAAACAGTGAACAAAGTAGGGGTCAGAGCAAATCGAAAGGTTCGCGGAGTAGTGTTCTAAGACAAACCAAGATTGTGTGAATAGATGTTGTTTGGATCATTCTGGTTGCTCACCACAAGTTTTGCTTGGGACCGCAATGCCGCGTGAACTTGGGTTTCTATGATCTTGTTTGCAAATGAAGAAATGTCACTTGATGTCGGCGAAAGGAACATTTGGGTTGTCCATGGACTAGCTTATCAGATTTGGTTTAAATAGATTTGGACTCTTCAAAATAGATTTTGATTTAAACAGGATTTACGATGCAGCAAAGCTTAAAACTCTCCAAACAACCTGCTCTATCTTCTGATTCTTTATTTGATCCTCTATATGAAGTTTGAAGTGATAGTTTAAAACATGAGTATACATTAATATGTTTAAAAATTTCCTGAGAAGTGCTCTTTCTCCTATACACCTCACTTACATCTTTATTCACCAAATAAGCAAGTATATATGCATATATTTAGTTAAAACAAACAGGTCCCTCTCATAGTTACAAAAAATGATCCTTTAAATAGTAATGACAATTACTAAACTTTGTCTTGCTTTGTTGGAGTTTTTCATGCAATTAATCTACAAGGAATTCACGTGTTTTCTTTCCTAATTCGTGCTCTGAGCTATTTATTACTTTACACTTTAAATCCATGTCAATTTTCCATTTTCCTTGTATTATTCAATGATTTTGTCAATTACACAGCAATATGTAACTACTTTTAAGCCCGAAAATGTATGGATTTTATTAGTCGTTGATGATTGATGGCTAATATATAGAGCGAATAATCGTAGCGAAATACTCGGTTTAAATGACTCATAACTCAAATCAAAATAAATGAAAGTTAAGAGCATATTTATCAACCTATTTTACAACGGTATATATATATATAGTGAGGGATCGATCTTTATACATTTTTTACATTTTTTTTATCGCAGAAATGAAGAGCAAGAACCAATGAAGTAAAAGAGAACGTTACAACGTAACATAATTGTAAAAATATTGTGATATCACCATACCTTTTAATTTTATTTTATTTTATTTTTTTCCCAAATAGTCACATACCTTGTATGGATGTATATAGCACAATGTTCAAGGTGCATCAAAAGGTTCAAAGTTCCCCACCATCCATTCCAAGCCTTATTAGGCGTGCATGCATGGTTGCATCTCAAAATAGTGCCAAAACTAGATTCAATGCGTGAATTGAACTTTGGGAAAATACTTTGGTCTCCCTTTCGATCTACGATTATCAAAATACGTACTGTTCTTCAGTAGCTTTAACAGGAATTTAATTAACTTCGCATGACATCAGGATGAAAGATTTTGAGTTTAAATCACAGCAGGTTTCTAAAATATTATAAGTGTAACTTTTAAAACAATCCGTTGTTTCACACTCTCCTCATAGATCAGAGATTGCTACCTTATATTCACGAGCAAACCTTCATGGTGACATGTCAGTATGCTAGCACATCGATAGATGGTACTATTCACTGAGAGCTAAAGCGCACAGTATTTTCTAGGCATCAAGCCAATAAGTACTTGAATGAGGAACACCTTATTCTTTTTTATGGTGCCACCTCTAATCCGCCGTTGGGTCCAACGCAGTGTTAAGATTTGGACCCAAAAATTCAAAATTGGAACACATCTTTAAAATTAACACGGCTTACCAAACTGTGTCAAAGAGATATTATGTTAAAATCCAACCCGAATTTGCCTAATTACTAATCACATCCCACATCACCGAGCCAAGTTGACACAGGTCACGGTCCAAACCAAGCTATGTTTAATGTAGAAAGTGATAGATGGGTATCGTGGGAGCAAAAAAATCAATAATTTTTCACCTCGAAAATTAATCTGATATTTTTTTTTAAAATAAATTAGTTATATATCATTTACGAATTAAAATGATTTTGGTGAGGTACGTATTACTAATTAAGAACTTGGCCTAACCTTTATATAATATCAAATTACTCGATGAACTTAAATAAAACAATAAACCAGCATGTTCATGATTGCTGTGATTGATGAATAGTACAAAAGGTACTATTATTGGACCTTATTAACCTTTATAATTTGAGTTTCTTTACTTTAATATGTAACCTTTGATTTTTCCAATTAAATACCTAATGAGGTATTTAATCAAAGTTTCTTCGGACATGATTCTTTTTCTCCTAATTAATGGGCTTCTTAATTAGCAGAATGGATTTAGATGAAAAAAAAACTAGTAGATCGATACTAGGAATCTAATTGCTATTTTCTTAAGAAAAAAAAAAAAAAAACCAATGTTAAAACCTGAACAAAAATTAAAGACCAATATTGCAATTTATTTTTGACAGTCTAAAATGTTGTAAAATACTTTAACAAAATATTTTATTTTAGTATGGGCTAAAGCCACAATTATGGATACTCACTCCGCCCACGGATTAATAAGTAATGTTATGCTTACTGACAAATTCTAAATATTTTACAAACTTACACATATATAGATGGTCGTTTTTGATCGATAGAAAGATATCAATCAAGAAATGATTATTGTGATTTATTTACAAAGTCAAAAATAAAGTTTAGTCGTCAAGTTTCAAATTTTATAAATTATTGTAGAATTGTTTCTTAAGTATAGCATTTTCCTTGATTAATTACCATGCACTAAATTGCCTATTAATTAAACACCTGGAAGTAAGTGGCCATCAATAAAATATAATATGATATAAACAAATATTTACGCAAGAAATGATAATTCACGAGCTTAATTGCTCTAGCATACACAGGATAGAGATAAAAAAGAAAAAGATAAAAAAATACTAAGATTAAGTGATTAAGAAAGAAATATCTTTATTTATACAATGCAAAAACTTGCAAAGCATATCTTAGGTACAAATTTCACACGTACTACATATAAAAACGTCGCATCACGTTCAAAACAGGAACAGTTACTTATAACTAAAAGAGGAGACAATCCATAAACACGCGTTACAACATACGAAACGTACGTAACACACCATGCATACAACGAGACCATGCACATAATAGAGAACACAGTCCCCACGTACGGCACACGTACTTTATTTATCTAGTACGTTCTAGAAACCCTAGTTATAATCTCCCATACATATATAAATACATGTATTTATGCATGATAGTATCTTTTTCTGCTTCAAGATGTGTCTCACTGAAACGTACTTAGCGGTTAGAAGTGTGTCTGAGTAAGACGCATCTGATATAATATGCATTTTTTCGTTCTTTTAAGGGCACTGGAACCCGACGGGGACCGTTTTGCCGCAGTAGTTGATGAGCAAGCTGAGATCGATTGGGACGTTGAGGTTGATCCCCAGAATGTTTGCTTTAAGAGCTGTGCAGAGGCAGACGGCGGCCTCGAGATCGGCGAGGCCCCGGATGAGGGTGCAGCAGGGCTTCTTCGGCGGCTGGCCGAGCTCGATGTTGATCAGGCCCCTGAGCACGTTGGCGCACACGCCGAGCTTCAGCGCGTCGATCGGGCACTTGCCGCCGCCGCCCTGCGGCGGGCTCGGCGGCCTCGGCGTCGGGCTCGGCTTCGGCGGCTTCGGCGTCGGGCTCGGGCACGAGCTGCAGCCGCAGCCGCACGCTGTGGCGGCCGCGAAGAAGGCGAGGGTGAGGGCGAGGAAGAGGGCGGCGGCGGAGGCCGTGGACTTGGTTGCCATGGCTTAGTATGAGGTGGTGGTGGTGGTGGTAGTGTACTTATTAGGGTTTTGGGATGGAGAAGTGTTGGTAGGGAGGTGAGGGGTATATATAGAGAGAGAAATATATATATATTTTGTTTTTTTCTTATTAATTGTTGTTTTTTTTTTTTTAGAGGAAAATGTAGCATGCTATCTGCTTCATTCATTAAGTGAGATGAACTAAGCATACAAAGGTGGAAGCAGCCAGGGCCTCCGGCGAAAAAAAAAAAAAAAAAAAAAATGAGGACCAGAAATATATATATATTAATTGTTGTTGTATATTACTAGGGGAAAATGAGGACCAGTTGTTTAGTTATATAATATATGTGAAGTGGTGGATAATAGAAGAAAAATGCCATAAATATACAGTTTCCATTTTTTTTTTAAAAAAATATCTATATTTACATCAAAAAGTAGGATATAAAATCTATATATACCTATCCATCCGAGAATTGAAATATATTTTTTTAATTTTGAATATTACAAAAAGACCTCTAAGACTACTGCGCGGATATTAGCTCTTAAATAGTCAGATGTAAGATTTATAGGCACTTTTTAAATACACAATTAGCATTTTTAAGAATAAATTATTTTAAACATTTTAGAAATGAGTTAAATATTGCAGCCACAAATTATACATCTTGCTGCAAATAACATTTTTAATCTGTTACATCGTAATTTCGAGTTATAGAAATATTATTGGCTGCATAACACCTTAAAGTTAATTAAGTTGAACTTCAAAACTAACATAGACATTGCTTTTTGAGAATAAAATAACTTTTTATTTATAACATATTAAATTGACTGCGTTATATATATTGAAGTGCTTATATATATAGTGTACTATACTAAAGTTTAAACATATAAAGGGAATATCAAAAATGGTGAGTGAGAATGGGGGGCGGTTTAGAAGAGGTAAGGCCATGTGAACTAGGCAGTGGTGGCAACAGGTGGTATAGCTGGCGAGAGAAGAGGAGGACGAGAGAATGTTTTGGAGGGTTGTCAATGGTGGGGTACCAACAGCTATATAAGTTTGCTATAATATTATCCGGTCACTATCGCAAATGGCAAATTAAGGACTTGGTGGTTAGTATCCGAGGTCCGAAATTCAAAATCTATTTGCTTTACATTTCCAACTAAGTTTATTTTTTTAAAAAATAAACGAAACGGATAGCATGCTATTTTATCTTTCTCTCTCAAGAAAAATAATTTATCCGGTCATATCATAGTATTTGAATGCATAAATCAACTAAAAATATTTTTATTGTAAATATACTTGTGATACATTACTTAATAATATATTGAGATAACATTACGTGCAACTAAAAAATTTAATGTAGCTAGATTCCCTGTTCTTGCAGACGCCTCGGAGTCGGCGTTATTCGGCGCGGACAAATTAAATCTCGGAAAATGCGCGTTGGATTGATGCGTGCATGTACATACGTGTTCGTATTTTATATTGTTGGCCGTGTGCACGGATAAGATTATCGCGCATGAGTTTGTTTTAGCTAATAAAATAATATATATATATATATATATATATATATATATATATATATATATATATATATATATATATTTACTCTATAATACGTTTTTTTAGATTATTTGTTATTTATTTATTTATTTATTTTATCTGTATATTGATTCAGAGGAGTCGCCGTACATATTCTTACCTATAATTAACTAATAGATTTAAAGAAAAGCCCATTTAGGCCCTTCACACTTTCTTGGCCCACAACATAAACGTCCTGAACTGCGTCGACGGGTTGTAGGCCCATTTAAATGTCTCACGCCGACGCAAGAGAAGTCTCTATATCTTAGCTGAAAACGAAATAGCCCAAAAATGGAATAATGTATCGAAAAAGTCGGGCCCAACAGAGCCCAAATCGTATCACGGCTAGGCCCTAGTTCATTTCTCAGCCCATAGATGACAAAGACAGCCCGAACTTGGTGCACCGCGTCATCCGTAAGTCGGAAGTTCCCGAATCGGTTTTCAGGAGTTCGAACACGGAGAGCATGTTAGTCACGTAAACTGACAGCAGCAACAGATAACTTTAGATTTTTCGACTACGGTTGTAAGGATTGTTCTGGAACCACAAACAGCTTAAACACTTAAATCAGCAGCAGTTGGAACAACATACAATACAATTTGTGCTTGCATTTGCATGCAAGTGAATTGAACTACCCGATTTGTATGTACCAACGCAATTACAGTTCATTTGCATGAAAGAGAACAGGGCTAGTCGACTCGATTTATGGGTCCGTGGACAACAAAGATGGGCGGTATTATTGATGACAATCAACTACGGCTCCAGCAGAGAACTACTACTCTTCTGAAGAATGCTACTGACTACAATAGGGCATTTTCAGCAAAATTTCGGATCCACCTAGTGATTACAAGATCAAACAATGGAAAAACAATGATTTACGCATGCACGCGTCCTGACGCACCCCGACCAGCACTTCGTACTAGAGAATATCTGCAATCAGAGTGTTTCGCCAACTGCCTCAGTTAAACAGCTTATGGGATCAAAGTGCAAATGGATAAACTATAGATATTCACCTCATAACTATGATATTCTAATTGGAGACTGCGGTGGTGGTAGTGGAACGCTCTGAGAATTCACCAAATATATCAGGACAGTCCTTCCATTTCCTCTGTTCTCTGGCTTCCCAGTACCCACCCACGTAGCGAAATGTTCCGCTTCCAGTATCCTTTTGGAACCATCGTGGTTTCCAGCCACTTTCTTGCAATTTCCTTGACTGCAAAATAATAGGAAGATATGAAAAAGTTCATAAACATTCGCAAAGTAGTCACGGGGTCGTTAGTGAAAAGTAAACTGTAGCCACACTTTCCTGTTGGTAAATAAACCTAATTTGGCAATTCGGTCTGGTTGCATGATCCTAAATACTATATGATCATAAATAGTACTTCGTGTACTTTCACCTGGAACAAAGCTGTTATTAACTTTATGATTTTGTTTTAGAATGAGGTCAGATGATCTTCATGCCCCTTCTGTTTTCCAAAAAAATAATTTGCTAGTCTTAGTAAAATGCTTAAAAGGCCGGTGAACGGCTAGAAAGGTATCCAAAAGTAGAGAGTTTAAATGGACGTAAGGAGCTTGGCCCTATAAATTTCACATATAATGGTAGACAAATCAAAAATTGTGATTCATCTTTTCCTAACAGACGACTAAACTAAAACTTGCTCAGTAAAAGAAGAATATGTACAATAAGCCAAAACATAAGTTAGATGCAAAACCAATAGATATTTTGGTTCTTTAGGTAAGAAATCAATGCGAAAATAGAATACCATTCGTTGCCTTTTCTCCAACCGCAGTTTCTCAGCATTGGCCTTTTCATATTCCCCATTCTCTAGACACCGTTGATCTGGCCGTAGTCTTGAATCTGTTGGCGGAAGTTTCTCCTTAACCGGTTATTAAATATTCAGGATCAGAACTAGAAATAGAAAATAGAAATAAATAAGAGTGAAAAAAATAGAACCTAACCAGATTCATGTCATGTCGTATCTACCTTCAAGTCTGGCGTTAGCTCATTTAGTGTAATCGCAAATGACGACAGGTTGTATCGAGTGGGGTTGGCAGGAGGATTACTTCTTTTCCATAATAAGGTAGCATTTTGTGTTGAAACGCAAGACCTATTTTTCGCAACATCGTTGCCTATGCTGCAGTACATACTGTCATCCCACTTCCCCATTAAAGTAGCAACCTTAGTACCCGAGGTGTCCTCAACAAAGCCATGAACCTAATAGACAAATTCCTCTTGATAAGAAGTCTTCACTATTGCATCTAATCATGTCAAAAAAGAAAAGACAAGAAAATAAAGAAGAACTGTTGCATTTTATTACCTGGCGAGGGTTTCGTTCAAGGAGAGAGTGTTCTTTGAACTTCAACTTGCATGAATGTTGTCGGTTTCCCCATATATCCATAGTTCCATGATGATTGCAATATAGTTTTCCAAGTATAATATTACAAATAGTTGTTGTGACCTGATATGTTAATAAATGT
Organism: Puya raimondii; assembly: GCA_016920855.1. Taxonomy (NCBI): domain Eukaryota; kingdom Viridiplantae; phylum Streptophyta; class Magnoliopsida; order Poales; family Bromeliaceae; genus Puya; species Puya raimondii. The sequence goes on along the minus strand of JABWPP010000050.1, from coordinate 105,207,013 downwards.
TAATCTGTAAAGAAGTGCATATCTAAAGACAAACACGGAAGGGAAAAGGAGATGTCTTTGTGAGAAGACAGAACAGGGAATAGATGCTCAAGTATGGCAGGGCAAAGTGAAGGAAAAAGAAAAGACTTTGTGTGGTTCTTTTTCGTTTATTTAAACAGTTCGTACCTTGCTCCATTGAAAAATTTCACCATCATCAAATTCTAGGGTTAATACACCAACTGGGTCCAGTTGAATGGATTGTCCCCAAAATTTACTCTTAAGATTGCTGTCGCCCCAGAATTTCCAACCTTTACCTTCGCAATGGCAGGCCATGACCATGGGATGATGGCTGATCTGTTAGTGGAACAAACAACAATGTCATTCAAAGAACGAGAATGTTCCATGCAAAACTTACTACAGAAACTTTGTATCTGGAATGAAGGAAAAGCAAGGTGTCTATTGGTGTATAAGAGGAAAAAGGATGACAAATGAAACAAAGGATCGTAAGTCATGTGCACACTAAAAAATGACTTTTAACTTGTATGAGTATCAGCACAATATGCTCTCGATCATGCCTTTCTAACCTCAGCCTCTAGGCCGCTATTCTGCAAGCTAAAGATGTAATTCCTGTAGCGGTTGATTTTTCACTCCTCACTCAACCTCCAGTTAATATACAGAATGCCAGAAGCAAAGCATTTGTAAAATGTAACTACAGTTAGCACAACCATATCCACATACATATATTATACAAATACACAAAAACATAAACATATACAAACATTATTTATCGTATTGCATTGAGCTAGAATAAACTAAGAAGTTTCTAGATTTATCACAACAAAGGGCAGTGATCTTAAATATAGTCTAACAATTGCTCTGATGGATTAGAGATAAAATCCTTAATTCTTTATCTATGTATCAACACTTCTTACGCCAAAGATCTTACCATTCCCAAATTTCTCATGTCTACACTTTTATAAGCATTTAGCTTTTAAAGACGGTTCCTACTAAGAATCAGTGTTCGAAAACTAGAATGCTGAAGAGAACTCTATTTGACACTCCTCGAAACCAGAAAAATGAAACTGAGACTGTAGAACACAAAAATAGGGCAATTCATAATTCTATATCTGCACAAGCTTTCAGATTAAGTTATTGCCGCTTGTCACTGCATATCTTATTGGTGGTCTATGTTACATGTATATAGAAAGAACTTCTGGATATTCAAACAAAGAGATAAAATTTCAACAAAAAAGACAATCGAATTCAAACGATAGCTTACAAGAATCAAAATTGACAACCAGTAATGATGATGACAACATGAGAATACAACTCTAGGATAAGCATGAGTAGAATGTATCAGCTCTCAAAAAACTAACCTTTTCAGAGAAGAAACGGATTCCTTTCTCAGGGTACTCAGCCTCATAGGTCTCACCTAACAAAGGGTTGAATGGTTTGCAGGGGCGGCCATCTGAAGAAGCATATCCAGAGACCGCAAATGCAGCTACTTTTAGAATTCTCATGAGACTGTTTCCCTAAATATAAATGCATAGATAACAGCATAACATATGGACAAACAAAAAATTCTCTTCGAAAAGAGTTAAATACAAGTCTAAAAGATAACCATACCGTTTTTCCATATTCATAAGCTTGATCCAACAAATCTGAATATTCCAAGTCCTCAAAGCACTTCTGAAGTGATGACAGTGGCTCATTGAAGTAAACAGGAAGACACACACGTGTTAGATCCTTTCCAACATTATCTCTGATCATTGACCAAAGGCTAATACCTTTTTCTTTTTCAGCTGGCTCTGGCAATTTCCTGCGCCGTTTGGTATATGGCAATGTATTATAATCATCCACCTCAACATTTATAATTTCGGCATCACCGGAGTTATATCCATATTCACCATTCTCACTACAATGGTTTGAGCCACTAATTTCACAGACAGAGGATATGGCGGTTTCACCAAAATACTCCTTCGTATCAAAGAAACAGGGCTCATCTTCATCTGACATCTCATCAATCTCTTGCTTATCAATATCATCGGAGGATTCTGTGGTACTGTATTCTGATTAAAATGAACAAAAATGAGTATATAGAAGAAACTATCACATCACTCAAAAGATATTGGAGAAATCATAAAGACAAAAAAAAAAAATTGGATAAATCATTAATCAAGCATATGTACAACAGTAAAAGAAAGCTATCAACACTTATCTAGTTAAATGTTCTCACATGCTTTCTATGTGCTTTTTCACAATGTACGTGAGTTTCTAAAGAAGCTTGTTACAAAAATTCACTAATATCATGATTGCTAAACATAACTACTACTGTGAGGGGGTGTTCTATATGTATGTAAAGCCATTTTCTTGAACTCAAGCTGAACTGCTGAAATGTTCTCAAAGACGAGCATTCTGAGAAAATGGTTGTAAAAGAAGGGCTCTGTTACATTTGGACAATTCGTGATTATCTAATGTATGTAGTCATGCATTTCTTGTGGACAACACATTATTAACATAATCTCGTCCCTTTGCTGAAAAGGGTTAGGCTAGAGGCAACTCAAATGAGAACGCTCTCATTGAGATGGGCGTAATAGACCTACAGCCGACCATAAGAAAATGGTTCGAAATTTTGTCTTAAAAAAAAGGGGGGCTAAACTGTAGTGCTTCATGAAGATTTATTTGTTTAATATTATTAGTAAGCAGGATATACATATAACAATAGATATATATAATTCATTTCCTGCTGATAACATGGTAGAGTTCTTATACAGTATAGAAGGTCACTTGAAACTAGTTTTAAGGAGCAAGCAACTGATACGTGAATATCACTGATTTAATCAACACCACATGTCATAGAAGTTATCCAAGTAAAACAAGAATAAGTAAAGGATAAGTAAACTAGCAGAATTTGCAAATATTCTGGACTAATATGAAAGTTGATGCACATAATTAGGTAGAACTATCAACTACCACTATATTTTTCATGTCGAGAGCTACAATACTCATGTTTGATCAACTGCAGCTGGCCCTCATCAATTGTAGTGTTCTCATTTTCTGCATTTAACTCCTGCACGCGCAACTATAGTATCTCAGAAAGGACAAATGGAAATTAGAGAAAATTTCATTTACTAGTTTAGTCAATGAGTTTGGAACATAACATTTTCTGAAAAAAATACTTCCAAAAGAAAAGGCAATTTACTTCTTCAGGTTGCACTTTAATTCACTATCAATTCGTTCCTGGGGCCAAATCATAATTAGTAACAAATTATCCACTACAAATTTCTAACAAGATAAACAACAGTGTAAGCATAGGATGATTAAAAGGCAAGTTATATGCCTAGTATGACAAATGAACTATGTGCTGAAGAACCGGGAAAATGCAACTATCATCACTAATTATATCAGAGATTACAAAAACAAGCAAGCAATGTGTACATTCACTAGATGATCTAAGCGAAAAGGTAAGCCATCATAAAGACATTCACAGATATATACCTCCAGCTGCTGTGGAAAGGTGCCAATAAGGCTTAAATATTCTTCATAACGCAGCTTCATCTGTTGGTGATATCGTGAAAATTCCAATTGCATAATCTGTTCGCAATCCTTAATAAGTGCCTCACCCAATCCCTCCGCACACATGCGATCTCTAAGCTTCTCAGTGGAGAATAGCACATTGTTCTCCTTCGAAGGTACATTTTCATTGATGGAAGATTCAGTTCTAGCAGAGACAAGAGCCTCAATCCAGGCCGCCCGATCGTTCCAAGAATCAGTTCTCAACCGAAGTGTCTTCGTTGGAGTAATTATATAGAATCGTCTGTCATCTGATTTACTTTCGCGAAATGATGAGATCTAGGAAATTTTAAGAAAGGAGAAATTAATTAGCACATAAAATGGAGAGCAAATAACAGGCCCTGCTAACTGAATTATTGAAAATATTCTTCATTTTCGCAAGTTTTCTCGCGTTATGAGCTGCCAAAATACATGCCAAATGTGCATCATAACTTTCCAGCCTGGATTACAGTTTCAAGATAGTTAAAAACCTAATATTTGGGAAACAGAAAACAGAGGCCCATGACAAGTACATAAAAAGATTCTACACAAATGAGAAATCTTAGTAAGAACTATTTTTCTCACCTTACCCTACATAGCACTTAAAGCCACTATCCACTTTAAACAGAGAAAATCCCAGCTGTTTCCAGCCGAACAAGAATCCAGAATAGAAAAAGAGGAACCCCTGCAGGAGACCCACGCGGACCACAGAAAATTCCAAGCGACAAACCACCCAGATAAACACGGCAGCCGCTCTGTGCACTCAAATCCACCACATCATACCCTTCCCTGAATAAGACCCCACACATATCCATCCCCTTCCCCAGTGTAAGAACCCCACCACAAACCTGTGGCAATTTAGGTTTCTAAGAGGTGTTTGCGTTCAAATTTTGTGTTGATCCTAAATAGCTATTAACAATTGATACATATTTAAATAGTATTTGCTATTTGCGTCGAATTTGACAAATTCATGTCACATCAATTTCGATTTGTTTTTCCTTCCCCAAAACTTTGGGGCGTGTTTGATCGTGTTTAAATTAGAACTGATCTTTGAAGTTGGATTGAGATAAAATTATAGTTTGATTGAAAATTAATTTTGATAAAAATAATAATCTTGGACTTACCATCACCTTGGTGACGACTAAATCCAAGATCTCCGTATTCAGAAAAATCCTTAAAAAAAAAGGGAAAAATAATAGGTACAGAGCATCTTACAACGGCGTAAATCACCAACTAAAGAGCGACACGAGTGGACGTGACGCGCTGCGTCATATCACCCACACCTACGCACACACAAAAGCCTATTATCACGCTCCAACTCGGCCTACGGTGATGTGACCCGCTACTAGATTTTTAACAGTGGGTAAAGATCTAGACACCGAGAATAGTAATTTCAAGAAACGAAAACTAGCTAAAAAATAAAACAAAAAAAAAACCCTAACAAAAGCATCCTCCCTTTCCCGATTTGGGAATCGATCGATCGATCATTGCTATTAATAGTAAATTTGATAGGGATCGGAGATGGCGATTTAGCCCTAATTACCTTGAGGTGGACGACGCCGATCGGCTTCGGATCCGAGTCGCCGGGGGCGCCCGAGACCCAGGCGGAGGCGGCGCCGATCACGCGCACCCCGCCACCGTCCTCCGCCGCGGCAGCGGGAGGCGGCGCCGCCGGTCGCCGGAGCTTGGAGTAGGTGAGGACGCCGCCGCGGAGGAGGAACAGGCGCCGGCGCCACCCCTTCCCGAAGTTGGTCCACTTGTAGAGCACCCCGGCGACGGCGGGCGCCGGGGGCCGACCCCCGCCTCCCTCCGCCGCGAGGGGCGTCAGCTCCGGCGCCGGCGCCGCCTCCGCCCCCGGCGATCTGGCCCCGAAGCCGCCGGGGCAGTCGATGGTGATGCAGCAGAGTGGGTGCATCTCCCGCGCCCGCATGGCGAGCGCCGACGACGACGACGACGACGACGACGACGGGGGGTTCGGAGATCCGTGGGACTCGGATCTCGATTTACATAAATAAACGTATAGTAAATAATAATAATATAAAAAAATGAAAGAAAAAAAAGGGAATAAATTTATGGGGATTAATTAAGGTCGTTGTTGTTTATATAGACTATAGAGAGAGGGGTTGGGTTGGGAAAAGGGCAAAAGGAGAGGGGGAAGATTCGGGATTGGGAGATACGGGTGCTCCGTGTGCGCGGGGAGTTTCCTAGACATTTGTGCCAACACTACTTGGTGAATTTTCTTGATAGCGACTTAGATACACAATACCTCATCAATCATATATTAGAATTAGGCCGGAATACTATCAATAGCATCAAGCTATTGGTGCTATTAATTTTTTAGTCTTTGGATTGAAAAATATGCAGTTAAAATGATGTGGGCCCTCTAGGGTTGAGTGGGTGATTGGTTGAATAGTATAATCTAACGGGTAAAAATAATCAAAAAGTTAAATCTAACGGTGGAAAACTCGATAGCACCAAGCCCTTGGTGCTATCGATAGTATCCCAGCCGGACTCCATATATTATTACTATTATTATTAGGCTAGATTATAAAAAATTTACTCTGTAAATATTTGCTTTTTTAAAATTTTTTAAAAATCTACATTTTATTTTTTTAAAATTTTTAAATTTTTTTTAGAGGGATACGGTGTTTATGGAGAAAGCAAAATGACCAAATTACTCTTAATTTTTCTATAAGAAAAAATAATTTTTTGATATATTTCTGTTGTTTTAAAGAATATTTTTTGTATAAATTATAAAAAATAGACGAAATAATAATATAATCCTGACGAAAGGGGGGCTAAATGCAACAACTTGAAATGTTGAGGGGGTAAAATATAGATTTTTGAAAGTTAAGGAGGGAAAGTTAAAAAATAGATATTTATAATGAGGTTTTCTGTAATTTAGCCTTATTATTAAGGTTATTATGTTTTAGAAAAAAAATTGAAAAAAGAAAAAATGTATATTCTACTTCTACCTCAGTTATAAATTATTTTGAGTTTGCTATCCAATCTTTTAAAATTTTAATCTTATTCAATTTTTTTAATTTATTTGATTTGAGCTGGTCAACGACACTTTTATTTTAACTTTTAAGTACACTATTTATCTTTACAAATTAAGTTAACATATTTCATGTGATTCTCGTAACTGTAAATTAATCAAAGTAAGTAATTAGCTTAAATTTTGAAGTCAACATATCGTTGAATGACTCAAGTCAAACAAATTAGAAGATTGGATGGTAAATTCTGTATATATTTTTTTTATCTATAATGGAGTATAAATCTTATACCCATATATCTGAAAATTAAAAAGCTTTTTCAATTTTAATTATTAAATAAATAGTTGATAAGACTATTTAAAAAATATTAGGGGTTTTAGTTTTTCTTTTATGGAAAGTCTTACTGTGCGTTTTTTCACACGGGTCGTATTACCGTTTTATTTTCTTATCGCTAAAGATCTATTTTTGGATGGATTGGATGTAAGTTTTACATCCAACATTTGGATGATGTTTTAATAAATAATTGAGCTTGCCAGTTAATTCCGTAAAACTTTAAAATTTGGATAACGTTTAGATCGGATGTTGTGCACATAATTCTGTATAACTTTAAAAAAATATAAAGATAACTATTTTGTCTCTTCCAAGTTTGATAATTAAGTATGAAGATCCAAGAATTTGTTGAACCAAATTTTAATTTTTATCACTTTTATATATATATATATATTATAATACAAAAAATCAATTTTTTATTTTTTGAATCTTTAGAAAACTAAATGCAATATATATAATTAAAACAATTATATAATATAGTAATTTTAATTAAAGACAGGAGTCTAATCGTCAAAATTCATCAATCAAGAAAAGTAAAGTTAAAAGGGTTGGTGCAAAATGGCCTACTGCTGAGGGGTCTATACAATTTTATCTATAATTTAAATAAAATATTGTATATTAACATTATTTGGAATTTATATTATTTTGTATTTCTAAACTAAAAAGTTATGAGATTTTAAATATTATCCATTGATCAAAGTCTTTGATTAGGTAGAAGTTGATTAAGTTGTATGTGTTAAGACAAGTTCTTGCCACGTAGAGTTTAAAAAAACTTAATTATTTGTATAATGTGGAGTTAAAAAATTAATGCATGTATTAATTAAGATACTGGGATTGTTGTTGGTGTCCACCAAACTTTAGGCATGGGGATATCAAATGAGTCAACTTGACTCAAAATCCCACCTGGTATGTTGGATAAATCTATTATATTCATTTGAAGATGTAAAAGAAATTGAACAATGGAAGAAAAATTATGTATATATTGAATTCATTGCTTTACAACAGGGAAGGCATACATTTATGTAGAATACCAACTATTCTATTCTAAGGAACATTGTAGAAAATGATCAATTACAATCAATCAAAAATAATACCATATATTTAATCCCATAATCAGCAAATCTCTTTCCTAAAATTATCGATCCTCACTCTTTCCCGTAATACTCCCCCTCAAGTTGGAGCATGTATGTCAAGCATGCCAAACTTGTTGAGAAGGGAATGAAAATTTGATGCACCAAGTGGCTTAGTGAACAAATCGGCGAGTTGACAGGCTGACGAAACATGACTCGTTGCTATGACACCTGACTGAATTCGTTCTCGAACGACATGGCAGTCGATCTCTATGTGTTTGGTGCGTTCATGATAAACCGGGTTGGCAGCAATGTGAAGAGCCGTTTGACTATCACAGAATAATTTGGCTGGTTGAGGATGCTCTACTCGCAAATCATCTAGCAAATACTTGAGCCAAGTAAGTTCACAGGTAATGGAAGCCATAGCTCGATATTCCGATTCTGCTGAGGACCTTGACACCGTTGTTTGTTTCTTGGTTCTCCATGAAATGAGAGCTCCTCCAAGAAATATGCAATAACCAGTCACAGATCGTCTCGTGATTGAACATCGAGCCCAATCTGCATCACAAAATCCTGTCAATAGCAAATCTCCTTTGGCTGGAAAATATAGTCCTTTCCCGGGTGCACCTTTAAGGTATCGTAAAAGATGATGGACAGCATCTAAATGAGGTTTCCTTGGCTCTTGCATAAACTGACTTAGGATGTGAACTGAATAACTTATCTCTGGTCTTGTAATAGTAAGATAAATGAGCCGTCCAACCAATCTTCTATAAGCGGATGGATTCTTCAATAAATCACCTTCCGTGGGCAGAAGTTTAACATTTTCGTCCATAGGTGTCGGCAAAGGTTTGGCCCCAAGCAAGCCTGCTTCATCTAAGATATCAAGAGTATACTTACGTTGGGATATCGAAATGCCATCAGTAGAATGAGCAACTTCGACACCTAGGAAATATCGTAATTGACCAAGATCTTTGATGCGAAATTTAGTGCGGAGAGACTCTTTGAGAGCAGCAATTGCATTGTCGTCATTACCGGTTATGATCATGTCGTCTACATAGATAAGTACAGCTGTGAAAGAGTTACCAGAGATCTTGGTGAAAAGAGAATAATCAGCTTTAGATTGATGGAAGCCATCTTGCCGAATGGAAGTAGAAAATTTTTGAAACCAGCTACGGGAGGCTTGTTTAAGTCCATAGAGAGACTTGTTGAGTCGACATACCATAGGTGTCTCCCCCTGTCGACGAAAACCAGGGGGCAACTGCATATATACTTCTTCAAGTAAATCACCATGCAGGAATGCATTTTGAACATCCATTTGGTGGAGGGACCAATTTCGAATAGCAGCGATAGCAAGTAAGCAACGAACTGTAGTTAACTTAGCCACAGGAGCAAATGTCTCCTTATAATCAATTCCTTCACGTTGAGAGAAGCCTTTTGCCACCAATCGAGCTTTGTATCGCTCAACAGTGCCATCAGATTTGTATTTAATCTTGTACACCCATTTGCACCCGATTGGACGATGACCAGAAGGGAGAGACATAAGTGTCCAAGTATTATTCTGTTCAAGAGCATGTAATTCTGTGGCCATGGCTTGCTGCCATTTTGGATCCAAAGCTGCCTCTTCATAAGTCATAGGTTCCACAAGAGTAGTGATGGTACAAACAAAATTTTGATATTTTGGTGAAAGTTGTGCATAAGAAATATATCGAGGTAAAGGGTGACGCGTACCTGACGAGGAAGAAGATTGACTGGGAGCAGCCAAGGCGGTGTGATAGAGGTGAAAATTTCGTAGTTTGACATTTGGTTGTTTGAGACGGGCAGAACGGCGAGCAATAGGAAGTACAGGTTGCTCAATGGGGTCATGGTCAGGTATGAGGTCATTTGGGGCAGACATAGGTGATGGAGATAAAGCTGGTGGAGATAAAGAGAGATCTTCAGCTTGTGGGCTGCGTGGATCTATGGAGTTTGGTTCATCGGAGATTTGTGGTAAAGGAAGAACTATCGTATCGCGTTCTTGTTCTTGAGGATAGGTGTGAAAAGGAAAGATATGTTCATAAAAGATAACATCTCGGGAAGAAAAGAATTTATGTGTTGCAAGATCATAGACTCGATAGCCTTTCTGACCAAGAGGATAACCAATAAACATACAACGACGAGCTCTTTGATCAAATTTATGTGCAGGTAGAAGATTAGTGGCATAGCAAAGGCATCCAAAGGTACGAAGATGATTGTAGGTAGGTGGTTTATTGTGGAGAAGTTGGTATGGCGATTTATAAGAAATGAGAGGTGTAGGTAATCGATTAATTAAATAGCAAGCCGTTTGAACACTTTCCCCCCAAAATTTCAATGGCAAGTTCGCTTGAAAACGTAGAGCCCGAGCCACATTTAAAAGATGGCGATGTTTCCTCTCAACTACTCCATTCTGTTGGGGAGTTGAAGTACATGAATGGTGAAAGGTAATTCCCTTAGTATCTAAGTAATGTTTCATGGATTCAAATTCACCACCATTATCGGATCGAAGAGTTTTGATACGACTATCAAATTGTCTTTCCACCCAAGAAATAAATGATTGTAATATCCCTTGTGTTTCAGATTTAAAACTCATGAGATGTATCCAAGTATATCGAGTAAAGTCATCAACAATAGTCAAAAAATAACGAGCCCCAGAATGAGAATTTATTCGATGTGGTCCCCAAATGTCACAATGTATCAAATCAAAAGGTACTTGAGAAGAAATCAAACTAGATGGAAAAGGTAAACGAGTTTGTTTGGCTAAAGGACAAATCTCACAAACATGCTTGGAATCAAAATAAATTGCAGGATTTGTCTTGAAAAGAAATTGAAGAGGACCAGATGATGGATGCCCAAGGCGTTGGTGCCAAAGATTTGAATGTTTCTGAATGGTGTAGGCTAATGCTGGATTTTGGTCATGTGCTAGATAGTATAGGCCATTATGTTGCTTGCCCAGGCCAATCGTCTTCCTCGTAGCAGCGTCCTGCACAACACAAAAATCAGAAAAGAATGTCACCTTACACTTTAAGGCTCGTGTTAATTTACTAACTGATAATAAATTAACTCGAAACCGTGGAACCTTGAGTACTTCATCCAGTCTCATATGAGGCGTGATATGTATTGAACCAACAGATTCAATATGTGTTTGACTACCATCCGGCAAACTAATGGTGGCCGATTTAGGCAAGCCTTTTGAGTTTAGTAATTCACTTGAGGAAGTCACATGATCTGTGGCTCCGCTATCAATGATCCAACATAAATTCGAATATGAGGTAGAAGGAAAAATTTTAGATGATGGTATAGTAATACCTGTGGCATTTGCAAAATGTTGAGATTTACCATCATTGTTTTTCTGAATCAGGGCAATTAGTTGATTGTACTCCGCTGTTGTGAAGCTTGGTCTATCGTCGGATAGCTTATTTGTTTCCAACTTTATATTATTTGCATTCGACTGGCGCTGATTGGGAGGTTTCACATTCTTTCCATGAAGCTTGTGACCAACAGGAAATCCATGTAGGTAGTAGCACCTCTCAATGCTGTGATGGTCTCTATCACAATAAGAACAGTGGAGCGGTGTCTTTTGTTTTTGAACCTGATTTGCTTGAGTCGCCCTGCTATTTTGGTTTGCAAGCATGGCATGATGGTTCATGTTCCCACGATTGAGAGAAACCTCAACTTGTTTTTCTTGTTGAAGCACAAGTGAGTAAACTCGACGTGTATCAGGTAGAGGCTGCATCAACAAGATTTGTCCGAATGGCAGCATAACTATCATTCAATCCCATGAGAAATTGCATAACTCTCTCCTTTTCATCTCTTTTGTTGAGTTTCTCCAACCCACCACATGAGCAAGAAAGTGGTTCATGATAAGATGAAAGTTCATCCCAAAGGGCCTTCAGTCTTGTGTAATAGACAGAAATGGACTGCTGCCCCTGCCTATGCTCCACGATCTCTCGTTTGATTTGAAAAATTCTTGAGTCATTCCCAGGAGAAAAACGCTCTTGTAGATCTGCCCAAACTTCTGCTGCAGTTTCGGCATAAATCACGCTGCTTGCTATGTCTGGATGAATGGAATTTAATAGCCATGATAGAACCATGTCGTTGCATCGCTGCCAGGAAGCAAAGTTGTCATCTGAGGAAGAAGGTCGCTTGATTGAACCTGTGATAAATCCAATCTTGTTCTTAGCGCTCAAACTAATTCGCATAGCCCGACTCCATGTGTTGTAGTTATCTCCTTCGAGCACTTTTGAGACAAGTATGATCCCCGGATGGTCCGAGTGATGTAAAGAGCAGGGGTCTGAGACTTCAATGATAGTCTTAGACTGAGTCGATCCTGTTTCGTCGTTGCCTTTATCTCCCATGGCAGCGGTTGAAAGAGGTTGCGGAAGCTTTTAGAGGTTTTAGAGTCACCAGGTTTGGTGCTCTGATACCATGTAAAAGAAATTGAACAATGGAAGAAAAATTATGTATATATTGAATTCATTGCTTTACAACAGGGAAGGCATACATTTATGTAGAATACCAACTATTCTATTCTAAGGAACATTGTAGAAAATGATCAATTACAATCAATCAAAAATAATACCATATATTTAATCCCATAATCAGCAAATCTCTTTCCTAAAATTATCGATCCTCACTCTTTCCCGTAATAGAAGAAGATACCAAAAGATAATAATAAAAAAAAACAAAACAAAAAAAGTATAATATCTGTTTTGTTCATTTTTTCTTAGAAATAAATTTAGCTAGAATTGTTCGTTTATTACTTGCGCTAGGAACGATTGATAAAATAGTAATTTTATGTCATTAAAATAGGTTATTAATGTACATAACATGTTGAATAATGGGCTTGCAATGCCTACTATATGCACTGAAATTGGCAATGATCTTGTGTTTTTTTTTTTTTTGAACAAAAAAACTTTGTATTCTTGTTGAGTAATAGTTCTGCATATGTAGTAAACGAATCAAACACATGTTGAATTTTTCAGTTCGATATTTTAACAAGACAGTTCGTATTCGGCTCGTTTAATAAATGAACGAACACATGTTGGATAAATCTATTATATTCATTTGAAGAAGATGCTAAAAGATAATAATAAAAGAAAAGAAAAATAAAAAACATATTCTCTGTTTTTTTTTTTTATAGAAATGAACTTAGCTAAAATTGTCTGTTAATTATTTGCGTGAGGAACGATCGATAAGATAATAATTTTATGTCATTAAAATAGGTTAATTATGTGCCTAACATGTGAAATAATGGGCTTGGAATGCCAACTATATGCACTGAAGTTGGCAATGATCCTGTGTTTTTTTTTTTAACAAAAAATTTCGTATTCTTGTCGAGTAATAGTTCTGCATATGCAGTAAACGAATCAAACACGGGTTGAATTTTGCAGTTCAATATTTTAACAAGCCAGCTCGTATTTGGCCAGCTCGCTCGTGTTCGACTCGTTAACAGCCCTGATTCATTTGCAACTATGTATGCCTCAGAGGAACCACAGAAAGGTTGACAAAAACAGAAACAAGTTAATTATTAAATCCTACTTGCAGTAAAAAAAAAAGAAAAAAATAGAAAAGGAACAAAAAGAAAATAAAGAAAAAGTTTCTTAGCTTGGCAACAACCGAGCATATATATAAATGTCTCGCTTTATAGGAACAAAAACTGCTTCAATACTCACCACCCCATGTGTTACCATTATTGCTGTGGGTTTAACCATGACCTCTTCTCTCAATGCTCTCTCGTGACCACTCCATTTCATTTCCAACAGCTTGTGGCCGGCCATGTGGTGGACAATATGGAGCGAAAGGAACAACGTTATTTTTCGAAATATTTCATTGAACGTCATCTCTGTGGTTCATCGAATCTGCGCTCTGACGAAAGAGTGGGACAGCTTTTGTAAACCGGGATGATGCTGACGCTTGTCTTCATGTGCTAACTCTGTTGACGTGTACCCTTTTTTTTATTCTCACCCTGTTAATTTTTTTTCGTATTTTTTTTCTCTTCTCGAGGTCCTGACTGCCTCACATTATGTAGCTAAATTTATTTACCTAATGAATGAAGCAGGTAGCGTGCTACATTTCTCTAAAAAATAAAAATAATTTCGACCCCATGCGACGTCTCTTCCATGTTATTTTTTAAAAAAAAGAAAAAAAAAGAAAAAAAAATGAGTAGGACTTAGCTGTAGCCAATTATCAACCTGCATCATGCGTAGTAGTACGGTGTTTAATGATACGTAGACGATCTTTTTAGTAATAAGGTATTAATTACGTGATATTTGTAATTACGTATTATTGAATAATTTTGAGATGTAATTAAGGAAAAGCTAGCTAGAATATATATTTTCTCTAATAGCTTGAATTTTGTTTTGTTTAACAATATTAGAGGAGTATAATATGTAGAAATTATACCTGAACAATATCATTAGATAATGGGCGATGGTAAATACACAAACAAGGATAGTATAATAACTTGAAGTTAAAATAAGGGTTAATTTCATACAAGTTCCTGCAAATATATATTCCTACAAAGTTTAACTTTCATATGTTGTCTTTATAAATTTTTTAATATTTTTAAATATATTCATGCCGTTAGAATTCGTTAGAAAAATTTAATCAATCATAGGTTAAATACTTAACCATGGTTAGTCAATAAAATAATTTGATATTTTTACTCATCTTATATTATCTATTATGATTTTTGGAGGGACATATTTGTGATGGCAAAAAAGTCATTCTACTTATTTTCTGTTAAAAAATAAACAGTGCTTTAACGATAACAAACCAGAGGGACGTATTTGAAAACATCAGGACTTTTGTAGGAACAATATATGAAAGTTGAACTTTGTAGGAATATATTTATAATTTACTATGTTTGCAGGGACCTGTATAAAATTACCTCTTAAAATAATGTCAAAATGTTGCTCTTGGACTTAGGTTTTTTTTTTTTTAATGCAAAATAACCCATATATGTCTCCCACATGATCCCATATTGGGAGAAATAGCATAGGGATTCATTAGTATTTATCTATAGCAGCGCTAAGAACAGAAACGTACACTAAGAGTGTCCTATTATTTCTTTTTTTTAAGTTTTTTTAGTCTTTGTATCTTTCTCATGTGATAAGGAAAGCACCATTAATTAGTATGTACTGTCATTATGTTTATGGTATAATTTTTTAAATTCAAAATGTAAAAACATCGCTCTCTAATAATAATTTTAATTTTTAGAGACAAATAATTCTTTTATTTGATATCTGAACAGAAAAACTATGAACTTGAATTCCATAAAAAAAAAATTAAGGTCCAACAAAGCAACACAAAAGAAGGCATTGTGATGGTCACGCGGATGCCTCACAAAAATAGGTCCCTTAATTTGTACCAAAATATTAGAATTAATTCAACGTGACATATATGTTATAACAACAAAAATAATTTAATATTTGGTCACAATATTTCTCAGTGTTTATCTCTGTTTGCACAGCAAGTTCTTTTCCAAATCAAATTACTTATGTTAAATAAACTTTTTTATGTTTTTTTTTTTGTTTAGAATATTCTTTTACATAGATTCTGATGTTATCCCTATATAATATTATCCCAACTCGAATGTCACCTTGCACCTTTTCAAAAATAAATATTTTCTAGACAAAGTGCATGTCACGACCAAAATTATGATTATTTTATGCCCCAAAAAGAGAGCCACACGTGCGCTGTATCTTGAGCTTTGGACATGCTAAAAAAGATGAGCCAAACCCTAGAAAGCTATATAGGTGAGGTGAAAAATATATGGAGACCCCCTCAACTATATATAGTCTCTAGGCCCCTCTCAACATTTATTTTTCAACTTAAACCTTTTTAGTATCTAATTTTATAGTATTATTAAATGATTTTAGTTAAAAAAATTTAAAATTTTATCAAATTTATTTTTTAAAAAGTTGAGGGGCCTATTTTCATGCATGTTTACTTCTATCCGAAGCCCTAGACATGCTCATGTGCTGTAGAATAAACCTGTCCTTTTTTTTCTTTTCGCCTTTTCCACATCAAAACTTTATGTTTGGTTACACAAATTTTGGCTCCAAATTTGAGACACCAACTGTAGCTGAACTCTCCAGTTTCAAGGTTTGTTAAGTTGATGCTGACGTGGCATACCAAAAGTTATGATCTTTTTTATGCATTAGACACCTACTAAAGATCGAATGTAGGTTAGGTATATATCTAACATTTTACTAGGCTACAATTTACTATTTTTAGAAAAAGATCACGTATATTATGTAACAGTTTAAATGGGCTCATAGCTTGCTGGTGGATTACTTGGGAGACAAAAAATAATGTGATTTTCAGAAGAAATCAGTCGAACCCCTCGCTAGCTGTCGGCAAAATCAAACAGTTAATTCATTTATGGAGACAATTTCTCTCGGCGAGAGAGAGATCGAAGTAGCTCCCCCCTTTGTTTTTTGTTTTTTTTTTTTTCCTCCTCCTCTGTAGTTCGCCCTCTTTGAGGCCGTCGTTGCTTCACTCCTGTAGCCTAATTCATCTTTTCAATGAATGAAGCGGGTAACTTGCTACCTTTTTCTCAAAAAAAAAAAATTACTATTTTTTTAGTAGCCTTATTAATTTTTTTAAAAAAATAAACATTTTTAAAAAATTTGTGAATCCTATATTTACGTGTACAGATATATTTCTTATTATGAATGCATTACAATCATGTTGAGCCCACCTAACATGCAATATCGTGAATTGATTTCTACTTAAGCTTTGAGAGAAGATTTTTTTTTTGGCCCCATTTGGTACTGAGATATATCTAATATTAATAGATAAAATAGATATGAAAAAATGTATATAAGGATATACTTCTATATTTTCCGATAGTACCGTAAAAAATATATCGTAACCAACTCATTGCGATATGCGAAACGCGATATTATATACAAAAATAAATATTGTATTTTTTTATCGTGCCTTCTCACTGGCACTGCACGTATAATGCAATATTTTCGCAATCCCAAACGAAGCCTACTCATGGTAAACATACCGTTCAAACTATTTACGATAGCAACTTCATTTCGCTTGAGACGCGACACTACACGATTCCTGATGGCGTGGAATCTTGAGACCTAAGATGAGAGCATGGCTTGTTTTTTGTTTATTGCTTTTCTCTTTAAAATTCAAAGAGGTTATCATTCCGCTTGGGTCTACCAAATAATGCACGTTACAATGTGGCACCGACCAGTTAAGCTAAGAATTTGATGATTGATATAAAAAACCTCTAATTCAAAGTCTAATTACTTTATATTTTTAGCTGAGTTTATTTTTAAATTAAATATAAAGGAAATGAGTTGCTTACTATCTTTCTCTTTAAAATTCAACAATAACTCGTAAAAAAAAAGGACACTGATTTAGATAAAATTCCTAGCTACACTTTTTCTGAGTTGTGCTGCACGTGAAGAGTTCCCACAATTTTCCCTTCTCCGCAGGAAAAGCAGAAGCGCGAAAAATCTGAAATGAGCAGCCATTAACAGTTCGGTCGAAATCTCTAACCTGCAAATATCGATTCTGTGTACTCAAGAAGCATGTAGTAATTGTTTGATGCAGAATATGAAAAAAAGAATGTCTACAACTGCACAATTTAACATACTCTAAACCATATAGAAAACTCTCGTACCGCACAATATATCACCAAATTTGTTCCATAACGTTACAAGTCCATAATGTATGCATAAAAGTAGCACGAAAATGAGAAGATGGTTATAAAAAATGAACATGAGACAAAAAAATTAAGTACTGACTAAATAGATTGCACCCGAGAAAGGGCATATTACATAAAAGTGTTCTCGAAGTAACAGCAAGATGATAGGGAAAAGGTTAATTAAAAACTAATCTAAAACTTCCAGGAATTATAGTTTCGGCTAATTTACTGCTTTTGTGCTGTATTAGTGTATGACCAACAACAATTTCAAAAAGGAACAGCGGCACGAAACCTTTTAACCATTAATTTCTGAGTTAGTAACCAGCAATATCAGTTTATCTTTAAATGCTGTAAAAGCTATCAACACTCTTCTACATCAACAGATAGAATAGGTACCGAATCGGCTGCATGCAAAAAAAAAAAAAATTAAAAAAAAAAAAGTGCAACAACCTGCAGTTGCAGTTCTTTCAGGTTGATATCTAAATGCCTCTCTGCCATGTAAATTGTTATCCCACACAAAAGAGGGAACATCACACAGATCAGCATGAATAACATATAAATCCAACCTAATCATCCTTAACGCAGAGGTAAACTTTCTAATCAAAGCGCGTGTACCAAATATAAAGCAGGTTCGTCTACCTGCGTCAGCCCACTTAATCTGAAAGAACAAATGAATAGACGAACAAAGGTATTTAAAAAAAAGAAAAAGAAAAAGAAAAGAAAAAGAGAACCCACTCATGTGCGGGTTGTGTAGACAAGCTCAAACCTTTGCTCCAATGCAGTGGCCTTGTAGGTCTAATGAAGAAGATTGATGGGATGTGCCTTGTTTCTGAGATAATTTTGTACCGTCATGTCCACGTGCAGGCCCACCAGGAAAAAAGCCAGCTACCACCTAATAGCTTCCATTTC
Source organism: Puya raimondii (assembly GCA_016920855.1). Taxonomy (NCBI): domain Eukaryota; kingdom Viridiplantae; phylum Streptophyta; class Magnoliopsida; order Poales; family Bromeliaceae; genus Puya; species Puya raimondii. The sequence continues at coordinate 105,188,489 of JABWPP010000050.1, read as the reverse complement.
ACCAAAAAGACTGACACCACACCTCATGGTAATCCAAGGAATTAGTTCAGTACAAGACTGCAGTAGAACCTGTAATTGCAGTTTCGCAATATCAGCATTGGATTCTCGCTACCACGCAGGCTTTAGCGACAGTCTTCTAGAATAGCTTCTCTATTAGGAAAGCAGAAGCCAGATGCTGTTTTGCAGATTAAAATATAAAACTTCTAGCTACGCAGAAGGCAGAAATGACAATCTAGGCCCCCCAAAGCGTATGCACCGATTTCAAGTTTTCAATTCAAGCTAAACAGGAGGCTATTGGGAATGAATCATGAAAAAGCTGTCAGGGCATCTCTGGAATAGCTCCACTCAAAAAGTATTTTTGCAAAGCTCCAGCTAGGCCAAAGAGATTGGGACATCAAAAGCATCCTCAAGCAGCATTTGCAGCTTGTGGCCGCAGAAACTTCAGTTTGGACATCCTTAGAGTAAATTCCTACATTGCTATTTTACACCAAATTTCACTAGTTCGGCAATAAATGGAAGTGCACGAGCTAGCTATCATTTTTCCCAACAGTACAACTCAATAATTACACACGTAAATGCAGTTTGTCACACAATCGTCAAACAGCAGCATGTTAGCCTCCTGCAAATCTGACAAGTCGGACATCGATATTGCATTACAGATGTAACAAAAGTTGTTTCTTTCCGCTAAGATCAGAGGTACAAGATGAGGTTGCGTCTACTCATTGCATAAAGGCGTCCGGAAAATGAGAAGAATGGCCATTGATGCGACATTCAATGAATAAGAGATTAAGAGACAAACGTACAGATTCAATTTTAACATTAAAATTCTCCAAATTATATAACAATTAGGAATATAAACATTGGCAGCATGTATGTGCGGTGCCATAGAATGAAAGTAAATGTTCAGCAATTTTCAGAAAAAATGATATCTAGTGAAAACAATCTTCTATTTGGAGCAGCATACTTCTGAATTTGTTTCAACTTACTAAACACAAGTAAACATCAGCCTGCAAGACTAAAACTTCATCATGGATGTCGTTGTTTAGTTTTGTCACCACCAGTCATATGTCAAGAAGAAAAAAAGTTGTCCCAAGTTTTGCATCTAACTACTAGCTGGGAGCAGAAGATAATCCTTCATTTTCTTTTTCTCGTTGAAAATTAGAAAGGACATTAATGCACTAATATACTTTACTAAGTATTTGCTTGGACAGGCAGAAATAAACAATTAAAAATTCAACATGCCTCAAATCCATATAAATGGAAATGAAAAATCATTTGCATATAAAAAGGATAAAAAATTGTTTGCACATGATAAGAAATTAAGAAGCCCTTAAGATTCACAAAATAATTAAAAAAATTAGCGTCCAATGACTACTATATTACTCACCGTCTAAGAAAGAGGCTAACAATATTGCTGGCAGTAGACAGCTTTATCTATGTTTTAGATGAAGAAGAAGAAGATTCAGACAGCATAGAGTTTAACGTAAAGAAAATGTCATAAACTACCTGAACATTAAAAAAAGTTCATAAACAACCTGATAAATATGATTTTTTGACGAAAAAGCACCATTTGATGGTTACAAGCAACTAAAATAGAATGTTCAGCAGGTTATTTTACATTGTTTCCAAGTTCAGGGGGCGATCACAAATTACGCTAAGTTCAGAGACTGGGTCTAGAACTTTTTCACTGTAAAGAATGGATCCTTCATATAACTCTAGGATATTTTTCCCAAATTATTTAGCAACAAAATTTATTTAAATAGAGATACATCGTAAGAAACTAGATGGAGGTTTGCCGGCAAGGAATCAGGCTGTACGGATGAGATGATCTCAATCATTGTCTTTCTCAACTTCATTTGGTTAATTGGAACTCTTTGTTAGGCATAAATGGCAGGCATCGATTTGTTCATTAGCATTAATCGATATTTGAAGGTCATTGTAAGTTGCACCGATGAAGCAAATCATACATCATCAGACACATAATGCTAAATTCCTAGGTTAGACGCATCGTACTCATAAGGACAGAGGAATCATATATCATTAGTTGAAATTTGAAGGTCATTGTAAGTTGTCGCGCCAGAAAACAAATCACATATCATCAGACACATAATGCTACATGCCTAGCTTAGACACATCGTATTCATAAGAGGCAGAGGAATTATGCCTGGAGGGACCGAAAGAGTCCTCAAAATCATCTCATCTACCCAATAACACGCAAAGCACTTGGAGACCACAATGCTACCAGAAACTGCCAGATCCATCTAAATCATGTTTTAGAACTTTGTATTAATTCTTGAAGTTTAAAGGCCACAAATCTAACCATGTCCCAACAAGAGATTTTGCATTGTGGATAACATACGGACAAATCCATAAATAATTAGACATCTCAAACAGACACGAAAAGTCGAGGTTGCGATTGAAATTTAATCAACTAAGGGAAGGAACCGCCGACGACAAAAGAGGCTAAGCTCACAATCAGATTCAGCTACAAGAAATCCGAGAATTACCAATGCTCACCAAATTCCCAAATTGAATCAGGTTTTTAATCTGCATTAACCCCACTTCCTTGCTTCTCGAATTATCACACCCTCCATCAATTGCTTCAAACTGATGATAAAAAATTTAGCCATAATCTCAGAATCAAAGTTAACATTCCAAATCCTGGGAAAAGATTATTTTTTACATGTACTACTACTCCATATTACTATATTAGGCGTTCAGTATATCTTAATTACTAAATAAGAAGAGACGTATAAAACAAATTTGAAAGCGGGTGAGATAGAAACTCCTCAATCAAAGCAAGAATCTCCAAAAACCTCAATGAATGAAGGCGATCGGAGCCAGGTTTTAACCCCACTCGCGATGAAATAATCCTCCGATCCGAGAGCGAAGAGGAGCGTTAGCGCTTGGGATCGAAGGATTCAAGGGGAGAGAGAGAGAGAGGGCGTCGCCGGAGAATTTTAGGGTTTTGAGGAGGCAGAGAGCGTCGGAGGAAGAGGACGAAGGGAAGGGGAGGTGGGCCAAAGCATGGTTTCCATTATTTTATGGGCCGCAACTACTAATGGGCCGTTAATGGATGAGTGGGCCCAACAACTATGGGCTTCAATTTGGGCTTGTAGTTAAGCGTAAGCGAACTCATGCCCAATATCATGTTTGTTTCCGTACGTAATATTACGTTCCGCATATCGCGTTGAGTCGATCACGATATATTTTCTGCGGTCCCACCAGAGAACACAGAAATATATTCCTATATATTTTTACCCCAACTTTATTTTATCTAATAGCGTCAGATGGGCCTCAATACCAAACTAAATCTCAATCTCACAACTTCTGCACATTCCAAATAACATAGTTATCGAGTTCCGCCCAACTTCTAGTTCACGCACTCCACTTCACCCGCAACGGCCCACCCCCTCGGACATGTTTTGGAAAATACTAGATCTCAATTACTCGGACCTCACCAATTTTTTCGGTTGTGTCAGTTTAGAGCTGGGTATGATGTTGTTCTACTTAACTCGACAATTACGTTATTCAACGCGTTCTCCCTGCAATCCCAAACGTAGTTTGAGTCGCAGACTCAGAACCGAGTCACACCCGAGTCGGACCCGGGCAAAGTGCACAATTCCCGGGGCTCCTGCGAAAAGGAGTTAGTCCCCAACTCAGGCGTGAGCCGAAAAGGACAGGCGCATAACGCCCTTTTGTCTCCCACACACACACACACACACACACACAACCACACACGACACAACACCCAACTCGGTTCGTTTTTTAAACTCGCTTTAAGAGGAGAAAGAATAAATAAATAAAATGTCCCATCCCAGTTTCAAATCCTCTTATATATATTCTAATCCTAACAATTAGTTACTTATTCGGCTTCTTATTCCTTCTTTTTATCCTCGGTTTTCGAGGGGGTTATTCCCCGTCCCTCTCATCAAAAATTTCAAAACTGTCGCTTTTCGCGTTGTTGTTTGCTTTTGTCACTTCCAAACGCGCCTACTAGTGGCCGAAACTCATAATAGTTTAGAGCTTAATGAATAATATTAAAAAAATGATAACTTCAAATACCACCCATGTGGTTTCGTACTTTTTCACTTTAGTGCCCTGTGGTTTAAAACGTGTCACTTTAGTACTCTGTGGTTTGGTTATTCTTTTTTTTGTTATCTTTTCGTTAATTTTTTCGTTAAATTATACAGAAAAAACTTCAAATATCCTACCTATGGTTTATCGAATATTCACTTTACTATCTTATAGTTTTAACTTTCTCATTAATTTAACGAAAAAATTAACGAAAAGATAACAAAAAGAGAATAACCAAATCACAGGGTACTAAAGTGATACGTTTTAAACCACAGGGTACTAAAGTGAGAAAGTACGAAACCACATGGGTGGTATTTGAAGTAATCCAAAAAAAAAACTATTCGTACACCTAAAAAATATGTATAAATTTTACATTTATTTATTTCAAAATTTTAAAAAATTTAGACTTATAGTTGTTACCATATATATTTTTCCATATATATATTACCATATATATATTATATATGTTACCATATATTATATATATATGTTACTATATATGTCATATTTATTACCATGTATCTTATTTCATATATATTACCATATATATATATTATATATGTTACCATATATTATATATATTACTATATATGTCATATTTATTACCATGTATATTTTATTTCCTTTTTTTTTTTTGATTCTTTCTTTGTATAACATGTCCTTTCATGTAAAGTCTTTTTTCTTCTCTCTATATAAGAGATTAGGCTCAGATCAATAATAGATACAAGAAAATATTCTCAATTTTTTTGTTTCATGGTATCAGAGCCCTTCTAGGGTTTTATTTTTCGACGACGAGTTGATTGTTCGAGATCAGCACTACGCTCAAGGACGACACGATCCACCTGGAGTCATTGACTGGGGTGGCGATCGACATAATCACGTCCGTGTAGCCGTGCATCGTATCACGACGTGTGCCTAACCGAGCTACTTGGAGTCATCAACTCGACCCTTCGACCCTACTGGGCTGTGATTCCATTTGGGTGATCGTTGATAGGCTGACGAAGTCTGCTCATTTTCTGCCTATGCAGATTACTTGGTCACGTGAGCGACTTGCGCAGCTGTATATGGATGAGATATTGAGATTGCATGGAGTGCCAATCTCAATAGTATCTGATAGAGACCCAAGGTTTGTTTCTCATTTTTGGAAGAGTTTACAAACAGCTTTGGGGACTCAGCTTCGGTTTAGCACTGCATTTCATCCCCAGACCGATGGTCAGTCCGAGCGTACTATACAGACACTCGAGGATATGTTGAGAGCTTGTGTCTTGGATTTTGGTGGAGGTTGGGATCGACATCTGAGATTGGTAGAGTTTGCGTACAACAATAGCTATCAAGCGAGCATTAAGATGGCTCCGTTTGAAGCGTTGTATGGACGCAAATGTCGATCACCTCTGTATTGGGATGATATTGGTGAAAGGAAGACGTTGGGACCAGACCTTTTACTTGAAGCCGAAGAGAAAGTTAAGTTGATACGACGGCATATCGAGACGGCTCAGAGTAGGCAGAAGAGTTATTCTGATACTCGGAGGCGAGATCTAGAGTTTCATGTTGGCGATCATGTTTTCTTGAAGGTCTCACCATCGAAGGGCATACGGAGATTTGGGATTCGCGGAAAGCTTAGTCCGCGATTTATTGGTCCATTTGAGATCTTACCCGTGGCATATCGGTTAGCCCTTCCGCCTCGACTTGCTGGAGTGCACGATGTCTTTCATGTATCTGTTCTGAGGAGATACATGCATGATCCTTCCCATGTGATCGATTTTTCCCTATTGGAGCTTACCGAGGATTTGCAGTACGAGGAGCGACCGATACGAATTCTTGCTCGTGAGACGAGGGAATTGCGTAATCGGGTTATACCTTATGTTAAGGTACAGTGGGATTTTCATGATGATAGAGAGGCGACATGGGAGTTGGAGACGGTTATGCAGAGATCTTATCCCCACCTATTTACATCTTGAGGTGAGTATTTTACCTTAGTTTCGAGGACGAAACTATTATAAGGAGGGGAGAATGTAGTACTCGGGAAATTTTGAGGATTTTAGGGTTTCTGGACTCGGCGGGATTCGGGCGCCCGGAAGTGGCGAAGTGGACGCCCGAATGTTCCGGACCCCGTTGCACTTTGTGGACGATCCGGTTGTGGCCGACGGAGATCGGATCTGGATGCATGATTCGGACGCCCGGATTGAGGATCCGGTTTGAGCTGTTGACGTGGAGGGCCACGTGTCGCGACACAGGACACGTGTCGATCGCCGGAGACACGCCGCCCCACCGCCTGATGACTATTGACCGGCCGCTTGACCGCGCGACGACACCTGTACGGTGCATTTCCGGACGCCCGGAAATTGAGATGTGGGCGCCCGAAAGTGGGAGTTTTGGCAGCCTATAAATAGGCGTGTACCTGTTGAGTTTTGATGTAATTTCTACTTCGTGATTTCGGATTCTAGAGAGAGAAAGCTAGAGTAAGGGCCATGTGTTGGCATTAGTTTGTAATCTAGCTTGTTCTCCTCTATCCTGCTGATCTGATCTGGTGTCGAGCCGTTATTCTGCTGGAGATAGCAGTTTCCTTGGAGGTTTTGACAGATCGGAGTACTGCCGGAGTGCGTTATCTGGAGGGTTGGATCTGAGGCTTGTTCTTTCCCCACCGTGGTTGGATTAGCTTTTCAGGTGGGTTGATGTTTGCCAGATTCAGTGGACTTCCTCCTACGTGTTTTATCTCATGTTAGCATAATATGATATGATGTTGTTTGGATTATGTTAGCATGATTGGATTATGATATGTGGATATTGGATTATGATATTGGGATTATGATAGTATGCCATGCTAAGATTATGTAGAGATGCCATGTTAGGTTGAGACTGATCTATAGACTGCATGGGCATGTTCTGATCTTAGATGTGCTAATGATATGTATATGAGCATGCATTTCTTTGTATCATATTGTTGCATGATTGGACCTACACCTATTCTGTTGATTCCTTGTACCAGTTGTTGTGCATGTAGTGTAGGTGATCATGTTGTGGCTCGTGCTATGTTGTTGTACCTCCTCTTGTGGTAGAGTAGAGATGATTGTGAGCACTAGAGCATTGATTGTGCCAAGGGCACGGGGTTCTTTGTGAGAGCATGGATTGGGTCATACTTGTGGATTATCCTTTGTAGTGCCAAGGGCACAGTGGATTGGGTCTTACCTGTTGACTCTTCTTGAGGTGCCGAGGGCACTTGATCCTTTGTTGACCCAGTCGTGTCGATCATATACCTGCGGGTGCTTGGCGGTTACTATGGGTTTACTTTGCTCGGTTGGGTCGCTCCCACGAGTACCACTCTAGAGTTGGCATGTTCCGTACACAGGATTGTACGAGGAACTAGTGACAGATGGTGTTCCTGTCCTAGTTGGGCTCCCTATTGTGTTGAGCAGCTCCCTATTGTGTTGAGCAGGATCAGGCCGCAGGTATGGTATTATATTGAGAGGCATTGTATGGCGAGAGCTAGGTACAGATGGAGTTCCTGTACTAGCTGGTTCGCAGGTATTGTATTATGTATAATAGTCCTCATTTAGTATATTCAGTTCATTGGTATTCATACTGACAGTTGAGCTTTGTGCATAGTAGTGGTAGTATATCTCCTACTCTTTTATTGCTCTATTCATATCTCTTGAGATTGAGGACTTAGTGGGCAGACCGCTGAGGCTGGTGGCGGTACCCACTGAGGACTACTTGATTGATAGTAGTTCTCACACCCATTGGTGACATCTTTTTGCAGAGTCTTCTTCCCCTGTTGTGCATACTGAGCGCGGAAAGGAGACCGTCGGGTAGAGCTATTCCCCGGATATTTGGCTAGAGGTATACCCATTTTGGATAGATGGTTGAGTCTGTACATACTGTGTGATGTTGATATCAGTGTTGTATATGTGAGTTATTTATGAGAGTTATGGATGATGTATGTACAGTGATCTTTTGATATATTATATAGCAGCTCTGTTGATACCTTTAGCTCTATGTGATTATTGTGGTTGTTGTTTCGCTTCGTATACATAGTAGAGATACTGTGTATGCGGCGGATCTGGTCATGCGCCTGGGAAGAGGTAACCCGGGGCGTGACACGAAACGTCTTCGGATTTCTCGTGATGTGATTTTCTTCGAGCACATTCTCTATTATGCTCAACCTGCACCAGCCACTGCACCTTCTCCGTCCACTAATGTTGATCTTTCTTTTTTGACTGATTCTCTTCCAATACATTCCTCTTTCCAAGAGGACTCTGTCTCTCCTATCACTTCTTCTGCAGATGACACTGAAGTACCTGCCTCTTGTGATGGTCCTTCCGTCGAAGCTCCAACCGACGATCCCCAGACATCTGTGCGTCGCTATCCCCTTCGGGAACATCAGCCTAAAAGGTTCTTTGGTTGTACTACCTCCTATTCTCTTTCTCCGTAATTTCATACCTTTCTTGCTACCATTCATACTCATCAGGAGCCACGAACATACCGCCAAGCTGCTGCCATTCCTGAGTGGCAAGATGCTATGTCTGAGGAGCTTAAGGCTCTTCACCAAACCGGTACCTGGAAGCTTGTTCCTCTTCCTCCAGAAAAGACTCCAATCAGTTGTAAATGGATATACAAAATTAAGATCAAATCTGATGGCTCTCTTGATCGCTATAAGGCGCGCTTAGTTGCTCGCGGCTTTACTCAAGAGCATGGCATTGATTACGAGGAGACATTTGCTCCAGTTGCTAAAATGACGTATGTCCGTGTACTTATTGCTGTTGCTGCCTCTCGTGGATGGCCGTTATATCAACTTGATGTTAAAAATACCTTTTTATATGGTGATTTTCATGAAGAAGTTTACATGCAACCACCTCCTGGCCTAAATCATCCATCCGGCCATGTTTGTTTACTTCGGAAAGTGTTGTATGGTCTTAAACAAGCTCCTCGCGCTTGGTTTGAGAAGTTCTCGACTGCCGTTATTGCTGTTGGTTTTCGTCAGAGTGAAAATGACCATGCATTATTCATTCACTCCTCTCCTCGTGGTATTACTGCTTTACTTCTCTATGTTGATGATATGATTATTACTAATGATGATCCCGATTTTATACAATTTATCAAGTCTTACTTTCAACGGCAATTTGAGATGAAAGACCTCGGGCTTCTCCGTTATTTTCTAGGTATTGAAGTCGCCTATGGTTCTAAAGGCTATTTGCTCTCTCAACGAAAGTACACGGCAGATCTTATCTCTCGGGCTGGTCTTACTGATAATGACACAGTTAGTACTCCTATGCAGCTTCATCAGAGACTAACTCCTACCATAGGTGAGCCGCTTCCAAATCCTACACGCTATCGGGAGTTAGTTGGAGCTCTTGTTTATCTCACTATCTCTCGTCCAGATATTGCCTATGCTGTCCATATAGTAAGCCAGTTTGTTCAAGAACCAACTTCTGTTCACTATGCTGCTGTTCTTCGCATTCTCCGGTATCTTCGAGGCACTATTAACCAGAGTCTTTTCTTTTCTTCCACCTCAAATCTTACGCTTCGAGCTTATTCTGACGCGGATTGGGCTGGGGACCATACTGATCGCCGATCTACCACCGGCTATTGCATATTTCTTGGTGATTCACTTATTTTCTGGCGAGCTAAGAAACAAAATATTGTCTCCAAATCTATAAGCTGAATATCGTGCTATGTCTACTGCTGCTTCTGAGATTGTTTGGCTACGTCGTCTTCTTGGTGATATTGGCATTGATTGTTCTGCTCCGACACCTCTATATTGTGACAATCAAAGTGCCATCAAAATTGCTAATAATCCGGCTTTTCATGAACGCACTAAACACATTGAAATAGATTATCATTTTGTTCGGCATCAGTACCTTAACGGCATACTTGCCTTACCATTTGTCTCTTCTCGTCTCCAGTTTGCTGATTTTTTCGCGAAGTCTCATACTACGCAAAGACATCAATTTTTTTTGACCAAACTCTCGGTATTTAATCCACCTTGAGTTTGTGGGAGGGTGTTACCATATATATTTTTCCATATATATATTACCATATATATATTATATATGTTACCATATATTATATATATATGTTACTATATATGTCATATTTATTATCATGTATCTTATTTCATATATATTACCATATATATATATTATATATGTTACCATATTATATATATATATATATGTTACTATATATGTCATATTTATTACCATGTATATTTTATTTTTTATTTCTTTTTGATTCTTTCTTTGTATAACATGTCCTTTCATGTAAGGTCTTTTTCCTTCTCTCTATATAAGAGAATAGGCTCAGATCAATAATAGATACAAGAAAATATTCTCAATTCTTTTGTTTCAGTAGTATGAAGAAAAAAAAAGAAAAAAAGATCGACAGGATTTTTAATTTGGGCTCTTAGATTAATGAGTGTAAAATTTATACTCTTTTTTTTTAGATGTTCGGGTAGCATTGCTCGTTGTGAAAACTTAAATTTTTGCTATAATATAACTTATGCTAATCCTGCTTGGATTGAACTAAAGTTACGCATTTAGCATAATAAAAAAAATAATCATTTCATAAGTAAATAATATTTTGATGATTCAAAGATTAAAAGTTTAAGATCTGCGAAAGGAAATGCATGAGGACTCACTTACAATATCAGAACAGTGCAGAGACTATGTTATTGGTGTACAAGCTATATTGCTTGAATATAAATATGCTCTACTTGTATTACACTCTTGTGCGTTAAAGAATTTACAAAATTTCTTTGAGTTTTTAGTTAAACAAAAATGATTAGACAAATGAGTAAATTTAGGTATCAAAAAGTCTGACGTGTAAGATTAATTTACACCTATATTATAGACGTACATGTAGCACTGCTCTGAAAAGAATAAAAGAGTGGGTGGGGAGTAAAAGAGAAGCGCTTTTCTCCCATTTCAAGATTAATTTGTTTAAAGTTTCAGTGACTACTTAGTTAATTATATTACTCTTTCAATCTTATCCTTCTAATTTTATATCCCTCCCTTTGGAGAACAAAAAAGAAACTATGCTACCAACTAGAACTAAGACATACATGCATGTAGAATAAAATATGGACAAGAAAACACAATTTAAGTGATCTGCTTAGTTGACAAGCAAAAGCAAATGAACAACACACATCAAAGTTAGTTCAAGCATCAAATCCTTGTCTATGTATGTGACTCTTTGTTGGCCTACCAACCAAATTTGTTAAGTTATAATCAATTGCTAATTAATTGGGTCAAATATGATGGCACCTTGTTCTAAAAGATTTGTGTGTGCAATGTGAGGGTGTGGTTTCTTTTTGTTTTCGCTTTCTCGCATATCGCAAATGGAGCATCGATGACTAATCGTACGACTAATCGTAGTTAAATATGGATAATCGATTCAAACTGGATTCACGTCTAATTGCTTTATCAGTCTTGATTAGGGCAAAAGTTATGAATACTCATAGCCCTCATGTGGAGCATATGATAATCCTCGAAATCAAATAGCAACTCTCTATTGTTTAATTAGTGGTTAGTATATATCTAATAAATGTGAACTCATACACCAAATGATTTTAAGTAACATTCTCTTCTCATATTAAACTATTTTCAACATGTAACTACAGCTCACATGCATATACTAATGATTAGAAGAATAAAAACATATGTTTTTTTTAAATAAAAAAAAACATTATAGAAAGTTGGTTAGGTTTCGAAGGGGAATATTAAAACCGTTTACTTGTTAGAGCACAAAAAAAAAAAAAAAAGGAAAAAAAAAAGAATGACTTCAAAGTAATCCAAACTATGACATTATACTATCCCACATGCCATTTCCATGGGACCTTTTTTTGGTGTCTATATATGTTGTGTTTGTGTCTTATCTATTTATTGGAATTTTTTTTTTTTACTTTATATATAGAACTTGGATGATTGGAATTTAGTAGATGTCACGTGCTAACTCCGATTAGACGATATTAAAACGATGTTAATTTACAATTTGTAATGCTTTATCCCGCGTGAGAGAGTATATAGATAGGCTCAATGTACTTTTATAGTTTGTATCTTATCGAGGGGAAATTTTCATAGTTTAAGTACGAATTTTCACTCAGATGATGATAATAACATTTTGTTGTTTTGAGAAAATGCAGCGATAATGATATTATCTGAATTACTATTATTGTATTTGCTCATTGTTCATTAACAGAATTTGATGGGATTTAAAAATATTTGGTTCGTTGATAATGAATATTGAAATGTTAAAATTAGTATTTTATAAGGTATGATGCAAAGCAGCGTTACTGGTTTTGTACATACTAATTACAGTAATGACATTAATGGGGCTTGAGGACAATATCTAGTTATTAAATGAGAGAGATATCATTCATTTCATAAAATCTCGTCAGGGTTATTTTCGTCCAAAGATCAAAATAGAGAATGAGATGTATGGCAAGTTATTCGATAATTAAAATTCGAGTTTAAATGCGAAAAATATAAGATAGCCAAACAAGCTCCAAAAATGTGGTAATCATAAGTTTCGTTTAGTTTGAGTCCGGCTATTATACTATCGATAGTACCAAGTTTTTGGTACTATCGAGTTTTTACCGTTAGATTTATTCTTTGATCATTTTTACCCATTAGATTATATTATTCAACCAACCACCCACTCAACCCTAGAGGGTCATTATCATTCTAACTGCACATCTTTTTATCCAACGATCAAAAACTCGATAGCACCAAGCACTTGGTACTATCGATAGTATAGTAGCATAATTCGTTTAGTTTTAATTAGATTGTATTTAAACGAAACTCTAATCAAACATAGTGTAGTCTCTTAACCCGTGGAGGTCGCGGGTCGCACGAACGCAACTTAGTTTTGTCAACTTTGAGCATCGAACTAAACACGTTGTTGTTCAACTCTTTCGAACTGATAGATTCAATGTGTGAGTTACGCACATCCAAATATGTCTCGATCATTTTGTTTTCGCCGTTCCATCTATTATTGTCACTAAGCATCTTTATCGCACCCAAGAATCAAGGTAACATAAGCAGTATCTATCAAATTAGAAGTTTTCTTTTTTTTTTAAAAAAAAAAGCCAAATAATGCCTCAATTCCCCCAACTTGATTGGTCCAATATTCATGCCAAAAAAATATGCTTTTGCCCATTCAAAAAAAGCAAAAAGATTAAAGAAAAGATAGAAATAATGTAATGACCTCCTCAAGTATGGTCCATTTTGAAATGGCCCCCCACCCCTTCTATTTTTTTCTCTCTAGAATTTAAGTTATTCTCTTGTTGTTAATTTTTTTTTTGGGGGGGTTAGACTCAATAATTTTATAGATAATAAAATGAAAAGAATAAATAAATTTACTAAAATTTTCATTTAATTAATTAAAATAAATTTAGAAAAATATCGATTTAGAGAGATGAGATAGTTATGTCAAAGTCAAACAGACTAAATTTGCGGAAATAGTCATCTCTAATAGTTACGACATATAAGATATATCTAAAATTAATTATATTGTAGCACGTAAGATGATAAAGAGTCAAATAAAATGCAATATGATAACTTTATTCTGAATGATGTTTTTTTAAAACAAAATATTTTTATATTTTTATTTAAAAGCAATGCTATTTGTGCACGGACTAGTTTGCTATAAATCTTACACCCCCACTCATATAATAGCTAATAATTTTTCTTTTACTAATCAAGATAACAAAAGCAGTATATACTTTTTGAAAGTTGAGGGTTCCCATACATTTTATTTTTATTTTTTTCTAAAAAAGAGATTGGAATTTAAAATCCGTTAACGCAATGGGTGTACTTGGTTTGATTTAGTTAGGTTTTCAAAAAAAATTCAAATCAAGCCGAACTGTTGAACAAATTCACAACCGAACCAAACCGATTTTAGTCTTAAAACCAATTCGAACCAAACCGAGTTGATTCGGCTTTGGAGCTAGCTTTTAAAAAAATGCGGGTAATATTACTAGTCGATTTTCAGTTTTGTTCGGTTAAGAAAAAAGTTAAAATTGAACCAAAATTGAAAACCGAATTTAAATTATTTTTAAAATTAGATTAAATCAAAAACCTGTGAGCACTCCACATTAACACCACCACGGAACCACTTTGCTTTGTAATTTGCAACTGTACTTTTCCTCCCACGACCCACACTCCACCCCACGCTGTAAAAGCCCTCTCTTCCATCAACAGTGAATTGGATTCATTGAAAATAATAATAGGATTAATTGCATGTAGCTCCATGCAAACATATCGAATAGTAAATATATCCCTACAAAGTTTAATTGTTTATTATTATCCCTTCAAAATATATTTATCTTTCTGGTTTGTTACCGTTAAGAGTACTATTTATTTTTTAACGGCAGATAAATGAATGCTATTTTTACCCTTATAAATATATTTCTCTAAAAATTTCAACTGTTAGAATTATACAGAAATATCCTCCAAAAAATATTTTACCTAATAATATAAGAAGGGTGAAAAGATCAATTTAATTCATTCACTAACGAGGATTAAGTATTTTACTTATGGTTAACTATATTTTTCTAACGGATCCTAGCAGTAGGGGTGTATTATTTAAAAATATTAGAATTTTTGCAAGAATAAAAATAAGAAGTTTGAATTTTGTAAGGATATATATCTGCTATTCGATATGTTTACGGGAGGAAGCTGTATGCAAATTAATCCATAATAATAATAAATATTATAAAAATAAATTAAACTTATATATATTATTATTGTTGTTGTTGTTGTTGTTGTTGTTGTTGTTATTAGTATTAAATTATTATATTTAATATTTTGATGATGGTACTGGGGCCCAAATTCCAAGACCAACACCGATGCATCTCCTGCGCTGCTGCGATAAAACACCGCCGAAAGGAAGGAATGGAGGAAGGTCCACCACCACCACCACCACCAACACGCATATACAAAAGTTACAAAACCCCTGCATATCCTCCTCTTGTGTGTTCCATTAGATTAGAATAGATTAAGAAGAGCGTGGGGGGAAAAGGAAAGGAAAGGAAAGGAAAGGAAAGGAAAGGAGAAGTCGGCGACGAGTCCGAAATCCGGCGCCGGCTTCAATGGCGACGGGCTGGGTTCGATCCCTGCGCTGCAAATCCAACGCCGTCGACGACGTGGCTTCGTCGCCGACTTCTTTAAAGAAGCCCCTCCTCCTCCCCATCTCCTGCGCCGACTCCTCGATTTTACCGAAATACCCCTCCTCGTTTCCCAGAATACCCTCCGGGGCGAGGAAACCTCGGCGCCGTGCTAGGGCTAGTGGTGGTGGTGGTGGTGGTGGTGGTAGTAGTAGTAGTAGTAGTAGGAGCAAGGCGAAGCCCTCGGCGTTCCCCGCGTCGCCCATGGCGGCGGCGGCGGCGGCGGCGGAGGGGGCGTTCCCGACGCTGGCGGAGGTGGCGGAGGGGCACTCGTCGCGGCGCGTGGTGGAGATCATCTTCGCGTCGAGCTGGGGCGCGGCGGGGCCGTTCCCGGGCGAGATCGAGATGCTCTTCCGCGTCCACAACCCGGCGCGCACCGCGGCGCGGTTCGAGGAGTACCGCGACGCCGTGCGCGCCCGCGCCGCGCGCTCCGGGGAGCCCCGCTGCGCCGCGGACGGGAACGAGGTGATGCGCTTCCACTGCGGCGGCGCCGCCGAGGGGATCTACGACGCGCGGGTGGCGACGTGCGCGGCGGCGGGTGCGGCGGGGGCGGAGGGGATCCGGACCTTCTCCGGGAGCGGCCGCGCCCACGAGAGCGGCGGCGGCGGCGGCGGCGCGGCGGGGCGGAGGGCGATGCTCGTGTGCCGAGTCATCGCGGGGCGGGTCAGGAGCGAGTCGGATCCCGAGTCGGAGGGCGACTCGGTCTCGCTCGGCAAGGGCGAGCTCGTCGTCTTCGATCGCCGCGCCGTTCTCCCTTGCTTCCTAATCATCTACAAGCTTAACAACCCTCAAAATTAACACTTCTAATTAATATCCCCCTTTTTCTTTTTTCTTTTTCTTTTTTTTAAATTTTTGGCCATTATCTAACTCGTTTATGTGACTAAATCCTAATTTTGGTGTGGTGTGGTGTACTGGTGTGGTGTGGTGTTTGTGTTGTGTTTGTGCAGTGGACCCAAAATGGATCTTTTGGGTTGGTAGGCTAAAATGTGATGTAAAAGATGCTCTCTTTTTTATGGGTATAGAAACCTTTTTATGTTTTTCTCTTTTTCTTCTTATTTTTATTTTTAAATTTTTTCTAGCTTTGTGGTGCATGCTTTTGCTTTTGTGGTGCGACACTGGTACAAATCTAGTTCCTCAGAGATTTGTCCGGGTGTGGTGTGGCTTTTGTTTAAAGCAATTTAGACCTTTTGTGTACATGGCAAAAAGAGATTTTGGCCTTTGTGGGGTGTATAAATTCCCCAGAGACTTGATGCTAACGTTTGTCAGATCCATCCCTCTACATCTTTCCACAGTTTTCTTGTTTTCTTTTTTACCTTTTTCTTCTTTGGTTTAATTTGCTTTTCCTCCGAGTAGATTTACGATGCAGTACTCGTTTGGTCGCAGAAGCCGGGCCAAACAGGCGCTGATTAACAGCGTTCGAATCTGATGAGCGGACGACAGTCCGTTGATATTGACACCCACAAACGAAATCACTCCGTCACAAAGAATTTGTAATGTTCTTAGTTTGGTAGTATTTAAAGATATATTTTGATACGCGACAATTCCGCAAGAGAAGCTGTAAGATTATTGATGGAATTTTGCTTCTCTATTTTTTCAAAAATCTTTCGACAGTGAGACAACTGTACTGCCTTGTCCCGTTCATTCATGTTCTTACTGTGTTGCTCAGCAATTAATCATACTTTGATTAGTTTGCTTTTGTTAGTTGTCCTAAATATCGCGGCACTGTGAATTCCATTGCCTTGTTATAATAAAGGGGCAGTTTCAAATCTAATCCTCTGAAACTCTAAAATATTGTATATATTAAGAATTTAAATGTCTATCGATACAAGTCGTATCTACCGTGTCGTATTGTGTCAACAAGATATCGGCACGATACAGTTTTCGTGCCGATGGTACGCTCGAAACTCTCTTTACTTTAAATTAGTATGTATTTTTTTCAATAAAATTTTAAAAAGTTGGTAAAGATTTATAATAAGCGATTAGAATATTTTATTACTAAAGAAAATAAATGCAATTATGTGTCGGCACGCGTATACTTTTTGTGACCGCCACGCACAGTGCCGACAAGTTTTTAGCACGATCCGATACCACGGCACTTAAATTCTTGATAGATATCCTTCTAAAAATACAAAATTATCATCAATACCCTTCTAAACGTATAAAACTACCGCAAATATTCTTCTAAACTAAAATGAATAATTGATGATAATTTTTATTAAATAGAGGGCGGGGAAGAGCGACAGAACAATTCGATTTAAATAGCAATTTGGTAAAGGAATCTAAAGTGTCAAACTAGTCCTAACTAGGACATTAATTTTATCCGGGCCATCTCTAGTACAGTTGATGAAACCGTGCGTTGATTAGTTCTCCTTTTCTTCTGAAAAGGCCCGCATATGCATTACAGGACGCAACCATAATAATAGGTCTCATTTGGACCCACTACATGGAAAAGTCTAAATGAAGCGTCTTACCATCTAAGCTGAGGTGAATTGGTAATAATTAATTTTATCCGGAGCAGAAAGAAAACGATATCGCTTATGAATGGGACAGTACATTCAATTGAATGGTCCCTGGTTAGGGCAAGTTGGCCGAGATTGTCTTGCTTTAGGCCTCTACAACGGTATGGTTCACATGCACCTCATTCACTCACTCCAATAAATAGTTTTTAGTCCAAAAACGATAAATAAGAAGAGGATGTAGGACTACGGTGAAAATTAAATTGTATACTAAGTAATGCTACGGGAAAATATATATATATATAATCTTTATTTACGCAAGTAATGCAAAACGAAGGAGAATTAACCAAATTCTCTCTCTCTCTCTCTCTCTTTTCTGTTTTTCAAGAAGCAAAAAGACTAAAAATATTTGGAGTAATTAAAGGAAATAATTTTTAGAAAATGAGTGAAAACTAATATATATGTGCCAAAGCGAAAATTTCGAAACAAATAGCAGTAATTCAAAAAGAATTGGTGTGTTACCCAAAGGAGTTCGTATTAAAGTATTGTCTTATTCGTGAGAGTTAAACTTAGAAAAATTGTTATATTCATGGGAGGTAAACTTAGAAAGTGATTTACCCTTTAAAAAAAAGGTTCTGTAGATAGGAATTGTTAAATTATATGAAACAATCATTTTTCTCTAATATCTTAAGCTGCTCGAGTACGTATTTTATATTTTTATATTTAATACTACTCCTTAGTATACTTATTATTTAGTATCAAATTATCTCATAAATCAGAAGAACTGAAAGAAAAATTATTCTACTTATAAAAATAAAGCTTTAAAATATACAATTTTTTAATATCAGCTGTACAGTAAATGAATGTAGTAGACTTGCATCGTGCATTTCTCTGTCTACGCAAAATAAAAGCTACAAAAAGACCCTTACAAAAGAAAACAAAAAAAAAAGGACCTCCACATTTAATGACTATCAATTACCCTCCAGGCATATCTACGCAGTACATTTTCCGCACACTCCATGAGATCCATTCTTTTTTCTGCTAACACTATTTCTGGGCTTATTTTACATTAGATCGATCTTCAGATAGTGCATGCAGTATGATTCAGCTGATACCTATCATACACGTGACTGCGAGTATTAAGATATTTGTAAACCTATTTCCTATGTAATCAATCTTTTGGACTCTCTCTCTCTCTCGCGCGCGCGCGCGTTTTTCCTAAATGATACAAAACTCTGTGAACACTATAATTGCCTAAACACTCCTCTGATAAGTACCTCACCCTGCACTCATTTGAGTCAGCAGCTGCAGCAGCAGATATTATACCAATTTATATGATTTTTGACTGCTAAAGTGAAGGTTATGAACCCCCGAAATAAACGGAAATGTTTCGTGTATAATAATACTGTGTGTGCTCATAGGAGCAATAATACATGTAAAAACCTTGCAGTGCTTTTTCATTAATGAGGGAAAATAGTACGTACGATCAGGTAATTTATGGGCTTCGCATTACGTTCCTTGTAGCTCTCGTGGTACTATGATCTTTTTGTTTTCTTGTTGGGGTAATCTTATGCTACAAACACATTTTACAATGCTTTACAAACTACATTGCTTTAGTAATTGGATTTCACCGCGGAATTATAAATCATACTTATCTTTTCGTGATTGACGCTTCTCCACTAAGCGAGAAAGGATAATCCGTTGTAACCAGAGACACACTTAGCTCCAAATGAGCCCATAATTAAAGCCCAAAGAAACAACTTGCTATAGCACAAAAGAACTACTCCCTTTTTTAGGGATTCCTTAATAAGTGACAATTGAACATATTATTTTTGAGTTCTCGCAGAAAAGCCACAAATACTTAGATCTTACTACTTACATTTGTCGATTCGAGTAGAAGGGGATGGATCAACACGCACGCCATGAAATTCTATCTATCAAACTAGCATCAAGCCTTATTCGACGCGAATAAGGCCAAGCACTAACACTGCTTTGAGATTCAGACTATAAGTGATATCCGATGATAATGTAGAGTGCATCTTAGTGAGATGCATCTACGGAGTTACCAAGAAACTAGGCGTAGCTAACGCAATTCTTGAATGGTTGTGGTCTCCTTCATAAGTTACGATCAACATGTTAGCATCGTGTAAACAACGCTCGACGTGCTTCCTCGCAGGGCATCCTCTCAAGCTGCTGCATTTGTAATAGCTCCTACATAATATGAAGTAAACAAGTAGGCATTTGTAATACCATGTACATAGAGTGAGCTGTGTTACATTAAAAATGATATCTAATACTAAGTTATCAAATTTAGAAGGAAATATATATATAGTGGTGTACATACCTTGGATGTGGAGAACCTTTTATGGGCTTCTGCCCATATTTCCTCCATGAGAAATCATCTGGGGGTATATCCGCAAAACTGCCACTAGAAGCAGGCACTCTTATTGTTGTTCTATTCCTGGGTTTCCTATCAAAGCAAAACACATAACATAAATCCAACTCAAACTTAATTAAGAGCGCCTTCTCTTTCTCTCTTACTGTCGAGAGAAGTGCAAATCGCAATATATCCGTTGATAATAAATATTAAAAATATTGTCCTCTCATAGTTTAAGCTTTTAGATAACATAATATGATATCAGAGCAGAACGTCCTGAGTTCGAGTCCCGTAAGATTCCTAGCATTAACACATTTCTTTCTATTAATTAAGTTCACTTCTTGAGCTTGTCACAAAGTTTCAAGCTCAGACGTGAAGAGAAGTGTTGAATATAAATATTCAAAAAACTATTATCTGGTAGCTTAATTTTTTGGAGAAAGACGGTTATTTTATACAATTTAACGATATCAAGCGAGATCACTGTACTTTAGCCAAAAGAAAATGGAGCGAATGAATGAAGGAAATTGAAGTTTGTTTGATCTCACCTTCTCTTGAAGCAGTGGCATCCTCCAGTAGAAGCAGTGCACTTCATTCCCCCTTCACTATTGTGCTTCCTCTTATGATTAGAAAGCATAGAGGATTCTCCAATAGAAGAACCTGGTGTTACTGAAGAAGAGAAGCAATGGTTCACCAAATGCATGTTGGTTTTATAAGGATTCATGCCAATCGAAGAAGAGATCGGCCGTCTTAAAGGAAACAGCAATCTCTGATTCATTGCACCATGAAACTGCATGCCTGAAGTACACTTGGGGACTGCGAAGTATGCTTGAGACTGCAGTTTCTGAAACAACTGAACACCATTGTAGTTCATGGAGTACTTGGAGCAACTAGGAGAGGCCCATCTTTCAATCAGCGCAGCACGGTCGATCTCGGCGGAAGTCGGCAACGGACCCTTTCGAATTCTTTTGTGGCGGGGATACGTCGCGCCGTCAAGCAAAGAAAGTAAGTTCTTGAACTCGGCGATGGTTTGACGGGTGATCACGCTGAGTTCCTGGGAGGCGCTTCTGTCCGGCTTTTGGCTCGCGACGCAGCGAAAGAGGTGATGAGCTGTGTTTATGCTTCTCTGAGCAGCACTAAGGATGGTGATATCATCTGGTGCTTCTTTATTCATGGTGGAATTCATATGAACTCCTTAGCAGAGCTTCTTTAAACTATATATACCAGTTCCAAAATAAGATACAGCAAACATTTACACCATCTACTCATCTTACTGTTGCAAAGAATAAGCCAACTCATGATTACAAAAGTGCTTGAGATTATCATGACAAATTTGCACTTACTCCACAATGAGAAAAAAGTGCTTCCCTGCTTACAACCCACCACAACTCATCATGGACACATAGCCCAAATCACATTATACTATCTCATGAAGAGAATGTGGAAAGTGGGTTGAAGAGTGAAAGAGGAATCCACAAAGGAATACCATTTGTTAGCTTCCTATGAAGTGGGTTAAAGAAAGTGGGGAGAAAAGGAGAATGGATGGTGATGGTTTGTCATATTAGTGATGGTTGCCCCTTTTTCTTTTGGTGATTATTTTATAAAAGAAAAGGGAATGTTGTGATTCATGGAGTGGGAGAGGAGGTGGAGTGTTTGGACCCTATTGTGGGGAGTGTTCTTGCTTCTTCCACTAGCTCCCACAATAGGAATGGTGCATCTAATCCACTATATTACTTACACTTCATTCCCCACTTTGCTAACAAAACCTCTTCACTCTTCGTACGCAATCTCCTTACGTCGTCTTCATTTTGGGTAGATTTTTTGGAAACATCCAATGGTGGCATGATTCTTTTGCACAGAAGAGAACCTGTAGGTCTACAGGTGTTGAGCCAGATGAATGGGGACCCATTCATCACATGGAAGAGACTGTCCTTTTTTAAACTCTCTGTTTATGCTCTATTTTTCTCTTCCTCGCTTCTCTTTTCGTCGTTTTCATTCTCTCCCGATAAGCAACCAACAACTCGCAGCTAATAGCAGACTGACAGACCGTAAGCCCTTCTCTTGATACTGCTACGAGGTTATAAATTGTTTATGAGGCGAGGAATTCTAGTGATAGCAATATCGACTTAAATCTTCCACATGTTTGTTCTTTTCCACAGAACTGAATCAGTTTCCGATAGCAGAATATACCCCTGCTTCTATCTTAATAAGACAGGATCAAGCCTTTCATTTATTTGGTAGAAAAGAGATCTGTAACATGTTCTAACATCTACAGCATCCATCTCCTATTGCTGAGCTTTCAATCTCATGATTACGAAACGCTAAATAAACTAAGTTCCAACAAAATGGTTAGATCATAAACTCAATTCTCTCCAACTGAACTTGCTGCTAATACATATTTATATATATATATATATTCACAAAACTAGCCAGAGACAGCTTCATCAAACATCAGAAATGCAAGACTGAAACCGAATGAAATTCTCAGCGCCTCCCGCGACCCGAATGATTTCTCAAATGCCTGCCTATAGAAGGGTATGGCCGTCTCTCCCTGCAAGTCCTCTTAGACCTGTTCTTCCTGAGCTCATACCCTATAGTGTGCAAATCCTCACAAATCTCATGCCGAGAGAGAGAAACAAGACCTGGCAATATATCCTTCTGAAAATCTCGTAGTCCCCTTCCTCTCCTCAGCTTAATCCCACAAACATTTTCCTTGCTGTTTGTTATTTCAGGGGCTGAGAGTCCATCATCTGCAGTCTCTTCAAGATTCAGGACGATTCTCTCAAAAGAATCTGAGGAATACTGAGGCAGATAACTCGTTTCCTCAATGGCTACGTCTACGTTCCTGTCTAAGCAATCCATTAAACACGTTGGATTCACTAAAGAAAAGGTCAAAAGTGTCTCAGCTGCCCTTGTAATCACATGATCTGTCGCCACCTTATCATACAGCTTCTCACTCTCAGCTACGACATGGCTTGATACAGTATCTTCTTCACTTCCATCATTGTGTGTTTGCTTTTCTCCCAAATCCCCATCTACAGAAGGTGGTAAATCACTACTCCCAACTGATGTATGTAACTTATCATCCTTACTGTTATTGCTAAACGTTACAGTCGACAACTGCCTACCACTCTCACTATGTAGAGGCATATGTGAATCATGAGGATTGTGAATTGGGCCATCAGCAGCCATTTCCCCCGAGATTTCCAAAGCAGGAAATGAGAGATTCGGCTGAACTGCTAAGCAGGATTCCTTAGAGAATCTATTATCTGATTCACAATCTTTTCGGCATATTTCACTTGGGTCTTTGTGGAGATTCCCATGATGGACAACAGATGAACTTGTAGAAGGGGAAGGAAACATTTGACTATGATCAGGCAAAATATAGATTGCTTCATCATCTAGAGATATGTTAAGGTCAATCTGCAGCTTTTGTTTCTCATCAGATTGACTAGGTGGAGAATCGCTACATGCATTTGATCCTGAAAAGCATAAAATAAACGCTAAATTAAAAACGAACACGGCTTGCAGAGCTACGTTAAGGCAACAACTGCTTTTCGATAAATTATGCTAGCATGCTGTAAGGTTCATACACCAAATTATTTGCATGAAGTTTTCACACCGACAAATATAGGCACTAAACAAGGTTTTATTAAGTTTCATCGCTTTGTCTAATCTAATGCATCCTACGTTAGAGCTAGATATTTAGCCCACGTTTCATCTGGAAAATCATGTTTCAGGTCCAATCGAACCTGGAACATGATGCAAAAGTTTAAATAGGATCTGTTGCATATTGAGCATGGGATCCAAAATTTGGCACGAAATTTCATGTTCCTGCTGTGACAAAACTTGAAATACATATGTTTAAAACTTAAATAAGCGACAATGACCCTTAATGCAATCTGATATACTATGTATCAGCAATACAGGGGCCTTACGGCCCTTTTCTCTTTTTTCCCGAAACCTTGTTTACGTTTTATACAGAGTATATGGTGGTGCTCCTTGATAGCACTCTTTGATAGCAATATATGACCTGAAACTTCATGTCCCGGATTTCCTTATAGCATCTGATGCATGATATATCAGATTCTACATATATTAACCACCAAAAACACTTCGAACGTTTCTTTCAACTTATTGTTATATCCTGTACATCTATGATTTTATAATCTCGCTAATTTCAGCACACTCAATCTTTAATTCTTCTACTAACTTTGTCAGATTAGTCTTTCCTATGTATAAACTAATCAAAACGTCCTATCTGCACATTTTTTAATGGAATGGACTAGTGATTTGCTCGAACCTTATAAAACAACTTGGGATCAGAATGTGGTATAACCACTTCCAGATGGCATACTCTAGCATCAAAAATAACAAGAGCATCAAAATGTAGCATATGAAATTTAGCAACAACTGGTTTTTGGATAATGCTATTGCAAATAAGTGTTACCACGATGCATGAAAAGATCGGCAGCTGAAAATGCTCACCAGCGCTGACGGTTTGTTCTTTTCCCTTCTCCCGCAGCTCACGAAGATCGGCATTGGACTCACTCCATACTCCTCCAATTTCTGCCTCATTACTCCTCACCAATGAAGGATTTTCCTCAACCTTACCACGCGCATTCAAATTAATTCCACTGTGATGATCTCCGGCCTCTCTCGTATTAAAACCAGTCTCATCACAAACAGAACTTTTTACTTCGATACTTTCATCCGAAACAAAATCATCAGCAGGGAGCTCGAGATCGAAATCTCTCGCCGGTCGCTTCTGGAGTTCGCAGGAATTGCTTGTTAGCTCCCTGAAATCATCTTCTTTGCTCTGCGTCTTCGCCGAACTCACCTGCACAAATTCCTCACTCAGTTAAAAATTTAAAAAAAATTAATTTTTTTTTTCTTTCTAACTACATGTAAATAATTTACCAACATTTCTCACCATCAGTGAGTGGGATTGCACATCAGATCCTTTCCATAAAAGCTCATGCATTAGATTCTTCTGGGTCCAATATAATCTATGAAGCTCTCGAACCTTATTAAAGATCACAACACAGTTAAGTGAAACCAAGGGAGAGAAAATCACATGAAATTCGCGAAAAAAACCAACCTGATCCCTGAATACGAGCTCATGCTGAAGCATTGCTTGCTTCAATCCATCCCAGATCGAATCCTCGAACGATTGCGGCGAGCAATTAAGATTCAGATCCCCTCCCCTCACCATCATCATCATCATCATCATTCTCATTCCACAACCACAAATGTTATCTCCTTAAAAACTCCTCTACAATCCCCATTCCACAGGAATCTCATTCCATTAACTTTAAAGTAAAATTCTGATACAAAAAAAAAAGAAAAAAAAGAAACCCAGAAGTTGGGATCGATGATGATAAGCACCCAAAAAAGTAAAAAAACAATTTAACACTTCTACTCACGCGTGTAATGAAAAGATCAGATAGAATCTTATGAAAGTCACGAGACTTTGAACTGACTCTGATACCGTATGATATTATTGCGCAAAGAAATTGATCTAGTAAAAAAAGATTGAGAAATTATTTTGTAATGAAGATCATGAAAATGAAGGAAAACCAACCTGCAGTAGGGGATACCCAAATGATCAAAGATGAAGAGAGAGAGAGAGAGAGAGAGAGAGAGAGAGAGAGGGGACAAAAAGTGGGGGGAGGGAGAGACTTATTACTTATTAGAGAGGAATCTGAGGGAACTGAAATCTAAACTTTGGGAAGAAAAATAATAATAATAATAATAATAATAAAAGCAAAAGGTGGGGGGAAGGATGAGGGGATCGAAATAATTGGGTCACAGAAAAAGCAGAAGCAGAAGCAGAAGCAGCAGCTGCTGCTATAGGAAGCCCTTTTTTGCCTTTTTGTTTCTCTCTCTCTCTCTTGCTCAGATTCACTTGCCTCAGATTCACTTGCTCAAAATACTTTTATTTGTTTATAATAATTTTAAAAAAACTTCAAATATCATCCATATGGTTCATCGCGTTTCACTTTAGTACTCTATGATTTTATTTTTCTCTCTTTGTTATCTCCTTCGTTAATTTTTTCTTTAAATCAGTGAGGAAGTTAAAACCACAGAATACTAAAATAAATATTTGATAAACTATAGGGGGCATCTGAAAAAAAATTTCTATATATTTTAATAGAGAGTTAACGGAGGTACTGGCGAAAAGAGAAAAATAAAATCTCAGAGTATTAAAGTGATACATTTTAAATTATAAAATACGAAAGTGAGAAAGTTTCTGTGATATTTGAAATTTTTCCATAATTTAATTATCTATTTTATCTGAAAATTAAAATAAAAAAAAACTCTGGCATAGGTTTAAATAGTTTTTAATACCAAACGAATCCCCAGTCTGCTTTAGCTTCCTCGTCAGTGGCTTCTACTGCTGCTGTTTCTATCACTAAATGAAAATAGATATTAAGAAAAAAAGGAGCGTGATTGGATTGGGATAGATTTTTTTTAAAAAAAAATCTTTTTTGTGTGTGTGTGTTTTTTTTTCTTTTTTTTTAGTATATTACTTAATGCTACATTGTCTATTGTGTGGGAGAAGAGAACAACGATCCACGTTGGATACGATGCTGGGTCGGAACTTGTGGCGTTCATTAAAAAATGTATTTTTTAAAAAACATAATAATACTTAAAAAATATATTATTGTACAAGATCAAGAACCACTGTTTAGGTGGTGTGACTTTTAACCTAGGATTTTTTTTTTTTTGAAGGTGGGGTATTGAATTCGGTACGTGCATATTTACTTAGTTTGATCTTCTGATTTTTTTTTAATACTCGTAGTAGATTAGTTTAAGGACGGATTATACAGTCTACTGATAATAATACTAATAATAAATTATAAACATTTATCTGAGGTATTTCGAAAATGCTCCTCAGTTTTATCAATATTTACTAATTTGTATTTTATCTTCTTTTCTTTAATTGCAATAACAGACTTTGACGATACGAGAAGCTAAAATGAGCTTTAGTACTATAATAATAAAAGTTTGGATTTAAAACTTGTTCTTTTACTGTAACCAAAACTATACGAAAATCTAATTAAATTAACTATTGGCAGCTATATATATATTTAGTCCTTAGGGGGACAATTTTATTTTTCAACTGTGCCCCTTAAAATTATAAAAGCTAATTTTTTTTTTGAGAGAAAGATAGCACGCTAACCCGTTTATTTTTTTTAGAAATAAACTTAGCTGAAAACGTGAATCAACTAGGATTCGAACTTGGGACCTCAGATACCAACCACCAAGTCCTTTGCCACTTGCGCTAGGGACAGTCGGTAAAATTATAAAAGCTAATAAATGACTATTATTGCAAAAGCCTATTCAGAAGCACTTGTGCCAAAAGCTTAAGCTAGTCCAATTACTTCTAGATGTCCTTTTCTGAGAGAATTGATTCAGCATGTAGGACCATGCATGGTCTATGAGATGCTCTTCTTCTTTTATTTTTATTTTTATTTTTTATTTTTTATTTTTTTTGGTCCCTGGTCAATTGGTTTTGGAGTGTCTACTTTTGGTCAATTGTTCTGTAAAAAGGCTACTTCACCCTTTTTTCTATTGCCTGCTTTTGGTCATTGCTCTGATGTCAGGAAAATGCCATCAATCAACAGTAACCAAACTCAGGCCCAGTTTGGTACTGCACCACCAGAAAATTACCTGATTTTATATTTTTTGCAAAGAAAATTATAAGTTTTTATTTTCTACAAAACTATGATAAAATGATAGTGAGAATCACCATTAGAGATAGTGTAACCGGCTAATCAGCTTAGATTCTGAAAAAATAATTTTTGTAAAATTAATTTTGGTTAAAAGTTGTAGAGTGTTTGGCTGAATCTAGCAAAAAAATTATTTTATAAGATTGTTTGGCAATTTTTTTTTTCCTGTTTGCAAACAATATATATTTTTTACTAAAATTAAAATTTAATTTTAAATATTTAGAATTTAAAATTTAAAACCTAAAGGAGAATTTAAAGTGAGAAGCTATGGCTAGTTAATGAATAAACAAATTTTTTTTTTTTTTTGTTGTAATAAAATGCTGAAATAAATGTTTAAATCTTGGGGCTGAAAGTAACAATAGGACATAAGATAATTAATAACAGACAATTTCAACATGTAGCATAGATAATAATGAATGAGGGACATATAATGGACCACCTACCTAACTCATATTAATGATTCAAGATACTTAAATCTGATCTAAAAGTGAGATACCATCAGAAGGAGATAGGAGATAGGGATGTGCGCCGGTCAAATTCGAGACGAATTTTCAAAAATACGAAATCCTAATCGGACTATCAAATCCGAAATCTGAACTCGAATACGACGAATTTTAAAAATTCATATCCAAATCCGAACACGACTAAAAATTCGAACCCGAAATAATTATTTCTCTTTACAATATTTCAAAACATATTGCATTAAATCTAAATTTTTAAATAAAAAATTAAATATAGCATCAAACATATATATATATATAGTTCGGCTACTATACTATCGATAGTACCAAGCGCTTGGTGCTATTGAGTTTTCCGCCGATAGATCTACTCCTTTGACCATTTTCACCCGTTAGTTTATACTATTCAACCAACCACCCACTCAACCCTAGGAGACCACTATCATCTAAACCGAACATCCCTTCATCCAAGGGCCGAAAACCTAATAGCACCAAGCGCTTGGTACTATTAATAGTATAGTAGCCTAATTCTATATACATATATATATAACATACATATATATATCTACAAAGAGTAGGGCTATTGTGCTATTAATAGCACAATAGCCCTTGTGCTATAAATTTTTTAACCATCCATCAATTTTGATGGGTGGTTAAGATGAGAGAGAGGAGAGAAATTGGAGAGAAATTCAAAGAGAAGAGAAATTGAGACATACAATTTCTCTCCAATTTCTCTTCTCTCTCTCATCCCAACCACCCATCAAAATTGATGGGTGGTTAAGATGAGAGAGAGGAGAGAAATTGGAGAGAAGTTAGATGTCTCAATTTTTCTTCTCTTTGAATTTCTCTCCAATTTCTCTCATTTCTCTCATCTTAACCACCCATCAAAATTGATGGGTGGTTAAAAAGTTTATAGCACAAGGGCTATTGTGCTATTAATAGCACAATAGCTCTACTCTATATATATATATATATATATATATATATTATAATGTAAAATCAATTCTGGTTCCGGTCGGATTCGGATCGAGTACAGTCAAAATTTATATCCGAATCCAAATTCGTTAGATTTTTATTTTAAATATTCATATCTAAAAGTATATTCGTTTAGCATCAAATAAATTTGCTCCATTCAGATTCGAATTTGGATAAAATTTTGAATATTTGTATCCATTTACATCCTTAAAAGGAGGGTCTAGAATAGCAATGCTAAAGCAAGAAACTACAGCTATTAATTTGAACCACTTTCCACTGACCTCTTTGGGCCCAGTGTTGGGTGCAAATGTGATTGCGAAGCAATCAGCATCAATGTCACGTACGTCAGGACTTAAACGGTGAGAGTAGATTATTATTTTCATTAATAAAATCTATATTATTAATGATCAGTACAATGAAATAATAGATCCTACGGATCAGTCAAAATAATAATTATTTCAAATCAAATTGACCTCTCAAATGCCACGACAGCCGAATAAAACGAGGAAATATCGGCTAGGAATAATAATATTCAATCATAACATTACAGAATTAATACATAGGTATGACATATCTCTTTACCCTATAAAAATTCTGTTTCGATAAATGAATATTTTATTTGATGCATTTTTTAATTTACTCAAAAAATATACAGTAATTTAGTGGATAAAGATATACGATCAAATATCTAAAATAGATAATCTGTGCAATTATTTTTTTAGAATAAAATAAATTATCTTATAAACAAAATATACTATGCTATCAATTCATTCATGCTAATTTTTTTTAAAGAGTAAAAATCAAACTCTTCCTGCAGTTCTCTTGTTTTTTAATTTTTTTTTAATTTTTTTGGGTTTGAAAATTAAAAAAAAGTTTTGCTCTTTGTGCTCCTGTGCCCATTTGTGATTCTGAGGCAGGGGATGGAGACAGGGAACATCTCCAGCCTTAAATGGGAAGAAAACCAAAACCCAAGTACTACCTTGCAGGACCACAATCTCACAAATTTATTCATCTCTTTCTCTCTCTCTCTCTAAATCCCCAGTATACTGCTTTATTTATTGGGAAAACTTCAAATATTCTTTCTGTGGTTCAGCGTTTTCTCACTTTAGTATACTGCGAGTTAAAATGTCTCACTTTAGTACCATGCGGTTTTATTTTTCTTTTTTCGTCAGCACCTCCATTAACTCTTCGTTAAAACATATAGAAAAAACTTCAGATACCCCTCCTATGATTTATCAAATATTTATTTTAGTACTCTGTGGTTTACGAAATTTTTTACTTTAGTACCCTGTGGTTTAAACTTTTTCACTAATTTAACGAAAAAAATTAACCGAGGGAATAACAAAAAGAAAAAACGAAACCATAGAATAATAAAGTGATACAGTTAAACCACAGAGTACTAAAGTGAGAAAGTGCTGAATCACAGGGGTGGTAATTAAATTTTTTCCTTATTTATTTATTTACTTACTTATTTCTAGCAAACACCAATGTAGTGTTTTTGGTCTGATTGGTGTGTCATATTTATTATACAAATTCATATAATATTTTTATTACATTGTTTTTATATGTTATTGATGTACTAAAATATCTGGTGCTTTAGATACGAAAAGTAAAAAAATAAATAAATTTCGAAGATCATTAATACTGCTGTAAGAAAAAAGTAGAAACTGTTATAGGTCTAGTATTAATGTTTAAAAGCATAGTACTTTATTAGGTTCTATATAATTTTACAAGGGACGTAAATTTCAATTTAGAATTTTTTATGCCACTGTTAGATAAAAATAATAATAATAATAATAATAGATTATAGTTTATAAAAAAATAATAACTATTTAGTGCAATAGGACTAGTGTGACATAAAGCCATACATGGGGGGTGATGATGACATGGTGGAATTTTTCTCCAACTTGTTGTTGGATTCGCCCCTAACTATGATTTTATTTTATCACTCTACTGTCGAATGAAAAATCGTAGCAGCTTTATAAATAAAATATCATTAATCGCTGTCCACGCAGTGGAGAGGAACAAGATCCACAGTAGCTCCACAACTATATAAATAATGTGTAATTATTAATTAAAAGAATAAAAGTACGAAATGGGTAATTATTAATTTGAAAGTTCCAATTAGAAGCTGAACAACTTGACTGCATTCAAATTATTTAAAGTAAAGTGAGTTGAATAATCATCCATAGTATTGATAATGAGATTGAACTATAAGTATAGACCCCTTTGTACTGATAAATTATCGACCGTTGAATGAACGGATATGCGGTTAGGATGATAATGAGTTTCCATTAGGATGATAGTAATTTTCTAAAATTGAGTGGGTTTATAAATACAAAAAAGTTTATATTCATAAAAGTATAATAGCCAAGCTCTTTTAAGTTACTAAAAAAAAACGAAATTAAAAGCTAAAGTGCACCAGCCGGGAATCGAACCCGGGTCTGTACCGTGGCAGGGTACTATTCTACCACTAGACCACTAGTGCTAATTTATTAGAATTTTCAAACTTTTCTTCTTTTTAAATTAAATAAATTAATCATGTATCTACTATTCAGTGCCAAAATTTTGTAGTTCCAAATAGCATTCAAATTTGGTGGAGGAGTTTTAAAATCTCAAAACACATGTTCTACGAGAAAGATTTCCTGATCTTGTGTTTGGAAATGCTGCGAAGCGCGTGGCAGGAATGCGACAAATCTTTTATCTTATATATGCATGATTTTGAGTGATGCTTTCTCCGCAAAGCCTAGTTCGCATAGTCGCAATAAACAAAATGTAAACAATGTCAAGAAGAAGCACGATCTTATATATATATTCATCTGTTAGCTTAAGTTTTTGGGTCGGTGCGAAGATTATCGAGGGTGAGAAATTTTCACGTTAACACCTGCATTGAAACCTCAACTCATTGAAGGGGATATTGAGTTGGGCTGGGCTAAGTGGCCCAATGGGCCCTATGCAATTGATATGACTTGTTGGATCCGTGGATCCAGTGACACTACTAATAAATGTACGTGCGAATGGTCTTTTTGTATTATCATCATCTGTATGTTTTTCACGACTTTGGTCCCAAGACATTAAGAACTAAAGAATTATTATTAATGGGTCCAAAATTATTTATCGTGCTCATTAGATTGCATCAATCTCATAGAAAAATCGTATCAAAAGCCTATGATGCTATTTTTTTTAAATTTTTTTTTCTCTCTCTTTCACATTACGGATCAACCATCATCATTTTTAAGATAATCCTAATCCCAGCTTAATATATAAGAATGGCCATCAGGTGTGTCCTGCCTATAAAGGGAAAGGTCTCCTCACGTTAATTAATGGTCTAATTTATTAATACAAAATCAACGTATTTTGAAATAGATAATTATACTTAAAAAATGAAATTACTGTAGAAGTTGAATTAAATAAAGCCGTGTCAGGGGAATGAGGTTAATTAATAATAATAAATTACTAATTTAGGCAGGTGAGTTAAAAAAAAATTACACGTAACTAATCTAATATTACAGCTCGTGTCCTATCGAAGAGAAAAGGTGGAATTTAAAAAAAAAGAAAAGAAAAAGGAAACCCTAGCTTACGCGAGATCCGGACCGTCCATTTCCCAGCCCTATTCTACACATCGTCGTCGTCGTCGTCGTCGTCCTGGTAGTAGATCCGGTCGGGGTCGCCGTCCTCGATGGCCCGGACCCTCCGGTTGATGCGGCGCAGGACCCCGTCGATGGCGAGGTCGAAGGCGTCCTTGGTGGCCCGGAGGTCGGGCGAGCTCCCGTGCCTCCGGTACATCACGCGCGGCGCGAGCTCGAGGACCCGGGCGCGCATGCGGCGCACCTCGGCGGGGGGCACGGCGGCGAGCACGTCGGCGATGCGGAGGCCGCCGAAGACGACGTCCTCCTTGGGCACGAGCACGGAGAAGTCGGCGTAGCGGGAGCGGGGCAGGTGCCAGCCGTAGTGGGCGCGCGCGGCGGCGTCCTCGAAGAAGACGGGGACGCAGCCGGCGATGATGGCGTCGAAGGTGGAGCGGCGCGCGGGGGTGTCCCCGGGGGGCTGGAGGCAGAAGCGGGCGCGCAGCATGGGCCGGACGTAGCGGACGGGGTCGTGCGCGCAGGCTCCGCCCGAGCAGTCGACGAGCGCGCAGAGGTCGGGGCGCCCGGCGCACTCGGCGAGGATGGCGCTGCGGATGTTGTTGGGCCTCGCCGCAGGGGATGCGGAGGCGGCGCCGCCGGCGAAGAGCATGAGGGTGGGGCGGGGGGAGCGGGCGGCGCGGGCGAGCCAGGCGGCGAGGCGGGGGAGGGAGGGGGGGTGGAAGGAGGTGGGGTGGGGGAGGGCGTGCTCCTGCCAGCGGGAGTGGGGGGGGCGGGACTCGAGGACGAGGACGGTGAGGTTGAGGAGGTCAGGGAGCCGGAGGAAGGAGGTGCCCCAGAGCGGGGGGTCGGCGCGGGGGTGCTGGGAGAAGTCCCAGGCGGGGCCGGCGAGGACGAGGAAGTGGTCGTGGCCGGCGCGGCGGCGGAGGAGGGCGGGGCGGTCGGAGCGGAGGAGGAGGTCGGCGAGCGGGGCGCCGTGGAGGGCGGGGGAGTCGGAGGCGGAGGCGGAGGAGTTGAGGAGGAAGGGGAGGGCGTCGAGGGCGGCGTAGTAGGGGAGGAAGAGGGCGTCGGCGGCGGAGGGGTCCGGGGTGAGGCAGGGGTACTCCAGCAGGCGCCGGTGGAAGAAGGGCTCCAGCAGGCGCGCGTCCGTCCGGTACCACGACCGCGACCGGTTGTGCGTGCGCGGCCCCAGCCCGTGGTTCGCCAGGTACGCGCAGAACTCCCCCCCCACCACCTCCGACTGCGGGAGCGCGTCGCACCCCCGCAGCAGCTCCGTGTTGAACCGCGCCGGCAGCTCCCGGATGTGGATCCGACGCCCCTCGCACCCCCTCTCCCCATCACCACCGCCATCGCTGCTGCCGTTGTAGTCTCGCGATTGAGATCGGATCGCTGTCGCCGGAATTAGCAGAAAGACGAGGACCAGGAGCAGAGGGAAGAACCCGGGGCACTTTTCAGGTTTCGCCATCACACTTTCCTTTTTTTTTCTTTTTCTTTTTCTTTTTTTTGGGTGGGTGTTTGAATTTCGATTGAATTGAAGGGGGGCGTGGAAAGTGGGGATGGAAACGGTGGGGAGATGGGTGTCAGAAAAGAAGAGAGGAAAGGAAGAGCATGGTCGCTGGAACGGTCATCCGATCTTACAGGCACGCCGTCGGATTCCCGCGATATTGATACGGTGCTTGATTTAGTTAGTTAATTAAAATTCATTGGATTATTATGACAATTAAATGTAGTAACACCAGCAGCTATTATTATGTAATACTAACTCTGTAGAAGGAAAATTAATTGCTAACTACCATGCCGTGTGTGACAATAACTAATCGATAATATTTTTTAAGGCTTCTTGTGGCAATATAGTAGCACCATTTTGTTGCAAAAAGGTGTTATAAATAGCACTATTTTTGTTTAGTCGTGCTTTGCGTTGCGTACTTTGCATTACATGTATCCGTAACTACTCGGAGTCCAATCTTCATGTCCGATGTTCACTTGTTGAATTAAATTATAAAATTAAAGTATAAAATTAAATTATAATATTTAAAAAAATTTAAGTTAGAAATTATAATATATAAAAGTTTGAGAACCAAAATATCAGACATCTCGAAACCAAAGTGCAATTCAGCCGAAATCTAATCATCCAACTTATGTTTGTGA
This sequence comes from Puya raimondii, assembly GCA_016920855.1. NCBI lineage: Eukaryota > Viridiplantae > Streptophyta > Magnoliopsida > Poales > Bromeliaceae > Puya > Puya raimondii. Next base: position 105,153,520 of record JABWPP010000050.1, on the reverse strand, counting down.
ATAAGAATAATTTGAAAAAACGAAAGAAAAAAAAAAGTGGCGAATCCACAAACTAGATCCAAGTGGGCGACCTGAGACGGGTTCGAACGGGAGAAAGCCGTTACTTCCAAAATCTGGTCTATAAAAGCCAAAAAACGAAAACGCGCCCACCCCCTCCTCTCCTCCCTCCTCCGTCGCCACTCCATCGTCTCTGCGAACCGGAGTCGAACACCTCTCCTGCAACATGATCAAATCCACAGGCGAGCTCCCTCTTCTTCTATTTTTCTCCCTCTCCTCCTCTCCAACCTAACCCTAAGCGTAATCCGCGTCCATTTCAGGCCTTCTTGGCCGCAAGAAGAGCTCCTCCCGCCCCTTCAAGGACCACTACGCCGACTGGGTCGACGCCCTCCGCTCCCACCTCCTCCCCTTCCTCCGCCACGCCATCTCCTCCGCCGCCTCCCTCGGCCGCGGCGCCGAACAAACGACCCTATCCCCGCTCCCCTACGACCTCCTCGACTCCTCCGTGCGCTCCGTCCACGCCCACTTCGAGGCCCACTTCGACGCCCTCGACCTCGCCGCGCGCCACGACCCGTGCCAGCTCCTCCACCCCGGGCCCTCCCTCCGCTCCCCGCTCGAGTCCCCCTTCCTCTTCCTCGGCGGCCTCCACCCGGCGCTCCTCACCGCGCTCCTCCGCTCCTTCCTCCTCCACCCCCGCCGCGGCGCGCCGCGGCCCTTCCCCTTCGACCTCGCCTGGGCCGACCCCTCGCGGGGCCGCCTCCTCACGCGGCTCGACCAGATCGAGCGCGGCCTCCGCCTCCTCGTCCCGACGCTCCTCTCCCGCGTCCGCGACGCCCAAGCCGCGTTCGTCGAGTCCGCGGCCGCCGAGTGGGCGGGCGCCTGCGCGGACGCGGGCGCGGGCGCGGAGGGCGACGGGGCCGTGGCGGCGCTGGTGGAGGAGCTCGGCGCGGCGATCGCGGACGCGAACCGGCTTCGGCGGAGCGTGCTGGGGGAGATGGTCGCGGCCATGGACGTGTGCCAGGGCGCGCTCTACCTCGAGGCGCTGGCCCAGTTCGTGCTGGGACTCCGAGACCCCGACGTACTAAGGGACTTCCAACAAACCAAGATCATGCCCCCCTCGCCCCCTCCCTAATAAAAGGTTCTAAGTTTTAATCCCTCATTAATTCCCTCCTCTCTTTTTCCTAAATTTCTCTTTGAGAATTCTCATTCGTTCTTTGGTCATTTCGTTCCTTCATTGATCTCATCTAATTCATAAACAAGATTGCTCTTTTTAATATACTCAAGGGAAGTAACTATTCTTTAGTTCTTTTTTTCTTTTTTCTTTTTTCTTTTTTTCTTAAAAACATGCACAAATTTCATAGTACAGGGGTACATGTAACTTAGTACCTAACAGGATTAATATTGTTGAGTAATATTTCTTTCCTAGTAGCTGATTTTTGATTATTGGTAAAATGTATAATTGTTGGTGGTATATATATATATATATATATATATTATTTGGACCGTACGTAGCTAAAATACTATCAATAATAAGTAAATAGTGCCTATATTATAAATTGTTTAATCGTTGGATTCATAATAGTAACGCCACCAAATACTAAATTGAATGAGCTAGTGGGCCGAGGCCTGGAGTGTTAATAGGCTTTCTACAACGTGATAGAAAGGGTCGGATGTGTAAGCTAAAGTTGGACCAACTCTAAGGGCCTGTTTGGCCCAATGGTGGCTTAGTGTGTGCGTTGTTATGAGCTTCTATCCACGCATGCGTTATGAGTGTTAAATGTTATGTTAGTATATATATTTCTCAATCTATTTTCTACTAAATTAATTTTTTTTAAAATAATATAGTATAAGAGCCAATTCTAAATTCCTTCCTACTATGAGGTCTTAAGCTCGATTCCCATACATGTGATGGGTTAAAATACTTCTTATCTCATATATTAATTTCACGTGTATTTTTTATTCATCATACATGTGAGTTCAGGTGTTAGTACATATTTCTGGATCGTCTCGTACTAAATTGTTCTTTTGGGTTGCATCAAAAAGGTTTTAAGCCCAATGTTGAAACTAAAACTCATAGGTGGAGAAACCTCTCATATCATATATAGGTCGAGATTTCAGTTCATATTTGATGAAATTGGATGCAGAGAACCGGGTAGAACGATTAAACAGAAGCTAAAATCGCGAGGGAGGTGTGTGAACCAAGCTCTAATACCATCCATCTAAAACCTTAAGCTCATACACAGAGTAGGATTCTATTATGAGATTAATATTCTTAACAGTAAAAACTCTGAAAATCAAATCATTATAATGTAAATCACTAGCTGCCATAAGCTAGCATGTTCATTGTTGACCCAGTTACAGGATATGCACTTTAATTTGTTGTCTCCTTCCATTTTGGAGAGGTGTGCCCACTGGGAGACAAGCAAGCAGGGAGCTTTTGTGGACTCACTCACATGTTTGCCACATAATAACTCCCATTGCAATCATTCTGATGTGGGGGAGGTTCACCTGTTTGGTCCCAGAATACATATGACTAAGTGGGCCAGACCCAAGATCATGCATACTATAATTAAAAAAGGTTAATTCTGTAAACATAGCGAATTGCAAATATATTACTACAAAGTTCAACTTTCTTATGTTATCCATGCACAGGTCCTAATCTTTTCAAATATGCCTCTGTCGTTAAGATCCGTTAGAAAATTTTAGTTAACCATAGATAAAATACTTAATCATGGTTAGTCAATGAAATAAATTGATATTTTTACCCCTCTTATACTATACCTTCTTCTCTCAATTAAAACTCTAGCAGTGGAAACTCTTCTTCTTCCTCCTCTTCCTCTTCCTCTCTCTCCTTTATGCTAGTTTCGAATCCGTAACTTTTCTCTGTCCCCATTCATCCACGACGCGTGTTGCTTTGCCCATGTCGAACGCGTGTTGCTTCCCCATTTAATTTTCTATATGATTTTTTCTTATTTTGCTCAAAAAAAAAGGTTTAGGAAAAATGGAGTGAGAGAAGATGTTGCAACAATAGTGGATTGGGTTGAGTTTTAAAGAAGAAGAAGATAAGTAAGAACATGACCATTGAATTTTTTTTGGGGAGGACATTTCTGGACGATTATAGCAGTTGGGGCTTTTGGAGGGATATATTTGTGATGACAAAATTGACATTTCACTTATCTGCTGTTAAAAAATAAACAGTTCTCTGACGGTAACAAATCAGAGGAACAAATATGAATAGCACTGGACTTTTGGAAGGATAAGAGTTTTTTTTTTTAGAGAAAGGTAGCATACTACCTGCTTCGTTTATTTCTTTTTAGAAATAAACTTAGCTGAAAATGTGAATCAACTAGGATTCGAACTTGGGACCTCGGATATCAACCACCAAGTCCTTTGCCACTTGCGCTAGGGACGGTCAGTTGGAGGGATAAGAGTTAAAAGTTGAACTTTGTAGGAATATATTTACTATTCGCTATATTTACAGGGAACCGTATGCAATTAACCCAATTAAAAATTGTGGCATTCATTTTGTGAAATAGTAATTAAGGAGTTGTCTCTTGGTGTTGTAAAGGTGAATACAACCTAAGTTGCCACCCACCAAATCAAATTAACACAGGGACATAGCCTTTTAGTTTGATAAATAGTGGATACTGGGTTTCTAGAGTTTAATTTTTTATGTGCAGTTACAGCTGTCAGCTGCAGTGCAGCTGTAATTACACGCAACTAAACACAGTGGCAGATCCACTGCTACCTCAGTGGGGTCAGACCTCACTGAGATAGCCAATAAGTAAGGCTTTATGTCTTTCTTTGACATGTTTTTTTTTTTTTTTTTTTTTTTTTTTTGAGAGAGAAAGGTAGCACGCTATCTGCTTCGTTTATTTCTTTTAAAAATAAACTTAGCTGGAAATGTAAATCAACTAGCATTCGAACTTGGAACCTCTGGTACCAACCACCAAGCCCTTTGCCACTTGCGCTAGGGACGGTCGGTTCTTTCTTTGACATGTTGATCCCAAAGTGGGGTCAACAAATAGATAGATAATAACTTTCTCTCACTAACAACAACAAAAAGGAGGCTTGATGGTTGATCAAATTCAGTCGATCTGGCATATAAGAATTTTATAAAAGGTAAATTGCGTAACTATATATGTGATCAATTAATAAACAATTATTTTGTGACTTATATAAAAAAAATAAATTTGACGATGATGCTATCCATATCGTTTTCAGAGTATGAAAACACGTTGAGAATAATTGTAAATAGAAATGGTTCATTTTTTTCATTTATGTAATATTAATGAGTAGTTTACTCTCTTATTTTATATTTTTATGTTTTTTCTTCCTCATATATTTGACCCCACTAAGAAATTTTTTTAGATCGGCCGCTGACTAAACAGTCCCTAATTGTAAGCCTTTTGTCTGTTTGCAATTGATACGCGACCAAACAGTCCCTAATAGTTAGCCCATTAATGATGTCGGTGTCCATTCATGTGAGCCTGTTGCTAAGTTTGGTGGTGATTTCCAAATCAAATGACTTAATTGACTCGACATGGGCCTCCAATAAGGCGTGGGCCCACGATTCGGCGAAACTAGGGCAGTGTTAATTGGGTTTAACAATCAAAGTATGTTATTTACCAAGAGTCCGGCTACAATGCTATCAATAGCATCAAGCACTTGGTGCTACTAAGTTTTTCGCCGTTGGATCTATCCCCTTGACCATTTTCATCCGTTAGATCATACTATTCAACCAACCACTCACTCAACTCCAGGGGATCGCTATCATTCTAACCGCATATCCCTTCATCCAAGGGTCAAAAACTTAATAGCACCAATAGCTTGGTGCTATTAATAATATTCTAGCCTAGTTCTATTGAGTCTGGCTACAATGCTATCAATAGCACCAACCACTTAAATAATAACCTTCCTTAATGTTCATTAACAAAATAATAATTTATATAATAACCCTAAATGATGCTGCGCAATCAAATAAACTAACCTAAACAAATCTCATGGTAATTAAATAATACAATAACAAATAGTGATAGGTGAGCTTTGGATGGGACCACCAAACGAGCCAATTACGCCTGTGGAAAGTACAAGAATATAATTTATACCAAAAGTGTGTATCACGAGCTACTGGAAATTATATGCATGCCTAATATTTGCAATTTCTGGTCACATTCTTGATGACACACCATGTATATAATAATAATATTCGCAATTTACTTAATTTTTTTACTTAATTTTTTTTTGGAGAGAATCAATTTAGTTGATAGCTGTTACTATAAGATGACATAATGATGCAAATGCTTTTAAACGAAGGGTTTTTTTTTTTTTTTTTTTTTTTTTTTTTTTCCTATGCACAAGAATCTCACTTTATATGCAGATACAAGGTAAATTAGATAAAAAAAGAAAAAGAACAATAAACCTGATCATGTTGAGCCACTGAAAAATAAAAGATAAAACTTTTGTTTCTTGTTTTTTGCGATTGATCCTAACTCATAATTACTTGCATTATGTAAACAAGTTTTTAATTAATAACGCAGGAATAAATTATTTTGCACGAGTACCACTTTTATACAGCTTCAACACTACATAATATAATGCTCTAGCTACGTGCCCCCCCCCTATATATGTATGTACTACCTATTAACAAGAAAATTTTACTACAAGAAAAACCACCGAATCCAGCTTGAAAACTTAATTAATCCTGCATTAATAAACCAACAGCTTTGGTACTAATCAACATTTTGTTATAATAGGATCCAATTATGCAACAATACATAAACGTTATATTCTCATTAAAAACGAAAAAAAAAAGGATTATGTGCTGCTGTATCGGCCACAACGTGCCATTTTAATTAGAACATGTCTTGGAGATACATTTGACTCTAAATTATGAGTGCCTTAATTAAGATGCATTAGACAATTATTAGTGTCTGAATTGTTCTCTAATCATGATTTTAGCCTTTTCATTTCCCATTATGATGCACGCCACACTATTGTAACAATTAAAATTTCTCGTATTTCTATTATGTGTCGTTCATTTCAACGATTTGTAAATTCTTTGTTTGAATATGTGAGATCATTACAATCTTTTGTATTTGAAAGTATGAGATGAACGATCTCATCGATGCGATTACAAATATAAAGTATTAGCTAGATGTGTGCTATTAGGCTAAAACAAAAGGTTAGGACGAACGCATGTAAAGATATGTACTTTTATATTTTTCGTACTTTTATTGCTATGCATAGGCATAGCGTAATCTCTCTAAAATTTTAAACTAAGTCTAAATATATCTAAAGAGGTTTACTCGCGATGTGGTCCTGCGTGAGTTGGCGATCTACTGTGTACAGAGTTGGCAATAACACTAACCCCCCAATCAAAGATGCTTTAAGATTAAGTCCACGCCATTTATTTACGCTTAGAATTAGGCGCACCTACGATATTCGTTTTACACGCTCCGTTGTATGAATTTTTATAAGTCAACCAATAACAAGAATAGGTCTCCTTCATACGAGGATACAATAATGGTCCACCTCACAGGGGACCATGTTGTCGAATTGTTCGTGCTAAATCGTTAATTCCAGAAGCTCGAGCTGTTAGAAATATGTAATCAATTTACTTAAAAGGTATAGATACGACATCTACGGATTTTACACCACAAAGATCATATTGTCAGATCGTTGATGCTAACCATTAATTCTAAATGCTCAAGTTGCTAGAAATATGTAAACAATTTATTTAAGGCGTATAGATACAGCGCCTATAGATTTCGATTATGACTCGGCCGATTCATGAGTCTCACGTCACTTCGAATATGATTTCATCCAAAATGACCTCCCGCCACATGACAAGATGCTGGTCCTTTTAAGCCAACACATATTTTTTTGAAACCTTCCACAATCTTTTATTTTTTAGTCTCTCTCTCTCTCTCTCTTTTTCTTTTTTTTGTTTAAGCTTTTGTATTAGGTATATTCAGAATTTGGTCTCAGTGATCTGTATACATGAACTCTACTATATATATGATACAGAGTTTTGTATCATCAGGTTGACCTAGTAAAAAAACGTTTTAGAGCTAGTTTTAACATTCTACAACCCTATGCCCTTCTTAGGAGCCACTTCAATGTTTAGAACTCGAATTCTTTTAGGCCCTGTTTGAATATATGAATATTTCTTATTATGTATCTAGTCTAGAATGAAATTATATATTTTATTTTTTAGTTAATTTTTTAAAATAAGATAAATTATCTTACAAGTAAGATATCTTATATTACAAAATTATAGATGATAAGATTTTTTATTAAATTATTTTGCCTCTAATCATACTAGATAATCTTATTCAAGAAAACTTATTTCAATATCAAAAATTTATTGGCTGATTTTTTTTATTTAGTATGTAAATTATTATTATTATTTAACTGACAGATTTTTTTTAGAGAAACATAGCACGCTACCCGCTTTATTTATTTTTTAAAAAAATAAATTTAACTGAAAATATGAATCAATTATGATTCGAACTCGAAATCTCAAATATCAACCACCAAATCCTTTGCTACTCGGCAGAGGTCGGAGTTAGTTCAAAAGATTTTTGCTGGGTCCACGTCATCTCCGAGTCAAGCCGTGGGGTTGCGCGGTCACTGCCACGTCAGCGTTTCCCAGCTGTTTCTCTGCGGGCCCCGCAGTAGTTAGTTGCGGTGCGGCCCCGCCAAAAGCGCCGTACGAAACTGCGTGCCTCGTCGAACGGCGCGGGAAACCCAATGGCTGAGCCCACGGTGACACGTGTCCGAAAACTAAGCGCCCTGGCCTGTGGGGTGGGGCCCAGCTCCCTCCGCTCCTCCCTCGGTCCACGACGGGGTGGCCACGTGGATCCGAGATGGATCCGCTAAACACGCCATTAATCAAAGCACTCGAATTTGTCATTAAAAAAAAATTAAAAATAGGTAATATCTTAGCCATGATTAATTAAAGTAAACATCAACATTATAGTATTATTATGAGCGCAACAACGTGGTCTAAGAAAGATAAAAATATTTATATAAAGTATAAAATTTGGACGGTGGATGTCACGTCGCGTCGGTGGGCCTAACGACTAGCAATCTGGCAAGCGCGTATTTTAAAATGACTATTTTTTTCTTTTCTTTTCTCTCTTTAGTTAAGCTAACGAGGTTCAACTTAATAAGTTTTCACGAATACTCTACTGGCAACATCTCTCCTGCTTCACGCCGAATACGAAGCTCTTTCATAAAAGAATTTACATCGCAAGCATTCATTTTGGCGAAGTTTTCGTAAATGCTGAGCGAAACATTTTTTATGATTTCTTATTGATTTGTGCATCATTGCCGTCATGGCTGATCTAATCAAGACTTTAAGAAGAGAAATTTTATGCTAATACAACTTAACTAAGCAAAGCTAACATTAATATATAAGTTTTTGTATTCAAACTCTTCAAAGAAGTACGTATTTTGCGTATAGATTTGAGTTTGGTGTCGCCTACACTTGGAATAAAACTCTCCCCCTTTGTATTAGATTAACAAGCAATGCCCCTGCACCTAAATCCTAATTTCCTCTTCGCTGTGCCGTACTGTGAAAATACGAACCACCAAGGTAGTGTTTGGTTGAAGGATATTGGATAAATAATGATAAATATCGCACTTAATTATTGACTCTAACACAAATACGATTTGCTATTATGTCCTTGTTAAGTTATGGGCGGAAAAAAAATGTATTTTGTCCAGGTAACTCATTATATTGACTATTCGAATGGAAAAAACAGAATTTACTTAAAGAGGGTATTTCTAAGATGTGATTACACTCCTCCTCTAACTTGAGAACTAAATCAATAGTGGCCCAAATTATTATAAGAATGTATCATAAATATATTTTCGAGCATCTTCCATTTACATCCAAATCTTGGTTTCAAAGCTGACGTAGTTTGTTCGTCTCGAAAGCTAGCCTGATATGCCCATTTTGCGTTGGCCCCTCTTTCCCACTGAGAGTTTAACGATTGTTGGATTACCGAAGAACATCTGTAAAATGTTTAATAGTCTAATGTCTATTCCATCTTTACTTCGCATATCTCTCATTATTCATTAGAACAGTCCATGGTGACCTAGCAAACAATGCATAAGCAATAATTCCATCAAAAATATAATTTTAATTTTTCTACTGACAGCCAAACCATTTGTGGCCCAATAGTACGGCATCCTTCTCTTTCTTTCTTTTTTTTTTGAGAGAAAGATAACATGCTATCAAATTCATTTATTTCTTAAAAATAAACTCAGCTAGAAATGTGAAATAATTAAATTTCGAACTTGGAATCTCAGTACCAACCATCAAATTCTTAGCCAACTATGTTAGGTAAGGCCAGTAAGTCATCTTTTTTATGTTAATATCGACCCCACAATTGATGGTTGGCAGTTATATTAGTTATGACTAAAATGAAATTTGAATTGGGACCACTTTGTGTTACACATATGTGGTTAACTCCCCCCCTTTTCACGTGTTTCTCTCAAAGAAGTGCCCTGCTCTCTCCTTTTCCATGTGAACCCTCGCAATTTGCCCTTTATTATACAAAATAAAACTCTTGTACCTTTTTTTCCCCCTCTCCTCTTGTTGTGATTAATTAATTAATTAATTAATTAATTAACTAATTCATAGTCATAATGCTCTAGAACTTGCCAACAAGTTCTCGTAAACAAGTATACAACCCCCACGTTTGTGCCCTCCACAAGTATTCTATGGACTTTATAATTTGACCATACTTTTCCAAACTCCCCAAACAAAATTAATCAATAAATTGTTAAACTAAGTCCTTAAGAATTGGACTAGTCTATTGTAATTAATTGGGTTAGTACTTGTATTATTTTTGTTATTACTATATATTAGTTGTAGAACAGATCCTAACGCGACAAATTAATTGGTTGAGTACAATACATAACCTCTAAATCTAAATTTGAAAAGTCCATGTTTACAAACCCCTAGGCCCAAAATTATTCTATTGGCTTGTAAATAATAGTTTGACTCGACCATTTCAAAGCACAATTAGAAGATTCCAATAGTGAAATTTAAAAAAAATATATAGCATATATAGGAGTATTTAAAAATTAGATAGAGATTTGAAAAGTCAAAAAAGGCCTTTTTTAGCCTCCAAAGGTGGTGGTGGGAGAGCCTATGCATGCTTAACGCTTTGGAGAACGTAAAGTGGTAGTTTAATGTCATTGTCTTTTGTAATTTTTCACCCCTTTATCGAAGGGAAAGAAAAAGAAAGAGAGTGATTGAGAGTTCACAGGAATTGAGAGAGAGTTTTAAAAGTATTAGATGGACGTGGTTTATGACAAATTAAATATGTGGAACAAGTAACTTACCATCCATCTTGTTTGATCTATTTTATAATCTTAATTAGTATATGTAAACAAAATATACATCAAATATAAATAAGCTTACCGATCATCCGTAGCACGAGGGGCAAAGGTTTGATGGTTGGCACCCAAGATTTTAAGTTCGAAGTCTAGTTGCTTCAAATTTTCAGTTAAATTTGTTTTTAAAAAAATAAGCGGAGCAGATAGTATGCTACCTTTCTCTCTCTAAAAAAGGGGAGTTGTTGCTACTTTCTCTCTCAAAAAAAAGAAAAGAAACGAGTTGTTTAATTGCATGTAATTATAATTATACTGCAGTTGTATAGATTCCAATCCCATGTTTATTTTAATACATTTGATTAGTTAGAAATGCCGTGTTACTGATGTTACTGTTGCATTTTAGTGTTTTTTTTTTTTTTTTTGCCTTTTTGGTTTTTTTCCTTGCGGAGCCCTTTCTCCTCCCTTTGACCGGGACGCGCCCAGGTCGCTGCCAGGTCAGCTGGGGCCCACCCGAACCCAAGGTGGCACGAACCTCGATGTTGTTGCGCCACCGGCTGTCGCCGGTCGCACGGTAACGGCTTCTCCTGCTCCCTTGCTCCACACGAGAGCTGGCAATTTCGACCCATACCCGCGGGTACCCACAAGTTACCCGTAAATTTACGGGTATGAATACAAAATTTTTCTATCCAAAAAATTATGAATAAAACGGATGGATACCCATTAAGTTGTGAATATTTTGGGTAACCCGCGGGTACCCATAAGTACCCACATATATATTTTTAATTAAAAATATATATTTTGTAATGAAAAAATATATATTTTTTGTTTATTCATCCTAAAAATTCTAATTCTAATTCTTTATCGCGTGTCTTTTACATTATAAAATTTATTCGTTTTAAGACTTTAAATATTTTTATCATATATTTTGATATTTTAAAGAATAAATTATATTACGCTTTTAAAATTTATATATATATCTTTTATATTTAGAAAATATAGGAGCAAAAAAGAAAAAAAAATTACGAGTAATCCGCATATCCATCCGTCCACCCGTAGGCGGGTATGAGTAAGCATATTGACTATCCAAAAATTTATGAATAAATTTTATTCATGTTTATATAACCCGCCGAGGAGCTACATGCGTCGCTTCGCTGTAGCGGGTCCCCCGCGTACACCGCCACGTGGCGGTTGCCAAGGCCATCGGTTGGGAACGGTTACACAACTTCTCACCATTAATTGCACCCGAAGTTTTCACGTGACGCTTTATAACTGCTCCAAATTTTGCCACGTAATAATTAACGTTCGGGGTCAAACTATTTCGGGTGCCTTTTAGAGATAGACGCATCAATATAAAAATTTGGTTAAAATGTATACACACCCCCTAAATTTTATTAGGTATATACCCTTCAAAACTTAAAAAATATATCATTTACTTTTATTTTTTTTTTTCAATATATCCCTCATACGTTCCTCCGTTATTTAAAAATACTCCTGCAATTACCACCCGTTAAGTTAACTTGGGTTAAACGTGAGTTAAATATCTACCCGAATAGAAAAAAATTAAAATACCTCTTTTGCCCTTAACTTAAGGGCAAATAAAAAAAAGTTGGTAATGATAGAAAGGTATATTTAAAAAGATCAAAAATTAAAATATTTTTTTTACCCTTAACTTAAGGGCAAACAAGAAAAGTTGGTTATGGTAGGAGGATATATTTGAAAGGATAAAATAGTAATTTTACAGAGATAACAGCTATTGCTAACGGTTCCCGAATTTAACTCTAGGAGCATATTGAAAATAGGTTGGAATGTAAAAAAAAATATTTTCAATATTAACCTCGTAAGAGGGGTAAATTAGAAAGTTGAAAACTTTTCAGGAATATATAAGCAATTGCCCAATTTTATTACGTTTTGGAATCAACCTCTAAACTTTTTTTTCAATTTAATACTAACAGTTTGATTTATCCCTTTTTTGTTAGCAAATTTAAAAATTCGGTTAGAATGTATAACCTTCTTTTTGACTAAAATAATTTTTGATCACGCTCATCTCTGATAGGTGTTTATTTTGATTCTATCAAAATTCATAAAATTGCTCACGGAAAGAGCTAAACCAACGATTAATGAGTAAACAGATACAAATCAAATTTAAAAAGTTCAATGAGCCAATTTCAAAATGGATTAAAGCTTCGGAGGTGTCTACACATTTACATTTTAATTTATATATTTTTTAAGAGAGAGAAAGATAGTATACTATCCGCATAACTCAATAAGGTCAATTAATTTAGCAACAAATCATAAATCCTAAATTCTAAACTCAGATAACAAAAATAAATAAATAAATAAATAAAAAATAAAAGTGAGAAAATAGGAGAAAAAGAAGAACAACCCACTCTCTATTATGACACAAGACTCAAGAATTATGAATTAATTTGCTCGAGACGCTTCGCTTCAAACACTGAGATCGCTACTCCTAAATGGCTTTCTCCTTTGTTCAGAATCTGGGAATCGACTTTTAACTATGATGAAAGATGGTATTATTCTTTTCATGACAAATGACTCACCACGTTACTTAATTTCTGACGAATTATATTGTACTTAGACAAATTTTATAATACTTTACAAATACGCGACAGTATTTAATTGATGGAGAAGTGTAACTCACGAGATAATAAGCACGAGTTATAATTTCAAGGTTGAAATCCAACTATTAAAATATAAAAATTCGTAAAACATTATGAGTAAATAAAAACGAACATATCAATTTTTTTTTTTATTTCTAATTTTTTCTAAGGTGGTAATTTTTTTTAAAAAAAATTAAATAAATTGCGTTGCTTGATAGGCACGTCTCCCAATCCCTCGTCGACAACTCTATTAATACGAGGCCTCGACCTCCCCTCCTCTCTTCTTCTCCTCTCTCTCTCTCTAGATCTCCCTTATATATTTTTGGCTAAATATAGCAAACCCTTTTTCTCTCTCTTTACGCCGAGATTCGCTATGTTTGTTACGCCTTTTTATACATTGTGGTGATTTAAATCCATTTGATATTGATTCATCGGTGCTAGTATAGTAAGATCGCTCAGGTATGATTCGTTTTTTTTTTTTTTGAATGTTTCTTTGATCGACATTACTCACGTTTCTTCCGTTTGAATCTTTGATTTGTTTCTAAATTTTTATTTGATCGTAATCTTTTTTTTTAGGTGATTAGGATCTCATAGAAACCTTATTTTTTATGAATCTCATGATTCGATTTAGTTTTCCACTTTTTAGCACTTAAAAGTTGTGTTTCTTTTTTGGGGTTTTAATATCCTAATAGGAAATTAAAAGAAAAAAAAAGCTTAAAATGGTCCCAAAATTGGGACCCAATATGTGTTCCTCGATGTAACAACAGAAGCTGATTAAAAACCTACCATATTGATTATTGCTTGCCGAGAAATAAATGCAACTGTGTATGAATATCGTTGTTTTTTTATTTTTATTATTATTGTATGAGCGGTCCACAATTCTCTCTTTTTTCTTTTTTTACGGAGTTTTTTTATGTAGCCAGTTTAAATGTGCTTCCACAATCAAGAAAAATTAAATTTTGCTTTTTTATTTTGTAAGCATTTAATGTAGTTTGTCTCTTAATTTGTTATCACATGTGATGTGGGACTCTAGTTCAAATTACTATGTCCGTCACATACATAATAATATAATATAATCAAGAAAAGAGAATCATTTTATACGGATTTTGTTGGTTAATTTGTTGCCTATTTTCATGGATTAAAATGTACATTAAAACCTAATTTCTCTTGAGATTAAAAATGAAACTTCCTTTTTTTTTGTTTTTTTTGCTTCTACCCATTATTATTATTATTATTTTAGCTCTACCATTTGATTAAATCTCAATTTCTAATATGTAGGTAATTCTATTTTGTTAAATGAGATGAGTTTTTTTTTTATCTCTTGTTAGGGTTATACTTTTTAATCATACATAGAGATTTAATCGAATCTTCGATTACTTTGACTTGTTATTTTTGTGGTATGCTACAAATCCTCAGGTTATAAGAAATTTACTTTGATTGAATCCAGATATAAGAAGTCATTATTGAATATTTTTATTACTTTGACTTGCACCACCATGTCTTTGTCATCTGGTGTGAAACCAATTGCATTAGGATCTACAAATTGATTTTTTGATTCATGTTTTTCTCCTGAAGCATGTTTCACATTCAATGTTCTATTGAATTGCACTGGTGTTTGTTTCTCTTAAATCTTATTATTACAAAAGAAACAAACACGGTTATCTTTGTCGCTTCTCGCAGTTATAACAAGTTTTCGAGCCAAAGTGGGAATTGCCTGAAACTCCTTGTGAGCACTTTACCCCGAGAATGTCCGATCGTTGGCTGTAAATGCTTTGCGTATCTGGCAATGTTAAGGTTTTCGCGCACACCGATTCGAAAGATTTTCCTAAATTTACCGCGAAATTCGCTCTCCTCTCCTAATCGCGTTATCGCTTTGTAATCAGGTCTCAGGAATTGCTTGCTTATTGATGGACTGCATGAACAACTGCAGTGACAAGAAGACACTGAAGAAGTGGTTTTTCATAGACAAGAGGGGTGGTTAGAAAGGATACTACTTCGTTAGGACGCTATTCGAAGCATTCTCGAGTCGTGTACAATAGTGCTTTTTTCGTTAATCCGAACCCGATGGATTTGAAGACAAACCATAGTTCCCCTGTCATAACCGATCCCGCGCCCGTAAGCAATTCGATACTAGGTTTGCATTCTAACATGATGCCTTACGCGAGTTCCTCCGTAGGATATAATTCTTCCGGGATGTACGCGAATACACCCAGGAAAAAGGCCATACCGGGTAAGCTCGGTGAAATTCGAGCTAATAGTTTCCTGGACGCGATGACAGCCTCTTCGCCTCCTCGTAAGAAGCTCAATAAGGAGCTTGGTTTGGATGCCGCATTCGATGAAACTGATCCAGCCTATCGCGCTTGGACGGTAACTTTCCGATCCTATCTACTGCTTATTGAGTAATGGAAACTGTATATGAACTTTTTTGTGATCTGCTCTTCAATTTGCAGATGAGGTATCCGTCAGCTTTAACTTCGTTCGACCAAATCACGGGATGTGCGAAAGGAAAGAAGCTGGCTTTGTTTCTAGACTATGATGGAACTCTTTCGCCTATTGTGGACAACCCGGACAACGCCATCATGTCCGATGCGGTAAATTAACTTCTTTCTTCTATTACTTCAAAAGGAATCACAATTCACAAATATTACCTTTTATCGAATAGTTCTCCGAGCAATTTTGTTGACCTGGCGTACTGCGTGCTGCATTTGCAGATGCGCGATGCTGTTAAAAATGTGGCCAAGTGCGTCCCTACTGCAATTATCAGCGGAAGGTCTCGAGACAAGGTACGTTGCTTTTACCGCTCTTTCTATCGCCTTTAAACATACTGGTTATGTGCTTGATTGATGTCTTACATACGTCGTATGTTTTCTGACGATTTTCCATTGGATAATCTAGGTTTTCGAATTCATAAAACTAAAAGAACTATACTATGCTGGTAGTCATGGAATGGACATAATGGGCCCAGTCAGACAATCCGAGCCTGTCGGTCTCCGTCGGAACTGCATTAGGACCACTGACAAGCAGGTGAAGAGGAATTTCTCCCGGCGCACATCCTTCATCATAGATAGGCCTATCCTCGACGAGTAAAATTATGGAGTTGTATTAGTTGTATAAGTTACGCGGACTATTTTCATTGTGCAGATGAGGATTGGTTGCGTTGTTGTTATATTTCACCGAATTTTACGCACTCCATATCTAACTTCAATTTGTGCTTTGTCACAGGGTAAGGAGGTGAATCTTTTTCAGCCTGCAAGCGAGTTTCTACCTATGATCGACGAGGTATGTATTTCTCTCATTAGCTTGCGCTGCTACAAATTGATTCTGTCAGTATAGTCTTTAAAGAAAAACGGAAAGCTCACTCTCAAATAAACACTGCAGGTTTTTAGATCCCTCGTCGAGATTGTTAAAGATATTGGCGGTGCACACGTTGAGAACAATAAATTTTGTGCGTCTGTACACTACCGCAATGTAGATCCAAAGGTAACGCTAAATCTGCGAATCCTCTCTCCGACACAGCGGCTGGCCTATGAATAACATTTCAATATTTTCTGAACATTGCAATCCAGGACTGGGACGACATTGGCGAACGCGTGAACGAATTCTTGAAGGCCTACCCTCGTTTGCGACTAACCCACGGGCGGAAGGTGACGATGAATCCTCTAGCCGTTTTACAGCCCACCAATTCGTCTTCCTTTTACGGCATCTTTAAATTGTGCTTCCCGTATTTGTCATAGGTTTTAGAGGTCCGGCCTGTGATAGATTGGAACAAGGGGAAAGCTGTTGAGTTTTTGCTCGAATCGCTCGGACTGAGTGATTGCGACGATGTGCTCCCGATTTATTTTGGAGATGATAAGACCGACGAAGATGCGTTTAAGGTAAACAAATCTAGTTTAGTTGTTCAAATTGAAGGCCCGTTTTGTTTGGCTTGGTCTTCTACAGAAATGCTGTTTTGCGTCCAGCTATTTGAAAATACACCAACAGCAGGAGCAGAAGCCTAATGCTAGAGCTTGTGCTGTTGGAAGCCGAAAAGCGCTCTTTTTAGCTTTTTACTCTATATTAGTAAATACACAATTGATGAGTTTCTTGATGGACATCAGGTCCTGAGAGAGAGGAGCCGCGGTTTCGGGATCCTAGTATCGACCGTGCCGAAAGAAACTGATGCAGTTTACTCTCTGAGAGATCCCTCGGAGGTAAAACTATAAACCTCATCCTACAAAGCGTGCTTCATATTCTCCTGATTGCGACGAATAAATGAGATGAATTGCGCTCCCAATATTTCTGCAGGTAATGGAGTTTCTGAAATCACTGGTCAGATGGAAGGAGGCTGCATCAGAGGAATACGAGGATAAATGAGAGTCTGCCAACCACTAAATATTACAGATAAAAAAAGTTTTATATACAGTCATAGTTAGACGACAAGTAATTTTGTTTCCGCTTTGTTACATTTATTTGTTTTACTTCTGCGTTTCACCCGTAGCCAGCATATTTATGAATATACTACGTATATGGTGTTTCTTTTCTTTTTTTCTTTTTTTTTATTTTATTTTTACGAATTCGTTGCTGCTATATTTCGGTGTTCATTTTTATTCATCAGCTCATTGTAAAGGTACAATTGTTGTTAAATTATTTAGATTCAGTTTGTGCCTTTTTTTTTTTTTTGGCTTTCTTTTTAATTGATTCTTTTTATCAATTAAATTGGTCCGGAGAAACGCTTTGACGCAAATTCAGGTGGAGTTATTGTAGGAGTTTTTGGACTAATAAACCTGCCAAAAATTTTAAATGTAAAATTAGACATATAAAATTATTATTTGTAAAAGTAGACCGTTTACCCTAATTTATATATTTTTTATATCCAAACTTTAAAAAATATAAAATATTAAATACTAAAAATAGTTATAATCTTTTCAAAAAAGTGGTGAATGATTTACCGTATTTAGAATGCGGTAATTCATTCACCGCATATCCTAATTTTGTAAATAAATTTGTTATAAAACTATTTTTACAATTATAAAAATTTGTAAGTCTATTAATAAAAAAACTTCGTGATTGTACAAGCCTTGCAACAGTTTAATCTGGCAATATATACCGTTTAAAGCTTCAAAAATCATCCTTATTTGAGGAGAGAAAAAAAAAAACCTTCAAAAATCATTTGGGAACACTCCAGTATGAAGCAAACATGGAATGCAGTAGAGAATGTCACAACAACATAACAAACAACGAACTCATGTTTAATACTTGGTAAGAATTTGATGTCGAGTAGAACACACAAACTGTAACTGTAACTGCAAGTTGAACAGCCCGAGCAACAAATTATATACAGAGTAGGAGAAGAGGCCGCAAGACTGATCTGTAAGAGAGAATAGCATAACATGCCATATTCGTTTTTCGGAACATCGCGTTTACCTTTGCTTGCTTCAAATACTATAGCCTCTTCTGCAACGTGGGATCGACAATGACTTGGGGCACATAATCTGGTTTTAGGTACTTGTCTAGCGTTTCTGCATACAACTCATAACGGGCTGTCATGCGGAAACCCCACTTGTCTTTTATCTGGCGGCACAGGTTTAGATCCATATCCGACACCATTAATCCATCTCGATAGCGCGACAAAGATGGTGTGCAGGAAGCATCCGGAGCTGAAAAGTGGCTCGAACCGTAAAAATGCCCAAAGTCAGAATGCTGGGGCTTGCCATCGCCAGAAGTGAATGGGTTTGGGAAGACTTCAGTACCAACTCTATTTATTGATCCGACGAAGTAGCTATTTGCGATGGCAGCATTCCGTGCCTGAAACATAAGTGGCTTTTAATACCGTTTACTATATGTTTAACTTCAATTCAAGTTTATCTTCTTCCCCAAAAACAAAAGCTTCCATTTGAAGCTTCTGTTTATATTGCAGTAAAAAGATGCGCAAGAAATTTTAATAAAGAGTAGGTAGTGCTGCTTCCAGTAGCTTCAGTAGGGGAAAACATGCTCTGATTCATTAGCAAGAAATTAAATCACAATATCAACCAGTTATCTCTCAGAAGTACACAAAAACAACAACATATGCAAGGGAAAAAAAAAATTTCAAAAGAGGCTGACCTCAATTGGCCACATTGGCTCACTAAGCTCCCCAACAGTTGCAGAAGGGTTGAAGACGATCTCAGCCCCATTGAGGCCAAAAACCATCCAATTCAAAGGATGATGCCTTCCATAACAGATGTTCACTCCGATCTTCCCAAAGGCTGTTTCAAAAACTGGATGTCCGGTGTTCCCTTCCGTATAATATGTGCTCTCATTGAAATCCCCCACCCTTGGAATGTGATTCTGATAAAGATATATAACGACGGAAACAAAATTTAATACATTTACATAGAGTTGACAGCGGTAGATAAAAGGAAGAGAAGCATATTGTTTACCTTTCTGTGGATGCCAACTATATTGCCATGGTTTCCAATTACAACAGCAGTGTTCCATATTGTTTCTCCATGATTCACGTCTCTTTCGAGAATTGGATTCACAATAACCATGTTATATTTCCGTGCAAGGTCCTGAAGAAACTGAGTGGACTCTCCATCAACAGGCTCTGCAAATTCACACCATCTCTTCTCACGCGTGCAAAAAGCAAAAGGCATCATCCAAGCTTCCTGCAGTCAAGACGCATTAAACTTAGTAGACCAACTATTAGATTCTCGAATATGCAAGCAATCACGTGACGACACTATCACACTACATATTTGGAGTTTGGAGTTTGTCGGAGCAAATATACTCGAAGAAGTGGGTACAGTATTTACCTGTAAGCATAAGATGTTGACGCCGAAAGCACCAGCAGCTTCGATCATGGGTTTCACTTTCTCCCTGATAGCTTCTTTTTGTTCAGCAAAATGGGCAGTAGTGGGAAGAGCAATAGAGTTCTGAATAAGACCAACACGAGCTATTCGAGGTTGCCGCAATAGCTCTTTGTCAGCACAGAAGCAGAAAGCCTGTATAAAGTTGAAAAGAAGTTACATACGCAAAAAGCTGAAAGAGGCGTCATTGACTGCACCGACTATTTTTACCATTGCTGCTTTCTGAACAAAGTCGAACTTAATTCTGATATTATCAACTAAGCAGCATCATACTAACTTTCAATATTTTTCATTCTTACAAGAAGATGCAATTTTTTTTTTTTTGCTAATTAGCAAACCTAAGAAGATAAATATCAACAAGTGCCTACTGAACAGATCACAACATGATCAGAAGTTCTTTTTTATAGTGTTAACATTTAGTAAGCATATTTTGCAGTATAATCTACAAACTGAACTAGGATAGAGACTCCGAGGAGTGCTATGCGTGCATGCACTTATGCGCGCCTGTATATCTATCTATATGGCTGTCAATCAGTCTATCTGTCTGTCTGTCTATCTATTTACTATATATGCCTATAAATTTTCAGATTTCGAGAGCACTTAATATATACATGAAATATTCAGTTATAATTTTTGGTTCTTGAAAACTACAATACACTAGATTTTCTCTAAAATACGGTTTATGAGTTCAAATAAGATTTAAAAGCTTGTTATAGACTATTTCCACTTGTATAATATCGTTTATCCTCATAAGACCATTATAAATACAACAGACTCTGACACTTCTTTACCAAACCACCAAGGTCTGTCCCCTCTTGGTAACAGGGAAAGCTCTCAAAAATCAAATCAAGCGAGGAGAAAGGAACAAACAAAGATTGGGTGGCTCTAACACAATCACCTAATCTGATGAAGCAAGCTAAAAATACTAAAGAAGCTAGCTAGACACCGAGCACCATCTTTTTCTTTAACAAAAGAATCTTACGACGATCATTAATATGAAGACAAATTGTGAATTACACCGACCAAACCCAGATAAACAAAAACAATCAGGGAAGAGAATTACCTGCAGATCAAAATTGTGCTGCGCGGAGAGAGAAGCCGCAGCATCCGGCAAAGCCAAGCGCTCGAGAGGGCGCCCACAATTCAGCCCCAACAACATGCGGCTCACTTCCTGTGCACGAATGAGTCGCATCCAATTATCAGTAAATAATTTGATCTCAACCTTATTACTCCGACGATTTCAAGAAATGGATTTCAAAAAATTTAATGGCAAAACCCTAGATCACCTAATTAGATGTTAATCCAACCGTTTGAATCTTCAAATCCAATCAAGAACAGATATCGATGAACTCGCACATCGATCCTGACCTAATTTGACAGATTAAAAGATGCGGAGAAGGGAAACCCTAGGCGAACCTGGAAGAGACGGGGCTCGAGGTGGGCCTCGAGGAGGCGGTGGAGGGATTCGAAGCCATGGATGGATCCCTCCGCACGGGTCTCTCCGTTCTCCTCCTCTTCTCTCTTGCTTCGCGAACCTTCCATCGCCCCTGCGCCTCGCGAATGGAGGAGAAACGCAACGTGAGAAGGGCGAGAGAGGAGAGATGGGGAAGGAGAAGAGAGTAGAGTTTCGCGCGATCGCATGGTTGCGTTAGTAGTGAACGCAGCTCATGCGATTTGGGATTCCAAATAGCCTTTTTAATATTCATCCGATCGAAACAACACGCGTGTGCGAAAGAGACACGTGGACGTTAGAAAATGGTCGAATAAGTTATTCGATGTTTGAGGCTGCACAGCAGATATAAACCTTTAGATGGAGTTTGAACTAATCTTCAATGTAACGGTTATCGTCCGTGGACGAAGTCTAATGTGTCACGCTTGCACCACGTCATCAATAACAAATTAATTACATCTTTTTTTTTCAACAAAAAATATAATAAAAATATTTTTTTTATAATTATGACGGGACATATATTCTGAAAAGAAAGTATTTGATTGGTTTGGGACATCACGCCACCAATATACCCGGTGCATTCTAACATCATCTTTCAATCCTCAAACTATCGACTCTAATATCATTCGTTATATATTAGACGTTTGATCCTTCAGTGGAAGGAGAGCACCTTGTTTAGACAAGAATACCCTAGTCTTTGAATTTAAATATTTTTTTATTTTTTTAATTTTTTTGTTTTGATTCGGTTCAGTTGTTTCTTACTTTACTTCTGTAACTTAATTTATTTCTTTAATAAATGAAGCAGATAGTGTGCTATTTTTTTCTCAAAAAATATCATTCGTTAGAGTGGTTCGGATTAAGAGACAAAAATTATATAGACATCATTCCCAAAGTTATAGTGGGAACGATGCGGATGTGCGCCGCGTGGCCTATCGGACCAGCGGTAACGGGCCCTTTCTCCTCCTCTGCCTTTTTCTCTCTCTCTCTCTAAAACTCAGGGCGCACGATTTCTTTTTCTTTTTCTTTCGCTCATCCGATGGGCCACGCGGCGCCCATCCGCACCGTCCCCAAACTAGTAGTTTGGGGAGGATGCCCATACAATTTGTGTCCCTCATAGTAAAACTAATTCGATCTTAAAACTTAACCGAACACTTACCAATATGAATGCCTTTTCAATTCTGTGTATCTGCTTAAGTTCTTTAGTTTCCTAGTTCAAAGAAAGGAATTGCAATGTGGTTTCAGTTCCGCGAAAAGGCGGTCGAGGTCAAGGGGAGACGCCGCAGCCCTGTCTGATGTTCAATTTGAATGCTTCGTGGTAATTACTAAAGTTGTAGTAACAAAATCAGGAAAAGAAATTCTGATGCGGACAATGAAGTATGCAACAGTAATAACTGACACATTTACAAGGACCAGGGCTTTAAACCCCTAAAAAAAGGGGTGATAAATATATAGTAGAATAACTCATAGATGGGAAAGATAAATAACCATGTTATTACAAACATTATTCTAAGATTAAATAACCTCTATTTTTCTCATCGCTTATCAATTAAGGGGTTAGAGACTAATCCGCATAGTTGCGCAACCTGATTGCCGCAGACACAGCTACTGCTGCTGAAAACTAGTATTCGAGATAAGCGATTTCGTCGTCGTCGTCATCCATTGCTTGAATTAGGTGTGCCCTGAGGCTTAGTTCATGCATCTGCCAAAAAAAAGAAAAAAGAAAAAGAAACTCTAAATGTCGACATGCATAGTATTTCATAAAACAGAAACATATAGCGAATCACGTATGAATTTTACTGGTCTGATAGAACAATATTCGCTTACCTCTAATGCAGTGATTACTTTCGACAGCTTCATTAGTTGCTGTAAACCTTCTATTTCTGACTGTACCGTCTCCATGAGTTCTCTGAGAATTGAGCGTGTGGTCTCAGCCTGCATAGGAACATAACAAACATAAACAATTTTATGTTGAGTTTGCTTATGTAAAAAGAAATTGTTCAGTGTTCTCAGACTTTTCGAACATATTATGTGAAATTGGTAGTAAGTTTCATCTAGCTGTTAACTGTTGCGCAATTAAGGAACAAAAACAGGATGTTGGAATAATAAACTTAACTTTGTTTAGCTAAAGATCATTTCGTAGCGAGGAAACCATTGTTTACGAAGAACAAAACTTAGATGGTATAATTCACCGACGGTAGTCGAACCTTAGAATAAAATGTCTTGGTTTTGGCTTCGACGTCTTTCATGATGTCCATTGATTCGCGAAAATATCTATGCAGTGACACCATGTTAGCCTGCGAGGATGCAATGAATACGAGCACAGTTAGTCATATGTAAGGATAGAGCTGGTTTAATAAGCATTGGCATTTTTTTTTCCTTTACTTACTAAAAGCAATTTATGTTCTTCGCAAGTTCGGATTATCGAACCTAACTTACTAAAAGTTCATGAATTACAGTACAATATACCCATTTTGTGTTTGTTTGCGAGCTTTGTTTGATTTTGATAAACACAAACCTGGGCGCCCTCGACCAACGGAAGGGAGATACACGCCGTGCCCAAGACCCGGCCCAAGACGGCCACTGCTTCGATATGTTGTTTGGCGAGTGGCTCCCACCTAACGAGTAGCTGGACCTGCGGGTTCAGTATACGCATCAGCTTCAGCTTCTGCCGCCGTCTCTGAGCCATGATCTGCTTTGCCGCTACTACTTTTCTCAGCTCCGACACTCTTACCCACGTATAGAAGAGTTTCTTCTGTTAATATTACTGATGAGTCAGTATTACAAATATTTTATGTGCTAACTAATACCTATGCTCATTACTTAATGTTCGCAATTCGATGCTAACACATCAATCAGTAAAAGCCCTTTCTCCGAGAGTACACACTGTCATATATGCAGGACAAATTCACTAGACTCGAGTTTAGGTTAAGCTCGAGGTGCGCGACTTTTCAAATAAAAATATATTAATTCTTCTTTGAATTATCAAGTTCACAGAAAATTCGAATTCCCGACCTTCCAGTGGTATTTTGATTTTGTACGCAAACAGTGTTGCTGTAAAGTACAAATGATGATAAGAAGAGAAAATGCTTTTGCATCCGCTGGAGAAGCTTTTTGTGGCACCGACGCGGAGATGCGTGGGCCCACCTCTAGTTGAGCACTTATAATCTGATCATTAGCCTTGGCCCAACGGATCAAGTTATTATATTAGCATCAATAGTCGTGTCATAAGCGTATATTATTGATGTAACGTTTTCAATTAATTAAATTATTTTTTTAGTTGACGTATTCTATCATAATTATTAAAATAATATTTATATTATATTTTTTTCTTATTGAAATATAATTAGCTGATTATTAATAATATTATTTAAGTGTTATATAATAGACTTCCTCCGATATTATCCAGCGGTCTTAAATACTATAGGGTGTACTAGTAATTTTCTCATTTTCTTTTTAAGTACCATTTTGATCATAATATTAAATTTTTTATTCAGAAATATAATTGTTCAGTTGAAGTTATTTTATTAAAATAATAATAAGAATGGTCACAAAAGAAGCATGTTAAAAATAGAAAAATAGAGACTTTAAGATGTCGCTAAATTTTTTGTACCTTTTAAAAGTACAAATTTGGATTTATTTGGATAAAATATATATATTTTTCAATACTAAGCCTAAAGTTCCTTCAAGAGTTTATTCGAAATTAAAAATTTTATTTGTATGCCTCAAATTTATCTCTACTAACGTTTTATTATTTTTCTTAAACGCTTTGCTAAGATGACTGCGATTTATTTAGAAGCAGCGTTTAGATAGACAAAAAAAAAGTTTTATTTGTAACAATCCACACAGAGATGTAGCAAGAGATAGCGTGTAAGTGTAAAAATTGATAACACGATAATATTTATGTGTTATGTGAATTTTATAATTGGATGTTATTATTTTTATACATAAAAATAAATTATGGCAGAAAAGAAAAGAGTTTGGCAAGACGGGCACGCATGCAATTACCTGGGCCGCGGACTCTGCTCCCTCGATCGCCGCAGCGGCGCGGGCGTTGGCGAACCGCCACTGGAGCAGCCGCGCGGCGAGGATCCGGAGCAGGTGCGCCGCCTCCTCCTTCGCCGACGGCTCCTTCCTCCTCCTCCGGAACAGCCCTGCAAGCACTCCTCCCCCTCCTCCCCCTCCACCCGCACCGCCATCGACGCTCCTCCTCCTCGGCGCCGCCGTCTCCGGAACCCTCGGCGGCGACCGCCCGGGGGAGAGCGCCCACGCCGACGCCCCGGGCCTCGGCCGCCGCGCGCCGCCACCCCCGCCGGCGCCGGCGCCGGCGACGTGGAGGTTCTCCTTGGCCCCGGAGCGGCGGAGCTCGGCGGCGGCGGCGCAGGGTTTGGAGCGGGAGAGGGAGAGGGAGAGGGAGAGGTTGGGGGAGAGGGGAGGGGGTTGGTCGGGGGAGGAGGACACGTGGCAGAAGCGGGAGGCGCCGCTGCGGCTGCGTTGGAGAAGCGGCTGCTTCTTCGGCCGCGGGCTACTCGCCATGTCTCCGCTTCGCGCGCGCGGGGGGGTCTCCGGAGCGCGCGCGGGTTTTATCGTTGTGTTAGGACTTGAATTACGATATCACCCCTTACTTTTATCTAATTTGCCAACTTGCCTTTTTCTTGTTTTTTTTTAGCTAAATTACAGAAAAACTTTCTGTAAATATTTTTTTTTTACTTTTTTTCTGTGACTTTCAAAATTCTATATTTTGCCTCCTTAAAATTTTAAAAATATTTTCAAAAGATATGGCATTAATGGAGTGGGCAAAATGATCAAATTATTCTAATTTTTTCTATAAAAAATAAAATATATTTTTAATATATTTCTGTATTTTGAAGGATATTTTCAGTATAAATCATAGAAAATGGACGGAATAGTGATGGAATCCTGACGAAATGGGGGCTAAATGCAACAACTTGAAATATTGAGGGGCTAAAATATAGATTTTTAAAAATTGGAGAGAAAAAATAAAAAATCGAGTATTTACAAGAAAATTTTCTATAATTTAACCTTTTTTTTTTTTACCGACTCTAATAATGTCTGGTACAGTTGATTAGTATTTTAGATCACTGATCAAAAAGTCAAGCGTTTGATCTCTCGTATACATATTTTGTTTAAAAATATAGTAATTTTTAGTCGAGAACTGTTTAAGAAATATAATACACATCTTTTATAGAATTTTTTTTTTGAATATAGAGCCTTAGTATAAAAGAGTTCTTAAAAATGGAGAGCATGGGAATATAAGTTAATGGTAAATGGAGAGAGAGAGGGGAGGGGTATAATGGGAATAATAATGTGAGAATACTTGTGAGCACGTATAGATCGTTAGGTGAGCGAAAGGGAAAGGAACCCGTTTCGCAGGTGTCCCGCGACCTAAAAGCTGTATCCATACACATCAGGCGCCAGTTACGCTAAATATTTGATGATCAATATATTAAAATTAAAATCTAATTATAGCCTAGTTCTATATATATATATATATATATATATATAATCTACAAATTTAAAAAGTTCTATATCCAAAATCTAGTAACTCAACGTTTAAAAAGAATAGATGTATGGAGTTGCATGTAAACTATTGCAGACCGTGTGGATCGTTGGCGCTAACCATTAATCCCAAAAATTCGAGCTTTTAGAAATACGCAATCAATTCACTTAAAGCGTACAGATACAACGCTCACGGGTCTCGATTATGACTCGACCCTACCAGCCTCACGCCACTTCGAACATGACTCGGCCCATCCAGCCTCACGCCATTTCGAACATGACTTGGCCCCACATGGCATCCCGTCACAGGGCAGGATGCTGACCCATTTAAGCCAACAGAACGTCGCTGACGAAATAAATTCTAATTTTAAGATCTGTATAATAAAATCTTATCGGTGTGTGCACGAGGTGCATGGAATATGAGTAATCCTTAGAAGAAGGGTCAATTAGCAGGACGCACGTTACTGTTGGAGAGGAAAGAGAAACGTCAACGTTGAAAGAGGTCTCCTGCCCCTTTACTTGGGATACCACCCAAGCATTGGTGTTGTTCCCACCCAAGATTAAAAAATAAAAAATAAATCTTATCCTTTGTGTTTTTGTTTGTTCCACAGAAACTTAGGGACATGTTCAACATTTTATGGCAAGTAATCAATCATTTTTAGTTTTTATTGATGTTGTTGTTAAATTCATTATACCAGTACTCGTATCTGAATTCCGTTTTTTCAAATTATACCACTGTTGTGCTCTGTTTTTTTTGAACCGTTGACCGGATCCAAATCCTCTCGATATGTGTGTGAAAAGGTAAAACAGCTTTCTGAAATGACTCTCGAATGCGCCACGATCATATCAAGCGATTCGGTTGAGGAGGGATCGGCTCAACCGGATTCGACCTCACTTTACTAATTAAAGCCGAAAATTCAGGATATTCGGCTGATCAAAGATTCGGTTGAATGAACCGAGTCATTGTATTGTGAAAAAATCTGGGTTACAAGTACAATTAAGACTACTCCTACGAAAAATTGTAAATGCTGGAACGGTAAAGATTACATGTAGACTACTCCTAAAAAAGCTGTAAATGCTGAAAGTAGAAAATTGAAAATGCAGTGGTCTTCTCGTTCGCAGGGGAGAGAGAGACTCCTATTACAGGCTTCGAAATTACTACTATAGCCCACATTATTGGTCGGTTTTGATAGTGGGGGTAGTGCTATATCCATGATCGCGTAAGTTACGCCCCATGATCGCGTAAGTTACGCCCCACTTTTCAACCGTTCCCGCCTAAAGTCTCTCCACCTTCAGGCGTCTTGTTGTCGGCTCCTGATGTACCACGTGTCTTTATTTCTGTGGCTCGTGCGTGGTCCAATCCGTCTATCTTATGGCGCGTTAATTTTTGACATCAACAATCACATATTTGATAATCAGATGTTTGTTTAAGCGATCGTAATCGTCATATATAAATAATTTGTTAGGAGTTTTTTTTAAACTTTATTCATTTAATTAGGAGATGAGGCTCACACGTTAGTACCTGAGAAAGCCTAATCCAGTGAGCATAGATATAAATAGAACACGCGATAGTGAAAGCACGTTGGGTTTTTAGCAGATGAGGATTCATCATTCATGCATGTTCACATGTAGGAAATAGCAACGATAGAATTAAATACCAAATTGCTTTGGAATCTCTGAGTTTAAATATAAGTTGATGTTTTTTTGTTTTTGTAAAATAATACAAAGAATATGATTTAGTGGTTACTCAAACGTGTTTTTGGCGTTTTTACGAAATGTCATTTTAATCGTCTACCATTCAACCTTATGGTTTAAGGTCTTATTTGAATGTCGGAATAAGTTATTTAAGAATGATTTATTTGCAATAAATTTTTTTTTATGTGATTGAAAGCAAGATGTTTAATATTTATTATTTGGTAGAATAATAGATTATGAGTATGTAACGATTTATCTTATTATCAGAAAAATAGCTTGAAGGGCGAAAATGATATTCCATTTTAAACATTCAGTCACAGTACTCTTCATCTAAAAATATATAAATTTTTTAAGTAAAATAAAAAGATATATTGAATGAGATGTTCGTGCATCCAAACAAAGCCTAAAACTTGTATTTCACAAGTATATTAGACTAGCTAGAAACTGACTAGATCATGTGAGTGATACAGAGATCCGATTGCATCAGAGAGTTCTATTGATCATGATCAAACGATCGGCTTTTGTGTTGGAACTTAACAGTAACTAAAAAACAATATTATATGCAAGGCCCTACAATGATATTAGGCCCGGCCTATGTACATATGTCGGCCCAAATACGGCCCAAGCCCGGTTATCATTATTGAATTGTTAGGGAGCAAGGGTCCCAGTCAAAGTATTTGTGGGCGGAGAGAAAATTATTATGCGGATCAAACTACACCAATTAAAATACAACAAATAATCCTGAAACAAAAAAAAGGAAAAAGGTATTAGTTCAATTAATGTGATTGAGCATAGGGTGGCAATAGTCTCTTAAATTCCTCCACAGTTTAAATTTGAATGTAAATTTAGATAAATTTAAATTTAAATTTGGACCAGAACAATCTCTGTAGGAAACGGTTGTAGGGGCAGGTGCTGTGGTCTTAACTGAGCTAATTTTCTAAATTTAAATAAATTAAATAAGTTATATTTATTAAAGTAATAAAAATGTCTTAGTTAGATACCATTTCTCCATTAGGATTTACATAAGCGTACAAACCATTGTATATAGGTGGATAAGATACTCAACCTCAAAGAGCTTTGAGAGTTAATTTCTTTTTTTTAAAAAAAGCCTCTATTAATTAATTAGCATTAAATGCCGTCTAAAGACTCAAAACTAAGGTTATTAACTAGATCGAGCATGAACCCAAACCCAAACTCAAACCCGCATGGTGGTGACCATGCAATAAAATATAAGAATTGATTCGCGTGTTCATGCTTAGCAGGTTAGTTTCGCTCGTGTTACATCGGTGCCAGCGTGCATTACAGATGAGATCACACATACACACACATCCACAATGTTTACTTTATTGTAGTGGTAGTATTAATAAGAAAATCTCGTAGTTACGGAGAACCAAACAATGAAAAATGTCCCTCTAGTATCATCACACATTGGAGGCAATAAAAATATATACAAGTAGCTCTTAATTTAAGATTTTATAATGGAGTGTTGAATACTCTTCATTCAATTAATCCAGTATAAGGTTGAAATGTTCAGGCTTTGGCAAAAAATTGATAGGTTTGAAAAGAAAATTAATAAAAATATAAAATTACATACCGCACAAAAATATGTTAAAAAAGTTTAATATTAGTTAAGCATGTGTTTTTTCCGTATGTTTCTGTGAGATTGCCAAGTAAACAAATGAGATAGTAATAATTAAAGATTTCTTTTCTTTGCAAGTAGGATATTATATATATATATATATATATAGTCCGGCTACTATACTATCGATAGTACCAAAAAGCTTTTGGTACTATCGAGTTTTCTGCCGTTAGATCTATCCTTCACCCGTTAGATTATACTATTCAACCAATCACCCACTCAACCCTAGGGGACCACTATTATCCTAACGCACATCGTTTCATCCAACGGCCGAAAACTCAATAGCACCAAGCGCTTGGTACTATCGTTTCATCCAACGGCAGAAAACTCGGTAGCACCAAGTGCTTGGTGCTATCGATAGTATCCCAGCTGGACTCTATATATATATATATATAGAGTCCAGCTGGGATACTATCGATAGCACCAAGCACTTGGTGCTACCGAGTTTTCTGCTGTTGGATTTAACACTTTGATTATTTTTATCCGTTAGATTATACTATTCAACCAACAACTTACTCAACCCTAGGGGGCCACATCATCCTAACCGTACATTCCAGAGTCCAGCTGGGATACTATCGATAGCACCAAGCACTTGGTGCTACCGAGTTTTCTGCCGTTGGATTGAACCCTTTGATTATTTTCACCCGTTAGATTATACTGTTCAACCAACAACTTACTCAACCCTAGGGGGCCACATCATCCTAACCGTACATTCCTTCATCCAAAGGCTGAAAACCTAATAGCACCAACAGCTTGGTGCTATTGATAGTATTCCAGCCTAATTCTATATATATATATTGTTTGAAGAAATGTTTCCTTTGAAAGTAGTGTATTAAATATTATTTACTAAATTTTACAGAAACAATTATTTTATTTAGAGCTGGAAATTCTAAATTCAATTATATATTGCTAAAATTTTGTTCATTATTGACACTCACATCATAAACGAAGTTAATTACTCCACTTTCAACCTATCGATGAAAGAAGTTTTTATTATAACAGATACACTACATAAGATATATCATAAATCAACTATATTACAGCATATACGAAAGTAGAGAGGGTTTAATCAAGAGTAATATAATATAATAACTTTAAATTGAAATAATATTTAAAAATATTTATTCTTGTATTTTATGCAATGTTGAAATATTTAATTAAATATTGTGATTTTGATGTAAAATTACTTTAATTAAAAAAAAGGGGACTTTCATCTATTGGTGCATGGGACCACATTTGAATTCTTAGCCTCCTAAAGGCTTATCGTACATGTTTCGTGATACGACCTCCCCCTAAACATGTCATAACTTTGCGTACTTAACCACTCGTAACGGCGTCAACCTCTGACATTTCTGTTTCTTGTTTAGCATTGATCATTACCGTCCTTTAAATAATAAGCT
The DNA here is from genome assembly GCA_016920855.1 of Puya raimondii. Classification (NCBI taxonomy): domain Eukaryota; kingdom Viridiplantae; phylum Streptophyta; class Magnoliopsida; order Poales; family Bromeliaceae; genus Puya; species Puya raimondii. The sequence goes on along the minus strand of JABWPP010000050.1, from coordinate 105,122,024 downwards.
TTACATTAACTTATCTATATGATGCATTGGACGGGCATAAAAAATTCAATGACGAAAATTGACTTTTGATTTGTATACGGAAGATTATACGGAAAACTATCATACTTTTGAGGCGGTCGCAGAGCATTTCTTTATCACAATTAATTGTTACGATGGAAAAACTTAAGGACAATTATTACTTAGCTGTTTCAGTATTATCTTAACATGTTACTTAAAAATGTTTTTTGATCATGAAAAACCAAATTCGAGTCTGAATTTGACAAGAGTATGCAAATCTTATTTTTAGAATTTTTAATTCAAAACTCGACGAGCTTTTAATTGAGTCACAGAAAAACTTCACTCAGCTTACTTTTTGAATTATTTTTCCCTCAGATTATTAGGTTAATCATGGAATTAACTTAACCAACACAATAAGCTAGGGGACCAATGGAATAATCCTAATGGAACAATAAGAGGAGCCTTGTTATAATGTAATTTTTAACTAAACAAAGCTTGGTTTCCAAGTGGTTACGGAGTACATCACCCAAAACTTTAACTAATAGATACATAAGTTAATAACTTTTAAGCAAATAAACAATTCAATAAGTGATTCAACTAATTTAATTATTAATTAATCACAATAATGATAATAATTGGTCTTTGGAAATTAAATCCTTTTAACCTTCCCCAGGCCCACCCTTTCCTACATACGACTCGTAATTACTTAATAATATATAAAGCTTTTAATTTCGCTCCTTCTCATTGACTCAGAGTTTAACGTTTACATCTGAGTAAGGTACATCTGCGTACTCATCGTGTGTCCACCGCACGCCGCGGGGCCACGTAGATGTCCACGTCAGATATTTCGGATGATTTTTGGAAAATACTTTGGGTACAAATTTATATAGCATTTTAGTTTATGTTCAATAACTAATTAAAAAATTTTATATTATATATATCGACACATCAATAACTTATAAATATAATAATTTGCAAAACACGCATCAATTTTTATATCTATGTTTTGTAAATTATGTCAAATATAAAATCTACGAAAGCTCATAGATTTTTGTATTCTCAATTGATCATAATTCAATGAATATTGCAACTTGATTAATAAAGCGATTTAAAGGGTGGTTGGGAAATGTTTGGCATAATTTAAAAAAAAAACAGTTGCGATAGTTGAAACTAGAAATAGATCTTTCATCTCGCTAAGGGTCCCGCATATAGATATTTGTAAGGGAGTGAAAAATTAGGGTACTACTAACATAAAAAGGATATTTGGTAGGTGATAATAAAAAATTAATTAATGATGGTATCAACAGTAGTGGAAAATTCAAATTTGAGTACTTAAGAATAATTGAGAGGGTTTTTGCGATCGTCTTGAGCTATATTATGTTATTCTTTATGTAGTTTTTTCACTTGTTATACTGTACTAACTTTTTTAAATAATAAATTATAATTTTTTATAAAAGTTATTAAAAAGTACTGATTGAAAGTTGCACTGATTAAAAAATTACTAGTCGGTTTCAGAAGCCAGCTGGAGCAGTTTTATCTCTGTCATTGCTTATGCAGTATTAGATAATGCTTTGCTATGTCAAGCCATAGTTAGTTAATTCACGAATAATTCGCGAATTATTTATAAATTATTAAAAATTCGAATTAAACGGTCGGTTTACGATTTTTTTGTAAGAATACGAAATTATTCGCGAATTTTTGGAGCCAGCCGAATTATTCGCGAATTATTTTCGAATTATTGAAAATTTGAATAAAAAATTTATAACTTTTATGTTTAAATATAGATTATTTTATGTTTTATATTTAAATATGAGTTTTTTGTTCATTCGCCCTAAAAAAATATATTTATATATTTTATAATTAATTATGGGCTATTTTAATCTATTTCTTATTTGATTGTTTATATGTCATATTGTATAATAATTATTGAATTCGTTTTTTAAGCCGAATTTTTTAACGAATTTAAAAATTAGGAGACAAATTTTATCCGTATTATATCCGTATCGAATTTTTGCCGAATTCGAATTAACTAACTATGTGTCAAGCTGGATAGGTGTGTATCTCTACGTGTGGTGGTGATTTCACAAATATTTATTATCTTGTTGTCTCTTCCATCCTAACTCTATTAGTGGTGGTGATTTACAAAATCACAAAACTCAGTTTTCAGATGCTAAAGATGTTGTGTATCATGGATTTTAATGTTCTATCTTTGAAAACTATTTGATAACAAAGCAATTTATTTACTCTTAACAATATTCTAGTCCAATTTTATGTGTATATAGGTAGAGGGAGAAATCTCAAATTCACAAAGATACAAGACAGATAATTTAACTTGCTTAAAAAAAAACCCAAATAGGTATACATATAGCATGTTTTTATTTATATTTTATCCTTTTTCATTCTCTCTTTCATGATCTTCTCTCTGTCGGATGGTGATGCCCGAGAAAGCTTTCTATGCAGCAGATACACCACAATATGTATATTCAGCTAATCATATTTTTTTTGTTGAGAGAAAAGTGTAAAAAAATATATTATTTTTAAAAATTATGGAGTGAGTAAATTTCACAAAAATTAAATATCATATCGTCTTAAGTAACTGTTATATTCTAGACTTTTTCGTGATATTATATAGACACAAGAGTACACTGCATTTGGACCAAGTGGAAATTAATTACGCATCATTTGTACAGTTGTACACTTGTACTTCCTCTTCCTCTGCTTCCTCCTCTTCCAAAGTAGGCCACCATGGCAACAACTCCTAGGACAAAAATTGTATGCGCATCGTATTCAAACGATGCGGATGGGCGCCGCGTGATGACCGCGTGCTCATCTCAACTCTCCCTTACTCTTCATCTGCTTCTTTCTCTCTCTCTCTAAAAAATCAGGGCGCACGAATTTTTTTTCCTTCTTTTTGTTTCCGTCCGTGCAATGGTCGCGCGCCCACCATGTGGCGCCCATCCGTATCGTCTCCAAACTAATAGTTAGGAGACAATTGATGTCCATACAATTTTTGTCCTAACTCCTGAGTTGGGTTGTGATTTTTTTAAATTTTCCTGTAACAATTATCTACTTTTTATAAGAACAAGTTGTGATATCACACACGACTTATCGTGGCTAAAAAACCTGGGTCATGGCATATGCCCAGGAACATGCTTGACCTCCTCTTCGGCTTGGATCCATCCAACTTAGTTTATATCTTTATTTATTTTTTATATTATTCATTTTTATATATTTTGTCGTACGGTGATATTATAAAAATTAAAATAATTTTCGGAGATAAATAAGATATAATTTCGGGTAACCCGAGGTTCGGGCAAGCCACGGGGACCCGCAAATCCATAAATGGAAATCCGCGAGACCGAGAGAAACAAATTAGAAAAGTAAATAAATCCTGCATTTATTTTTTAAAATTTTTTTGCTTACACTAACGCATCACTCTCTTCATTAAATAAATAAATAAATAGCATAATAAAAGCATAAAATAGAATAAACAATTCAACAAAACCCCTTCCTCCTCCTCCTCTTTAAAATTACCAAACTCGATCTCCCACCCCCCCTCTCTCTCTCTCTCTCTCTCTATCTCTCCGCGGAGTGCGATCTCGCGAATGCGTTGGGAGACCCCGCGATTTCGCCGCGTCTCCTGATTCGAGGGAGAGATGGGGTTCGATCGGAGGCTCTCGCGGCGGAGCTCGACGGCGGCGGCGGCGGCGGCGCTGTGGCTGATGATCGCCGCGGCGGCGGCGGCGGGGGCGGGGAGGAGGGGGGAGGAGGGGGGAGCGAAGCGGAACGCGTACGCGGCGATGATGTACATGGGGACGCCGCGGGACTACGAGTTCTACGTGGCGACGCGGGTGATGATGCGCGCGCTCGCCGGGCTCGCCGTCGACGCCGATCGCGTCGTCATCGCCTCCGTCGACGTCCCCAACCCTTGGGTCCGAACCCTGTGCGTTTCTCTCACCACCACCACCCTTTTCTATTATTCTTTTTTTAAATTTTGTTTTGTTGATTTGTTGTTTAGTTTTACTTTTTGAATTTGTACGATCGGAGCGAAAAATTTTGACGGTTTCCTAATTTTGGGGGAAAAAGACGAATTTTTTTAAAAAAATAAGCCAAGTTTATGCCCTATCCTTAACTTTTTAAAACGTTCTAAATTTGATTCTATGTAAACTAATAATTTTTAAAAAAAAAAAATTAGGTTGATAAAAAATAATGTTTAATATTTTATGTTCAATAATTTTTTTTAATCTATTTTAGAAGGTTGAGCATAATTAGTATTTTTTTAAAATTTTAATTATTTTTTGTAAATTTTGGATGATGATATAACTGCTAAGTCGATGGTAGTCCACTTCATATCCGAATCTGTTGACTCTCTCTCTCTCTTGGTGATTTTCCATGAACTTCTAATTTCCCCCTGGTTATTTCCTAAATAACGAAACTACCACCGTTTATCTTTTTTTTTAAAAAAAAATTAGCTGGAAATGTGAAACAGCTCGAATTTCGAACTTGTGACCTCGAGTATCAACCACCAAACTCTTTACCACTTGCCTTAGAAACGGTCGGTAGCTTAGTCTTTGGCCCTTATTTTAAAAGAATAAATTTAAATTTTAACATAATTTGTTGGTGATAATTCAGAATCATTGTTAAGATCAATACATTTTTTTTTTTAACTAGAGAGTTACAGAAGAAACAATACGATTAAATAGTATCTTTATTTTTTGTTTGTTGTAGGGAGCCCACGATCTCACGATCTTTTGCTCTAATTTTTTTTTATAATCTGTTTTAATTATGATCACATCAAAGTAAGGGGTGGCAATCCAGCTCGCTGTTCGCGAGTAAACTCGTGTTCGGCTCGAAATGAGCTCGAGATCGAATCGCTCGTTTAGTAAACGAGCCGAACACGAGCTGAATTTTTCAGCTCGTTTAATAAACGAGCCAAACACGAGCTATGGTCAGCTCGCTCGTGTTCGGCTTGATAACAGCTCGAATACATATATTTAATATTTATATTATTTATATTATTTATATTTATATATAAATAAATAATTATATATATAAATATAAATTTTTATTATTTGATTTTTAGTCCAACCTAAATATAAAGTCCAACTCAATTATAAAAGTCAATTTATATGTAAAATTTCAACCGTTAGATCAAAGTCTAATGGATAAAATCTCATAAATTCATTTTTTCTATATATATCCTTTCTAATTATTTTAACTTATTGTTCGTGAACCAGATCGTTTTCGGCTCGTGTTCGGGTCGTTAATAAACGAGCCGAACACGAGCTGAATTTTTCGGCTCGATACTTAAAGCCAGCTCTTGTTCGGCTCGTTTATGAAACGAGCCGAACACGAGCCGGCCACAGCTCGCTCGTGTTCGGCTCGTTGACACCCCTACATCAAAGCATAGACTAGACTGTTACGAGCAAGGCGAAAAGTGAGAGTTCAGGGGCACACTAATAAATAAAAGATTCAATAAAATTCATCTAACTTATTGTAAATTTGCATCGCATACTTCGCCTAAGTCACACTCATTTTGATTTCTTATATACAAGATCATGTTTTTCGGGTCTCAATGCAGGAAATTGGAATTGGTGCATGAGACCAAGTTTCCGATTCTCAGAATATTATTAATGTTCAAAACTCGGTGTTAAATTGATGACAAACAGGAAAGAGGAGGACGGGGTAAAGGTGGTTTCGGTCGAGAACTTGAAGAACCCTTACGAGAACCAGGGCAACTTCAACACGAGGTTCAAGCTGACGATGAACAAGCTCTATGCGTGGAGCCTGGTCGAATACGACCGCGTCGTTATGCTCGACTCCGACAACTTCTTCGTCCAGAAGACCGACGAGCTATTCCAGTGTGGCCAGTTCTGCGCCGTGTTTATCAACCCCTGCATCTTTCACACCGGCCTCTTTGTCCTTCAGGTAATGGAAAAGTACTAACTTTGAATTCAAAAACATTTTCAACTTCAAATTCTCATCGCGTGTCCTTCCGTTCTATTATATAGCCTTCGAAGGAAGTGTTCGATAGCATGCTTCACGAGCTAGAGATCGGACGGAACAACCCTGACGGTGCAGATCAAGGCTTTCTAGTTAGCTACTTCCCGGATTTGCTCGATCGGCCGATGTTTCATCCACCCGCGAACGGTACGAAGCTCGACGGCACTTATCGCCTTCCTCTCGGGTATCAGATGGACGCTTCCTACTACTGTGAGTACAATCTCCGGTATTTTTGATCACCTTTTGCTTCATTTGTTACTACACAAGGCCACTGATTGAGTGATCGTAATCAATGAAATGTTCGCAAACATTTTGATGTAGATCTAAAGCTTCGATGGAACGTTCCCTGCGGACCAAACAGTGTGATCACATTCCCCAGTGCGCCGTGGCTAAAACCGTGGTATTGGTGGTCTTGGCCTGTTTTACCGTTGGGTCTCTCATGGCATGAGCAACGACGACAAAATCTAGGGTAAGTATACTTTTACCGTGCATGTAAATTGAGGCGTTGTATCTTCTTTTGATTCCTGAAACATCTACTGCTGAAATGTACCATGAATAGGTATGCAGCGGAGTTACCGGTGATCCTAATCCAATCCGTGATTTACATCGGAATCATTGCGGTCACGCGACTAGCACGACCGAGTCTGTCGAAACTGTGCTACAACCGGCGCACCGAGAAGAGCACCGCCTTTGTGCACGCCATGTTAAAGGTGGCGGCAATGTGGTCCATCCTCGCCGCGTACACCGTCCCCTTCTTCCTCATCCCCCGCACGGTTCACCCCATCCTCGGATGGTCCCTCTACCTCCTCGGTGCATCTTCTCTCTCTTCCGTAGTGATCAATGTATTCCTCCTCCCTCCGCTCACGGTCCTCACTACATGGCTGGGGATTGTGGGAGCGCTCTTTGTGACGGCATTCCCGTGGTACTCGGACGGTGTTGTTCGGGCGTTGGCATTGTTTGGTTACTCATTTTGCGTCGCTCCGCTCATGTGGGCGTCTTTGGGGAGGGTAATGGACTCGTTGCAGGTCTCGATTGAACGCGACACGTTCTATCCGAGACTGGGAGAATCCACGTCGACAACTGAATTTAGCAAGCTGTATTGAGGTGATTATTAAATTCGCTAGCAAATTTCTGGGGTTTCATTTGTTTATCACCCCTCCGTAGAATTGCTCGTTATGATGATTGTATCTTTTGATGATATATATAGAACTGGTGGATTGAATGGGAAGGTGTGTATGGGGTGTTGGTATATGTGGGAGAGGGGAGGGGTAAATATTCATTGATGGATTTAGGGTTCAGAGGAGCTGGATGTTTGTTATAATCCATTTAATTTCTCCCTCTTGAATGTGAGGCTTTTTTTTTTTTTTTTTTTTAAGTGGGTTTCTCCACCGTCTTACTGCCTTTTCTCGCTAGAACCTCCCGCCGCCTCACCTCTTCTCTCTTCCGCCTCTTTTCCGACGGTCGGCTAGCCGGAGAGGGGGCGTCGTCTTCCTCTCTCTCCCCTTTTTTTTCGTTGTTCTCTATTTTCTTGTCCTTTTTTATCGTGCACCGATCTTCCGGGACTGGGGAGCTGAGATGAGCTCGACATGTCTGTCTTTTTCTGTGCCACTCGTTATGGTACTCTTTCTCGGGTCGAAGCTCCGTGAGGCCTTAAAGATCTCTCCACGTAACTCGTGGCTGGTTTCTCCACCGTCTTTCTGCCTTTTCTCCCTAGAACCTCCCGCCGCCTCACCTCTTCTCTCTCCCGCCTCTTTTCCGACGATGACGGCTAGCCGGAGAGGGGGCGTCGTCTTCCTCTCTCTCCCTCTCTTTTTTTTATCACTGTCCTCTATTTTCTTGTCCTTTTTTATCGTGCACCGATCTTTCGGGGCTGGGGAGCTGAGATGAGCTTGACATGTCTGTCTTTTTCTGTGCCGCTCGTTATGGTACTCTTTCTCGGGTCGAAGCTCCGTGAGGCCCTAAAGATCTCTCCACGTAACTCGTGGCTCTTCTGGTGCTCTAAAATTGTTCGTTGTCGTGTGGTTTCCCTGTTGATTAATCGCTATACTTCTGCGTCGCTAGTTTTCTTAATTTGAATCAGTTGGCCGTGCTTTTATCGGATTCTTATATAGGATTAATGGAGCAATGCATTTGGATCTGCATATCTCTCCAATCTTTAGGAATACTTTTCAATAAAAGTTTACTTTCTTACTCTTGTTCTCTTTACTTTATATCCTAAAATACTGATCAATCAATACAATCTTATGGCGTTTCTCTAAAAGAAAAATGTGAGAGGCCTTTTGAATCAAACGAGCTGGTCAATTAGTCTACGCTGGGTTTTTAAAAAAAATTTCCTCTTTATCTATTTTTTTGTTTCTTTTCGCTGCTTTGTGTTGAAGTACAATACCAAGTGGTATTTTGAACTAGGCCAAGCACATGCATACCATTTGTTTTTGTGAGGTTGGTTATTGCCCTGCTGCTTGTATGGTTGTCTCAAGTTATTTTTTACAATTAATTAATTAATTAATTAATCAAACAGAGCTTCATAGTAGATAAGGTAACTACATATCAGGTTATACAAGCTAAAGATTCCGCTATTGCCTTAATTTTAAATTAGAATTCTTTTTCTAAGAGAGGCAAATGGTCTGAGTTTGTTCATCAGAGTTTTTGACTAAGCTACTAGTCTTTTTCTAAGAGTTCATATTAAGTGATTGCTGCAACCAATAATAAACCAGCCACAAAGCTAGTTACTTTATTTGTTCAATGGAATGGAAAAAATTGATTGATTACTGTTACAATAATAAATACCTACTTTAGTCATCACAAATCAATTACAGTAAATAGGAAGAGACACAACAAGCCAAACTTACTGTGTATTTGCTCATTCTCACTATTAGAAGTCACAAGATATCAAACTAAACTATAATCAGTGTTAAAATGTTAATTTCAATGAAGCAAACAAATGTAATATGCACATAAAGGAAAGAAAAAAGATTGCAGTACTCTACATTTTGCTGCGATCAATTTGTTGCTTCCGCAGGAAAAGTGTCCTCGTAATATTCAGTTTCTTGCTTCGACGATGCTCTCAGTTTTTCCTGCAGTTCCAAATTCTTAGGAAGGACAAGTTCAGCCTCATGGCCTGACATTGAGAAATATCTCTCCAGCACCATCTGTGTATAGAAAACATTAGTGAACAAATTGATAACTAAGATATTAGTAAAGAAAATTACAAGATAAATTTAATACGGCAAATCATACCACAGCAGCATAGGCATCGGATTTTGTTTGGCGAACAGATTTTTTGAGGCCCCTGAAAAAATAGCGATTGTTAGAGTATCATCTTTTCGTTAGTTCCGGTAACAGGTACTGTCCATCACTATCACATAATTTAGAAATCGTAAAGAATAATTAGATAGGATGTTAAAAAAAGAAAAGAAAACTGTATTGTACAGAACTAGGACAAATAAACTTGGCAAAGACAAAGTAACTCACATATCGATCATATAGTCGAGGGCATCCATTGATGTTCCGTGCTCGTCTTGTAGATATACTCTCAAGCCTCTGCATTGTTCGATTAACGGCAATTATTATTCGATCTCACGACTTAGAAGCGCAGAAAAAGAACACTACATCAAAAGTAATCACCCCTAAAACCAACAATACGTTCACATCGAAGCGAATATTGTTAGAAAAGAACATAACTGGCCCTTATTGTTCTTCTATTTCAGCATGCAGGATTGAAAAAGGCATTGGAAACTGTGGTGAGCACAAATCAACTTTGCACAATGTCGAAAACAAATTTTGGAGCAACTCTCTGTTTCGACCAACATCAGCGGCAAAATCATAATTTAATCAGTTAAATTGTACAAACTACCCTCGATTAGAAACTCTACTGAAGATTTGATCTTTAAGATATGAAAGTAGATAAAAAGAAGGGCAATGTTGGATCACAAGATGCACTTCAAATAAACTGACATTTCATCAAGCACCTCTCGGCAGCGCGAACTGCGAGCCTCCCCGCAATGCTGCGAACCTTGTTCGATTGCGGCGTTTCCGTCCCGCCGCGTGATTTAGGAAGCCCAACTATAAACTCATCAACTTCCTATGTATATTAGCCAAATAGACTCATCATTCACAATTGGAAGAGCATAATTTGTCATTAAAAAAAAGGTAAAATTTGATTGAAAAAAAAAAAACCTCTTTTTGGGCAATTTCAATGAGTCTTAGCTCGAGCTTCTGCCCCCGCAACTCCACTACCTAAATCGAAGCAAATTGGAGGGCAAAAGCGCGAATTAGAAGGAACGGGAATGGTTAGGGTTTGTGTTAGGAGAGTTACGGCGAGGGGGCGAGGAGGAGCGAAGCCTTTGCCGAGGGCGAGGCCGGTGCGCGCGGCGCCGAGGTCGACGCCGAGGCTGAAGCCGCCGCCGCCGCCCCAGAGGGGGTCGATCTCCCGGCGCCGCGCGTTCGAGAGAAGCGTCTCGGGTTCCATTGCCGCTCTTTTGGGTGAAGAAGCGAGGGACGAAGACGACGACGACTGTGCCCAAACCCTAACCCTAACCCTAGCCCTAGCCATGGAGGAGGAGCTCCCGATGGGCATGAAAGTAGGAGGCGGAGGGTTCGAGGGAATTCGTAGGAGACGCTCCATCACTTCGAAGCTCTCTTTCTCTTTCTCTCTCTCTATGGGAGCTGAGAAAGAGGATAACTGTGAGAGGAGGACGAAGAAGGGGACGAGGAAGATGCCTAATGGGCCGAGCACAAGGCCCATAATATTATTACTGGATCTTTAATTCACGACCCAATAGATCGAAGCTGCACACGAATGGGCCCATACGAGCAGGCCCAAGATCCAGTACCTTGTTTAATTTTGCAAACTGATTATAAATTTAGGCCTTGAAATTTGGCTTGAATTTTTGTTTTTGGTCCCTTAAAGTTTAAACTTGATTTTGATTTGCTCCGGGAATTTTGATTTATCACCCAAATTTTGGTCTTTGTTTCTATTTCGTCTTTAATATTTTAGTCCGGTCACCCGATAATCATGCGTATATATGTTAGAATGAAGAGTTAAAAAAATTTACTGCAGCAAAATGCATTGTACTTATATACTATACAATGAAAACCTACATTCACAAATTTGGTCCTTTTATTTTTTAATTTATTTATTTTTTTTTTTTTGAGAGAAAGGTAGCACGCTATCCGCTTCGTTTATTTTGAATATAAACTTAGCTGAAAATATGAATCAACTAGGATTCGAACTTGGGACCTCGGGTACCGACCACCAAATCCTTTGCCACTTGCACTAGGGACGGTCAGTTAATTTGGTCCTTTTATTGATGTCGTAAAGAAGAGTTTGGTGTACACATGCATTTTAATAATGAAAAAAAAATGTTCACATTATTCGAAGGTGATCCGGCAGAATGTTCTTTCTATACAGGCTCACAACATTAAAGTAAATGGTCAAAAAAATAAAAAAAATAAAAAAAAATCTGATCAGGAGTAGACATGAGAATGGATAGCTAACCGTTGCAGAGAGAGCATGGGCGTCACTCAAGTGCGTCCTGAGAGATTCAGATCCTTCATACACGTGTCGCACTTTGATTGGCCGCAAGAACGATGGGGCCCACCACGTAGCCACAACTAGGATTTTGCTTCTTTGTGTCACTCACAGGTTCCCCCTCCCGGACAAAAAATTTTAAAATGGAACGGATGTATTGGTGACGTGGCGTTTCAAACCAATCAAATATTATTTTTTAGATATATATGTTTCATCATGATTTAAAAAATAATATTTTTATTATATATTTTTTTAAAAAAAGAAATATAATTGGCTTGTTATTAATGACGTGGTGCAAGCGTGACAATGTATAGACTTCCTCCTCTCCGACACCCTCCAACGTTCTAAAACCAACTTTTGAAACCGCTCCCAAAATTACGAGTCACGACACTCCCCGCCCCACCACCTCTCCAACAACAACTTCTTCTACTACAAACTGCTGCTATCATACAAAACACTAAACGCCATGCTCCATTACTCACATCCGTCTCATTGCTTTTGCCTTTGCCCTGCTCTGTATACGCATGCTGCTCATGCCTCGGCCATAGCCGTTGCTTTCCTTTCCTCACCTTTCTATCTCCTTCGTGTTCAATTATTATTATTATTATTATTATTGTTTAACCGACCGTACCTAGCACAGTAATTAACTAAGGATTTAATGGTTGTTATCCGAAATTTTAAGTTCGGAACCTAACTGCTTCATATTTCTAACTAAGCTTATTTTCAAAAAATAAATGAAATGGGTAGCAAGCTATAGATATTTTTCTCGAAAAAATTAGCTTTTTTTTATTACATTCCAGTCAAATAATAAATGATAACTTCTTAAAAAATAAAAATAAAATTTATTAAATATAGAAAGAAGTGGCTTTTATGTTTTTATATAGTTTTTGTTGGCAAACAAATCCCTTAAATATAAAGACCGCAACCAATCCACCATTTTCGGTTACGTACATTATTTCATATAGAAAATCCATTTAAGAAAACGAAAGAAAAAAAACAACAACATCTAACTAGACCTAGCTTTTTCACTATCTAATATTTGAATGTATTCGATGCAAGTCATTTTAATGTATCTATTTTAAAAATTATTGCTTGTCATTACTGCATTCGTACATACTTACACCATATTTTTATCACTATTTAAGAACATAGAAATTTAGATGATTAGACTAAAAACATCAAATGAATCAATTATAGACCCTAAGATGCGTTGGGTGCAAGCAAGCAATAATGTTTCATAATCCAATTCAAAAGATTTGAGTTGAATGGCTATACAACATGCAAAAGTACTAAAACTTGTAAAAAGTAAAGAGTTATTTTATTTGGTTACTGTGTGCCCGTGCTTGTGACCCACTGAGTTTGTTCTCACTCAACTTAAACAAAACAAGAAGCAAAGATAAAAAGATGGCCTTTTTTTAAATTCGATCCGAGTTGATAAAAAGGATTCAACCTTTACCCTCTGTAGCTCTTATCCTTTTTTTTCAAACTCGCTTTCCTAGGTATGGCCAGTTTCATCAAAAGTAACGCCTAATAATTTCGTACAATAAGAGACAATCATAATTAAAATAAAATACACCCATCTCTTTGGCATGTGGGTCCTATATAGTGCATGCATGTCTCGTGTTAGGTGTATCTAAATTAAGGATAAAATGTATCAATAATCCCTCCACTGGTGTTTCTGATATTTTACTCACTATTCATACATGCTGCATTTAGATTAATTATTCCAATTAAGTTCAAATAGTATTAGCTGGTTAAATAACAACAATATTTATAATTTTTTCTAATAGTTAGGTACTAAAATGTTTATCTGTAAAAGTTCTGAAAACTAAATTAGAGTTCGTTGGCAGAAACTTTTATGGATAACATATGATTATCTCTTAAAAAAAAATTAAATTACAGGAAATCTACCTGTAAATATTTATTTTTTTACTTTTCTTTCCGACTTTCAAAAATCTATATTTTACCTACTTAAAATTTTAAAAATATTTTTAGAGGAGTATAGCATTAATGGAGAGGCAAAATAATCAAATTACCCTTATTACTTCTATAAAAAAAATCTTTTAATATATTTATGTTTTCTGGAAGAGGATTTTCGGTATAAACTATATGAAATGGACGGAATAATGATGAAACCCTGACGGGGGGAGGGCTAAATGCAACAACTTAAAATATTAAGGGGGTAAAATATAAATTTTTAAAAGTTAGGGAGGAAAAGTGAAAAAATAAGTATTTATAAGAAATTATTTTGTAATTTAGCCAAAAAAATATACTAATAAAGAGGCCAAATTACAGTATCAAGATGTTACAGACACATTTTACCATAAATTAAATAATGGTTTGAGGAAAGAAAAAAGATATAGATTAACTAACTGTATTAATTAATGTTTGCAGTGGAAGTGAAGTTACCATTCCTAGTGTAGAACAGCTTCTGCTCACTGCAAAGTGCTCAGAGGTGCTGCTGCTGCTGCTTACGGTGAGTCTCTCTCTCTCTCTCTCTCTCTCTCATCACGAGGCTCCCACAATTTACAACTGTGCCACTCTGGAGAAAAAAGAATCAAAACTGTGACCGTTGCTTCGGCCAACACATTCCAAATGCAAACAAACACCAACTACATGGAATCATTCCCTCCCTACTAATATAAAACCCCCCACCTCTCATTCTCTAAAACCTCTTCAACATTGTAGTTTCAACAAAGACCCAAGTACTCCAACTCTCTCTCTCTCTCTCTCTCTCTCTCTACAAACATGGGTCTTAGGATTTTGTACTTCCTCTTCACGTTTCTACTCCTATTTTTCCGTTCAAGTTGCTGTGATCTCAACTCGACCACCGCCCCGAAGCACCGCCGCAGATGGTTCGAGCCGACGGTCGCGCGCACCGTCGTGGTCGACGCTGCAGGGTCCGGCGATTTCCTTTCGGTGCAAGAGGCCGTCGATTCGATCCCGGAGAACAACACGATGCGCGTCGTTATACAAATCAAACCTGGGTCTTATATGTAATAATAATAATTCTCAAAGTATTCCTTCAATTTTACACTACTCTTTAGATATATAGCGGTTGTATTTCGGAAACAAAAATAACTTTATACAAGAAATTATAGAATTTTTTTAAAAAAATTCGATTTATGAATGATCAATATTTTTTTTTACGTGGTGTGAGAGTTACAGAGAAAAGGTGGTGGTGCCAGTGACGAAGCCGTACGTGACATTTCAGGGGGCGGGGCGGGACGTGACGTCGATCGAGTGGCACGACCGGGCGGGAGACCGGGGGCCGGATGGGCAGCAGCTGAGGACCTACAACACGGCTTCTGTAACGGTTTTAGCTAATTATTTCGCTGCTAGGAATATCAGCTTCAAGGTGAGCTCTTCACTTTACCAGTTTTCACAGCAGGCTCTCTCCCTCTCCCTCTCTCTCTCTCTGATGAGCACGGCGCAGGACGCAGAGAGCAGTATCCGCCATCCAATCCGTGAACATAGCAATTTTTAGCCTTTTTTTTTTATACTTTTTAGCGCATCAGTAACTTTTTAAGAGTAACTATTCGCAGCACAGATTTATGCTGGCTCAAACTTCTCACACAACGAAGAGTTCTAATTCCTTCTGCTACATGTGACAGCAAGTTTTGTAATTACTGATATCTTAATTTGAAGTAATGAAAAAAAAAAAAACTAATAAACCGGCTTGTCCAAACCGCTGTTTATGATGATAAAAATAGAATACAGCTCCGGCACCACTTCCGGGGATGCAAGGGTGGCAAGCGGCGGCGTTCCGAATCTCCGGGGACAAGGCGTACTTCTCCGGCTGCGGCTTCTACGGCGCGCAGGACACCCTCTACGACGACGCCGGCCGCCACTACTTCAAGGACTGCTACATCGAGGGCTCCATCGACTTCGTCTTCGGCAACGGAAGATCCATGTACAAGGTGATGATCAATTTAAACTTCTGTAGTTGATCAATTTAGCTTCTATTTTCCTACATTTTCCCAGCACTTTGTTGAGATTTTAACTGGTTCACATGCACGTATTAAGATTAACATAACATGCTCTTGAATAAATACATAACGTAAAACAAAATAACGGCACAGAATGTACTAAAAGCTTTATCTTAAGAATAAAATAACAATTTTTATACGAAATCAAATATGCTTTTGTACGATTAGTATTAGTAAAGTGACAAATAACGGACTTGGACCACATTTAGGATTGCGAGCTCCATTCGATAGCGACCAGGTTCGGGTCCATTGCGGCCCAAGACCGGAACTCCCCATGCGAGCGGACCGGGTTCGCATTTGTGAACTGCAGGGTCACAGGAACTGGGAAACTGTACGTGGGCCGGGCCATGGGCCAGTACTCGAGGATCGTCTTCGCGTACACCTACTTCGACGACGTGATCGCGCCCGGAGGCTGGGACGATTGGGACCATGCAAGCAACAAGAACAAGTTAGTCTCAGTTAGTTACTTCTGATATAGAGTAAACTAGGACTGCGTCTCTATCATTCCTTTAATTCCTTTTGGTCCTTCACACTTTTGTCGCAGGACGGCGTTCTTCGGATTATACAAGTGCTGGGGACCTGGCGCTGGCGCGGTGCACGGTGTGCCGTGGGCGCGAGAGCTCGATTTTGCGACGGCGCGACCTTTCCTCGTCAAGAGCTTCGTCAATGGGAGGCACTGGCTTAACCCTTCAGATGCCTGAGCTTCAACCATATCTTGTAACTAGTCCCGCAGAAATTGTTATACTTACCTAGCAAAGTCTACAAATTCATTTGATTCTTGTATACAGACACTAAAAAGTAGCAGATGTGTTGATTCTTTTTAGATGTATTCCGTAATCATCAACAAAGTATTCCTTTTCATCTCCAACAATAGACCATTGCCTATCACTTTGAAAAGATTATCAAGTGATTCGAATGAGGCACAACCAAAAACAAATTAGTTTAAGAATTTGGGAGCACTGTTTTCATACAAAAAATTTGTAAAGGCGCAAGCACGGAAAATAAAATCAACTTATTTAAACACTACCAAAGGAGCAAAGGTTCACTACGTCCTGTAAAACAAATGTCCCTATCTCACATTACACAGCAATTGGGTGTGGTCCCGAGCATCTCCGGTGACCTGGCGAAAACAAAAGACAAGCATGAACAAGTTGCTGTACAACATCAAAACTGGCAAAAGAAAACCAAAAAAATATGTACAGAGAGAGAGAGAAGCGCACAAAATATTAGCAATTACACAAAAGGGTTCCAATGGTTAAGTTGAAATAATAGTACATAGCGAAACTCCAAGTTTTTGACTAAACTGCATAACCCTTAGTGGTGACAATCTCATCTGCTAGTCAGTGTGTTTTAATGGAGAATCATCATCAATTAACAAATTTCGCACATATACTGCAACTGGATTGATTGTTCAACTTCATGAAGAATAAGTTTGCCTCACAGTCCAATGCAACTATTCTTATTCTCATGTGCCAGTAATATGTGTGGCCATACACGACAAGACTTCACTTACTGTAGTCAAGTGGAATTGTCCAATATTATTTTCAGAACCCTTCTCAGATAGAGAGAGAGAGAGAGAGAGAGAGAGAGAGAGTGAGTTAAGCAAGGGAATGAGGATGCAGAGGAACAAAGTGAGAGAGATGTCAGAGATCAAGAAAAACTAGAACAAAGCCTGACGATGGCACTCATCATGATACCAAAGTCAGAATTTACTTTCTGGTAGAGTTATGCTAGATTCAAAGGTTATAAACAAAATAGTTAGCTTAAAAGGTCATATTCCACCATTGCAGCTTAGGTTGAAGATTGACAAAATTATCATTGAATAAGTAGTGCAGCTAACTTATAGGTGTCTAGTTAAATCTCAAGTAGGAAAAGAATAGTCCGATGAAGTATAGCATGGTGTTGCATAAATTGAAGTCAGTTGCATTTTACCAGGTCTCCTTGACAATACGATCACGAAACACATACTTGACAGGCAAAAGTAATGAAGAATAAAAGTGAAGATCGTTTCATTTGCAAGGGAACATCCTAAAGATGAAAACCCTCCAACAAATCACGCTGTTTATAAGTTCAAAACAATAAGGCGGGAAAGGAAAAGTCACACTCTTACGGGCAATATGTTCGATCTAGGTTAACAGACACCACAATATCATGTTGAGAGAAAGAAGCAAAGTAAGGATGTATATGCACACCGAAGTATGGCCCACACAGTTTCAGCCAACTAATGAAACCTATCCATGTGAAGAAATTGTCTTTATTGGTTATTAAGAAATTTTTTTACTAGCAGATGTGTTGTGAATTTGATAACACTCAAGACAACTTCTAGAACTTTCAACGTTCAGAAACAACGGTACAGAACACTTACAGTTGGCCCAGATTGCTTAGATCAAGATCAGGAGCAAGCTCTTGAACAATGTCATTAGGAGGCTGACCGCATTCCTGCATTTTCTGCATGAGATCAACAATCTTAGTGAAGTTATTGGGCTCCGTGTCATAAACTTCATTCAACTTTATAAGGAATTCATATTGGCGTTTATAGCGATCATAATCTTCTTGGCTTAATTCGTTTTTGTGTTCCTCCAGCCATTTTGGGTATCTTTCTCCTATTTCCTTCATCGGTTCATGAAGAATCTCCTTGGATAAAAGTTGTTGCATCATGGTTTCCACAATAGATTCCATGTCCTACATCATAAAATGAAAGAAAATTCCATCAGTATAAGAGAAAACAAAAAACCAGCAATTGACAACAAAAAGGCACAAGACCACACGGCAGCCATAAAACAATGACTTGTTCAAAAGAAAATATTACAAGTTCAAGAACTTCAAATATGCGAATTCCTGTGCAATTGCAGATTATTAGAAGTCAATCCATACACCAACAAGCGAGTAAGGGAACAGGGAAAAGGGGAAGAAGAAGATTATGGCAAATTCGACTGCTTTAAGTTTGATCAGTCAATCTAACTTGTGGTTCTACACCGAATAGAACAGCACGAAACATTAGAATTGCAATCTTCGAATCATTTTTCATGCACAGAAGCAAGAAGTCTAATGATTGCCGACTGATCATGAGTTACAATATCAGCTAGAGTTTTCTACACCATCGATTATGCAAAGTTCATCACTGTCGGAACGAACAACCAAGGAGTAAAATTATGTAGTTATATCCAAGTAAACCTAAATGGCTTTCGTTCAATTAACCAGAACATTCTACTGAGCGGTCCCTACGAGGAGCACAACACAATGCAAAAACAGCACATAACAAAATTTCTTTTTCTATCGCACGCAACTCCAATTTGAATTGAGCAAAAAGCGATCGACCTGGGAACCGGCGAGCTCCTCGAACTGCTTCACAAACTCCTCGACCATGGCCTCGTTGTCGAAAGCCCCTTCCCCAAACCCTTGCGGCGGCGACGCGGCGGCCGTGGCCGACTCGAGCCCGCGCACGGCCTGGCGCGTCTCCTGCGTGAGCTTCTCCAGCGCCTCGGAGACATGGTTCGCCTTCGGCGGCGGCGGCGGCGCCCTCTGCTTCCCCTTCCGCTTCCCCTTCAAATCGGGCAACCCCAACCCTAATCCCTGCACCGCCGAAGGCGATTGCGCCGGCCCCTTCCCCCCGTCGCCGCCCCCATCGCCCCCATCGCCGCTCCTACCAAATCCAACAAGCAACCCCATCGAAATCGTCAAGGAAATGGAGGGTGAAGAAGAAGAGGGAGGAGGAGGAGGAGAGTACCTTGAGGAAGCGGAGGGATCGAGATCGAGCTTGGTGAAATCGTCCAAAGCGCCTGGAGAGGGGAAGGAGAATAAGAGTGAGAGAACGGGGGATTAGAATAATTGGATAGAGGGAGAATCAAGGGAGAATAAGCGGAGGTGCGTACTATCGAGGAGTTGATCGAGATCGTCGGAGGAAGGGTCGGCCATGGAAAATCGTAGGGATACGACAGTAGCAGAGGTATGAATCGGGGAAAATTAATAAGTCGCGGAATAGTAGGGAGGACGAGAGAGAGAGAGAGAGAGAGAGAGAGAGAGAGAGAAGACGAGAATAAGGTGGTGTTGGTGTCCGCGACTCCACCGCCACGATACCAACGCCGACCCTGCCGTATGCGGGGTTATATCACAAGTACGAGTTTTTAACGAATTGTGCTAAAATTCTTCTAACAGTTTATATTTTTAATTTTTTAATTGTTTACATGTCGAAGATTTAATACAAGATAGGTGGAATATTAGTAGATACTGGCGTGATTGGTTCACCCCTTTTTCACCTTAGAATCGAAATCGGAATGAACGAATTCGTTTGTCGGCGTTTGGATTGGGAATCACCTTGAAAATTGAATTCGAGCGGAATGAATTTGTTCGGATTAAATTTAATTTTTTTTTAATTAAAATATAAGTTTAAGTTTAAAAATTATATTTATAAATTTTAATTTTACTTTGAACTTAAATTAAAAATTAAAATTCAATCAAACATTTCGAATCTAATTTATAAATTTGAATTTAAATTTAAATTTAATTTAAAATCTAAAGTTTTATTCAAATTTTATTTAAAATTTAAATTAAATTTATGGATTCAAATTGAAATTGAAATTATAATTTTAAGTTTGAATTTGAATAAATTGAAATTTAATTTTATATTTTGAACTATCCGAGCAACTTCAAATTTTAATTTTTAAAAAAATATATTTAAAATTTTGACATCATTTTAAAATTTTGGCGTAACTTTTTAATATTTAATTTTCAGTTTGAATTTAAACAAATATATTATAAAGATAAAATTGGTATATTAATTTAATTACGTTTCTAATATCTATCTGAATCAAACACCGACAATAAAAATAGTTCACCAAACAGAATGAGATAATGAATCATTCCGATTCCGTTTCCAACTTATTCTCATTCCGATTCCGATACCAATTCCGATTTCGAACCACCCTAAAACTTCTAAAACTACTACCCCAACTCTAGTTTTAATATAATTATTATTATATTTCATATATCTCTTTTCTTTTTTACATCAAAAAAATATATTATCATATGTCTGTTTTTTAAGAGTAAATAAAGTTAAAATAAATAAAACATCTGTTTAAACAAAATAACATATAAAATTGTTGCACGAATGGAGAGATATGGCATACAGCTTATGGAGTAAAGGTGCAACGACTTCAATAGTAAGTTTCTAAAGGTACCACATCCTCATAACGATATCCATCAAGACAAATTTCAAAGAAGGATTTCAAGTATTTGTCCACAAATATTCAGATTCTAGACTAGATAGACCAAAAAGATAAAACGGACAGCCTGTATTCACTTCGAAGCCGCATCCGCTTCGATTCCTGCCTCCTCCTTGTTAACTGTGCTCGCCTCCACGTTAACATCAAGTCCTGGAGGAACAAAACCTACGGCAGCCGAAGCGCCGTACTCCGGAACGGGAGTTACATCTTCACCAGCAGCAACCGATGACCCACCTTCGATAGTAGCATTCTCCAAACCCGATTCCGTTACTGCTTGCACATTCTCCTTCCCTTCGGTACCAGCAGCATTTTCCCCTTCAGCCTGCGTTTGCTGCGCTGCCCCCGAACCTTCCGCAGCTTCGACAGACTGGCGAGCCTCTTGTGGCACCCCATAACCTTCGAGTTGGGTGGCCCTGCTAAGCATATAAGCCTCCTGCTGGATCATCTCCGGGGTTTTCATCCCATAATATATGGGCTGCGGGCCTCGAGTTGGATAAGCAGTCGGCTGGTTCGGAGGGATGAAAACCTGAATGGGCCCGAAAACAGAATTTGAGCCTTGAAACCGCTTGATCTTGGCAATATGCTTCTTGCCTGCGAGATGGATATCGAATACGGCTACTGTGTCGCACATCACATTGCATACAGTGCACACTCTCGGCTGCTCCCTCTTAGGCTTAGGCGGTTCGGGATATCTCATTCTCTTCTCTGGCTGCCAATACCTCATTGGTTGTCTGGTCGCACCGCCCCTCCTATTGAACCTATTATAACTGTCCATCCTTGGCCTCTTTTGGAATCGTCCTTTTGGGAATTCCTCCGATTGGATTGCATCAGAAGGAGCGCCCTCGGTTTTTTCTCCCAACTCCTTTGGAGGCTCAGTTTGTCCGTCAGTAGCCTGGGTTTGCATCGGATATTCTGAGTTGTTTTCAGTTCCCACAGCTGGAGCCTGTGTGTTTTGTAAGGCAGCAGATTCTTTGTTTTGTACCAGAGGCATATAATCTGGCACTGTATACTCTTCTTTTCCTTCACCCATCTGACTGGGAGCTTCAGATACTTCCCCCACTTGAGGGGCAAAGCTGTTTTCTGCAGCGACTGGAGGGGCAAAGCTGTTTTCTGCAGTGATTGGAGGGGCAAAGCTGTTTTCTGCAGTGACTGGAGGAACAAATTCAGGTTGAGCAATGACAACCGGTCCAAAATTGCCCATCAGCTTCTGCTGAGCTTGTATTTCCTGTATTCTCTGCACGGTTCGCTTATGTCGCTTCCCATTCTTGTGCTGCTCCAGAATTTCGAGACTGTTGCAGTCGACCCGGCAAACGTCACACCATGCAACTGGAAGGGCAGGACGGCGGGGTGGCGCAGGCTCTGTCACTAATGACCCTGGCGGATTTGATGGCCGTCCACCACCGCCCCTGCTGGATCTTCCTCGACCTCTTCGGCCCCGCCCTCCTCCCCTACCAGGTGGTGGGGAAGGGCCCATAGCATCTTGTCTGGGAGGGTGAGGGCCAAAGTTTCCCCTGCCCCCGCGGCCACCTCTGAAAGGCCCTCTGCCTCTCCTGCCGCCACCCCTATATGGGTTTCCACCGCCAACCTGTAGAAATTCTCAAAAAGTTCTCAAAATGGAAAAAGACAAGGAAGAACTGCTCTTCCCAAGTCTAAAATGCACATAAACCCCTAATATCACGATCTGCGCTTCGCCCACATCAATAATTAATAATGGTCAATGTACATATGCAAGAAGCCAATCAAGTCTAGCTAGTCAAAGAACATATCAAGTTTCACCATAGGTTTACCTTCTCGACGCACATGTACGTAACAATCTTTGTCAAACAAGGAACACAGTTTCTACATGTTCTTGTTCATGTGCGTCATCAGCATATTCCAATAACCACTAAGTAGCCATTTACACAAATAAGCAGCTTCATTCCTTTACAAGCAAAAACATGGCGCTAGAAAAAGATGAACTAAACTTGAAGAATCAAGAGGTAGCCACTAGGGCAATCATTCAGTACCTAATCTATAAATAGCAAACTAAAATATTACCGGTCAGGAATGAAGTATACAAAGAAACCAGCAGAAAATCATCAATCAATTACTACTGATAGCTTAATATAGATAAAAATAATCAATTGATTACACTACTAATAGCTATCACACACTACATACCAGAAATCCCATTAACCACAGTATGTATACGATAGTTAAAAGACTATCTTCAGACAAACAAAAACTCTTCCCTGGTTTTTTTTCATCTTTACAAGATTGCACGTAAACTTTATAAACTTGATCTCCTGTCGGACAGGGGAAAATAGAACCAGCAATTTTATATCACGAGTTCACTAGAAACTCTATGGAAAGCCCACATAACGTATCCAAAATGAGATCAATCTTTAAAAGATATAATTACTTAAATTCAAGACTGAAATTACAAGCAAGTAATGTATATATTTTTGTGCATTTGTGCTGGACTACTGACAAAAAATTATATTAGCAGTAAAGTATCAGACCTGTGCTTTATAAGGCTCATTTATCATTGCATAGAAAGGAGGTGTTATGAATTCCAAAGAGAAGTGCACAACAGGGAAAACAAATCCATGAGCTAAAAACTCATATAAAGCCTAGTTTTGCTTTTGCAAGACAAAAAAAAATGAACATAGTCATGGCAAATATTCATCAAGTTTGACCTACGCAATCTTCCTAAATACATTCATGGCAATGAAAATCTTAGTATTAAACCAAACATGAAATAATACACAAAAAGTAGATCGATGGATTTTGTTCATGCTACCTACAATTCAGATAAGAGTCCATATTACCTAATGTGTCTACAGTAAGGAGTAAGGACATCATTACTTATTTTCAGATTTCTGCAAAATACAGATCTATTTTTCTTTTATTTCTCTGTATCCACAGTTAACAAATATTAACAGGTATTAGTTGTCTTGTAGAGACTACTCTCAAAATTATTGGTCACCCGACCAAAATGTAAATAATAAAAAGTATCATTGATGCTGAAACTTCATTATCTTAATGAGAAAATCAAGCATCCACCTAGATAATGCCTATGATGATGCAGGTTAGGCAGTTGCCTAATTCCCTAGACATCCTGTCTACTGGCGGAAGTATAGTAGGCTAACCCTAAAAAATCCAAGCTTAAAAGGCGCTTAGGCAGTCTGAGCCTATAAAAACTTAGTCAGACCACATAGGCGTCTAAGCGATGCTTCTAGCAGGCTTACTCATACTTCCCCAAGGAAACTCACAAGACTCAACTAGATTTGATCAAGTTCCATCCGTGGACTCCATACTCATTCACCGTGGATCCAATATCATCAGCATCCTCTGCACAGATGCAGCTTTGTTGACCTAATAAAGTTGAGTCTTATGAGTTTAAGTTTTTTTGATAAGATCGAGTCTTTCACCACCGATTATAAAGGCATATGCACCCTTTCTAGAAACTGGATGGAAAAAGATTCCATTTGTCATTTCCACCCATCGTTTCTAAGACGTAACACAAGCAAGAACCACTGAGAAAAGGAGAACCAACCAATTTGCCTCACACCAAGCACTTCTATGTACCATTCCTTCTCACAAGGTCGAATCAACTGGCATACATTCTCTTCAACATAATCCAAGACATGAAGCACTTGAAGTAGCATACCTAGGTCCACAAATAAGCAGCAGTCTTCCTCAAAAAAAAAAAAAGAAGCATTTCAGCTGTTAGAGAAAAGATAAGATTAAAATCCAAAGGGAGGGGAATGGAATTGGGAAAAATAAAAACTACAATAGGGATCAGATTACGATGAAACATTACATTAGGTAGGGGTGAACATGGATTGGATAGGGATCAGATACTGGCTAAACCATATCCATATCCATATTTTTTGTCCAAATATGGATGCAAATACGGTTATTAATTGGAATACAAGTTTTGCCAACCATATTTGCTCAATACAGATAGAGACACGAATCAGACATCTGATATATCGATATTTGCTCCGAATGTATTTAAATATAATAGAAAATATATTGTACCATAGAAATATATACGAAACAGACCAATTAAAGACTCACCAAATGGATGGGAAGAAATATATATATACTATTTCATCTTTTGCAACATTCTAACTAACAGGTTTCAGATATAAATTTAAACCTGTATTCCTATAAATAAAAAAAAGGTATATCCAAGTAAGAATATGGATCCAGACTCGGTGACAGATTGGAAAATCTGAACCCATATCCAGAAAACCCAGATTCCGTAAGTCGGCTAGGATCAGATGTTGACCGACCCATTTTCACCCCTACCATTAAGATGTAACTCAAGGATAATAAACAATTCAGAAAATGGCAAAAGAATTTTAGCTTACAGTTAAGATACTGTAAGCTGAATTTGGCATGCGTAGATGCCTAGATATGCTATACACAAGAGAAGGTCAAGCTGACATTTGTTCCTCCAACAAATTGTAAGATAGAGCTGGATAACAGGATAGATAGTAAAGAAGGAAAGAGATGTTGCAATTGCAACAAACTTAGGATACTGCAGATCATGAAATAAAGATTGCAATATCCATGAGATGGTGATGTTGGTACCCGGACCCATTGTGTACCAGCAATATTTTACACACAATGTCGAAGCATTTGCATAGCATTCTAGGGCATCATAACAGTCCCCAATTGCCAAGTCAAACATAGTGTAGCTTGGTAAAGGATGTCCTCAGTGCAACAACCAAGAGAAAGATTTAAGGTCGCAAAAGGTCTGTTTGCTTCCACAAGAAGAAGTCTTAAACTGTTTCAGTCCGAAAAATAGTTTTCAAAGAGTCTAATTGACAAAACAAGATTTTGTCAGAAAACTATTTTACAGATTTTGAGGAGAACTGTCTACTATTGTTTTGCAATATAAAAACCAAACATAGTGGGAGATCTATTTCTGGACTCTCCTTTTCTTTCGCTGGCGACCAAAAAATGATGCTCCAGCAACAGCTTTCATTTTTGGCTGAACCAGCTATCAGAAACCATAAACTTTATTTAACTTCAAAAATCTTTTTCCATCAAACTCCACTATTTTTTGTGGAACCAAACAAACTCTGGTTTATGATGTTCACTATCTTAGTGGCCAGACACTCAAAGTGCCAACAGGCTAGCGTAAAACCAATTATTAGGTAGTGTTTGGTCAGGAAATAGATCAGGGATAGTGGTAAATATCACTAACACAGAACCAAACACAATGAGGGAGGTAAATTCCACATCTGGAGTTAAGTAGATAAAATATCCCCAGGATCTTCTATCCCCGGAAGTAGCAATACCTTGAGTGTGGGTGAAATTGTGATACTCTCATGGGAATGACATTCTTTTGAGTAATCTACATTATCCTCAACCAAATATAGTGGATAACACTTAAAACTCGAGCAAACTTAAAGATATATATCACTATTCCCAGATAGAAATTCCAAAACCAAACACCACCTTATAGATATAGATAATTGTGCCCGCAGTAACTATCCCTCTCTGAATAACAATAGATCCAGGATTAAAAAGAACTTAATCATGAATCTCTTATTATCCAAACGAATCCAAAAAAGAGGGAAAAAACAACCAATCCTCTTTTTTCCGGTTAAAAAATGTGCATTGAGCATTAGTAGCAGCTTCACTGCACTCAAGCATCAAGTTCCTTTACGAATAACTCACTTCGATAATGCTTCCAAAAACGTCGCAAGTCATGTAGAAATTCATTATAGCTGCCCTGAATGCTTTTCAATTCATGGTTACCGCATGCAAAACTGTAACCATACCGAAGCAAACAAGGTGACGTTGATATACATACTAGTGAAAAATCACTAAGAGGGCGTTTGGATTGATGAAGTTACGATTTGGCCATAGATTAAGTTTATTAAAAACATTGAGGAGTTCCGATAGGTAGTCATGAGCTTAAATTCTCGAAAATTAATTCCCTTTGAAATAGTCCGAGGTCACCTTTCGTATAAAGACCCAAAATCTAGCCAATAACAAGCCTGTAAATTTCTCTAGCATGATGCTGATTGATGGTAAGACCAATATTTTCACTCTCACCAAACTTGGTTTTAAGCTAAACTACAATTAAGTCAATCCAAACGCCCCCTAAGAACTGAGAGAAATGACTTGAAATAAAGAGGATTGACGACAAAAGTTCAAAAATGAGTGAAAATCATCGGGTTACAGATCCATCTCAGTGAAAACCTAATTGACCAAATTAGGGCGAAGGAACGGAGAGAGAGTGTAGGATAATCGCATACCATCGGGTGATGAGGGTGGTGTTGCCCGTGCCACTGCCCTTCCGGGCCCCCTGCCATCGACCCCGCGAACTGCGTCAGCTGCGACAGCGCCGCCACCGCGGCCGCCGCAGCGGGGTTCAGCCCCTGGTGCACCTCGTACGACCCCGCCGGTGCCACCGCCGCCGCAACGGCGCCCTGCTGCTCCTGCGCCGCCGCGTAGGCCCCATGGATCTGCGCCGAATCCTGCGCCGCCGCCGCCGCGGCGGGACCGGCGCCGCCGCCGCCGCCGGCGGTGGGGGTGAGATCAACGCCGGGTGGAGGGGGTTGGTAGGAGGCGGCGGCGGCGGAGGCGGAGGGGTAGCTCTGGGGGTAGTATTGGTGGTGGTGGTACGAGGAGGGGTCGTAGTGGTG
Organism: Puya raimondii; assembly: GCA_016920855.1. Lineage (NCBI taxonomy): Eukaryota > Viridiplantae > Streptophyta > Magnoliopsida > Poales > Bromeliaceae > Puya > Puya raimondii. Next base: position 105,094,630 of record JABWPP010000050.1, on the reverse strand, counting down.
GTGGTAGGCGTAGTAGGCTTCGTAGGCTTGGGCATGGGAGGGGTCGTAAGGTTGGGGTTGGTGCTCTTGTTGCTGGTACTGATGATACTGTTGTTGCTGTTGTTGTTGTTGTTGATCGGGGAGAGCGGAGTACTCCATGGCGGAGGAGGAAGAGGAGGAGGAGGAGGAGGAGGAGGAGGAGAGGGGAAGGAGACGACGAATAATAAGCTGTAGGATTTGTGCGATTCCTCGCGTAGGGTTTTCTCGTCGGGGTGGGGACGACGATAGGCTTGTGCGGGAGGGTATTATCGGAATTTCACGCCGAACGAATGTTACGCAGGTACGGATGCAATGTGGGCCCGTTTTAAGCCCACATTACTGGGCCTATGACGGCCCAGTAGGGCGCGGTACATTCACGGCCCAAACCTCTTTGGCCCGTGACATATTTTTCAAATTTATATCACCAAAACCAAAGTTTAGCTAAAATGTGACAAGTGGCAATCAACTAGTGGTTGCATAACAATGCCCTTTTTAGCAGCATGAGATATTATTTTTTATTTTTAGTTTGATTCTCCCACTTGGTTTCAAATACTATGCTATAAATACCACCTTTAGCTGTTTTAAATTTCCTAATCCTGGGAAAAAATAAAAAGAAAAAAGAGATAGGGTACTAAGCTTATGACTGTAACAACTTGTTCATATCGCTTATGACTGTTGCTTCATATCGCTTCACATCTTGTTCTAATCTTGGAAAAGAATATGGCATTTACAGATCATTCTAAAAGCGAGGCATCGAAGTGATGATACTTTAGGCGACCCAGTTACACATTAAGAAGTGTAATATTAAGATCATAACTTTAGTTCGAGCTCCTCATTGAGACCATGGAGTGCTACAGCTTCATCCTGCGTCTAGTACCCTTATTCTCAACTACATTCTCCACCATCACTTTCCTACTGTTCCTCACTTGCTTTAATATCAGTGCTGAGAACTCCAACAACTCAAACGTAACCACCTCCTCTTCATCAACCTGGAATCCGGCCCACGCCACGTGGTACGGAGACCCCCACGGTGCCGGAAGCGACGGTAATATATATACATATGCATATACATGTGTGAGAGAGATTGCTGCAACGTAAGTTATAAGTTTAACTCATCTTTTTTGTTGTAAACCAAAGGTGGTGCATGTGGTTATGGAGATACGGTGGAGAAGCCACCTTTCTCATCCATGGTTTCAGCAGGAGGCCCCTCGCTCTTCAAATCGGGCCAAGGATGTGGCGCTTGTTATCAGGTAAATTACAAAATAGTAAATCATGGTATGAACGGAGATTGTATAGTTGATGATTATGATTAAGTTTTCAATTTGTAATTTGTTAGTGAGCTCTTCACCTGAGCGTGACTTCTTTGTATACGTATACTATGTTCGTAATTAGGTTTTATGTAACAATTTATGTATCTCAGGTGAAATGCACCGGAAATGGTGTGTGTTCTGGGGAGCCGGTGACGGTGGCGATTGCCGATGTGTGCCCGGGATGCCTCTCGGAGCAAGTCCACTTCGACATGAGCGGAACGGCCTTCGGGGCCATGGCGATCCCTGGGAAAGACGATCGGATGCGCGATGTAGGCGTCCTCACAGTACAGTACATGCGGTAACTAAGTATCTACATATTAGTAAGGAAGATAATCAATAATTATGTGGTTTATTAGTCCCAAAAGTTTGAAAACTTAATTAGTATTGGTTTCATCCTCATGCATGTCATTGTTATCATCAATTTTACTTGATAGAATTGAAAAATAAACATCAAGCTTTAGAAATGAAATTAAAATCAACGATGGATCTGCTATATAACTTCAAAAATGAAAATAAAATTAGGTCAATAATCTTTCTTTTTTTTGGGTGCAGAGTCGAGTGCAAATATCCAGGTTATGACGTGGCGTTCCACGTGGACTCGGGCTCGAACCCGTACAACTTCGCGGTCGCGGTGGAGTACGAGGTTGGGGACGGGGACCTGTGGGGTGTGGATCTGATGCAAGGTGGGTCGGACCATTCGTGGCTCCCCATGCAACACTCCTGGGGCGCGGTTTGGATGTTGAGTTCCTCGGGTTCGAAACTCCGCACCCCGTTCTCGATCAGGCTCACTACCCTCTCGACCCACCGGACCGCAATCGCAAGTCGGGTGATTCCCGTTGGGTGGGAACCCGGTTCGACCTACCGGTCCAAGATCCAATTTAGTAGTGTCTTGGCTTAATTGAGAGCTTTGTAGCAGGATTGAAATGTGATTTGGGCAAATGTGAAATGATTGTGGTAGGTGAGGTTTTACTTCAAATTTTCGTATCAGAGCCTCAATTCGCAGAAATAAGCTTTTTGGTCTCCACTCCTAGGTTCGGGCCTATTTAGCTGTCCCCATCTGCATGATATGCTGCATCGAGCTATGACTTTCTTAGTGCCTGTTTGGCCCGACCGAGGGTGAATCCCCTGCGCAAAAGGCGCTTCACCCATTAAATCGGCCGTTGGGACCAGGCAAGTGTGGCACATCGTGGCTCGCAATCATAAAAACTAACGAACTATTTAGTGACCAAGACTTGGCTTTTCCGCACTGCGCTTCGGTACTGTATGAGCACAAAAGTGCTGCTATGGACCACAAGGCCTAAAAAAAGTGCAAATAAGATGAATTTAGAGATTTAATAATAAAAATAGTAAATTTAATATGTTTGTCTAATGAAAATAACTTTTGCATAGTATTTCTCTACTTTTTCTCTCTATTTGTTGGATAATATCTACATCTCGGTCGACCTTTTCTTTTAATGTTTCAAGAGAAACTAGTAAGGGCACGTGCGTTGCACGTATAAGTCTTACTAATATAATTATATAAACTTAACAAATTAGTGAATAAATAATAATTTTAAATAGTGCTGTCTCATTAAAGAAAATAATAAAATTATAATAAATCCATAATTTTCTTGAATATTATCAGATTTTATAAGATCATTAGTTACTAATTTTTAAAATGTCTAGTTTTGATTGCTAAAACTAATTGCAGTTCATTTTACTTGATAAAACAAACAATAAATGTGAAAAAGTAAAAACCTCCACTATTTTTTAACTTGATAAAACTGTTAGCAATTACTCACCTATGAAATTCACATGCAATATAGTAGAATAAATGTAATCCTTAATTAATATAAGTGCAGCATAAAATTATTAAAGTTCACCAAATATTCAATTTAATATAATTCATTAAATTAAAATAATTAAAAATTGCATGAAGTTAATAAATAGGTTACAAAATGAGCAATCTATTTGAAACTGACATATAGTTGAGGGGATACTGGTGCACATCAATTAAGTTATAAAATTTTGTTTGAAAAGAAAAAATAATAATTTGCTGAACAAACAATAACTGAAACTTTGTATTGCATTCCTAGAAATATCAATGGTCTGGATGTAGCCTTTTGCATTTATTACCAAATAAATGTCATGTATTAAAGCAAAACTCTTATTAAAATATCAAAATAAAAGAAGTAATCAATTATCAATTAAGTATTTTATACTATACTCAATATCAAATGTATGTCATACAGTACCATTAATTATAATGACTATTTAAATCAGAGATTGCTAGATCTTGTTTTTTCTTTTTTCTAATTATAACCTAGTTACACAGATGGTAATAATTTATATGCCAACGTAGTCTTGTTAGGTAATAGTTGGAAATTGAGGCTATGCGAACATAAAAATGTATATTAAGTAGCATCTAATAGAAAGAGGAAAATAGTTAATAGAAAATAACAATGCAGATAAAACTCGAGCACCAAGCAATAGAGGCAGTTGTCTAAACACTTTCAACGGCTGACATGCAGCAACAATTGGGTTCTAGAAGCCAAAAATGGACCCACATTTGCTTGCATTTTTTTTAAATTTAAGATCTCAAAATTTCTGATCGAAAGTAAGTTGACATTTTTTTCTATACAATTTGAATATGACATTAAGTATATAGTAAAGATATAAAATTATGTTCAAATTATGAAATTATGTTCAATTTAGTTAGTTAATTACAGAAAGGTGAAAATGTTTAAACAACTAATGAGATTCATACGAGGAATGTATAAGGGAATAAAGTTGATCATTGGGCATTAATAGCTATTTTTGGAAGGCATGGGAATTAGAATTGGGACTTGATTTCTATTATCTTGTCCAATAATGCATTCAATTTCATAAGTTTCTACTTATATGGAAATTAATTAATTACATGCCATATTTTAATTTGGACTTGCTGGTTATTTATTACCTTATGAGGAACGATCATCATCTTTCCGTCCAAATAGAAATTAAATAGTAATGTTTCCTTGCCCTTTTTTAGTAAACTATATAATATTACCAAACTTTTCTTATATATTAATTTTTGAATAACTTTTTAAAGCCAATTGGATGTAGAATCTAAAATTTGAATTAAACTTATAATTTTCCTCACCTCTTAAATATATATATAATCTAAATTTTGAATAAAAAATTAAATTTGTTATAAATCTAAACTTATAATGCATATTTAATATTTTTTGTAAATAATTATTTAATTTTCATCACCTTCATAGAAATTTTTTTTGCCAACTGAAATTGGTCCCTCCAAACCTAAAGAATGAGTTGCATCTAGGCAAGTTTCACCACACCATTGCCATTTCCATTGTACTGAATCAAACAACTCACAAACCAAATTTGATCTAGAAAATTTCGACCAAGATAATCGTAGAATTTTATAGTGGTCAGGTGAGAATCCATGCACGATCAAAGCAAAATCTTTGGAGTGATACCTAGTCCTAGGATTAGGCAGCTTAACCCATTCTTTGCTAGTAGGACGACATATGTAGAATCTTGAAAACTGAAAATTATTATTTGAACATAACAAAGATCCATTCAACGAGGATGCAAGAATATGAACAGTCTCTGGCATAAATCCCAAGATAAAATTTAGTATAAGCAAAGTGTTATGTGCTGGTACAAATTCCACAGGTAAACTTATATCGAATTGTTGTACAAACAAGCCAAACGTTCCGGACAGCCTTTGACACTGACGCAACATAAACTCAAATATGTAGGTTGCTCTGTTGAAGTAGAAAGAAATATGTCGAGAAGTATAAAGTGTAGCCAAATCAACTCAAATTAAAATTTCCATTAAAATGTCGGTTGGCAGTTGCACACCTTCCTCTTCATCAACCCGATGTTGAAGGTAACTATATACTAACGACATATTCTAAATAAAAAAATAATAATGAATTAGTAGCCATCAAAGAAAAAAAAAATTTAAAAATAGAAGCATACCAAAACAAAGAAGATAATTAAGTTACAAAGTGAAAGCATGTCACTATACAGCTAATTCATAAAATCATCAAAAAATATTAAAGCAAATTTAAAAGATCGGTATAAATGCAATCTTATCATATACAGCTCACAACTATGAGTAAACAATCATTTTCTCTAAAAAAAAATTACCAAAGTATGCATATTAAAAAAGAATTTAAAAATAAAATTTATAGAACTAACCGTTCAGTAAGGGTACGAAGACCAATTAAGTAATTATCACCAATCACCAAATTAGTTCAAATAGACATAAGATCCAAAATATCTCCTAGTATAAGTCTTTTCCTCGATAAATTCAAGTTCTAATTGATGCCATTGCCTATGTCAACAATGTACCTTCTTATATAGGAAAATAATATGAAAAATTAATAAATAAATAATGCATAAATAAATATTTAATAATTATTGATATAATGACATTCTATACAAACTTTTCGTTTCTTCAACAAACCTCTTCGATTCTTGGACAAATTAATTCATAAAAATTGAATACTTATTAATATTAACATAATTGCATTTATTCAAAACTTCTCTATTCAACCTCTTTATTTTTTTTGAACAAATTAATTCATAAATATTTAATAATTATTAATATAATTGTATTTATTAAAAGTAAACAAGAAATTAATTTGTTCAAGAAACAAAGAGATTTGTTTCAATAACGAAGAGGTTGGATAGATTATTACATATCTATGAATTAATTTGTTCAAAAAATAAAGAGGTTTATTTGAAAAACGAAGAGATTGGATAGATTATTACATATCTATGAATTAATGTGTTCTACAAACAAAGTGGTTTGTTTGAAAAACGAAGAGGTTGGATAGAAAAGTGTTGACTTTGAATAAATAAAAACTAATAAATAATTATTTGTTATGTGTAATTTAGGTGGAAAATAGTTTAATTTAATGCACCCCATGTTCAATTTCCTCCTTTTTAACCTACTTTTTGCCACACAATTAATTTGTTCAAGAAACAAAGAGGTTTGTTTCAAAAACGAAGAGATTGGATAGATTATTACATATCTATGAATTAATTTGTTCAAGAAACAAAGAGGTTTATTTGAAAAACGAAAAGATTGGATAGATTATTACATATCTTTGAATTAATGTGTTCAAAAAACAAAGAGGTTTGTTTGAAAAACGAAGAGGTTGGATAGAGAAGTGTTGACTTTGAATAAATAAAAACTATTAAATAATTATTTGTTATGTGTAATTTAGGTGGAATAGTTTAATTTAATACACCCCATGTTCAATTTCCTTCTTTTTAATCTACTTTTTGCCACACGTGCATGAATGAGGCAGAGTTGGTTTTTAGAATTAATTTGATTCATTTAACAACCCACTTAAATCCAACTCTCTATGTGGGGTTTTATCAACATTTTATATTTTTATTCAAGTTAAAAAAAAAATAAAAAAAATATCTATAGGCCATTTTGAAATGCCCCACCCCATTTTGAATCTTCTTAACTTTTTTATATTAGATTCTTGTATACGGTGTCAAATTTAATGCTTTAATTATTTTTAGATAACTATTAAATTTTTATATTAGATTCTTGTATACGGTGTCAAATTTAATGCTTTAATTACTTTTAGATAACTATTAAATTTTTATGAATTAATTTGTTCAAGAAACAAACATCTATATTTCTTCAACAAATATTTACTAATCATCAACATCATTTTATTAGTAAATTACCAACATACCCATGATAGGAGAGGGTGAGGAAAACCAACGAAATGTATTTGTTTATAGTTAATATCTAGACTAGATAGACTAGATTAGGTAACTTTAGATATTAGTTGGACTAGTAATTAGGTTGACCCTGTTGGAAAGGTGGGTCAACTGTTGAGTGAGATCATGGAAAGATGGAGGAAGTGAAAGAAACGCCAAGACCTCATCCTTCGACTTGTTGCTAATTTGCAGGAATTTTGGACCTAACCAGCTTGACTAGTCGAACACTTTTGTCTACATCTTTTATTTTCCTGAAAAGAAATACATTATCTACTGTCGCGAAAAGCAGAATGATATTTTAGTATATCTGCAGGTCTTATTTATTTAAATGAAGAGTAGTGAGTTACCCGCTTCATTCATTAAGAATTATAAATTAAGTAAAGAAAGTGAGGCAACTTAGTCTTAGATAAGAAAAGAAAGAAAAAAGAAAGTTAAAAAGCAGACAAAGAAGAACGAGATGACCTGCCTCAATAAACCATCCGAAATTCTACGCTAACGATATTGAGCCAAAACTCCAATAAAGAGTTCAGGGTCGTTCAAAACCCGAGTGACCGACTTCTTTTGCTGCTGGAAGATAGCGCTCTTTCTCTCATGCCCGAGAGTCCACCAACTTTCTATTAATTTGATTTAATACCAATTTTCCGCTGCGGTCTTTCCTGTGCCCTCTATTGATTCCGTCCCATAGCTTACGCAAGAAACTTCAAACTCTCGGCAGATGGCTAGTGTTGTGACTTGTGATTCGGTTGCGCTCATTATCCGTCAGAATAGTGAATAGTATGTGCTTGCTATAACAACAGTTGTAAAAGAGGTTACAAGTGATCTCAAGTTCGTTCTCACATAGAACATAAATCAGATTTCATTATATGTTAAATTTAACAAAATTATATGCAAGACATGCGATCAAAACGTCAGTATGATTAGCAATTCCAATTAAGTAGAGGAGTTTTTTGAAGTATTTAATAAAGTTTGAAAATTTTAAATGATAGCAATAAATAAATAAATAAAGTTTACAATATATTTATACATTTTCCTCAAAACAAAAAAACATAATTCAATACGAGTTCTCTATGTTATTTGGCTGTACTCAGATGGCTGGTTATGTACTCTTGATGACAGGGGCATTATTGTTCTTTAGGTTACTGGAGCTTTTGCTAGTGCAATTTGTTGGCATTCGGTTAAATCGAATCGGGTGCGTCCATGATCGGGCTCGATCCGATAATTATATGTTGTCTAATTAGGTTAGTATTAACCTCGCTTTTAAATTGAAAAGCTAATTAGAAATAAATCCTAGTCAGATTAGAATAACATAATATAAACCGATTTGGCCTTTATCTTATTTGCCCATTAGAATTTTAAAATTTCTTATAAATATATGAGCTATCTCTCATATGATATGAGACGAGACAAAAAAAATAGAGAAAAATCATATCCTCCATTAACCTATTGTTCTAGAGGGTCTTGAACGCTGGATTAGAGATCGTGCTCGTTTGTAGTTCGATCCACCGCGAGTTTGGAGCGATTGAAGACTTTCGAGGACGATCCAAGGACACGTGAATCAACCTCTTCGATCCGGGCTCATCGCGTTCTAGCGCGAATCGCTTCCGCAAAAAGGTACGAACCGAACCATACTTTCGCTGCGTTCTACATTGGTATCAGAGACTTATTAGGTTGATTCCGTGCCCTAGATTAATTCTTTAACGAGATTGTATGCGTAAAATTAAATCTACCATCGTTTGATTTGTTTCTTGCATGCTTGTGGGCGTTAATGGCGGATTTTTCTAGGGTGGATATATTCGCACGATTTTTACACATCTTATTGTATCTTTGTTGTAGATTAAATCTACAAAGTTTGGTTTAATTTGGTTTCGTATTTTATGAGAAAAATGAAATCCTAAATCGAAACTTTACTGATGGCTTACTTGATGTGTAGTGTATATTCCTTTATGAAATTTGTATGATTTGATAGAGCTCCTTACAAGATTTCTATTGACACCTTTCTTGCAAAATTTGGAGTTCTATATTTAAAGATATGATTTTTACAAATTTTTTCATCAAAAAAAAAAAAACTAGATAGCATCCTGTGGGGGAGGAACCCCACGCGGCTTGGAGCCGCGTGGGTGCGCGTGCACGCAGGGCTTGCACAGGCGCAGGCCAATGTTGGGCCGGCCCGCGCAGGAAGCTCACTGTACGTCCCCATAATTTTTTTTTTTTTAAAAAAAAAAGAGAAAAAAAAAGGGAGCAGGCAGCGCGCGGGCCACGCTGGCCTGCGCAGGCCAGCAGGCCACGCGTGCCAGCAGCTCGCGCAGGACGGGCGCGCGCGGGCCTCGCGGGACAGCAGGTCGCGTGCGGGCCCGCAGCCGGCGCAGGCCGGGCCGCGCGCGGGCCCCACGGGCCCGCAGCCCGCTCGGGCCTGCTGAGGCTGTTTTTTTTGGTTTTTTCTTTTGTTTTCTTTTGGTGGTGCACATTTTTTTTATAAAATAAAATAAAATAATTATTTTAATCATGTTGGATGATTTAATATGCAATTGTGATATATGTTGCATGCATTTAAATATTGTGATGATTTTATTATGCCTTTTATGATGCTTAGATGTAATTTTTGGCATGATATTTTTTTTATGCATGTTATTCAAGTGGGCGTTTTATTTTGGTAGAGTAATTGTATGTTTTACTCCCAAATATTTTGTGCAACTTAATTAAATAATTAAAAATTTGATGTAGGATGTGTGATGTGATTATGAGCATAGTAAAATTTTCCTTTACGCACCTATGATCTAATTTTTAGTTTATTTAATTAGAGATGCGACAAAATTAAATATATGTATCGTGTGCTAATTTTTTAAATATTCTTTTTTCTGCGCACTGTATGAACTTAGTGATATAATATGGCCTCCAAACAAGTTGTTGCGGATTTGATCAAAGGCGAAAAATTGGACGGTGACAATTATGATATTTGGCACCGTAAAATTTAATATATTCTCGCTGAGTAAGAGGTTTTAGAAAACTTGAGTAATAAAATAGACCAACCCGCAGAGGGTAACAGTGCTCAGGCTCGCCGAGATATGGAAGCCTATAATAATTGGCTTAAAAAGGATCGCATTGCTCGCATCACGTTGCTGAGCGGTATGCAAAATAATCTCTTGTGCGAGTATGAGCAGTACCCGACTGCGCATGACACGTGGGAGGCTCTCAAAACAAAATTTGGTGCGACTTCGGCCACAAGGTTGCACAGCCTGACTATGCGGTTTGGCAGTTATAAGAAGCGTGCCGATCAAACTATGAAACAGCACGTTAGGAATGTCAAATATGATTCGCGAGTTAAAGTCGGCTGGCGGCACCTTGACTGATGAGCAGCAGATCCAAGTAATGATTCGCTCACTTCCCAATTCGTGGGAACATATGCGAGTAAATTTGACACATAATGAGAGTGTCAAAACCTTTGAGGACGTGGCACGACATCTGGAGTTGGAGGAGGAGCGCCTTGAGGGTGTTAAAACTCCAACTGCCAATGCTGCTGAGTCAAACTTTCGTAGAACATCTGGGTTCAAGCGGAAGAGGACTAGTGGGCCTCAAAGCCACAGTGGATCTGCGCCTAAGAACGCGAAGAACACCAAAAGAAAGAGAAGCAAACGAGGTGGCAAGAAGGACAAGTCAAGGATGTCCTGTTTCAATTGCAACCAGCTGGGACACTTCGCTCGTGATTGCACTGAGCCGAAGAAGGTACCCATTTATCCTGATGCTCGCTCTTTTTTGTTTCTTCTAGTATGTTTGTTGCTGAATCTCTCCCTGTGTGGATTGTAGACTCAGGAGCAACAGACCACATAGCGAGGGATCGGATGGGATTCGTCGAGTACCGTCGCGTGCCTGCTGGGAGCAGAAGAGTATACATGGGGAACAATTCAAGTGTCGATGTATTAGGCGTTGGCACGTACAAGTTGATCATGCGAGGTGGTCGCACTTTGTACCTTCATGATGTACTTTATGCTCCAGGAATCCGACGGAACTTATTTTATATTATTGCTATGCTTCAGTTAGGCTTTTCTTTTAGTTTTGAGAATGATGTAGTTAAGATTCATCTTGAAACTGTTTATTATGGTAGTGGTTTTATTTCAGATATTTTTATGATTTTGGACATTGATTATAATAATAATAATGATTCGTTTTCCATGTTATCTTCTATTGAGAATGATCACAATATTTCTGTTAAATGGCATGCTCGTCTTGATCATATTGGGCAGGATAGAATGACTAGATTAGTTAGAGATGGGCTGTTGAGCTCGCTCACTAAAGTCGATCTACCCCCTTGTGAACATTGTCTGGCGGGAAAAGCGACCCGAAAACTATTTAATAAAGCTTCTAGGGCAGAATTTCATTTGCAATTGATCCACTCTGACATTTGTGGCCCAATGAGTGTGAGGGCGAGACATGGTGATTCTTATTTCATCATATTTGTAGATGACCATACGCGCTTCGGTCATGTTTATCTAATCTCCCATAGGTCTGAAGTATTGGATTGCTTTAGACGTTACATTAATGAGGTTGAGAATCAGTTAGATATGAAAATTAAAATCTTAAGAATTGATCGAGGCCGCGAGTATCTATCTGAACAATTCAAGAAATTGTGTGATGAAAAGGGAATAATCAGACAGCTGACAATTCCTGAAACTCCGCAGCAAAATGGTGTAGCGGAGAGAAGAAATCGCACCTTGCTCGACATGGTTAGGTCAATGATGGCGCAAGCAAATTTGCCTGTCTCTTTTTGGGGAGACGCATTGTTGACAGCTGCCTACATTCTTAATCGTGTACCCTCCAAGACAGTACCTTCCACCCCTTATGATTTGTGGACAGGCAGGAAAGCTAATTTGGAACACTTGCGTCATTGGGGTTCGGCAGCTTATATACACGATACTTCTCACAAATATGATAAGTTGGGTCCTAGAGGGAAGAAATGTATCTTTATAAGGTACCCTGAACACTCTAAGGGATACGCGTTCATCGGAAAGCAGCCAGATGAAAGTTTGACTGAAATTGAGTCACGAGATGTTGAATTTCTCGAGGAGGATTTTCCTTATAGAAGTGAGGTCCGAAATGAAATTGAGTTCCATGAGATGGATGACTCTGGTATTGGCGCTTCTATTCGCTCAGTTGAGATAGAGGAGGCAATTCCGATACCTCCTGGGGATAGTGGGAGCGACTTACTTTTAGAATGGGAGCCTCAACTTCGTAGGAGCACACGTGTGGGTGTTCCCCGTCGTCATTTTGAGATTGAGGGAAAAGCTTTCATGGTTGCTGCTCATGATGATGATGAGCCTAGGTCTTTCCAAGAGGCTCTGTCATCACCTACTAATAAGGAATGGTTGGATGCAATGGTAGAGAAAATAGAATCGATGAAGTCAAATCATGTCTGGAACTTGGTTAACTTACCGCCGGGGCGCAAAACTATTGGGAATAAATGGGTTCTCAAGGTTAAGCGCAAGGAAGACGGTTCAATCGATAGATATAAGGCTCGCCTGGTAGCAATGGATTTTACCCAACGAGAAGGCGTTGATTACGAGGAAACCTTTTCTCCTGTTGTAAGGTTTGCTTCGATCCGCCTTATCTTGGCCATTGTCGCGTATATAGATTTAAAACTTTACCAAATGGACGTTAAAACTGCATTTCTTAATGGAGAACTGGGTGAGGAGATCTATATGGATCAGCCTGCTAGCTCATTGTAGAGGGTGAGGAGCATAAAGTTTGCAAGCTCCGACGATCCATCTATGGATTGAAGCAGTCATCCAGACAGTGGTACATTCGATTTCATCGAGCCATCACTGAAGATGGGTTCACGATGATTGAAGAAGATCATTGTGTGTATGTTAAACGGTCCAAAAAAAAATTTCTAATCCTTTCTTTATATGTGGATGACATTCTATTGGCTGGGAATAATAAGGAGATGATTGTCGCCACTCAGACGTGGATGTCCTCCAATTTTAAAATGAAGGATATGGGTGAAACGAATTATGTGCTCGGAGTCAAGATCCTGCGAGATCGTTCAAAGAAACTTTTAGGTCTGTCTCAAGAGACTTACTTAAGAAAACTTTAGAACGATTTCAGATGCACAATTGTAAACCCATTGACACTCCTATTGCTAAAGGTGAAAGTCTTAACCTTAAACTGTGCCCTAAAACTTCTGAAGAGAAAAACAAGATGAATCGAATTTCATATGCTAGTGCGGTCGGGAGCCTGATGTATGCTATGATGTATGCTCGGCCTGATATATGCTATGCTGTGGGTCTGGTTAGCCGTTTTCAGTCCAATCCGAGATTGGACCACTAGAAGGCTGTTAAGATTAGCACACGTACATATATATTCTACATTGTTGTAGAACGGATTGATAGTATGTCGCAGGCTGATTGGCCCTCTCACACGGGCAATCATTCTTTTCGGCGCTGTAGAGAGCGAGCGAAAATTGAGACATTAATGGAAGCCGTCTTGGTTGGCACCAAGATGAGGTCATAAGCGAGACCGCATACGGATAGTCCCACGATTCGTATGGCCTTTATATTAAGAGCCGGATGTGAGCTCACCGTTTGGCGCTTGAGATAGCGAGCAAATGGAGAACTCAGGCTAGACACTCCGGGAGTGACTGAGCTAAGATCCGTATGACATTGAGAAAGACATACACTCATTGAGATTCTCTGTCATAGTTGTTGGTGTTAAAAAAAAAATTAAGAAAAAAAAGAATAAAAAGGGGAAAGATTATGGTTGGCCCAATATTTGGGCTTATTTTCTTAGGTTCTATATATTTTTAATCCTAATAGGCCTCGTATGAGCCCAGGCATAATTTGGGCCCAACAGATTTAGGCCCTCATAATAGGCCTCATTTATGAACATAAGCTTGTGGGCCTCATGAAAGCCCATTAAATTTTTGAGCCTATTTAATAATTCGAGCCTCATTTCAGCCCAACGAATATTATTATTTATGCCCAACAGGCTCCACCAAAGTGGGCCCAATCTCAGCCCAACCCTTGGGATGACAGCCCATATCCAAAAATTTAATTTTAAATTTTTAATGTTACACCCGCATGCGAAAATTTAATTTTAAATTTTTAAATCTCCAATCAACTAGAAAATATCTATCATCTCATACAAAATTCAATTTTGAATTTTAAATTCCCAACCAACAAGAAAATATCTCTCATCTTATACATATTCATTTCCATCCAAAGTTCGATTTTGAATTTTGAATCCCCAACCAACTCCCAAAATATCCCATTCCCCAACCAATCACATCCACATCCCAAGATTTGATTTTTGAATTTCAAAAGTTAAATTTTTAAATTTTTAAACCCTCAACCAACAGAAAATATCTTTCCTCTCAACAACTCGATTCAAAATTCAATTTCGAATCCCAAACCAACTCCTCAAAATATCTCTCGCCTAACCCCACGAATCGCTCCGCTCTCAAAATATCGCAACCTACTCAACGGTTCCTCAAACCATTCCCATTATAAATAGAGGATAAGAAAATAATATAAAAAAAAGATATAGCAGCACGATACCACCATAACAAAAAAGAAAGGAGAGATCTCCCCACCGTATCGTTCCATCCTATCTCTTATCCAAATTTTCCCCCGATCTGATCACAAAAAAAAAGCCTCCCTCTCCCTTAGCCGTACGGCTATGAGGGGGAGAGAGAGATCTCCTCTCTCTCTTCCCTCTAAATAAAAATAAAAAAAAATATCTTTCTTCTTTTTCTTTTTCTTTTTTATTTTTTTTTGGCCCCGCACTTTTCACGCCGCTATCGCCATCCGACGACGTCACCGCCAAATCCCATCTAGACGTCTTCGATGGGAGAGGGGAGGAGGATCGATGATCCTTCATTTCTTCGGACCTCTCTATATCCTATTCGAAGCCGTTAATTAACGGGACGGGTGGTTCACATGTCACATTGCCGCAATCGCCTTCAACCTCAGTTTGGCGTTTTCGAAGGAAGAGGGGAGGGGAATCAATGATTCTCTGTTTCTTCGGACCCTTCAACTCCTTTCGAGAACGTCGAAACAAACCCGCCGGCCGTCATCATCTATGCCATCATCGTCACCTACACTGCGGTTTGACATTTTCGAAGGAAGATGGGAGGGGAACCAACGGCTCCCCGTTTCTTCGGACCCTTCAACTCCTTTCGAAAATGTTGAATCAAATCCCCCACAACCGCCAAAAAAAAAAAGAGAGAAAACCACAAAAATTCTATTCATTTCGATCCAAGCCGGTTCATATGATTTCTTCGGACATCTGAATTTTGGTTCAATCAAAATCAAAATTGTAATTCTAAAAAGGAGATTTCTTCGGATCCCAAATCAAAATCGTAATTTTAAAAAGGAAATTTCTTCAGACCCCAAAATAAAATTATAAATAAAGTTCAAAAGGATATTTCTTCGGAGCCCAAACCAAATCGCAATTTTAAAAAGGGAATTTCTTCGGACCCCAAAATAAAATTGCAAATAAAGTTCAAAAAGGAATTTCTTCGGACCCCAAATTAAATCGTAATTTTAAAAAGAGAATTTCTTCGGACCCCAAAAAAAAATTGTAAATAAAGTTCAAAAGGGGATTTCTTCGGACCCCAAATCAAATCGCAATTTTAAAAAGGGAATTTCTTCGGACCCCAAAATAAAATTGCAAATAAAGTTCAAAAGGGGATTTCTTCGGACCCCAAATCAAATCGCAATTTTAAAAAGGGGATTTCTTCGGACCCCAAAATAAAATTGTAAATAAAGTTCAAAAGGGGATTTCTTCGGATCCCAAATCAAATCACAATTTTAAAAAGGGGATTTCTTCGGACCCCAAAATAAAATTACAAATAAAGTTCAAAAGGAGATTTCTTCGGACCCCAAATCAAATCGCAATGTTAAAAAAGAGATTTCTTCGGACCCCAAAATAAAATTACAAATAAAGTTCAAAAAATGGATTCAAAAGGAGATTTCTTCGGACTCCGAATCAAAATTCGAATCCCGAATTCAAATTTAAAAATTGAATCAAAGAGGCGTCTTCGGACCTCAATTCGAAGCAAAAAATAAAGGAACATGCAAAATAGCCCATAAATATACTAAAACCTAATGCAGAATTCAGGCCCAGTCAATATTCGTGTTCCAATCCGGGCCCAGTCAACATTTCGGGCTCCAATTCAGACCCAATCAAAAAGCAAGCCCAGAATGGCTTAGCTTAATTACGGGCTCCAATTCAGACCCAATCGAGAAATAACAACCCAAATCCATTCTAGTCCAATATGAAAATTTAAACCTATTCTAGCTCCACATAATCCAAACCCAACCAAGTCCACATAAAATCTAAACCCATTCTAGCTCCAAATAAAAATTCAAACCCAAGCCTAAACCCAATCAAACCCTCTCATGAAAACCCAAATAAAATCCAAACCCAAACCCAAACCTATTCTAGCCCAAAATGAAAACCCAAACCTAAACCCAATCAAACAATAAAATCCAAACCAAATCCAATTACTCCACAATGAAAACCCAAACCCATCTAAATCCAAACTCATTTTAGTCCACAATAAAAATCCAACCTACATCTAGTCCACAATAAAAGTCTAACCCAATCTAACCCAACCCAATCTAGTCCACAAATAAAACACAGCCCATAAAACCACTAAAGCCCAAAGAGCATCAAACCCAATCTAGTCCACCATATCCAAATCTCATGGATCATGAACCAAATTTTATGGATCATGAACCAAATCTCATACCCAAACCTCATGAGCCATGAACCAAATTTCATGGAGTATGAACCAATTTCATACCCAAATCTCATGAACCATGAACCAAATTCCATATCCAAATCTCATGGATCATGAACCAAATCCCATACTCAAATCTCATGAGCTATGAACAAAATTTCATACACCAAACCTCATACACCAAGTTCATGAATCATACATCAAATTTTATACCCAAGTTCATGAACCAAATCTCATGAACCATACACCAAATTCTATATCATACACCAAAGTTCATGAACCAAACCTCATACACCAAGTTTATGAACTATACCAAATCCCATACACCAAGTTTATGAACCAAATCTCATAAACCAAATCTCATGAACCAAGTCCATACACCAAGTTCATGAACCAAATCTCATGAACCATAAACCATATACCAAATTTCATACACCAAGTTCATGAATCAAATCTCATGAACCAAGTCCATACACCAAGTTCATGAACCGAATCTCTTGAACCATAAATCATATACCAAATCCCATACACCAAGTTCATGAACCAAATCTCATGAACCATACGCCAAATCCCATGAGCCATAGACCAAGTCCATATCCAAATCTCATGAGCCATACACCAAATCTCATACACCAAACCTTATGAACCATACATCAAATCCCATGAGCCATACACCAAGTTCATGAACCAAACCTCATGAACCATATATCAAATCTCATGAGCCATACACCATATCTCATGAACCATACCCAAGTTCATGAACCAAATCTCATGAACCATACACCAAATGTCATTAACCATACACCAAATCTCATGAACCATACCCAAACCTCATCATATCCAAATTTCATAAACCATACACCAAGCTCATGAACCAAATCATACCCAACTCTTATGAACCATACACCAAGTTCATATAACGTTTTCTACGGGCCAAGTTCATAAACTGAACCCAACTTCGTCATGAACCTTTTCCTTGCTCTAGCCCATATACATAGAGTGAAAATCAAATGCGAGATCGACTAATCCTAATATATATACTTAGGGCTAAATGAACCCCACCGCCTTAGCACATATAACTAAGGCAAAATCATTTCCAAACTGACAGAGTTTTAAACTATATACTTGGAACTCCGTCAAATCCAAATACAATCGAGCTCTAATATATGTACTTAGAGTTCATTCAAACCCGACTAGTCCTAACACATATACTCAGGGTCTAGTCAGCCTTTTGCTCTAGCATATCTACCTAGAGTGAAAACCATATTCAATCGAGCTCTAATACATATACTTAGAGTTCATTGAAATCAAACCCGACGAACCCTAACGCAATACCTTAGGGCTTAGTCAGATCCTCACTCTAGCACATATAACTAGAGTGAAAAGTATATTAAACTCGGTTAATCCTGATACATATACTTAGAAATTAGCTACTCTTTACCTTCGGGTAACATCAAATCCGACCCACCTCAATACACATACTTGGGTTTGGTCACATCTTCACTTTGGAACATACAACCAAGGTGAAATCAAATATAATTAGACTCTAAAACATATATATACTTAGAGTCTAATATCAACTAGATCCTAATACATATAGGACCTAGTCAATTTCAAATCCAACCGAATCCTAACACGTATATCCAGGATTCGGTCAATCATTCCATCCTCCTTATAAAGGTCTCTTAATCGAATGTGCCCCAATCTTCAGGGGGTAATTAACAATAGATGCTTGCGTCTATTGGAAGCCATGAATCCGCAATACCTGATACCCACATACATATAATACAAATCTGAATCATGAATACTATCCCACGGAAAATCTATAAGACCGTGCGAGGTGCGTCATTCGTGGTGGCAGACAATAGCATCTATTTCATACTACATGTGCTAGGCGACCAAATGAAGAAGATGAGTGAATGGGTCCCTACTTCCTCATCGTGTGAGTTCTTATAGACATCATTTTGAGGCGATGTCTCGCATATTTTAGATGCCCTTAGTGACTTTTGACTATGTCATTAGGTGAAAGAATTGATGTTGCTACTTTGGCGTGTTACCTACGGCTATGAGTGATGCGGCTTTACGGGGCATTGCTGGGAAAGCAATCAGTTCTCAACTTAGTGACATGAGGGCTCAAGGAAGACTAGTTGGATTATATTGAGACACTTTGACTCATTGTCGACAAGTTGTGTCGCTTCAGTATAGCGAAACAATCATGAGTATAGTGTTATGATGTGCACAATAGAGGTTAGCATGCTCTTTGAGGGATTAGAGATGCTGAACCTAATGTAATTCAATGGTCTAGGGCATCACGAGTCTAATATTCTCTTTTGAGGGTTGATGTCTCTATACTGGCCGTATGCGGTTTCTAGTATAGAGCTCCCAAAATGCAGGTTGACTCGGCGGTCGCACTGTTCATTTTCCTGTATGAATGTAATCAATAGTGGTGTAATGTTGAGGAAATGGTTATGATGACATCGATCCCGTTATGTGCGAGTGGGAGATGTTGGCATTCGGTTAAATCGAATCGGGTGCGCCCATGATCGGGCTCGATCCGATGGTTATATGTTGTCTAATTAGGTTAGGATTAACCTCGCTTTTAAATTGGAAAGCTAATTAGAGATAAATTCTAGTCATATTAGGATAACATAATATAAACCGATTTGGCCTTATCTTTACTTGCCCATTAGGATTTTAGAATTCCTTATAAATATACGGGCTATCTCTCATATGATATGAGACGAGACAAGAAAAATAGAGAGAAATCACATCCTCCATTAACCTATTGTTCTAGAGGATCTTGAACGGTGGATTAGAGATCGTGCTCATTTGTAGTTCGATCCACCGCGAGTTTGGAGCGATTGAAGACTTTCGAGGACGATCCAAGGACACGTGAATCAACCTCTTCGATCCGGGCTCATCGCGTTCTAGCGCGAATCGCTTCCGCAAAAAGGTACGAACCGAACCATACTTCCGCTGCGTTCTACATGCAATTAATTTGTACAACACTGTTCTAAGAAAGTTTTTCTTTTTTATTGAGACAAAAAAAAAAGATTTTTTTTTTCCGGTGATTTCATTATAACTACAAATAAAGCTCTATAGCAATGTTTTAATTTTTCACATAGACATGTAATATCAACCAAGTTGAACCATAACCTAAATCTAAAGAACACCGGAGAGTGGGGATTTGGATCCAATCGGATTAGTGCATTTTAGGGTTTCCTCAACACGTCTGGTTCATTGGATCTGTGCGTTTGTGAAATTAATAATTGGTGATTACTTTTTAATTATAAGTTTACTCCTAATTGTAAATTTTAATAGAGTGACTAAAATTAAACATTGTATAGTATGAAAAGCTGAAAAAAGCTCTTCAGTTACAAAATGCTGAAATTTAAGCCGCAATAGTAAGATATCGAAAAACCAAATTTAGATTAAAATTTTCCCCCAGAGCCTGTTTTTTTTTTTTTTTTTTTTTTTAGTTAGAGATAATTCTCACCTGGGGTTCATTTATTAGGATATGCTGTATGCAGTATATATATAGAAACAGAAGATACGAAGACGATATGTGTAGTATACGGTAGCCGTAATCATACGTACATACAGCGATGTGTCGTGCTCACGCATTAGCTGGAGATTCGTGCACGGATTGTGATATTAATTTCCGAGCCATGATCCCTCCGTTTTAACTACATCTGCATCCAGCAAACCCCCACCCCACCTCACTCGCCTCACATGTGCGGGTCACACGTGCCAACCTTTTCCTCCTTACAAATTTATTTACTAGACCTTGCTCATGAAACATGCAATAGACCTCTCACATGCACATTGCTATCATTCTTAGTAATAAGTAACGTTCATACGCAAATTTGAGAGTCACTTTATTTGAGGAGTTAGGATTCGATTTTAAAATCTGAAAAATATAATTTATAGTATAATTACTCTTTATGAAATATCTTAATATAATATTAAAAATTAAAATTTTTAATATTTGAATATTAGAATTTCTTTTTCATACCTACTAATCTATACAATTTCTTCATATTTGGGCAAAAACGTTTTAGATATTACAATTTTCATATGCAAACGATTAATGTTCTGTAGTTTTTTCGTACATAGTATTAAATTGCGTATTTTACAATGAATCGATTACAATATATTATTGATCTATGCAATTTCTTGATTATTTGGTAATAAGGTTTTTAGAGTTTACGGTTTTCATATGTGAACTATTAATATCCTATAATTTTCGTGTATAGTGTTAAATTATGCATATCGTAACGAGTAGGTTGTAATATGCTTTTTATAGTTCTATAAAAAATAGAAAAATATATCTCTATATACTTTTGTTTAAATTTTATCTTATCTACTAATATTAGATTGTCCTCTGGAGCAGGGACGGAGCTACTATTATACACACAATTAGGGGTGGCAATCCGGCTCGCCGTTCGCGAGCCAGCTCGTGTTCGGCTCGAAATGAGCTCAAGATCGGCTCGTTCGTTTAGTAAACGAGCCGAGCACGAGATGAGTTTTTCAGCTCGTTTAATAAACGAGCCGAACACGAGCTGTGGTCAGCTCACTCGTGTTCGGCTCGATAACAGCTCGAATATATATATTTTAGATTTATATAATTTATATATTTTATATTTATATATATAGATAAATATTTATATATATAAAATATATATTTTTATTATTTATTTTTACCAAATATTAAAATATAAAATTAAATTTAATTATAAAAAGACTCATTTATATACAAAATTTTAATCATTAGATTAAAATTTAATAGGCAAAATTTTATAAATTTATTTTTTATATATATCCAAACTTTTTTTAAAATTTATTATTCGTGGGTCAGCTCGTGAGCCAGCTCGTGTTCGGCTCGTTAATAAACGAGCCGAACACGAGCTGAATTTTTCGGCTCGATATTTTAATGAGCCAGCTCGTGTTCGGCTCGTTTATTAAACGAGGCTCGTTTATTAAACGAGCCGACCCCGGCTCGTTCGTGTTCGGCTCGTTGACACCCCTACACACAATGATTGGCCATAAAATTGTCATTTTTTTAAAAAAATATATAAAATGTCCTAATTATTATATAATAAACATTAATACTTTACAAATTTTATGGTCCAAAATAAAAATTTTCAGTAAAAAGTTTGTGTCTTATACATCGAGCTCTTCTTATAATTTACTTTATAATTTTTTTAAAGAGATATTATATTTTTTTGTCTCTTCCGAATCTAAATCTTGGCTTAGCTCCTTGAAGGTCCCTAAGAGGGTGTAGTAGATTATTCCCGATGGTGGACCAGGTTCAGGCAAAAATTTCCGTCCGTTTCTCAACTACTCTCGAGAGCCCCACACGTGGCAACAACAAGGGAGTGCATGGGCCGGGTACGTGGTTAAGGGATCCAGTGCGAACGGTGCCACGTGTGTGTCTCACTCCGCCACTCGTGTGAGACCCCCGCGGGCCCCACGTGTGGCCCCCACCCCCACCCCCCACGCCATCTCCTATTTGGATAGATTCGGATTATTCGGAGCGCGCGAACCCCCCTTCCCCACTCCCTCCTCTTTCGCTTTGTTAGTTTCCACTTTTTTTTTTCTTATTTATTAAAAATTAGAATATTCTGTAATTATCTTAATGTTAAAAAAATACATACAAATTCTCAATTTAAATTTTAACTATTTTTAAACTTAAATATTTTTAAAAATTGAAAAGATAAGCAACTGCCGGCGACGCGCGACATAGTGACACAGCGTGCTGCAGCAGTTACAGTTGGCGTGCATAAATCTGATAAAGCTAACCATGCATATAATAATTGGCTATTAATTTAATTAATAAAATATAGGGGAGGCCCAAGGTTTATTCATTGACACTTAGTATCGATTTTTGTATATAGTTAAAAGTTAAATTACTAGTTAATTAATTTAATTGATTAATTTATGGAAATTTTTATTTATTAGCTTAATTTAGTGAGAAGTTGAGGTGGAGCAGATGGTTGACACGTGGCGTGGATATTTCTACTACCCTCGTCGTTACAACAAACCTCAGCAGTTTCCTTGACTTGCATAACCAAGCCGTCCAAATTTAATTCCTTTCGAAACCATTACTTGGTAAGGAATAAAAGGGGGACTTAAGATCCCTCATCCACACAAAAAAACAAAAAAGCATTTAATAACTACTTTAAAATTTTGAATTAGATTTAATAATTTAATTTTTAAAGAATTGAGGAACACGGGGCCGAGATGATACACATAGTACCACCCACCAACACTGCTGTTCCCTAATTTCATTTAAATTATGTTTATTAGCTTCTTAGTTACTTAAATTAGTGTGAATTAATGTGAAAAGGGGTGGTTTCAATGCAGAGGAGGTGAAAAGTGAAAAACAATAACTGCATGCATTTTTATTTTTTTTGTATGTTTTTTCAGATGCATGAGTTTAGGAATAAGCGTTACAAAATCAAAAGAAATGTTGAGATTCCGCTCTCTCGCTAGTTAAATGGGGAAAGCAAAGAAAGGTATGTGAAACTTATTTTCATTAATTAGCAGAGTATAAATCACTCTTTCCATTCTCTCTCTCCTTTCTCTCTCTCCTTTTGTTGTGGGAAGCTGGGAAATTGTGTCTTTTGGTGGAGGATGCTTGTCACCTACTCTTTTTAGTTCCCACTCTCTTATACTTCTCCTAACCTCCCCTCTCTCTCTCTCCCCTTCTCACAAAGCAAAGTAATGTAAAAATAGATCCAAAAGAGAGAGAGAGAGAGAGAGAGAGAAGAGAAGCTCTTTATACTTCCACCACCACCACCAATACTACTACTGCTTCTGCTTCTGCTTAATGGAGAAGCACACTTGTAAGCTCTGCTCGCGCCGCTTCGCCAACGGGCGCGCCCTCGGCGGGCACATGCGCTCGCACGTCGTGAGCGCGGCGAAGCCCCTGCAGGTCTCGTCCGCCTCCTCCGCCTCCGCATCGTCGTCGCCGGAGGAGGAGGAGGAGGGAGGCGCCGCGGCGTACGTGCTCCGCGAGAACCCAAAGAAGAGCTACAAGCTCGTCGACCCGGAGTTCGCCGCCGCCGTCGCCGCCGCCGCCCCGGACGCCCCGGCGCTCTCCTCCTCCGGCGACGTCCTCGACCGCGCGAGCGACACCGAGTCCTTCCCGCGCGTCCAGCGCCCCCTCAAGCGCCGCCGCGCCGCCCCTCGAGCGCGCCGCGCCGCCCCGTTCCCGGACCCCGACCCGGGCAGCTCCTCCGCCGTCTCCAACGCCGCTTCCACCACCGTCGACGAGCACGTCGCCCTCTCCCTCATGATGCTCTCCCGCGCCTCCTGGCCCGCCGCCCCGAAACCCCGCTCCCGAACCCAAACTGAGGGCTCCGACGCCGACGCCGACGCCGACGCCGACGCCGACGCGCTGGCCCCGCCGCCGCCGACGCTGCCCCCCCGCCGCCGCCTCCGCCGCCGGTTCCAGTGCGGCACCTGCAAGAAGGTGTTCCGCTCCTACCAAGCCCTCGGCGGCCACCGCGCCAGCCACAAGAAGTCCCACGGCTGGTGCTTCCCCCCACCCCCACCCCCACCCCTACCTCCAACGCCGCCGCAAATTCACGTCCCCAGCAAGCTCCACGAGTGCCCCTTCTGCTCCCGCGTCTTCGGCTCCGGCCAAGCCCTCGGCGGCCACAAGCGCTCTCACTTCTCCTCCTCTTCCTCCTCCGCCGCCGCCGCCACTGCCGCCGCCGCTGCGGTCGCTCCCCCACCCACCGCCAATTACGCCGCCTGCTTCGATCTCAACCTCCCCGCCCCCTTCGACGACGAATTCGAGCTCTCCGCCATCTCCGACGCCGAGTTCGTCGCCAACCACCATCCTCCCAATTAATCCCAAGTAAGCCGATTCCGAATTCCAGTTCAAGCACAACTATTAATGTTCTTTTCTTTTTTTTCTTAATCTCCCCCCGAGATAATTAAACAGAGAGAGAGAGAGATTAAAAATCCAATCCAATCTTTTCCTGTGTTAATTTGTCCATATTAATACTCTCCTATTTAGTTAATCTACTATTTTTGAGCCATATTTTTTAGCTTAATTAATTTTGATGCATGTACATATGTTGTATTTTCCAGCTGTATCTTCCAACCCATCTTCTACTCCGTGTCTCTGTCCTTGGTGCCCACTCAACAAAAATAGACAGTATACGCATCAATTTAACTATCTTACATTTATTTATTCTATCCTATATGTGTGAGAAAACCAAGGTGGTGGGAGTAGTTATTGTTGGGTTAGCTTATAGTGACAACTTTTAGCTGTAGCACCGTAGCTTCTGTCCAAATTGGTGTGAATAAAAAGGAGAGAGAGAAAGAAAAAGAGCGAGGTCAGGTGTGCACACACTGTACTGCTGCTTCTGCTTCTGCTTGGGTGAAGCAGCAGCTGGTAGTGTATATTATTATTAGCAGCTTATTGCAAAAGCGCTTCTGATACCCACTAGTACTTGTTCTTTTCTAGGTTAGTTCATTCAACATTTTCCTCTTCTTTTTTTTCCTTGCTTCTCTCCTCTTTTGTAGGCTAGTGGGTCGATGCTTCCTCCTCCCCCAGCGGCCACGTCTCCCCACTATACGGCTTTATCTCATTGCCATAATACTACTCTTCTACATTAATATTATTGTAATTGTAATTAGTAGCGTTTTAGAATTGATGCGTTGCTGAACAAAGTATTATTATCTACTAAATAACACTATTTTTTTTATTAAAAAAAAAACTGAAGTTACTGTTTCATTGGTTAGTATAAAGTAATTAATTAATACGGAGATTAACGCAAATAATAATTAATAATTAAGGAATTAACAACCTCAGTGGTTATCGGGATTGAATTAAATGCTTGAGACGTGTAGCGTATTGGTCGGAAGCGTAGTATGCGGATTCTTCTAAAAGGTGGCGTGACCGGACCAGGATGTGGTTGGGCCGAGTCAATGCGTGGAATCGGGACCCTGGACCGGACCCGGTCCGCAGTGGACCCATCGCGTGGTCTCCCGATGGACGGCCCAGATGGACGTTTTATTTTCGAGTTTTGTTTTTGTTGGTATAATTTTTTTCGTTCCTTAATTTAACAAACTGGTGCACCACGTCACTCCATGCACCTTAGGAAAAAGCATAGTGAATAGTTACCATTAGTACACGGCATATTTTAACTATTCAATCAACTTCAATTTTCAAATTAAAATATATTGTAATTGATTAAGAAGATATGAGCATGTGAAGTTTCAAATTTAAATAATCAAAATGAAACTGTTACAAATGAGCTTAGTTTAGTAAGTTTTTGTAATTTCTCGAATCAAACCCAAATAAATTCTTATAATTTTATCCATATATAAACAGCCTTTCAAAAGATCAATATACTACCACCCTCTTGAGTCAAAAGATTTTAATATAATGGCTATAAATCGAAATATTTATTATAGTACTGTTTTTAGTTAGTAGTTAAATAATTTGAATCTCTATTTTATGTGGTATTATTTTGTTTATTAATAGAGTTGTAATTTGGTTTCAGGTCCGCGGTTTTAGTGTTGGGTTTTGTCAATTTTGGCTGATATGATTATGATTTTAGATATATTTTTCAAATTTGAACTGTTACAGTTTTTATTTCAATTTAGGTTCAATTTCAAATTCGGTTGTCTCAAGAATAGAACTGAATCCGATCCATTAACATCCCTAACTAGTTGAGTAGCACAATTAAAAAACAAAACAAATACTATACAGCTTCTTTAAAAACACTCTTTTACTGTACCTGAATCAGAGGTTTTACAAACTGTTTCTCAATCTATATATATATTTCATGATAAGACATAAAGATGGTTGTCAATATATAATAAATAACACAAGCTTTGCTCATGAACGCTTTGGTGTGTGCTCATTTTCCACAAGTGACCTGGGAATATAAAGAAGCATTCACATGGTGTGTAGGGCACCATCTAGCTAGGGAGAGCTTTTGCACTTCCTAATAAGTAACAGCATTCATGTTGCTATCTTAATGGTGCAAAAAAGCGATTTTTTATTTGGTAGGTTAATTTCATCATGCAATTGCTATTGCTTTTCAAGGAAGCTAGTGAACAACCAGATCTTAAGTATTATAACCCACGCATCGTAATTATTCATTTTCACAATTTGTCTTGCCATGAAGTTTCTCTTTATTAAAAAATTATATATAAATATCGCCACTGTCTAGAAAAGTTTGTTGGTATCTCAGATCGCTGATCAAGATGTTGGGGGTAAAATAAGTGGCTAGCGACAATGGCACAGTTGGTTGGTATGTCGATTGATCTTTTTAAACAAAATGACTCAGAATAATCTTAACACATTTGCTAAGTAGCATATACATATTTATACAGATATTGCATGAAAAACTCATAAAAGACTGAGAGAAGAGATAATAGATTAGGATGTAGTGCATTAGAAATCGTTACACGCAAATTGAAACCACAATCTCATGGAGTTGGAATTGGAACCACAATCTCATGGATCTGAAATCGTTGTTGACTTTGGAAGGTTTTGATTGAAGAAAAATTGAAGACCCTTTTTGTCAGCATATGATGATGTGGAGTTGACTCTCCATTCTCCAACCACTCAAAATTTAAATGGTCTCAAAATCATGGGGGGTGGAGGGGTAGAAAAGTCAAATTACAAACAGGTCAACATGTTATTGAATATTGATGATTCATTAATAGGGAGGTTGCCTAACAGTTAGGGAGATCATGCTGTAGAACCATCTATACTGAACTAATTGCACTGATAGTGCCTTCGAAAAAGGAAAGCATTAGGATACCATTTCGCGTACGCAAATCTAATTTGATTTCACACATCAATTTCCCGAAGAAGAAAGGAAAGAAAGAAAAAAAAGAAAAAAAGATTTCACTCATACTAATTGTATTTCCCCATCTTTAAGAATGATCAACTAAATACAGTGCTCGATACCGACCGTCTCTAGCGCAAGTGGCAAAGAACTTGGTGGTTGGTATCCGAGGTCCCGAGTTCGAATCCTAGTTGATTCATATTTCCAGCTAAGTTTATTTTTTAAAAAAATAAACGAAACGGAAAGTATGCTACCTTTCTCTCAAAATATATATATATATATATATATATATATATATAAAATTTTGGTTAAATTCTTTAAATGAAATTATTGGTATTCCAGTAGTATGACACATGGATAGGGTATAGAATTTTTTTAAAAGAAAAATAGCATATTATTTGTTCAGTTTTAAAAAATAATTTTAG
Organism: Puya raimondii; assembly: GCA_016920855.1. Taxonomy (NCBI): domain Eukaryota; kingdom Viridiplantae; phylum Streptophyta; class Magnoliopsida; order Poales; family Bromeliaceae; genus Puya; species Puya raimondii. The sequence continues at coordinate 105,066,585 of JABWPP010000050.1, read as the reverse complement.
TTTAAAATATAAAGCAATAAATAGACTTCGAACTTAAAATTTCAAGTACCAATCATTAAATTTTTTTTGCCACTTGCACTAGGAACAGTCGGTAAGGGATCATAATTTTGGGAAATTCTAGATAGATTTGGGACAAAACAGTAATTCTTAAAAAAGTGAAAAAAAAAATGTTGAAGAGAGAGGATTGAATCATCCAGCCTGCGCTGCCCAACAACCTTTACTGGGCTTTCCATATTTTCTTAGAAACATTATTTCCGTGTTTAGTGAGAATTTTCTGTTTTTAACTTTTTATTTGATTCTATTTTTTGATTATTGGGTTAGATGCAGCTTCAGTAATTAATATAAGTAGTTTTATCTTCTCCATCCACTATCTCATAACTTATTGATTGTGCGTCTCTACTTTCGAATCTTATAATGTGAAAAATCAACCACCTTGGTAATAGAATATCAGAACCAGTTATTATCCGTGCTCAACACAGTTGGCAACAAATTTGATGGTTGATATTCGAGATCTCAAGTTCGAAGCGAAATTACTTCATATTTTGAGTTAAATTTATTTTTTTAAAAAAAATTAATTAGATATAAATTATAATTAGATCAAATTAGGGCACTTGGGTATCCAACACAATGTTCTTGGAAAAAAGGTGAAGTGTGAGAAAGAGCATTTGCATGTGCTCTCAAATAGTTAATCATTTCGCCTCAAATTTTACACATCTTTTCACCACCCACCACCATGTGGATTTTTATTTTTTTCCCCTTTCCAATACTGTAAACTACAAAGTTATGCTACTTACTTTCAACAACCTAAAATACATTTTGCCGTTGATAAACGAAGAACTTATTTTGTACGCATAAATTTTTAGGCAGGACTCATTTCGTACGCATGAATTTCCTGCACATTTGTAGGAAACAACACTTCTCTGCTGCTATCAAGTGGCATAATCTCCGTACACCCAAATCTTGGATGGAGTTTTACTGTACATTACGATTTCGCATTAACCCAGCAGTTCTAAACTAAGAGCCAGTTTGGTTTAGGGGATTTAAAATTTTCATTGAGAAATAACTTTAAAAAAAAAATCAGGATAGAAATTATGTTTTGCGTACATATTTTTATTTGGTACATATTTTAGAAAATGCCCCCCCAAAACAAATACTCTCTTTGTGTTGGGCCTTCATATTTTATCTGTAGAATTTAGATTGTTTTAGGCCAAATTAGGCAAATTTTAGCCCAGTGGAAACCCAAGGTTTAGACCCAAGGCTAAAATCCAGCCCAAATGTAGCCATATTTGAGCATCAGCCCGGCCCATTATTTTAGCCCCTGAAAAATCTGCTTACATTCTGGGCCTTAATTATGGCCCGAAAAGATCGTAGATCTTGCTAATTACTTCAACTAGGGGTGACAACGGAACATAGGGGGTGTTTGGCCTAGCTTTTCAGAAGTGATTCTGAGCCCAAAATCACTTCTGAGCTCAGTAGAGCGTTTGGCAATGACTGTTGAAAAATCTGATTCTGCTTTTCAGAATCAGAAAACTGATTTTGAAGGCTTCAGAATCAGAAACAGAAAAAAACTGCTTCTCCAAAACTGATTCTGCTTTTGGACTCAAACTTCAAATTTTATTTTCATTTTAGATTCAAAGTATAAATGTAACTTTAAATTTAAATTTTGAAATTTTAAATTCATATTCATATTTTTAAATTTCAACTTTTTAAATTTAAAATTTAAAATTTAGATTTTAAATTTTAAATTTAAGTTTCAAATCTCAAACTTTAAATTTTAAAATTCAAATTTTCAAATTTTAAATTTAAGATAAAATTTAAATTTTGACATTTTAGATTTTAAAACTTAAATTTAAAAATTTGAAAATATAAAATATAAAATTACAAGTTTTAATTTTCAAATTACAAAATTCAAAATTTAAATTTTAAAATTTAGATTTTAATTTTAATTTTAAATTTCAGGATTTAAAAATTCAAATTTTAAATTTTAAATTTATTTTGTCCAAATTTAAAATTTAAAAATTATAATTTTAATTAAAATTTAAAATTTTAATTAAAATTCAAATTTTAAATTATTTTAAAATAAAATTTAGTAAAAATATTAATATATGCAAACATCAGAAAATTTTTGCCAAACAACTTTAGAAAATCACTTCAGAAAAATCACTTTTATTTAAACTCAACCAAACGCTCTACAGCTTTTCATCAAAATCACTTCTCCAAACCAAAATCACTTCTGCAGAAATTACTTTTCCAGAAGCTAGGCCAAACAGGCCCATATATGGATTAGATAGTGCACAATCCATATCAATATCCACATATTCACATCGGATGCAGATACGGATTTAGATATGTTATACGGATTTGGAAACGGGTCGAATAACAAACAAATAAAGATGCGAACTGAAAGGCTGGAAAATGAATTAAAAAAAATCATAGAGAAATTGAGAAATCGAGAGAAAAAATAATGTCAAATATAGGCTCAACATAAATGTTACATTCGAAGGGAAGCAGTCATTCCGAATCCCGAATACGAATTTGGAAAAAATTTCCCAACTCGCTATCCAAACCCAAATCCTAGACGGACGGTAAAATTCTAACCCTGATAATTTTCAAATTCAGAATCGGATCGGATCGGATAATTTCTGACCAACTAAACCCGATAGAACCAGTTGGGCCGTGAGCCCACTACACGTGACTTAATATGTGCGGCGGATACCCACTAATTAATTAATGCTCACACTTGTGTGAATGCAATTGCAGCATTCACTCTCCACATTATTTATAGTCACGTTTCTCGCCCCGCGACTTTACCAAAAAGCTAAAAAATTACGACTTAAATGCATGACACGTCTCTCGACATTATATTATTTTTATATCTTAAAAAATATATCTTTACTTTGAAACCACAACTACTACCTAAATTGCACGTTCCTGTAAACTAAATTAAAGATTTATAGTTTGGGGCGTTGGGTAGGTTTAATAGCATGGTAGGTATTGGCCGTTGAAGTTAAACTTGCACTTCAAACACTCCCTTCCTCTAATGGGGCGGGATTTAATTACAAATATAATATAATTAGTACTACATGCAGTTAGAAATGTAATAGTTACCGACCGTCCCTAGCACAAGTGGCGAAGGGCTTGGTGGTTGATACCCGAGGTCCCGAGTTTGAATCCTAGTTGATTCACATTTTCAGCTAAGCTTATTTATAAAAAGAAATAAACGAAGCGGGTAGCGTGCTACCTTTCTCTCAAAAAAATAAAGAAAAAAAGAAGAAGAAATGTAGTAGTTAAAATTATATGTATATTATTTGGTTGGATGTAGTAGAAAATTCTGCAATTATAGATAAATTGTCTGGTTGTAGTTGAGGATTATATTTACGAACTTCGATCACTTCAGTTTTAGATGGTGATATTATCTTCAATATAGAAAAATATATATTTTTAAATTTAAAAATAATTAGAAAGATAAGTTTATCTTTTATTAAAATTATTATCTTCAACTATTGCAGTTATTAATGGCGAGGTCTGAATTTTGCAATGTAGGTTAGAACTGCAATAAATTTAGGCGTAGTTTCAGCTACTATAATTGAGTCTTCTTCTGTAGTTTCAAATGCACTAATTGGATTGATGAAATGTATTAAATTAATCATTGAATTTGAATCTATATGCAGTTATAATTGTAGTGCAATTATACATACATGTGTTACTCTTCTTGTTGTAGAGATTTTTTTTTTTTTTAATGCGTGGTTGATGCAAAATAGGGTGACAAATATTGAGAAGGTACATGAACTAACATTTAGATAATCATATGAGGAGAAGTTGTATGCTTTTTATTTTAGTTACACTTTTCATCCTACAGCAAATTTTAACTAGCTACTTACATAAAATTAAGGGCTCTATATATTAACTTACTGTGTAGTGAAACCTTACATAATTCTTTTCTTCTGCATCAATTTACAAACATTTATATATATGTGATAGACATGATTCATAAAATCAAGGGAAAAAAAAAATCCAACCATATGGATACATATATAATTTGTAAAATAATATAAAAGATGTTAAAGTACGTATATATGGTCCTGTTTAGACTTTAGTGTCGTGTTTATTTTAATATTTTTATTAAATATTAAAAATTAAAAATTTTATACATTAAAAATTGTAGCAATGGATAATGGATTACCTGCGGTCCTTGCATCCAAAATCTTTACTAACAATAAAAACTAAAAATTTGAAAGTAATTTCTTTAGCTTCAAACTTTTTTAAAAAAATGTCAGGTTAACTTAACGAGATGAATTATAAGCTAATTAGCAGCTATAATAACAAAATATTAAATTATAAAAAATTAGTGTTTAAGAAGGTGGAGAAACGACAACGGTCTCTTTTGTTTTGGACTCGCCACGTAGAAGGGCCCAAGAAATTACTTAATTTCCTTACTTTGGAATTTAATGAAACGGACCGTGGAGGGGAGTGCACACCCGCCTCCTCTACTTCCCACTCAATCCGCCCCATTATTGTTCACTCACCCTTCAAAATACTAATTACCACGTAACATGGGCCATACACAAACTAGACCCTCACAACACCCTAACACACCAACATAGATATATAATTTTCCATTCTTGCTTTAAGGATCACAATTTAGCTAGGTGCTGTAGTTCACCACGGAGCGGTAGGTCGCGCCGGGGCACCACCCGGCCGGGATCACGTTCTTCGCGACGAGGGTCTTGTCGGATTTCCCCGACGTCAGTCGCAGCGAGAACGGCGGTCGCAACGTCGGACCGGAATTCAGCCTCCAGACGGCGCCCCACGACTGCTGCATCGGAATCCACGCGCCGCCCTCCTGCATGAGATCGACTGCCGCGAGGTCGCCGTCGCCTCCCTCGTACTCGATCAAAACGGCCAAGTAGTTCGGGTTCGAACCTCCGTCCACATGGAAGGCGACGTCGATCCCGTGGTAGTTGCACTCCACTCTACAAAACAAACCATGGAAACACATAATATATATATGTTTTTTTTTTCAAATATTAATTTAAATCTGATATTCTAGCTAGTTCGGTGTAGATTCGCACCTGTTGTACTGTATTTGGATCCTTCCGGCGTTCCGAAGCTGATCGGCTTGGCCGGGCCTCGCCATGGCTCCGAATGCGGTACCGCTCATGTCGAAGTGCGCGGGTTCGTCGAGGCAGGGCCCGCCGGGGCATTCGTCGGTGACTACAATGGTCACCGGGTTCTCCGAACATGCCGCATTGCCCGTGCATTTCACCTGTTGTATATTCAGTTAGACATATATAAGACGTAGATGTTATAATTGAGTCATTGTTTCAAAAAAACTTAAGTTTTTAGAGAAGAACGGTTATTTTTCCGGACCTGATAACAAGCCCCGCAACCCTTTCCGGACTTGAATACAGAAGGGCTTCCCGCGGTTATCATTGATGAGAATGGCGGCTTATCGACCGCATCTTGGTACCCACATGCACCACCTATACATACATATATGCACGTACATTGTGTGAGAGAGATCATAAGCTACATACATATATATAGATATACAGATGATGTACATATTTATATATACCGTCACTTCCTGCTCCAAATGGGCTTCCGTACCAGGTGGCTCCACCACTAGACCAAGCTGAGGGGTTGGTATATGTATAGTTCGAGAGCTTCTTTGGGTGGAAACCAACACAGGGATTAATGAGTGAGAGCGAAAATAATGAGAGAATAAGGAGAAAAATAGAAGAAGAGAAGAGGTGAGGAAGAGGAGCCATTGTGGCTTATACTCAGCAAGGAGAAGTGGTGGTTAAGTTGTGTTGCAAATAGGCGATAATTGAGGGGGCTATTTATAGCCATGTAGTGTGGGGAATTTAGTTTTTATTTTTATTTTTATTTTTATGACGTGTCAACCGTAAAAAAGTATGTGTCACATGGGTTAGGGGTTTCACATGGGGCTAACACCCTCGGTCACATGAGCATTTGGCTCCATTTGGAAATATAGCATTTATGTGTTTGAACTTTGAACTCGTGATTATTGTACTTAGTACTGAACTTAAACTCGAGACCTAACGCTTGGATATTCAATAGTTATTTTAAGTAGTTTTGATTTGGTTTCTGATTAAATAGGCTTTAATAAAGATTTATTGAAAAGTTTACTAGGAAGATTGATTGGGCTTCTCGAAAAAAAAAAACTTAAAAAAATGTATTTAAATCATGTATTTGTCACTTAAACGTAATTATACTTCATCTTTGAACGTAAGAAAATAAGGATTCTAATATCTTTATATAATGATTGTTTTATTTCTTCACATGCAAAATGGCTCATTTTTTTCAAACACAGTTAAAAGGTCACTTTAGAATAAAAGCAGCTTCTTCTTTTTTTTGGGAGCTACCTGAAACTAAAACAAAATTTATGTACAAATTCAATAAGGAAGATCTGTAGAATTTAAACAAAAAAATTATAAGGATTGAAGTTTTATTTCAGGACAGTGTAAGGACTCTCTTAACATTTTACCCTCAAACAAAAGAGGAGAGGCAGTTTTTCTAGTTATGGTGGGGCCCGCCGTGGACAAATTACGGCACGAGATTTGAGGCAATCGGTCCCGAATCTCGGGTCGTTGAAAGCGAGGCCTCCGCCTCTCCCCGCCTAAACCGACCCGTTGATGGTCGATTCGGGCCGTTGAACCCCACCGTGGGGCCCACATGAACGGCTCAGATTCACCCCGATCCAACGGATCAGATTCGGCCGTTATTCGGTGGTTTATCTATAACCGAACCCGTAATCTTCGGCGAGTTTTATTAAATTTATCCGCGACATTCTGGGGTGCCTTTATTACTCCTTAATAAAGAAGCTTAAGGCTTAGATAAACGTGACATTGTTAATTAAACATATTTTGACTAATTGTTGCGATAATAATTATTCATTAAAGTACATATAAAAATATTTTTTTTGTCTTAAAGAACAAATTGGATGCAATGAGGATATATCGATAACTAGTTACTCGGTTGTTGAGTTGTATTTTATTGCTTTTTTTTTTTTTTGAGAAAGAGGTTGCAAGTTACCTGTTTCATTTATTAAGTAATATGAATTAAGCATACAGGGTGGAAGCAGCTAAGGCCTCCGAGTCAGGGCAAACAAACGAAAAAAAAGGAAGAGTAAGTATCAGAACAGACAAAATAGAAAAATGAAGAAGAGGAGAAGACAGGACATTGAAGAGTCCGGGGGCCTGGGTGAGGCTCAGGTCAGGTCGGTCAAAGAGTTTAGCAGTATCCTGATACGTTCAAGAGCCCAGAGTTTAGCAGTATTTTATTGCTAGTTGCGAATCACAATGACTAGTTAGAAGTAATAACGTGCCATTTTTTACGCAAACAAATGTATAGAAGACGAGTGGTTGTTACAAAGTCGTGTTCCACCTCGCCACCATTAAGAGAAAGCGAAGATTAAAGATAAGTAGAGTGCCTGAGCGAATTTGATATGATCCGTTTGATTTGGTTTATCCGATATAGTTTTCGCAAATCGGGTGAGACCCGATATTATTCGTTGGTGCCTAAGCAAATCTGGTCTGACCTGTTTGATCTAATTTGCCCGACCTGGTATTTGCAAATCGGGTGAGACCCGATATGATTTGTTGGGCTAGATTAGGCATCCGAAATAAAAGTCCAAAAAAATATTGGCTTGGCCCTTTTGAGCTGGTGGGCGAAGATGCGTCAAATGAAGAGGCCCATTATTGGATATAAAAATATATTGTTCGTTATATTATCTATTTTATTTACTCAATAAACTTATCCATTTAGTAGGCTAGCTAAGTGGATGTGGTATGCACGTGCCCATCTAAAAAAACACATTAAGTTTTATAATTTTTATTTCAAATTCATACTTTTTAATAATATATCATCCAAATAGCGTAATATATATCACTAAATTAAAATTAAATTTTAATTTAAGATTCTATAGCAAATTTGTTGATTGTGGTGCACCGTGCATCGGAAAGCAACAGCAGGGAGAGAGAGAGAATTAGCGCATAAATTCAACTAATGAGAAAAAATTGAAAACTATGAGTTTTTATAAGAAAAAATTATTGACCAATAATATTTCGAGTTTAGACTTACAGGGATATTTTTGAAATGTACAATGACAGATTTTTTATTTGACATCCATTATATTAGATCTAGTGGTTGAGATGTAATTTATTAAAATTATTTTCAAAATAGGACTTTCAAATCTATAGTTATTAGTGATAGAATCTAAAATTAATGGATGGGGTTATTTTGAATGGAGTGGTATTAGATTTGAAAAAAAGAACAATTTTGGAAAAAAAAACCTCCAACAAATTCTCTCTATTTTAATATCTTGAATGGGATAATCAAATCCAGTTTTTAAGTTATTTTTTTAAAATGAGATAAATTGTATCATGGGTGAAAATATACTATCCTATCAAATTATGGATGCCAAGACTCTTCAAAAAGTAAAAATCGAATTCCTTTGCTTCTAATAATACAAGAAAAATTTTGTACTGAATTTCGGTATCTAAATAGGGTCTTATTCAAAAAATTTATAATATATGATAGATAATGAATGTGATCAAATGTCTGGAAGAGAATAATTTATTTGATCTTCAAATTATTCTTTTTATAATATGAGATATATTATTCTACCAATTCATAAATATTAAAATCTTTCAAGAAGCAAAAATCAAACTTTTTACTTTCAATCACAGAAAAAAAAAAAAAAACAATCTTCATATAGAATAACTCATCTTTAGACAATTTATTCTTCGTTCAAACAAAATCTAAACAATTGATAGCGCTTGGCCCCAGCTAGTGCTCAATTACTAACTCAAAAAAAAAAAAAAAAAATGCTTACTTGGACTGGCGGAGTTTGCTGAAAATTTGAAAGTGCATCCCGCCACAAACTTGAAAATGCTGCAGGCCGTAGTACTCTCTGGTCGCGAGCTGCACTGCACCTCCCCCCTATTCTACATTGACAATTCATCCTACTTAATTGCTTTGGCCATAAAAGTAAAATCCACTCTTTTAATCTAAAATAAATAAATATTTATATATATATATATGTGACTATTGTTGCAAAAAAAAAAAAAATTATATATATATATATATAATTAGGCTGGAATACTATTAATAGTACCAGGCTATTGATGCTATTAATTTTTTAGCCATTGGATTGAGAAATGTGCGGTTAGAATGATGTGGGCCTTCTAGGTTGAGTGGGTGGTTGGTTGAATAAAATAATCTAACGGGTAAAAATAATTAAAGGGTTAAATCTAACGGTTGAGAATTCGATAGCAGCAAGCCCTTGGTGCTATCGATAGTATCCCAGCCGGACTCTCTCTCTCTCTCTCTATATATATATATATATATAGAGTTGGGCTTCTATACTATCCATAGTATAGAAGCCCTTGTGCTATAGTGTTTTTAACCATAGAATGCTTCTTGAGATTCGTGCAAGGTAGTGAGGGAATTAAATAGGAGAGTTGCTCTAACGTCCGTTAAGAGAGAAAAAAAAGCAAGAGAGAGAATCCCAATCTCTTCTCATATCTCTCTCTCTCTCTTTCTCTTTCTCTCTCTCTCTCTCTCACCGAACACCCCACCCCATTTCTCGCAGAACCGAGCACCCCACCTCTTCAAAATCTAAAGTGCCATTTGTACCCTCTAATTTATGAATTTATCTCAAATCTCCCCGCAATGAATTTTCTTAAGCTTATTTGGATTAAAAAGATACTAGATACTAATTTAGTTAATTAAATGACGATTTTACCTTCTACTATTTCTTGTGGGGTAAAATATTGATGCATTTCTTTTTTTGGTTTTGAATATCGATTTTAATTTTACAACCTATAGCATATTTTTTAATTCTTTATTAAATGCGTGATCTATCACTTTTATTTGATTAGTTTTTTTCTTAAAATATATTTTAAATTATAGAAATGGGGTGGAGTGTTCAGTGAGAGAGAGATGAGAAGAGATTGGGATTCTCTCTCTTGCTTTTTTTTTCTCTCTCAACGGACGTTAGAGCAACTCTCCCATTTAATTCCCTCACTACTTTGTACGAATCTCAAAAATCATCCTATGGTTAAAAACACTATAGCACAAGGGCTTCTATACTATTCATAGTATAGAAGCCAAACTCTATATATATATATATATAGAGAGAGAGAGAGAGAGAGAGAGAGTTTGGCTATTATACTCTTATAAGTATAAATCTCTATACTTATAAATTTTCGGCCATTAGATCTACCATTTTGACCATTTTCATTCGTCAGATTATAATATTCAACCAACCATCCGCTCAACCCTAAAAGACTATCATCATTCTAACCGCTCATCCATTTATCTAACGGTCGAAAATTTATGAATATAAAAGGTTTATACTCATAAGAGTATAGTAACCCTACTCTCTCTCTTTCTATATATATATATATAAGGTGTTTAAGGAGGCTTTATATATTTAACCACTAATTTGCCCTTTATCATAGAAGGTTTGCTCTTTTATTGGCTTAATCATTGAAATTAGGAATAGTAATGATTAGATTCTGAGACATTTGAAAAGTTGATCTCATTACGTACCTAAAATTAAGATTCAAATTAATATGCGTCATTCACGGATTCATCACATGGTCGACCAGTGAACGTTCTCTGTAATTTAATATCATAACCCTGAAGATTGTTGTCAAAATTATAATTATATTTGTTATGTGACAAAGGTCTCACTCTCACGCTTGAGCACAACGGTGAGATCAACTTTAATTAAAAAAAAAGATAAAAAAAGAGAAAAAAATTGCAATCCAGACAAGAGATCTAGAGGAAAGGATTAATCTAGAGGACGCTCCCCATTGGGCACGTACTTAACATTTTCTTCATTACTCTTGAAAAGCTGATGCACCATAGAATAGTATTTTTAATATTTATATTAAGTACTTTCTCTTATATCTGAGTTTGAAACTCTTTGATAGGTCTAAGATGTAGGTTTGAATTAAATAAATTTTTTTTTAAATGAGACTTAGACTTGGTGGATTCAAACTTAGGCTGCGTTTGGTTCGGGTATAAGTAAGAACTGCTTATTCTAATGATAAGTACAAATTTCGGTATAAATAAGAACTAGACCAATTTTACGTTTGAATGAAAATCGAGTTGCTCATAAAAATAAGATAAATAGTATTTGGATGGTTAGATTGTAACAAGAGGAATAAGAATTATAATTTTAAATTAAAAATATTTTATCTAACTAATTAATATCAAAATATTAATTAGAAATAATTTAATAAATTTATTAGTATGAATATTGTATAAGATAATAAAAATATATTAATTAATTAATTAAATATAAAAAATAATTTAGATTTTTTAGTTAGTTAGTAAATTATTTTAGTTAGATAACTAGTAAAAAAAAGTAATTAGATTAATATAAATATTAATAGTTGATCAATATAAATATTAGTTTATGGATAAACACATTAAATTATTAATAATTAATTAGCTAATTAATTATAAATAATAAATTAATTAATTATTTTATTAATTAAGCAATGAATAATAATTTTAATATATTAATTATATTAATTAATGATTTAATACTATAATTAAAATTAAATTTAGACTTTAATTAATTTTGTTCTCATTTTGGAACAAGCTTGTTCCAGAAAAAAAGAGTGGAAGAACAGTTTCAGACTTATACTGAATTATACCAGCTTATTCTAGTGATCCGAAAATTACTGTTCTCGAATACCAAATACAATGTTTGGGAACAAAGTGGGGAACAAGGGCTTATTCTCCCCTGGTTCCGGAACCAAACGCCCCCTTGACGTGGACCGATGATTTGCGTTTGAACCAAATAGAAAAAAATTAAATGGAACTTGAAGATTGATGGGGTCCTAACTGACGATTTGCAAAAAAAAGAAAAAGAAAAAACTATTTATAGTAAAAAATTTAAGCTACCAAAAAATAATATTTTAATATTTAAGTTGAATATCATGTGTGGCGTCGATATTTATTATGGTGCTTCTCATAAGACTAGGTTTGAATTAAATGAAAGAAATTTAAATGAGACTCACGCTTAGTGGATTTAGACTTGGAAGAACATTAATATTTAATACTCCTCTCACTTCTGGGTTTTTTAATAGACCCCTGATTTGTGCTTGAATTTAATAGAAAAAAAGTAAATAGGACTTAGGAATTAATTGATGAGATCCAAATTGAAAAGCAAAAAAAAAAATATTTATCATCAAAAGTTTAAGTTACGGGTGAAACTGTGTTTTAATATTTATGTTGAATATCATGTGTGGTTAATTATTATACAGTTTCGGCATTTATTGCAAACACGACACTCTCATCTACAAGCATTAATTGGTAGCTCAAACTACTCCAAAATTTCCTTTATCAATGGGCCCTGAATAGATCCGAGGCAAACTCGAGTCAGATCATAAAGGATTATTGTCTCCTTTATTCTTGGTTCGGGTCCATTGTCACGCGCATTGTCCCCTTGTAACCTCCTCACATGAAACACTTAATTATTTAGTTCGTTACACTATTTCTTTTCTCAACTAACAAAAAAATTTAAAAAAATTTAAAATTGAAACGCACATGCTTATGATAACGACCAGTGGAGGGGATAGCATCAAACGTTGCCTCCTCTTCATCCACCGTCGCATTTCATCATAATAATTATATTAAAATAAAACACCATATTACACTTCCACTGTTCCACCACACCAAGCTAGTAGTAATTACTAAGGATCACACATTAATTTAGACCCTTAATACATAACCCCTTGTAAATCTCCAACACTGGATAACTTAAAATAGTGCTTCTTAGGTGATACAATATTTGATCACACACACTTTTAAGTACTGTAGTTCACAATGGACCTGTAGATCTTGTTCGGTTGCCAATTGGCCGGAATCACGTTGCGCGCAACAAGGGTGCGGTCGGAGGTGTCGGTGGTGAGCCGGATCGAGAACGGGCCCTGCAACGGGCGGCTCGAGTCCAACCGCCAGATCGCGCCCCACGACTCCCTCATCGGAGTCCATGCGTTGGAGTACGTGGACTGCGCTGACGACGAGGATTCCATGACGTCGACCGACCGGAGATCGCCGTCGCCGTCCTCGTACTCGACCAGGATCGCAAGGTAGTTCGGGTTCGAGCCCTGCTCCACGTGGAAGGCGATGTTCCGGCCCGGGTATTCACACGGCACTCTGTAAATTAATAAAGCGAAGTTGATTAGTAAATAAGCGTTATATATATACAGTTCTTCATTATGTTATTGGTCCATGTTGATTCTGTACCTATGTTCACAAAAATAGTACAATTTTTTTTTTCTCCTTTCTTTTTTAATCCAAGGACCAAATAACTACCAACAACTGTCACAACGTACAGTTTTAAAATTTGATGTACAACCTAAACTACCATTGTATATTTTGATTTTCTTTTATTTTTTAATTTTTTTTGAAAAGATTATTATATATATATATATATATATAGTTACCGAGTAAACTGGACGGGGAGAATTCCGGCGTGGCGAAGCACATCCTCTTTGCCGGGCAACGCCATCGACCCGAACAAGGTCCCGCTCATGTCGAAGTGGTAGGTCTTGTCGAGGCAGACGCCGCCGAGGCACGCGTCGGTGATGATCACAGTCGACGGTTTTCCGGAGCACGCCGGATGGCTGGTGCACTTCACCTGAATATGTCCAACACAATCAATTAACTTACAAGTAATTTAATGAAACCAAAAACAAAAAAATGTGTATAAATATGAAGTTTTAGCTAGCTAGTAGTTTAGACCTTATAGCACGAGCCACATCCCTCGCCGGATTTGAACAGAGCAGGGTTTCCACATGAAGTCATGGATGAGAAAGGAGGGAGATTCACATTCTTGTAGCCACATCCACCGCCTACATAAAAACAGTCACATTTGTAACTAAACTTGTAACATTAACCACATTTTCATACAATTTATACAGATGAAAAATTACCATTATCGTCTGGGCCGGCACCGGTGGGGCTACCGTACCAGGTGGCGCTAGCGGTGTTCCAGTTCAATGCGGCTTCGGACGTGGAGAAGTTGAAGCTTTTGGGCTTAAAGCAGAAGCAGGGGCTAACAAGCAGAACCGAAACCAGAAAAACTAGTGAAGAGGAGCCACTGAGAGAAAAAGCCATAGTGTGAAATGGGTCTCTTTACTCTTTAGAGAGAGGGAATGATCAAAGAATAGCTTGGTGGGTGCACAAAGTGTGGATTCTAAGGTGGTATTTATAGCACAAAAGGGAAAAAGAGTGAGACATATATTAAAAAAAAAAAAAGTTAATAAAAAAGAAAAGGGTTAATTGCATACAAGATTTCCGCAAACATAGTGAATTATAAATATACCCCCTGTAAAGTTCAACTTTCATAAATTATCCCTACAAAAATCTTAATATTTATAGAAATGTCCCTGCCGTTAGAATTCGTTAGAAAAATTTACTTAACCATAGGTTAAATACTTTACCCTGATTAATTTTTGACATTTTTATTCATCTTATATTATATTGTTATAACTTTTGGAGAGATATATTTGTGATGATAAAATTGGAAATATAAACAGTTTTCTAACAGTAACAAATCAGAGAGACATATCTGAAAATATTAGGACTTTTGTAGGGATAACTTATAAAAGTAGAACTTTACAGAAATATATTTATAATTCATTATGTTTGCGGGGACCTGCATGTAATTAACCCAAAAGAAAACTACCCAATCTTGTGGATACATTAATTAAATTTTGTGGTTGGAATCAATTAACTAACTAAAGGTCAGTTGCTGGAGCCCACGCACACTATGATTTCACATGGCGGTGATGGGCCGCATCGAAGCAACCACCACGTTGTGCAGCGTCGGAGCTAAAGCCCAGTCACATGGCTCGGGAACAGAACGTGGGCCCCACCACATTAAATTGATTCGCGACTTGTGGAGTGTGGATTTTTGTTTTTTTTTATTTTTTTCTTCTTTTGAATAAACTAATGCCGCTAGATTGCGACCGTTTTTCCAGTTTGGTTCGGTGCGAGCCTACAACTTTTAACCACGCCGTGCACGACTTTTGAGGCCGCGTCTCCCGCTGACGCTGCCGTTGATTGTGGGTTTCGGTCGGCGATGCCTTCGAGCACATTTTAATTACTTAAATGGTGTATGGTTGCACCTAAAATTACGATGAAAATATATATATATATATATATATATATAGAGAGAGAGAGAGAGAGTTCGGCTACTATACTCTTTTGAGTATAGACCACTTTGTACTAATAAATTTTCGGCCGTTAGATCTACCCCTTTCACCATTTTCACCTGTTAGATCATATTATTCAACCAACCACCCACTCAACCCTAGGGGACCACTATCATTCTAACCGAGGATCACTATCATCATAACCGCACATCCCTTAATCCAACTGCCGAAAATTTATGAGTACAAAGGAGTCTATACTCATAAGAGTATAGTAGTCCTAGCCTATATATATATATATATATATATAGAGCTAGGCTGGTATACTATCGGTAGCACGGAGGCCTCCGTGCTACCAAGTTGTTTTCGATGTTGCGGCTTCCAAATCGACGATCGGCTCCGCTAGACTTGATCTACACTATTGAAAGTGTTTGGAAACTAAATTTCATAATTTTTCGACATTATTTGGCTAGTGATCAAAGGGTCTCAAAATTGACAATTTCAATGGTAGATGAGATGCGTTTGTAAGTTTAACGGTGTAAAACAATCCAAATCTGATAAATTTTTTATAGAAAATTCTTTGAACTATTTAGAGTAAGATCAGTATCTCTGATCTTAAATTTAAGCCTTTTATCATCATTTTTTATGAAATTTTTATTTTCAGCCATTCATTTTTCGACTACTCGTTTGATAGGTAAATGATATCGAAAAATTATGAAATTTAGTTTCCAAACACTTTCAATAGTGTAGATCAAGTCTAGCGGAGCCGATCGTCGATTTGGAAGCCGCATCATCGAAAACAACTTGGTAGCACGGAGGGCTCCGTGCTACCGATAGTATACCAGCCGGACTCTATATATATATATATATATATATATATATATATATATATATATATATATATATAGAATGAGGCTATTATACTATCTATAGTACCGGGGCTCCGGTACTATAGTTGCTTTTTCGATCTTAGGGTGTTCAAATCAACGATCCACACCGTTGAAACTGATCTAGGGTATGTGAAGTTCTTAGAAATAAAATTTTAGTTTTTTCCGATATCGTTTACTTAGTAAATAAATCATGTCAAAATGAACGGTGAAAATTGAATAATCCTTAAAATTTGAGTATAGGAGTTTCGAATTCAAGATCAAGGATGTTGACCTTCATCTATGTAGTTTAAAGTATTTTCTATCAAAATTTGAATAAATTTAGATTCTTCTCCACCGTTAAACTACAAACTCGCCATAATAACCATTGAAATTTGACAATTTTGAAACGGTTTGATCATAAAGTAAACTACGTCGAAAAATTATAAAATTTTATTCCTAAGAACTTCATATACCCTAGATCAGTTTCAACGGTGTGGATCGTTGATTTGAATACCCTAAGATCGAAAAAGCGACTATAGTACCGGAGCCCCGGTACTATAGATAGTATAGGAGACTAGCTCTATATATATATATATATATATATATATATATATATATATATATATATATATATTTTATAGGAGTTCGGCCACTGTGCTCTTATGATTATAGACTCTTTTATACTCATAAGTTTTCGACCGTTAAATCTTCCCTTTTGATCATTTTCATCCGTTAGGTCATACTATTCAACCAACCACCCACTCAACCCTAGAGGACCACTATCATCCTAACCGCACAATCTTTTATCCAACGGCAGAAAACTTATGAGTACAAAGAGATCTATACTCATAAGAGTATAGTAGCCCTAGCCATTTTATAGTATTAGTTTGTAGAAAAATTTATCAATATTTTTTTAGTTGAAAGAAAAAAAAAAATTTGTTCGATAGAAAGAAAGAAATAAATAAATTTTTAAGCAGCTTGAGTTTTTTGTTTTCATCGAAAATCGGCGAAAAACGAAAACACTTTATTTTTCTCAAATCTGTAAAAAAAAAAAAAGTTACGGCTAAATAAATGCACAGAAAATAATTTTCAAAACTGAAAAGTAATTTTCGACATATTTTACAGCCAACCAAACATAACCTTAGCTAGTCTAGTGATTACTTATTCAAATTTCTATTTGAGCTTAGGGCGTTTGGTTCCTCCAAAAGCATAAAAAAAAAAATTGAAATAAAAAAAGTTTCATGCAATTTTTTTTTTCACTTTTCGTTCATTTGGTTCCAAAAAAACCTAGTTTTTTTTTTTAAAAAAAAGCTTCTTTTCAAATTTTATGAAAAAATAGCAATTTTGTTTTAATTCTTTAAAAAATGCGGAAAGCAAAAATATTAATTTTTCATGAAATTTACATTTTTTTTTCCCACAAAGCTAGTTTTGTGGAAGCCAAACAGACTAAAAAATTTTAAAAAATTCATGAAAACTTATTTTTTTGAAAAAATTTTGTCCATATTTTTTTGATGAACCAAACACCGCCTAAGAACTATTTAGAAGCCGAAAGTAGAAAAATACGAAATTTGTGAATTTTACGAGCTCGACTTTGCCTCCCATATCTAGCAACAACATATTTAAAACAAACACCGACGTCTAAGATTTTTTTTTTTTTTTTTTTTTTAAGTTACGAGTTAACATCCACAAAAATAAATAGGCCTTTAAATCTGGAGAACGTGCATTCGGTCTTAAATTAATATGTAGATAGGGTGCATTCGGTCTTAAGTTAATATATATAGATAGGTACCGAGAAAAATTATAAGATGACAAGGTCTACGTACGAGAAGAATCACGAAAAACAAAAGGAAAAAGGGGCATGGTACGTAAAACTTAATTAAAATAACATTGTAATTAATCTATAGCAAAAAAATATAAAAATCTATTTTTTTTTTCTTTTGGAAGATATAAGAATATGCTTGATTTGATGTTATTACTTCTAGACAAAATTCTTGTAGAGAGAAGACTTTTTTTTTTGTCTGCATTTATCATTTTTTTAACTTTTTTTTTTTAGAGAAATATAGCACGCTATTCGCTCCATTCATTAAGAAAATGAATTAGACTACAGGGGTGAGACAACGAAGGCCTCGAAGAAGGTGTAGATACACGGACGCACGCACGCACAAAAAAAAGAAGAAGAAGGAATAATAATAATAGTAATATTAGTGTCCGATAGAAGAAAGAGTCTGCATCCAGAGGTTGAACAACTATTTGATCTTAGAAACAGCTAGCTGGGGGTCTGACAGGACCTGCCTGAAGATTGCATCATTCCTAACTTCCCAAATGGCTCACCAACACCCTACCAGACCGAATAACCAATTGTTCCTTGTCGGCGCACCTGAGCGATTCTTCCATCTGTCCCATACCATGGTCACCTCGTCACCCAAGTCACCGGGATGAACATTCGCCAAGGTCATCACGTAAAGAAATCTAGTGAAAAAGCACCGCGCGAAAAGATGATCGGTGGTTTCTGCTTCAACTCCACACAGCATGCACTCCGTATTTTCAGTCCAGCCTCTCTTTAGGAGGTTATTCACTGTGAGAAACCTCTTCTTGAGAACGAGCCAGCAAAAATTTTTAATCTTTACCGGAATTCAAAGTTTCCACATTTTTTAACCTTGGTAGGAGGTTTTGTTATAGCGGAATAAATCTTTTATTTGGATCAATTGAGCATGTGAGAATGATTAATTTGTTACGTCTAAATAAATGGGGGGTTTTACTCTTTCATAGGATACAAGTTGTACAGTATTATTGAAGGTCATGAGGTGAAAAATTTTTTTTTTTTTTTTTTTTTTTTTTGTGTGGTAGTATAAGCATATAATTTTTGCACTAGAAAAGATATAGTTTTGGGCATAGATCGAAGTGCCTAAACTTGAATATGGTAGAACCAGATCGCGATCGGATAACAATTTAAATTACTATCACACACACATGTTTTGTCCGGACCTGCAGGTTTTGGATCGACCAAGTAATAAATTCCCAATTCAGAATAAACAAAATAACTATCCAGCGATTTACCGTAATTTTACTTTACCACACTGTGGTTCACTAAGTAACATTTAACTATTCTACAATTTTACTTTTGTTTTACCGAAAATACCTATAGTTAAATTAGATATCAAAGTAAAAATTTTAAAACTACAGAATAATACTTTGTTTAACGATAACTTATTATAGTAAAATAAGAATAAAAAGTAAGATAATTAAGTATAACTTTTTAACCACAAGATGACGAAGTCGAAATACGCTAAATCACAGGATAGTTTAACTATAACTTTTGAAATAAAGGAGGGCAAAATAAAAATACGCTAAATCTCAGTAGGATAAATTATTGAATTTTATCCTAAGTTTTATTTTGCTCATCCTTAGCTGAAGTTTCTCTATGCACGAGCCAAAGTATTCTTTGCTGAACCAAGATTTACGCTTTTTTCACGCGTTCCTAGTGATCATTTGGCGCCATTAGCATGTAAAATTTGATCATTTTAAACAACAATAAACTAAGATAAAAGCATGATTAATCACATTAAGTGGTGGACTTAATTGCTCTTTACGCTTTTGGGCTTTGTTTAACTTTTTCCCAGCCATTTGGGAGCAAAACCTGCAAAGTTTGGACCCTTCTACAGGGTAAAGATAAAGGCTAATTATTCCCATTTTAAAGTTAGATCCTTTCTCACGCCATGTGATCCAGCAAATATAGTATAATACTATATTCGAGCTCACAATAATTGATTTCAGTTATAGGCATCATTTGGAAGTTACGATCAAGCATATGCAAAGTGTCAGGAAAATATAGCAATGGATATCTTAGAATGTGTCCTCAAGTTTAAAATAATGCTATAGTTTTTTAGAATCCATATGCTGTTTAAAAACAACATTTATTGAATATCTTTCATTTGGTAATCTTAATTATTGTTATATCTAGTGGAGTTTCTACTTGATTAGCTTTTGGTAAATGAGCCTTCATTAAACAACTAATTGCACAGTTGATAGTTGGTGTTCGATATTCGAGTTTAAAGACCAGTTCACATTTCTAGTTGAGTTTATTTTTTATATAGAAAATTAAAATTAAAATATAAGAAACATAAATTAGAAAATATTTTACTGTACTAATCTGATTCTGATTTTGAGCTCCTTAAACTGGAGAGGCTATAATAGGTGGACCATTCTACATTGTTGCTCGTGGAGGAGTGGAACCGTGTTGTTTTTTAATTGAATTGGTCCAGTTTGTAGGTCGGTACACTACATAAACAGTTCAAAGGGATCATTGTAAGAGCGAGACGAGGCACGATGTTGTCACTCACGAGCCTGCAGGAACAATGATAGATGCTTCTCTGGTTTCAGCAAGCCGTGCCGGTGCGTGACGTGCATTTGCTTCTCATGTTCACTGTTTATTGTGAACACGTATTATGGGGTGTCATAAAAGTTTGGACGTCTGAATAAGTTATTTAATAATAATTTATTCACTACGAAATTTATTTAGAAAGATATGAGTTTGATTTTGCTCCTTAAAAGATTTTAGTATTTATAATTCAGCAGAATAATATTTATCTTATTTTGAAAAAATAACTCCGAATATGACATCCGGTTCTAAACATTTGATGACGATTGTCATCTATCAAATGTACAACTCTTTAAGTAAATCATAAAGATATGCTGAACAAAGTATTTATGTATCCAAATAGGATCGAAAACTTATTTTCTTCATACAACAAGTTGTCTGTTTAATTAGTCTCGCTTCGAGTTTTTGTTGGATTCACGTGTCTTTAGTCATGAAATAGTGCAGGAGGAACCGAGGAAGCTAAAACAAAATTGCAAACTCTCAAGAAGCAAGCTCTATGTTGAGTTTTTTAATTTTAAGAATTAATTTTGTTAAAAATTTATTATAATGCTTCTCATAATAGCTAGCTTTTAGTATACTAAAATAATATTTCATCAAATAATACTAATCTCAGGCCAAACAAACATTAATATAACCCAATGTGCAGGATGTGGGCTTATAAGTGATTCTAACATATAACGCCGTTCTTGGACCTCATTACTCAGAATTTTTTTATGTATTTATACAAATGTGAGATCAGAAACAAAAGTCTCAAATTAAAACTCAGATGAGAGTTCGAATACCTGACCTTATGATTGACATCTGAATATCTAGTCATAAGACAGCTGGTTGCACCAAAAGAAATGTGGTATTAGTAACATTATTGCTTATAAAATCGGATCAGATCAATCAGATCGCTAAGATATGTAGCACATGCACACCTACTGGAATGATTACGAAGACTAGAGAAAAATATGAGGATACTTTGTTTACATGCAGCCATTTGCACTGTAACTGTGCTGGTCCACATAATAAAGTGAGAGGAACTTCTGAACAAACAAAATCTCTTGCACACAACCTACGAGCAGTGGCCACGTTGAAATAAGACTCCCATTTTCCCACGGGATATTTTGTCTCCACCTAAATACTTTAGGTTTTAAATTATTGTTCTTATATATTGTTAATATAATTTTTGTAGAGTTACGTATATTTATTTTTTTGAGAGAAAAGTAGCATGCTATCCGCCTCGTTTATTTCTTTTATAAACAAACATAACTGTAAATGTGAATCAACTAGGATTCGAACTTGGGACCTCGGATATCAACCATCATACCTTTTGCCACTTGCGCTAGAAACGGTCGGTGTAGAGTATGTATGTTAATTAATTAAAATTTATTGTATTACAAAAATAGTTTTTAAGAGTAAGGTAGCAAGCTACAAATTTTCATTCATTAAAAAAATGAATAATGCTATAAAGTTGAGGCATTAAGGCCTAAAAAAAACGACAAAATTACAAAAATCAGATCGTTTCTAACATCTACCAAGAGCTCCAACCATTTACATATCTCTATCTCATTCTATATTGGTGGTTTTTTTTTATATGAAAAATAATATTATTTCTGTGAAGCCATATGCCCACCAAGAAACCACTAGTGTGCTTAAACCCTTCGACCTTCTATAAGCTTAGCTTAGCGTTATAAAAATAGCCCATATTTCGTTCGCTCGTCTTTTTCCTGCCATAAGAAGTTAAAAACTGTTCTCGTATTCTTTTTCGAATTTAGTTTGTGAGAACATTATCAAAATTTAAATAGACACATCCCGCGAATAAATGATCCATTATCTTGTTCTCTTACTCGAGTTATCTTTTACGTGCACTCTTTTTCTTAAAACTTAACATACAAAAACCTTCGCTTTTAGCTGTACTCTTAAATTTTCAAATTTGTGGGGGTGTTGGGATCCCTTAAGCCCTCAATTTGTTAATAAATTATAGAGAGAGTTTATTATGAAGCGCTGATTGTAGTCCATCGCCAATTAATTGAATCAGTATGTAAGAACAAGCAAAGGGGAGCTGTTGCTGCACTCCGTTTATATCTTATCCAGTTGTCAATTTTGAAATGAATACATGGCATTTAAATTCCTCAATATTATTATGCCAGCTCAACAATAATATTCAAATATAATTTTATGGATATTTGTAGCCGTACTCATGGCCCGTTTGGTATATAGAATTTAAACATAGTTTTTTAATTCAGAGATCGTAGATTTAAGCGTGTGTTTGGTTTTCCGAAAAATAGCCTAGATAATAGTTTTTGGCTGAAAAGATAAATTTTCATCCGTTTGATTATAGAAAAAATAAGTTTTTCTAATATTTTTTAGATTTCATAAAAAATTAGTATTGTATTTTTAAAATTTTAATTTAAAAAATAAAAATTATGAAATAAATTATTTTTTATAAAAACTTGTTATTTTTGTTTAAAAAATAATTTTATATATTTTTTCAAGGAACCTATAACCTTTAGTTTTTATATATGTGTTCTTTTCTTGATGTGATGCGCATGTGCCTTGTTAGGGGTGCCGTGCGCAAGTTGGTTCCCGTGTCACTTCTAAACAATTTGATTACATATGTTGTTAATGCGATCCAAACTTCCTGAGGGCTCCACTTCTAGGATTTTGTCTAGAATTATTCATAGATTATGTTATGTATAGCGAAATAAACTTGATAAAAATATATAATATTTATTTTATATGTATTTATATCGAATGAATTACGATATAATTTTTAAGTGTAGAGACCCGCGCGATACAACAGATAGATAATAATATTAAATGATGAAAAAGTTTACTGTTCAAACGTGACCTCGGATGCTTATATGAGCCGCGGCTCGACTTCGCGAGATAATACTTTTCGAAGGAGACGAAGTTCTTCTCATGTTCGTCTTCTTCTTCTTCATCCTCATCATCTTCGTTAACACAATGAGAGAGAGAGAGAGAGAGAGAGAGAGAGAGAGAGAGAGAGAGAGAGAGAGAGAGAGAGAGAGAGAGAGAGATATGAGTGTGGGGTGAGAGAGATAGATGAGTGTGGGGTGAGAGATTAAATGATAATGTTCTTTTTTGCATTGGAAAGTAAAAGGCCATGAAGAGAGAGGGCGAGGGCATTAATTGAGGAGGGGAGTGGATTGAAATTACAAAGCCCACTTAATGGTGGAATATGGTGCATGTAATTAAATATTGTATGGATTAATTAATTTAAAAACGGTCACTTATACATACTCTATCATCTCTTACCCTCGTGATTTCAAAGGATCGTAGAAAGTAAAGAGTTGGACGTTGAGAAAAGCAGAAAAAATAAAAATTTGCCACGTGACAAAAATATTAAGAATTCATATATGTTTATAGATGATTCTACCAAAAAAAGAAAAAATATATATACTTTCTCACACCCAATTCAGTTTACTAATAACGTCAGATAATTATCAATACCAAATAGACCTTCGCAGTTCGCACTCGAATTGTCATATATTTTACTTACATTAAATTGTGTGTTTGGTTTTCCAAAAAATAGCCTAATTTCTGGCTGAGAAATTATTTTTCTTCGGTTTGATTTTCTAAAAATTAATTTTATAGTATTTTTTTTTTCAAATTTTATGAAAAAATTAGTATTCTTGTTCCTTCAAAAATTTTAGCTGAGAATATTTTTCATAAAATGCTACTTATTACGAAAATAGTTTTCCACGCTTTTTTGAATAACCAAACACCCCTTAAGCCGAGTAGGATATGTATTATTCTTAGAGTTTAAATTAAATTGCTATCCAATTGATTAGGATTTTGTCTAATACAGTTGTATATAAGACGTTGTGGTCGGCCTGAAGGAAATTTGCCCACCGACAGTCCATGGAGCTTCATTAATAAAGCCTGGTTCCTGCTTGGTTGTCTCTTTCGCATATTATTATTCTTACAAATACCACTTTCAACAATTAAACATCAAAATAAATATAATTCTAATATATATATATATATATATATATATATATATATAGAATCCAGCTACTATTCTTTTAGGAGGACGGGAGCCTTCGTCCTCCTAAATTTTCTACCGTTCGGATGAAAAGATGTGCGGTTAGGATGAGAGTGGTTACGGTTAGGTTGATAGTGGGCCCCCTAGGGTTGAGTGAGTGGTTGGTTGAATAGCATAATCTAATGGTTGAAAATGATTAAAAGTTAGATCTAACGGCCAAAAATTTGATAGGAAAAAGGCTTCTATTCTCTTAAGAGGATAGTAGCCGGACTCTATATATATATATATATAGAGTAGGGCTATTGTGCTATTAATAGCACAATAGCCCTTGTGCTATAAATTTTTTAACCACCCATCAATTTTGATAGGTGGTTAAGATGAGAGAGATGAGAGAAATTGGAGAGAAATTCAAAGAGAAGAGAAATTGAGACATACAATTTCTCTCCAATTTCTCTTCTCTCTCTCATCCCAACCACCCATCAAAATTGATGGGTGGTTAAAAAGCTTATAGCACAAGGGCTATTGTGCTATTAATAGCACAATAGCCCTACTATATATATATATATATATATATATATATATATATATATATATATATATATATATATATATATATATATATATATATTGAATTAATGTTGATGCATGTACATATTGTTGCTACAAGCTTAGCTGCAATGCTACCGTACATGCCGGCCGTACCTAGCTCAGTTGACTAAGAATTTGATGGCTCATACATGAGATTTTAAGTTTGAAATCTAGTTACTATACATTTCTAACTGAGTATCTTTCCAAAAAATGGACAAAGCGAACAACTATTTTTTCACAAAAAAGAAAGTATTACAGTCCTTTTGTTTTACCGTAAAATTTTACATAACGTATTTGAATTAGGAATCATTGTGATTCGGCTATCCGACCTTTTAAAATTTAGATTTTACTATCTAACCTTTCAATTTATTTGATTTGAGTCAATCAATGGTATTTTTACTTTAAAATTTTAATCACATTTTTTTTTACGGATTTAGTTAGTGTACTTCCTTTAGTTCTCACAATTATAAATTTATTAAAGTGAGTAATGAACTTAAATTTTGAAGTCAAAACACTCGTTAACTAACTCAAACCAACCAAATTGAAATGTTGGATAGTAAAATCAGACTTTGAAAAATCGAGTAGCTGACTCAGAAATTTTTCATATATATAGTTCGGATAAATTATCTACATTTTAACTTTTTTTTCCCCCTAAATTTTTTAGGAGGGTGATTTGTCCTGCCGTAGCTAAGCCCAGCCCATACAGTGGTCGTTGTTCCGGAGCCCACAATTGATAATATGGGCCCAGCCTGGTTTCTGAGCCCAATTCAAAATGGACCCGGCCCAACAATTCTTTTGCCAATATTTGGGCCACCTTGGGCCTGCCCTATTACCTGCCCAAATTTTATTTGTGTTTATTTAAATCGAGTACAAAGTGGTAGCCTCGCATGTGCAGTGTATGCATGGTAATAATTATGGCGTTTCATATTTACAATAAAAAAAAAATCAATTTCAAAGTAAGTTTGACTTGTACAATATCATAGAATTTTGATTTTACTTTGATGTTAGATTATCTATACTTACACAGCACAATTAATGATGCAAATTTAAAAAATAACAATATTTGATAGCTTGATTTTGGATATTAGATTACATTAGGATTCGGCTCTCCTGATTTTAATGTTTATTATATGTATAAAGGACACATAGTTTTAAGACTTGTACGTCAGAGTTACAAGTTTCTTCATGCAAAATATATTAAGATAACGATCACGAATAGTTCCATGAAAAATCATAACGTCTTGTTTCTCAAATTTTCATATCATTTTGTGGAATAAATATGATGTGTGCACCACATCATTCTTAGACCGTCCTTGACAATAGAGCCATTTTTTTTTTTTTTTGGTTCTAAATGCTACAAGTACACCTCATTATTCAAAAATTTAAATATTATATTAAATTTGTAGTTAAAAAAATTGATATAATAAGTTAGTAAGTTTGGACCATAAAGAGCCGAAAAATATAAGATTTATAGCTATATATATTGTAACTGTACTGTAAGTATTTTTCTATTTTTTGGGCAAAAGTTATATAACTAATTATAACTAATTTTATTGACTCATAAGACAAGATGAAAGAACTAATTAATAAAGCGGTAATTTGGTAAATAATTACTATTTTTGTACTTTCATTACGATAAAATCTCTTTGATGTATAGTATTGTTATTTCTAAATAATGTAATTGTTTTAAAAAAACTCTTCAATAGATAAGTTTCATTTTTTAAAATTATTTATACTTGTGAGACTAACAACATGAACATAAAATAGAGATATGCTTAATTATTAATGTATTTTTTAAGTATATAAGTTACATTACTTTTAAACTATTATAAATATTCATGCAAAGATAGATGGCCTTTTTGCATAAAAAATCCACTAGTTTTGGGTTTTTGCAAAATTGGGCCGCATTTTTCGTTTTTGCAGATTTGATCCGGATTTTCAGCAAACTGACCAAAATACCCTTGTTACTTTTTCTCTTTCTCTCTCCTTTTTTTTTCTCTCTCCTCTTTTTTTTATCGCTCTTTTTTTTTCCTCTCCGAAGAAGGCGGCGGAGGCGGAGGCAGAAATGGCGGGGAGGAGGAGCACGACGACGAGGAGGAAGCCTCAAAAGAGGAGGACGACGACCGGCGCGAGCGCGGGCGCAGGGGCACGGGCCTGCGCGGGCGCGAGCAGGGGCGGGGGCCTGCGCGGGCGTGAGCAGGGCGGGCCTGCGCGGGCAGGGGCCCCTTTGCGCCCCTTCGCTGCGCCCGCCCCCTGCGCCCTTCGCCCTACGCGCGGGGCGCAGGGGGCGGGCCTTGCCCCTGCGCCCTTCGCGCGGGGGGGCGCAGGCCCGCCCCCGCCCCCGCCCCGCCCCACCCCCCCCCCCCCCCCGCGCCCCCCTGCCCCCCCCTGCGCCCCCCCACCACCACCGCCCCCGCCCCACCCACCACCGCCCCGCCCCACCCCGCCCCCGCGCCCCCTGCCCCCTGCGCCCACCCACCACCACCCCACCGCCCCCGCCCCACCCACCACCCCGCCCCGCCCCACCCCCCCCCGCGCCCCCTGCCCCCCCCTGCGCCCCCTGCACCACCGCCGACGCCTCCCTCTACCTCTTCGACCCCCGCGACTACGGCGGCGCATGGACGCCGCCACGGCTCCGGGCGCGGCGGCGGGGACGTCGTCGTCGTCATCATCCGCATCGGAGAAAGAGTGCAATAAGTTGCACCATTTTGACCTTCGTTGCACTATTGCACTATTGCACTATTACACTATTGCACCATTTTGACCTTCGTTGCACTATTGCACTATTGCACTATTGCACCATTTTGACCTTCGTTGCACTATTGCACTATTGCACTATTGCACCATTTTGACCTTCGTTGCACTATTGCAATAGTGCAATAGTGCAACGAAGGTCAAAATGGTGCAATAGTGTAATAGTGCAATAGTGCAATAGTGCAATAGTGCAACGAAGATCAAAATGGTGTAACTTATTGCACTCTTTCTCCGATGCGGATGATGACGACGACGACGTCCCCGCCGCCGCGCCCGGAGCCGTGGCGGCGTCCATGCGCCGCCGTAGTCGCGGGGGTCGAAGAGGTAGAGGGAGGCGTCGGCGGTGGTGCAGGGGGCGCAGGGGGCAGGGGGCGCGGGGGGGGGGGGGGGGGGGGGGCGGTGGTGGGTGGGGCGGGGCGGGGTGGTGGGTGGGCGCAGGGGGTGGGGGGCAGGGGGCGCGGGGGCGGGGGGGGGGTGGGGGCGGGGTGGGGCGGGGCGGGGGCGGGCCTGCGCCCGCCCCGCGCGAAGGGCGCAGGGGCAGGGCCCCCCCCTGCGCCCCGCGCGTAGGGCGCAGGGGGCGGGCCTGCGCCCGCCCCGCGCGAAGGGGCGCAAAGGGGCCCCTGCCCGCGCAGGCCCGCCCCTGCTCACGCCCGCGCAGGCCCGTGCCCCTGCGCCCGCGCTCGCGCCGGTCGTCGTCCTCCTCTTTTGAGGCTTCCTCCTCGTCGTCGTGCTCCTCCTCCCCGCCATTTCCGCCTCCGCCTCCGCCTCCGCCGCCTTCTTCGGAGAAGAAAAAAAAAGAGCGATAAAAAAAGAGGAGAGAGAAAAAAAGAGGAGAGAGAAAAAAAAGAGGAGAGAGAAAGAGAAAAAGTAACAAGGGTATTTTGGTCAGTTTGCTAAAAATCCGGATCGAATCTGCAAAAACGAAAAATGCGACCCAATTTTGCAAAAGCCCAAAACCAATGGATTTTTTATGCAAAAAGGCCAAGATAGATTTACACATGTATTTTATAAATAGAGATATACATAGAGTTTTTGTACTCGGAGTATTTCAAAAAATTATATAAAAATAGGAGTCCTCCTATGGTGCTTGTAAAAGCACCAAGCACTTGTGTTTGTAAATTTTTTACCGTTAAATCTACCCCTTGTGTCATTTCCATCAATTAGATCATACTATTCAACCAACCACCTACTCAATCCTAGGAGGCCCATATCATCCTAACTGCACATTCCTTAATCTAATGATCAAAAATTTATAAGCATCAATCATTTGGTCTTTTTAAAAGCACAGTAGCTCAATTCTAAGAATATGGATACTATTTCAAAAAATTATATAAATATACATGGAGATTCTTGTGCAAATTTACATAACTATAGGGGTATTTATGCAATAAGACCAAGGATTAAAGTGCCGGGCGGCACGCCCCCGTGCCGCCCGTGCCGTACCGTGCCCCCAAGAAGGGGGCACGGTACAGGGGGGGTCTCGGACCCCCCCAAGTGCCGCGGCGTGCCGCGCGAGACAAAGCGGCACGCTGCTGCGTGCCGCGGTGCCGTGCCGCTCGTGCCGGGTTTTTTTTTTTTTTTTTGCCTTTTTGTTTTTTTTTGGTTTTTTGGTTTTTTTTTTTTGCCTTTTTCTTTTTCTTTTTTTTTTTCGATCCATACCGCGGGGGGCGAAGCCCCCCGCACCCCCCCCCCCCCGATGTCAGTGGTGGGCTGCGGGCTCGGGCCTATCGGCCCTCGCCCTCCGCTTCCACCACAGACATCTATTTTTTCTTCACAATTTATTTTTTCAAAATTTATCGCACCGCGAAACTTTTGGCGAATTAGGAGAACAAAATTGAACTCAGTAAACAAATTTTGAGGCACATCAAACATAAAAGTTTATTTTTGCGCTAGAAGATTGAAAATACTGATAAAATTAAAAGCTAAATTAAATCAATTGATACTTAAATTTATTTAATTTATTTAAAATAAAATTTATTTCTTAATTTTTTTGATTGATCTACTAATTTTTTGAAAAATTAATTTAAAATAATTTTTTCAAATACTTTTAAAAATAATTTTTTTATATTTTATAAAAGAAAAACTGTAATATGGTCAAAAGAAAGATGTCTTTGTATTTTTAAAATTCTAACATGTAAAAATTTCTATTCTGCATCAGGTATAGTTGTACTTTACATACAAAAAAGCTTACATGTATGTTAATTGATGAATATAGTAAGCTATACATAGTAAATATTTATAATTATTTGATTAATTTTTCAAAATAATATTATAAAAGCTTATTGAAACCAAAAAAATTGAAATAAGTCCGTGCCAAAGCGTGCCAGTAGGAGGTCATGCGTATCCATCGGCACGCAAGCGTACCACGTGTCGGCACGGAAGCGTGCCCGTACCGTACCGTGCCAGGGACAGAGCGGCACGCCCCCGTGCCACGGCACTTTAAACCTTGAATAAGACACCCGTAAAAATATATTGTACTATATACGCGATATCAATAACCCATCAATCATATCTCTTTATTTTAAAAAATATATAATAAAAATATTTTTTTATTAACTATGATGAGATTGGTAAAACTAAGAAGATAATGTAATTGGTTGCGGAGACCATGGCCTTTCTTATGTTGGCGTGGCATGCCCGGTCCACCAATTTTATTCCCCCAATCTCTGCGGACATAAAACATCGAGAATTTGTAAGAGAGAGAGAGAGAGAGAGAGAGCGCTCCGATGCAAGAAGAGCGAGGAGAGAGGCGAATCGAGAACCGAAGCGACACCACCACCTCCACCGCCATGGTTACGCGCAGCCACAGCTCGAAGAAGGGGAAGGCGATGTTCTCGATCTCCCTCCCCGCTTCTCCCATGGGCGACTCCTCCTCCGCCTCCGACGAGAAGAAGAAGAAGAGGGAGGAGAACTCCCCCGCCCCCTCCCCCTCTCGGCCCCCTTCGCGAAACGCCTCCTCCAAATACGACTTCGTCAAGGTCTCTCGATCCCTAGGGTTTTTTTTTGTGTTTGATTTGGTGATCTTTATTGTGTAAAATACGTTGTGATCAGGTGAAAGTGTGGCTTGGGGACAACGCGGATCACTACTACGTCCTCTCCAGGTTTCTTCTGAGTAGGATGTTGACGGTCACGAAGGTGATCGCTTGTTTCCTGGCCAATTTAATCCTTTATTTTTGGCTAATTTGTGATTTCTTTTTGGTTTTTTCAATATGATTGATGTGAATTTGTTTGTGTCTCTTTTGCAGCCAATTTGATTCTTTATTTTGGTGAATTTATATCCCTATTGAATTTGATATCTTATAGTGTATAGCGGTATCTCACGTCTATAGATGTTGTATCAGTAAATGGGATTCATCTCATCTTTGGGACATTCTTGAGGGTTTCATTACAACCAATGTATCGAATTTTTGGCAGTACAGTTGATCAAGACATCGTATTGCCCTGTCTATGACATGCTCTCTCTGTTCTTTCACTGCATGCGGCATATTTGTTTACTTGAGCTCCAGTAATTGAAGCATCATCCATTAAAACTACAATTTCCTTATGTTGGCTGAAACTTGTGAAACTTTTCATCAAAGCCCAAAAGATTTAAACGAGAGAAGTCGAATTTAAATTATATAAAGCATCTCATCATTATTATATTTATTGTTCTCGAAGAGGAACATATTTTAAGAATGATTCAAGAAGCACGCATTACTGTCTCAACGAACTATGTGTCATATCATTCTTGTTAGTGGCTAGAGCCACATATTAGCTATGTTATTTATTCACACTACACCGGAACAAACTTTCATGCAGGTGGTGCATATAATTATGATAAAATGCTCCTAAAATATGACCCATGCTAATGTTATAAGAGCTTTTCATGTTTAATTTATTATTTTTGATTATTCCTTTTCAGATTCCTAATCATGTTGCTGTCAAGATTGCTCTTGAACTTAAAAAGCTGCTTGTAGACAACAGCCTCCTTGATGTGTACGTTGTTCTTGACCAAATTCTTCTCTTTGTATTTAATGAGCTTAGATATTGCACATGTATTACTCGCTTGCTTCAGTGACATGCTACGGGGACTCCTTTATGCCTTTACTTCTGAGTAATGTCATATACAATAGTAGATATCTCATGAAACCTTACGTCATACAACAGTAGTCAATCAATGAAAAAAAAAACCTATTCTTAATGCTGTAATGGTCTCTTTCTATCTATAAGTATTACGTATTCACGTAGTCTGTGCCAAAACTTGCATTATACTGGACTGCACCTTTCTTAATCTTGCATGTTGTACTTTTGAGACATTACACAATTAGCTAAAATTAAGTGTCATCTATATTCTTGCCTATTGTGATATTTTGTGAGATAATCAGGAGCAATAATAGTACTGCTTAATATGTTGATGGAAGTATCTTATGAAATACATAATTTATGTCTCCTAGCATGTCGTACATCATACAATTTTAAAATGTTTTGGAAATAAGTTGACTTAGTGGCAAAAAAAAAGGACAGAGATGTTGATTTGTTGCAAGCAGAATTTAACAATGATTTTTTTTTGCAGTTCTAATTTTAGTTTGTTATAAGTGTTATAGTTGTCCTTGCAATATAAATACTTGTTTGTGCCATCATGCTTGGTAGCGATGTTTACTAATATTTTGAAAGTTGTTGATTTAGAAATACCCATCTATTTTTTTTGCAGTTCACAGTCTGATTTGGAAGCCAATCTATTTAAGGTACTTTTCATCATATCTTCCACTTTTGGTGTTCTAGTCTGAACTTAACCGGAACCGGCTAACCTTACCCTAGTTCAATACTTACAACCTGTTGTTATCTCTTTTCATTATTGTTTTTTTAAGGCTAGTGCTGCAATCACAAGTCAAGTCAAGCTTTGTGCCGGTGCGGGGCACACATCCAAACTCATTTACATACATATGTTTCACGCATATATGCTTATTCAAGCCTGAGTTTGCTACTGTTCGCTTGGTAAACCTAACCAACATATACCCTCTCTAACTAGGGCTGACATCCAGCTCATTGTTCGCGAGCCAACTTGTGTTTGACTCGAAATGGGCTTGAGATCGAATCGCTCGTTTAATAAACGAGCTGAATTTTTCAGCTCAGTATCTTAACGAGCTAAACAGGAGCTAGCACCCGTGTTCGACTCGATATAGCTTGAATATATATACTTTATAATTATATATTTTACATACATTATATTTATATATACAATTATACAGGGAAATTTCTAATATTTGGATTTTGGCCCACCCGATATGTAAAGAGACCTATTTATTTGTCGGATTTCAATCATTAGATCAAGATCTAATGGTAGAATTCTGGGGTTCTATTTCATATAGAAACTTTTTAGACTAATTTTTTCATGCAATTTTTTTTAAAATTAATCAATATGATATTTAAATTTCGAGTTGTAGACAATTCGAGCTATATACGAGCTAGCTCGGCAAGTAATCGAGCTAATGAGATGAACACGAGCTAGCTCGTCAAATTACAATCCGATCACAAACTAGGCTTTTCCAGCTCGTCACGAGCTCGAGTCTAACATGAGCTGGCCTCTATCGATCTTGAGCTGGCCTTAGCTTCCTCGTATTCGACTCGTTGACAGCCTTACCTATAACTAATCCTTGTGCAGTAGATCTAGTTCTGAATCAGGTAGAAATGCCACTAACATGAACATGAGCTTTTTTTGGTGAAATATGGGTGTTCGAGTCTATATAGTTGCTTTCTAGGTTACAAAGCATTTTGTGCCCTATGAAGTTGTTTCTATAAACTTACCTCTCTTTTGTTACACTTTCGACATGTTTGACGTATTGCCTTTCGTCATAGGATGATAGGAGTTAGAGATGATTTTGCTCCTGCTCTATAACCACATTTTCTATTAACTAATTCTAGAAAGAAGTGCACCAAGGGATCAAAATCTTCCTTTAATGTGAAAATAGTTATTTTGTATCGGTAATGTTGTTAATAGGCATACTCTATTGTTGCAATGAATATTTTAAACCTGTGGGTTCTAAAATAGGTGAAAATATTTTACTCTTGTTAAGCCTGGATTTAGGTTGTTGCTGATAATTTTTTTACAGAAATTAGTATTGGATGAATATTGAAAACCAGAATTTTAAGCTGAATTGTGATCATCAGAAAAATTCTAGGAGCAGTTGACTTTTTTGTTTGAATATGTGTGCTCTTGATACCTATTTCTTTTCATTCGATGAACCATGATCTAACTAAATTGCATATGCAGTTTAATCATTCAAGTATTGTTGTTTTCATATAAATATGCCAGTACCTTTGCAGCTGATGGAGCGGCGGGGGTACGGTGAGGAGTACATAAATCGGTATAAGATGATGACAAGGTGGGTACCTAATTTCTTTACTAAATGCTGCATCGAATGGAAACTTGCAATCCTTTATTGATCAATGTGAAAATCATGTATGCCTTACACTAACTCAAAAGATGTTAAAAGTTTCTTTAGTTCTCGTCATGCAAATAATTGACTGGGTAGGCAATGGGCTTGCCACAACTGCTATTGAACATTTAGATGAATACAAAAATTAGCCACTGCCTGGAAGATGGTCTGTATATTTCTTCAGCATATAAGCACGTGGAGAAGTGATGATCATTGTGGAATTTAATGTCTTCGTTTTTTTTGTTCTTAGATGACAAATAGAGACCCAATAAAACATAAACAAATAATGGTGCTGCTTTTCTGTAGAAAATTTAACTGCAAAGAGGAACATTAAGAGTAAAGCTACTTTATTTTTATCTTCTTCAGCTGAGATTCTTAACAAACATAAGTGATTGGCATAAAAGCGAATGATCCTATCTTTACTTTCTATGATAGCAATTCCTTTATATACTTTTTCGCAATGTCAGCACGATATATATTTATTGTTTTCTAGTTTGTAAGAATTTCTTATATAATGTTGTCCTTATTATGCTAAAAAGATCAGACCGAGCTTCTGAAAATCTTGTTGGTTGTACAAATCTTTTATTTTCTCTTTTTATGAAACTGTATAATACTTGCTTATTTTGTTGACTTTTTTTTTTGTTTCTCGACTACAAGGTTTCATCACCAAAGAGTTCCTTTCGTTATTCTTGTATGCGGAACTGCTTGCACTGGAAAATCAACAATTGCCACACAACTTGCTCAACGGCTTAATTTGCCCAATGTTTTGCAGGTACATATTGTTTTACATTCTATATATTTCAACTATTTTAGCATTATAGAAACAATACAATTTATTTTTCAACATGCAGACAGATATGGTGTATGAACTATTACGCACATCAACAGAGTAAGTGATCTTCTTTCCTAATGAAATCACCTATGTTGAAGCTTTGAGATTGTTTAGGAAGTGAAATTGTTTTCTTGTGAGCTCACCCATGTCATATTTTCCTCACGCCGTGTTGAATATCTTATCAAAGAATTGGTTGTTATTCATGACGAAAAATTTAGTAACAGATATTTCGTTGTAATTTTGTTTCATGTATAATGAGACTTTCTATCCAAATGTTCTATGCAGTGCCCCTCTAACAACAACACCTGTTTGGGCTCGAGATTTTAATTCATCTGAAGAGCTTATTACAGAGTTTTGCAGGGAATGCAGAATTGTTCGTAAAGGTAGGCTTGAATGCTATTATTTATAGTAATGAGCTCTTCAGATCAAGTTTGAGGAGTGCAGAATGTATCTGAATTCTCCAATAATTTTGAGTAAAACCTCTATGTCTATGCTAGGCTTGGCTGGTGATTTGAAAAAGGCGATGAAAGATGGGAAGCCTATCATCATAGAGGTATGATAGTCCTATTCTGGGTGTGAGATTAAAAAGAAAATGGTTGTATTTTTTTTTATCCGAAGTAGGATGACTTATTTTACTAATCAATTGTTTTTTATTCCATACTGCTTTACAAAGTAGAGTTCTTTAGTAAGACTAGAACTACTGAACTATAACAAAAACAAGGGAATAATAGATATATGTAGCTGCTGTTGACATTGGCAGATTTTATTAGCTTCTGTGGTAGTTGGGCTGTTGATATGGGACCAATTATTCAGAGGTATAGATGGGAGAAAATCAACGTAGGGTTTTGCTGAACTGTCAATAAAACTGGCTTTTTCAATAAAAAAAAATAAAGGTTTCAAGACAGTAACTTGGTTACTACAGATCATGCTTGCTTCACTATGAACGGACCCAACTTTTGTGGTATCTATTGAAATGTTGCAGCATTTGAGTGATATTTCTCGTTTTTGGATGATAGATTACATGACCTTTCAGCAGAGCTCATGATTTTCTCTACCAGCATAATTCATTTCCTTCTCAGAAAGATTATAGTCTTAGCATATGTTATGGCAGGGTATACATCTGGATCCAAGTATTTACTTGATGGATGAGGAAAATAGAGAGTCAGCTGAGACAAATAAAAAACGTGAAGAATCTCAGCCTTCAGGAGATAGTGGTGCAACACTAACAGAACAAAGTTTCAAAAATGGTTTTGGCCGTGAGAAGAATTTTCTTCCTACAAATGAGGATCAAGATAATGAGAATATCCAAATGTCTCCTGAGATAGAAAGAACCGAGGAGGGGTTATCTGCTTCTGAAAACAAGGATTACCAAGAGTGTAATTATCTTGCTGAGAATTTCTCCGAGCCGAAAGGTGATATCAGATATATTTGTAGTTTACTAAGATTGGCTTCACCTGTAATTTTTTTTTTTCCACACATGAAGCAGCAAGAGTATGAGTGTGCTTCCATAGAAAAATTGTCTTGAACTGAATTTCTTTAAACTGGTTTTCCTTTATCTCTACAAGCCTCACAATGTGTAAAATCATAACAAGATTTATTTTTTCTATTTTTTCACCTAATTTATGTTAATTATGATTTTGTAGAGGAAATTCGTAAAGACTCAGAATCACAAGGCACTAATCTTGTCACGAAAAAAATCTCTGCTGCTGAACCAATAATTGTACCAATAGTTTTGCGGATGGCTGAGTTTGATCACAAGGTTTGTTTTATCTGTGTCTTGCTATGAATTATGACTTCATTAGTTATTCTGGTAGTTCTTGCTGAATTACTACTGTTACAGGATATTATTTGACCATTATAATGTTGGGCAATGATTACATTTAAGCTGTTAACTTCGTTTCTTTATACTGTGAGTGACACAAGTGACTTCCAAATTCCAGCATTTCATGCTGATCATCACCTCATTCTGTTCTTCTTTATAACTTTGAAGCTTCATTTTACTACCTCTATTTGTTGCCAATAACATCCAGCCTTTGATATTGTTTACTCTCAGTATTCCCAGCTCCTAAAATGAGTTTACTAAGCTTTCTGATTCACTGGAAATGGCCAAAATTCCATTTTAGTTGTGCTCCTTTAGCTAGTCATTTCCTAGTTGATCTTGTCAGATTGCTTTAACAGGTTCATTGCCGTCCTACTTTTTGTTTATAAATCACTTTCTGGTTCCAATATCATAGATTGACTAAATGTTCATCAAGCAAGTTTTGATTGTTTTATTTGTTTCACTATCTGAAATTAAGTGTTGCAGTTGAATTTAAATGTACGTATTGAATCAGCTGTGTATGTTTGGTTAGACGTGAAATGGTGTTTCGGTTAATGTGCTTGTAGCTATATTATAGCTTTTCAAATGAGTTTGTTACTGGATGCAGGCATTGTTAGAGGAGTGGATAGCAACTAGGAACTTTGGAGATAAGTGTCTACTGCAGGTACATGGTAGAATTTTTCTCAATAGGTGCTGTTCTTTGGTCAGGTGTCTAAAACTAAGTGCGTGATATTGAACCTATTTCTATATTGAAACCTATAATTTTCAAAATGTATTCTTGTATATTGGTATTAATAAGTAGACATTGCATCGTAACATCTGGCTATGGAGAATTGTTTTGATGACATTACTACATTGCGGAGTGAACTGTTGAATGCTTATTTTCTATTGTTTCCGTTTTTTGCCCCATTATGTGGAAATGCTTGGAGTTTTACCTCATTGAATTTTCTTCTTATCTCTTGTTGTTCAAATAAGTATTTCATTTCATTTGATAACTTTATGTTGACTGATGTGTGCAAGTGTGGAACTTCTCTCTGAATGAACTATTCTGATATACCTAATATATAGCATACTTAGGCAGAGTTCACATTCATGGTTGCTGGTTTTTGTGCCATTTCACACTAGTTAGCTGACTCTTCTCTTATTTTTTTGTCCCAACATTTCTATTTTATATGTTGTTGAATGTATAATGTTCACGCTAAACAAGTGTCACTTTTATGGCTTCTGTCAAGTTGTGCCTCTGCACCACACTGGCTTCATGCATAGTTTTATTTGATGTTTGCTTTTTATAGTTGACATGTTGTTGAATGAATTAAAAGGTCTTCAACATTTTCTCATGGAGCTTCACTTGTTTAATCATGCAGGATCATGATAAGCTTATCAGTAATCTTAAAATTATCCAGGACTACCTTTGCTCTTTTGAATCACAGGTAAATAATTTTATTATATTTCTTCACGTGATTATGTGACCAGATTTTACTACCTTATGTTGTATTTTAAATTTAATTCTCATTAATAAGTGCTCACTGAAAATGTTCCAGAGTTCAGAACATGTTGTGATTGCCTTATTTGGCATGAAGAAGAACATGTTTTGTTTTGATAAATATAGTATTGCTTCTTATTAAGAGAAGCTTTTGAATTTTGTGGTGGATGAGTATTAAAATTGCACTGTGTCAGTCATGTGCAATACATAGTAAGCTTTCAAGTTAGGTCAATCTGTAATCGATGCTAAATAGAAAGTACAAATTATGAAAGCTCATGTTCCACAAGTTAAAGAGATTGGATTACTGGTTAACTGAGTATACTGAGATATTGAATCTGTCTTGTGCCACAGAACTAAGCTGAACAAAAGATGAAGTATCCTCTGTTAAATTATATGAAACAATCTTTGTTCTCCAAAAGTTTAAGCTATCAGAGAATGATGTTTTTATTATTTATATTCAACAACTCCCTCTTACGTCTGAACTAGAAATATTTTTGATAGGCCCAAGATTCTTGAATTAAATGAGAGGAAATTAATGAGATTAGAGGCCTTACATCACTCGAACTTAGGACCTCTTGTTTCAATACAATGTTAAATTATATGAAACAACTGTTGTTCTCTGATAGCTTAAGCTTAAGCTATCAGAGGATGGTGTTTTTATTATTTATATTCAACATCCTCTAAGAAGAAATTTGAAGAAACTTATAGACTACATACGAAGTCTCAAAACTGTGGAATAGATTTCACTGCGATAGGTAAGTTCTAGATGTCATGACTTGATTTACACGTATTAAAGTTTTAGGACCAATACGAAATTCAGTTTTCAGTCTTGCGATTGAAATGAAATCAAGATATCAGAGAGCAGATTGTTGATTGTCAAGGAGTATTTCCTTTTCCCTACATTTACTTGCCTTTCTGTTTCTTGATGAAACTAACTGGGAAATCAGGTCTCCAATCTGAATGCATTTCAGACTGCGTAACAAAAGAATAATTTATTTTCGACTAAAGCTCCCTTCATAGTTTTTACTATTATTACTAATGTGCCCATTCCACATGGAGCATATTCGTCCATATTTTTTTTTTTTTTTTTTTACTGAGATATTTTCTATGCCTTAAGGTGATATGATAACAAAATCATTTTTGTCGATTGGAATTTTCTGTGAAAATCTAGATCAGCTATGAAATGTCTGGATTGGCTTGAGCTTTTTTTGAGACGTGATTTTTTTACAAGCATTCTGTGAGATGTAAATTGTAATGCTCCTATAAGCGTACTTCCTGTGGTATATAGTGCTTTTGAGACATAAAATGAAGCCTTAGTTTGATAAAACTAATGCAGTATAACCAATTGATATGGTGGTACTAATCAGGTTTTTCTTTTCCCTTGTGTCTCTATTTAATTTAAGTTGAAGGTATTGCGATCATCCAAGCATTTAAAGTAGACAGCTGAATTTATTGCTTGTTTTAAAAAATCTTGTTGCATGAACATTAGTCAGACATCTGAAACAGAAACTTTGGACCTGCGGAGGATGCAGGATATTTTTTTCCCTTTTCAACTTAGTTCTGGTCTTTGAAGCAGGGACTGACGGTCATTAATATTTCTGCGACTACATTTCCTCAAACATTGGATTGGCTCCATAGCTATTTTCTTCAGGTATGAGGAGCATCTTGTTGATCCAATAGCTATAGTATTGAGCAAGTCTTATTCATGTATACGTTGAGTGTCAACATAAACAATAAAGGTGCTCATAAGTAATTGTACATATAAGTATTCCCGCTTAGAGATGTTTGTGATCACCAATAAATTTTATTGAAACCAGGAAGATTTCTGTAGACTTTTTTTTTTTAATATTTGAGCTTAAAGATTATGTAGATATTAAGGTTAATCTGCATATTCTCTTGACAAAGATACGTGGTTATTCCTTTTACTTTCAGTGTATAGAGCGTGGTGTTTCTGCTGCATCTTGCAAAGCTGTTAAACCGCCAGAAGAGAATTAGAAAGGCACTGTATAGCTGATTTCAGGAGGTACTTAACTTATACACTTTGTTTGCCTTGTATGTGCATTTAATATCTGTATGTACATGAGGCATTATTATGCAAATCATGACACCTTACACAAATTTTCGTTTGCAATCGAGGAAAATTAAGTTTAATCGCAGCATGCCTACATGCTTTCCCTTTACTAATTCAGGCGAAATTCTAAGTTGTTTTCCAAAAAATGCACGTCATGATTTGTTAACATCTTGAAAGTTGAACTACTGTTTACGACAATAGACATGTTCTTTTAACATCTGATCTAAGTACACTCTTCGCCAGGCAAAATGTACTTTATTGATCAAGGTGTGAAAAACTTCTGGAATTGCATGCTGACGTCAACAAAGAACTTAATTAAATAGAGTTTTGATTTTCACTCCTCATTACTTCTTTAATAATAATATCAAATTTCACTTATTTTTTACCTAGATAACGGATTCTTGTTTATTCAGATACTTATGCAGGATGATGGATTATGAAGTTGGATGACACCAGGATATTGTTGTTAGCAAACAAAGGAAAATGCTACTAGAGTGTACATCTTACACCGTTTGATCCCAGAGTTGATACATATCTTCGGAGTTTTAGTGAAAAATAAAAAAGAAAATGATAAATAGGTTAATATAGACCACAAGGAAGCTATGGGTGTTAAGATTTACACCTACCTATAGGGCGTATGGGTGGCATTGCTTAGCAAATAAATGCTTTGTACAAAGATTTTCTTGCGTTATTTGGAATTCTCATGGTCGCCCCGTAGAAGCAGTCATTATCAGGTAATCAAGTTTAGTTTGGGAGGAGAGCTTGTTTTAAAATTGGTTCATCCAAAGCTATTGAACTATTAGGATTATTTTTATTTTATTTTCCTATTTCTTACTCTATATATAAGAGGGAAGTTATGGTCAGCTCCCTTTGACTTATTTAGTATTTTTGCAATGGGTTAAATATTCAAAGTGAGGGACCTTCTTTCTTGTTTCAGTGTTTATTTTCTGCTGTATTTCTTTGTTCACTTCCGTTTTGTTTCTGTATTGTTTATTTTCTGCTTTGTATACTAAAAGAAACAGTACTACATTTTTAGATCAGGTAGTATGTGTCTTGTTTGTTCCTTCGAAACACCATTTTTCTTTGTGGCTTATTTGGGGTAACTCTATAGCTGTGGAAGTGAAACTCTTCCTTAAATCTTCTGCGTATAAGAATAGGAGAGCTAAAGAGTCCTCTTTAACAAAGGCCGGGATCCACTTATTTGCTAACTAAGCTTACTAGCTGATATGGCAGTGAAAGGTAAAAAGGAAAAAAAAATCATTAGAATTCCACTTGTTTCTTCCAACAAATAGCGGAAAAAAATTAATGTTATCTAAACTCTAGTTTATCCAAAAATTTATTTCAACTTGAACT
Organism: Puya raimondii; assembly: GCA_016920855.1. NCBI lineage: Eukaryota > Viridiplantae > Streptophyta > Magnoliopsida > Poales > Bromeliaceae > Puya > Puya raimondii. The sequence continues at coordinate 105,024,822 of JABWPP010000050.1, read as the reverse complement.
TTATCTCCGGTGAAACAAGTAAGTCCTAAGGGGATGTTTGTTTTCTCGTTTCAAGTTGAAAAAGACCGTTAGGTTAAGTACAATTCATGTGATTTTTTTTTTCTGCTGTTATTTGCCAGATGGAAAATTAATGGGTTTGGAACTGAAGTTCTCTAACTTTCTCTCTTTATTTGTTGTATTGAAAATTTTCGCACTATCACACGAGGGAAAGGGGAGAAAAAAAAAAGCTGCATCAGTTCACTTTTTATTGTTTGATTTTTTTTTAATTTTATAATTGATTCCGTTCTAGTCCGTAATGGGCTTTGTCTTGGCTAAGAGGAGATGCAATTTCAACATTCTGAAAAAAATTAAATTATGACTGAACTTAAATTTTATGACAAATCAAACAATAAAAACAAATATTTAAGATCAGAGATTACTTTACTTTTTTTCACTTTCAATGAAACGAGCTTGTCCAGCTCTAGAACGAGCATGTGCTGTAGATGTGCAGCTAGTAAATGTAAAGTAAAACTAGGAAAATAGAAATGATATTCATGCGAAGAGAGAGAGAATGGAAAAGTCAATATAGCGGCTTATGAGCCTGGTCACCCCCCGGTGAGCTCACCGCATAAACAACATCGCATCGTTATTACGGGGGTGAGCGCACCGCGTGACTCGGAGGTGACGCAACGACATGGTGCGGTAACCGCAATTTCTACGGTAACCGCAAAAGTAAACCGGAGGAGCGGGGTTGCTGCTCTCGTTCACTTCTCTCTCTCCCCGTGTTATATAGCTACAAGTTTGGCAAATTTACACATGACTCCCAGCAAATCGTTACAATTGCATATTTAGTACCAGAGACAAATTATTCTTTGATGAAAACATTATTATTACAAATTATTCAGTTAAAATTTTTCCCTATTACTATAACACAGATACCATAAACAGCCATTTTTGTTATTACTGTTATATTTTATATATAATATTTAATGCCCCTCTAATTTACTTGAATGTCATTTTTAGCTTCCAAATTTTTTTATATTTATTCTCTCACATATTTATATCTGAACTGTATGCCTCAAATATTTTGTCTGAAATATTTTTTACAGTATATACCGACTGTACCTATCACAGTTCGCTAAGGACTTGATGGTTGATACCTGAGGTCCTTAGGTCCTGAATTTGGGGCCTAGTTGCTTTTATATTTCTAGCTAAGTTCATTTCTAAAATGCAAATGAAGCTGAGAGCATGCTACCTTTCTCTCGGATTTAGAATTAAAGATTAGCATATTTCAATGATCAACTATCTGAAAGCGATATATTTGTAAACTTGCAAAATTTTAGAAAGACGTGATAATGTAAACTTTAGAAGGGAATATATATGCATAAGAAAAATGCTACTTGTACACCTTATTGGTAGGGTATAAATTTTACATCCATTCATCTAACAGTTTAAAAAATTAAACCTTCTGAATTTTTAGTATTAGGGAAAAAAAAAAAGATTGGCAAGAGTAGTTAAAAAGTATTAGCTTTGGATAGTTAGGGTGTATAGTTGACACCCTATTTATGAATGTACAAGTAGCAAAAAAAATTCTACGTGTGTATAGGTGTAAATCTTACACCTCTTTTATTCTAGAGTTCACTAAATTGCTTTTGGTTTAGTTTTTTTTTTTTTTTTAAAGTCGGAAGACTAGTGGAAAAGTAGTAACTTTCGGATGAGTAAGATGTAAGATATACAACTAATATAGAGATGTACATATAGCATTGCATTTGCTCTAATTAATGATGGCTACTGTAAATTTGCACTTGTAGTCACTGAACTATAAGACAAGTTTCAGTTTTGGTCCTCAATTTTTTATTTGGATGCTCAAGATCTTGAACTTTCAATATGATTTTAGTTTAGTCTCCAAACTTTCAACATTATTTCTTTGTAGTCCTCATCTTGGAGTAAAACACCTAGTTCATTTTTTGTTCATACAATCCTTTAACCGATACGTTCAATTTAACAATCCAATGTTTAAACAGAGGAAAAATTGTTACTCACTAGATAGTAGGGTTGGAACATATAATAAGACAAAGGATGGATAAATGAATAGTACATGAGTTTAATGCAATAGTTTACCTTCAATACTAAATATGCGTACGGATTAAAGTTTAAACTCTTTTACAAATTTAGAAGCTCTAACGTCCAAGTTAAAAATTTGAGGACTAAAATAAAACTCAACTGAAAGTTCTTTGCCCATTCAGAATGTTAATGGGCCGGGCATGACCAAATTGGCTGATTTTGGGCTGGGCCAAATTCTTTTCAAAACCCTTTGGGCTGGATCAGGCCCAGGCCCAAACTTTATACATACAAGTTCGTGAAAGCAAAGTAAATAATGTCACGTTGCCCATCGTGCAATCAATCAATTAAGATATAACTTTTTACAATTCCTTTCTAAAAAAGAAACAAAACTATCACTTCACTCAGTACATGAATTGGAGTCTATCTCATAGGCTGTTTCTGAGTCGGGGTGAGAATTAGAGTTCAATATATTCACCAAACTTTTCTGGTTCTGAATTTTGTCGGAGTGACATTTTGATATTAGATACTGACCGTCCCTGGCGCAAGTGGCAAATGACTTGGTGGTTGATATCCGAGGTTCCAAGTTCGAATCCTAGTTAATTCACATTTATAGCTAAATTTATTTCTAAAAAAATAAACGAAGCGGGTAGCGTGCTACCTTTCTCTCAAAAAAAAAAAGGAAAAAAAAAAAGACATTTTGACAATAGATCCAAACACACCCTTAAAACGTGATCAAAATTCTCTGTTTGCATTATTGATGTCATTTGATTGGTCTTGTTTCCTGATTTTGTTTTATTTTTTCGGTTGAGAGGGGTGGCTAAATTGTAAAGAGGGTCTTTCATGAGAAGTCTCGAATATAGATTATATGCAGTGCACCAAAGGTGGCTATTTTTTTCAGGGGAAGATACATCTCGCCAGAACTTCTAAAAAGTTGATTAATCTATTCTATATTTCATTGTAATCAACCACTAGGCTTTATTGTCCTTAATTTTTTTTTCTGATGATCATTGTACATGAGCATTACATATCTTCTCGAAGATCTGAGATGGAATGGAGGGTCGATTACTGCTGTGGTGCAACTTTAATGCATGCAACAATTCCAAGCATTTGAACATCCTTCTCAACAAGTCATAAAGGCCCTTTCGATAATAGCCTCTACGACAGTGATGATGATCAATTGTGATGATAACAATAGCGATAACAATAATGATGATCATCACCATCATCATGAGTTGAATGAAAGGGAAAAAGAAGAGAAAGTCTTCTAAGTTTTAATACAATGCCAATATATCCTTTCCCATGGCTATCACTTACACACGAAACTTTTTGATCCAAATATTGGCCTCATAATTTATGACACATATACAGATATTACATTGTGGAGAATCGTTAGTTCGAGTTTCAACTGGAGAACTCCAAAAGTAATCTAGGGAATGAAAATCCCAAAATGACATCGCACCACAAAAATCTAGAGAACATTCCAACTTAAAAGGCAAATTCATGATCATCCAAAACCCCCACCTTATCGTTTTATCATTTATTAACGCACCTAACCAAAATGATGTGTTCATTTAAAGCGAAAAAATGATCTTCATTTTACTGCAATAATTCCAATTCGTAGGTTCCCTCCGGAACACAAGAAATTTCAAAATTACGTCCTCAATCATTGCCAGTTATAGATGCGTAAAAAAAATAGAAAAATTAATTTCAAGAAGTACCAAGTAACTATTCAGAGTATCGAATGCCGAGAGTACCTTAAAGGGTCCTCTCTAAGTATTGCCAATCAATCAATTGCCGGATACTATTACATGATGGCATGCAGGTTTTCTAATTTTTATTTTTTTTCCCCACCAAAATCAAAACAAGGGCAAACTAGTATTATTTGTCGATTGATAATGCTAACTACTAATTCGAAGAGCTCAAGCGGTTAACAAGAGGGCAATTACTCAATTCACTTTAAAGTAAATAAATACATATATCTGCATACTTCGATTGTGACTCGATTTAATTCGGCCTCCGTCACGAGCTAAAAATGCTGGTCCCTCTAAGCCAACATTATTTTAATTTTTAAATTTAGTATACTTAAATTGGAAGTAATAGTTTGGCGAAGTAAATACATAATTTTTTTTTTAATCCTTTGTTCGTATAATTAAGAAGCTTCTCGCATGAAATTTTTGCTCGAATTTGAACACCTCTTTTCCGTTATCTCGCGTCCTAAGATTCCGTTTTCATCCGTCAATCACCATCACCGCGTCCTATCACGTGACGCCAATACTTTCCACCTTTTTATTTCCTCAGCAAAAAGGTTGCTAATCGTTGCAGCATCAAGTCACGTGCCACCCCTACCTCCCCCTAATTTACCTTTTAATTGCTTTAAATTTTTTTTAAAAAAAAGCAATTGAAAATTCAAAAACACGAAAACTAGGTGCAGCTAGAATCATCGGATGAAAAAGAAATCCACGAATTTCAAATTTATACCGAGAGAAAAATTCCCAAATTTAATTAGAGAATAAAAATGATCAGAAACTGAAAGAGGAGGAGGACGAGGAGGAGCAATGCATGATCTTAGCAGACGCCGTAGTCGTGGAAGATGAGATCGGCGGCGGCGGCGGCGGCGGCGGCGGCGGCGGCGGAGGAGGCGGAGGGGTCGCGGTGGCGGAGGAGGAGGAGGTCCTTTTGGCGGCGGAGCTCCATGACCTTGCGGTGGGAGTTGGAGTGCTGGGTGAGGACGAAGGTGGGGCTCGAAGCGGGGCGGTACTCGGGGACGAGGCGCCCGGACTTGAACCGCACCCCGCACGCGTTGCACAGCGTCTTCGGCCCCAGCGGCCCCGTCCTCCACTGCGGCGTCTTCTCCGACGCGCAGTGCGTGCACCGCCGCACCCCTCCCTCCGCCCCGACCCGTTCCCCTCCGTTAATGCTCCCGTTCGGTCCCCCCTTCCGCCCCCTCCCGTTCCCGGACCTCGGCTTCGTCGACGAGGGGAACTCCGACGACGACGACGACGACGACGACGACGGCGACGACTGCGGCGGCGGCGGCGGCGGCGCGGGCCCGGCGAAAGCCGACCACGCCGCCCTCCCGCGCTTGCTCCGCGCGCCTCGCCCCGCCGCGCCGCCGCCGCCGCCGGTGCTGACGTCGGCCCTGAGGTGGCCCGGCCCCGCCGACGCCGCCGGAGGCGGGAGGTTCGCTGCCGACGACGACGGCGGGTAGGGCACGACGTCCGAGAAGGAGTCGTCCACGAACGTCGACAGCCACTCCAGCTCCGCCGCTTCCTCGCTCTGCAATGCACGCTCAGAATTTTACTCACTACATATATAAATATGAATATATTTCGATCATTAAATTCGATTAGGGTTCGGTCTGCGTACGGGGAAGTAGAGTTCGTCGGCGAAGGAGCGGTGGAAATTGGATTGGAGATCCGAGGAGGAGCTCCCGCCGGTAATGGCCGACGACGGCTCCGGTGGCGGAAGCAGAAGGTTATCTGCCGCCGCCGCAGCGGAAAATGCTTCTTGGTTGGAGAAGTCGAGGAGGTCGTCTATCCGGAGAGAATCAGTGGCGGACGGAAGCCCGTAGAGGTACGCAGGCGACACGCCGCTTGCGGTAGTAATTGGGTTAGTAATGTTTGCCGCATTAGAGAAAGTCGCCCCCATCCCCATCCCCATCCCCATTCCGAAGTACTCCACGCCCCCCATTCCTATCTCCCACTCTGAAGCCATTGGTGGGGATTAATGAACACTACTACTACTGCTCGCTGCTAGAGCTTTATTCTTTCCCCTTTTTTTTTTCTCTTTTTTCCCCTTTCCTAGCAGTGTGGGAGTGGAGGAGTTGGGGGGTGGGGAGTGAGAGGGGAAGTTAAAAAGGAAGGGGGGGAGGAATAGTGGGGTTGGGGGATAAATTATGCTCTCAATAATAATAATAATAATAATAATAATAATTTGTGATTATAATAGGAATAATGAAGCTGCAACCCAGCAGGCATGCAGCAACAACGTGCCCCCAAGCAATGCATCCATCCCCATCCCCATCCCCATCCCCATCCTTCCCCACTCCCCCTCTCCCAACCTCCTCCTCCTCCCCCTTCCCCCTCGCCTTAAATTCTTGTTACTTTCACCCTTACATTTATCTCCCCCCTACTCCACCCCCAACTTTCTCTCTCTTCCATGTGATACTGTGGGTCGGGGGCATGCTCCTTTACTCTCTCGCTCTAAATAATTGCCATCAGGGGTTAGAAACTATTGCTTGCACCAGGTGCACCACACCACCCCACTTGGACAAGCACGTCACAGAGATGGGGCTCAATGAAATTTGTCAGACCACTCAACCCACTATCGATCGACCCTGAGAACATAAGAGTTGATAAACAACACACGTATTGACCTAAGGTTCATTTCATCCTATACTTCTATCTACACTACTATATTTCGAATTATGAATTAGAATTAAAATTAAATAAAAAGTTGAATCAAAAATCCGATATGAACGCGTAGGATGAGATGACACGGTGCGCAGAGTGCGTGCAATAATTATCAGTTATTTGCTTAAATTGGGAAGTGGAGACTCGGCGTGTAGTGCACACTTCCGAGTTCAAAGAGTGCTCGCAACGGTCGCACCCCTCCTATTTCGACTTAGAATCCACCGTAGGCCAATGAGCATCTAAATTTGTTATATTGATAAACTTACCCCCTCTTTGCATCGCACGTTGATTCATGAACAATGTGGACAACGCAAGACATTTAAAAAGAGAGAGTACACATATCATTTATGGCATGTAAGGGGGGGAAAAGAGAATCAACCGGTGTGCGCGGTGATATATAACAGCTGGCATATACGACTGCACTTGAGCAGTTATTACGGCGGCTTCGCTGTAGAGAGAATTTCCCTGCATTGATTAGCTGTGCACGGTGGAGGGCAAAAAGCACACGTGGAGCGCCACATGCGCCGCAGTGGGCCCCGCTCTACACGAAAAACAAAATCTAGAATATACGAATTATATTACTGACATAATATTTCCAAATCAATAAAATTATTTTTTTTGAATTGATATATCTTATTATGATTAATAAAAAAATATTTTTATTATATTTTTCTATTTAGAATAGAAATATATTGATCTGTTACTAATGATGTGGTACAAGTGTCACTCAGTAGACTTACTCCTACGCCAGTAAGCGTGTGGGCGAGTACGGTGTTTGGTGTTCGGGGAGGGGGAGCGCGCGCTCGGAGGTTGTTACCGCGGAGGGAGTGAAGAAGGAGGGCTGCTGACGTAGGGACACGTGGACTGTCGGGGCGCGTGGGGACCACCACCGCACCTGACTCTCACGTCGCGTTTACTTTTTCCTCCCTTTGCTTCACCTGTTCCCAAGTGCACCACCCCCCTCTCTTTTTTAACCAAACGCAAAAATAAAAATTCTTTAACGTCAAAGTTCCCAAGCGTGCCAGCTGGCTCCAGTGGTGAAAAATATCCCTAGTCGGCCACTGAGATTTCATGGACCAGATGTACCACGTCACCCGAGTAGAGAAAAATTATGTTATATTTTTGTATTTGTTTAAGCACTGTGCATTTGTATTGATGCGTGAATACTATGACATATTAAACTCAAATTTGTTAGAAATTACATATGGAATAAGCCGATTTATATAAATTTGCTTGTACTATGGCCACGAAGATCAAGTCACCATAAATATAATAAAAAATTATTATAATAAATAAAATTAAAACATATAATTAAGAATAACAAGTAATACCACTCGGATATTTAGTGATGTAGTTTGATTTGAATTTCAATATTATCTCAAAGTTTTAAATGTGGGATATGAACATCCTGACAAATACAATCGAAAGAAAAAATAATAAAATTCTTAGCGGGTCGGGTCGGGAGCGGGACGTGGGCCCGCGAGGGTGCCCCCACACGCGCACCGTCGCCCATCGCGCTTGCACGCGCTCACGTGCCGAGTACGGCCACCCTCCCACCTCGTCTGACGTGGCACCCCATGCATTTCTCCACGTCGATCACGACACATGGGGCCCACCCCCCAGCTGTAATCATCCCATCCTGCTCCTGTACGGCCCAGGACCACTTCTCGAACTTTTCCCTGCGTCCTCTTAACACTAGTATGATGCAATATTATGCTGAAATGCCCGAATCTTAAAGCGACTTATTGAACGGGCGAGATGCGTTACGCGAAGGTGGGGCCACTCTGCTGTTGCCCGGACCAGGTCCACCACGAAACTCGTAGGCTTATCGACAATCAATCCGTACCCTAATCATTTCAATATGAGCTAAATGCAAATGCGACTCTTCCGATTCGTTAATATTTGTTACATGTACTGGGGATTTTAATTAGTTCATAATAGATTCTACCGTGATATCTAGGTTTGCAAGCACTCCGATAAATATATATACTATATTTGAAATCAAAAAAATATACATTATATGTAGTATGTAACTTTCTGTGGCCCGCATTATTTTGTTAAAATATTATTATAATCTCTATAGTTATACGAATAAATTTATTTTATATATTTTTTATCTATACGTATGGTTAATTTAAGATGAAAATTAATATTGACCGAGTAAATGTATTATGTCATAACTCGAATTTTTTTTTCTGATACTATTAGACGAAGCATAGGCAATAGCAATTCCTGTGGAAGATTATCAGTTGTTAGAGCGGTCTACAGGTGACGTGGCGAAGAGGGTCCACGCAGGAGGGGCGCATACGTGCAGAGGAAGCAGCAGCGGAGCTGCCGTATGGGAAGAGGACAGGAGGGTGCGCAGTGGGGGGAGGTGGTGGAGGAAGGCATCGAATCACGTGACCGCGGTGAGGATCCCGAGGCACGAGGTGGGGGGGCCCGGAATCCCCGGAGCACGTGCTCGCTCGTGCTTACGATAACCCTGCACGTGATCGAACCCCCTTTGAGCTCTAACCCTCATTAATCTATCCTCAAACGTCAATTTAACTAATTAATTTAATTAATTAATTAATTAATTAATAGGAAAAGAAAGATAATTCTGAGCACGTGGGACCCACGCCACTGTGCACACTTGGAGGCCTGTGAGTTAGCGGAGTAACTCGTTTAACGGTGTGGGCTCGGCCTCGGTCGAGTAAAACCGGTGAGAAACTGAGGAAAATACTGTGTAGACCCGGTCCACAAGGGACACGTATTCTTTAAATTTAATTCTAAAAGTCTTACTTTCGAGAGTGTTATGTACGTATGAAAATAGTTTTATGATAAAAATCATTTGTCGCTGACAATTTAGTAATTTTTTATATACCGACGGAGCTTTTTAGTATCATTATTTTAAAAACTTAAGATGTATGATCGGATGCTGACAAATTTTAAACGTAACGCTTTTTCTCACGTATGGACAAATAGCTACAATGAGTAGGGTGGTATTAAAAAAGCACACAAGCTTTCACTTTTATATCATCTTTAAATGACTATTTAAATTGCTAGAAAATATCTTTCTAATCATGTTTAAGTCCATCTCGTTAGTATTAAGAGTCATCTTATACTATTTGTAGACATATCTATATCTTTCGAGGTGGCTACAAAAACTGCATGTTAGTCAAATTAATGTAATCTGCATATCACGCTCGTTGGTTCTACTACATATAATACATAGCTCCTCGCAATTCTACACAAAGTCTTGTATTTAGATTTTACGGCCTCGTGCGTTATTAGCTGATGTGGTGGACGCGGTCCAGCCAAAATTTGTCGGGGAGGTGTCGGTCGGAAACTTCGCAGGCCCTTTTTCGGGATCAGCTCGCCCCGCGTCTTCTTTCTCTGACGCGGGCTGCCCCGCAGCACGTGCCGGTTGCTATCGCTCCTCGACCGTACGACCGCCGCGTGTCCGTCGGCACGTCGCCCCTTCATGGGGTCCGCATAACAGCGTCGTAGTTGTAGGCGCTACGCACGCACTTATGCCTGCCTTAGAGAGCTTTCGTAATTTTTGGCAGAGTATTCGTGGGACCCTCCCGCATAGATATCAAACGGTGCGGACCACGCAGGAACGTGGAGGGTGTCAGATGAGCCAGGCGCGGGGGGTAAGCGTAGGGCGAGGGAGCTGGTCCTCGTTTTTGCCCTTCTTTGCTCTCGCTCTCTCGCCATCGCAAGTGGGCACACGAGCGACCAATGGCGTGTCTCCACGTGTCGCTGAACACGTGGATTTGGGCCACTCGGTTCCACACCCCCTCCATCCAAAGTAGCTTTCACGAAAAAGAAAAAGAAAAAGAAAAAGAAAAAACACAACATCCCGTCCTTAATTTCTTACCGATTTTTCTCTGAATTTCGTAGTTCAATATGATAGTAAAATTTTAATAAAAAATTCTTTTAAGTTGAAATAAATTTTTAAGATTCCAGCGCAAGACAAATAATTTGGCTTACTAAACTTTTTTTTTTGAAAGAAAGGTAGTATGCTATTCGCTTCGTTTATTTTTTTAAAATATATATTTAGTTAGAAATGAAAAGTAACTAGGCTGGAACTTGAAACTTCGAATATTAACCAACAAATTCTTTGTCCTTTATGCTAGGGACGGTCAATCTTACTAAACTATCTTAATAAAAGTTTTAGTGAAAAACTTCTCAATAAAGTATCACTCGCTTTCGCGAGAGAGTGAGAGAGAGAGAGAGAAATTGGTGCATGATTGCTTTTTCTTTATATATAAAAAAGTGGGCTGTAACTGTTCAAATAAAGGCCGATTGGGTAGGTCTAGGGCTCGCAGGTTCCACCATATCGGAAGCAAGCGAAGCCGGGTTCAGCTCAATCAAAGCAGACACCGCAAGAGTCGCACCGTTGGGTCGTATTCACGCTCGTCTCAACACTGCCGACAAGCTCCGACCCCTCTCTCTCCCTCTCTTACAGCCACACATTTATATAGGTGCATCTCATTTAATGATGCGCGCAAAAAATATAATAAATATATCGTTTTAATTGCACTGTCTGTTCTCAAATTATAAAGTCCGGTTTGGATGTCGGAATAAAATATTCAATGATAACTTACTCCGTATAAGAATTATCTTGTGTGATTAAAATTTAATTGTTTGATATTTATACTTTAGAAAGTCTTAACATGTTTTACCTAATATTACATATATATATACCCCTTAAGTAAATTTAAAAAATATACTTGTTTATGTATCTAAACAGAGTCTAAATCTGGTGACAGTGTTACATTGATGTTATGAGTTACATAAACTTAGATTATACAGCAATATAAAGAAGATTTTTATGGTACGTACATGTGATTCCATATTTGGAGTAAATATAAAGAAGATCTTTGGCAAAATTTTAATTGTATTATTATTTCGTAGAACGTAGTTTTCAATTATTCACAAGTTTCGCTAAATTTTTTAATTTATACCCACAAGGAGCAACGAGTGGCCAATTTTATTTTTTTCATAAGCAATAACAGGTTATATTTAATCCAGCTAAAATTGTGTTTTATGTAATTAGAACAGTGGAATATTATTGCACGTCAAAGACTCGGAGAGCACGTGCATTGTTTTTTGTTGAAATGGGTGAGAGCAATTAGTTTCATCCATTTAACCTCCACGCACTTCTCAATATGCATGGCCCTCAACTTCAAAACATTTAATTCAATTACCACATTCTATTTTTCTCTATTCGTTATTATAACTGTATTTATCGTGTTATTCAAAAATCGATCTGCGAACTAAAGGATATGGAACTGGCTCTAATACTATTGGTATGAAAACAATTGTTTATCTCTAAAAATTTCAGCTATCCGACAGTGATATTTTAATATAATATATTCAATATTTTAAGATAGGAAACTTTGTTTTCATTTCTTGCTATAATAAAAATATCAAGACAAATACTCTACTAAAAATTGCGATCAAAAGCATATGCAGAAGCAGACTAGATAAACCTTGAAGCTTGTTTTTTTTTTTTGTTTTTTTTGTTTTTTTTGTTTTTTAACACTAGATACGTTTGTTTAGGCAAACTCCTATCCGTTTTTAGATTTTATTTTACACGAATCTTAAAGCAATACAAAGTGAAATCTAATAGTAAAAAAGAGTAAAAAAAAGAGGTGCATCTTATATGACTGATTTTTTTAAAAAAAATAGAAAAAAATGCTGGCAATTTACTGTATGGGCTCAATGCCCTCATCCGTCAGCGTTGACATCCTTTGCCTCGACTTTCGCGTAAACTAAAACCCATGCCCATTGTTTGGTCAACTTAATTAGGAAGAGAGCTTTGATGCTATAAACCCCCCCAAAAAATATTATTATTTCTTTTATTAAAAAAAATGAAAGATCAGATAGCTTCGATGCAAGTGAAATCTTATTCAATAATTCAAAGCCCTAGACCTCAATAAAGTCAGTGTATAATTAATTTTGTACTTAAAACTTTTCCTTAGTGTGCGTGATATATACTTGCTTGTAAATTAGTTAAAGATGTCAATAAAATAGTATGGCATCGTAAGCACAAGGTTTAATTACTTGGTCTATCAAATAAATGTGTTCTCATTATTTTGCATCTATTTGCCCTAAGGTTTATAAAACAACTCATCTAGTTGTAGAAGCTATATATGTTTGGTAAATATAAGTTTTTAAAATGTTTGTTATGATAAGAAGTTAATATAAAATTCTAAGTCTAAAGTGCTTGGAGATTCTCTTAATACTGAGGATTATTAACTTTATCGGGTGACGGGGAACTGGGGCAAAATCATATAAAAAAATATTTTTCTATAGAAACTATATCACAATCGGACCATCAGGATCTATACTAACATTTTGTATGGAAAACAGACGAACTATTTTTCCATAGTAGCCGTTTGTGGTAAGGAACGTATCCTCCTAGCAATATGAAATAACTAATTTCAAAAAACATTGCTTAGCCGAATAGGCCGGACTCATTGATTTCTTAGGCTCTGTTTGGTATTGTGGGGATATTTTGTTACTTGCAGAGAAAAGTATGATGGAGAAAATTTTCATTGGTTTCTGTACGTAATATTTTAATATTGCCCTCAATACAAAGCGAGCTGTCAGTCGGCATACTCTGTATGGGCTTAAGTGGGCCTGGGCCGGTTCAAGATGGATGAGGATGAAAACAGTTATTCCAATTCTCCACATGAAAAAATTTATGTAGTCATTTTAGGACCCAATATATATCTTTCTTTTTTTTGAGAGAAAGGTAGCACGCTACCCGCTTCGTTTATTTTAAAAATAAACTTAACTAGAAATATTAATCAACTAGGATTCGAACTCGGGACCTCGGGTACCAACCATCAAGCACTTTGCCACTTGCGCTAGGGACGGTCGGTGACCCTATATATATCTATATATCAACAATGTATAACTTCCAAAACTATCTATTAATCCTAAATAATTTGCACACGTGGCATTACAAATTTTATTTTTGAGTGGGCCTCAAGTGCCAGGTTCTCTTATGGGGTTGGTTCAGTTCTAACTACTCCTCACCTTCTTCTACCCGGTTTTTCTTTTCAATGGGTTCCTCTTGAACATGTTCTTTTTCTTTGTTAAACTGGTTTTATTATTATGCATATTGCTTGTCTCATTTTTTTGAACCGAATATTTTTCTACGGCTTTTTTTTGCATTTAACCCTTTCAAAAAAAAATTTCTACAAATAGCCCAACAAAATTTATATTTGCAAGATTGACCCTATCCCCGCCATGCCACCACGCGAGCGCGACGTGAGCGTGGATAACGATGTAGGTTAAGTTGAATACGGTGAACCATTCACCATGTTGGACACGGTGAATGGTTCACCGTGTTTCATTATTTTCCTACCACGGTATTACGTAATTTTGGGGTTTAGGATTTAAAAAGGACACGGTGAACCATTCACCGTATTCAAACACGGTGAATAGTTCACCTTGTTCAACATAACCTAGACACACACACTCACGTGGCGTTTGCTGGCGCTTGCGTGCCGGGGATAGGGCCAATATTACAAATATAAATTTTGTGGGCTATTTGTGAAATTTTTTTTCTAAAGGGGGTAAATGCAAAAAAATCCCTTTTTTCTATGTTGAACATGTTTCTCTCATCTACTCATTCTTGAGTTTAGTCCATCTAATCTCTTCTAAGTTGACTAAAAAATGAAAAAAAGACTCAACTTTTCGAATTTCTCTTTTTTTCTCGCTCTTTCGTCTTTTCTCCCTAATTAATATTTCGGTTTTCTTTTCTTTTCTCGCTCTTTCGTCTTCTCTCTCCAATTAATATTTTTTCGGTTTCATCTTCTTCACTCGTTGTTTCGTCATCCCTCCTCAATTAATATTTTTTAACCGCTACAGTGCCCCAACTTTCTTCTCCATTTTATTGTTCCCACCCACCTCCCCCCCCCCCCTCTCTCTCTCTCTCTCCACTCGGAGCCTTTCAACTGCAGCCTTCACCAGGCCTTACGTGCGCTCGACAAGGACGGTGATGGCGCCGATATTGTCGCCAACCACTCCGTTCCCCCATTTCTTTCCTCCCTCCCCTCTCCCCTTCCCCCTTCCAAAGGTTTTGATCATTCTTCATGGTTGATGTCGAAACCATGCGGCAGTGCCAACACCTCCGTCACTGCTCCTCACGTTTCTCGAGGCGACCGTCGTCGTCGAGGTCACTTGGAAGAAGGTAAACCAATACATCACCAAAATCAACGATATCTCTATTCCCGGCCACCGCAATCCGTTGAATCCCTAGCCTCCGCCTCCGTCGCCTTTGACACCACGCTTTTCGAGGCCTCAATAGATGCCGTGATGAAATCGAGCACTCAGATTCGTCCGACTTTCATCAGGTATTTCTATTCCTCTCTATCTCCTCCTCCCTTTTTTTTTGAGTTGATAAATGATAAATCTTTTTATGCACATTTTTCATTCTAAATTTTTTTTTCTTTAAATTTCTACCCGCTGTATCGTGCGGGTCCCTACACTAGTATATATATAACAAAGCCATTTTAGGATCCTATATTATATATATATGACAATGAACGGCCGAGATGTGATCAAGCGTTTCCCATCGCTACAAAATCCTAAAGACCGCGCCCCCCTCCTCTTTCTCCAGCCCACTCGCCGCCCTTTTCCAACACTTTCCGACACCGATGCTTCGGAAGAGAAAAAAGATGGCGAAGAAAATATAACCATTTGAAGGTAATCTCAAATTTTTTCCTTAAATATTGCTATTATTAGGATCGCGTTAGTGAATTTTTTGTAGAAAATGGTATACAATTAGCTGATTTAATGAAATCATCAGCATGCATTCTGTTCTGATTATGTCGTTAGGCTAAATTTAGAAGTTTTAGAACTTACTATCAGCATGCATTCTGTTCTGATTATGTTTGGATAAAACTGTATGGAACCATCCTAATACTGGGACCTGGCAACTGACCTTTCATATGTTGCAATTTAGTCCTGATATTTAAACAGAATCAAACAGTGCGATTTTTGTGTGAATGGTCAGTAAGCTCACCTATATCAACTCTGATATTTGCAGGCTTCCCGCATTGCAAGCTGATAGATGGAGAAGGAAGAGAAAACAAATTAAATCCCAAATTGGGGTGCATACATTCACAGGTATATAATAGATATTAAAAGTTTGGATCAGAGCACAGTAAAAAAAAAAAAAAACATTGAAGAACAGAAGCTCACCCTGTAGCCACTAATTACAGAAGTTGGGTGGATTTTATTTCTGACAAGAACATTTGCTCTCTGCAATAGAAAAGACAGATATGACAAAGTTTCAATATGTGGTAATTATTCCAAATAAATTATGACACAGAGATAATAACAATTACAATGCTGCACTGAAGAAAAGAGTTAAATCACCTTGAGCAACTCTGCAGCTACAATAACAACTGATGTTGTACCATCTCGTACCTCCCGATCTTGAAGGTCAGCGAGCTCAACAAGAATCTAGCATCCTCAGAGCAAAATTTATATACAGAGAAGGGTTAATAACAAAACTTCACAACCCACATGTAAGTAAATACAGATAATTTCACTAGTTATAGTATCTACCTTGGCAGCTGGATGTTCCACCTCTAACATCTTCAGAATTGTTGCGCATCACCAATGTCATCAACCTGCATCTAGATCATCCAAACTAGTTAGTTTCTAACACATAAAAGCACTCAAAATCTATTGTACAAGTAACAAACATGAAGAGTACGATGATTTAACATATCAACTGCAAGGATTAGACCCAATTACTGTACCAAAAAGAGCAACAGCCCTTAAAATAAAAAGTAAACAAAAATTTCTCTGTATTTCCTCTATATTTTATCCATTAAATTTTGTAAGAGGAAAATTGTTTTGAATTTGGCATAGGAAATTACACTTTGCAATTTTAGAAAGCAGAAAAATCTTAAAGAAAATAAACAACTAATATAAATTTAAACTGTCTACAATGACTGATTTTTTTTTTTTTTTTGAGATAATACAATGACTGAATTAACTTTTACATCCTCAGGTATGAGCACAAAACCATCACCCAATATCACCCTATAATCACGAAACATAACAGATTCAAAGACGATGTGAAACTAATATCTCTATTTTATCTATGGCATGAAACTAACGAGTTAAATGCTTCATGAATCCAAATAGGACATTTAGTTGAAAAAAAAATTATAATAACATACGTATTTGGATTCCACCATACAAGATCCATACCGAACTTGGTAACTTTTATTAGTTTGTACATCGTTATTCAACTAGCATTGTTCATTTCTTTACAGAATATGTACAAAATTTCGATAAAATGCACGCCGCCAAAATAAGAGTTCCAACTTTCAAGGCATTCAATACACTAACACCCCTCAGATACAGCACCAAAGGAACAAAAAACATAAGAGAAAGAATGGATTCACCTTATCGAGACCGACGGGTCCGAGGAACGACTTGACGATGTTTGCGACTGCTTGGCACGCCACCACTGCCACATCAAAAGGATTCAACAAGACGATCGACGAAGAGTAATAACAATATGCATCAAATGCGTTTCTCTTTGATAAAAAGGATCGCATGAGCGATCGAAGAGTAGGATCGTACCGTTCTGCGTGCGCACATCCTGGCCCGATTGGCGCTCGCCGAGAATGTCGGGGGTCTGAGCGGCGATCGCCATGGCTACGGATCGGCTTGCGCGATGAAACCCTAGGTTTGAGCTTTGAAGAAACCCTAGAAAGGCGAAAGGGGCGAGAGGACGAAGAGGGGAGGAGCATGGAGTGTTCAAAGAGTAGCAAGTATCAACTTGGCGCTTAGCATAGTGGGTTTTGGGTTGGTTTGCTGCCGTTATGGTTACGTTTATATATATCCCGAGGAGTGAGGGCGAATGACGGGTCAGATATCACTTGATGCAATCTCGACCGTTCGTACCAATGGCCGTAATTCGAAACGTGGAGTTAAAATGGGGGCCCATAAAAACTTGGCCCATTTAGGCCCCAAGATATTAAGACCTGCAAACGAGATCCGACCCGTTAGCCTGCTGTCCAATTACGCGCCAATAATTACTCTCGCGCACAAAAATTGAGGCGCTCGTGCTTCGCATGATGATCAAAGCGAACACAAGCTGCTCTCCACCGTCCGATCATCACACGCCCGCTACGGACCGTTGAGTTCGTTTCGTCCCCCCCTCTCACCTCAAAATCCAAATCCCTCGTATCTCCTCTCTCCCATGGCGACATCGACCCTCCTCTTCCCCACCACCCCTTCTTCCTCCCTCTCCTCCACACCCCACTCTTCTCCATTCCCCATCTCCGCGAACCCTCGCCGCCTCCGCCGAGCCCGATCCTCCTCCGCCGCCGCCGCCGCCGCGGCGGTGTTCCGATTCCTGCGCCCGCGCGAGGCCGTGCGCGCCAAATCCGACCTCCTCCGCCTCATCTCCGACCAGGAGAGGGGCCTCAGGACGCAGCGCGACCCCTCGAAGCGCGCCGAGATCGTCGCCGCGATCGAGGCGCTCGCCGCCGCAGCGAAGGGCTCCGCCACCACGGGTCCTCCGCTCTCCGCGACGTGGCGGATGCTGTGGACCACCGAGAAGGAGCAGCTCTTCATCATCAAGAACGCCCCCTTCTTCGGCACCGAAGCCGGGGACGTGCTCCAGGTAATTCTATTATTAGTTTTTTTTTTTAAGGTGATTTTCTGTGTTGATGATTGTCGTACCAATCGTACCCTAGGTGATCGATGTGGAGAAGGGGACGCTCAACAACGTCATCACGTTCCCCCCTTCCGGGGTCTTCTTCGTGCGATCCTCAATCGAAGCCGAGCCGCCTCAGAGGATCAATTTCAAGTGTGTAATGGATAGTTCTTCTTGGTTGATCAGTTATATTTTTAGGGTTTTTATTATGATTTTTTGGTGTGTTGATGATTGTCGAGTGTGGGGGCAGGTTCACTAGTGCAGTGCTAAGGGGGAGCAATTGGGAGATCCCATTGCCGCCTTTCGGACAAGGATGGTAAGATTTGGTTTCAACTTTCAATATCTTCTTTCTACCTTCAATTATTTAATAGAAATCAAACACTTTGAAAAAATTGGCAATTTATTGACTACGGCTAAGTCTAGGGTTGGCATGTCTACTCAATTGTGAGATTTCTTAGGTTCAACTCCCACACTCTCGATTTGGTTTTTCTCATAGGCGAAAAAAGGAGTAATATTAGCAATTTAGAGGGGGAAAACACATTCAGAATTGACTTTGTATATATAGTTTTCTCTGTTTAGTAAGAGATGGAAGAGAAACAAAATTTCCCCTGCTATTGCCAAAGGAAACTAGAATACTATTTTAATTGCAGTTTCGCGTTATTCCTATTTGAATATGCCTTTGTGATGGTTGATAACATCTTGGATCCTATAGTTATGCTTTAGGAGTTGTTGAAATGGACCGAAGTTAGCGAGCCTGAATTTGAATTTAAATATCCAACAAATAATTTTCTGTGACTAAATTTGTTGTGGTATTTATTCAGCAGATCTGTCCGCATTAAACGTAAAATCGAAGTTACTAGACTATATATCATTATTTGACTTGCTTCATATTACTTCAACCTTGTACTGTTAGTTTTATTGTTTTGTCACATTCATCTGGAACTCTCTGACCTATAGAAGTTATCACCTGCTGCCGGAAATAAGTAAGCACTTTTTTTTTGTAATTTTTCTCTCAATATTTGACAGTTAAGCTATCAGAGATTTTGAATGCCCTGCATTAAGTATACATCATGTTTTTTGTCATGTAGGTTTGAGTCTGTATATCTAGATGAAGACATCCGAGTTGCAAAGGACATACGAGGGGATTATTTAGTTGTCGATCAAGCACCTTATAGTTGGAAGGAATGATTGGTGTGAATGGAAATCACTCTCTCTCATATTATCTCACTTTTCCTTGTATTGGAGCTATTTATAGTGGGTGAGTAGAGATATATTAGCAATTATCTAGTGGAGTATCACCATGTGAAGCATCTCAATTGGTTGTTAATTTTCACAGGAATTTTTGTGTGCGATGTCGATGGTGAAGACGAAGAATTCCTGAAGAATATTTTTTCAAGTCATGATCATGTACATTTCCGTAGTTATAATAAACGAATAAGCATTCATTGTATACGAGGTAACATTAGCTTGTTCAGCAGTAATATTAACAAATTACCTGCTGATTGATGTATAACTAGCAATGATAATAACCTTGAAGTTGCCTTTTTATTTCCTGCATCTGAAGCTATCATGCTTTAAGGTACCAATCTTTCTAGCTTCCAACTTATGGAAACTCAATTGAAGGATCATTATGCTGACAATCATTCCCCGTTTTTTTGAGTCAGAACACTTCCCTACTGCCTTTCAGCACTTCTTCATTCTCCCGAAAAGGCTAGCATGTTTCATCTGCTTGGAAGAAGATCCAAAATGTCCAGAAAAGCTCAGGTACGGCAACTATATACTTCTGTCGAGTTCACATTTATCTTGAAGAATATACTGTTGAATAACGGTAGTTATAATTCCATCTAGTCAAGCATCTCTTCTTGCTTCTTTTTAAGATCGTAATGTTACCTTTTTTGTCGCATTAATGTGTTAGTAATCTTGTTTTAACATCTTTTATAATTACCATCTATTCTAGTCATCTTGCTCTTCTACATGATTATAGCATATCCAGTAACTTCAAGGCTATGTCATTTTTGAGTTGAAGATTTCCCAGTGTTTTCTATTCCTGTGTATGCGTAAAAAACCTTTGCTGATACTTTATACATCTCCAAACTTTTTGGGATTTGCTCTAGTATGTTACAGATGATATAGATTACGACTAGTATATATTTTTTTAAAGCTGGTTTTTTAAACTTCATTCTCCAATTCGTATTCGAATTCAGATTGATGCTGTTGTGATTGTTGGGAAACTGTTAACATGATTGCAGAGCCTGCAATTAATTCAGGCACATCGCGAGTCCCAGCGATGAAAAGGCTCGAGTCTTTTTCTTGTTACCCTTTTTTCTTGGTAAAAATGTACGGAGACCCCTTCAACTATAGCACATGCTGAAATAGACCCTAGTTTTAATTTTTTTAGTTGACACCTCCTTTAACTTTCTATCTTTTTCATTTGAACTTTTATAGTTAGTTAACTTAAAAATTTTGTTAAATTTTATTGCTCGATTACTCATTAGCAATTAATTAGTCTGATTATATTCACTATAAAATAGCTTATATATTATTAAATTTGATTAAATTATCAATTAATATGGTATTATTTTTAATTTATTCGGCTAAAACAGATTTCAACAAAAAAAATATTTATTGAGGGGCATTAATCAAGTAAAAAAATATATTCTATTTCAGAATGGCCTATAGGTGGGGAGGTCTCCATAAGTTTTTTTTCCTTCAGCCCCCCAGAGTCTTTTCCTTCTTTTTTTTTACATTTTTTTACTGAATCCTTTTAATTTTTAATTTTTAATTTTTACTTTTAAATTGTTTAACAATATTACTATTATAAAATATGTAACTATTTGTTTATATATAAATCTTTTAAAAGTATAAAATGAGGGCCACCCCACCCTGTTGAACGGTGGTGAGGTTGTCTTTTTGAGCGGTGCGTTTTCAGTTGACGGTCGACAGCTGCTTCTGAGAAATTTTAGAGGTTAGCGGTGCAGACGCGTGTGAAGGACGTGGAAATGGCGGTAAAGTAAACTTTGCTCTGCTTGTCAGAATCCTATTGGTTTCATATTGTGTAAGCACATCTAATTATATCAACTGATCTTAAAATACACTAATTAACCTTTTTATTACATTCGTTTCAAGTTGAAGTTATCATATTGTCATAGATTATACCTTTATAATCTTACATGGCACAATTTAATTGATTAGCGGTATGCGATTATGACATAATTGCTGTATTATCCGGTTATTAGGATTTGGTCTATGTAGTCCTATAGGAGCGAGAAACTGGTTTTCTAGTAGGTCGAATTTGTGGATCGTAAGCGCTAACCAACTATCTTAAAAGCACGTGCTGATAAAGGGCGCATCCATCGCACTTAAGGGCTTAACCACAGTGTTCACGGGTTTCAATTTGACTCAACCCATCTGGACGTTAGGTCTATTGTTCGGCCTCTTACTGTTAGGTCTCTTGTGGATCGCACCTCCACTCAACTTATTAGTCTTCTGAGACTATTATTATGGGGTAGGAAGTTGAACTTATTTTAGTCCAATAATAAATAGCCAACAATCCTCCCCCCAACACCTGCATCGTTAATGTAGTATATGGGAATCGAACTCATGCCACTAATTTTAATACTACTTGTCGGATCGTTAGCGCTAACCATTAATTCCAAAAGTTCGAGCTTTTAAAAATACGTAATCAATTCACTTAAAGCGTACAGATACAACACTCACGGGTCTCGATTGTAATTCGGCCCCACTAGCCTTACGCCACTTCGAACATGACTTGGTCCACTCAGCCTCGCGTCATTTCGAACATGACTCGGCCCAACATAGCCTCCCGCCCGCCACAGGGCGGGATGCTCGCCCATTTAAGCCAACAGAATCATGGACCGTTCGATTTTTCTAGGTCGTCGATTCATCCTGTCCGTCCATTTGAACCTGCTACCACTAATTCTTCAATTGACCACACCTTGATCTCGACCCCACCAATTGGGATTTGGCGTGCTCTCTCCCAACTGTCCAAGTTGTCATTTTAGTGCTAATGATTGTTACCTTTGGGTTAGTTCCTACCGCTCGATCTTGATCCAACGGTATTGATAAAATCGGCAATTGCTTTAATAGCCACGATGACGCTCTCTGTTTTATTGCTGAGACAATTAATAACCAGGTAGAAAATTCTCTCACGCCTCCTCTTTGCTCTGTGTTACTGTGGTCTATACAAATTTCAGATCATCCTATATTCCACACGTAAGAATTTCATGTCGCAATTAGATATTAGATGTTGACATGAATAAAAGCCATATAAGGTAAAGTTCTAATCTTATACAACATAAGAAGATAGAATTTTTCTTTTCTTTTTTTTCAAAGGTTCTTTTAAGTATCTTAATGAGTTTTTGGAAGTAGAGAGTAAACACATCAGTAATAAAAGGCATAAGAAAATGCTTTATAGAAATTAGTTAGATGATAATTAAGCAACTTCCTATCGAATATTATCCATTATTACGGATGCTTTATAGAAACTAGTTAGATGATAATTCAGCAAATTCCTATGGAATATTATCTGTTATTATAGATTGCAAATATTATTGTTTTGCTATATTATTATACATATTATAGCCCACGAAATTATGGTGCTAGCTGATGGTCGACTCAGCTCACGTGACCAAATAAAAAGTTGATACATGGTACTTCAAAAGTGTAACGAAAGGATTGAAAGTACAAAGCAATTTTATCGCCGATTATTATTCAGTTGGGGAAACACATATCAAATATATTTAACTTTGTTATATCTATACAAAATAAATGAATGAGAGCAGAGAACTCTTCTTCCCTCCTCCCCTTCTGCAACCGACCAATTTACTGTAACCAACTTCTATCATATAAACGGAAAAATAACGGTTGCGGCCGCCACCAGAACTATTCCTACACGAGTATTACTACTCCTCCACGCGGCGGCGACGGAAGCCGATGCCGACGTGTCGGACGATGATGCCGAGAGCGAGCTGAAGCTGAAGTCGGGGTTGGAGCCGTAGAGCGCTTGCACCCCTCGGACGTCGTCGACGGCGAGCTCCGCCTTCCTGGTCCGGGGTCTGAGGCTCGGGTACATGACGGCCCCCCTCACCGGCGAGTGCGCCAGCCCCAGCACGTGCCCGATCTCGTGCGTCGCCACCGACTCCAAGTCCACGGCCACCGCCGACCTCTCCGCGTCGAAGTCCACGGCCCACCGCTCCGCCGCGTCGAGGTGGAGGCGCCCGCTCTCCGGCGAGAACGCGTGCGCGAGCACCCCGAGCACCCCGTCGAAGGGCTCGCCGTCCCCGTGCGCGCCCGCGTAGAACCCCACCTTCACGTCCGCGGCGCCGTACTCGCGCGCCGGAACGAACCGCACCGGGATCACCCGCGCCCACCGCGCGAACGCTCGCCGGAACGCCGCCGCCACCGCCGCGCGCGGCACGTAGTCGATCGTCGCTGCGGGCGAGATCGCGTACGTCAGCGTCAGCGGGCCGGGCCGGGCCCAGCGGGGCGAGCCGGGGAAGAACGCGAAGCGCCGGACCGAGTCGGCGGGGGGGCGGTCGGGGACGCCGCAGCGCGGGGCGGCGATTTCGGCGAGCGTGGCGGCGTCGAGCTTGCCCGAGACCGGGAGGCCGAGCCGCGTCTGGTAGAGGCTCACCGCCGACTCGAACCGGGCGTCGAACGAGTCGGTCCGGTCCGGCGCGGCCGAGCCGGGGAGGTAGTAGCCGAACCGGGCCAGGTAGCGCTTCAGGTCCCCCACGCCCGCCACGTGGCTCCCGCGCCCCGCGCCCAGTAGCCGCTCGTACGACCGCCACGTGTCCCGGTCCGGGGCGGGGCTCGCGAGGAGCGAGGGGCAGAGGAGGAGGACGAGGATGGTGGGGATCAGAGGAAGCATTACAAGTCCCAGGCCCAGTCCCAGTCCCAGTTGGATTAAAACGAGGGATATTGATTTTTTTTTTTTTTTTGAGTACTTGGATGGATTTTATAGTTATTCTCGTTATTAGAACTGAACTATGTTGGGTCCGGTTCGTTTTGGTTTGTTGGTTGGTATGTGGGGCTCGGAGTGGTTACTTAAAAAAGAGGAAGGTGGTGATTCAGCGTTTGGTCACCAACTGGCTCTGCCACGGACTTTGCTTCTCCGGTCTCGTCTCTTCGATGTGGATGTATTCAGACACACTCGTCTTCTCCACGAAGACTCGGCCATCGCCAACCTAATTTTCTCTCACTGTATACACTAACCGTGTATGATACATATCTAGAAACTATTGAAAAGAAGGAAAGAGTACACACAAAACAAAAACAAAAAAAAGACATGGTATTACTGGTCTGTAAATCATTTATTAAGGAACGTAAGACTTTAATCAGATCATAGAAAAACATAACATTTTTTATACTGAACATTAACATAGACTTTATCCGCAAAAGAACATAAACACACGGTTAAATATACAGTTCCTTCACCACACAGAAGGTACATTAATTTTATTTCTTGAGCTTCATGCACTCCAAATGACCCTTTCCATCAAGCTTTGCAGCCAAGAAGGACTTGGCGTAATCAAGAAAGCCTACTGTTTTGTAAAGCATCTCCCCTTCCTTTACGAGCTCCGGAAGAGGGCCGACAATGGAGTTCTCATGTGCGCCGTGGAATACAGCAGCTGAGATGCGTTCTCTCTTAGTGTTTATCATAGCCCGATGCTCGATACTTTTGTACCGTCCATTGCTCACTATCTGTTCCATATTATGGCAAAATAATCATAATAATAATCATTTCCATTTTCTGTAAACATGTCAAATAATAAATATATTTACATAAAATTTAAATTGTTAAATTTATTCTTTTAAAAATGCAGCGATGTTTATATTTATCATTTTATTTCGTAACTGTTAATTTATTATTTATTTTTTAACAAAAAATAAATAAAATATTAATTTCGTCGTTACAAATATGTCCTTTCAAAAAATTCTAACAGTTATATAGAAACGTGTAAAAATACTCTCCCAAAAGGTTGTCTTTTTACTATACTAAAATCAACCCAATTCACTATGGTAATCTTTTCTGTACATCTTCTCTCACTAGTTTTTTTCCTTACCTATTTTCAACTTCGTTTTTTCACTCTGTTTTTTTTCTATTAAACTCCATCGGCTCTATTTTAGCTTCTCAGGGTGCCTTCGCTAGAGGGCTCCGATCGTCGGCTTCGTCACTTCGTCGGCCTCGCAGGAGGACACGAACGCTCTTCACCAAAGCAACAGTGTTCATTCGTCTTCGGACTCAAACCCATTAGTTAGTTTATAAGATTATAATATAAAAGAGATAAAAAGATTAATTTACTTTTTTCACTAATCAAGGTTGCGTATTTTATTCATAGTTAACTAAGTTTTTCTACGAGACATTAACAGTAGAGATATATTTGAAATTATTAATATTTTTGAAGATTTTGTAAAGATATTTTGCTATTTGTAATGTTACAGGGAGCGGTATGAAATTATTCAAACCTTAAAAAGATCAGTAGATTACGCGAATAAAGTTTGCAGTTTCTATTGCTTGCATTTATTTCTAACTTCACCTCAAGGATATCTCCGATGTTGACGATAAGAGCGCGGGGAAGGGCTTGAACCGCGACCCATTTGCCGCCCTTCTTTATCTCCAATCCATGAACGTCGTTCACTTGCAGCAGCAGCGTCAACCCGGAACCGTCGGAGTGCGGCGAGAGGCCTAACACCTGATCGGCTTGCGGGCACGGCGGATAGTAGTTCATCCTCAAACTCTGCGGCAAGTCCTTGAAGACATTAAACAGCACCTCTGGTGCCACCCCCAAGTCCTTGGCTATCAACTCGAAAAGACGGCCTGCAATGTCCTTCATCTCCAGTGAGAACTTTTCAAGCGAGTCCCTGAAAACGGAGATCGAGCGGATGATCGCGTTTGTAACCGATGATTTTTTTCTTTTTTTCTTTTTTGACTAAACAGGAGTATACTCTATCGAAGAAAGTGCAAAATACACGTCAAGAAAGATGGCAGAAAAGAAGACTCGGTCAAAAATACGGTTATCCTGACCAGTAACTTACTTCCCCCAAAGATCGAGGCTCATAATTTAACAGCGGAAATACTCTTGCTACCTACATCTTCGCTTCGAGTTTGACGGTTGTCAAAGATTCTTGAATTCCGTTCTTTTCAAAGTTTTCAGTATGTCGCAACAAAACAAAAATCGAAAAGAATTTTAGAGAGACCCGACTGCGATTTCCTGATTCGACACCATCGCTATATCTCCTAGTTGATTGGTCGGTATGTTTTGCAATAGTGTAACCCATAAAGACTCGGCAAATCTATAACCAAATAGAATATGCTCCGGATTTCGTCATTTATGAAATATAATACACATATAGACCGTCTGTGTCATCCTCAGTTAACCAGTATATTCTATTGTTAAGACCTATTGTTTTACTGTTTTGTTACTTTCGGAGTATATATTACAATTTTATCGGATCTACTTTTCGAAAATAAGACATAGTTATTTCGGACCTGAAAGTAGGAGGGTTATTAGGCCAGAATCTCATGTCCTTTGATGCGACCGGCCGAACGATGAGGTAGAACATGTCGCCCCAGTCCAGTTTCTGGTCCTCCGACGTAACGAAGGCCTGGCCGTAACCTTCGAGACCGTTCGGTAGCTGGGAATACGCCTTCTTTTGCTCGAGGGGCTGCTTAAAGAATTCGATTATGTCGGCCCGCATTTTGTCGATCACTTCGTCGGGCGCTCCGTGATTTACGAGCTGCATCATGTGAGATAAAAAAAAAAAGTGGATACAAATCTAACTCATATTCAAAAAAGTGCCAAGGAAAACATGAAGGGGCTTTTACATGGGCCACTATGATTGATCTGTTTAAATATGTGCCTTAACACCCATATACCCCTATCCCTATCAAATTAAAGATTATTACTAGATCAAGTTAATTATCATAGTTAAAATAAACCAATCCTAAAATACTAATAAATCACCTGGAAGAAGCCCCATTCTTCGCAAGCAACTCGAAGTTTCGCGGACTCCTCTTTATAGAACTGAGGATCATTCAACCTAGCGAGATCGATCACTGGAAGATCGACTCCATTTACGCAATCGACTACGTCGTGCTCGATCTCGGGCCTAATGTATCTCTCAGGGACATTCTTATTTTCGCGTGATCCACTGTAAGTCGACGCGAGAGCTTGTACGTTCTCAACAGGAAGGGATCCAGTAATCTTTGCACGATTCCATTTCTCCATTTCCCCTCTTAGCTATGAAGGTGGAATTTTTCTGCTTTGGATCTTCGGGTGAGTGAAACCATATATTGGATAGATATATAATACTGTACTACTGATGACCCTTATGTGATTATTTATTTGTATCGAGAACCCAATTTTTATTTTTCTTTGACTTAGCTGTTAAGGCATGTTCCATTTTGTCAATGAGCAATGTGACAATTTTTTATCAAGTGGTCAGTGCCATAGTTGCATGATTGAGCTATAAACAAACTTATTTTTCACATGTTGTTATTATTATTATTTTTGTAAGAAAATAAAAAGTCAATGCCATATCTAGTCTTATTAAAAAAAAAATTTCCAACCTAGTCTTTTTTAAAAAAAAATTTCCAACCTAGTCTTATTTGTATGTATTAAAAAAAAAGAGAGAGCTTAATAGTAGTTATGTGTTAATTAGGAGAGAGAAAATTATTTTTTTCTCTCTCTCCTCTCTCACTCCCCAACTCCACCCCTCTCTCTCTCTCCTCCCTACCCACAGGCCTCTCTCTCTCCCCACCCCAGCACCCCCTCTCTACTCTCTCTCTCCCCACCCACACACACGCACACACACTCTCTCTCTACGCTCCGCATGCTAATATTTAATAATAATTAAGTAGAGAGAGTGTGTGCGGGTGGAGAGGGGAGTGACTAGAGACTAGAGAGAGAGTGAGGGGGAAGAGGTGTAGAGAGAGAGTAGGGGGTGCCGGGGAGGGGAGAGAGAGTGGGGGTGGTGTTGGTGTTGGGGAGTGGGAGAGAAGAGAGCGAAAAATTATTTTCTCTCTCTAATTAACACATAATTACTATTAAGTTACCTCTTTTTTTTTAATACATACAAATAAGGTTATGTTGAAATTTTTTTTGAAAAAAGATTAGATTGGGATTTTTTTTTTTCAATAAAACTAGATATGGCATTGACTCGAAAATAAACGGAGGTTTAAATGTCACCTATCATAGGAATTGACCTCCAAAAGATTGGATCAATCTCCACCGTCAGATTCATTGATGGATGACATATTTTATTTCATTTATCCATTATAAAGATTATCTTGTCTCTAGGCAAACAATTAGATTGAAATTTCTATGAATCACGTGTGTAGAAAATTGGTACCTCATTTTTGTTGCCATTCTTAATATTATAAGCTGGAAATACGAAGTTCACAGATAATATTTAATGTTCGAAATCAACAGAAAAAGAAAATTTGAGAAATCTATGCAAAACTACCAATTTGGAGCTAAAAATTCATTCAACTTGTTACCTACTAACTTTGTTAGAAGTTTCAGAATTTCATAGTCAGATATTAAGACTACTATTATTTCTTGAAAAATTAATTCACAAACACAGTCAAACAAATATTTGTGTATTTTAATTAAAAAGCATGCTAAATAATAGGGTAATTTAAAAATAATTCTATAAAACTCCAAAGTATCATAAATGCTCTTTAAAATCTGAAATTTATTTATACTCCTCTAAACACATAAACCTATCATAAAGATCCCTCTAAAGATATAAGCCAATCACAAATTTCTCCTTGTGAAACAACCGTTGTACTCTAAAAACTTTAGCCGATAGAGAACGGTGTTTAAATATTTTTATATTTAACACTCCCCCTCACGTCTGGGCTCGAGACTTTTCGTAAGTCCATGACGTGGACTTAAATTAAATGGGAGGAAATTAATAATGCTAGGAGCCTGACATGACTCGAACTCAGAACTTTCTGCTCTGATACCATATGAAACAACCGTTGTACTCTAAAAGCTTAAGCCAATAGAAAACATAAACACACGGTTAAATATACAGTTCCTTAACCACACAGAAGGTACATTAATTTTATTTCTTGAGCTTCATGCACTCCAAATGACCCTTTCCATCAAGCTTTGCAGCCAAGAAGGACTTAACGTAATCAAGAAAGCCTACTGTTTTGTAAAGCATCTCCCCTCCCTTTACGAGCTCCGGAAGAGGGCCGACAATGGAGTTCTCACGTGCGCTGTGGAATACAGCTGCTGAGATGCGTTCTCTCTTCGTGTTCACCATAGCCCTGTGCTCGATACTTTTGTACCGTCCATTGCTGAGTATCTGTTCCACATTACGGCAAAAAAAATAATAAGTATTTGTTCCATACTATTAAATTTGTTCCTTTAAAAGTGCAGCGATGTTCATATGCATTTACCATTCTACTTTGTTACGGTTAATTTATTATTTATTTTCTAACGTAAGTTAAATAAAATGTCAACTTCATCATCACAAATATGTCCCTTCAAAATACTTCAACATATGTATATTAAAATCCATCCAATTCACTATTATTGTAACTTATTCTCCACCTTTTTTCTTACTCCTTTTCTCCTAATTTATTTTCTACTTCATTTTTTTCACTCTTTCTTCTCTATTAAACTCCAATGGCTCCGCTTTTAGCTTCTCACGGTGCCTTCGCTAGAGGGCTCCGATCACCAGCTTCGTCCGCCTCGGGGGAGGACATGAACGCTCTTCTCGAGAGCAACAGTGTTATTTTATCTTCAACTAGGACTCGGGCCCATTAGTTAGTAGATTATAATATAAAAGGGATAAGGAGATTAATATACTTCTTCACTAATTAAGACTAAGCATTTTACTCATAATTAACTAAGTCTTTTCTGAGAGACACTAACAGTAGGGATATGTTTAAAACCATTATAGTACTTAAAAAATTTTGTGGAGATATTTTGCTATTAGAAATGCTGCTGGAAATCATATGAAATTGTCCCCCCCCCCAAAAAAAAAAACAAGAAAGAGTACCAAAAAAAGATTAGTAGATTACGCGAATGAAGTTTGCAGTTTCTATTGCTTGCATTTATTTCTAACTTCACCTCAAGGGTATCTCCGATGTTGACGATAAGAGCGCGCGGAAGGGCTTGAACCGCGACCCATTTGCCGCCCTTCTTTATCTCCAATCCATGAACGTCGTTCACCTGCAGCAGCAGCACCAACCCGGAACCGTCCGAGTGCGGCGAGAGGCCTAACACCTGATCGGCTTGCGGGCACGGCGGATAGTAGTTCATCCTCAAACTCTGCGGCAAGTCCTTGAAGACATTCAGCAGCACCTCTGGTGCCACCCCCAAGTCCTTGGCTATCAACTCGAAAAGACGGCCTGCAATGTCCTTCATCTCCAGCGAGAACTTTTCAAGCGAGTCCCTGAAAATGGAGATCGAGCGAATTACGTTTGTAACCGATGATTTTTTTTTTTTTTTTTTGACTAAACAGGAGTATACTCTATTGAAGAAAGTGCAAAATACAAGTCAAGAAAAATGGCAGAAAAGAAGACTCGGTCAAAAATACGGTTATCCTGACCACAAACTTACTTCCCCCCAAGATCGAGACCCATAATTTAACAGAGAAAATAATCTTGCTACCTACCTGTTCGCTTCGAGTTTGACGGTTGTCAAAGATTCTTGAATTCCGTTCTTTTCAAAGTTTTCAGTATGTTACGGCAAAACAAAAATCGAGAAGAGTTTTAGAAAGGCCCGACTGTGATTTCCTGATTCGATACCATCTAGCCGCTATATCTCCTAGTTGATTTAAGAACAATTACCTAGTAGTCGGTATGCTTTGCAATAGTGTAACCCATAAAGACTCGGTAAACCTACAATCAAATAGAATATGCTCCGGATTTTCATCATTTATGAAATATAATACACATATAGACGGTCTGTGCCATTCTCGCTTACCCAGTATATTCTATTGTGAAGACCTATTGTTTTACTGTTTTGTTTTTTTTTTTGAGAAAAAGGTAGCAAGCTACCCGCTTCATTCATTGAAAAATATGAACTTAGCATACAAGTTGGAAGCAGCTACGGCTTCCTGTGGAGGTGAGGGGGGGGGAGGAGAGGAAAGGGTTAGTAGAAGATACAGAAAAAGGGGAAGGTGACAGAGGTGGCTAAGGTTGATATCAATGGGGCAAGTGCCAGGAAGCCACCAGGAGGTTGACGCGGTCCAAAGAGCGCGGGGGGTTGTAGGGTTGATCGCGGAAGATAACATTATTCCTCTCTGTCCAGACGACCCACCAAATTGCCGACAGAGAGGTTAGAGCTAATGACCTCTTTGCATCGTCAGAGAGGCTAGTCGCACGGTCCCAGAGCTGGCGGACATCTTCTGAAGCTACGATGAGTTTTGGAGTATTCGTGCTAACTATATTACAATTTTATCGCACCTACTTTTCGAAAATGAGACATAGTTATTTTGACCTGAAAGTAGGAGGGTTATTAGGCCAGAATCTCGTGTCCCTCGATGCGACCGGCCGAACGATGAGGTAGAACATGTCGCCCCAGTCCAGTTTCTGGTCCTCCGACGTAACGAAGGCCTGGCCGTAACCTTCGAGACCATTCGGCAGCTGCGAATACGCCTTCTTTTGCTCCAGGGGCTGCTTGAAGAATTCAATTATGTCGGCCCGCATTTTGTCGAGCACTTCGTCGGAGGCTCCGTGATTTACGAGCTGCATCATGTGAGATCAAAAATAAAGTGGATACAAATCTAACTCATATTCAAAAAAGTCCCAAGGAAAACATGAAGGGGCTTTTACATGGGCCACTATGATTGATCTGTTTAAATATGTGCCTTAACACCCATATACCCCTATCCCTATCAAATTAAAGATTATTACTAGATCAAGTTAATTATCATAGTTAAAATAAACCAATCCTAAAATACTAATAAATCACCTGGAAGAAGCCCCATTCTTCGCAAGCAACTCGAAGTTTCGCGGACTCCTCTTTATAGAACTGAGGATCATTCAACCTAGCGAGATCGATCACTGGAAGATCGACTCCATTTACGCAATCGACTACGTCGTGCTCGATCTCGGGCCTAATGTATCTCTCAGGGACATTCTTATTTTCGCGTGATCCACTGTAAGTCGACGCGAGAGCTTGTACGTTCTCAACAGGGAGGGATCCAGTAATCTTTGCATGATTCCATTTCTCCATTTCCCTTCTTAGCTATGAAGGTTGAATATTTCTGCTTTGGATCTTCGAGCGAGTGAAACTATATATATTGGATAGATATATAATACTGCACTACTGATGACCCTTATGTGATTATTTATTTGTATTGAGAACCCAACTTTTATTTTTCTTTGATTTAGCTGTAAGGCACGTTCCATTTTGTCAATGAGCAATGTGACAATTTTTTATCAAGTGGTCGGTGCCATAGTTGCGTGATTGAGCTATAAACAAACTTATTTTTCACATGTTGTTATTATTATTATTATTTTATAAGAAAATAAACTGGGGTTTAAATGTCACCTATCATAGGAATTGACCTCCAAAAGGTAGGATCAATCTCCACCGTCGGATTCATTGATGGATGACATATTTTATTTCATTTATCCATTATAAAGATTATCTTGTCTCTAGGCGAAAAATTAGATTGAAATTTCTATGAATCACGTGTGTAGAAAATTGGTACCTCATTTTTGTTGCCATTCTTAATATTATAAGCTGGAAATACGAAGTTCACAGATAATATTTAATGTTCGAAATCAACAGAAAAAAAAAATTTGAGAAATCTATGCAAAACTCCCAATTTGGAGCTAAAAATTCATTCAACTTGTTACCTACTAACTTTGTTAGAAGTTTCAGAATTTCATAGTCAGATATTAAGACTACTATTATTTCTTGAAAAATTAATTCACAAACACAGTCAAACAGATATTTGTGTATTTTAATTAAAAAGCATGCTAAATAATAGGGTAATTTAAAAATAATTCTATAAAACTCCAAAGTATCATAAATGCTCTTTAAAATCTGAAATTTATTTATACCCCTCTAAACACATAAACCTATCATAAAGACTCCTCTAAAGATATAAGCCAATCACAAATTTCCCCCTAAATACTAAACCCTTTTATACGTAGAAGAACACAATAATAATTTACACTTTGAAGGAATATTTATAAAATTACCATTTTTGAGAAGGGTATGGAAGAAATTAATCCAAAAATATAGTACTTCCCCATCACTTTTGAATCTTACCCTCCCTTTTAAGTGGAAAAGGAAACAAAGCCTAATTCTTGATAGTAAACCTCTTTTTGAAGGTAAAGCTCATAGGCAATTTATTAAAAAAGTAAAGCTTAATTATAAATATGAAAAGTTTTGAGAAAATAGAAAAGAAATTACATTCCCACACAAAGAAATATGGAAAAATAAATATCTTCAAAACTATATGTGGGAGATGAAGATGGCAGTTTTCAAACCTAAGACAACGGGAAAGAAAAAAAAAAAGAAATATATATATATATATATATATATATATATATATATATATATATATGGGTCTCCAAGACTTACTCACTATTTAAATAGTAAATTAAGCTTACAAATTTTGAAGCCTTTAACAAAAGAATACGAAAAATTAGACAAAAGCAATTGCTAAGATCCTGTTCTCAATCCGAACTCGAATCATGTAAGATCGTTTCAATTTTTGGATCTGTCGAGCTTCAAAAGACGTACTTGAAAGCTACGATGCTCAATAAAAAAAATAAAAAAAAAAGAAGAAAGACTTTGAGTTAAAAAAAAGAGTAAATAAAATACTAAAAATCTAGATGATCGTGATAAAAAAGTTGAAAAATAATATATAATATTAAACAAAAACCAAAGAAAAAAATTACAAAATTTGAATTTAGTGGCTGAACTTTGACCCAAGATTTGACTAAAATCCGGCCAACAGGCTGGTGAAGATGTGAATTAAGCGCTTGATTTTAAATTCAAAATTTACTTAGCTCGTCATAGTCACACAAAAAAATTCTTTACCGTGCGAATATTATAGAAAAAAATAAAATTCTAGAGCAATGCTAGTTGTACATCCCAAAAGAGTGTAGTATATACACTCTATCCTTGATGTGACTAGTAAAGTCCACTCCATTCTTAAATAGGTAGGGTGTATATTCTACACCCCTTTAAAATATACAACTAGAGTTTTTTAAAATTCTATCATCATCAAATATTAGGTCATCATTATCGTCATCAAATATTACATCATCATCACCATCATCGTGGCCCCCACCACCTCAATAATTCTGATTATTATGTTTAGAGCAAGTGTAGGGCAAATAGTGCATCCATATATATAGTGGCAAGTAGAGTGAAAATATCTAGAATATCTCAGTCATATATTTTTTGTAGCGTAATCTAATCAATCATAATATTTTCTAAAAAAATTATATTACGATAATTTAAAAAAAATTATTTTATTATATTTTTAAAAAAATATTTAATTAGCTGCACATAATTGATGTTGTATAACCACTGCATGGAAAACTTCCTCCCGGCTAGTTGGCCAAATTAGATCACATTCATTATAGATTTGTACGAATTTTGAAGTGGCAAACAGCGAATAAAGGGGCGTGACAATGAAGCGTCTCCACTCTTTTTTCATATATTTATTTTGACTCTCTAGTCTATGTTGTGACTCGTAAACTCCCTTCTTATTTCTTAATAAGAATTTCTCATTCCACTTTGTCTGTAGTCATTCTTAAAACTATGCCGGGAGTTTGCATCGTTAAAGTTTCCTGCGTCCATCTCCCTGCGGGCTTTAATTCTGCGTCCGAAATGATCACGCCGCTCTCTTTCTACGATATGCGCTGGATCGCATTACAGCCCGTCCAAAATCTCCTGCTCTATCCCGACGCTCACCTCTCCCCTTCCTCTTTCCACTCTCTCAAATCCTCTCTCTCGAAAACTCTCACTTTATTCCGCCCGATCGCCGGTAAGCTCGCCTACCGCTCTGCGTCCGACGATGTCATCGTCGACTGCTCCTCCTCCGACAATGGCGTCGCCTTTGTCGAGGCCGTGTCGGACATTGACGCGCGCCGCATCGCCGAAGACGACGTGCACGATACCGGGGCGTTTCTGAAGCTCGTGCCGGAGATCGCGGGAGATGAGATGCCGGCGCCGGTGTTGGCGGTGCAGGTCACGGCTTTCGTCGGGGGCGGTGCGGCGGTGGGGGTGGCGATCCACCACGCGGCGGTGGACGGCCGGGCGTTCTGGCAGTTCGTGGAGGCGTGGGCCGCGGAGTGCCGCGGGGACTGTCGGGCTGTGCCGACCCCAGTGACGTCGCACGACCGGGCGGTGATCGCAGTCCCGGCCAAGGACGCGATCGCGAAGAGGTATTTGAGCTTCCTGGCGCCTAACCGTCCCAAGGTAACTGAAGTTTGAAGTAATTGCGTCGCTCACGTACCAAAGTTTCTTAGGTTTTGTTTGGTATTGCGGGAAGATTAGGTTACGTACGGTGCGAAAGTACGATGAGAAAATATTCTGTTTGTTTCCGTAAGTAATATTGCTTTCCGCATATCGCCATCAGTCGGTTACGATATATTTTCTGCGGTTCCACCGGAGAATGCAGAAGCATATCCCTATATACTTTTACTCAAACTTTATTTTATCTAATAGCGTGAGATGGACCTCAATACCAAATTAAGAGATTGGTTTTAAGAAAAAGTTTTTTATAAAAATATTTATTTCCTAATATATATTTTTCAAATGAAAGATTTGATTGAAAAATAAAAAATTATAAAATTTGAAAAAAAAATTTATTTTAAAAAAATTAAGCAGACCAAATCAATCTGTCTACTATGTTTTTTTTTACGTAATAAATCGGTCCAGACGAATTCATCCAACCGAGTTGGACCTCAAATTTTAAGATGTGAAAAGGCCAAGCCGAGCTCAAATTTTCATTTCTACAGTTGATTTCGCCAGACACCGCGGTATCAATACTCAGGCTCAGACCTACCTGACACAGTCATTTTCGACTAGAATTTAGTAACTTACATGAATTGATCATTTTGTTTGTTCCTTTTGCGACTCTTTTACTAACTTTAAGTTATACCCATCTCGTTTTAGTTGCCACCAACCTCAAACAAATCCCTCCAAGATCGCCTATGTCTCACGAGAAGAACCTTCACACTGAACGCAACGGCAATTCAATCTCTAAAACAACGAGCAAAGCTGCTACTACTACTACTACACGAGGAACGTACGAGTCCATTCTCAAGAACCCCTTCCACCTTTGAGGCCCTCGCCGCGCACTCCTGGGTCTCTCTCGCCCTCACCAAAGGCCTCGCCGGTGACGCCGCCGCCCGCGATCGCCCCGCATTCCTCTTCTTCCTCGCTGATTGCCGCGCGCGCCTCAGCCCGCCCGTCGACGCTGCCTACACGGGCAATTGCCTTCGTGGCGGCGTCAAGGTCTGCTCCACCGGGTCGGACCTCACCGCCCCCAACGGGCATGAGAGGGCTTGCACGGCGATCGCACGAGCGGTTCGCGCAGTGGAGCAGGAGCCGGTTCGAGGGATCGAAAAATGGCCCGAGGAATTTGCGGACTTACCTCCAGGACTGAAGGTGACATTAAAAATTTCGCTCGCACGTAATAATAGTGTCGCAAGAAATGAAACAAAAGAATGAAAAATTATGAATGTGTTTGTAATAGGTAAATGTGGCGGGATCGCCGTGGCAGGCGGGGTACGCGACGGACTTTGGATGGGGGAGGCCGAGGAGGGTGGAGCTCGTGTCGATGAACTTCGATGGGGAGGTGGTGATGTACAAGGGGAGGGACGAGGGCACGGTGCAGGTATCCGTCGGGATCGCGACGCAGCAGATGGAGGCTTTTGCCGAAGTGTTCTCGAGAGGTTTGGATACCGCCAAGCTCTCCAATAGTCGTGCATTGGCAGGCAAACTATGATGCATCTATTGAAGCATCATAATCTGTCGAAGCTACTGCAGAGTTTGCACGTAACAGAGTATGGTTTGTTGGTCTTAAAAGTCTCTGTTCACGTATCATTTTGTAGCTATATATATATATATATATATATATATATATATATATATGATCATTGAAGCTTGGCGACATAAAACAACATTCAAGTGTTTAAATTTTGATAAAAATGCCACACTTTCAGAATACAGGGGAAAAGGAAAGTTCCTTCTCGCTCCCACAGTTTTGCTAAGATATAATAGATGCATGTGTGTTGAATCATAAAAACCCACTAGCTCCTTTAGCTGCGATCCGATCTGCTATAGTTCAATTTTATGCGAAATAATCCGGTAATCTATTTCCCATTCCAATATGACTACCAAGTTTTCATTTGACTGGAGGTTAAAAAAAGAAAGAAAAAAAAAAAAAAAAAAGAATTTCTCATTATTGGGTCCTAATGTTACCTCATAACAGAGTCGAGCCCAAAGCAACAAACGAGATGATCTCACTGATCTCTCCACCTATGGCCGCAGTTGGGGTTGCAGCAAACAAAGAAAAGGGTCATGCCTTCCTCTCCTCTAGACGGGGCCTGCATATTATCCACAAAATAAACCATAAAAAATACATAATTAAGAGAACCAATGTAAACTCGAGTAGTGATGCAGAGTGTCACTTAATCATGCAAGGCATCAATTAATGCGCCTTATTTCACAGGTAGTTTGCATTTACTAAGACAAAGGACATGATAGAATAGTACTAAAGCAACATTTAAAAATATTGGAGTAAGAAGAAAGCTGTAGGGTTACTGAACATGGAAAAAAAGACAAATAATGAATAATGATAGGTATATTTAAATGTTCATTTACATGTGCTGCATCAGCGGTATCATGAGCTATAAACATCTAGTTGTGTTTGGCGAGATACAAAAATTCGCGGCACAGGACAATGAACGAGCATTTAGTCTCCCTATTCTTGCTAGTATTCATTGCATTAACACAGGGTCTCAAATTCGGCTTGATACTCCATAAGCAATTGTAATATGACATATTACAACCCGATATTAAAAGCATATATAATCTTTGTCGCTCGTATTTATTTTGGAATATCGTGAGTAATACGGTTTAGCCATTAGGATTCTACTAATGTTATTCTGCCAAGCCTGGCACTTTAAGTGATGTAAAGTCTGTACGTCGCTATTATTGATTGACATCACCAGAAAAAACATAGACGAATTTTTGTAATTTATCATTTCAAACACAAACTACGGCTATAAGAATGGCAGGCAATATTTGAAACTTGGAATTAAGTTTCGTATTCAGCTATTAAGTACTCTATGCTAGAAAAGGACTCCTATAATCAATCATCATACTCACAAAAATAAATAAAAAAATAAATCAAAACAAATAGAAATAAAAACAAAATTATGATCTTGGATAGAAGCACAAACTTTTTTTTTTCTTTAATCTGCTTTCTTCATAGTTGATGGTATTCACATAACGAAATACAAAGTCTCTAAAATGAATCATGAGGAAAAATAAACTTGCATTTTCATTTCGGTTCATATGTTATGCTTCTTCAAATCGACAAAAAATTTCACTAGGCAACATCAAATGTTGAAAGTAGTAACAGCACTAACCTGGAAGAATACAGCTTCAGGGTGACCGCAAACAGCGCATCGGACAGTTTTAGTTCGAGGAAGCGTTGGATCTGATGCCACATCCTGTAAGATCTGAGTGCGCTCACCAACAGAGTGGAGTACCTCGTTTCGATAAACACAATTGTTGTCAGAAACCTCCTGCATAGTTGGGATTATAAAATTTCCATCGCATTAAGGCAGACATGTTCCCTCTTGACGACGAAAGCAAACTATATGAATACGATGAAAATTAATAGACTTCGTCATTGGGATGCGATGAGCAACTACGTGAAGTGACGACATAACAAGATCGAGAAAACTAACACAAATCCAGATAAAATAAGAGATAATTTTTTTTTTTTTTTCATGCAGTTGCTTCTATAATCTATTATTTCTACCTGAGCAGGCAACAATATCTTAGTTTCTCAACAAAAAGTTAATGATAACACAAGTAAATTCCAATTTCACAAGCAACAACATCTTACTCGGTGCTAATTACAACTTACAAAAGAGAATCCAGAAAACAATGGAGAAGAACACTCCAAATCATGATTCCTTAGCTGTGAATTATGGGTTTTCTTCCCCCTAACCTTTTGCGAACGAGGAAATATATCAAATTATACTTAGCTAGAACACTCTTCAACACACACAGAAAAAACCCCTGAAATACTCCGGATTAAAAAGTTAAAAACTTCCCTAGACATCCCCCACGCCACACAATTCCATCAACTCGAGCACACTCCACGAGAGAGAAGGAAAACCGTAGCAATGCGGGGGAAGGAAACCCTAGATCCGAATCCAGGGCAAAAGAAGCGGAGAAAGGGTGCAGAGTTTTAGGGCGTAAACGAGACCTGGTGCTCGCAGTTGCGGCATGCGAAGAGAAGGATCTTGCGCTCCCTATCCTCCTTGGGGTACAGTATGTTGTTGCTGAATAACATAAGAAGAGGGGGAATAAGAGAGGAGAGAGGAATAGTTATTCCGAGGAGGAATAAAAGGATTAAGGAAGAGGGGGTGTGCGTGAGAGCCTTTTTTTTATTTTATTTTATTTTCTTATGCACGAACCATTCGCGGCAAAACTTCATCGTACTCATGGCTCCTGTTGCTGTTGTGGACCTTCGTGCACCTTTGTTTTGTTTCTTTAACTTTAATTTGATTTGCAGTAGAATAATCGGAATTGCACCGCCGTAGTTTCTTTTATTTATATATATCTGGGGTGCGGGCCAGCGACGGTGGGGCCTCGCGTGGGAGAAGACGGAGGAGATCACGTGATAGGCACGTGATAAATAT
This sequence comes from Puya raimondii, assembly GCA_016920855.1. NCBI lineage: Eukaryota > Viridiplantae > Streptophyta > Magnoliopsida > Poales > Bromeliaceae > Puya > Puya raimondii. Next base: position 104,984,774 of record JABWPP010000050.1, on the reverse strand, counting down.
GCAGGGTTACATGATGCGGAGGCTTTTTCTAATTTTCTCTTTGGGAGTAAAATTTAATGGATAGTCCACCAGCATCGACTTTTTTAACCAATCAATATTTTAGATTTTGAACTTACTCATTATTTGTAATTTCACCCCTGATAACTGAAAAATAAAAAAAAATTGAAAAGACCTAAATAAATAATATCATAGAAGATAGTCTAGAAATAGAAGTTAGCCGCCCATTTTGATATGGTCATAGTTTAGCAAAGGTTTGTGCATTTTCACAATAAATAAAAATCACAAAAATAACAACAACAAAAAGAATCAAAATTTGATTAACATCCTTCCAAAGAAAATGACTTACGACAGGAAAACCGAACACAATTTAAAATAAAAAAAACGAAAGGCAGGAATTGACACTCCCGCTTATTAGCTGGAACAGAAATTCGGCTGTTCTCGCGTTCCCTATAGTTTAGTTGACCAGAAAATATAATATTAGCTAGAAACAAAGCTATAAGAAACAAAAAATTTAACGTATACACCATTGTCTCACGGCAAGTAGGCACCTCTCTTAAAAATCTAAGTGCCAGCATTTGGTGCAACTTCATGGCCAAAGCGAATCAGCAACTCATTAAGGAAATTAACAAAAACAAACCAGGAGTCAATTCTTCTGTCCTAGTGAGTACTAGAAGTTTAAATTAGGGGTGAAAAGGTTCAGCACATAAATAACTTTTGAAGAAGAGAGAATGTCTTGGTACCTAAAGTAACAATACAAATTTAAGCAGGCTACAACATTTTACATCTAAAAATATGAAGACATCTTTCTACTTCCAAACATAACATCTGTATTATGTTATGTACAAGATCCAAGAGAAACATCACTTCCAAAAAGAGCTGCTACATCAACAAACAACATAGAGCGCCTCCTCTCAGCCAAAAGTGCTTCCTGTTTCAGCATTCAAAATTAGTATGGCGATTTATTATAATGAAAAGTAAACAAAAAGTTGATCCAAACTTTCGAATTAAAAAGTCACCTCGCGAGGACGAGGACGATGCACCTCTATGTTGACCCCTGGCACCCTTGTCATGTGTAACGCTGGGAATCTTGGATATGATAAGAGAACTTTGCAAGCCCTCTAATAGCTGCAGGAGTTAAATCAATCAAGAAATGTGAGAAAAACACTTGGCAAGTGCAGATCGATGAGACATGAGACAAATCAAAGCACAGTTGATGTCTGATACCACATTAAAAGATCATTAACAGGACACAGTTAGAAGGCACCCGGAGATACCTTCTATAGGACTGCAACAACGTTCACAACAACATTGGAACTTAACAAGAGGCATAGCAAGGCTTACCCTTGAAGTTGGTTGAATTCTGCGATTTGACCTCCGAGGTTGAATTGCGTCAAGATTTGTTCTTCCAAAATTTTCAAAGGCCTTGTGTTCATTTACAGTGGATGTCTCCACAGCAGAAGTGAACTTTCCCTCACCTCCAATCTCAGGCTCAGAAGGGGTAGATGGTTTCTTCTTTGATGCTGGAAGACCCCCTACAGGCTCGACATTAGAATCAACTAGCGAACCATCAGTTGTTTTAGCACTGTTGCGAGAAGAGCCAAGATCCAGAGCACCCTTCTTTTCTAGATTACTGCCTTGATTGCTAAAAGAGGAACCAAAAGCATTATCACCAACATTTGAAGCAGACATAGTCGTGACGGACGAATTTTCCTTTTCGCCACTGATTCTACCCTGACTGTTTTGGGACTTCACGGATTTGACCACCCTAGGCTTGGGCTCACTAGATCGCTTTCCTTTTGGGTCAACTTTTGAAGCACCCCAACCACGCGATGTTTGTGGCATCAGGTATTTTGCAAATTTGATAGGATTGTTTGCTTCGTTGGCCTTGTCGGCCTTATCTGCAACATAATGTTTGCTTACTTCCATAAATTTCCTCTTCTTTCCAGGTCTAGGGACGCCAAAGACCACTCTCGATCCTTCTTTCTGCAGGCCAGTCCTTTTCACTCCGAGTGCACCAGTACCGTCCTCCTTTCTTACATTCTTTCCCATGGTAAAAATTCTATCCTTTTCGGATAGATTCAAGGGTCCAAACTCTTCTGGTTTCTTTGAATTATCAGGGTGAGTGTCGGATTCGAGCTGCCCTAGCCGCTGACGTTTCTCATATGGGGAATCACCCTAATTAAAATAATATTAGAATTAACTAAATGGTTCTGTCAAAAATTCGCATTGAAGCAAGCTCTACACTAGAATAAGATAAATATAAAATATTCAAGAATAATATGTAAGTAGAATAAACCTCATAGGGCTTGGTGTTTTTATCTCTCACACGAGATTGTTCTATCCAGTGGCCATCCTGCCAAACTAGAGATGGACGAAGATTCCACGCTTTGACCACCAGTGAATTGCCAGCTGAATAACAGATCCAAAGGCAAAGTAATAAATAAATGACTAAACCTTCGGCAGTTAATTTATGGCAAACCACTTCCATTGAAAAACATCAGCATATTGATCAGCTTATTTTGTGACGAAATTCATTAGCTACTCTTTCAAGTAACAGAATTATCTGGTTCTCCGGTAGTAACTTATTTCTCATATCAAAAGCTTCAGCTGCTTTTCTTCATAATTACAAGACATAAAATGCATGAATTAAAATGAACACAAAATACCACCACTACATCTTTTGCTACTACCTCAAATAGAAGCAGCAAATTATAGAAAATTAAAATGACAGCTTACAGTTCACTTGATTTACCTGGAAAGTGAACAGTAACTTCTGTTTCATCCACTTGGCTCTTTTCAGTAATAGTGCCTTCCCACCAACTGAGTATCATCAGCAACATAAATGAGGAGAGGATAAGTTATCCAAATATAAAGATTAATACAGAGAAGTGCAAGCCGACATAATGAGAACAAACTAACAGTCATTCAAAACTCTCTCTTTGTCAGTGTGGAAGAATGATCATAGAAAAAAAGACAAAATCAGATGAAGGTATCAAAATGATTAGAGAAAAATAATAATAATAATGATAAGCAACTTTCTCCATTTCTATTAAGTGGGAAAGCTAGAAAGTATTGCTGCTCCTTTTGGAGAAAGACCAAGAAACTTTTTGCCTCATCTTCGCTCTTCTCTCCTAAAATTCCTATGCTTTCCAACTAATTTTTCCTGCCTCCGAGTCACCTCTAATCAGACTATCCAGCCCAATCAATTGATGACAAGACTCACGAGGAATAGTGAGTTGACTTCATAAACCAGAACTCTAAATGGAACTGATTAATATGGAAAATTAAATCATGCTTAGCTAAAAGTCATTTGAACATCAGATTTTGGTATCAAACAAATCTACAAGTTTAGAAAGTACAACACCTCTTAAAAGTTTTAGCTGCTTAAATTGTTATTTATGACCCTACCTCAGAACAATATCAAAAATTGCACTAAAACATCTTACCCATCTCTTATCCAAGCATCTACTCGATCTCCGATAGCCCAAGCATAGTTTGCTAGCTCTCTGCGTCGCTTTCTGGTTCCTTCAAATTTTACAGTAGTCATTGGATGCGCAACACGTATTCTTGGTGGCTTGTCACTGTCATCCATTAGTGGTATCCACTCTTTAAGCTGACCGGATCCTACAAAACAGCTCAGAACTTGAGCATGTCTTTGTCTGATGAATTCCATATTATTGCAAAATGGTGCAAAGGTTTCTACAATTGCTAAAAGTTCCAAATGGTGCAAAGGTTTCTGCAAAGGCCAACTGAAAAAAAAGACTAGCTACCGCAAATTAAGAAGTATTTACCATCATCAGGAAGACGATCATTATAGCAGACGTATGCTCTATCATCTTTAATATCAAGAACGCTCGCAGAACACCAAACTCCTCTAAGACCATCATCATCAACCGCAACCTGACATATTTAGCACAAGGTAAGGCAATAGCAACAGGTTCAAAATCTTCATTACAAGGAGTAAATGTTGCCATGAGAACTTTATCTAAAGTTATTCCACTCCAAAACCAGATCTCCTTTGTTTTTCCAATAAACAGGTAATAGGAAACACTACCAGAGTGATTTCCACAAAAACAAACTGAAATAGTATAACAGAAATAAAATAACAATGAATAGAACTTTTTAAGCTTCAAATACAGGAACTCATCTAAATCTCACTTCTTAATATGGTGGAAAGAAGACAGGTTTTATTACAAGATTAACTAACCTCAACAAGAGATCCCTTTCGGATGCTATTTCCATTTAGGCTTCCCAGCGAAGAATCTTCTCCAGATCTATTGAGTGGAATGTTGGCTGATATATCTGCAAATCAACTCTCAAATTAATACAACATAAAGCCAACCAGCATCTTCAAGCGATCGACATTAGCACATGAAATAAAGGTGCTATATACCTGTTTGATTTTCTTCCAACTGCAAGGACTCTTTGTTAGCAGAAAGTAACCCCTCACCAGCAAATTTCTTTACCTCTTCCCCATTTGATGGCTGTTCATTAGCTGGTGTGGCACCTGAAATCTCCTGCAGCTGCAAGACTTTGGCGTTTGAAGGTTTCTCGATTACCGAAGGGTAAGCCTTCCAATAAGCTTCAGGCCCAGATTCAACCAACTCAGTTATAGTTAGAGGTAAAGGATCTCCCATTGCAATAATTACTCCTGCTTGTGAAACAGCTTCTGCAGCAAGTTCTGCAGCTTTCAAAACGGCATCCAAGTTTTCCATCCGTTTTCTGGCAGCAGAGGCGGCTTCCACCCTTTTTCTAGCAACTTCTCGTGCTGCTGAAATGATCGAACAAGAGCCAGGGGCCGTGCTCTTCCCTTTCAAGATTGAACCTGGAGTTATCATTGCCAAATTCCTACCCACATCGAGTTGTCCAGTTTCCAAGATTCGCGGAGTGACTGTTGTTATAGCTTCATCAGCCATCATCTTAGCCTGCAAAGCTGCTTCGGATGCAACCTTAGCAGCTTCAGCTGCAGCCTTCGCAACAGAGGCTGCTGCTGCAGCTGCGACTGCAGCAGAAGTAAGTTTCTCTTCAGCTTCTGCAACTAAGCCCGAGTTCTTTTGTGTAGCCAAATGACTCCATATGCCTTGGCTATGCCTAACTGCTGCAGCAGCGTGTGCAGCAGCTTCTTGTGCTTGCTTTTTTGACTGCTCAATTCTATTGAAGATCTCTTCAAATATATGGGGCCATTGCTCAGTACCCCCACCACCTATTATTGGATAATTAGAAGGAGAAGTGATCTGAGAGGTAGTCAGAACAAGGCCACCAGAGACAACCTTACTCGGATTACTAGGAGACAAAATAAGAGCTGGTGAAGATGAAGACTGGTTACTAGCAAGAGTAGCAGAAGCAGGTCCTGTCCGAACTTGAGAGGCACCAATAGGAGACAAAATAAGACCTGGTGAAGACGAAGACTGGTTACTAGCAAGAGCAGCAGAAGCAGGTTCTGTTTGAACTTGAGAGTCACCACTGATCAGCTCCTGCTCCTCGGGTATTACACCCTTTTTTCTCTTTCTGGGTTTCTGAGTACTAGCTGCACTCTTAGAAGAAGAAACGGCTGCCTTCTTCGGTGTTTCAACCTGTACAACTGAGGCAGCAGAAACACTTGCAGTAACTGGGTTTGATAGCAAAGTACTAGGCGATACAAGTTGAACAGTGGGAGCAGGTGAAATAGATGAGTCCTTAGGAGGTGTTACTTTCGCTGTTTCAGCAGCTGTTACAGCCAGTGAGGCAGTTTCAAATATTGAGCTTTGCGATGAAAGAACCCAGGAAGTAGGGCGGGGGGTGTGAGAAAACCAAGGTCCAGCATTGCCTGCATACTGCCTCATCTGTGAACTTGGATATGAATGTAATGGAGATAAAGCCTGTCCGAAATCCAGATGGGTGCCTCTTGGCACACTCGACTGTAAATTATCGCGTAAAGGCATAGCCCATGATGGTGAGGGCAAAGACACTGGGGGGAATAATATAGGGGACGGCATAGCTTTGCTTACGCCTCGGCTAGAAGCTGACTTCAAGGATTTGCTTTTACCAGCACCGTCCCTAGTTGAGGCTTGTTCAGCAATCCGAGCAGCTGCAAGGATGATTTACCAATAAAACACTATACAAATCTGCGAAAAGAATGAGAACTTCCAAAATCAAAAAATATTTTATTACCTTGACGGGAGCCAATAGGCGTTTCAGAAGTACTTAGAGGAGACTTCTGGTTCTGATATCTTTCAACAGCAGTATGCCAGAGTCCCTCCCACATAGTCCTTCCACCACCTATATATACATAGTACTATAATCTCTGCCTCTTTTAATAGCATTATCTATCATACCTTTTACACTATACCAAGATAAAATTAGCCATTTACTCAACAAAATGTACTAACCTGATTCTCCAAAGGCCGATATCATGCAGGCCTCATCTGGGGGAACTCCCTGACTGCACCGTTTAATTAAACATGACTCAATAATGAATCAGAGGGTGGAAACAATCTTTCAGTAAGAGGTAAAAAAAACTCACATAAGTGATCCATAAACAAAGATTTGTGCACGCAGTTGCACTTGCTGTGAATCAGTAAAGGGTTGATGCGTCAATGCTGCAGACGAAATTGAAGTATTCAAGTCTGGCAAACTAGATGTCTCGCCAGCTGGAGAAGAGGAAGCTTTGATCCTACTGCTCTCAGTAGTTGGATGTTGCTGCTTCTCCTTCAACTGCTTGGTGTTGCTTGTGAATTCAGCAATAGGCAAAGCACTCAATGGACTCCTATTACTTTCTATCATCTGCTTTCGCAGCGAGGTCTCTTTAGCAGCAACTATAGAGGAACTCATCCTTTTGGAGGAACGACCTGATGTTCGTTTACCCTTATCTCCGCCACTTTTCTCCGAATTATTTTTAGGAAGACTTCCAACTTCAGGATGCAAATGGCGTCCTTCGGAGTTCTTTTTTGAAACCTTAGCAGTTGAAATTTGAGAACATTGTGGTTAATAAAATTCTAGAGGCCTGCAGATATACAAACAAATAACAATTCGAAAAGAAAGTGATTCTAAGCTACATTAGGCGGGTGTGTGTGTGTGTGTATGTGTGTGCGCGCGAGCGAGCGAGCAAGCGAGAGAGAGAGAGAGAGAGAGAGAGAGAGAGAGAGAGAGAGAGAGAGAGAGAGATGTTGTACCACAGTGGTTTCATTGGATTTGATACTGGGAAAAGGTTTTAACTCATTGCCGGTATTATTATCTTTAGCAGCCGCATCTGGTACCAATCCCACCTCGAATGAAAAGCTTTTATCATCTTTAGATGTAGGACTTTCCGGTTTAGATCTTTGACCAGTTTCAGAAATTTGAACCGGATTATCTAAAGCAGGATATGTACATTGTGACAATTCTATGTTACCCTCTTCCCTTTCATCTTGAGAAGGTTTACTGGAACTGATAACTGTAGGCGAACCACAAAAAGGTTCTGCAGAACTTGGACTGTCCACTATATCACCTGCACCATAATTAACCAGCAAAACTAAGTCAAAATCTGCTCTTATTGATCTGCAACAACTGAAGAGAAATAGCAACACACAGGGACAACCCATGATAGGCTGCATGTAGCCTATTCTGAATATCTTCTGTTCTCACTGAAAGCCAACCAACACAACAAATTCGCTCCTACCCACTAAAGTCAATCCAAATCACAAAGTAACATGGAGGAAAAAAATTTGAACAGCACACACAGTCAAAACATCTAGTTCATGTTTTCTCCAACAGTACAGTATTTACAGGCTGATTTGATGCCGTTTCCCTACAGTTCAAATCATGAACTCATTCCTGATCGATATGTATAGGATAGCCTACAGATGATCTACAAACAGCAACAATAACAGGCTATCTTCTGCATGAAAAGGAAAACATAATCCTGCCCGATGTAGAAAGTTGTTTTCCTACGAGCTAGTTTCCTCAAAAAAAGGAAGCATTAATGACTGACCTGATGGCTGCGTATTCAACGAACTCTTTAAATAAGTTGATGTTACTGCAACTTCCGCATTCTTATCACACGATTCAATGCAACCGGATACAGATAAAGATGATCGCTCCACTTCTTGCTCTACTACCACTGTCATAGGAGTATCATCAGAATATGTCTGGGGAGGAGCAGTCAAGTTGTTAAGGGAGGGCCTACTAGAATCGAGCTTGTCACTCACAACTCCTGCTCAAAAGGATACATATCGGATATCATGACACTGCATTTAACATCATTTTGAAAGAATATATATATATATATATATATATATATTACAAAGACCAAGCAGAAAAGAGAACATTCATTTAATATATATATATATATATATGACACTACATTTAATATATATATACATATATATTACAAACATCAAGCAGAAAAAAGAACGTGCATTTACCAGAATTATCCTGAATCAAATTACTTGGTGATGAACTATTCATGACTGTTACAGCCTTTGTACTTTGAGCTTCAGATAGACTCTTCATTTTATCCATAACAGTGGAACTTTCACTTTGCGATGTTCCAAAACCTAAATTAATGGGCAATTCTGTATCTTTTTCTCCTGTAGCAGAGATTTGAGTGCTCAAGTGATCATCCTTAGATTCAGTCACCAAATTAGGCATGTCACTCGTCTCGACTGACTTCTTGTTGCTAGAAGATAAATCATTCAATTCCAAGTCATCAGGTAAAGCAGGTGAATTTTCCTTACGTGTAACATCTTCTGATGCATCAAATGTAACTTCAGTTTTATCAATAGCTTCTTTCGCACCTTCATCTTCAGTACTCTTCATCGATACAGCTAGTACAGCACTCTGGCAAGTTAAATTCATTGGATCAGCGGGAAAGTCATTCGCATCCTCTCTTTCAGTCTCTGTTTCATGTTTTGTTAAAGCTACCTCGATTGGGCTTTGCACTGTAACACCTGGTTTTGAAATATCATCCTCGCCCCTACTGCCAAGCTGGCCCCTAGAGTCTTGCTTTTCTCCAGAAACCTCTCTATTAGAATTAAGCTCACTTTCTTCTCCAGTTTTGATTACTCCAGCATCTCTTGTTGAAAGAGGGCCCTCAGTATGGGAAACAGGATCCCTTGAATGATAGTTGGGTTGGTAATGGCCAATATCTTCATGTTGTTCATGTATATCAGAATGCTTACTAATATTCGCAGAGCCATCCACAACTGAATGCTTTGATATAGTTGCATCTGCTTCCACATCTAAAGAAGATATCTCCACAGCGTGCAGGCTAGTTTCTGTGTGAGTTGCATTATCTTTGCTCAAAGTCTTTACTGGATAAGCAATAGATTCCAATAATCCATCAGAGCTCCCAGATAATAAGGATTCATTGGTTCCTTTCTGCAGCAATTCAATTGATCCTAAAGATTTCATGTTGCAAAGATCAGCTTCAACAGTGTGACTTTCAGAATGCTGATTACCTTCACCATCCAAAGAGGCAACCTGACTTTTAGCTTCTTGCTTCCTGTCTGGATGCAAATTATCTGCAAAAGTCGTATGAATCTCCTGGAGTTTCATTACTTGCTCAGAAAATAATTGATTATCAACAGATAGAGCAGAAGGGTCAGAATTATTTCCTTCAGTTTTGCCCTTTAAAGTATCTTCCAAAGGATTCTCATCCTCAAACACCTCAAAATACTCATCAACAACTAAACAGCTTCTTGATGTATCATTGGAAGATGAAGCCAACTTATCATCTACGGTGCCTTTCTCGGCAATGGAGTTCATATCTGAGTTTGACTTCTCGCGCAACAAATTTTCACCTAATTCAAATCCAGATTTCTCGTCTAGAGGAGTTTGAGAAATATCTTTAACCTGAGGCTCACTTAATGCTACATCACGTCTGCACGAGGGATCCATATGGCAATCTATCCCATTCAGTCGATCATGTGCATCTCCATCCTTAGTGCCATCTTTATTGTGTGCCATATCATCATCTCCAACTGATCTCAGTAGCATTTCAACCGATTCAGAGGAAGTAGCCTCAGACCAGACATTATTGGTCCTAGATAGTGAGCAAGATTCAGCTGCACTTGGACTAAATTCTATTGCACTGCTTACAGGTGAGAAGTCTTCAATCCAATTGTTTCCTTGACCTTGTATGCCAAATAAAACCTCTGTCTCAACTAGATTGTCAAACCTAAGATGAACCTGAAGTTGCTCGTCGATATCAAATTTCGGTACAGCAAATGGCCGTAAGCTGGGCGGAGATTTACTGCTGTCCTCCCCAATTAGCTGAAAGTTTTGGCTCTGAAAGTCATTGTCATCACAATCCATTGATGTATGCCTGCAACATCAAAAAATATAATAAATAAATATAAATATAATAAATAACTATAAATATACCCCCTAAACATGTGCACACAATAAAACAGTAAGAATCAAAAACATAACCAGGAAAGTTGAGAAAGTTCGATAAGACTTAATACGTCCATATGAAAAACATTTTTTTACCAATCGAAATAGTTTCAAGAATCCAAGTAAGCAGAATAAACATAAATGAGAATACGGAATAGAAAAAAAGAATTAAAAATTATAATGTCATACCTAATAGAATTTTACTATCACCCAGCCAAATTCGGCTGATATCCAGGTTGACACAAAGCACCGACGGTGACAATGATACACAAATAGTCTAAACTCATTTGACTTAATACCTAATCAATCCGTTAAGCACAAACAACTTTAGACCTTAACAGAAACCACTTCGTACTGATTTTATACTTGTCTGCTGAAAAAGAACAACATTCGAAGCTTCACTATCCAATGAATATGTCGATTTTGGCATGTATTTCTTAGTAAATTGCTGACATAATGATTTACATTTCAAGCGAGTTAATAAAGAATATTTCCAACAAGAAACTACAAAACCACCATTTGAACTACATATATGGCTCTTAGCGGACCAATGGAAATATCTATAATTCACTTATCAGTGATGAGACAAATCTATGTATCGTACCAATTTAGTCTCTATGTTATGGCTACATAATGTTGATCTGAAAGGTCCCATATAGAAAAGGATCCACCAAAGCGCATCTGCAACCGACCTATTGAGCTAACCATCCTGTTAACACGGATAGGTTGAAGACCAAGCAAGCTTGGACAGCTACCAAGAAAAACCCAATTCAAATCCTGCCGTTTGTTTAGTATGAAATATCAAATAAACATTAAAACTTCTTGGAAAGAAACCCGCTTTCCCTATTCCTTATAACATTTCCTCATTGCCACCAATTATCTCCTCAAACATCTTTTTCCACTGTTGCATCCGAGGAACTCCTTGCCTTACTTTCACCTCCATCATAGCCCGATTACCTGGCTCCAGCGGTGACATCTTTCTCTGTTAAATCCAACCCCCTCTCCCTCTCTCGCTGGACTACGGGGTAGTAATCAACACGACGATAGGCTATGGCTCGAAACCGTCACTGTTAAATAGCGCAACATATCTCTCCACGAAGATATGGAAAGAAATGAAAAGGCAGAGTTTGAATTTGGAGAAACCCTCACTGTTAGATTGCTTCTTAGAGAGCATCAGCGGTTTATGATAACGAAAACTTTATTCCTAAAACTGCATACCTCAAGAATATCCGTTTAAACGTAAATTGAGGAAAAGTACGATTAAAGAACAAAAAAAGACTTGCCGGGTATATAAATTTCTCCGAAACCCTAATTCGAGAAGTAGAAAGAAAAGGTATCGAGAAAGACCCCAACAAGCTACCAGACGCGGCGCACCGTCCAAACGAGCACACCAGAAACCCTAATTTTCTCCCGAACCAGAACGAAGAAGCTAGATACGTGGCGGAAGCAGCAAGTGTAAACAAGTGTGGAGTGGAGTGTGGAGAGAGAGAGAAAGAAGCGCGTACCGGGTAGAAATCGCCTAGGCTTCTACGACCCTCCATCCGTGGACGAAATCTTGGCCTTTGAAGCTCCGGACCCCAAATCCCACGGCGATCCGAGGGCTCATATCCCGAGGGCCATGAGCGGCGTCGAAAGGAGCCCCTCCGCGCCCGAAACCCTAGCTCCTTGGGCCCCCGCCATTAGGGCTTCTCCGAGATGCGGCTTCTTGAGGGGGAATTAGGATTAGAGGCGAGATCGAAAGGGGAGGGTTGGGGCGGAGAAGGGACTGGGGAAGGAGGAGACGAAAAGCCCTTTTCTTTCTCTTACTTCTCTCTTTTTTTCTTTTTTTTTTGACACGCTCTTTTTCCCTCTTTGCTCGCCTCGCCTCGCCTCGCCTCGCACGCGTTAGTGCTCGGAGCCGACGAATTGGGATCGAAACTTGAGGATTTGAACGGGGGCGGCGGTTCGAAAGGGGGCATGGGTTTGTCCGAATATTACGCTTTTACACTCCCCCAATGTTTTATCCGCACGTGCCGGGTGATGACGTCAGCGTTCTTTATTCGGGGCTCGGAGGAAGTTTCGTATGGACCGTTGGATGCGGCCCATTTGTACCCCTCCTTGGAATCCAACTACTCAAAAATAATAATAATAAATAAATTAATAAATGTACGGAGACCCTTAACTATAGGCCAATTCTAAAATTACAACTCTTAATTCACTTTATTTTTCTTTCTTAATTGACACTCCTTAAAATTCTATTTTTTTAAATTTAAGATTTATAGTTAATTAAGGTAAAAAAATTTGTTAAATTTTCTTGGTCAATTAGCTATTATTGGTTAATTAATTAATCTGGTCAGGCACTCATTTGGATATCTAAATGATCCAAAATCGAGTCTCAATAAAGACTTTCACGGTGGGATTTAGAATATGACGATATTTCTGAATTTCATCAACGATGGATTTATCCGTCAGTTTGATAAAATTTTTAATTTAATTGGTTGAAATCACATAATTTTCAACAAAATAAAATAAAATTTGAGAAAGTCTTTATCAAAAAAAAATAATATATATATATATATAGCTATAGTTGAGATGTATTTCAGAAATAAAAAAAATATGTTAGGTAAATAGAGTGTACATTATATACATCATTCATTCGGACGTGACTAGTAAAAAATCTTATCCATCCAATTGATGGAGATTAATGATGTACACTCCGGATTGTACGGTTGCTTGCTGTGGAATTGCTTGTAGTTGAGGGGTTTCCATACATTTCTACCGAAAATTAAATTTGAAAAAGAAAAATAAAAAAGGTACAGTAATGTGCTGTGTCTGTCACTTTAGATTGTACATTTGTACAGTACAGCCACTTTGGGCCAAACGGATATTAAAACTGGGTTTGGTCTTGGACGACCAGATGGAAAAGATCGGTTCAGATGGACAGCATCCGATCCTTCTTTTATTATTGTTAGAGCTTTATATGAAAGATCTGTTATCATGCTTCATTTTTAATTTGGGATAACTTCAAATACCACTCATGTTGTTTCGTACTTTTTTACTTTAGTGCTCTATGGTTTAAAACATATCATTTTAGTACCCTGTGGTTTGGTTATTCTTTTTTTTGTTATATTTTCGTTAATTTTTTCATTAAATTATACAGAAAAAATTTCAAATATTTCACCTATGATTTATCGAATATTTACTTTACTATCATTAGTTTTAATTTTCTCATTAATTTAACGAAAAAATTAATGAAAAAATAACAAAAGGAGAATAACCAAACCACAGAGTACTAAAGTGAGAAAGCACGAAATCACAGGGGTGATATTTGAAGTTATCCCTTTAACAGTCCTATTCGGATATAAAACTTTGAGATGGTACAAAGCTTTATACCTCTCAGGGCACACATCAGAAGGAAGGGAAAAAAAAAAAAAAAAAGTGAAACATGTTCTAATTGAACACGACCACATAGTATATATTCATTAGTATTGGTTTTATATATACTATCCTCTGCTTCGAATTTAAAGTACTCTTGATGTGACTTCACGAGCTAACATATCGTCCCTCAATTGATCTTTTATTTTAACTTATTGCATGAATTAGTATTATGTGAAAAAACTAACTTAGCTGAGTCAAATTCAGTTTTCTTCAATTCAGATGTTAGATTTGATTTAATTTGATTAAATGGTATCTTGGATCATTGAATGAGGTTTGTTGTTATGATTGAACTTGAGTAGCTGCTCCAATAATTCAAATGGAGTTACAACTCCAAGTATCATTTTGGCCCAAGTTTTTGGCTGATTTAAAAAATGATGCCCCTTTTGTTTGACCAAAAACATGCAAAGACCAGTAAGTGCTCCATGGCTTCTACAATAATCTCTTCAACGCGTTCGGTAAACAGAAAAATTTTAGAGTTTTTGATATGACGAGAAGCTGTAATGAAGTAAGACCTGAATAAACCAGTATCCGAAGCTTCTTCGGTGGATTTTGAACTAATTAAAAGCCAGACCTGTGGATGAATAGGAAATCAGTTTTGGCTAAGACACCTCAACTCGGAGCGGAACTCAGGACTTTGTGCCAATTCAAGCCCTGCCTCTGAGCCCGCAAAGTCGGAGCTCCAACTCTAGTGCAGCTCGCAAGTGCAATATCAGATGGCGGGGGTGCAAAGTTGGACTTCAGGCAATTGCAATTGCGCAGCGCGGTACTTGCAGACCATAAGTACTTCATTATATGGACTCTAGAGATAGATACTAAAGTTTTGAGGCATAAATGCATGTGTAGTTCGTGAAAGTCACTTGGCACTAAGGAATCAGGATTTACTTTACAGCAACAGCATTTGTTTTGTGGGTCTGCTACAAAACTTTTGCAAATCTCAGGACCGTCAGCGAAAAAAAACAAAAACTCATGCCCACCATGTCTTCTCCGTCAAATTCTTTGCAAAGACATATCGAAACCTTGTATTATAAGGCAACCATTCAATGATCTGCGAGGCCTTTTTTTTGTTCTTTGAATCTAAGCACTTGTGGATCGCATCGTGCAGCTTATCGTCGACGTTCTCTGATATCCATGTAAGAAGTTGATCGCAGCTAAGAGAAGCCCCTTTAGCGTACCTATCAACAATCTTGGGTAGATAAACTCTCTTCGATTTCTTGACGACCACATGAGCTTGAAGGAAATCCTTTGTGGCCTTGTCTAACTCATCTATCACATTCTTCGCAGTATATAACCTCAGCTGCATCACAAGGAAGTCGCACTGAGAATTCGTAATTAGCATAAATGCTGTGGTGTTTCTGAGAGAGGTTAATTATATACCGTTGGATCAGAAGAAGCTCCAGTAGACAATGCAAAGAAAACAAGAGGTTGGCAATCAAAGAGACCAAACTTTGATTCGAGAAGCTGCTTTTCCTCGCTACTGCTCTTCCTCATCGTAGTTGAAAGAATGCTTTCAAACCACTGCGGAAATAGTGCTCGAGTTACACATTAGAGGTTGAGAAACTTAGGTTAACTCTTTACAGTAACAGTTAAAATGGTGTTAGATGAGCAAAATAGCATCATTTTATCTGTCCAATCTTAGCTTCTGCTTCTCGAGTAGAGAAAATTTTTAAGAAGCGCAACTAAATGAACACTAAGAAGAGTCAAAGCCAGATTCAAACTGAAATTAGATGCAAAATTAACTCATTTTGTCAGCCTCAAACACAAGCTTGAAATAGTCCTGTGCCAAACAGAAGCCTAAAATTGCCAAAGATAAGCTTCTTGCCGAAGGGCTCAAAGCCAAGATTGAGAAAGAAATTGTCCCGAGAGTTGGACAAATCAATATGAAATCTGTTATGAGAAGCAGGTTTGAAGGAAATGAGTTTAGATCATACTCGACCAATTCGCGGAGTGCGGCAGCATAACAAGGAATGCTCTATAGAATTGACGGTCACGATGTGCCCTCCAACATTGTACGCAGCCTGTAACATATATAAACTTGTTTTCAGATTCAACGCTACAATTAAAGCACAACCCTGGTATGTCTAATGCGAGGTTCGGACCTAATCCCTTTCCTTTTTATACGCACAAGCAGCATATTTCATCAATTTAGGAACATTATTTCGATGCAATTAAAGATGAAGCTTTTCACTACCTTATGAAACAGCGCCATCCTTCTCAGAGCACTATGGGGGATACCGTACGCCAAATATGACTGCGGATCAAATAGCAGATATAATTACATAACACGTAAAACAGATGTAAGCTAAAGGAATCACTTGAAAATATTTGACAGTTACATGCATGATGAGAGCATTGTAGATATTGATCCAAAATGCCAATTTAGCTTTGGTCTCCAACACACTGAGATCAACTCTCTCAAGCTGCTCGACTAGCAACCTAAATACAAAATGAGAGAAAATATTAGTCATTCTTCGTAAATTCTAACAATATTTACTGCAAAAGTTATTATTAAACCAACTTGTAGCTGCTTATGGCCTGAGATGCATTCGACAAGTGATTTTTGTCGGCTGATATCGAAGCGATCTCCACCGTACATTTGTTAGACCAGACGCGTTCGTCTCCATTGCTTCTTCGAGAGTGCACTACACTGGTAGATGATCTAGACAAGAATGGGGAGCGAGCTTTTTCGGTCTTCTCTGATGAGTCGCTGCGCATCCAACAATATATGGAAGCCATGCATTGAACCATCTCTTCTGATATTTTGTTCGGGCATTGGTGGAGATGATCTTTTAGAGTACGGGCCAAACAACTTCTTCCAGCATTAGGCAACTTCTCATGCAAAAGAAAAAGAAACAAAACTACCAAATTTAGTCAAATTTGCTATTGTTCGACTAGAATATATTAAAACATTCATAGGAACTACAAGAAAGTAACAGCGAGTTATAGAGTCGACCGCTCATTTTCAATATAAAGCGCAATGATGAGAGTAAAACAAAATTTAGCTCAATGGCTTTGTTGACAAACTAAGAAACACTTCTCAATTTGTTGTGAAGTAATAAAATTACTCTATTCTTTTCTCAGCAGTGATAAAGCAAATGTTGGTTGATAAACAAAAAGATGATGACAGAAAAAACAGCTATTTTAACGTCGAATTCACTTCGAGGATGCCATTCTATAGCATTTAGGAAAAGAAGAATATCAAATGATTGGAAAAGAAAATAAAATTTAAGAAAAAACCAAGTAGAAATCTTCGAGATATCGTAAATATATCATAATCTGCATTCATGTACCTTCCTTGCATCTGCAGAAATGGTTCCAGCACGTATACCCAAGTTTTCACTGGATAAAGATTCATGCCGTGTTTTGGGCTTTGGCAACACCCTGCACTTTTCGGACTCCTTTTTCGAAGGAAGAATGTTGAAAGAGTGCAGCGGAAACTTCTTTGACGAGCAAAAAGCACTCGATATTATGCTCGGGTGCTTCCTCGTTTTGTTGCTAGCGTGTGCAGGAGAAGCCACGCCTGAACTCTGCGCTGACGAAGGCCCGCTAACACATTGCTCGAAAATGCTTCTGTACAGAGAAAGAACGTGCTGCTCGCGATGTGCTATCTCTTCTTCAAGTAGCTCGATCTCCGCTATGAGTTCCTTTGTCTAACGAAACAATGAGAAAGAGAGTGGTTAATCCGCATAGCTTTTTCGAACTTTTCCTGAATCCATTTAGTTTCTTGAATGTAAACTATGATCTACTTAAATGATGCATACAAAAGAATATATACCTGAGCAGAGAAATGCCTATGTCCTGGAGATAATGTACTAGAAGCTCGGCCAATTGCCCTCTCAAGCATGGTACGAATGGACCTCTCCTGATGCAAGTTCACTTGAAGTTGCTTGATCTATTAAAATATGGGGAATAAGTTTAGAAAATTCTCATGCAACTTAGAATGTTATACGATTACGCAATTACGAAGAACATTGATTTCTAGGAAGTTGTATACGGAAAAGTCTCATTTCCGTCATGATGCTTCCATTCTATAGAAATTTGTCTTCAGAAGCAACCAGAGAAAGAGCTTCAGAATTTTCACAATTTATATGAGAAGATATTGCATCAATAGTAAGGGAACAACGAAAAGCCTAAAATTGAATAGAAGTATAGAGCCTTACATCGTTCTCCAAGGAATTGCGGTGCTTAGGTGAAGCCTTTATCAAAGCATCACTTGAGTCGTGATAAACAGAGCCGTGAGTTCGGCGAGATTTCTCAACATTCATGAAATCCTGGAATTAGAAAAAGATTTTTATTTAAAAAAAAAAAAGCTGTGTAAGTTTTTGATAGGATAATAATTGAAGAAACTTGTTGAATGCCCCAGTTTATCAATTGTCTCACCTGAGATTGATTGCATTCTTTACCTCTGCAGTGCGAAACTCCATGTTTCAACAAATCCAAGTTCCTATCAGAAGCACTGAAAGAAAACAATCGTAAAATCCACTGTAATAGACAAGCAGTACAGTAGTGAAAAGCTGCAATTATTCGGCTTCTGCCAAACAGGCACTTCAATATAGAAGCCAAAAAATGAACCAAAGAGAATAAACTATCTTGCACATCATTTTTCAATATCATTTTCTAATATTGCACTGGCTATTTTGTTTATTGCAAACCATAGTAATCTCCAACCTTACTAACGCAGTCGATTCGGCATGATTTAAACCTCTAAAATAGTAGGGAAAAGCGTTAACATCGAAAACCCAAAGAAGCAAAGAATCTAGTGCACAAAAGCTCACCTTTGCGAGCGCCGGTGATGCAAAGAACAACCAGATAACATGTTTACATCCTTAGAAGCTTCTTCTTCTCTTCCTTCTCCATCCATTCCTTTTCCTTACATAATTTCCCTTCCTCTTCTCTTTTTTTACCCTCAGATCTCACCAACTCACATCAAAATCCATGTATTTATTCCACACCATAAAAAAAGACCAAAATATATATCGAGAGCAAAAGGTATGCAAAACGGCATCCGATGCTTACTTATTTCTGTTAGTATTTATTGGGAGAGTAAGTGTTGCAGACCAAGATTCTTGGGCAGCAAACAATGTTGAGGTTAGGCATTAAATGAGGAGCTCTTAAATTAGTTGTTGAGTAATTAGTTTGGATAGAGGGCGGGAATAAGAAATTAGTAGAGAATAGCTAAGTTGGTTAGAGCGAAGAAGAGATATTGTAGAGGTGCTGGAGGGCCCGGTAGTTGTTGGGATTTGAATGAAGGGAGTTAATGAGAGAGAGGAAGGGCCACAGGAGGGAGGAATTTGAATGCATTGTCCCCCTGAATGGCCAGGGATTCTTTATTGCAGAGACAATTAATGACAGATGATAAAAAATTTGATGATTGGTATTCGAGATCTCAAATTTTTAATTTTATTAAGGTAAATATTGAAAATTATCTTCTAACCATCAAAAGAAATTTGAAAAAAAAAAAATTGTCGTGTCGGTGGAAAATTTATAGTTGGTTTTGGAGGGGAAAAAATTAAGAAAAATCCTGAAATCTGCTTTACACTTCAGTTAAGTCTTCAAGCAAAATAAGTTCGGAACTAGTACTACGTTCTTTTTATTTTGTAGATTCGTGAATTTAATTTCGAGCATACTATATATTAAGTTAAATTCCTCCATATTATATTCCTCTATATCAAGAACTGTTTATGGGTGTCTATTGGTTTAACTACGTATTAAAAGATTAACGCGGAGAAAAGCAATAATTATTATCTTGGCTTTTTGCATCTGTCTTATATCTGTAGATTCTGTACTTGCCATTGCACCTTGTCAACTAGGGTGGCAATCCAGCTTGCTGTTCGCGAGCCGGCTCGTGTTCGGCTCGAAATGAGCTCGAGATCGACTCGCTCGTTTAGTAAACGAGCCAAACACGAGCGAAATTTTTCAGCTCGTTTAATAAACGAGCCGAACACGAGCTGAGGTCAGCTCGCTCGTGTTCGGCTCGATAACAGCTCGAATATATATATTTAATATTTATATTATTTATATAATATATATATTAATAAATAATTATATATAAATATAATTTTTTATTATTTGATTTTTAGCCCAACCTAAATTAAAGTTCAACTCAATTATAAAAAGTCAATTTATATGTAACGTTTCAACCATTAGATCAAAGTCTAATGGATAAGATCTTATAAATTTATTTTATATATATATATATATATATATATCATTTCTAATCATTTCAACTTATTGTTCCTGAGCCAGCTCGTATTCGGCTCATGTTCGGCTCGTTAATAAACGAGCCGAACACGAGCCGAATTTTTTGGCTCGATACTTAAACGAGCCCGCTCGTGTTCGGTTCGTTTATGAAAAGAGCCGAACACGACCCGACCCCAGCTCGCTCGTGTTCGGCTCGTTGACACCCCTATTGTCAACTACCTAAGGGAGGATTTTCATTTGGCAAAATATCGTTAAAAATGAAGATTTTTATTTGATAATTTCTTAAAAAGAAAATTTCCATAATTGATAACTCCTCAAAAAGGATGGTCGGATGACCATAATTATAATTTATGTGGAAATAATAAAAATGGTGGACCATCTACTTGTGGAATATGTCTATACTAGGTTCTTACTGTATAGAACACTTGAGGGCGCTGTCTTGGCTAAAGACATTAGAGTTGCCTGAAAATACCGGACGAGGGATGATAATTAGGGGATGGATGGAAATACCTTGCCAGTTTAGCAGTCTATTAGTGGATAATCTGGAGGGTACGTAACAATGTGATTTTAGGAACCAATCTATTAATTTCTTAACCATGGTAAAACAAATCAAGGAGTTGAGGAGGGAGTGGGCTGAGTTATGTACCTTGAGAAAAAGTCCTCTAAGGATTAGAGGCTTCTCCTTCTTCACCTTTTGCTCTTCTTTTATTTTTTATTTTTTATTTTGCTCTTACCTCTTTCTTTTTTTGTATTTTTTTTGTCTACTGCCCGAGACCCCGTTGTCTCACTTTTTGTAGCCGAGCTTCTTTTCAAAATGAATGAAATAAATGAAGCGGATAGTATGCTATATTTCTCTAATAAAAAGAAAAAAAACTACCCAAGGGAGCTCCAACTTTCTCAAAAGCAAAATTTTGTGGTTGTGCATGAAATTGCATGTGCAAGCATAAAATTCAAGCAAAACTGTAATCTGTTGTGCATTACAAAAATTGCGCAAAATTCAGGACCAACACTTTTGCTTAAGAAAGCAATAATAATAATAATAATAATAATAATAATAATAATAAAATTGATATATCATAATAGACTTATTTTAATATATAAAACACAATATTATGTACGAAAATAAATATAAAATTATTTCATCGTATCTTTTTATTGGACATAAGGCAATCCTAAGTAAGGGTGAGCCCAAGCCTAAGCAACTTTTTGTAATTTAGCCTTTCATTGACCACTTCTCCTAAGTCCTATCCACACAAACTATAAGGGCGTGCTTGGTAATTTTGTTCTCAGGTCCAGCGAATTCATGACTTTATAGAGCTCAACATCGTGCTAGAGAGCGCAAAGTTGAGTTCCCCCTCCATCCACAAAGTATGACAAAAATTGTATGGGAGTTTGGGGACGATGCCGCGCGCTCATCCTCGCCCTCGGAAACGATAAAAAAAAGAAATAAAAAAAACGTGGGTCTCAAACTTTTTTTTTGTTGAGAGAAGCTGATAGAGAGGAAGGGAGGGCGAGGATGGGCGCGCGCCGGCCACGCGGTGCCCATTGGCATTCTCTCCAAACTTCTAGTTTGGGGACTATACCTATACAATTTTTGTCCCACAAAGTAGGGAGATCCTGAGCACTTTTTCTGTGTGGATCCCATATAGAAACATCCGATTTTCAAAAATAACTCATCTAACCAATCATTAGAGATTTTTACCACCTCCATCTAGCGACTTACCCCTCCCAGTTAGGCTTAGTTTGGTATTGAGGCCCATCTAACGCTATTAGAAAAAATCGAGTTGGGGTAAAAGCATATAGGGATATGCTTATGCATTCTCCGGTGGAACCGCAGAAAATATATCGTAACCGACTTATCACCATATGCGGAATGTAATATTACGTACGGAAACAAACATAATATTTTTCCATCGTACTTTCTCAACGCATGAAACGCAATCTTTCCGTAATTCCAAGTGAACCCTTAATCATAAACAAGTGCCCTAACTCAAACAACGCGTGGATATGTTTGACTCAAAAAGGGCCGAAAATGTACACAGCCGTATGGCCCGTACCGAGGCCGTTCTTAGGGATGTGTGTTGAGCTTTTCTTGGGCCGGGTTGTGTTGGGCCCTTTTGAGGCCGCGTATTAAAATGCTGGGTTTGGTTACTGGGCTAGTTGGGCCAATTGAAGAGGACCAATAATCTACTCAACAAATGAGAGCTCTTGGTAGAATTTGGTGCGACTCAATTCTACTGATTTGAGGCCTTCTGGTTGAATATAAAATATTAAAATACTGTCATTTGGCGATTAAAGTTTTTTTTAAAATAATTGGCTAATATTAGAGTTCTAGCCGGTCACAATCAATCCGCCATTTTAATTCACATGGTTAGATGCTTAACAAGCTGTAATTGGATGAGCGGTTGTAGACAAACCATAGACAATAACTGGCTAGCAATTATTCTTTAATTCTTTATTTGGCATTGTTAAGGGGCGCATAATTCATTATTCAGCTATGTAAGGCAAAGGATAACCATACATATGCATAGAGAATCATTTAATAGCTTACAGTGACAAAGGGAATGACAAAGGACACAACGCTATACCTAATCTCTTGTTACAATGAGTTAGGACAATGCACGTTACCTAATGCCAAAAACTCGTGTCCCCAACATTTCCATTTTGTTATTCATCTAAGTTCCAAAAATATACGAGATGATGAGAATCACGTATCGTGATTAGCATGCGCATTTGATATCACTTTTGGGAACAAATTTAGAGACATGAACATGGTTAGCATGTGATGTACATTATGGGGATGCTCTTTAATTGGAGCATTGGTGAAGAAAATATTAGTGTAAAACCATAATTATTCAGGGACTTTGAAGCTCCAAACTGTTCCTAGTTGATGTAAACTCTTGGGTTTTTTTTTTCTTCAAAATAAATTTGTAACCATTTTTATTTCTCACATGTTTTTCCATTAATTAATCTATGTTCCTTATCGAAAAATTCGAGCTTGGGGGCTCTAGGGGAGAAAGAATTGGCAACCATCGCTGCCACTTGGTGGGTCATTTGGTTAGAGCGTAATAGAAGAATCTTTCAGAAATCCAAACGTACGCCGGGGTGTTTGATGACGGAGATCAGAGAGGTCTTAGAGATCAGTGGGAACGCTTTTGCCATTAATACTTCCTTTTCTTTTTTCTTTTTTCTTTTCTTTCTTGTATCTTTCTTTTCCTTTTCCTCTCTTCTCGAGGTCCAGGCTATCTCAATTATAGCTGAGTTCATTTTTTAATTGAATGAAGCGGTACTATGCTACCTTTTCTCAAAAAAAAAAAAAATCGAGCTTCTCAACATAAAATCCCTTGTAGTGTTGGAGCTATTGGATTGGTTTTACCAAATGGGCAATATGTTAAATTGCGACTTAAATCGTCACGGTTCACTCCTAATTTGTGGATAAACTTAAATGTTACTTTCCTCTGTTTCATTAAACATGATTCCCCCCCCCCCCATATGAAAATGACCTTTTTATAGGAGGTGGACTAATCTTCAAGTTGCCATTACCAGACTTAATGGTCATTATTCTAAACTATTTACTTAAATTAGTGGTATTACATAAACCTATGAAGGAGTATAAATTGGCTTGTACACAAAAGACCCTATCCATATTCAAACAGTAAAATCCATCCACCTCATGACCTCAGAGTTGGTATTAACATAGCCAAATTAAGAGTATTGGCCCGAGCCATTAATTCCTATGATATATATCAACACCTCAAAACAATGGCAGGTTATAGGAAACCCTTATCTTAATACCCTCAATAATTCAAAACAAAGAGGATAATGTGATAGATTAGTATAATATATTAATATATGTTAAATAATACGAAATGATTTTTATTTTCTAAAAGCTTAAGCTTTTATAGTGCAACGGTTATTTTGTATTATTTAATATGGTTCCAAAACAGAAGGTTTCGAGTTCGAGTCATTCCAGAGTTCTAGCATTATTAATTAATTTTTTTCTATTTAATTTAAGTTCATGTCACGAGCCTAGCAAATAGTCTCAAGTCCGGTCGTTCTCTACCAACGCGCAACAGTTCTCAGGAATCGGTGATTGTAATGCCACATCAACTAATCATCACCTCACGTCCTTAAAAAAAGAAAGAAAAAAAAAAAATTAAGAGTACCTCATGACTATTGGCCATTCTAATATCCCCCCTCAACACAATTTTTTTCTTTTTTTTCAATTCGACACTTTTTAATTAAAACGAAATTAGTAATCTAGTCAAGTATTTCAATTTTATTAAATTCATTGATGAATCCATCACACCTAATAATTGCAATTGCTTTTTAAAACAGTATAAAAGACTGAAAATAACAGCTAATTAAATTTTTAAATTTAATAAGTTTTTTAACATAACTAATTAAATAAACCCAATTTAAAGGGAAAAAATAAAATAAAGCGTGAGAATGCGTCAATTAAAAAAAAAAAATCACCGTACACTAATAAAAATAAAATATCAAAGGGGAGAAATATTATCCTGTTGTCCTGTGGTGTTTCCACACCGGATTCTCCCTGTATAAACAAATTAATAGAGTGGTGTAATAGCTGGGCTTATATAGTCATTATTTTCATCTAATCAAATTATGGGGGCGGTTGGTCGGCCACCCAATCATTATATTAACAAGTAATTAACAAATAAACTTCATATGATCGTTCTTCGCCGTCCACATTATTCTAACACATTATCAACCACACCATTTCGTCACCGGGCCAAAACTTATGGCCTGTGGGCGGTGCCGCGAGGGCTCAGCGCAGGTGTATATAAAGAGCACAAAATCATTTGGTTTTCGCCGTGACAAAGCGTAAGAAGAGAAAAGAGAGACGAGAGGAGAGGAGGAGAGAAGAGCATCAGATCATTCAATTGAATTAATCATGGTTAAGCTCGCGATCGGAAGCATTGGTGACTCGTTGAGCGTCGGGTCGTTCAAGGCCTACTTAGCCGAGTTCATTGCGACGTTGCTCTTCGTTTTCGCCGGCGTCGGCTCCGCCATTGCTTATGGTGAGTCTCGATCGTATGTTAAGAATATCTACCACCGTAGTTAAGTCATTAGTTTATCGAGAAGCAAAATTCACTCATTAACAAGGAGAATAATATTACCGACCGTCCCTAGCGCAAGTGGCAAAAAATTTGATGGTTGGTACCCGAGATTCCGAGTTCGAATCCTAGTTGATTCATATTTCTAACTAAGTTTATTTCTAAAAAAATAAACGAGGTGGGTAGCGTGCTATCTTTCTCTCTAAAATAAAAATAAAAAATAAGAAGAGTAATATCGTCATCGTTTTAATGCCAAGTGGTTAGTGATAGCAGTGTGTCTAAAAGTAACTGCATGCGCTAAATACATATATTGTTGCTACATACACGTACATACGTCCCATGCACGTTCCTGTAAAGTGTAACTTTATTCTTACTCTTTAGACCAATCAATTATATATTCTTTTCTTCTTTTTTTAATTATAATTGTAAGATAGTATGCTATCCGTTTTATTTATTTTTTAGAAATAAATTTAGTTGAAAATATGAAGCAACTAAGTTTCGAATTTAAAATTTTTAATACCAATAATTAAATATTTTACCACTTGTGTCAGAGACGGTCAGTTTGCAGATAAGTTTATGATGAACAGTAAATAACGCTTAAAATTAATTTTGGCTGCTTAATTTGCAGGGAAGTTAACGGACGGTGCGGCGCTGGACCCGGCCGGGCTGGTGGCGGTGGCGGTCGCGCATGCATTTGCCCTCTTCGTTGGCGTCTCCATAGCCGCCAACATCTCTGGCGGCCACCTCAACCCCGCCGTCACCTTCGGCCTCGCCGTCGGCGGCCACATCACCATCCTCTCCGGCATCTTCTACTGGGTGGCCCAGCTGCTCGGCGCCTCCGCCGCCTGCCTCCTCCTCAAGTTCGTCACCGGCGGATTGGTACGAAACTTTTAAACCATTAGATATAATGTACAACACTTAAAAATAGTTAAAATTATGATTTTTTTTGTGCGTAAACTATTCGGAGATTATAAGTCAAATCATCGATCTAGTGTGTGCATATATAATGAGAGAGAAAGCGCTAGCTAGGTACAATAAGTTTTGAAAAATGATACTTGTACACTTTAAAAGAAGTGTATATCTTATATTTTATTCATGCATTTAATAGGTGGGGTGTCACTCACTAGTCACTCGATGTGATTAGTAAAAATATTTCACCCATTAGATGGATGAGATGTATATCATATATTTTTTTTTGGATGTATGTATAGTATTTCTCATAAGTTTTTGTTGGGATGAATTATTCTGATTCCTATTACAGGCCGTGCCAACCCACGGTGTGGCGGCCGGGATGAGCGAGCTGGAGGGAGTGGTGATGGAGATCGTTATCACCTTCGCACTGGTGTACACTGTCTACGCGACGGCGGCGGACCCGAAGAAGGGTTCGCTAGGCACCATCGCCCCGATCGCGATCGGATTCATCGTCGGTGCGAACATCCTCGCGGCTGGACCGTTCAGCGGCGGCTCCATGAACCCGGCACGTTCCTTCGGTCCTGCGGTGGCCGCCGGAGACTTCTCCGGCAATTGGGTCTATTGGGTCGGGCCGCTTATCGGTGGCGGGCTCGCGGGCCTCATCTACGGTGACGTTTTTATTGGATCGTATCAGCCCGTTGCGGCCCACGAATATCCATAGAGGAAGCACTTGAATTGTTGAACAGCTGCTACTCTACTCCGTTCTTCTAATTCCTCTATTCCCCTCTCTCTCTCTCTGTTTGCTATGCTTTTGCTTATAATAAATGTGAATATAGTATGTATGTCTTGTAAAAGTATGTATTTTCACTGCGATTGAATGAATGGTTGTGCTTCACTAGCGTTCAGTGGCTACATAATCAGCGTAACTCTTCTTCTTCTTCTCCTTTTTTTTTTCAAGTTTGATCATCAGTTGCGCAGTTCAGAGGATAATTTCCTGATTCAAAATGATCGAGCGGGGTCAAGTATTGATATCTTGGATCAGGCCAAAACAACTAGAGAAACGAAAAAAAGAAAAATAAAATAGAATTCACAATATCTTTCATTAAAAATTTCTAATAAATTTTCATAATAATGATAGAATAAGACGTTTCAAACTAGAGTCGACTATCCAATCTTTCAAAATTTAATTTTACAGCATAATATTTTAATTTATTTGATTTCGACTTAAAATTTGAATACGTGGTTTATCTTTAAAGATTTAGTTAATATAATTCATGCAATTCTCATCATTTAAAATTTATTAAAATAAGTAATTAACTTAAATTTTAAAGTCAAAGTATATTTAATTGACTTAAATCAAACAAATTAAGGGCATGTTTGGTTCACCTATTTTAGACTATGGAATCGGAGTGGGATTCATTGATTCCAATGATTGTTGTTTGTTTTAAAGGAATCGGATTCCAACTCCCATTCCACTTTGGAATGGGAATGACTAAATCTATTGATGGTCTAATCCGGCCTTGAATACCGGATTGGCCCATTCCCAAGTAAACTACTAAAAATTCTCTTCCACCAACGCCTCCCCTCCTCTCCCTTCATCATTTTCCTCTCTCTTAATCAAAACACTCTCTAAAAAATTCTAGATTTTCATTCCGATATCCATTCCATTAATAAACCAAACGTCTTGGGATGATTCGTCATTCCATTTCCCATTCCAAAGCAATCCAATTCCATTTCCCATTCCTATTCCAATCGCGAACCAAACATGCCCTAAAAGTTTAGATAGTAAATCATTTTTTAAAGAAAAGTTAGATATTTAACTTAAAATTATTCATAATTCAGCTAACATTTGTATGTTTTTACTAAAAGAAAAAGACACATGTGAAAATAAGGAAGCAAATGGTGCGGATCCGGGAGCGGGAGGGGTTCCCAACCTCCCGTTTAGTTTCTTGTCGGGTTGACGGATTCAGGACGGATTAATATTTATTTTATTTTTGGTCCCCACTAATCGTTTCATTTAGGACGAATTGATGCAAGAACGGTTTTTTGGCAGCTCAAGAAGGATCAAATGAAAAAGGAATTTTCTGCCTCCCACTCTATTTACTTGGCAGATCAAAGCGAATTCGGGACGAATTATATTTTTTCTTTTTCTTTTTATACTCAGTTATTGTTCCATTCACGACGGATGGGGACGGATGGGGATGGGAACTCCACCGACCCGTATCCATTTGCATCCCTAGGCGTAAAGTTACATATAATTTTCTAAGCGAGGCTGGCCTAGCCTAAATAACCAAAATACGGGGCGAGATAAGGCCCAGCCTGGAACTATACTCAGGTTTATTAGAAAGGCCGAAGTCGACGGTCCAGCATTCAAGAAAGCAAATTTACAAAATTACCCCCGGTCGGGGCCAGAAACAACAACAACAGCAGAGGTTCGGAAATTAGGAAGTAGGAAGAGAAGCTCCCAACCACCGGTCCACCACGTCGCCGAGGCGGTGACGCGATCTCATTCTCATCCCTTCTCTCTCGCCTCGTCCTCTTCGTCGCTCGCGCCCGCTCTCACCGGTAATCGCACCGCTTCCCCGCGCTCAGATCTAGCAAACCCTAGCCCTCTCTAGGGTTAGGGGTTTCTCGGGCGATCTAATAGGGTTTCTCCGGTGTTGTTTGGGGGGGGGGGGGTTGCAGAGGGAGGAGGTCGCCGATGGAGGTGGAGCCCCCGGGGCCGGTGCGGTACTTGGTCGGAGCCGCGATCATGATGATCGGGGTGGTGCTCCCCCTCGGCTACATGATGTTTCGGAGCAAGCGCGCCCCCTCCTCATCGTCCTCGTCCTTCTCCAAACAGACGTAGTTGTGCTTGATCTTGATCCGAACCCTAGCTATCTTTTTTTTCTTTTTTACATTTTTGGATCATATATTCTGATGCAATGGCGATGGATCTTTTGTGGTCGACAGGAATAAGGGATTGATTTAGGATGATAGTGGCTATTTCGATTAGATCGGGAGGTGTCAAAGCTGGTTGAGAGAGGAGGAGGAGGAGGAGGAGGAGGGATGCTTGGGATTTCGCGATCTCCGGGTGATGTATTCTTTTGATCTAGTTGCAATATAATGTTCGATTTGAAATAATTTCCTGGTATAGTTTTCGTTATTTTTGTAGCAACTCTTGACTTTTTATGATTGTTGTTATATTATCTGAATCTTTTTATGGTATGTTTCAAAAAAATTCAAATGATGAAAATTTTATTCTGTTTTATCCAGTAGTACTTAAGCCCGCTAATGGTTTGTATGTTATTGGCCAAATTAGTGAATAGAGAAATTAGAATACCTTTGATGAAGCATTGCCTACTCTGATGGTTACCAGTACAAAATTAAATGAAACTTATAATTGGTTTAATGCGGATTTTTGTACTAAAACTGACCCTAATTTAACAAATAGTGAGGTAGTGTGGCAATCTTAGGGAGTGAGGCAGCTAGCTTAGAAGGGTCATGACAATCCATATGACACGAATCGCAAATTTTCTCAAAAGGTGGACGTCACAAACATTTGTTAGATGGAGCAGGTTTATTGTAATGTAAATCAAAAGGTGAATCTTATTAACATTTGTTAGATGGAGCAGGTTGGAACTTTTTAGAGTGTTTTGTGCTCATTGACGTTGAGCAGTGAGGAACCTAAGTTCCCTGCTAACTTTCGTTGGATCATTTTTAAGCACCATATTTTAGGGTTTGAAAACAGTTATTTTTATTCAACTTCCATTTTGTTTTTTGTTCTCACTACTTGTTGAGTGGAAATAACATTCTCGGTGTAGTTTGATTGTTCGAATTATTCCTATGGGTATTACTGAATTCTCGGCTCGGATATAATCTATGACTTTTAGAGGAGATTGGCTTTATGTCCATCGTTCACTTAATAAGATGAAAGCGTTTCTTTTAAGTGCTCATTGTGTAAATTATGGTTAGCCACTTCAGGAAGTCAGCTTGAGGAATTTTTACTTGTTATGGTATGCAATGAAATTAGGGCATCTTGAACAAAATGATGGTTTTAGCAACTCAAAAAATTGTTCCTATGTCGAGATTTTAGCAGCATAAGTCAGCAGATGTTCTGAATTTAGACAGAATTTATCCTTTGGTTTAGAAGATTTTGTAGTAGTGTTGGTTTTGCATGACAAGGGATGATATAGTACACTTGGAACATAATTGAGCAATCAAGATTAGTCTTATTTTTAGTTATTATCTTAGTGGTTATTGTCTAAAGCTAGGTTGGTCTAATAGTCATAAGTTTGGTAATATATTTATCTAATGGGCCATTTGTTCAAGGTTCGTAATACTCCGGTAATGTTGTATATTTTATATTTAGAATGATAAGTTTGTTGCTAAACTTATCAAGCCATTTGGATTGGGAGGCTGTTAAGAACTAATATATTCTTGTTAATGGACTACTAATGATTTTCATTAAGCATGAAAATAAGAATACCTCATAATTCATGATAATCTAGTATACCTATCACCTAGAAATCTTCAATATCACTAACACCTTTTACAACTACCTAACTTGAATTGAATGATAATAATTTGAATATTTTCAATAGATAATATGGAGGATTAAAGGAATATTACAAACTGTGAACCAAACGAGCCCGAAAAATTATGGTATTCATGAATTCCAGTTATTTTAGGCGGTCACTTTGCAGACGGCACTTCAATTCATCACTCTGTTGCCTCTCAAAGAAATGTGCTGTTTATTACATTTCTGCAAAATTAGGCATGTGTGACCTTTGTACCTTGTGGACAATCACCCGCGCCAGGTTCTCGCAGTTAGTATCTGGATTGCTGGTTGAAACAAATTCTTTTGCCTCATGAGATAAAAATTAATTTATGAAGCGCTAGTGTTTGTCCACCGTGATACTTCTCTTCCTTCCTTTGCAAAGTTTGTTTGGATGAATTGTTTTGATTCCTTTGAGAACTAAGATATAGTCCCGGAACTCTTATGAATTATCTTTTACTACTGGAAAGGACCGTGTTACACGGTAATGGGTTATATGGACCTACCGTATCATTCATTATGGACCTTTGATACAGCTGCTTTATTGGGGGAAAATTGTTCTACGGACACAGGTCAGGGTGAGGCTCATCGGGAACTCCGGGGAAAGTAATGTAAATTGTTTATGAATGACCTCCCCTCCGCCTCAGCAAACTGGAATGTTTTCAGAATCTGGGATTGGAGAACTTTTCCTTAAATTGGTTTTATCCTGTTGCAACTTGCAACTTCCTAATTTTTCTCCTTTATTTCTTAATAGCTCTACTCCACACGTCATTACCCTGATCTGAACAATATAGTATCGATCAGACTCGGGTTAGATCTGTAGAGAGACTGAAACATTGATCATATATATACATTGATCATATATATGTTATTCGTATGATTTGATAAATAATCAACTTGTGCTGTGATCTGACCCTGATAAAAGGGGGTCAGATTTGGATTGGCTTGACTAGGTCAGCCCTCATAACCATAGAAAAAATCTAGAAAGCATCGGTTATATTGCTGACGCTGCTTTTCCAACCAATAAAATTTTTTCTCCTTAGATTTACCCTGTCCATCATAATTAATAAAAAAAATATTTTTATTATATATTTTTTAAAAAAGATAGATATAATTAATTTATTACTGATAATGTAGTGGAAATGTGACACAGTAGACTTTCTCCATAACCATGACCTGACTCTTTCAGAGATAAGAGAAATTTGTCTAAGCCGGCCTCTCGGGCAAGATGGGCATGTTTGTAAGCATAAATTTTATGCAGTTTGATGGAATAATATTTTTTCCCCATTAGCTTGCGAAGCATAGAACAAAGTTTTCTATTAAAAATAGTCAAAGTTTTGTTTGTTTAGTCGGCTATAGCTCAAGCTTGTAATTTGCAGCTGTAAGAACTGTTATCTGCCAACATGTTCTATCTCATAAATATATTTAAAAAGATGAATACGGCCTTATAGCGCCTCACATGCGTTTGTAAAAAAACAATAACAAAACATCTGTTCACTCCCAAGTTCTTGCAAACCAGCATAAATAAGATGTAAAGAGCAAACATAAGCAAATTGTACCCAAAACGAGTATTGACCATTTCAAGTAACACCTGCTGATTAATCCAGTCAACTGAACCAAATAGAGTATCTGGGAATCAGAGCGACGCACGAACATGGAAAGGTCTCTCTTGGCACAGTCGAGTAAGCATCACTGTTATTACTTTTATTTCGGAAAAAGAGAATAGTTAACCGAATAAGTAAAAGATACATCAAGTTTTCTAGGTGTTCTGGGAGTTTTAAAATAAGAATTCCCTGAAAGACAAAAAGATTCATACCAACTCCGTAACCCTTAGGTACATATCTCGATCAACAACCTACCAATTGAACCGGACCAATCCAGTAGTTGGCTGCATTCAATGCCTTCGTAGATCTCAGTCCAGCACAGGCCATACCAACTATCACCTGCAGCTAAATCAGGCCAAAATTTTTGAATAAGACTAACTAGCTAACCACAAGGCTTATTAAGCATAGGTGAGAACCCCATACTTGATCCTTCAGGAAAAAAAAAGAAAAGAAAAGAAAAAGCATCTAATCCACACACTTCAGTCAGCTAATTTTGCTGTCATATCTCACTCCATCTTTCCCTTGAATCAACCTTTTAATGCATAAAAACACATGCTTTCTCAAATGTATACTTGGAAAGTATTAAAGTGCAGAGGGCATAGTTCGATAATCTTTCCATCTGTCATGGAAAAGAAAATCAAATAAATAAGAACAACATTTTGTTCTCCCTGTACAATCTACTTTTAACCATAATTAATTTGCACTCCATCAGCTCATATTCATATTTTTGGACCACGATAACCTATCTATAAAATGCTTGCCCGTCACATCGGGATCATAAAGCATATAACTGCAATCTTCAGCACTTCCCTAACATCTTTCTAACTCCCATAACCCTACATCACTAGCTTCAGTTCTTTTTCAAACCATAGACTAATCTTATTTGAACACAAAACAATGCTCAAACAACGAATCCATGTTCCAGCCACATGTCACCAGGTGCCTCCGATGGAATCAGAGAAAGGTATCTTCTGAACAAAAACATATTTACATACTTAAGAGTCTAACAGTCAACTTGTTAACCTTATAGTAGAGCAGGCATCCAAGATTATGTAACACACAAAAAAAAAAGCTTCACTACTACAAATTACAACAAAAGCATCTTATTCAACTAGACATAATTAACTTGAAAAAAGCTAGGGCAGTATTATCAATTCAACTAAACTGTTGGTATTCTCTCCTTCTGTTTCAGAAGTCACAAACTCGTATGATCAGTGCAAAATGTCACACACACATGCTGCGAAATAGAAGCTTACTGAATAAGAGAACTATATAGTTAAACAACTACAAAATACAAGGCACTGTATACTTAAACGGAATGAATACAGTTAGAAGGAAAAAGTCGGTCCACACAGAAAGATGGCTCTTAAAAAAGAAATATTACAGACGTGCTGAATATAAATGACGAGCTTATCTAAACAATAGACGTTCCCAAAAAGAATTCTACACAACTTTTAACAAATACAGAATTAAAATAAAAGCCTCACCAGCAACTGTGAAGAAGATGGACTTACAATGTCTCTCTAAACAGGATCTGCATGAGCTAATCGAAATCTATGTTTGATAATTGCCCATAAGGCCGACTACAAAAGAGCAGTATTCTTATTGTTTCACCTTTCACACAATCAGCAAGGTCCCAGACAAAATATAGGATGATAGTCTTAAGCTAAAGACGCTAAAGAAATATGGCATATAATGAGATAGTTACCTTTCGCCACTTATCTTGTCTGTGCAGCAAAACAAAGGAGACCTGATGCATCTGCCCCCACCACTGCAAGCTCACATACACTACAAAGCTGCCCTGCAATGGATGGCACAAACCGAGAAGCACAGTAAGGGCAGGAAACATCCTTCTGGCCACGGTATATAGGAACAAAGGTAGCCCCACAAACAACAAACGGATTCCTATAATCATAATTCAACTGATTAGCATCCTTCCTATCACCGCAAGCCTGAAGCACCTGTCTAGCCTTCTTCGCTTGGGCCTCATTTGGGCTACCTTCCAGAAGCATCCTGGCAAAATGAGCAGCAGTGGCATAGTTTCCTCCCTTGAAGCAGATGGTCATGGCACTTGTGAGCACAAGTCTCATGTGGATCTTCTGAAGCTTACTGTTAGCAAAATAAGCTGCCAACTCTTGCTGCCGAACCAGATCATCTTTAAGCTCCTTCCTTTTCACTTCCATTTTCAAGCCAAGCACGTACTCTCTTGCTATCTCAATTAGCTCCTTCACTTCATCAACTTCCCTTCTGGAATCCACCACAATGAGCGGAATAATGTGCAATATGGTAAGAAACAGCCGTAAAGCCTCTGGGAACTTCCCCTCAGTCGTGGCCCGATAAGCTGCCTTCAGCTTCTCGTCCATCTGCGAGAACTTGAAGACCAGCGCTGGCGGGTTTCTCACGTTAGGGCTAGCGGACTCGCTCCATCCCTTCTCTACTGCGATGGATATAACTGGAGCCATTGCAAAAGCTCGCAGATACGTGTGACTGCCCATGTGGAGATCCATAAACAAGGGCTTCAACGGGGCAAAGTTTTTGATGCCCAACTGCCGGTTGAGTAGGCGCATAGCTGTGTCAAAGTTGCCAGATGCAGCATGCTCCCCAGCAAGGGAGGATTTATTGATCCAGATTTGGCTCACTGGCATGCCTGGTGAAGGGGCAACAAATAAAGAACGAACATTACTTGAAGCCTTTGGCGTGTCTATTTCAGGTGGTAACTCCAGATCTTCGAGGTCCCACCCTCCTTCCTCCTCATTCTCTTCATTTTGCTCAGCCTCGTCATCTTCTGCTGTTATGTCACCATTCTGAATCACACGTTCGACATCAACAATATCCAGTTCCTCCTCACCCCAGTCAGCACCAGCACCTTCTTCTTCCTCCTCTTCTCCTGCTCTCCCTATAACATCAAGTCCGCCCTCAAAAACGCCCCGCATCACCCTTAATAATGGCCAATCCCCACTGCTTGTCAAAGGTGCAGGGGGCATCAGAAGAGATCGAGCTTTCCCTTCAGGAAGGGAGGGGACTTTATCTCCCAATTCAGCCGCAAGCCTCTCAGTGACTTCCGTCAGTCCATGAGTGGCAGCCGTGACATATGCAAGAGGCAAGTGGCCAGCATTCTCCAAGATCTTGACACGTTCCCTAATGTCACCTAGATACATGGCATTATGGAATTGGCCCATTACGTCGTTCTTAATCTCAGCTATCCTTAGCATTTTGGACAGCTTTTCTATGTTTCCTGTCACAAGATAGAGAAAAGACAGCCTTTCAAAGTTCTTCGTTCTCTGGTATGCATATTCCACGATGCTGGTGTTCCCCTGACGAAGGGCCTCAATGCCCAACCTATACCAGTGGTCTTTCTCATCTATCTCCTTTGCAGAAGCAACAGCAATCTGGATATTACCACTCTCTAGAGCCAGATTAAATCGGGTCCGTTCATCTTTCACAAAATGGAGAGCAACTTCTGGAAATCCTTTCTGTTGCAGATAAGATATTACAGCCTGTCCGCATAGCTGTGAGTTCTTGATCATACTCATCACGTGATCATATCTTTTCCGGAAAAGTGCAAGCTTGAAAATGTACTCAGAAGCATCAATTGATATGACCCTGTTCTTCCCTTCCCGATCCAAGCAATAGATATTGCTCCCAGAAACCTTGGTTATGTAAATAGGAACATCAAGAGTTTTTATGATTCCACTGTCCCCATTAGGGAGGCAGTACTTGATATGGTTCAAGGTTGTATAAATGAAGACGCCATTCTCATCCCAAGCACCACTTTTCACACGGATAGTCTCGTGCATCGTGCACCGATGGACAAGTTTCTTATTAGCAATAACTATAGCATGTTTGCTTAGAAGAGCAACAGATTCCATGTCATTAGACCAAACTATATACTTAACAGAAGGTGTTTGAAGTTCACCAAGAACAATTCGCTGCTGAAGATCAAATATAACCACCCTATCCTCAGCTTTGCACAACAAGTTCCCCGTCCCAGCATAAAATATTGCATCAGTAGCAACAGGAAGAGTACCTTTCTTCACAATCTCATTCTTAAGGTTCTTCACTAAAGCTTGATTGCTGCTCTTATCAAGGACAGCGAATCTATTGCGGGCTACAAAAACAGCTGAACCCCCAGCTCCCTTCTTTGCATCCTGCATATAATCACTCCTTCCTACAGACTCTTTAGGAATGATATAAAGTTCATATGATCCACCATCAGCATCAGAGCAGATCAACACAGCATTCTCCGTAGGGCTATAGGACAGTGTCCTGGGTCCTTGATTTAAGCTCATAGACCCAGGCCTTCGTATCGAAACCACCTGATTATCCTTTTGGGGTGAAAACTCATAGAACCGCAAGAACCGGTCTTTCACATAGTACATCGTATCCCCACTTACAGAAAAAGCAGGGCGTTCTCTCTCCAACTTGAAGACGATCATGCCACTATCATGGCCAGCTGCAAGCAGGTTCATCTCTGGGTGTGCGGCAAGGATCCAAAAGCGATCATGCTCCCGCCGAAAAGTCTGGATTCCCGTGCGCTTTGTAGCATCCCATATGCGAATGCTTTTATCCTCAGAGTTGGAAACGATAATATCTTGCTTTGCATGGAACATTACAGAAGATACATTATTCATGTGCCCCCTCAAGGTATCCACTTCCCAAGCCTTTGTATCTGTCGAATGAAGAGACACGTTAGTGTTTAAACATCCATTGCATCATGAAAGAATAGATTCCAAAACTTTACTCATCTAATTCATCAATAAAGGAAAAACAAAAGATAGAATGCACGAGATTTATCCATCATACTATAAAAGAAAGCTGAATGGAGATTACACCATAGAGCCAACCAGTAAAATATTGATAGCAATGCCACTTTTAATTTTTTTTTAAAAAAAAGCCTTAGAATGGGAATCTTGAGATTACCGTTCATCCGCCATATCTTCACTTGGCGATCATCTGCCCCGGAAACAATAAGTGGCAAGCTAGGATGAAACGATGCCCAGTTGACTCCACGATCATGGCCCTCCAGAACGTACTTGACAACAGCATCGACCCCCCCAAACAGATCTGTGTTCATCTGGCTCAGTCGCAATATGTCATCGGCCGGGGACACAGTCTTCTTTCTTAATGCCCCTATATCCCACACACGGACCGTCTGATCAAGAGACGCCGATACAACTAAATCCTCCTTTGGATGGAAAGAGGCGCACATGACATAGTGGTTGTGCCCAGTCAGCACTGAGATACAGGTACGTGATTGCCAGTTCCAGATCCTGATAGTCTGATCATCGCTGGCACTAACGATCCATGGGTACTCGTCATGGAATTGAACGGTACGGATATAATCGAGGTGCCCAAGAAGGGTAAATAGGCACCGGTGTGTCTTATAATTCCAAACCTTAATCTTGTAATCATCTCCTGTAAATATAACACCATCATTATGAAGAACAACAGGAAAAAGGGAAAAAAAAAAACAAGAGATATTGAAGATAAATTTCATGCATTGAAATTCATACATCTTCCGACCACAGTTAAATTCAAACATATTTCCAGATCAAATCCAAATGAAGCATTAGTTAAAATCGTAGAAACCAATATCAGATCCGAATAGTAGCAACTATATAGAAGGACAAATTTAGAAACACTTACATCTAACTTATAGAAACATCAGACAACTTAGATCTACACGTCCTAACCAAGCAAACGTACTATAAATCACTTAAATCCCCTCAGATCTAGTGACATATGTACGATAAACGAGATTGCGCAAAACTATTAAATGGATCAGATGCAAGAATCTAATGGCAAAACGAGGTTAGAGCGTATTCACCTCCGGAGACGAAGAGGGGCTGCGACTTATGAAAGTGGACGCCACGAACGGGACCATCGTGCTCGTCGAAGCGATCGATGAGTGTGCCCATCCGATAGTCCCATAGCTGGATCACGCCACTGTGGAGACTCGTAAGGATCCACGGGCGTTTGCTGTGGAAGCTGAGGCCCTTCACCCGATTGCTCTTCGTCTCGAATTTGGTCAGCATCTCTGCTTCTTCCTCCTCGATTCGTCACTATCGACCCACCGTATACCTTCAAAACCCTAGCGACGAGAAGAAGCTCACGAGATCGAAACCGATGGTGGAGGAATCGACGGCATTAGGTTTAGGGTTAGGGTTAGGGCCCGTGTAGGAGCTCGGATCTGCGAGGAAGAAAGGGAAATGAGGGGAAAGAGTGCTCACCTCGGATCTCAGATCTCGAATTGTAAAGAGAAGAGGGCAACGGATCTCAGCCGTCGATTGGTGGACGGGGAACAATCTCCGGCATCGAAGAGAGAGGTTGCCCAAGGAGGGAGATTGGGATCGGCAACCACAGCGAGATCTCTCCGTTACACTGGCTCACACCTCGCCCCCTCTCTCTCTCTCTCTCCCCTCGTCTTAATACATTCGTGGTGGTTTTTCCCATTTTCTTTCCTCGTTTTCCCTTTTATTTAATGATGATATTTTTTTTCTTTACATTTTAGTCCACAAAATCCTTTTATTTCCTGAAAAGTGCCTCAATTCGTGTTATTTGTAAAAAGTCCATGGAACAAGGGGTGCAAATGGATTCGGGTTGATAGAACTCTCGCCCCGAATGAAATGGTTTGTAGAGGTCAAAATAAGAATAAAAATAGCCTGTCTCAAATCCATTCTGATCTAAAAATAAAAATAAAAGTAACTTATCTGAAATTCATCACGATGATCTGTTAAAAAATAAAGCGAAAGACAGAAGACACCTTTCTTTTCTTAATCCGTAAAAATCTGTCAAAAATTCGCTTCTGTTCCGATCCATGTTGAATGAAGTGGTAAGTGAAGACAAAAAATATGATAAAATCAATTCTTTCCGAGTCCGCCCTCATCCGCCAAGAAAATGAATTTTTTGATTTTTTGAAAAATATTTTTAAAATAGTTTAGTGGCTGAAAAAATATTTTTCACCTATTTAGTTTATAGAATGAGTAGTTTTCTCAAAATATTTTTTCTAGACTAGATTTTATAAAAGAAAATAATGTTTCTATTTTCTCATTTTTATCTCAAGAACAAAAATTATAAAAAAAAATATTTTTTATAAAATATTTTTTTTAATTTTTTTTTATATTTTTAAGAGGAGCGGGTTAACCTTAACCAAAATAAGTTATAGGTTCGGATCCGTATCCTCCGAGAGTATTGTTGGATGATAGAACTGATGTGGCTTCTGATCCGAAATGTCGGTGCGAGCACATGGGATTGATTAACACAACATGGTGAAATAGGAGAAATGCTAGGGTTGTTTTTGTAAAATTGGAAAAGGATCCTGGCCTAACCCTTTGAACATTAAATAGAATTTGATCAGAGGTCAACTAAATTTTAGCATGTGAGCTTAGTAAAGTAAAATTAAGAATGTTTTGTAAAAAATTTACACAGACACCTAGCTACCTTCAACTATTATTTTGTTTATTTATATAAATAACTATAATCAAAGTATTCAAAATTTTACAAAATTTAATAATATTAATTTAATGATTCTAATAACATTTGAACAAATAAACCTGTAAAAATAAACACCTAATAATTAATTGAGCAATCAAATTTACAAAAATACTTAAAAACTAGAAACCTAGAATAACTCTAATTATAAAATTAGAATCGGTCTGGTATATTTAAAAAAGAAAAAAATGTTTTAGGAGCTTACATTAAGCTACAACCACCTAATATGCCATTTAGATTTTACACTGCAGAGAAATCTTTGCTCAACTTCTCACTTCAAATGCGAGTAGAGGAAGGTGAGAAAGACCAGAAATTTTGCAATTTTCGATGTAATGAAACAAGGATTCAATAGCTCAAACCAAAGACCTATTCTCATAAGTAACACCAACTAAACAAGTTAAGTGAGATTGCTGTAATATCAAATTTCTTCCCATAGATTATGCTGTGTAACCGGCTAACCGCTGCTACGGTTTACTCCATCGACCGATCGCCTCTCCCACCATAAGCTTTATCACCACTTTTAACGCAGAATCGAAAATCTGAAGAGAGACCATCTCCCAGTGATTCAGAAACTGGGACGGTGGATCCCATCTTGAACCCCGCCACCTGAAGCAAGGGTTCAAATGCAAGTTAGTTGAAATGAAAAATACAAAGGGAAAGGAGTTAGGTTAGTATGACATCCCAGGTAGTCCTATATATAAGATATAATAGGGCTAAACTCTTAACCCCGCTTAAGCATTTTGGGCGGTGACTAGGCCTAACAGGTTAAGAGAGTTAAGCGTGCTAGGACGGAAGTAGTCCTAGGATGGGTGACCCCCTGGGAAGTTGGGGCGTCACAGTTAGGGAAGTAAATTTAACCTCTTCTCCCTTCCTAATAAGTATAATATTATTTGCCCCAGATGAGAGAGAGCAAGCATACATCGCTAGAGGAATCAATAGCTTCAGGCAAGTGATATTTATTTGGAAGCGCATGCGAGCTATTGCTTCAACAGCTATTACAAGAAATGTTCCTAGCTATTTGTTCTATAAAATTACGGTCATTAAAGCTGCTCTTCGCTTCAACTATTCATATATAAAGAGTGGAATGGGAATAAGTAACGAACTTTGATTGATCCGACATTGGTAGCACCAATCGCTGATGGTGCTATAAAGCCTACTCCCGACTGGCCTTCAAGAACCACCTAGTGAAACAATCCAATAATAAATAAATCAGGTATATAGGAACTCGTCAGTAGAAAAAACAATGTCGAAATAATGATAAGCAAGGAAAACAGAAAAGAAAATATAAGTATTGAACAAGCCAAGCAGATGAGAACACTGGTTTTCCATCATCAATTGCATAACTAACATGTTTGTTACTGTTGCCACACTACAAAAATTTCGATCATCTCATCTAGAGCAATAGAAAAACACTAAAATGAAGGATCGTAAATATCGCCCACGAGGCCAAGACCCGGGAACATAGTTCAGGAAAACCAGGTTGAAATACAGACTAAAGCACATTGTGTGCTTAAAGCTTTGATAGGAGGGTAGCTGCGTACTTGAGGAAATTTTTTTCACTCTACAAGAATCATATGAAAAAGATAAGTACGATGCCATCTTTCGACGATGTAAAAATAAGATTATCAAGATATTATTTTCATGTGGAGATAATGAGAACTAGCCTTTCATTTTTAACATACAAATTTCTGATGTGCGTACAGCACGCTCATTCTGAGGGAAAAGATGGCCTACAAGAAATATTAGTGTTGTTATTAAACATCAAAGAAAAGGTGCAATATGCATGTAAAGGATTGATCACCAATAAAGAAAGAAAATAAAAGTTATACATGATAGTTTCCCAAAAGAAGAAAAAGAAAGATCCTAAGCAACATACCAACAACAACAGCAACAGCGAAAATGTGTCCCAATTAATGAGTGAAATTCATATGAATACTTTTTCGTTCATTCAGTTATATATTTTGTGAATAAAGGTCCATTACATAGTTTTCTTCTGTAACCAAGTTGCTTTCGGTCTTACATTCCAGTTTAGAGCTTCTTATATTTAACTAGGATTACTTCTTATGAGTACACACACCCTATGAACTCTGCTTATATGTTCAAACTATCTAAGCAAATTTTCTCACTGTAGCTAGCTTAAAATACGACTGCTGTTAAGTGGGGTTGAATTCAATTTCGCATTCAAATGGATCATATGGTTGCAAAATAACTGGCAAGGCATTATTCTCCTGCAGGCCCAGTTAATTTTTAAAAGGCATTTAAGAACATTTAAATTGCAATAAATATGTGTCCTCTCAATGTTGATGGGTATATTTTCCTAGTAATGAATGCGGCGTACCTTACGGGAAAAAAGGGAAAAAGTGCCTCAGACCAATAAGCATAATTCAACCAATAAGCATTGACTTGCACTGCCAGATAGGTAATATCCAATCTCCGCATAATCATTATATAACTTGCATGGAGAACTTTCTCAGTTTTCAGATTTAAAATGATTCCAAGGCATCTCTTTCTACATCAAAGTATTCCCATGTTTCAGAGAAAAATAGTGCAGAAAGATACATCGGCTTGTAGACAAACTTATGGACTCAGCACAAAGAGATTGAATGTTTCACACCAGAAACAGTATTCCTATTTCTTTTTTCTTCTGGGGCCTTTTAAATCTACTTCGGCAGATCACAATATATATTATGATTGAAGTCAGACTTGCAAAAAAGCATAACAGCTGGCCTACTTGCCTTTCTCACTTACCTAATGGAAAAGCATATTGACGATAATTAGGTAAACAAAGTAATTAGACCACAAAGTGTAACATAAGAAAATCAAAATACCTAAAAAATGTCGACGTTTTAAGACATGACAATCAACAGGGGAGTGCACTCGATGGTAATCATCTGGCTCTAGGTATATTACACAATAAAAGACACCTCTCTTCATGCTGCCAAAGAGAATTCAGATGAAGCTTGACTAATGTCAAGTACCAAAAGCAAGTCTTATTAACCAATTATGTCAATCAACAGATTACAAGTTTGAAAAACTTAACTATATTTAAGGCATATAGAAACAGTGGATCTGTATCAACTAGCCTTCCTTCTGCTGATTATTTTCTCATACATTAGACAATTACTGCCCTTGCCCTCTCATTATGAATAAACTTTATACATCAGCCATTATTGATCATAGAAAGGTCCTGATGGATGTTTAGCTAAATCAGATAAGCCACCTTAAAAAGGCAAAGAATGGAAAATGGGATTTTAGGAACTACCTCATTGGTACTGGGTTACACAGTTTAGGTGAAACTAATGATATTCTCCACCATGATTTTGTGCCTGAATTTTCAGGCACAATTTGGTCAGACTGTTCTATCCAATCGTCTTCATCAACTGACTTGTGAAGCGATGAATTTGCACTAAGAAAGTAAAAAAGCAGAATAAGAGAAGTGTGACAGTGTGACAGTGTGACACCCCCAGGATTTGGAATAGTCCTATATATAAAGTACAATAGAACTAAACCTCTAACACAGCTATAGTATTTTGGGCCGTGGCTAAGCTCAAAAAGTTAAGAGGGTTAAATGTGCTAGGGGTAGAGTAGTTCTAGAATGGGTGACCCCTCCGGAAAAGCAGGGTGTTACAGTTGGTATCAGAGCCAATCAGCAGCCGAAACTTTGAGATGAATCTCGACTGAGCTATGGTATAAATGATAGGCTAAGCCAAAGCCTGAAAATGGCAGGTTAAGCTAAGATCTGAATGACAAGACCAGTGAGACGAGTCCCACGTCACCTGGTGCTTGTGGTGTGCTCGAGCTTGAAGAGGATGTCAGAGCTTAAAGAGGGAAAAAATGTGACATCCCTAATATTTGGAATAGTCCTACATATAAGGTATACTAAGAGTAAATCTTTTAATTCAGCTAAAGCATATTGGGCCGTAGTGGCTAGGCCC
Source organism: Puya raimondii (assembly GCA_016920855.1). Taxonomy (NCBI): domain Eukaryota; kingdom Viridiplantae; phylum Streptophyta; class Magnoliopsida; order Poales; family Bromeliaceae; genus Puya; species Puya raimondii. Next base: position 104,941,249 of record JABWPP010000050.1, on the reverse strand, counting down.
AAAAGTTTAAGAGAGTTAAGTGTGCTCAGGACTATAGTAGTTCTAGAATGGGTGACTACCCTGGGAAGTGGGGTGTCACAAAAGCCTTTGACTTGTTCTATCATAGCACCGGGACCTTTGAGTTCCCCAACACGCAAAATTTACCATCCACAGGGCTGACCTAATCATCCAATTGATAAAATGTATCCTTAGACAACCATCATCATTAGGTAGTAAAAGTACTACCGAATCAAACAACTAGTTACCAGTAACCAGACAATTTGGGTCCGGATCAATAGGTCTTGATCCTTTTTTAAGTGTTCGAATAAAGAACTCCTGTAAAGAAGCATAATTTCCTAGTGGTAAAGCAGCTTCCTCCAAATCTATAGCCAAATGACCAGATCTCTGATTAAGGTTGAGGATGACAACCACAAAAAGATTGAAAAAAATTATTAAGAAATTACAGATTCTATCTGAATCTCAATTAGATTAGGTTGGGGTTTGTGATAGGACTATTTAGAAGCAAGAGGACTTTGTCAAGGGACGGTAGACGGAGAAGTAATAAGTACTGGAAAAGCAAGAACATTTGAGTATATCTTTGAATTAATCATCACTTTGTTAATTCTTCATATATTATAATTATTATTTGCTATTAGTCGCTTCATTTTTCAAGTTCTATCTTCTCTAGATACAAGACAGGTACACAAAATTAACTACAATTAAGCATATGCACCTATAAAGCGCATCTCCTCTAGTGACCAGCTTTTGAACATTTGCAAATACTAATTGACTACATGCAATGTCCAAATGCAAGGAGCGAAACCATGAATACAAAGACTGTACCAATTAATACAGGCAGTTAGAAGTAAAGCAGTGAGGAGGAAGAAAAGGAACGTACCTGAATGAAGTGCCCTGGCCCATGCTTTGCAGACTAAAGGCCGTAACATGACTGGGACTTCCTGTAAGAAATGTAAGAGAATATATATATATATATATAGGGAAAACAAATATAAAGACTTCTTTTATAGAACAACTTTTACAAATGTGAAAACAGAAAAAAGAGCATAAGAATTAATTGGCAAAAAAGATATATGAGGGGAATTTGCAATGAAGAAAGGAGTTAGGGAACATTAGTAAATATTTATCATCGAAAATCATGTTATCTAATCAAGATGTAGAGGCAAATATAAAATCTCACACAAGTAAAGGGATAACATCTATCAATAAACTAATCAGCTAAAAAGAGAAGAGAACCTAAATTTAGTTTGCTTCGTAAATCAAAGGTTCAATCAATAGAACCAAAACACCATGGATATCGAGCAAATTGTGACAGTTCCAACCAAAACTATTAATCGTTAAGTACTTGCCAGCTCTTTAGGCAGTGTTTCGAGGGGATAGTGATAGATATTCCACTACCCCGCAAAACAGATTAGTTTCAACTATCCCCACTTGGAACTTGCCGGGTAAACATCTCCATGCCAGGTTTATACCTGGGGATAGCAATTCCATGGAGTATAACAGAAATGTGCCTTCCACGTGATTAGGACCTTTTCCTAACTAGTTCCTACTGATCCCAGTGAAAAATAGCGAAGATGACACAAAGAAATAAAATTCTAAATTGCAAGGAACAAAGTTATATGTAATATTTCAGAAGAAACGAGGGGAAAAAGATCAAAAATATCTGGACATTAAAGAAGACAGGATCTTGAGCGTTTAAATAGAGTGACACAAACCATTGTTATCAGGAACCCCCAAAAGCGTGAGATGGCTCGCAAGGGTAGAATCCTCAAGAATAAAGCCTGCAAGGAACATGCAATTAAGTCCCTGAGGACAGAACTTAATCTTATGCTTTAAGAATATTTAGCTTCATTACATCAATCAGCAGAGAATGACAAGGTTTACTAAGGTACTACCTAATGCCTGGTAAGAACACAGGTTCAATGCCTTTCTCCTTCATATCCTCGACCTATCAAAAATGCAAAGCGAGGGCAAAGCAAAAGTTGTCACGCTCCGGATCACAGCGGAAGCCTATTCCAGACGCGTACACAGACCCGCCACATGTATAAAGACGCCCCCGTACACACGAAGCATCAACATCCAACCAATTTCATTACTATTATACAATACCATACAATAGATAAAAGACAAGTTGATGGGTATCAAGAACATAAATATCAACAACTACTAGATTAGAAATAATTTACATCCAAACATCACTTCCAAAATGGGTACATCTCAATACATCAACTCTTAAGTTTGACACATGTTCTAGAACCATATTTAATAAATTGTTATCTCAACATAACTCCCTAAAATACAAAAGGGTCGATCTCTATTTGGTCTATAAAAGATGAAAATGCTCTAACTATCACGCAACCCTCTTACCACGATCCTGAGCCTCCTTCGCGGCTGAAGGCTCTGAAATAGAAAAACAACAAAGAGTATGGTGTGAGAACTATAAAGATAGTTTTCAGTGGGTACCGCCGCCGAGAAAGGCCCTCTGCACCACTAGGTAAACTGATCATGAGTAATAATAATAATAACTGGAAATAAAAGTAACTACGACAAAGAAAATATAACAAGAGTAACAGGAAATGAAAGGTATTATATCTCGATTAACAACTATGTATCAAGTTATGTTTATAATGTTCAAATATCTTTACTTTACCGAATCTCCCGAGGACCTACACGTGATAGTCCTAGCCTACGTCGTGCCTCATGAACCGTGTTAGGCACCCCAAATACGGAGCCGTGCCTCCCACACGGCGCCCAATTGGCGCTCAAAAAGCAAGGGCGAGCTTGTGTTGCGATGGCTTTACCTCTAGAGAGCCTTGACTTGGAGGGAGCTACCCTCTCAAGCATATGCTAGATGAGCATAGTCGGCTCTTGCAAGCTGTAGTCTCATGCGTCATGCTCAATGGCTAAATATCACAAGATAATTGACAACAAGTCGTAATCCAAGTTTGATCTCTCAACCATTACCACTATGTTTCATGACATACTAGTGTAGTAATCCGTGCGATGCGACGGGTAGATAATTAGAGAAAAAATAAAAAATGTTGACAAAGGAAGAGAAAACAGCGATGGAAGAAGCGACGATAAGGGGTGGGATTCATCTTGCCGATGAAGGAAGGTAACAACCGAAGGAAGTGGAAGAGGAACAATTCGGCCTAATGCAGAGATGTGACCCGGTTCGGTTCAAGCAAAAAAAAGGAAAACCCGCTTTGGTTCAAGCAAAAAAAGAGGAAAACATGTGGAGGACTTGAGCTGGTTCGGAGGAGCCCACACTCAACAATGATTGGTTCGGTTTAAGCAAAGAAAGAGAAAAATCCGGTTTGATTCAAGCAAAGAAAGAGAAAAATATGTGGACGACTTGAGCCGGTTCGGGGTGGAGCCTACACCCAACAATGAAGGGAGCATTGCCATGTGGCAAATTTAGGGAGAATAATGTATAGGTATAGATTACTTAAGAACTTCCACAATGAGTACAATCCATATGTTCTTACTCAAGGTTTTCAAAGTTCACAATAGTGCTATAGTTTACTCATGCACCTTATGTACATCAAAAGACGGTCACGATACCATAGATGAAAACAAGGCTACGCAAGAAATAACAATCTAAATGAAGTTTAAGATTGTGATTGCTACCAACATCTACTAATCATGTTCAAAGTAATTTTATTTCTAGGTTCCAACTCAAGAGTCTTGTTCTCTTATACAAAGAAGTCAATATATACATGAAATATACAAGAGATCATGAGAATACACTAACATATCCCCTAGCATGTTCATGAGTAATAATGAAATTCCGTTGTCTTGGCTCAAACAACAGATATTTGTAGTGAAAGACCAATATGGGATACGTGCACATTATAAAGCTACTATGAAACATACTATATGAGATATACTACCAACATGCATATGTGGAGATTACAAGGTTCTATGTCAACATTTAGGAGTCCAATGGCAATAGTAACAAGAGAATTGAACCAATCAAAGAATAGAAGACATAGAAGGAGTTCACTAATTTCGGTTAAGTCGAACCCACCGAATAGTCAGAGAAAACCTTTCATATTCTCGAACCAAGTTGTCCCGTCCTCTCTTCTAGCCTTAAGAATTTTTTTCAAGTGATAAAACCTTCAAAAATTCAATACCAAAATTCTCCAAAAAAAATCATATAAAAATAGGTAGAAAATATCTTAGCTCAAGAAATCCTTGAAATTACTCTAAGTCAAGTGGTTGGGGCTTCAAATTCAACCTAAGAAAGGGTTTCCAACCTATCAATTCCAAGCAAAAGCCCCAAATTTGAGAATCCCCAATTCTAGGCCTAATTAGACATAAACTAGAAAATATCCAATTGACTCCTAAAATCATCCACTTCTAGGTTCTAAACTTATATACTATAATACTAACCTCAATCCAAGCTTTAAACCAAGCCCAAGGTGCTAAGGTTGAGGATTAGAAGCTCCAAGCCACCTTTCTTTCAATCCTCAATCTCCAACTCCTACCTTGTGGTTGGTTGAAGCTCCTAGAGGGAAGGAAATAGAGAAGAAGAAGAATTAATGGGGAAAAAACGGAAGAAGAAAGTGAAGAGGAAGAATATAAAGAGAAGACGAAAACTCATCTTTCTCTTAGAGGAAGAAGAATAAGAAAGAGAAGAAAAGAAAAGGGGCTTAAATAGATGCTACAAAATTTCCAAAAGCCCTTTAAACAAGAGAAATGGCAACCTATGTAATTTCTCCTCTCGCGGCATTGAATACTGGTACCCACATTTTAGTACCGGTACACAATACAGTTAGTACCGGTACTCCATAGAAGATTCGCAAAATCCTAACTCTAAATCTGCCACCTTTTTTTATTGTGTACCGGTACTCAAACTTCAGTACTAGTACTCCCAACTTCGGTACCGGTACTCCAAAAAAGTTTCAAAAAATTCAAAAGTTTTCTCAGTTGAAATCACTAAAGTATCGGTACCCAATTTTTCAATACCGGCGCACACAACAAACCTGCAGTTTTGCAGATTTCGCACTCCAAGTTCCGTTTCGTGCCAAAATCAATCCAAACACACCTCGTACCAACAGAACTATCTAAATAGTATCAATTACTATTTTTAACTGGAACTTTGCTAATTTGCAAAAGTCCAGTGCACTTCACAACCACATCTATCATTATTCTCTATCTGAAACTCCACCAACTCAGTTCCACAACTTCAAATTCTAGCAAGCATCCACTGAACATTCCAAACACAATTCTCGGTCGACATATTCACCAATTAGCCTATAATCCGATGCTCGTCTATTGAATTCATCTTTCTCGAGATCCTTCCCACAGGTACTAACTCATTTTTTTACTCTCCGAAATTCTTCCAACTAGCACCACATGCTATATTCAATTCAACATTTACTCACTATAAAAATCCCACATGCTACATATGTATTGAAAGTAATATAACAAAGTTGATGGAGAAGCAGATTGGATTCACAATATGAGGATTTTTTTTCCTCCAAGCAACTATCACGAATGCCTTTATTTCATCACTTAAATTCGCAAGAAATGCAATGAGCATTTCTGCTCAAATTATAACACTAATTTGTTTCTTAAGGTTCTTATCAATAGCCAATAAACTCATACTTCTGTTAGAGCCTATAATTGCGCCTATGCAACAATTTACATATATGATTTGCGTTAGTGTATAATTGACCGCTAACAGACATACAGTCTGTATCCTGCCAGGATATTTATATCATGGAAAGCATCATTCCAGGGAACAACACAACATCCATAAAGACTTCATCATACTAGAAAATCTTTATTCGATAATTGCACCCGAAAAAAGAAAGAACACATGCCTTCTTGTCATCATAGAGGCGCCGAGCATGGAGAATCCCAAGCATAAGAATAGTTGCCATTGTCGCGCCAGGAACAAGAAGATAGTTATCTGCCAACATCATATATCAAACAATTGTCAAGAAATACTACGACTACACAATCTAAAAAGTAAAACTAATTAACACAAGTTACAAACAACGCTACATTGTAAGGTATATCGCCTGAATTATCTTCCATCAAAATAACAAATCCAGAGATATACACAAAGCTCCCAAAGGAAAACCCAATTGTAACAATACACCATAACCCGCCTGGTTTGGATGTCAAAATAAGCTACCCAGTGATAACTTGTTCAGCAAGAAAATTTTCTTATGTGACTGTAAGCTAGGACTCTGATTTTTACTCTTTGAAAGATCTTGGCATTTATGATTTGATTGGAAAGCATATTTCATATATATAATTTATCCTAATATGAGAAAATAACGGTGAATATGATTTGTCGTTCTAAATATTTGATCACAGTCCTCATCATCTATCAGATAACTTATTTGATTAAATAAAAAAGACATACGGAATAAAATGTTCGTGCATGCAAACAGCGCCTGAGAAACTTCTATTGCACGATACGAAGGTTCTAGAATGATCAAAAGGGCGAGGAAGCGAAAAGGAAGTTACCCTGGGCGCCGCCACCGCCGCCGGAGTTTCCGGAAGAAGGAGTCGCGTGGAGGGCGCGGGAAAGAGTGGCAGGGCGGCGGAGGAACGCGGCGGCGGCGGCGACGGCGGCGGCGGGATGGGAGATTTGGTGGGGTCGGAATACGTGGTGAGGCAGAACAGGCCATGTCGAAGAGGCTCTAAACCTCATTTTTGGCTATACTCGATAGAGCGGAAGTCGCGCTACTCGGAGCCCGGGGAAGGGGGAAGTTCGGAGCGCCGGAGGAGAGGAGACCGACAAGGCCACAAGTCCTCCTTTCCGGCGGAGGAAGAAATGTGATTTCGGGGGTGCCGGGACGATTCTGCAGTTTGCCTTGAGGATAGGGCTGCTTTTTCTTTCAAACAAAACACTTAAATTTTTTGCATAAAACGTTTTCTTATTTTTTTTTAGAAAAAGATAGCACGCTACCCGTTTCGTTTATCTTTTTTAGAAATAAAGATAACTTAAAATATAAATCAACTAGGATTCGAACTCAAAAATAATTTTTTATTATTATTAGAGCTACTACTACTTATTGCTTTTTAGATCCGGTAAATATGTATTGCAATTTAAAATAGATAAAATCGTACAGAATTTATCAAACTTATAAATCATTTTAAATTGACAATCCAACATTGAAATTACTATTCAACATTTCAATTTATTTGATTTGAATTGGCCAACGACACTTTGACTTTAAAATTTAAGTTAATTTATTACTTTAATAAATTTATACTTATGTGAATTGTATGCAATATACTAACTAGATCTGTAAAAATGAGAATTTATTGTTGCGAGAATTGAATGAAATATACTAACTAAATCTGCAAAGATAAACGGCACGCTCAAATTTTGAAGTTAAGGTGTCGTTTACGGACTCAAATCAAACAAATTGAGATGTTGAATAGTAAAATCAAAATTTTAAAAGATCGGATAATAAATTCAAAATAATCTACAATCAAATAGGGTGTGTTCCGCTCACCCTTTTTTTAATTCAGTAATCGAAATTGAAATGGACAAATTCTATTTATAGATATTTGGTATGCAATAGTTTTTCAGGTAGAATAAGAATTTCTGAAATGATACATATATATTTTAGCAAAAGAGATTTCATATAAAAACAATAATCTCCAACCACACATTACTATTTATTAATAAAATATAAATAGCTAATTTATATTTATGAATCATTCTTTATTATTATTATTATTATTATTATTATTATTATTATTATTATTTGAAATGAAGGTAGCATGCTATCCCTTACTATTATTGGTTTTAGATTTTACATAAACTGACATTATTTATATGTAACGAGATAGTAAATGATCGAGGAATAAAAATGCGATTACTGTGAATAATAACGACTTAGGGTGTGTTTGGTTCCACGTAAAACTGCGGGAAAAAAATTTCGGTGGAAAACTTTTTTTTGGAGAAAAATAAATTTTACGCTCTCTAGTGTTTGGTTTGTAGAAAAAAAAAGTAGTTTTTCGTTATGGTTCGTAGGAAAGAAAAGTAGTTTTTCGTTACGGTTGTTTGGCTGGGAGGAAAAAAAGAGAAAAAAAATTATAAATAAAAATTTATATATATATTTTCTTTTCTTATATATTATATATATTATTAATATATAATAATTATCATATTACATATATTAGTATTATAATTTATATTTATAATTAAAATATATTTAAAATATATTATAAAATAAGAATGCAATATAATATATAATAATAGTATATAGTATATATTTAATTTAATACTATAAATAATATATATTTATAAATAATATTATATAATAACATATTTATAAATAAAATAAAATACTATCTTTATATATATATATATGAGTTAGGCTAGAATACTTGTGGAAGTACCGGGGCTCCGGTACTTCTACGTCGTTTTCGATGTTGGGACTTCCGAATCGACGATCGGCTCCGTTAAACTTGATCTAGAGTATTTGAAGTATCTAGAAAATAAATTTCGCGATTTTTCGATATCATTTACCTAGTGATCGAAAGGGCTCAAAATCAATGGCTGAAAATAAAAATCTCACAAAATATGATAATATGACTCTAAAATTTTAGATCAAAGATATTGATCTTGTTTTATATAGTATAAAGAATTTTCTATCAAAATTTTACGTGATTTGGATATTTCTACACCGTTAAACTTGCAAACGGCTCACCACGACCATTGAAATTGCTGATTTTGAGCCCTTTCGATCACCAGGCAAATGATATCGAAAAATCGTGAAATTTATTTTCTAGATACTTCAAATACTCTAGATCAAGTTTAACGGAGCCGATCGTCGATTCGGAAGTCCCAACATCGAAAACGACGTGGAAGTACCGGAGCCCCGGTACTTCCACAAGTATTCTAGCCTAACTCTATATATATATATATATATATTATTATATATATAATAGAAGAGGGACCGTGGACTCCCTCTTATGCGGTCCACGAGGTGGAGGTCATCTTGTGCACCGCGCGCGGCTCATCGTGCCTGCCTCCAACGCTGCGATTTCGAGCGGCAAAATTTTTTGTCTTCCGCTTCCTCCGAGCGGAAAACAAAAATCTCACTTTGCCTCGATCTGTAAAAAAAAAAAAAATTTCGAGCAAACAAACGTCAGAAATTTACTTTTCAACCGAAAAAAAAAATTCGAACTATATATGTTTTACGTCGAAACAAACAGCCCCTTTAATGTTCAGATATTTTTCCAATCGTGTCACGTGCGATCACGGTGGAACTACGGACCACCACCGGCCGTCAATTTCCTGTCACACGTGTGCCAAGAGATAGGCCGTGCTTGGTCCACTATAAATATAGGAATACCACTCGGGCGCAGGCGTTCACTATTTTCGCAACTCCTCTCCTTGGAGCGAGAGGTTCTTCTCCGCTCCAATCTAGGGAGAACGACGACGCCATGGGAGATACACCGAGCTTCGCCATAGGATCCATATATCTCCTCTCTTCGCTTTGATGCCTCTCTCTCTCTCTCTCTCTCTCTCTATCTCACAGACACACACACACACACACACACACACACACACATTTAACAACGATGTTTCGATCTCCTCCGTTTCTGTTTTCGATCATTTGATCGCCAAGAATCGCTGGTAATGGCTCGTTTTGGTTCGATCTAGGGTTTCTTTGACGCACATTGTCTCTCCGACTCTCTTTCCGAAGAGTTGCGAGCGTTGGAGCTCTCATTCGACAACGAGACAACGATGCTTTGTTCTCTCCCATCTCTGTTTTCGCCGATTTGATCGCTGGGAATCTCTGGTAATAGTTCCTTTTGTTCCGATCTAAGGTTTCTATAATGCACATTGTCTATCTGACTGTATTCTTTGTCGATTTGCATGCATTGGAGAATGTTTGGGTCAACCTCTTCGACAACGATGTTTCGCTCTCTTATGTCTCTGTTTTCGGTGAACTAATCCCCAAGAATCCCTGGTAATAATTCGTTTTATGCGCATTATCTCTCTGAATCTCTTTCGTCCAGTTGAATGCGTTGTAAGGAGTTTTTGGTCTTTCTCCATTCAATATACAATGTTTCACTCGCTTCCATCTCTATATCAATTATTTGATCACTAAGAATCCATTCAGTATACGGTGGAACGAGTGTTTCGTTTCCGATCTAGGGTTCCTTTGATGCATCATCGTCTCTCTGACTCTATTCTTTACCGAGTTGCTTGCATTGGAACCATTTGGATATTCTGTTATAATTTGTCGTAGAAGATGAGACTCTTAATTGCTTTCTTGGTTAGATTTTGTTTAATGTGCGGATTGATGTGCTTATCTGAAAAGAAGCAAATAAAACAAGATTTCTTACATCTGTTTCATAGTCTTAATCTTTGGTTCTCTACTATATCGAGTATTTGAACGCAAGAACTTGCAATGGATGCCACTGTTTAGTTGTTCTAGGGTTAAAATGTAATAGATCATTTCCTAGGCTCTCTGTTTCAAGTAAGCAACATCGAAAATTTTATCCTATGTGTTGATCATCCATCTCTTCACATTTTCTTGTTTATTCTATGTTATCTATTAATGTTGTTGAAATCAAGATCTAACTGCCGGTTCCTTCGATGGTAATGCCCTTGTCTGTTTATTTGGATATACTGATCGATTTTTCCAACTGAGAATAGGATTTCTGTTTTGTGCATTTCCATGGTAATTTCTGTGTTCTGGGCCCTTAAGGTTGGGACTTGTTCTAATAACAATTTTATTTTATTTTATTTATTTATTTATTTATTTTCGTTGCTTTCCTCCCTACGGAGGCCTTAGTTGCTTCCACCTTGTACGCCTAATTCATCTTTCTTAATGAATGAAGCAGGTAGCTTGCTACCTATTTCTCAAAAAAAAAAAAAAAAAAACAATTTCATTTGCGAATGAGTCTGCAGTTTCATGAGACTTGATTTATAGTGAATTGGGAGAAGGTAAGTTTTCTGTTTCGTTATTCACTTCCCGACAACCCCAGCCTTGTATCATTTACTCCATATTCCAGTGGCCATGAATCGGATAATAGAAAAGGATGTTTACCAATACAATGTATTGGCAAGCCTTATGCCTTTTCTCATATTATTTTTTTATTGCTACACATGATTATTCACTTCTGCTTTCTATTGTTTACTTAATGTTCAAAAATGTTTATGCAGATTTAGGCTTATTTTCATCAAGCATAGGATTGTTAATTGTATGGTGAAACTCTTATTGACATTGTTAACCCTTGTTTTTAAGTTGTTCTGAGAGCTTTATCGTCGTGTACGAAATATTGCTCGCATGCTTTAGATCTTGTGATTCAAACTTCTTTCCTAACTTCTGAAACTTATTCTGCACCAACTACTTCACTAATATAGTTTTTTCCTGAACGTATGCAAGATATGTTAGCTTGAAGAAAGCTTTATTAATTTAAGGCAAAGATTATTGTATGTTTCTGCATATGTTAGCTTGAAGATAATCTCTTAAGTGAAGAAATAAGACATCTATGATGAACATTGAAAAGTGAAGTAATTTAAATTCACATTTTATTATTATTTTCATTATTATAATCAACATTTTACATGTAATGGCAACTATTTATTAAGTATCACACTATCACTGGACTAAATTGTATATGAGAAATAACTTTTACTAAATTAAGCTTCTCATCTCTACTCTTGTCCCGATTTTCAGTATAGAACTTTCCGTGGTTTTCTAATTAATGATTATAAAATTTATTCTCCCCCTAATTTATAAGGTTCTGTGATATAAACATTATGACAAACCATAAGTTGATCTGTGATGTTGCCTATTATATTGTAAAATTTGACTTACTATTTCCTTCAATTGCAATCCTGCCGTCAATGTGAAAAGGGTTTGGTGTGACCATCTGTGCATGGTCATTAGTTACTATTCATTAGTTTGTGTTGCACTTCACAAATTTTCTGTTTTCTTTGAGTTCTTCTATAGGTTGCCTCTGATGGGACATAAGTTGATGGTGCTGTTGTTTTCTCTGTGATTCATGGATAGGTAATGCAGAATGCTTTCTCGTGTTATACTTTGCATTATTAAGAAGTTCAGAAATCTTTGAAAATTTAAAGCAAACCTGTTGCTATATTTTCTGATACTTTTTTTCCTATATTAGATGAATAACTGATTTGGAATGTATGACTAAATTACTGCGCAATCACTGGGAAGGATCAATGAAGTTCTACTTTTATTTTCTTCTGCAGTTTGTTGTGCTTAAGCAGCTGTCACTTTCGGCAGTATCTAGAGTAATTTGCTCATATCATTACTAATTAAATCAACTACAGGTAGACAGACTAAACTAAACTAGTTTATCGCCTTGTCATATGAGCAAATTCAATATGAGAAAACTATAAAAGACACAAATCATATGAGAAAATTCTTCAATGCTTATGCACGTCTGTCTCATCTTGCAGATTATAGTCTCCTGGCTGCTCTAAGTTGTAGGTTTTTTTGGCTCCCTAATATACCTTTCGCAATTTGAAGGCAATGAGATGCCTTGAATTTTTCCCTCTCTGGCGGAAAATGTTTCCTTTAACTAACCCTAACTTCATCTCTGCATTAATCATCATTTTGTTACTAACTGATTGTCAGAGAGACTAAACTGACACACACCTTAATAGAGTCTTGATGTGATTGCGGCTTGTAAATAACAAAATCAAAGTCCTAAACTTGTTGGGAATCCCTAATCTGGAAGTATTGCTCCTGCGCTGATTAGTCAACTAGAGAGTCACAATTGGTCAACTGCAAATCTTGGTCTTTTTTCGGCAAATCAAATTTGCACTATGTAAATAAATGTTAACTGAATGCTACAAGGTAGAGAAAAGGATAGCTCAATTAAGAATAGGACAGGTAGACAGTAAAAGAGCTATGGGAAAGTAGCGGTCTGTCCTCCCCATTTAGTTGGTAGTGTTGGCAGTGATGTGCATTTTCAAAGTTGCTGCTTTGCCATCATTGTGGATTAACAGCTAATAATTGCATTTATGCGGAACCTTCGCTTTAGATTCCAGAAGTCAGTACAATTTTCAGCCAATGTATGTCTACTTTACAATTCGTTGCATTTCAGAATACCTTAATCTGCTTGTTCCATATTCGTCAATGTTTTAATTGGTTTATTTGTTATTCGGTAGTGATAGACTCACTGCTGGCTCGGCTACCCAAAAGCTTGTTCCTGCTATTCTATCCAACTGACTTTGAGAATAAAATGCTTGGAAGATCTTGTTTTGTTATAGATATCAGGTAAACGAAATATGGAAAAATTTTGATGTCATTAAGATTAATTAAGTCCTTTGAAACTTATGTGATGTCTGAAGATATCAACTTATATTGTTACTGTTGAAATATTATAGTACATGACATTGAACTCTAGTTCTTTTTTCTGATGATTTCTAGTATTGTGATTTTCTATGACATGCACTCTTGTGTTCTTAGTTTTAAAATGCTACAACAACTCGCGTGCCAAATAACTACTCTCATGAAGTAGAAAAAGGCATCCTACTAGAAACTTTGAAATTGTCTCTTTCACTCCCTCCCTCTATCTTCCTTCAATTTTTCCTCTTTATCTTCCAAGGACTTTACTAATTGTACTTTTGTACTATTTTGGTGGAATGTCATTAGAAATAATGACAACTTGGCCTCATGATTGTAGAATGTAGATGTTATATAGGGTGTTATTCTCATGTCAGCTATAGTTATGATTAAGAAAAAGCAAACTAAATGTTATTGAGATTTGAGGATACAGAGCAGGGATAAGAATGACAGTGAGAGTATAAAACAATTTTGGTCGAGTGCCTTATATATACCTTTTGTTACTTATGGATGAAAGGAAGATGAGCAGCAAAGGGGCCCCGCTATAGTTCCTTAAACATTAATTACTGATTCTGTGACTACTGCTTTCTGTTTTAAGTGTCTAACAGTTAATATTTTGTTTTAACTTTTTCTTTATGTTTAATTTAGAAAGTGCAATTTTGGCTTTAGTACAGTGGCAGTATCGGGCCAAGACCTGTGGCTAACCCAGTGTCAGTCTGCTTGGCCCAGTCTGGCTGACCATGTTGATGCTTTAGGGACACACAAACAACAGCCAGGTTGACATAGCAATATTTAAGTTAATCTCAAAATTGGAGTTATCTAGTATCTAAGGCTTTATATTTCTTTTCTTTTAGCCTTTATCACGTTAGAAGTCTTCCTGAGGACAAGGACTATTAATGTAGACCCTTTTATCCCTTTTAGAATGGTTGGATTGGTTAATTAGTAGAGTTCTCGTATGTAAATTGAAATTTGTGAGTAGAGAAGGAGACCATTCCCTTCAAAGATAAGAGGCTTGAGGCATCTCATCCCCTTGAAGAGGTTGGAGTAAGTTAGGAAACGTTAAGACCAAAGTTTAAAGTGCCGTGGCACGGGGGCGTGCCGCTCTGTCCCTGGCACGGTACGGCACGGGCACGCTTCCGTGCCGACACGTGGTACGCTTGCGTGCCGATGGATACGCATGACCTCCTACTGGCACGCTTTGGCACGGACTTATTTCAGTTTTTTTGGTTCCAATAAACTCTTATAATATTATTTTTGAAAGATTTAATCAAATAATTATGAATATTTGCTATGTATAGCTTACTATATTCATCAATTAACATACTTGTAAGCTTTTTTGTATATAAAGTACAACTATACCTGATGCAGAATAAAATTTTTTACAGGTTAGAATTTTAAAAATACAAAGACATCTTTTTTTGACCATATTACAGTTTTTCTTTTATAAAATATAAAAAAATTATTTTAAAAAGTATTTGAAAAAATTATTTTAAATTAATTTTTCAAAAAATTAGTAGATTTTTCGAAAAAATTAAGAAATAAATTTTATGATAAATAAATTAAATAAATTTAAGTATCAATTGATTTAATTTAGCTTTTAATTTTATCAGTATTTTCAATCTTCTAGCGCAAAAATAAAATTTTATGTTTGATGTGCCTCAAAATTTGTTTACTGAGTTCGATTTTGTTCCCCTAATTCGCCAAAAGTTCCGCGGTGCGACAAATTTTGAAAAAATAATTTGTGAAGAAAAAATGGATGTCAGTGGTGGAAGCGGAGGGCGAGGGCCCCCCCCGCGGTATGGATCGAATATGTAAATTAAAAATTTGCCCGTATATTGATAAACAAAAAAAAAAAAATTATAATTTTTTTGACTTACCTAATAAGTAGATCTTCGATTTGCAATATTTTGGAGGATGTGGGGTATCCGGATGTTGGTTCCCCAAAGAACAAAAACAAAAAAAACAAAACCAAAAAAAAAAAAAAAATAAAAAGACAAAAAAAAAAAAAACCGGCACGAGCGGCACGGCACCCGCGGCACGCAGCAGCGTGCCGCTTTTTCTCGCGCGGCACGCCGCGGCACTTGGGGGGGTCCGAGACCCCCTTGTACCGGGGGCACGGTACGTGCCGCACCGGCACGGTGCGGCACGCTCGATACTTTAAACCTTGGTTAAGACCACTGTTACGGGATCGCAAACGTCCCATCTGAATTGCGATCTAGGTCTCACGTTCCGAATCATTGTGGCTTCTTAATCTGGATTGCAAAAAGTGGTGAACCAATAATAGTGAAGTAGTAGTTTGATTTTTTAGATCTAATTTGTTAGGTTTTCGTAAATAAATGTGTTTTACATGATAGATTAATACAAAAAAGTCAATATTCATATGAAAAAAGAAAACCGGTTTTGATTAGAAGAGAGAATAACTAATCTGATCTTAAATGAAAGAAAAGAACTATACAGTAACAAAGTTAAGTAATTGACTTTTATAGACGTTGATTCATATTAACATTCCGAACATACCACGTTCTAGAATAACATTCTGATTTATTCTATCCCGTTGTACCACATTCCTGAGAAACTAACATACCACGTCCACATACTCATACCACGTACCATATCATGATATAACAGTTTTGTATAGATGGCTGTGAAACATAAATAAAAAACAGTTCATATAGATAGAATTTCTTATAGAATGCTTCTTGGCTATCTATCTTTTCATTACGCACCAAAACTAGAAAGCAACCTTGACAAATCTACATAGAAGTCTTACATGTAGTAGTACAGGCTTTTAGTTGTTAAATAAACTCAGAAGGGACTTTTATCTGTTTTAGGAAGGATTGGATTTCCAGATTTTCTATATGATTTGTTGATGGTATGCCTTCATCTCTGGCTGGGAATACTTACATCATTAAATTGGGGCCTAAACATGCATATCTATTGCATATTTCTAATATAGTGTTATTTTGTATTTCAATGATAGCGTTTGTCAATAAAATCAATGTAATAATGGCATTTTAGCACTTTTTACCCTCTCTTTTGAAGTGAGATTTTTAGCAAAGATTTTTTACACGCCTGAACCCAAAATTTCGAGACGATTGCAAACTCAAGTTCTTGTACGTCTTCTGTTTTTCAATATTTGTCTAGCTTCTCATCTTTTGCTCAATCTTCTGTTATTCAAGAAAGAGTTGGATTTTTTGACCAGGTTAGATTCAAAGATAGCCCCTTTGGTGTTATCATGAGTTTGGTGGATAAGCAGTGTTATTTACATATGGTGAAGTAAAATGATCTTTTTAGACCATTGATTTCCATGTACATATGGATTGGCTTTAAATGCAGAGCAACCTTATGAATCTTTCATGATGAGGAAAATTTGATCAAGAACGGCTTCTTTAAAATCTTCTAAGCCAAACTGGTATCTTCCATACTCCAGTAAGTGTCATATCAAATAGGTATTATGTACCTTGACTAATGGCAAAGTTGTTGAAGTGAAATGATTCTTTTGGACCATTGATTTCTTTCAATATTTTTGGCATCTCCAAGACTCCAAAATTTGTTGACGACCTCACTAGCTACTTTTAGCTGTATCAGCTGACATAAGTAGACTTCATTTGCAGAAACATAATTAAGGAACTGAAGAAACTCATCTGTAATCCTACTACCATTGTGCCTTTCCATTGTTTGAAGGCTACGATGCATTGTTGCAGCACTTTTTTTATTTTCACTTTTGTTTTTATTTTCATCCAATGTTTCTTTTTCGTATCATTTTCTGTTTTCAGAGATAGTCCTATACAGGTGCTGGATATGGTCTTTTATTGGCTGCGGATGCAGGTTTTCCAAGCTCGGTGATGGAGACAGAGATGTTGGTATCCCAGGTTCGGTGGTGGAGACAGTACAAAAAGGATAGCGAAGAGGTAATTTCCGAATTTTTCTCTCTCTTATGCTTTTGCTAGCTCAGCCAACATGAATTTTGCAGAGTCTTCTTTATTATCGTGTCAGCTCTAGATTCTTCTGTCGCATCAGGAAGTTTAGTTTGTATACAATACTAGACGGTTTCAGATTGATTCTCACCTAATTAATTAATGCATAATAGCATATACAAGTTACATTGTATTAATTCATAAAATTGTTAAGCTGCTGTTCAGACAACTGATAAATAATACTCTCAGAAAACTAACCGAATGGAGGTTTGTTTAGGAGGAAAGAAGAAATTGCCTTTTAGTGTTATTCGGTAGGTTGTTAGATAGAGCAAATCATCTCTTAAGTAATCACCTTATCTTTGATTTCTAGCTCCCCAGAAGATCCCCCACTCTCTCTTTCCTTTCCCTGGTGCTGACTCTTTTAGATACCCAACCAGAAGGAAGTTTATTGGGTTATGAGCAAAGCAGAAGGAAGTTTATAAAAACATTTTTCTTGAAAAAATACTTTACATTAAAACCAAACAGATAGGAAACTTGGCTTTAGGATAAAAACAGTTTTCGAGTAAGGTTTACAAGGGAATCAAACACACTCTAATTTTTGATAAAATAAATAAATAAAAGGGATAACTACAATTCTAAAGTCATTGAATTTCTATCAAATAAACAGCAGTGGAAAAATAATTTCTATCTGAACTTCAGTTCAATTGAAAGTTATTTTCAATCTGAAAATCATTTTTTAAACAGTTTTGGATTCGGGTTTGGTTTGGGTATTGGCAAAAATCATAACCAAAACATAACCAAAATCAAAACCGTTGGGGTTTTTCTGAGAAATGCTACTTGTACACCGAACTTTTTGGTGTAAATCTTACATCCTTCCATCAAAGGATTTAGACAATTCCTTTTGGATTTTTAGCATTAAAAAAATAGAAAGTCATAAGATTAATGTGTAAAAGTTGATGACCCTTCAATAGAAGATTGTAAGATTTACATCTATTTTTGGGTCGTTGCTCCTTCGTCATATATGTCCATTTTTATTGTTTGGCTTATTGTTGCTTTGTACAAACTTTTATTTTTTCAAAAAGTCGTAATTGACTTTGCTTTAGGTAGTGATGAAGTCAACTACAAGTGAGAAAGATATAGAAAAATTAATGAAAGATTAAATGCCGTAATTTTTTTTATCTCTTATGTGCTAGTGTTAAATTTTTTGATAAAATAAATAATCAAAATGGATAATTATAATTCCAACGTTATTCGCTTTCTATTAAGTAAACAGTAGTAAAAAAAAATATTTTCTATCTGAACTTCCATTCAAGTAAAATTAGTTAAAGGACAAACAAACATGCCGTAGCACCGACTAAAACTGTCGCGTTCGACTTCAGATTCGGTTAACATATCTGATATTCATATTCATTCACATCCCTACTTTCATGCACTGTTCTCGGCGGCCATCCACAATGCGAGTCCTCTGTGTCTGCAGTCTATTGGCAAACTTGTCTCCAGATATTCCAAAGTGGTCAATATTCTATCTCAACATCATTAAAGTAACATTCCACAAACAGATTGTGCAAGATATCAATATTCCATTTATCAGGTTACTCTCGAACGAATGACTTTGGATCGCAACACCCTTGCTTTTCCCCCATACATATTTTGTTTTTATTCTCAAAGTTGTGGGCGGGGCAAAAAGACAACGCAAAGGATATGTTCGCCTTTGTTTGTCGAAGCAGGCCTTTGCTTTTTCCCCATATATGTTGGCCGGAGAAAGATTCACCACCTCCCGGCAGGTCGTGCTGAATCCTCTACTTGTACACTAAAATATTAGTGTAAATCTTGCACAGTTACACTCTCCCGTCGCTAAGGACTTTTTTACATTAATTTTATCAATTTTTTTAGTATTTTAAAAAAATAAATAGAGTATTTAAGTCGAAGCCTAATTGCTTTATATTTTTAGTTAGGTTCATTATGAAGAAATGAACGAAACGGTAGTAGCTATTATTTCTCAAAATAATAATAAAGTCGCGCTCTATTGTCTCTCGTGGACGTAGATCATTGATTGAACAACATTACTTGCTTCTGTGTTTTTTTTTTTTTCTTTTCCTTTGTTTCTTTTCAGTGTTTCGTATATGATGAGCTAGGGTATTTTGGCTTTAGTCGTAATAGAAATTATGGAGAGGCAAAATGCTACATTTTAGCCCACATTATTATTATTATTTTGAGAAAAGCCTGTAGGCTATATTCATTGAAGTAAAGAATAGTACAAAGTCATTGGAAGTCAGAATAATGAGATCTAATTAAGAGTAGATTTGGCTAAAGCATGTGCCTTACAATTCTCAGATCTAGGCAAAAGTATAATTTGATGTTCGAATAATTATGAAGTAGATGTCAACTATAAACTGGAAATACACTATAACTTGGATTTTTTGAACATTTTCTCTTTTTATGCTGTTATTATTAGGGTAAATTACACTACTGGTCATTAAAGTTTTAGTAAGATTTTATTTTAGTTGTTGAACTTTAATTTGTATTTGGTCACTTACGCTAAATTCTTTACAAATTTTCAAAGAAGATAATGACATGATCGTGAATTCAATTACTATATATTCTGAAGATGGCATACCTACTAATCTATAGTTTGAATACAATTTAACTGCTAATTCAGTTTTCAAATTATCATTTTAAAATAATTAAGTTTGAAATAATATAGCAGTTTAAATGGCTAGTAATTATTGTTATATCATTTTTCGAGGCCCTGGATTGTAAGGCTCAGGCTCTAATTTTTCAAAACAAAAAAAAAATCGTTAATTTTGTTATTATATTACATTCTAGCTATGTATCATGGACACTTCTATAAGTCTTGCGTGTCCGTGTCGGATACGTATCCGATGTGGATACTTTTTGGACGCACGTTTAATACCGATCCATAGCGCATACAACTAAAAGTAATATATACATATTTTTATATTATTTTTTTTATTCATATATAATATCAGATGATAAATATTTTAGCTTTTTGATGAATACATATAATTTTTTTTGACAATATAAATAAATTATGTATAGTGGAGAATTTATTTTTTTAAAATATATGAACTATCAATGAAAAATTTACTAACTTTTATTGGTATATAAGAAATATAATAATATTTTATCAAAATTAATATCTTATATATAATAAAATATATTATTATATTAATAATATTATATTTATTAGGGTGTTCATGTCGTCTCCGTGTTTTAATTTTTTGAAAGTTGTCGAAACACGGTGTTCGAGTCGAGTCGTGTCCCGTATCCTGTGTCAGTGTCCGTAAGGCCTAACATTCTAGCGATGATATAAATTAATTTATCATTATAATAGTTTAAATAGCCAGCAATTATTGTTATGCCATTTTTGGTGGCCATCATCGACTGTGACACTCTTGCTTTCATGCCAAAGTTGTGGTCAGGGCAAAAAAGATAGGCAAAGGGTATCGCCTTTTTAAGTTAAAGCAGGCCCTTGCGCTGGTTCTTCTTTTTGATATAAAGTTGGGGGTATATTTGGCTGTCTTTAGAAAATGAGCGTATCTACTCTAGGATAGATCTGAGAAAGATTCGCTACCTCCTTTCAAGGACAAAATTTTGGTGGACGTACTCTCCAAACCAACTTGGTTTGGGAACTGTCGCCAATTCCATAACCAAAAACCCTCCACGATTAGCCATTTTGAAATTGGCCGTCACCGACGGTCTCTAGCGCAAGTGACAAAGGACTTGGTGGTTGGTATTCGAGATCCCAAGTTCGAATTCTAGTTGATTCACATTTTCAGCTAAGTTTATTTCTTAACGAAATAAACGAAGCGGATAGCGTGCTACCTTTCTCTAAAAAAAAAAAAAAATTTGGCCGTTTAGTTTTTTTTAGATCCTTTAGCTTTTAATTTTGTTTATTTGAATTTTATAGATAGTTTACTTAAAATTTTATCAAATTTAATAACTATATTAATTATTAATAAATTTATTTTATTTTCTAAGTAAAAAATAATTAATTTAAAAAACTCAAAAAGTTAAAATGTTTTAATTAAAAAAATAATAAGGTATGACTATGAAAGAGAAAGAAGCTGAGTCATAAGAAAAATTCCTGCTGCTACCATAGTAGCAGCTTGTATAAGTGCCGAAATAGGAGCGGGTCCTTCCATAGCATCAGATAACCATACAGGAAGAAAAAATTATGCGGATTTAGCAACTGCACCCACGAATAATGAAAAAGCACGCAAAGTAGCAAATAAAGAATTGACCTATTATTCTGAATTAAGTTATTAGTTATTTTGAACAAATTTTGAAATTCAATAACCTATTATTCTGAATTAAGTTATTAGTTATTTTGAACAAATTTTGAAATTCTAAACTATCTGTAACCAATAAAAATCTAAGATTCTTAATAATAAACTAAAGTTCTCTACACGGTTAGTTATAAAAGCTTTTTGACAAACACTTCCGTTTCTAAGTGTCATATACTCGAGGGGTCTCCATAAGTTAATTAAATTTGTTTCCCAAAAAAATTAAGAATTTAATTCAATTTCGAGGGTTGGGACAAGGGTTCTCTGCACAGTTAGTAAACAACAACCACAATCTTTCCTGATATTAGCTATCGTAAATATTGTATTTGCTCTTATACTCGTCGTTGAAATTATGCAATGAAACTTTTCAATCAAATTTTTATTATAGGGTTCGTCTTGATAACAAAAATTTGTGTGACCACAAAAAAGCAAACCAAATAAAAAATATATATAGAATATAGGTGAAATGAAATCCACTAATTAAAAAACAAATTACACCTAACTTTTTTCTTCGACGGTGTAGTTTTAATCCAAACTCTCTTTCCGAACTCTTTTTTATACAATTTTGTACTAAGTGCATGCATATATCTCTTGGCCAAGGTTCTAATTGTGCTCTATACTAGCACCTGTGTCAGCTTCACCTTGTGCCATGCACATAGAGCACTAATATGTAATTCTGCAACAACCGATCGTTTCTAGTCTAAATGGTAAAAAATTTAATGGTTGGTATTTAGGATCTCAAATTTAAAGTCTAGTTATTTCGTGTTTCCAACTAAATTTATTTTTTTTAAAAAAAAAACTTCAACAGAACGTGGCCCAATACTAGTATTATTATGGTTTTTATTCTAATTTAAATTTAAATTCTACTAAATTTATTTTTTAACAAAAATAATACTTCATTCCAATATTATCAGCAGACAAAGAAGCTTATCGTTACATCCTTTCTTTTCTCCTCCTCCGACTACCTACCTTCCTAGCGGCTGCCATTGCCGTCTTCATCTCCGGCTTTTTGGCTGGATTTCCGGCCAAAATATCTGGCCTGGATTCTTTCCTCATTTTTTTTTCCCTTATTTTTTGATTTGCTTCCTAAAACTCTTCTCCACAACGATCTATCTTTCTCTCTTTTCTCAACCCTCTTCGTCGTCTCTCTTTTTCTAACTTTCGGACGACATTGAAAACGGCACTCGTCGGAGCCAGAGGTAACGGCGCTGCGGGTGCCGAATCGAGTTGGGACTTAGAACTAAGAGCTTGTTTTAGGTGTTGCTTTTGTTGTAAGGTTTTTTTTTTTTTTTTACTCTATCTTTTCTCTTTTTATATACGAGAATCATGTTCATGAGCTGAATTGATTAACTAGATCTTTGGGGCTTGAAGAGAATTTCGGAAAAAGAAAAAAAAAAATACACACTAGTCCGAATCTGCGAAACCTCCCTTCGATTTCTCCTCCCCTCCGGGAGGGCTTCTTCTTTTCCGGCTTTTAGCACTGCACCTCCTCCTTCCGCCTCCCACCTCAACCTCCACTTCCGACCTCTTCTCCTCCTCCATCTCTTCATTTGAGGATTTGACTAATAATTGCTCCTCTTCATTTTTGGCTTCATTTTCTCCATTCCGCGATATCAACGTTGGGATATTTAGAGCTTCCTACGTACGAGTAAGGATTAGCAGCAATACTTATATTGCTGATGTGATGCTTTAAACCAATCAGAAAGTTTTTTTGGGATTCACCTATATCACCATAATTTTTAGAAAAATATTTTTATTGTACTTTTCTTTCAAAAGAAGAGATATGATTGGCTGAAAATAAATGATGTGGTGTAAGTATTACACAGTAGACTTTCTCATTTTGTGCAGTTCGATAATGGCGACGTCGAAAGCTTTTGGCTCCGGTAGAGCTTGATCAGTGAAGGTTGGGATTCAGCACTTCCTGTCCCTACTATCGGTGTCCCGATAGACTCCCTCTCCGTCCATCGCGGAGGCTTCCTAACTCCTCTCCTGTGATGTTTGTTTATGAAGAGACGGTACACCAATGTTTAACGTAATGGTAATATTTTAGTTTGAAGATGTTTAATTGTCTTCTTTATATTCCATGTTCTTTGTTACGATTACCTTAAATTCTAAAACGACTTGAATATAAATATAAAGTCTTTTTTAAATTAAATTAGGATTATTATTCTATTTTTATTTAGTTTTTTTTATCGTATTAAAATTATTTTTTGGAAAAAATTATAATAATTCTAATTTAATAAGAAAAAGAGTTCCGCAATCTCTTTTCTTTTCTCTTTCTTTTTGAGACTGTAATGTCAATGGGCTTCGTTCTGTTTTGATTAGGGTTGGAATCGTTACAGGTAATTTAAGTTTGGGTATTGTTATTTTCATCCTCCTCATTTGTGTCTCTTTGGGGATTATCCTGTTACTTTGGTCCCCATTAAATCTTTATATAGGGCTGTGTTTCCTCAAAATCATTTAATCTTGTATTCAAGTTCTACACATACTGGTTTGCTTCCAAAGGTCATCACTTTACAAAAGTTAACCCCTGCGTGCTTCCACCCTATTCTTTTTTTCTTTTTCTTTTTTTTGAGAGAGAGAAAAATATCATGCAACCTTCTTTGTTTTTTCTATAAAAAAAAAACTTAGCAAAAAGATATAAAGTAATTAGACTTCGAGCTTTACCATTATTATCACTATTTTTTAAATATTAAATTTATTTGTTTTCTTTTGTTTTCCTAGTTGACGGATTGTGCATCGGTACATCTCAGGCAGTGTCCTTCAACTCCTCCGTTCTTCCCATATCTACGGTCCAATCATTTAATATTTGTTTAATTTTAATTAATTAATTAATTAATTATAATTTTTATATTTAATAATATTTCATATAAAATTAATGTTTTACTTCTCATCTGATTATATAAGATGATTGATATTAGTGCTTAGCAGCAATGTTAAAATAGTATTAAATATTTTATTATTTTATTATATTATTTCTCACAAGTAATATGTATATTTTTTTCGCGTAACATGTATTGTACATGCACATTTGCTAATATTTTTATAATTTGCATATTAGGAACAAGTTAAAATTTGTTGATTTGCAAAGACTGTGTTTGCCTTAAAGTGAAAAGGTAGTTGCTTCTTAATTTACTTTTAGTTCTATTTTTCAAGGTAATAATTCATTACAAAAATCATATCTAACATTATATCTATTTTAAAAAAAATCTGAAAAATCCTTTTGTTTCGAGAACTAGGTTGGTTTCTATTATTTTTTTTAAAAAAAAGGTCGCTAGATCAATGTACACTATTAATACTTTTTTTTTCTGAAAAAAATATGATATAACAGTTCCATTTTTACTATTTTAAATAAATTTGAATACTCGGATATGTTACATTGAAAAGAAAGTGAAAATTTGTAGATTATACATTATGTAAAGTTGTAGAATGTGGGGTGTGAGAGATATTTTATTGGTGATTGTGTGTGGAATGAATCGTTTTTATTTTTAGTTGTGTGATGAATGAATCGTTAATTTTAGGAAAAGATGAGAAGTTATATGATTGAATTTAAAGAATAATTTTTAAAAAATGGACAGATATTGGTTAGTTCGATTAAGAAATTATGGTAGATATATGGCTTGATAAAACTCTATGTGGGATAGAATCGGAAAAGAAAAGAGGGTAATAGGAAGAGACCAATAACTTGAAACTCCTATACTTATTACACAACTCAGTTGAGAAATAAAAGAGTATATGTTGTAGCCATAATCATCCACATGCATATAAAGTAGAAGACTAATTAAATTTACTCTATTGATAGATTTGTTGAATTTGGTTGCTATTGAGTTCTCACTAATTAATTTGGATACAGTTTAATAAATATGATATATTTATTTATTTTTGAACAAGCTCTTAAGGTTTACCCCAAGAACCATTCGTGAGCTCAATCACCCTATTTAAATGCACATGCTGGAGGATTGAACTCTTAACCTCTTAATCAGCGTTCCAGATTACAAACTAGCTGAACTAAACAATGATGGTAATTGAACATATCTAATGATGTGTAATTGGTAAATACTCAATTGCTAATTAATATCGTTACCAAGAAAACTAGTACTTGTGCTGCTTAACAAGAGCGTTCTCTTTTGTCAACAATCATGCACGCTCCACGCACGCATGCAAACATTTTTTAGTCATTAATTTACAGCCACAAGGACCAAAAATAAAATGCCTTGTACGTGCAGTATATATATATATATATATATATATATATATAGAAAGCCAACCAGCTGGCAAGCATTAATTAGCATACATGACAAAGCCAATCAAACCTGCATAATTATTCCATCAGTAGAGAGGGCATATCAAGTACATCTCACAGTCAGGTTTGGTAATGCAATGGATAAAAGTACATTATAAGGTTAGAGAAGAAAAATTTTAAAGTACTTTTAGCCATCATATTACCGATATAAGTCAAAATTATTACCAGAGGCCAATGCTAAAACCTTCTACTTTCTACTTTATTTTTTGTTGCATGCTTAGTAACTACGAACGAAACCATCCATGATCAAGCTTACTAGGATCGTAAGGAGGAGGCGGCAGTGACGGCGGCTGTGGCTGTGGCTCAGGGCTCATCTCGGGGACCTTAGCGAACCGGCCATTGATCCTCGGCCTCATTTCGGCGTACGCCTGTCTCAAGGCGTACCGGATGTGCTTGTCGTACCGACGCTTCTTCTTCTTCTCTTTGTACCTCATTACCTTCGCCTCCCTCTCCACCGAAGGGTCCCCCTCATTCGGAGCCGTGGCGTCTCCTGCGTCCTTGGCGTTCTCGCTCGAAGCATCGGTGAATCTGCTCCCCGAGAATGGCGTCTGCATCGGAATTTAGTTTACGGGGATTAACTGGTTAGCATATATAATGAGTGATATTTGCATTGGTTATGTGGCAGGGGAACAAGCACACAAAATGTCGACATTGTTTTTTTTTTGTTGAGAAAATGATAGCATGCTACCCGCTTCATTCATTTGGAAAATAAATTTGGTTATAAATAGTGAGGCAACGCGGCCTCGAAAAAAAAAATAATAAAATAAAGCTCAAAAAAAAAAGGAAAGAAAAAAAACAACAAAAATGATCAGCAAAAATGTCGACATTGTTGTACAAAATTCAGCTACTGTGATTCTATAAACTGCGACAAAACATGCTTCTCACGAATAATATTATATTGTGCCTACATATTATTCAGAGTTTTTTCATTTTAATTCACTGTATAATACTATGTAGAGTTCAAAAAATAATTAATATCGGTGCTTTGATGGACCATATTAAAGTACTTTAATTTACTATAATAACAATCATTTCCAACCCAACTTAACTAAAATTACGAGGCCAGGCAAACATGTGTAACATGCGACATCAGTGGATAAAATATGATCATGGCGCATCAGTTGATTACTTAAAACTAGTAATAAATATATATATATATATATATCCTGCGAGGTGAAAACTCGGGCTAAAAGTAGGGCTGCAAGTCTGGCTCGCCGCTCGCGAGTCAGCTCGTGTTCGATTCGAAATAGGCTCAAAAATAGCTCGTTCGAAATTAATTTCAAATATAAAATAAGCTAAATTTTTTTGCTCGAAAATAATTTCAAACCGAACACAAGCAAGCCTCTGCTCGTTCGTGTTCGGCTCGAAATAATTCGAATATATATATATATATATATATATATATATATATATATATATATATATATATATATATATATAGTTAATGAAAAATATAAAATACAAAATATGTGGCATGTGGAGCACTAAGTCAAAGAGAAGAGAGTATTTTAAGAAAAATCTATTACATAAATTAAGAATGTTATTTCGAGCAAGTGTGTTGCTTATAAATTATAATTATGTTAATTATAGTTTTATTTGTATATTGATTGTAATTTTGAGGATTGGTATTTTATTTGGATTGTAGTTATAATGATAGTTGTGGTTAAATTATATAGTGTAATATTAACAAATATTTATAAACATTTTAAAATTAAAAAAAATAAAAAAAAAAATTTCGAGCTATAAACGAGCCGGAGTTTATATCGGCTCGGAATCAAACAATTTCGAGCTAAATTCGAACATGGCTCGTAACTAGCTTGAAAAAGAAAAAAATAAGAAAACAAAGCTATTTCGAGCCGGCTTGAATTCGGCTCGAAATTTATTTCGAGCCGAACTCGAACATGCCAAATTTTAGCTCGAAATTAATTCGAGCCGGCTCGAATTCGGCTCGAATCTAATACGAGCCGAAAACGAGCAAGACCGCGCTCGTTCATGTTCGGCTCATTTGCACCCCTAGCTAAAAGAGCCAAAAGGAGGGGAAAAAAAAATCCAATCCGATCCTCCAGTTAATTTACTCACCCACAATACTGGAAATATTTATGGCAACAAATATTACTCCTTAAACTATAACGTAAAACCATACATATTTGTAGCCACACTTCCCCTAGTAGCGGAAGATGTGTTCATGAAATCTAAGCTCCAAAAATGGCAAAAAACAATTAAACAGTCGGATTTGAAAGAGAGAGAGAACGCAACGCTATTTGTACACTAAAAAGTGAGCGTAAATTTTTTAGCCTCGCCATTACTATTCAAGAGCTAATTTTTTCACACTGGTTTCACAAAAAAGTTGTCTAGCTAAACTTGTGAATGGCGCGTGTAAGATTTACACCAAATGATGTGGTCATGAACTCGATCAAGAGGGCCGAACTTGATCATGCGATAAAAAACCGTGCATATACTGCCCCTTTACAGCGCGACTAAAACTCGTAAGCAATCAACAAGATCGAACCACTCACGATGGTGTCACTCGATGTCGCCGCGTGCCCCGCTCCGATCCCCTCCGACACCTGCAACGGCACACCGAACGACGTTGGCCCCTGCCCCGGGAGAAAGGGCTCAGGACAGCTCTCTATGTAATTAGGCGGCGGCGGTGGCGGCTCGCCCAGTGTCGTATCGTTCAAGAGCCACACGAGCACGTCGTCGTGGCCGAAGAGCTGGAACTCGTGCGGCTCGGGGAACATCGGGATAGCGCAGTGGGGGCATGATTGACCACGTGCGCCGTCACGACGACACGCGTCGCACAGATCAGAAGAAGTCGACATCTAGTCGGTCAGTCAGTTTTGCAAAACGTAGCAGCTAAACTAATCACATGCGGAGAGTGGTGGGGGAGGGCATTGGTGTTGTTGTGCGTTGTGTGTGAGTGTAGTTGAGAGGGTCACATATATATACATACGTGGTTAACAGGGCCAACGCGGGGCGAGGAAGGGACGTGAGAGCAGGACGAGGGTCCATCTACGGACACGTGTACAACTTGCAGGCATCTTAAAAAGATCTGATGTGTACATCGAGGAATTGTTTGGCTGCTTTGCATGGCAAGTGCCAAGCTTAACATTTGCAGCAAGGCATACGCCACCATATTATTGCTGAGGTGGCAACATTATTATTATATTATAATCTATATCTATAAATCTATCCTTAAGCTGATGTGGCACAACCCCTTAATTTGGGGGTGTGGATCTCATTAATTTTTTTTATTTTTTTTAATTAATTACTTTTTTTTTCATTTAAAAAGTTTGGAATATGAAGTGTTATTTATATTAATAGAATAAAATGAAAAGTCATCTTAGAATATGAAAGGTCATTTTAGAGTCTATATTATATATATATGGCTAAATTATAGAAAATTCTCCTGTCAATACCCGCTTTTTCACTTTCTCCCTATCATTTAAATACCTACATTTTGCCCCCTTGTAAAATAAAAAATGTATATTTTGCCCATTGCCGTCAGTGTTCCGTTAGGGTTCCGTTAATAAATATTATTATATATATTTTTATACCCAAAATACCCTCGAGTCCCTTCTTTCTCCACATCGCCGCCGACCTCACCGTCCCCCGCCTCGCCGTCCCCCGCCTCGCCGTCGGCGTCCTCCGCCGGCACCGCTTCCCCGTCCCCGTCCCCGTCCCCGTCCCACTCCTCCTCCGCCGTAGCGGAGGCGGCTCCACCGCTCGCGGTGGAGGAGGTGCGGCGGAGGCGGCGGCGGCGGCGGCGGCGGAGGAGGAGGACGACGGAGAAGGAGAGGAGGTGGAGGAAGAGGGCCGCGGCGAGGAGGAGGGAGGCGAGGTGGTGGTGGCGGAGGAGGGGTCGGGGGAGCGCGGGAGGGAGAGGGTGAGGCATGAAGGGCGGAGGGGCATTTTGGTCATTTTGCCATCAAAGTTAACACCGTATCCCCCTGTGTACATTTTTTATTTTATAAGGGGGCAAAATACAGGTTTTTAAATGATAGGGGGGGAAAGTGAAAAATCGGGTATTGACAGGGGGGTTTTCTGTAATTTAGCATATATATATTAATAGAAGAAAATGAAAAGTCATCTTAGAATATGAAAGATCATTTTAAAGCCTATATAAAGGGTTGCACTCATACTCATTTTGGATGAATAAGAAATGATATACTAAATACTATTTATTTTGTCTCAAGAAAATTGTCCGCATCTGCCTGCAACGATTAAGCATATTTGACAGATTCTTCTTTGATTTGAATTTGATGCTTTGTTTGTTTACTTAGATTTTTCTACTGTATAGTATATTTTAAATTATGTGGGATTCAACTCTTCCAATTTGAGATAATATTTTTTAAAATTTCTATATATTTTTAATATTTGTTTTCATTATTTTAGTTACTATGTTATAAATTTTTATGTTTGATACCTATCGTGATGCTTAAGTGTTAAAAATTAGAATATTCAAAAAAAAATATTCTTCATATTTTTTAATATATTTTAAAATTACTAAATTTTTTAAAGTAAATGTGTTCTACTCTCTACAGAATAACTTATAGCGCCGCATCGCGTACGGGTTAGTTTATATTAAATTATAAACTTTAAACCCTACAAATACAAAGTGCCATCATCATATCAACTATATTTTTGGGCGCATGTAAGTGGGGGACCGAAGTATTTCTCTAGAATTTGTATTCGGACATAATTGGAAACATTTTAATTTGTTTTAAAAGAATAATCATATCCATCGATCCACTCATATCTTAAACCAAAAATAAATAAATTTTTATTTTTAAAGATAATCTTATAATTCCACCTATGAGATAACGAAATCTCTAAATGCAACTCTTAACTAAGAGAAACCAAACAAAGAAGTTATACTAGTATTATTTTTCAATACATACTGTGCGCTAAATGATTTAAATACAAAAATAACTGTCGCATCTTCATATATATGCATTTTTATTTACACTATATTTATAGTTATATCAAACTAACAACCTGTTAAAACTACAAGCCCGTAGTCGAGAACAATCCAATCAAGAGAGAATTTTACACACTAAAATGTTTTAACCTCGAACAAAATTTTTAGACTTTGACGAAGGGTGAACCCTATCTAACTAAGGCCCTATTTGGATGCATGAATATTCTGTTTAGTATACCGACCGTCTCTAGCGCAAGTGACAAAGGGCTTGGTGGTTGATACCCGAGGCCCCGAGTTCGAATCCTAGTTGATTCACATTTCCAACTAAATTTATTTCTAAAAAAAATAAACGAAGCGGGTAACGTGCTACCACTACAAAAAAGGTTATATTTAATGACGCTTTTTTTATAGTTAACGATGCTTAAAAGCGTCCCGATATAATCTAGTGTCGCATTTGAAAGCGTTGGTCAAAGCGTCAGCAAATGAAGAGTCGTCAGGTATATACCGACGCTTATGCCAAGCGTCGGTAAAATATATTTTGACGCTTTAAAGCGTCAGAATTTTTTAAAATTCTGACACTTTAAAGCGTCGGAAAATTAAAAATAATAGTAAAGTTTATTATTTAATAAATTAGTTTAATACAATATATGGTTCATATAACGACGCTTTTTGAAGCGTCGGTATTTTCTACATTATAGGGACGCTTGGGGACGCTTGGGGACGCTTACCCCAAGCGTCGTTTAAAAAGTGTCCTTATATTGATATTTTCTTGTAGTGTACCTTTCTCTCAAAAAAAAAATTATGTTTAGTATATCCACTTAATTAAAAATGAGTGTGATCAAATATTTAGAATGAGATATGATATTCGGACTTTAAATTATTTTTTCAACATAAGATAAATCAACTCATAAATGAAATATACTATCATATCAAATCATGACAGCAAGACCTTTGAAGAAGAAAAAATCAACTCCTTATTTACAATCATACTAAAAAAATTTCATACAGAATAAGTTATTATTAAATAATTTATTTCGACATCAAAACAAGGCCTAAAAGGATAAAATATTCTGGTTCGGTAAAAGTTTTTTGTTTTGAGAGAAATGCCCGAAGTCAAATTTACTGAAGCTTGATACATTACAGCCATAGTACACCAATAGATTATAGCGTAGTAATATAAATAATTCAAAAAATTTAAAAATTAAAAGATATAGTGACACAACTCCATTAATCCAATTTAGCTATAGCTAAAATATTTAAAGGAAAAAAAAGTACAGACACGGATCTAACAGTCCAAACAAAAGAAATGCTGATCCAAAGTTAATTGGATAAAAATCTTACACAAAAACTATCAAAGATTTAGATAATTTTAAATTTTTATTATTAAAAAAATAAGACAATAATAAGACTAATGTGAAAACATAGATGCTTAAATCAAAAGAGTATAAAATTTATATTTACTTTTAGGGTTAATTTCATCCGTACCCCTCTAAATTTCAGAAATATCATATATACCTCTATAAATTTTGTTATATCATAATTATCCTTCCAAATACATACTTTCTTTCAAAAATACCCTTGCCGTTATACTCCATTTCTTCAAGTCATAATAACCTTAGTTAAATGGTGGTCTAACACAGGTTAAATTTTGAAATGTCTACTTTGCCCATGAGTACATTGAGAAGCTTTTAGAGGTTATATTAATTATATGATTTTACTATTTAGCCCCTAATTTTTGTTCATTATTTGTTTAACATCCAAACTAACATTGTTCACTGGTATTCTTTTAGTTGTATTTAAAATTTTATTTAACTTAAATTGATCTGTTAGCTATTACTCATTATATTTTTTTATTTTAACTTCTACGAAGTAATTAAAATTATTAAATTTGTTGGAATCATCAATGGATTGATAAAATCTGTAATTTAATTGACAAAAATCAATCCATTTTAAGGAACCAAATATTAAGAAGACTTTGGTAAAAAAAGTTAAATTAAGGGGACTATTTCGTAATGTATAATAGTTAAGAAAATCTTCGTATATTAATCTTAGAAAATTTCTAAGGGTAATGATGAAAATGAATTGGAGAATAAATTCGGTATTTTGAATCTGTTACACCTAAACACGACGGAGTAATAATTATGAGGGGATTTTGGAAAAGTTTCATGCTTTTTCAGGATAAATATAAAATTTTAAAATTTTAAAAAATATTTATAATATTAGAGTTATTTGAAAGGGTACGGAGAAAATTTTTCCTTACTTTTAGGTGCCCACATAGTGCGGTTCAACAAAGAATTCTTATCCCCAAGCTGGGACATTGACACCTTGGTATCTTATTAGCGTTCTAACAAAGGGGACATATAAGATATTCTTAGTGTTAAATAAATAAATAAATAAGTAATAGAATTATAAAGGTCGAAATATTGGATGTGGGACCCAGCTAATTTGTTACGTGGCAACTGGTAAGTGGCTTACGTGGTGTCGGCTGTTTTGCACCATTTTAGGTGATGAACGGGCAGATCGGGCAGGTGACCAAGTGGCCAGAGATGGACACGTGAAAACAGAATAAAAATAAAAAAAAAGTTGAAAACTTAAAACAGCACCGCTAACAGTATATTATATATATATAAAAAAAATTACAAATTTTACTCCTCTTCGTTCAAAAGCCTATAATGGACTTTTATCTTGTCAATTTTTTTTTCTATACTAAAAATTTAAATTTTTTATAAATCTTAGGCTGAGGGATATATAATATACATCTCCTTTTTAGGTATACATGTAGTATTTTCCAACTTGAAATATATGAGTGTCCCCCCAACCAATCAAATTACGTCTCTAGACTTCATCTATCCCATCATAATTAATTTTTTTTTTAAATTATTATATCACTATCTCATAAAAAAAAAAAATTGATTAACCTGGGATACAGATGATGTAGTGTAACTACTACATAGAATATCACCTCCCTGCAAAGTTAGGCAGGGGAACATGGGAGTAAGATTTGAAAGATGAATTTGATGCGAAAAGGTGTCTCAGGTGCATATGAAGGATTGGGAGCTTGTATGGTTGTAATTAAAGAAAACAACCCGCGAATCCACTGTAGCCTTGCATTATTGTCCCCCACAGTGACCATGATGTAGAGAAAGATGTATTATTGTAGGTGCAAATTGTTGTCGCAGGGTAAAAAACGCAACTCCTTTAGGAATCCAACTTTTCCATCCGTTTTTAATTAAAGTTGATCCTTTGATCATAAAGAAACAAAAAGAAAAAAAAAAAATGGCAACATAAATACCCTTATACGAGAACGTACCTTTATGAGAACCATCTACAAACTTTTTTATGTGTTGGTTGATCAAATAATTAGCTGTGATGTTAGAAATTTATCGTTCCTTTCTCTCTCTCTCTCTCTCTCCTGCAAACCGATAGAGACAATGGAGTGCGCGATTCGAAAAGACGAATTTGATGTACCCGAAAGGCGTTTTAGGTGCATATTGTGAATTGGTATCGCTTGTGTGGTTGTTCTTAAAGAAAACAACTGGTGAATCCACTGAGGCCTCGCGTTATTGTCCCCCACAGTGACGATGATCCCTTGGTATATATGTAGAGGTAATTGAGTTGTTAGTAAGTCAAAGCACTATTAGATCAGGAATCCAAGTGAACCATCGATCCATTTTGGAAATTCCTTTGAAAATAAACCTGTGCACATTTATAGCCACTCAATTCTCTTTTCTGAAAAAAGGTGAATAAAGAATATAGGACTAGAAAGGAAACAACAAAAGGTGACGTGACTCCCCCATGCACTCAAATGTAAAAGGAGGGTACACGCGCGTTAGATTACATGGACCTAAATAACATGAAAACTATACACTCGACTCTAAAGAGGAGGAACGCAAAGAACTTAGCGCGGAACTCTTGCAGCGAGGCCCTCGCCTTTGCATCAGCTGCTGATAACCAAATTGAACTTCAGTTACCGGAGAGTAGACGAGATGTCGCAGGTCACGTACTCCGCCATCCATGAGGAACGTACATGAGGCAACAAAAAAGGTAGTGCATGTACACTCCATTTGCCGACCACCATGCACCGGTACGTAGATTTGGTCGCGGCCCTCTGATATATAAGTGGATCGATGTTGTTCATTTTTGTTGTTCTAACACAGCTACTGTAGATAGATTTCCTCTGAAATCGGAACTCTGAGTTTTGTCGAAGAAGCAAAAAAGCAACTTGCTTTAGAGCGGTTTCAAATTAACGAATGAAGTGTCGTGTACTTCTAATACGTACATTAAGCACTTGGTGCTATTAAGCTTTTCATCATTAAATCTATCTTTTGATCAATCTCACTCCTTAATTAAATGAGTAATGCTTCAATACACCAATTCAATTAAAATCTAACCGTTGATATTTTAAGGTTAAGATTGTCTTTACGCTGTAATTACCTGCTCAACAGGTTACCATTGAAGAACAATAGTAAGGGTAATATTGGAAAATAAATATTAGTCAATTACCAAATTTGATAAACCCTAAATAAATATTTGTTTCCTTATTTAGTTTTCTCACTTACCAAATCAGATAGTGATTGATTTGATGATTAACAAACCTTCATAAGATTGAATGTAAAATTAAATTTGAGCCTAAAATTCTATAATTGTACACATTATATTCAAATTTAATTTAAATTTTAATTTGCAGAAAGAAAAAAAAAAATTATGTTTAAATTAGTACATTTCAATTCAAATTGCTAATTCAATACTAAAATACTGTGAAAATTAAAATATATGTTTACTTATTTTAATTTGTAAGATGTGATGTACTTATGAACCCAAATTTTATTATTTATTCAAATAAAAGGCTTCTATTTTTAAAATTAAGTTTAAATTATTTAGTCTAAAAATTACATAGAATGTGGCTAAACTACACATGGGCATCTTCACGGATCTCCATCTCTACAGGAAAAGTGTTAGCTCATCCATGTGGTACTTATTTGGTTATCTTCAAGTGAATGTTTGTACTTATTTGGTTTTATTTCATCCGAATTTGATAAACTCTGAAGAAATATTTGTTTTCTTATTTAATATTGTCAGTTACCAAATTAGATTGTACGTAGTTGATTTGATGATCAACAAACCTTCATAAGATTAAATTTATAATTAAATTTGAGCCTAAAACTCTTTAATTTTATACATTATAGTCAAATTTACTTTTAATTTTAATTTGCAGAAAAAATTATGTTTAAATTAGTACACTTCAATTCAAATTGTTAATTCAATATTAAAATAATATGAAAGTTAAAATATATATTAACTTATTTTAAATTGTAAGTTATGATGTACTTATGAACCCAAATTTTATTATTTATTTAAATACAAGGCTTCTATTTTTAAATTAAATTTAAATTATTTATTCAATAATGAAACAATATTAAAGTTTGAAAATACTGATTAATAGTAAATAGTAATACTCGAATTGTCAACTTTGAGTCGACTATTTATGTTCAAAAGATAAAATATAGAAAAATTATATTTTTTTTCTATTTGAATTTTAATTTTGACCATCCAATTTCAATTTATTAAGAGTGTCGTCTTGAACTTTGTATTTTATTGCATTTAAATTTTACAATCCTATTTAATTGACTGACTAGTAACGTGTTGGTGATATAATAGTGATATTGATGTTTTGTAGTTGATTATATGAGAATGACTCAAATGCATCACTGCCACACCAATTTCAAATTATTATTCAAAAAAAATTTAAGACATTAAAAATTGGCTAAACTTTTAATTATAGTTCGAGATTAACGGGCAGACTAAATACTTTCCATAATGCATCATTTTATGTTTCGAATTTGAATGTGATACATTAGTAAAAAAAGTTAATAATAATTTTACAATATAACATATTGTCTAATACATAGTAATTTTAAAGTGTAAAAGAATTCACATAATAATAAGTTTTCAAATCAGAAAATACAATAGCGCATTTTGAAACATCAAAATTTCGACGCTCTGTATACCAAAGAAAATCAAAATTTTCAAATAGATTATGCATGCAGTTATAAAAAAATTGATGAAAAAAATATTATACCTGCTCCATCGAAATCAATTTTACTAAGGATTGCTAATATGAGAAATCATTTTTTGCCAACGCAAGTTCAAATAAAGAAATATCATAAATTACAAATAACTAAAGATGGAAAGAAATTAAGGCTATGCTAATATTATGGTGAAATTTTTTTAAAAAATTACTTAGATTTACTTTCCTTTTAAAAATGTAGAGAACATGTAAAGTTGGAAAGTGAAATTACGAAAAAACCCTTGGAGCTAAATTTATGATTTAGAAAAAAAACTGTACCCTCCCTATGTGGTGACCGGTACCGGTTGCTACAAAAGCCGGTCACCACTTGAGTAGGATGCATCTCCATCGTCCTTTTCAAATAAATTAAGGGATGAGATCTATTGGGTGTATAGGAGAATCTCTCTAATTAAATTATGCTATGCTACCAACTACCACTAAACCCTTAGGTATCGTTTGGCTCGGGAATAAGCAAAAAGTGATTATTCCAGAAATAGATATAAATTGAGGTATAAACGAGGATTAAATCAATTTGGCGTTTGGATGAAAATTAGATTTTTTTCGGGAATAAGGAAAATAGTGTTTGGATGGTTTGATTGGAATTGCGAGGATAAGAATAATTATAATTTTAAATAATAATATTTTATCTAATTAATTAAGACAAAATATTAATTAAGTAATAATTTAACTTATTTAATATACTAATTAATTATGAATATTGCTAAAAACCCTTAATATTAATAAATAAATTAATTGGTAATTAATAATTTAATTAATTACAATTAATAAAATAATAAATTAGTTAATAATAGTCAGATGATTAATTAAGAAAATAATTAAATTACTCAAAATATTAATTAATTAAACAATATAATTAATTATTTAATTAGTAAATTAATTAAAATAATAAATTAATTACTCAAAAAATTAATTAAATATTTATTAAAGTAATAAAATTAAATAATTAATTAATTATCTAGTTAATTAGTAAATAAATTAATATATAAAATATTAATTAAATAATATTTTATTATAAATCTAGCTTGGATATATTATTATTTTATTATTAATTAAATATATTATGTTTATATAATTTATTTTTAACTAAATTTATAATCTTAATTAAATTTAGAATTAAGCTGGGAATAACGCTATTCCGTCAAAACGATGAAATAGTTTATCCCAGCTATTCCGGAATAACCGAAAATAACGAAGTTTGACCAGGATAAAATATTCCGGCCAAAATTTATTTCGTTTGGCGGAATAGCGGGGATAACTAACGTTATCCCCGCTTATCCCGAATTAAAAAGCAACTTTCTTTTAGAGCGGTTTCAAATTAACGAATGAAGTGGTACATCTAATATGTACATTAAGCACTTGGTGCTATTAAGCTTGTCGCCATTAAATCTATTTTTTAATCAATTTCACCTCTTAAATTATGTTATTCTACCAATCACCACTAAACCCTTGAGGATCTCACTTTCATCTCAACTGTATATATATAATTTTTCATTCAAGAATTATAAACTTAGTAGTAAAATGACCCCAATAATATTAAAAGTATTATATCTCGATTAATTCTATGTTTGCGAGCCAGCTTGTGTTTCGCTCGTGTTCCGCTCATTGAAAGCCCTAGTAGGCTTGAAATCTAAAAAACTAAGGAACCAAACCATATCAATTTTTATATTTTATAAATTTAAATTTAAATTTATACTTTATATTTTATATTTTAATTTTTAAAATTTAAAATTTAAAATTTACATGTCAATTTTTAAATTTTAAATTTGATATTTTAAAATTTTAATTTAGATTTTAAATTATAAATTTTAGATTCTAATT
The DNA here is from genome assembly GCA_016920855.1 of Puya raimondii. Classification (NCBI taxonomy): domain Eukaryota; kingdom Viridiplantae; phylum Streptophyta; class Magnoliopsida; order Poales; family Bromeliaceae; genus Puya; species Puya raimondii. Next base: position 104,902,582 of record JABWPP010000050.1, on the reverse strand, counting down.
AATACAAATTTTAAATTCTAAAATTTTAAAATTAGATTTCTAATTTAAATATCAAAATAAAAAAAAATTATGGTTTAGATTTTAAATTTTAAAATTTAGATTCTAAATATATCAAATTAAAATTTTAAAATTTAAAATTTAGATTTTAAATTCAAGTACTAAATTTTAAATTTTGATTCAGATTTTAAATTCAAAATTTTAATTTTTTAATGTAAATTAAAAATTTGAATTATTTAAAATAAAATTTAGTAAAAAAATATTATTTGCAAAGAGAAGAAATTTTTTATCAAACAGCTTTACACAATCACCGTAGAAAAAATGCTTTTATTAAGACTTAGTCGAGCGTCTATTATTTTTAACCAAAATTAATTTTTCAAATCAAAATCAATTCGATAGAAATCACTTCTCCAATGGCTAACCCAAACAGGCTCTACATCTAGTTCGCCTGGTATCATATTTATTATTATATATATAATTTTGAAAGCAAGGTTACAAGGTTGTGTCAAGTGGCTCATTTTCATGAGGAGCTCTAATATACCTCAATAAAGGTATAATATATTGTGTTCCAATATCATATATTTTATATTAGAGTCCGGCTACTATACTATCAATAGCACCAAGCGCTGGATGCTATCGAGTTTTTTACCGTTAAATCTATTTCTTTGACCATTTTCACACGTTAGATCATACTATTCAACCAATCACCCACACAACCTTAGGGGACCAGTAATTTAGTAATTTTACCTCCACTATATTATCAAATCTCTATTCTCTCTTTGTTTTTTTTTCTCTCTATCTTTCCTCTTCATCTACAGTAGAGATGTAAAGTGGTCGGATTTGGGACAAATTTTTAAAAATCAGAATCCGAACCCGACTATCAAACCTGAAATCCGAACCCAAACCCAAATCCGACGAATTTTAGAAAATCATATCCACACCCGTACCCGACTAAAAATTCGAAACCCGAACCCTAGCCCGAACCCGAAATTCGAACTCGAAACATTTATTTCTTTTTACAATATTTCAAAATATATTAAATTAAATCTAAAATTTTCAAATTCATATTCAAATATAACATCAAATATTTATATATTTTATATATAACGTAAAATAAATTCGGGTTTCGGTCGGTTTCGGGTTCGGATCAGATACAATCAAAATCCATACTCGAATTCAAATCCGTCGGGTTTTTGATTTTGATATCGATATCCGAAACTATATCCATTTAGCATAGGTAAATTCACTGCATTTGCTTTCAGGTTTGGGTTCGGATTCGAATAAAATTATGGGTATCCGTACCCATTGACATCTGTAATCCACAGATATTTTGTCATTTCATATCTGTAATCCACAGATATTTCTTTAAAAAAATATTACAACATATTAAATACGTGGAATTTAAATTTTTTTTTACCTATATTCAGATTTTTTTTAAGTTTGCGATAAAAAGTTAATATCTAAACTAGAGGAATTTAAAAGTTTCTTAAACAAATTAAATCTGTTGAATTCGTTATCATCAACATTAAATTTGTTAAAATAGTAACACAAAATTTCTTTTATTTAAATTAAAATTTTAAATTTAAATATTAAATATTTAAATTCAACATATTTAGAAATATTACTATTTCTAAAATTCCTAAAATTTAAATTAATGCCTAAATTAGAAGAATTCTAAAATTCCTAAAATTAATATCTAAATTAGTGCAAAATTAATGCGTAAAATTTGGGATATCAATCAAACCTTAAATTAACGCTTAAATTAGTGCAAAATTAAGGCTAAATTTAGAATATTAATCAAAATTTTCTTAAAATTTTGCCAGTTTAATTACAAAAATATCCTCAAATGAAATAACCTTTTAACTTGCTACATAATAAAATGACATTTTTAACCTTCATTAATCAATAGTTAAGATCTTTTTTATTTTTTATAAAATAAAGTACCGACTCATTTCTCCTTTACCTTTACATTGACTTAAGGAGCTGGTTTAAGTAAAACAATAAAAATTAGAAATCATAATTAATAGTGATTGAGTGGTCATTAGAATATAAATTTTATTTGATTCACAAATAAGGATAAATTGAATGGTAATTAGGGTGGAGGTGTCTTTTGACTTCATTGGATCATAATTACAAAGTTTATAAATTTTAAATTGGGAGTTACAGTGTAATTTGCTTACATATAATTTTAGCGCCTTATCTTTGATTTTATCCCTCTTTTATATACTCTCTTTTCCATTATATATAATTGGTATCTACAAAATAACAAAGAAGTCAACATTTTTTCGAGATCCTTTGGATGGTGAGCCAGCATTCTCATTTTCAATTTCGTTATTTGGTTGTAAGATGAGTTAAATTTGAATATTCAATTTTTTTTAATATATGATGAGATAAGTGATACTTCTGACTGTGATTATGATAATTTCAAATATTATATTTTTACTATCCATTATATTATTTTCTCTCTTCACTTAACGTATATAATCAAATAGTTAATTCTTTTATGCTTGAGTTATTTTGTAAAATTTAAAATTATTTAGATAATAAATTTAACGCACATTTATAATCATAAAATATATTTGTATCTTTTACATCTGAATTGTTATATATAATTTCTATAATTATCTCTTTAGTTGATCGCCGATTCAAAAGTATATTTTAAATATTTCAATTTTTAACATTACGATTTGCATATTCAATATTTATTATAAAGGGGCAATTGCTTATATACCCTGAAAAATTTTCGACTTTCTGATTTATCCCTCTTAGAAGGCTAATATTATAAATATTCTTTTTACGTTCCAACCTATTTCAAATATACTCCTAGAATTAAATTCTGTTAATGAACGGTTAGCAATAGTTGTTATCTCTGTGAAATTACTATTTACCCTTTCAAATATACCCTTCTACCATCACCGACTTTTCTTATTTGTCCTTAAATTATGGGCACAAGAAGTATTTTAATTTTTGGTCTTTTCAAATATATCCTTCTACTATCACCAACGTTTTTTATTTGCCCTTAAGTTAAGGATAAAAGAGGTATTTTGATTTTTTTAAACTCGGGTAGATATTTAACTCACGTTTAACCTAAGTTAAATTAACGGATGGTAACTGTAGGATATTTTTGAATAACGGAGAAATATATGAGGGGTATATTGAAAAGAAAAAAAGAGTAACTATATATAAGATATTTTTAAAATTTTGAGGGGTATATTGGTAATTATCCCTAATAATAACGAGCTTAATGTTCACACATTTTCCCACACTGGCACGTGCGATCACTGTCGAGCCACGAACCGCCACCGACCGGCATTTTCCATCGCACGTGTGCCAGACGATAGGCCGTTGCGGAGCATAACGGGGCCGTCTATAAATACGTCAATACCGCTCGGGCGCGGGCCTCGCTATTCCGCAACTCGCGAAGTAGCTCGACTCTTCGAGAGGAGAGGTTCTTCTCCACTCCAATCCAAGGAGAACGACGACGCCATGGGAGATCCACCGAGCTTGGTCATAGGATCGATCGCGAACGATGGGTAAGAATCGAGATATCTCCTCTCTCCGCTTCAATGCCTCTCAATCTTTCTTTCTCATCCAACATTGATGTTTCGATCTCTCCGGATTCTGCTTTCGTTCATTTAATCGCCGAGAATCGCCGGTAATGGCTCGTTTTGGTCCGATCTAGGGTTTCTTTGACGCACATTGTCTCTCCGGCTCTCTTTCCGTTAGAGTTGCGTGCGTTGTCTCATTGACAACGATGTTTCGCTCTGTTTTCGCATGATTTGATCGCCCAGAATCGCTGGTAATGGTTCGTTTTGGTCCGATCTGTTGTTTATTTAATGCGCATCGTCTCTCCTCTGTTGGAACTGGGTGTTTGGATCCATCTCTCATCGAACAATGATGCTTCTCTCACTTCTATCTCTGTCCGATGTTCTGATCACCAAGAATCGCCGGTAGTGGTTCCCTTTGGTCTGATATAGGGTTTTTTTAACGCCGTAGTCTCTCTTACTCTCTTTTGTCGAGTTTTGTGCTTTTGAATGAGTTTATGGATCTTCCGTTATATTGTCGTAGATCTAGTTGCTTTCTTGATAAGATTTCTCATATCTGTTTCATAATCTCTATTTTCGCTTCTCTATCGATTAATCAAATGCAAGAGCTCACAATAAATGCCACTTTTCGTTTGTTGTAATTGCTGTATTTTGGGCCCTGGGGACAATTGTATTGATAGCAATTTGCTTCGCGAATGAATGTGCAGTTTCTTGAGATTTTAGTTGCTTTATAGGCTCGATTTTTGGAAAAAAGATTGCCCTTACATTGCATTCAGCAAGCCTTTTTGTCTTTTCTTACGTCATTTTCTTATGCTACATATAACTATGCACTTCTATATGTTCAAAAATCCTAATCTCTATGTAGGTTTAGGCTTATTGTTTTCGTAATGTGCGGTAGTACTCTTAAATCTTAATGATATTGTTAATCATTTTGTAAAACTGTTGTTAATGATATTGTTAATGAGGACTTTGTTAATTGATTGTTTGTAAAATTTCTTAAATTGATTTTAGTTAATTAATTCAGTTTTTTCTGAATGTGTGCATGATGTACTTGATAGCATTGTTTCAAACTCGATGAATTCTGAAACTCCATTGCTTAGGAAGGGTTTATTATATAAAGCGTGGATACTTGTATATTTCTATATATATGCATGTAAGGTTGAAGATAAGTTATGTAGACAGATAATATATTTATGGTGGCTATATGTTAATGAGAAAGAATGAAATTTTATAAATTCATGTCATATAGTTCTCATTATGATAGTCCACAATTTACTTGTAATGAGAGACTATTTATTAAGTGCGATAGGACTAATTGTCTAGGACAAAATAGCTAATAATAAATTAAGCTTCTGTCATATGTACATTGTACTGTGATCCAGATTTTCAGATTACACCTAATCATGGTTTTGTCATAAATTAGCATAAATTTGTTTCTGCCCTTAACTGATAAGGTGCTTTTAGAATAAACACTGACAAAGATGGAACCAAAGTGAACCTTTGATTTAACTTATTATGTTATGAAATACTGACTATATCCTTCCGTTTATCATGGGTGTGGCTCAAGTGATGTTGGATTGGCTCGTCAAAATCAAAAACTTTCCTTTTAGGGCTTGTTTGTTCGTGTTATGTAGCATTACTGGTTATCTCAACATAATTAGTAATTTGACATCTGTTGTTCAGATTACTACTAACGTTGTATCACTCCGTTTGGTTTGTACTGGCCTTGTGATTATAATCAGCCTGCATTGCACAATAGCACATGCAAATGTGTTGAGGGCTCAAACAAATTTGGTTCGATCCCCATCAAAACTAAAAACTTTCAAAAATAGACTTATCAAATGCCAGGCCTGGGCCGACATTAATAAGCCCTTTCGGTGCGTGGCTCAATCATCGGGCCCATTTGTCGTACTGAGCCCGGACTTAGAATTAGCTGCATCGAATAATATGGGAGAATGTGAAGGGCTTACGGGCAGAACTAATAATTGAGTTCAAGCATTTTGGGCCGGTAGTTTGGGCCCAATAAATTATTAGTGCTAATGAAATGAGTGGTTACATTTATTATAGCTATTTATGGATGCTGAAGAGTGAAGTTTTCGAATTTCGGATTTTATAATTTTACCATGATAATAACAAACAAGTTACATGTAATGGTAACTATTTATTTGGTGTCACAAGACTCAATTATCTATGAGAAATAGTTATTATTGACTTAAGCTTCTCTTTTGTGCTCATTCTGAGCATGAAACTTTTCATGTTTTTATCATAACTCGGCGTAAAATTCATTTTGCCCATTATGTAGGATAAAAATTGTGACGAAGATGGAACAACAAGTGGATCTATGATTTAGTATATTATATTTTGAAATTTGACTGCAATTGCAATTCTGCTATCAATATGACAAGCATTTGGTTTGACCATTTGTAGCCGCTCATTAGTTTATATACATTAGTCTATGATTTAGTTCTACTTGCATTTCGCATAGTTTGTTGTGCTTGGGAAGTAGTCACTTTCGTCACTATCTACAAGCATACCGAGCTTGTTCTATCTCATTGCTAATTTGATTAACTGCATGTAGACAGACTAAATTGAGCTAGTTGGGGGAAAAAAAAGAGGAAATGGTGGGGATGATCCTCAACATGAGACTGGCCCGTCAGTCATTCATGCGACTTTGAGATTCGTGTTGTGCACGTGATGGATGGGACGGTCTCATGCTGGGGACAGACGAAACTGAGCTAATTAACAAAACTAAATGGTAGGGATGGTCCTCAATATGAGACTGACCCATCAATCGTTCATGCGACTTTGAGATACGTGCTGTCCTGATGTTGGATATGGTGGATGAGACGGTCTCATGTTGGGGACTGTCCCAACTGACCTAGTTGACAAAAAAAAATGGTGGGGACGGTTCTCAATGTGAGAGTGCTCCGTCAGTCGTTCATGCGACTTTGAGATTCGTACGGTCGCGGACACACACATACACACAGACGGCGCGCACATAACCAAACCTACACGTACACATGTATAAACTATACACTAAAACACACTGCTGAAGTGAGCCGTACATCATTTTAGTGTTGCATTCAGTTTCTAATGTTGCTAGAGTCGTTGTATCAGTTAACTAGTTTGTTTTCGTGGCAAGTGGCAGTGTATGTGTGTGAACTTCGAGCAGTATTGTTAAACTCAGATTACCCTGGCTAACCTAAAGGGCAATTATCATAAAGTAGTAGATTGCTACAAATGTGAGGGCTATATCTGGTACGCTCTAATAATCTCATAGATAGTTTAGACCATGCCAAGTTTGATATGCCGATAGATGTTTATGCAATATAAATGGAAGTATGATAATAAACCAGAAGGATTTGATTTGTCACCTTTTTAGAAAATAAATTTTAATGTTATGGAGCACTTATTGTGGCAATGTGTTGACTAAGAATGATATTTTTTAGTTCATATGATCTGTTCTGTGGTTTACCATACAAAGTCTTGTTGATTATTAGATACAGTAAGATGTTTCTCAATAGAGCTCTATAGGAAAGAATATAGTGGATAGTTGAAAGAATCACTTCCTATTCATTGTTCCATGGCAAAATTAAAGATTCTAGTAATGTGTCTCACCTAATAATATGTCTGTTCAAAAGAATATTGTCATTAGTATCATGAGAAACTTTTAGCTATGGTGATTACTCGTTGCATAATACTAGTCCCATTGACATGGTGGTGGCAAGAGAAGCTTGGGTTAAGTTTCTTGGTATATTTATTTGCAGGACAAATGATAGAAAGTTGTACTTTGTATTGATTTAGTTTCCATGATATCTTCTGGATGAAGGACATGACACTTTTCAGGATGATGCAAGCATTAACAAATAGAGTTGTATGGAAAAAATGGATTCTCTTAAACAACCTCAATTTATTGGGATGTATTTTGATTGTTCTCGTATATGCTTCTTCTTTCTGTGATGTTATTCTCTTTTGTTATATATATATATATATATATATATAGAGAGAGAGAGAGAGAGAGAGAGAGAGGGAGAGAGTCCGTCTTGTGTGCTTTTAGAAGCACGGTAGCCTCCATGCTATCAACTCGTTTCCGATGTTGGATCTTTCGAATCGACGATCGGTTCCGTTAGACTTGATTTAGAGCTCTATAGAGTCCGTCTTGTATACTTTTAGAAGCACGGTAGCCTCCATGCTATCAAGAATGATCGTCGATTCGGAACTCCCAGCATCAGAAACGACTTGAAAGCACGGAGGCTACCGTGCTTCTATAAGCGCAAAACCTAGCTCTCTCTCTTTCTCTCTCTCCCTCTCTCTCTCGCTATATATATATATATATATAGGGGCAATTGCTTATATACCCCTGAAAAGTTCCCGACTTTCTGATATCCCTCTTAGAAGGCTAATATTAAAAATACTCTTTTTACGTTCCAACCTATTTCAAATATATTCCTAGAGTTAAATTCTATTAATGAACTGTTAGCAATATCTGTTATCTCTGTGAAATTATTATTTTGCCCTTTCAAATATACCCTTCTACCATCACCGACTTTTCTTATTTGCCCTTAAGTGAGGAGTGCAGGAAGTATTTTGATTTTTGGTCTTTTCAAATATACCCTTCTATGAAGTATTTTGATTTTTGGCCTTTTCAAATATACCCTTCTACCATCACCAACATTTCTTATTTGTCCTTAAGTTAAGGGCAAAAGAGGTATTTTAAATTTTTTTAAACTCTGGTAGATATTTAACTCACATTTAACCAAAGTTAACTTAACGGGTGGTAACTGCAGGGATATTTTTGAATAACGGAGGAACATATAAGGGGTATATTGGAAAGAAAAAAAATAGGGGTAAATGAGATATTTCTGAAGTTTTGAGGGGTATATAGGCAATTATCCCATATATTATATGTAGATTGTTCTTGTGTATGCTATAAATAGGTGTAGTCAGCTATATTGTTTGCAAGGTTTGGCTTAGTACAGAGGAAACAAAATTTAGTGCACAAAGTTAGTAAATAAATAAATCAATTTTAAGTTGTTTATCGTAATTTGTAATGAATAAGTTAGTGGCATTTAAGTTGTTTATTGTTACAAATAGCTTAGTTCTCTAAGTAAACTCTCTCTGGAATTTTAACAATCAAACTCGCTTGTCTTACTTCAAGTGCGGAATACTCGTCATCGTTCTTTGCTACTAAGTTTTGCAGCACTGCTTGACGGGCAAAATTGGAGCACTACTTGATGGTTGAAATTTGAAGCCAACCTCAGAGGTTGTGTTTGGCCTCATTTATCTTTTTGTCTGTGGCAGTTCATTTGCAAATTCACCGCTGTTTTTACACAAATAGGTAATTATTTTATGTGCCAGTATGTTTTATGTGTTAAGTGTTTTATTTATGCCTAACATGTTGATGAGCAACATAAATTACCAAGCAGTTTTGGTAAGAAAAGAAAAACATTAAATGATGCTGATGGAAAACAAAAAAATATGAATTTCTGAACTGAAATCGTGCAATTTATTCCTTAAACTTACAGAAAAATGTTATATCTTCCTTAGGGTTGTTTTCTGTCCAAGTTCAGCAAACATCGCTGAGACACGGTTCATTGCACTTGACTTTTACCTAGTAAGTTGTCATTTATCCCCTGATTATAGAATTAAGAGTCAAATGCAACATGTTTCCAGAACAAAATTGCCATTTTGCTTTCGTAAGGTGATGTGTGATTCACATGTCGTAACAGAAGTTTCTGAAAAACAAACAAGAAATAATGCTGCATTTTTATTAGATTAAAACTTCTGAGGAAATTCTGAGGGAAGAACTTAAGATTGAGTCAAATTTTTAAGATTAGTTGTTGCAATGGAAACATTAAGAACAAAATTGGAATCAGGTCAAACATCATCGACTAAGTTGTTATAATAGAAAGTGTGAGAAGACTCTGCACAGTACAAACTGTGGGGTTGGCATTAAAATGAATATCAATCTTCACGGTCTGAATTTGCAATTAAGCATTTTCTTTTTTTGAAATTCCGGAAACAAAATTTGCTTTAAGTTCATGTATTTTATTGCATCGTCAAAAGTTTGAACAATATTAGATAACATTGTAATCGTGCGCTCTGCTTCAGGCAAATGATTGAAGGAGAACCTCAAGTTTGTTTTCAGCTACAGCATGGCAGTTCAACTTCAGTGCACTGTTCTCTGCCATTATACCCAATGTGAGTCCTCTCTCTCTCTCTCCACACAACCACCCCCCACAAACACCAAAATTCTATGATATCCATGTGCTGCAAAATTTATCGCTTGTGACATCATTAAAGCAACATCCGCAAACAGATTCTTTGGAGAAAGACATCGATATTCCACTCACCCGGTTATTCTCGGATGAGTGGCTAAGATAAAACCTTTTAGATGCCAATTTAGGCCATAGATTGTGACCCCGTTGCTTTTCCCCCGTTTGTGTTCTTTTCTTTCTTTTTTTTTCGTCTCGGCGGTGTGGTTTGGGAGGGAAGGACGTTACAGTTAGAGGTGAAATGGTTTTGGATAAACTCTGATCGAATTCAATACCGGATTCGATAGGATGTAAATATGGATGTCAAGATTTAGCATTTGGCACATATTCGTATCCGAAAAAAATTAAAAAAATTATGGATGTGATTTGGTTTCTTAAAACTCCAACCATTCTTAAAAAATTATGGATGTGATTTGGTATTGTTTGGTTCGGGAATTAGTTATTTTAGGCTATCCCTAGGATAGGTTCAATTCTTGGAATAAGCAAGAATAAAATTAATTTTGCGTTTGGATGAAAACTGAATTTTTTTCGGGAATAAGCAAAATAACGTTTGGATGGTTAGATTGGAATAGTAAGGATAAGCATAATTATACTTTTAACATAATAATATTTTATCTAATTAATTAATTGAAAATATTAATTAAGTAGCTAAATAATCCTAAATGTTAATTAATAAATTAATTACTCAAATGGCTAATTAAATATTTATTAAAGTAATAAATTAAGTAGTACAATTAATAATTTTATAATAAAAATAATATATTATAATATATAACATATTATGTCTATATAATTTAGTTTTAATTTAATTTATAATCTTAATAGAGCATGAAATTAAATCTTGGAATAGTACTATTCCATCAAAATGGTGGAATAGTAAATTCCAAGCTATTTTGGAATAGCCGGGAATAGCAAGGTTTGATCGGGATAAAATATTTCGGTCAAAAAACATTCCATTTGGCGGGATAGCGGGGATAACTTTCGTTATCCCTGCTTTATTCCCGAACCAAACGGGGCCTAAAAGAGATAAGATATAAGAGAAATGTTAATATATACTGATTCGACTATTTTTCACCCCTTAGATATAAGAGAAATGTTAATATATATTGTAGGGAGTTAAAAGTGATTTTCTATCATGTTATTATTTGAATAAATATCGGAATACTAATTCGATTCATATTTGAATCCGAATTTGATTTTAACAGATATGATAATAAAAATTTAGCGTACGAGACATATTTACATCTGAATTCGTATACAAAAAAATATGAATACGAATATAATTTTTTAAATTATCCGGGCGTATTCGCCCTTAGTTACATCCCTCAAACAAAAGCTTAGCAAAGGATATGTTCGCCTTTTGTTAGTCCTTAGAAAAAGATGCGCCCATCTTGAGTGGCGAAACTATGGCCAGGTAAAAGATTGAATGGGCCCACCTCCATTTTGGATATCTAAAGGTGTGGTATATTGCTCAAGTATTTAAAAAGTTTGAGAGAGCATCTCCACGAGAGGTTGTAGAAGGATTCACTGCTTCCTGAAAGGGGTTTAGGGCTATCTCTGGCTTTTTGGCGCCCCGTGCTGAATCTTCTTTTGGCGATCTCCTTTAATGCTTGCTCTCCTCTTCTACTTTGCTGTGGAATATGCTTTTCTCTAAAGTTGCACTCAACAATTTACGGACTTATCCAATGAATAAAGCGGGTAGCATGCTAACTTTCTTCTTAAAAAAAAAAGAAATTTACGGGCTTATGGCATGAGAAGTATTCGTGCTGAATAATTGTGATGATATATTTTTTTTCAAAAATTCTTATTTTCGGATTCGGCGTGCCGAAGCGAGCCTATTCGGAGAACCCCTTGACTATCGGTCATTTAAAATTGGCTCCTTCCAACCTCAATTTTTTTAGTTGAGATCTCCTAACTTTCACTATATTGAAATTAAGTAATTTTAGCCAAATAAATTATAAATTTTATCAAATTGATTAATAATTCCACCAAATTGAATTGTTTAGATTATCTTATAGCGAATAAAATTAGATTAATTAAGTGCTAATAGGTAATTGAGCTATAAAATTTAACAAAAAGTTTTAACTTAGTTAACTATAAAAACTCTAATTAAAAAGTTTTAGAAGTTTAAAAAGGTCGACCAGAAAATTAAAGCTGAGGGGCTCTCTATATGTTTTTACCTATTTAACCTACTACACCAATGGACCAGATCCATTGGCGATCCACCCACCTGAGCCATGGAGAACTAAAAGTTGACTGTGTACTGGAAAATACACACGAGCGTTTCGGCTGCCTCGTGAATAGGCCGACCACACCATCGGACCCACCGATGCAGGATATATTTGCGTGAGGACGCCAACTGAAGGTGCCAATTGGTTAGCTGCCTTATTATTTAAGTCAAATAAAAATCATAAGAAAATTTGAAAAATATATAAATGTATACTATTAGACTGGTCTTTTAGGTATATTTAGGTTCTGTTTGGAATTGCGGAGACATTACGTTATATACGGTATAGAAAGTAAAATTATTATATATTTTTTTTATTTCGTATGTTGCCTTAATTTTGTTTTGCCTAATAATTTTAAGTGACTCTCAATATCAAATGGACTTTAATGAATGATTAGAAATTATGCATATGCGCTCTTTGCAGAAGTTTTTTCTTTTTCTTCTTTTAACAAGTATGCAATTGCATAGTTTGAACTTTAAAGATTTTTTTTTGATCTTTTGGTTCTATTTGATATTTTTCTGCGGTAAGAGGTTGATATTACTGTTTTTTCCAATGCACTAGCATAGTAGATTTACCTGCTATAGTATGCAGCCCCCTTTTTCTTTTTCTTTTTCTTTTTTTCCTCCCTGAAATGCTTATAAGGTAGAACTGTTTATATCGTGCTTGATTATGATAGTTGTGGTCCGGAGATGAACTGAGACATAGACTTGCATATAGGAAGGTAATTTTAGCTTAAGCTAGGTATGGGAAACGAAAGTCCTACAATCTATGATGTGACAGGAGGTTGAGATCAGAGTAGGAATCTAAGCAATAATGCTATGTTTCGGAAAGTATTTCCGTCTCCTTATTTTGTAAGTCTTCGAAGCAACTTCCTGGTAATCCAAGGCTGAAAATCGAAGACTTCTACATCCTAATCTTTGCAACCCATCCGCTCTCTCTACGCTTCACCGCCGGAAATACGGCCAGATAACACTACTCGTAGATTGCATTAAAGTGAAGGATGCATTTGTATTTGAGTAATGCTAACACCTCAGAGTGGGGTGTATATTTTATACTCTTTAATCTAACGACTATTATTTTTTAATTATTATTATATTAAAAATATTGAGTATTTGTAAATTCTAGAATGAAGGGTGTAAGATCTGCATCCTTCTTTCGTGGTGTACAAGTAGAATTTTTTTTTTGTAAATATCTCTAATTAGAATTTCCTGCAAAATTATCTTGCTAAAAAAAATGTCAGAATTAATTGCCATGCTTTCCCTTTCTGATTGTTTGTTCTTTTCCCCTTTTTTGTTATTTGCCTATCTTTTATTCTATTGAACTATTTTTAAGGAACTAAATAATGAGGACCATATCATCAGGTGGAGCTACTTAGAAAAGAATGTAGGCAAAGCACTTGGATGACAGAATAATATTTATTATAAGTATGAAAAGCGGAAAACTAGAAAGTTACTTTATTGTAGGGTACCTTGAACCATTTAAAACTCGGGGAAATTTGGGTTTGGAAATAAAATCTATGGGAATTACCTATTTGTCTCTTAAATATCCCACTGTTGGGAATAAGCGAGAATATAGCAAAAATTGTGTTTGGTTTAAAATCCCTTATTCTGTGCAACAGGAATTGTGCTTTGTTGTCAACCATAGTTATAGTGTTAAACATTTGGGAGCCTTTTCTAGGTGGATGATGCATTAATAAATAAAACCGAAGATTCAATTTCAGTTATTTATTTATTGTTGAATTGAAGAGTTGTAAATGACAGCGTGAGGGGTGAAATATATTTTGATTTAAATATAGTAAATGATGAACAACTAAGATTAAATCTTTAATCTTTATTTGTTAGTGTTCCCTTACAATATCTTGCTGAAATTTTGATTTTACCCTTCCATGTAACTATAAACAAGTATGGTCATATAGACTTTATGTAATGCTAATATAAAAGGCAAAGATGACCTTTTTTAGCTTTCTGCTTAGCCTAGTAGTACATGTTTTGTTAGGATATCCTATGCCTGATTTAAAATTCACCATTTTGGGCATAATAGAAAATAAAGTATGTTCTTTCCGGTTTATCCCTAATCCAAACAATTAACAGACACTTAGGCTCCGTTTGACTTTGTGGTTGGGCATTTGAATTTGTTCATTATTCATTCTTTGATCTTTTTATTAGATTCACTAAGTCTGATCTATTCTTAGTAGGGGTGCAGATGAGCCGAACACGAGCGAACGCGGCCTTGCTCGTTTTCGGCTCGTATTATATTCGAGCCGAATTCGAGCTGGCTCAAATTAATTTCAAGCTAAAAATAGGCCTGGTCGAGTTCGCCTCGAAATAAATTTCGAGCCGAATTCGAGCCGGCTTGAAATAACTTTTTTTTAAAATTTTTTTGTTTTTCGAGCTAGTTACGAGCCATGGTCGAATTTGGCTCGAAATTGTTTGATTCCGAGCCGGCTCGTTTATAGTTCAATTTTTTTTCCTTCTTTATTTTTATTTTAAATTTCAAAATATTTATAAATATTTATTAATATTACACTATATAATTTAACCACAACTATCGTTATAACTACAATCCAAATAGAATATTTGTTAATATTACACTATTTCTTATTTTAACATATATTATTAATAATCTTAATATCTTGTATTTTTTTTCATTAACTATATATATATATATTCGAACTATTTCGAGCCGAACATGAACGAGCGGAGGCTTGCTCGTGTTCGGTTTGAAATTATTTTCGAGCGAAAAAATTTAACTCGTTTTATATTTAAAATTAATTTCGAACGAGCTATTTTCGAGCCTATTTCGAATCGAACACGAGCTGGCTCGCTAGCGGCGAGCCAGACTTGCGGCCCTAATTCTTAGTAATAGTGGAGTTCTTAATTTTACTTTTATTAGGTATTCATGGTGTACATTGATTTAGTTATCTTTTCATTTCGAACTATAGGAACCAATCTAGTTCTTTAGTTGTGCTTCCTGACACAACAAGATTTTTTTTTCTTTTTCTTTCGGATTCAGGTTGATGGAGGTTCTGTCCCTATCTAGTATGAATAAAGCGGGAAATGGGGGCCAAAAAATAAGAAAAACAATCAGTTCCGAATCCGCTTAGATCCGCCAAAAAAAATAGAGCAAGAGATAAGGGACCTCTTCTTTTTTTTGTTCTGTCTCGATCTATAAAAACTCATCAAAAGTTTGCTGTCATCTTGATACACACCCAATGAAGCGTAAGTGAAGGCAAAAAATAGGATATAAAATAATTTGTCCCGAATATGTCCCAGCCTAGTAGAAAATGAGTTAAAAGGTGGGAAACCCTCCTACCCCAGTATTCGTGTGGTTTGCATCTCTATCTACGTGAAAAAATGTTACTTGTATATCTATATATAGGTATAAATTTTATATTCCATGCATTTTAGAATTTATAAATATTCAAATAAATTTTTAGTAAGAAAAAATTAGTAAGACGAGCGGAAAGAAGACAAGGAAAGAAGACACCTACTCTAACTATGTACATATAGCATTGTCCGTCTAGTTGGTGTGGATATTACATAAGGAAATTTCTTTCCTTCTATAAAAAGGACAAAAGATCATCTTTTATTAATGGGGATAACTTTAAATACCACTAGGGATGGAAACGAGCCGAGCTCGAGCGAGCTTGTCTCAGCTCAAGCTCGGCTTAAAATTAATTTCGAGCCTAAATTTAGGCTCAAGCTCGGCTTGAAATTAATTCGAGCCGAGCTCGAGCGAGTCTAATTTCGAGTTGAGTGAGCTCGAGTCCTAAACGAACCGCTTAAAATTTTTAACATCATACAATCTATAGTTTAATTTTATAAAATATTATTTAAAATTTAATAAAAAAAAGTCTAATAATTCAACATACAAAATAAATAGATGAAATATTATATTATAATATTAAAAAATTTAGAAAAAATAACTTTGCGAGCAAGTGGAAGAGAGAGAGAGTAATTAGAGTGAAATTTTGCTGATTTGATTTTGTGGGCCAGCATATATATCCAATAATCTAAACATTATAAACATATAGTTAAAATATATAATATGTATTATTATTATTATTATATATATATATATATATATATATATATATATATATATATATATATATATATATAAAACTAGGCTGGAATACTATCAATAGCACCAAGCTATTGGTGCTATTAGTTTTTTAGCCCTTGGATTGAGAAATGTGCGGTTAGGATGATGTGGGCCCCCTAGGGTTGAGTGGGTGGTTGGTTGAATAGTATAATCTAACGGGTAAAAATAATCAAAGTGTTAAATCTAACGGTGGAAAACAAGATAGCACCAAGCCCTTGGTGCTATCGATAGTATCCCAGCCGGACTATATATATATATATATATATATATATATATATATATATATATATATATATATATATATATATATATATATATATATTATGAGTGGTGCTACCGGCACACCCGTAAAGGGGGTGTATAGGATACACCCGCCCATCCAATGGTAGGTGGGCTTTTACTTGTCATATCAATGTGACAGGCAGAAATCCACCACCCTATGATGCACGGGTGTATCCCATACACCCCTATGGATAGACTTTTTCTTATTATATATATATATATAGGCTGGGGCTACTATACTCTTATGAGTATAAAGCTCTTTGCACTCATAAGTTTTCGGGCGTTCGGATGAAAAGATGTGCGGCTATGATGAGAGTGGTTACGGTTAGGTTGATAGTGGGCCCCCTAGGGTTGAGTTGGTGGTTGGTTGAATAGTATAATCAAACTGGTGAAAATGATGAAAGGGTAGATCTAACGGCCAACAACTTATGAGTACAAGGGGCTCTATACTCATAAGAGTATAGTAGCCGGACTATATATATATATATATATATATATATATATATATATATATATATATATATATATATATATATATATATAAATTTTTAATATATATATATATAGTCTAACTATGGTGCTTTCGGAAACATAAAGAAATTGGTACTTTCAAGATTTTAACTCTTAGATCTACCCCTTTGATCATTTCTAATCTTTTGATTAATATTGTTCCCCTAGAGGGACCACTAAATCCTAGGGGGAGCCACTATCATCCCAACTGTACAGTTCTGGATCCAAGGGTTAAAAACTCAGAAACATCAAGTCATTTATACTTCCGAAAGTATAGTAGTTATACTCTATATATATGAGTTGAGCTGGAATGCTATCAATATTATTTGGAATCTTTTGCTATCGATTTTTTAGCCGTTGGATCTACACTTTAATCAATTCTACCCTTTAGATCATACAATTCAATCAACCACCCACTCAACCTTAGAGGGACCACCACTAAATCTTAGGGACCATTATCATTCTAACCATACAATTTTTCATTCAAGACTTGAAAACTCGATAGCAAAAGAGTTCAAATATTATCAATAGTATTCCAGCCTAATTCTATATATATATTTTCGAGCTTTTCGAGCCTAATTCGAGTGAGCCCAGTAATACTCAAGCTCGGCTTGAAATAAATTTCGAGCTTTTTTTTTTTTTCAAGCTCGGCTCATTTAATTTCGAGCCGAGCTCGAGCGAGCCGAATTTCGAGCCGAACACGAGCTGGCTCGCTCATTTGCCAGCCTTAAATACCACCCCTGTGGTTTCGTGCTTTCTCACTTTAGTGCCCTGTGGTTTTAAACGTATCACTTTAGTACCTTGTGGTTTGGTTATTCTCTTTTTTGTTATCTTTTCGTTAATTTTTTCGTTAAATTATACAGAAAAAACTTCAAATATCCCACCTATGGTTTATCGAATATTCACTTTACTATCCTATAGTTTTAACTTTTTCATTAATTCAATAAAAAAATTAACGAAAAAATAACAAAAAGAGAATACCAAACCACAGGATATTAAAGTGATACGTTTCGTTTTAAACCACATGGTACTAAAATGAGAAAGCACGAAACAATATGGATGATATTTGAAGTTATCCCTTGTTAATGTTTCCTGCATTTTCATCTTCACTTTGTTTGTATTTGTGTTTGTTCTACGTTTTTAATATTTTTCTGAAAGATTTTATGTCGTCTATGATTTTTTCTTGAATGAACTATTATTTTATCATGAAATAGAAAAAACTAACAATAAGGAAGTAACTTTGCCAAAAAGAGAAAAAAAATGAGAAAAATAAGAAAATCATACAAATCAACAAAAATTTGACATATCCTCTTTACATACATTTTGTTTAGAAAAACCTAACAATAAAGAAGTAACTTTGCGAAAAAGATAAAAAAAAAAGGAAAGGAAAATAAGAATATCAAACAAATCAACTAAATTTGACGTATTCTCTTTGCATACACAATATTTTACATAACTATTTTGCATGCATGTAAATGACTGGTTGATTAAACTCATACAAAGCATATTATTCATAGATATAGTATAATATTGGTTAGGGGTAACAATTCAGCTCGTTGTTTGCGAGTCAGTTCGTGTTTGGCTGGAAATGAGCTCGAGATCGAAATGTTCGTTTAGTAAACGAGCCGAACGCGAGCTGAATTTTTCAGCTCGTTTAATAAACGAGCCAAACACGAGCTGGGGTCAGCTCGCTTGTGTTCGGATCAATAACTGCTCGAATACATATATTTTATATTTATATAATTTATATTATATATATATATATATATATATAATAATATAGATTTATCATTTAATTTTTAGTCCAACCTAAATATAAAATCCAATTCAATTATAAAAAGGTTCATTTATATATAAAGTTTTAACCATTAGCTTTTTTATCTCATGGGTAAGATCTTATAAATTTATTTTTTATATATATTCTTTCTAATTCTTTTAACTTGTTGTTCGTGAGCCGGCTCGTATTCAGCTCGTTAATAAACGAGCCGAGCAAGAGCTGAGTTTTTCGGCTCGATTTTTTAATGAGCCAGCTCGTGTTCGGCTCGTTGACACCCCTATTATTGGTATATCATTGCTTCCAAAATACGAGGTAGTTTTATAAACATATCTAAATTTATTTACTGTCAATAGATTCATTAAATTTGTTCATTATTTGCTAATTAATTTTGATCACATTATAAAAGTAGCACTATGAATCTCATTAGGCAGAAAATAATACTTCTCCTGGGTAGCATTCACTTTGCTCAGCAGTCATGCTCTTGCATGCAAGAGTGGACCCGCGCACGAGCATTCACAACCACAACCGCGGCATTCAAAATATTTTAAATTAAAAGAGTAATGTTATTTTCACATTTATAATGTTATTTAAAGAGACATATATTTTTTTCCTCTAATTTTATTATTATTTTTTAAAAAAACTAAAGGTGGAATGAGTTTTTGTGAATTGTAAGACTTAATTAAAAGAGCGTAAAATTTAAATGTACTAAAAGTATTATCTTTTTTTTCAAATTTAAATTACTCCAAATTCCAACAAGAACAAACAAACATTATTGGATCAATAGTCGTAGCAGGCACGTACATCTACTAGTCAACCAAACTACCATCTACTGACTTTATGACATACATTAATTGAGGCCAACGTTAAAACCTTCTGCTATCTACTGTTTCTTGCTTCTACGTTTCTACTTACTAATCAGGAACGAAACCATCCAAGATCAAGCCTGTTAGGGTCGTAAGAAGGAGGAGGAGGATGAGGAGCAGCAGGAGGAGGAGGCAGAGGAGGAGGAGGAGGCGGCGGCCCGGCCATCATCAGTGGGCTCGTCTCCGGGACCTTCGCGAACCGGCCTTTGATCCTCGGCCTCATTTCCGCGTAAGCCTTTCTCGAGGCGTACCGGATCTGCTTCTCATACCTCCGCCTCTTCCGCTTCTCTTTGTACCTCATCACCCTCGCCTCTCTCTCCATCGTCGGGTCCCCTTGACTCGGCACCATGGCTTCGCCCGCGTCCTTTGCGTTCCCGCTCGCAGCGTCGGTGAACATGCTCCCGCAGAACGACATCTGCGCGAAGAATTGGTAAATTAGAACAAGCACCTAGAATTGAGAGAGTGCAATTCTACGGACGTTCATTACAATGGCAATATATGCTAGTATAATACGAACTAAGGACACAGCTGGCCAAAAATATGCATGCGATGCGGCACGGATAAACTATGTCGTCTTCTGTTCTTTTATTCTTCAAGATGGTTTTCATTGGAAAAGTCAAGTAGGAGTGCTCCCTACTTAAGAAAGGGGAAAAAAAAGAAAAAGAAAAAAGAAAAAGAAGAATGAGTTATTATCCTTTTAACTTCTTAAAAAGAGGAAAGTTACCAATGTACGATGCCGCTGTAAAACTGGTGTTTGTTATTTCAGATGCAGCATTACCCTCATTATTATTAAAGAGCCAATTTTTGTGGATCGAAATAAAACACTAGTCACTGGAATTATGAGAAAAGGATAACATGTTCAACATGTGACATTGGCACATAAAATTTGATGGCGCACTGGTTGATTAATTTAAAGGTAATAAACAAAATACGAGAATAGTACCATGCACACACATTATTATTATTATTATTATTATTGTTATTATTATCTCCCCTTCTCTCTACGCTTTGTCTCATTCTCACTTACTCTCAGTCACTCACTCATTAACCGTGAGGTTTAACCGTGAGGTGAAAACACGGGCTCAAAAAAAAAAAAATGGGGGGGGGGAGACAAACGTACTTCAAATAGAGACAAGCTTAAAAGTCCAATTTAACCACCAATTTACTCACCCATTAAACAAAAAAATACAGGCGAAAAAAATCTTACTGCTTAGGAATTATTTGGTTCACATAAAATTTGTCCAAAAATAATTTTTAACTCGTTTGGGTCATCGTAAGAATTTTTATTCCGTAAAATTACTTTACGGATTTTGTTGGAAATGAAAGTTTATCCATCACACTCACTACTGCTCCTAATATGCTTAAGGCTCCAATCAGGTTTCACACTTCTTATGTAACTGTTTGTTTATTAGTATGTAGTTGATGGAAAATGATTGTTGAAAAAAATAATTGAAGCAAAAAAAAAGGGAGTTAGTAATTGTTTGGAGGAGAATTGTAAAAGAAAAGGAAAATAATTATGCTACGAATCAATGATTGGTTGAAATGTAGATATTTTGACGATTGATGATAAATTGATTTAAATAAATCGACAAGATATTTATATTTGATAAATTTAAATTAAGTTTTGAATTTTTTATTAGGCGTTTTCTATAAGGATGATGACGTGGCTTCATAAAATCATTCCAAATTCTCTGACTAATATATATATATATATATATATCATTATTATATGATTGATTGATTGATTGACGATTGATGATATATATATACATAATGTATAAATAAATTTCGTTTTATATGTAAAATATTATATTAAAAATAATGCAAAATAAATTTGGAACTGCTGTTCCTTCAATCCAAACAAGTAAGGTTTCCTTACGAATTAACCAAACACTTAAGCTCATAAAAATACAAAATTTTTGCGGAAAACTATTTTTCTCTGAAAAAAAAAATTTATATTTTTTTCTAGAACCAAACGCCCCTTGAGTTTATTTGTTTGCACACTTACATATACTTCTTCTAGTACAGTGTAAGATTTATGTCTCCATGAAATGAGCTTTTGCACACGCGCGTAAAATCTAAAACGATTATCTTAAGATGAATTAGCAAGAAAAACCCCCTCAAAACACACACACACACAAAAAAAAAAAAAAAAACTCTCGCTCCCTCTCTTGTATAAGAAAGAAGCCGAAAGAGATAAAGAGCAGCAAACCACTCACGATGGTGGCAGTGGACGCGGCTGCATGGCCGGCGCCGACCCCGTCGGGCGTGCTCGGTCCGGACTCCGTCAACGACTGCAGGCCGGCGCGGCTGAGCGGAACATCGAACGTGAGGCCGTGCCCCGGCAGAAACGTCGTCTCGCGAAAGCTCTCCATGTAATTCGTGTGCGGCGGGGGCGGGGGCGGGGGCGGGGGCGGGGGCGGGGGGTCGGCGGAGCGGGGATCGTTGAACAGCCACGCGACGGTGTCGTCGTGGCCGAAGAACTGGAACTCGTGCGGCTCCGGGAACATCGGGATCGCGCGGTTGAGGTCGGCGCGGTGGTGGGGGCACGAACCCCCGCCGCCCGCAACTTCGCGACGGCATATGTCGCAGAGATCGAATCCCGACATATATAGTCGATGAGTCAGTTTTGCAGTCGAAATACAGCTAGCGAGCAATTTTACTCTGCGGAAGGAAGAGAGAGAGTAGTAGTAGTAGTAGTAGTAGTTGTTGTTGTTGATGAAGAGGTGGGGGGGGGGAGTGAGAGAGGAGAGGTAATATTAGGGTTGTGGAGGGGAATGGCGAGTTGAAAAAAAAAGGAAAAAAAAAGAGAGATATGTGGTGGGATATAGGGTTGGGGCCAATGCGAGGCGAGGAAGAGATATGAGCGATCGATGCTTTTCCTACGTGGAGGATTCGTTGCCTATCTTTTATTCGCCCTATCTTATTCGTGGAGAAAAATAACTCTGGCCCGAGGCGCGGGACAGGAACGGTGGAGAGAGAGAGAGAGAGAGAGAGAGAAATTACGGCTACGGTATTGGAAAAAAAATAAAATTAAAAATTAAAAAATAAAAAGGGGTGCGGATGTGGACAAGGAATTCTGGTTCCCGGGCTCGGATAGCGAGGCCTGGGCATGCCCACTATCCGCAACCAGCGGGGTAAGCTATTCCGCCCCGAATAAACTTATTCCCGATTATTGGCCGTGTAAGTTCGCAGGCATTGTCGTCTTTACACGTGTCGAAGAGTGAGTGGCTGATGCAGTGTTTGATAGCCCCGAGGGGAGTGGGAGATGTGTGGCTGTTGTTGCTCGGGCAGCTCGGGCAGGTGGGCAGGTGCCGACGGTATAAAAAAAAAAAAAAATTTAAAATATAACAGTCATACCAACGATGTATTGTTCACAATCAATCAAATTGTATTTTTAATATTCTCTCATTTTATCATAATTTTTAGAAAAAATATGTTTATTATATTATTTTTTTTTAAAGAAAGAGATATGATTAATTAATAATGTAGTGTAATTGCTGGACAGTAGACTTTCACGCCGAGAGGTGGACACGTGGTGGATATGGATCCAGAATAGTGCGATAAAAAAACACACAAAAGAGGTGGAAAAAAAAAAAAGGAGAGGCACAAACTTAAGCCAGGATGGGGACAAGGAACAATCAGGGCACCTAACACTTGCTGTTGAACTGTGTTCAACTCTCTGCAGGCTCAATTTGGAATTATATGCAGATGAAAAAATAAATAAATCAATAAACAGATATTTTGTATATTTTTGCGTGTGATATTATATTACATGTATAATATAAAAGTTGAAAGTTGGTTAAGATATATTTTTCATAATTCTAATAAAATATAAAAAAATAATCTCTATTATGCGTTCGTTCTCTTTTTTTTTTCTTTTTTTTTGGCCCAGTAGCATTAGGTACTGTTCTTAATACCTCTTTATTTTGTGCCTATTTAAAGAGTCGATAGGGTTCTATAAGTGTTTTCTATTAATTTTTTTAATTATAAGGTCTTAACAATTATAACTTGTTAAGATAATGTATTTTACCTACGAGATAATTTATTTTGACACTATACTAATTAGTACATATTATATATAAAGGTGTAAAAGAGATGTGTCGAACAAGCTCCGAGCATTTTCAAATTCGATGAGTGTGATGTTTTTCGCCAGCATTAACTGAATTTGTAGATTTTACGCTACCATCGGTGCCGACAGATAGAGAGTATTCTAGGAACTTAGTACGGCGGTTATGAAGAAATTAGTTGAGATGTTAGAGATTTATCATTCCTTAGTTTCTCCTACAAACTTATAAAGACAATGGAGTACGATTTGAAAAGACGGGTTTGATGTCAAAAGGTGTTTTAGGTGCAAAGATTGGGAGCTTGTATGGCTGTTATTAAAGAAAACGACGAGTGGATCCATTGAGACCTTGCATTATTGTCCCCTACAAATGTCTTGAGAGAGAGAGAGAGAGAGAGAGAGAGAGAGAGAGGTGTATTAATACTATAGGGGCCAATTGAATTATTAGAAGTCAAAGTGCAGTTGCTTGAGGAATCCAAATGTACCATCCATTTCTAAAGTTGAACCTTTAATCACAAGGAGAAAAGAAAAAGTTTAGATGTGCAAACATAGATACCCTTCCAAATATAACTGTTTACATTTATAGCCACTCAAATTCTCCCACCCAAATTCCCGTACCAGTACACAGCATATCATGCGGTGTGTCGGGTTTCCGTCCGTATTGATTGCGACTCGCAAAACACTGGTGGTACAAGCGAATCATACAACGAGAGTTGAGCTCCATGCTTATCTAGTAAATCAATGAGATACGTTTACTTCCACGAGTGCTTTGAGGAACTCTTTTTTGAATAATTTAGAAATAATGCTCTGCGTACAAATATCTTACAAGATTTTTACAAACCGATGAATCCGAACGAATGGATTTATTTCAGAACTTCGTGGTTTGTGAAACACCCAGCAAGGAGCCAACAAAATGATAGAATGTTTGCGAACGTTAACTTATAAGTATATAGTAGCTGGAGATGTAATGTGGACCGTGTCGTGCTTGCTCCTTTCACTTGGGCTCGATATGGGTCTACAATTTACTCCCCAAAAGTTTCTTTAAAATTAGGGGTTTTTTTTGCATCACCCGTTCATTCAAAGCCCAAAATGTTGATTTTCTGAGGCTTTGGGCCTGGAGTGGATAGAGCCCAAATAGAGCACAAAATAGTTGGGCTTTGGGCCTCATAAGGAACGGCCCATAAAGTTCGACCGAGGCGCTAAAACCCTAGAAACCCACGCAACGGAGCAAATGAACGGCCCGTGATCACTCTTACTTAATCGGACGGTCACGATGGCTTCCGCCTACGACCTCTCTCGATTATAAGCTCTCCTCCTCCGCACGCGAGCCGCGTCTCCGGAGCAAACCCTAGTCCAAACCCCCGCGGAGAGCTTCGTCGGAGGAATGGGTGAGCTTCCGATCGCTTCTTCTCCTCTCCCTTGTTGTTCCGATCTCATTTCGCTTTGTGTTAGATCGATCTATAGATTCGAGATCTCGAGATGTTTTACTAGTTTCTTCGTTGGATCGATCAATATCTAGGGTTTTGATCGTTTTCTCTGTGGGGTTTTAGGGGCGTACAAGTACGTGTCGGAGCTATGGAGGAGGAAGCAATCGGATGTGATGAGGTTTCTGCAGCGGGTGAGGTGTTGGGAGTATCGCCAACACCCCTCGATCGTCCGCGTCACGAGGCCTACTCGCCCCGACAAGGCGCGGCGCCTCGGCTACAAGGCGAAGCAGGTATAATGAACGATATCTCCTGTGATCTTAATTGGTTTTGTTGTGTTTGCGTCAGCTACAGTGCCGTAGTTCTAATTCGAATTTGGATTTGCTTGATGATTTGTTGTGCATTCACTGTACAAATAATTTTACTGTTAGATTACAACATCTTAATCTGAGTTGCTGAAGATGTTTATGGCTAGCGGTAGATGTGTAAAGAAATTTATGTTCGCTTTGTTTTATTTGGTTATCTCACTTTCTTGTAAAAGTTTGTGCTATGATCAAATTAACGATGCTTTTTACAAATTTTTATAGGAGCAAATTAAACTGTTATATACTTATATTTGGATATATCTGTTGAATAGAGAGTGCATTTTGAAATTTTAAATTATTTTCGCTCTTATTTGGTGGAAAGAAAGCAACATTTTGATGTGGATAGCTGCATTCAATTTAACTAAGGCGTGAACTTTTATCAATTGGAGGAGGAAAGTGTTTCACTAGAAAATGTAACTAATCGAAAATTTCATTATTCTATTTTTATGTGTTGGACCACACTATCAGCCAAAATGGTCTCAATTTGTCTTTCGTTTGAGAGCTGTTGATTGGCAACCTATCATCTATCCTTAGCCTGCTCTGATTCAAAATGTAGTTCAAGATTTTCAATTTGGATTAGTGTGAAACTTAGTCATATATATAAAAGATGTTGAAGCTAGAATAGTTTGAACTTTGAATCCTATTTGGAAATGAAGGTAATTTCTTTTATAAGAATTCGTTGATACCTTTGTTCCTTGGTTCTTAGCTTATCCAAGTTCGCATGACTAAGGGCTTAACAGTGTACCGTGTCTAACTTTTCTTTTGCACTGATTTACTTGGTATTGTGATTACTAAGACACATTGTGATTATCATGAATTCTTTTCACGTGGGTAGTATACCTCCATTTTCTGCCTGCAAGATTAGATCTTCAAGAGATGTTTTCCTTTGGCATGCAGGGCTATGTGGTGTACCGCGTTAGAGTTAGGCGTGGAGGCAGGAAGAGGCCTGTCCCCAAGGGTATTGTTTATGGGAAGCCCAAGAACCAGGGTATCACGCAGCTCAAGTTCCAGAGGAACAAAAGGTCGGTCGCTGAGGAGAGAGCCGGCCGCAAGGTGGGTGGTCTTAAGGTCCTCAACTCGTACTGGATCAATGAGGTAATAATATTTGCATTACCAATTACTCTCAGCAGCGCACTATTCCATCACTGATAGCTTTGGCTGATGTTAATTGGCCATGTATTTAGAACTCTTTTAAGTGGTCTGGTATTGCTAGTGCAATGATTCAATAACTTGTGCACTAATAAAACTCCATACTGTTAGAATTTAGAGTATGTAACAGGTCCTGAACCATGCAAGAGTTTTCAGTTTGGTCCCTGACCTTTCAATTGTCGCAGTAGTCCTTACATATACAATTTTTAGCTGTTTTTTTGTTCATTTGAATTTTACTTTATTTTCCCAAATTCGATCTTGGATCTACCAGATTTTTTATGAGGTTGAAATTCATTTACTAACATGGATGAAATCTCCATGAAATCATCACTGTCAAGTAAGTGACTATTGAATTTCCCGTATGCTGATTATTTGGGCATCTGCACCCAATTCAACCAACAAATTTAATGAACATTGCAATATTGCTTCCTATAAGATATCTCTTACTTATCTGGTATCTGCTAAGCATTAATCTGTTTATTGCATTGTTCAATTAGTTTCTTACTTTGCACTCCATGAACCATGTCGGTTTGTTCCCTTTTTACGGCAGGATTCGACCTACAAGTACTATGAGGTCATCCTTGTAGATGCTGCTCACAACGCGATCCGCAACGATCCGAGGATCAACTGGATCTGCAAGGGTGTCCACAAGCATCGCGAGCTTCGTGGGCTTACCTCGGCCGGTAAGAAGTACCGTGGCCTGCGGGGCAAGGGCCACCTGCATCACAAGGCAAGGCCGTCTCGCAGGGCTACTTGGAAGAGGAACCAGACACTATCGCTGCGCCGATACCGCTGAACCTGAAATATTTCAGTTGGAGAGCATTGATCTCTGTATTTTGTTTGACTTAGAGTTATATATTATCGTCGGTTTTGTTTCCAGTGGCTGTTTGAACTCTTAGAACTTCAGCTAGTTGGTTTTTTGCTCTTGAAGTCTATGAAATGCACTATGGTGAATTTGTTGGTAATTTTTGTTTCCATTGCTATCCTTTTGGTGCTTTTAATTGGTCTTTGCGCTATTATTTTATTTTATTTATCAAAATGGAACCCCAACTCTTGGAAGGGTCGTTCTATTGGAGGAGCATTAACATTGATCTTTATTATGCGCCTTGAACTATCTAGTTATCCTCGATCTATTTGATGTTAGAGTACTTGATGTTAGGAGTTAAATATTGCGATGCCCCCCACTCTCTGTATAGTAATTCCAGAAGTAAATCAATCTAGCGACCTTATTTCTCTAACTCAAGTTCGATCAGGCCTACTAGCTAGTTGCGCTGCAAATATTAAGTTTTAAAAAATTAATTATAGAGATCTTAAACTCAATATTTCATTATGGCTAAATTATATAAAATTTTTCTGTCAATATTCACTTTTTTACTTTTTCCTTCCGTCATTCAAAAATTTATATTTTATCTTTTTAAAAAATAAAAAATATTCACAGGAAGGTATGGTTTGACAAAATGACTAAAATATTCTTATTTTCTTCATCTCCTCTTCCCCAATCTTGCTCATCCCGCATCCTCGCCCACGCCTCTCTTGACGGGCGAGGCGGCGGTTGGGTATAAAAAATTCAGGAATATTTTGGGGTTTCAGAAATATTTTGGGTATAAAAAATTCAGAAATATTTTGGGTATAAAAAATAAAACATAAATGGAACCTTAACGGCGGGGAGCGAAATGAATATTTTTTATTCTTTAAAGGGGTAAAGTGTAGATTTTTGAACGAAAGTGAAAAATACAATTTTTTTTTTTTAAATTTAGCCTTCGTTTATTTATTTATCTTTGTAATAGCTTTTTCTACGTGAAGGATCCGGCGGTTCCCAAAACCCAAAAACGCTCAAAACCCCTTCAAGATTCAACGCCCCATATCCCTATCGACAAAACCCCTTTAAAATAAGTAAAAGGTAAGAGTAAAACCCGTCCTCTTTAACGAATCCTCTCCTCTCCCTCCTCCGAATTTCCAACGGTCGAAAACCAGCCTCGGCGATGGACTACGAGCGCCGCCTCCTCGCGGCGGCTGAAGTCGTTCGCGCGGGCGACCGCCGCGGCGGCGGGCGCGCGCCTGCTCTCGAACCCGCCGATCTCGGCGTCGCGGCGACGCTGATGCCCCACCAGCTCCAAGGCGTCTCGTGGCTCCTGCGCCGATACGAGCTCGGCGTCAACGTCATCCTCGGTACCATCTCTCACGCGCACGCGCTTCCTCATCACCTCCTGATCACCTCACCTCTCTCTCTCTCTCTCTCTCTCTCTCTCTTTAGATATTTGATTTACGCTTGGATCTTTTCGAACTGTTGCAGGAGATGAGGTCAGTTTCCTTCGCCCTCGATAACCAAATTTAAGATCTGAGATTGATTTGAATCTGTTGCCTTGATTGGGAAATTCCCCAACAAAAATTGTTGTTGGAAGACGATTCTAAGGGTGACTTTCGATGATAGTTCTCGTTTACAATGGCGAAGAGTAAGGCGATCGAATCAATCATTAGTTCAACGATAAAACCACCTGTGTCTTTTAAGAATCCTCATTTTTATTTTTTATTTTTCAAATTTACTTGGTAGTTTGATGAAGCTTCATGTTGACTGGGCAGATGGGCCTTGGAAAGACTCTGCAAGCTATATCTCTGTTGAGCTATCTGAAGATCCATTCCATGTCGCCTGGGCCGTTTTGTGTGTACATTTTGTTAGGCTCGTTTTGTTCGTTATTTTTACGGATAACTGATCTCTTCAATGTATTAGGACCTTTGACTTCGTGATCTTGTTCTTGCAGTGATATTGTGTCCTTTAAGCGTCACCGATAGCTGGGTATCTGAATTCACTAAATTTTGCCCAACTCTAAAAATCCTTTGTTATGTCGGCGATAAGGGGCATCGTCTTGGTCTTCGAAGGGCCATGTACGAGCATTTTCAAAGGCTGTCTTCGTCGTCTTCTTCTGATGTATGCGTATTTTGCATCTACACTTTTACTTTCCGGTAAAACAGATGGAAAAAAATGAGATTGATTTTTTTTTTTTTAAACCTTGCTGCCGTCTCTTGTTGTTATTAGGGATGCAATTGTCTCTCTTGTAGTTTTCTATCTACAATCTCATGTTGCTAATTCTGTTGTCCTTGTGGGATCGACAGGCGTTACCATTTGATGTGTTGTTGACAACCTATGATGTAGCCCTAATGGATCGGCATTTTCTTTCTCAAATACCCTGGCATTATGCTGTTATCGATGAGGCTCAACGCCTTAAAAACCCTTCCAGTGTATGTATATGCTTTTCAATATTTTAGTTATGGTGGGAAATTGTACGTCTTTCTTAATTGTTGGATAATGCTTTCTATTGGCCTTCTAGTGACTGTTCCAATGCATATTCCAACTTTTCTTACTATATGAACTAAAAGGACAGTGAGAGGGTTTCGTATTATCTAACATGAGTAAATTGCTAATTATATCTGTGTAGTTGTATACTCACTGCAACTATATATATATATACATATTCTAGTTTTACCTCTTATAAGTGTATCGTTTGCAGCAGTTGTGAATTTGCAGAGACAGAAGTACCTTCTTATGCTTGTAATGACTTACTTTTGTATCATGTGGATTTTTATTTGTGTGTTCTGCATTTTGCAGGTATTGTATAATGTACTAGAGCAACAATTTGTCATGCCTAGACGATTGTTATTGACCGGCACCCCCATTCAAAACAATCTTTCCGAACTGTGGGCTTTGTTGCATTTTTGTATGCCTTCTATATTCGGAACATTGGAAGAATTTGTTCTCACGTTCGCGGAAGCTGGGAGTTCACTTACAGGTCTTCTTGACTGATTAGGGATGCATTTGTCCTTTATTTGCTAAATCTAGTTATTTTTATACTAGCTGATGAGAAAGCAAATATTATATTTAGTGACGGTAGTGGCCAGTAGCTTGAGATGATTGTAAAACATGGCATGAATCATCTATCGACATATTTTGGTAAAGTGACGAAGCAAGGAATGCTACAACACAAAAACCATTTTATGTGTGCTTGACTAGTTCTGTACTACAAATTGTTCCCACGGGATAAAGGAAACAAAAAATTATGAAATCTATAAATTTTAAATGACAATAACTGTTCAAGGGTGAAGATTCTAGGTGAGAGGAAGTTTCTTGCTTTCTTTAGTCAGTGAACATTATCTGCTTCTGGTCTTTCCAATTGGAATAAAGATGAGTTATCTCCAGAAAATTGTAAATGGCTTTAATATGAAGGTGCATAACATGACATCAAACTTTTCAAGTGGAAAATTAGCATCTTATGACTACAACATTGATCTGTATGACATATTGTTGCTGCTCAGCCCACATTATAAGAGTTGATTTTGTCGTGATTTGAATTGACATATGTCGTCGAGATGTTTAGCACCTTCCAGCATTTGCCAAGCAGACAAGACACCTTTTTCTTGAAACAATTATTGTTCTCAGCGTTGTACTAATCCTGGTTCTGGTACATGCTTGGCGGTTATCTATTTTCCTTTAAACTTTTGCTGTAGGATTTATGCTGCCTCTGCACTACATATTTAGGCTTCATGCATTGATCTGGCTTTTGCTTGTGCACTACTAGAGAATCTTTGTGCACTTACTTTGCTGATGAAATCTTTTTAGGCATCTCCTTGTCAAACTGTCAAAGTGTGCTTCTAGTTGCAAAATAACCTTGTCTTCCTCATTTCCAGCCATCTCTTCCTCAGAATTGTGTCTGGTGGAATAGATGTCAATGAGCTTCCTCTCCCTCAGAAAGATAGTCCACTGAGGCGTACATCTGCCCGCTATGTCCCACAATCTAGCGCTTTGTTCTATATAAAGCCCCATAATGTTACAGTACAGTACTATTTACAGCATCCTTTGTAGAAGCCTCAGGACCACCAAGTTAATTATTTCTTTTCTTCCCGTAATTGGCAGTTGTTTGTAAACCTTCTACTAGTAGTCGATTGTTTTTTTATGATGGTTTTTTGAATGATTTTATAAACATCAGAAACCAAAGTTTTACCCCTTGTTAGTGTAGGCCTCTGTTATTCGTCGCAGCCACTTCTCAAGGGACTAGCTACATGTCATCTCTTCTCGAATACATCATACTTGTTATACAGATTATTAGAGAATGCCTCACTATTGTTGTGTAGTAACTGAAATATGTCCGAAATACCAATTTTCTTGGATCTTCATCTGTGGGATATATATTTATCTATATTTGTACGACCTTTTTAAAGCATTTTTGTTTTGGAGGAGTATGCAGCAAAGTCATATCATATTTTGTTTTTTAAGGTGTTTTCCTTTGACAGGTGGTGAAACAGCTAAAGCAAAAAGGCAATTTAAAGTTTTGAAGTATATAATGAGAGCATTTATGCTTCGGAGGACAAAAGCATTGCTTGTTGAGAGTGGAACTTTAGTGCTGCCTCCGCTGACTGAGATAACTGTGTCAGATTCTGTACTTGAAATTGTGTTTCATCCTTTTCCCTATACATTTCGATGTTAAGATTTATTAATTGAGTAAAATGTGATGTCGTATAGGATGGTGCCATTGGTACCGCTGCAAAAGAAGCTCTACATTTCAGTTCTGAGGAAGGAACTTCAAACACTTCTTTCATTTACCACAGGAGCCTCCAGTCATCAATCATTGCAAAATATTGTATGTAATATTATTTTGCTTTATTTAAAGCTAAATAATAAGTGTGCAATTTGCTTTAACTATAGTGCTATGTTATACAATACTGAATTGCTTCACTGCAAATGATGATTTTAGTTAGAATATTGTGATTCTGGATTGAAGTACTTAATCCAGAATTACAATATTTCAGGATTCCATATTTCATCTGGACCAAAACCACGGTATTTAGACTCTATGAAATTTTTTTACTGCGCATCCAAACAGGGCCTTAATCTGATATGTAAGATCTTATCGTTTTTGTCACTTGTCAGAAAAATTTCGCTTAATCTCTTTCTAGGTTGCAGCACTTAACACTACTACATCAACAAAATGCTACTGAAATGTTTAAAATAGAAGTGACCCATTCCTTGCTAATCTTATTTGAGAGGTGTATATATCTGATCAACTCTTTAAAGGTCTGGTAGAGCTTTGGCTTTGTATATTTAGAGGCAAAATGCAGATGTATAAGGGAAATTGACAGGGTACACCATGAGAGAAAAGTTGTTCTATTGCTTTATGTTAAATCTTCTACGTTGGCTGTAACAGGAGAAGCGGAAGCACTATGTAGTCAAGCATTCTTTGCACGACTATGATGGTATTTCATCCAATTTATTATAAGGCAATAATTATGTGTGGAGGGGAGCAATATTTCTTTTCAACGAAACTTGAACAGAGTGCTGTTTCTGAGTGTTGAAGAAGGAAATATATGTATTTCCATATGCAGTCAAACTTCCCTCTTGTTCACAGATGAAGTTATCCACTAATTTTTTTTATTATAATTAATTAATTTTTGCAATTCAATCGAATAACTATTAGATTTTTTGTCCAATATTTTCAGGTAATACAGCTCCGGAAAGCATGCAGTCATCCTTATCTCTTTAATGGCATTGAACCTGAACCCTATGAGGAAGGCGAGCATCTGGTTCAGGTAATTGTGCCAGTGTGTACACTTTGTAACAGATATCCTAATCAACAACAGAGTTGGAGAAGTAGAACATGTTGAGAAGATTCTCTTCTTTTTTTTAGACGTGCTATTTTGGGACTGATAAAATTGCTAACCATACGCTTTACATCATCTATGGGTATTTTCATCCAATTTGAATCCTCACTTGGTCAGGCTAGTGGTAAGCTTATCGTCTTAGACCAGCTACTTCAAAAGTTTCGTGTGTCAGGACATCGTGTTTTGCTATTTGCTCAGATGACTCATACTCTTGACATTCTTCAGGTCAGTCATATCCAGTACTCGAAGTAAATGAAATGGCACCTTATTTCTTTTAGGTTTCTGCCCTGCATGTTATTTTGATATAGTATCTTCTTACGATCAATGTAAGTAGGACTTCCTAGAATTGCGCAAGTACACATATGAACGCTTGGATGGATCTGTACGTGCTGAGGAACGATTTGCAGCAATACGAAGCTTCAGTAAGCAACCAACCGGAGGGTCTATGAAGCATCATGATAGTGAAAATGGTGCTTTTGTATTTATGATTTCTACAAGAGCAGGAGGAGTTGGTCTTAATCTTGTTGGTGCGGATACTGTAAGTGGTAAAGAGACGTTTATTGTTCTTTATTCTGTTTCATAAATTATTTTACATTAATGTTTCAAGTCTGTGTTGCATTTCATTGGTATTTTTGTTACACTTTAATGCATTTTGGTTGATAATGTTCATTGGCAATACCCTTCTTATTATTGCTTCCTTATAATTGTCGGTCATAATTCATTGCTACTGCTACAGTACACCATGTCAACAACTTGTATGAGAACTTGCATGCTTCGTCTCTGAAATTTATTAGAAAAAGTTCCTTATGCTATATTCAGTTTGCTAACAAGAAAGAAAATACTTATCTTGCATAAAAAAAGTAGTGCAATTTCAATTAAAATTGAACTAGTGCTTGGTTTTACATGAGATACATTGATGTATCCTGTAGAACCTGTACAGCTTTGTAATGACAATCAAACACTCTTAGACATTCTGTGTAGGAAACATAAAGGATAACAAGAAAAAATGGAGAAGATTGATTAGAAAATAAGGTTGCTGGAGCGGCAAAGTTCTCACAGAACTTGGGGTCTTGTTTATCTATTATACCCTATAACTAATTGGCAAACAATGGGAGGAGGCAGGGCTACATTAGTGTGCTTTCTATAATAACCTCGGACGGGAGTCCTTTTGTAAGAATTATATATGATGTTTGGCACATGCACCATTTTTAGAAGGTTTGTGTAGGATATGTAACTAATGGGTGGTGCATCAGCCATCACCGGCCATCACCGGCCATTCGAGGAAATCTCATAGTGAGTTTCCAATTCTATTCAAATAGAGCTTTGGTGGAGAAATAGTTCCACCAAGTCCTGGACTTACGTCATAAAATCACTTCTATTCCCTCTTTGCATATTCCATCATGCTGATTGCTGCAACTTTTAGTTTTCTGAGCATTATTTGAAATTTTCTCTCAACCCTCTGGTCTAAGAGAACAAGTGATCTTAGGTTATATTTTATGAGCAAGACTGGAATCCACAGGCTGATAAGCAGGCCTTACAACGTGCTCACCGCATTGGGCAATTGAATCATGTATTATCTATAAATCTAGTGACAGAACATACAATAGAGGAGGTGAGGATGCACATCATCCAT
The DNA here is from genome assembly GCA_016920855.1 of Puya raimondii. Taxonomy (NCBI): domain Eukaryota; kingdom Viridiplantae; phylum Streptophyta; class Magnoliopsida; order Poales; family Bromeliaceae; genus Puya; species Puya raimondii. Next base: position 104,867,716 of record JABWPP010000050.1, on the reverse strand, counting down.
GGTACAATGAATTTATCTTCCTTTTTAACGTTTATATTGATGACAAAGTATTGTGTTATATGGGTTAGGTAATCATGCGAAGAGCACAAAGAAAACTCAAGCTTAGTCAAAATGTTATTGGTGAGGAGAATGATGCACTAAATGAAATGAGGAAGGATGTGGAAATTGAAGCTGGTGATATGCGGTCACTCATTTTTGGCTTGCATGTATTTGATCCTACTGACATGAACACAGACACCTTAAATGAGGACAATATGATGAAGCTGAAATTGATGACTGACCGGGTGGTCAAAATGCGTGATCATGAACCCTTAGACAAGGAAGACCGCACATTTGAAATCAATCCGACTGATCTAATGGACAACAGTAATACAACAATAAAAAGAACTTCTGATGCCATTAGTTTTGATCCTGGAGTTGATGAGGCTTCATATCTATCTTGGGTTGAGAAGTTCAAAGAAGCTTCACCACCTACTGAGAATGTTGCTTTGGAACTGGGAAGGAGAAGATATCGGCTGGAAGAAAAGCAACTGACATGCGAGGCCGATAAGAAAAGAGCTGAGGAAAAAAGAATGGCCAAGTGGGAAGCTCTTGGTTACCAGTCTTTGGCCGTCAAAGATCCAGATATTATGGTGGACCACAATATTATGTCGGATTCAGGCTCTGTCCAATTTGTTTATGGAGATTGTACCTATCCATCAACGATTTGTCCTTCAGAGCCAGCTATAATATTCAGGTAACATTAGATATTCATAGTACAGAACAAAATCTTGGTTGAGTTGAATCTTCATGCAATTGCCAAGAAATATCTCTTTACGAGGTATAATTTGTTGGTTCTTTTCCTCCATTTGGTGAGTACATAATTTGTGTTGAGATTCTTGTAATTATGTCATTACATAATTTGCACAATTTCTGGATTACTTCCTCAATTACATACTTGGCATAAGATCCTTATAACCATATATGACATAAATATATGCAAGTAATATTGCAAATCATCACCAAGATACAATGGGAATTTCGAAAGCTGCTGCTTGTTCTTTCTAACCTTTCCTTTTTCTTGTAGACCAAAAGCTTCTTGTGTTATTTTTGCTTTTTTGCCTACTTTCTTGTTAAGATGGTTAAAAGGTTTTAGCATGAACATCATGATATTCATGAACAATTCTAGCATAAACGTGTATATATGTTTTCCTCAATTTTTTTGTCTTTTACTTTTTATTCATTTATAGCTGTTGTTGCAGTTGCATTGACACTTCTGGGAGCTGGGGGCATGGAGGAATGTTTGATGCTCTAGCCAATCTATCTCCATGTATTCCAGATGCTTATCACCGTGCTTTTGAATGTGGGGACCTTCACATGGGAGATCTTCACTTGATCAAATTAGATGGTGAGTCTTTATAACAAGCATCTACACTATCGTCACCATTACCTTCTAAACTATATACCTATCCTTATATGCGTACTCACTACTAGTTAAGCAACCGTACTTCTGTGTTTTAAGTGGTATGATTCTATAGTACTACTATTATACCTTTAAACCAGTTTAATATTCTGACAAGCTACTGTAGTTTTGTGTCCTCTGAAAGTTGTTCTTTACAGCCGGGGCAATATTTGATGAGGCCTTTTCTATACACATGGTAATTGTGTATATTGAAGTTGATGTCAATTAACAGTGATGAGAGTGGAGGCAGTTTCGTCACCCCAACCAATAAGACACTGTTTTTGAACTGTCTTGAGATATTTTTGATAGAATTTAAGAACTTTATTATTATTTCACTAACCATATACAACAAGTAGATGCTTCTTGTTGTGTATTGATTGGCTGCTGCTTGCTCTGCATTGGGTGGCTTGTCTTTCATCGTCTTCTCATGTTTAGCATTATGTGACACCAATGATTTTATTTCGCATGAAAAACTTTGTTGTCTATAACGTCAGTTTTTTTTAGTTATTTTCAGGATCTCACTTCATTAAAATGCCCTGCTCTTTCAGAGACCAAGTGCAGTGGAAATATCTCTACAGATGCTCCTCTGTGGGTAGCCCTAGCAGTCGTACAGTCTTATAATCCGAGACGTAAAGTTCCTAGAAGTGGCATCTCTTTGCCCGATCTAGAAAAATGCTTGTCAAAGGCGACATTCTCAGCTGCTGAACATTCTGGTATTCATCTAACTGTTGATTGCTGAAGTTCTGTTTTTTGATATCGGCCTTTTGCTGAACTTATTCTTGTTTCAGTTGCTAAGGTCTTTTATATCAAGCTTACCTATTCAAAATTATTTTTTAAAATTATATGTTACAGATAAAGTCCTTTTGAATCAGAAGTTAAAATAATTTCTTGTAAGTATGATAACTTCATTTGTAACATTACCATTTGAGACCTACACTAATGAATTTGTCTCCTCGTGAGGGAAAAGTTATTGCTCCTGCAAATTTTGTTAATTTCAGGCGTAATTAGCTCATATAAACTCATATATTGTCAGGGTTACTTGTACTACAAAAGTACCGTCTACATCGTTGTTAGAAGTTTTATAACAAAAAATTGTTTATTTTCTCTTTTGCCGTAGCATCTATCCATATGCCACGCATTTGTTACCCGGATGGTTCTCAACGTTCAGAGTGGTACACCATCGAACGCCTGCTTAAGAAATATGCTTCACTCCACGGCATCACCATTTATGTGTATGTGATTGTTCTCCCCTTCTCAGAGTATTTTTGCTTTCTTATTGCTCGTTGATTAACTTAAGCTGCAATTTTCTCTCTCCCATTTTTGGTCATCCGTGCGAGTTTTCGTTGCAGATACTATTTCCAGCGACCATCCAGAGAACAGCAAGTGTCAGATGACTAGTTCCTGGTGAAATTATGCAACATATATTTCATGCAACATATGTGCAAGATATATGAATTAGAGATATATGCTATTTGACAGATAAGAGTTTGAGTTTTAATTTCTCCGCTACTTTAATTTTGCTGTGGAAAAAAAATTACAATGTAAAGAGCAACTGCAGGTTTGAGACCGTGAGAGTGCAGTTTTTGGCAATAGAAACATAGAATGATGGATGATGGAGTTTTCAGAAGATTTATGCTGTGAACACTGAACTCGTCTTCTTTTGTACGTGCGTGTTGCACAGTTACATTTATATATTTTATAATTATCATACTTTTTAAATGGCAATATTATATATATGTTACACTCTAAAGCAGGTATAATATTTTCTATTTCTCTAGAAGAAAACATGAACGGTGTATCTTATTTTATAGTTTGGATGCATGTATCGCACACGTCGAAAGGTACAGTGTCACCACATAATATGTCAAACATCATGCTTGATGGCGGAGCTGTATCCGGTCTGATCATCGTAGTACTTCGACCACAGCATCACCCCGCCGTACTTGTTCGACTGCTTCAGCGCCGGGAGGACGTCGGACTTGAGGCTCCCGACTGGTATGAATCCGCTGCCGGCGGCGACGGGCGAAGCCGGTAAGCCGAGGAAGATGTTCGTGGCGTTGATCCCCGACGTCCACCGCCTCCACGACTCCTCCAAATTGTCCGCTCCCGCGGTCGGCGAGTACTGGCACGGCGGGTTGTTGTAGAACTGCACCCACACGTAGTCGAAGAGTCCTGTTTCCAAAGCCTCTCCGACCGACGCGTCCGGGTACGGGCACTGCGGCGCCGCCGTCAGGTACACCTTCTTTCCCGCCTTCGCGCCATAAGCCGAGAGGTACCTCGCGAGGTCTCCGTAGTAGCTCGGGCCCCCTCCCTCGATGTCGAAGTCCACGCCGTCGAGGATGGCGTCGCCCAGCGGCCTCGCGGAGGACGTCCCCCCTAGGTAGTTGTTCCAGATGTACGCGGCTACTTGCCTCGCGTCGTCCTTGGACGATAAAGAGTACGCGACGGAGCCGCCGCCGATAGAGAGAATGACCTTGACGCCGTTGGCTTGGCACGATCTAATGTCGCGGGTGAGGTTGGTGCAGGCGTTGGAGTAGGGGTCGCAGTGCCCCGCGAGGTTGAGCTGCGGGGTGCGGCCGGAGCCGAAGCTGCAGAGGAAGGCTAGGTTGACGAAGGCGTAGTTTCCGGTGGCGCATGTCTCGGCGAGGGTGCCCTCGTTGCCGTTCTGGCCCCAGTAGACGGCGATGCGCCCGGCCCGCGAGCAACAAAGTAGAGAAGAGAGGAGGAAGAAGAAGAGGAAGCAGCAAGGTTTAGTCGGATTAGTAAGGCTTGGTGTTGCCATTGTGAGTTGTTTTTTTTTTTTTTTGGCTGTGAAAATTGAGGATGGAAGTGGTTTTTGATGGATGGAAATTACATTGCCATGAGGAGCTTGTTATATAGTCTACAGAGGAGAAATACGTGCCTTCATGGGCACGAATTGAATGGATTAAACATACGTCCCCATTCGGCTCCGTACGAAGTGGAATTTCTCACCATGCATATATATATATATATATATATATATATAGGCTAAATTACAGAAAACTCTCTGTCAATATCCGCTTTTTCACTTTCCCCCCTATCATTTAAAAATCTACACTTTACCCCCTTATAAAATAAAAAATGTACACTTTGCCCCCTGCCGTCAGTGTTCCATTAGGATTTCGTTAATAAAATATTATTATATATATTTTTATACCCAAAATACCCTCGAGTCCCCATCTCCTTCCTCCTCTCCGACTTCTTCCTCCACCTCGGAGCCGACCTCACCGTCCCCCGCCTCGCCGTCGGCGTCCTCCGCCAGCACGGCTTCCCCGTCCCCGTCCCCGTCCCACTCCTCCTCCGCCACAACAGAGGCGGCGCCACCGCTCGCGGTGGAGGAGGCGCGGTGGAGGAGGCGCGGCAGAGGCGGCGGCGGCGGCGACGGCGGAGGAGGACGACGAAGAAGGAGAGGAGGTGGAGGAAGAGGGCCGCGGCGAGGAGGAGGGATGCTGCGAGGTGGTGGTGGCGGAGGAGGGGTCGGGGGAGCGCGGGAGGGAGAGGGTGAGGCATGAAGGGCGGAGGGCGGAGGGGTATTTTGATCATTTTGCCATCAAAGTTAACACCGTACCTCCTTGTGTACATTTTTTATTTTACAAGGGGGCAAAATGTAGGTTTTTAAATGATAGGGGGGGAAAGTGAAAAAGCGGATATTGACAGGGGAATTTTCTGTAATTTAGCCTATATATATATATAAAGTCCGGCTATGATACTATCGATAGCACCAAGCACTTGGTGCTACCGAATTTTTCGCCGTTAGCCCTTTGATTATTTTCGCCCAAGCACTTGGTGCTACCGAATTTTTCGTCGTTAGCCCTTTGATTATTTTCACCCGTTATATTATACTATTAAACCAACAACTCACTCAACCACCGACTGTCCCTAGCGCAAGTGGCAAAGGGCTTGGTGGTTGGTACCCGAGGTCCCGAGTTCGAATCCTAGTTGATTCACATTTCTTGCTAAGTTTATTTCTAAAATAAACGAAGCGAGTAGCGTGCTACCTTTCTCTCAAAAAAAAAAAACAACTCACTCAACCCCACGGGGCCCACATAATTTTAACCGTACATTTCTTCGTCCAAGGGCCGAAAATCTAATAGCACCAGCAGCTTGAGAAATTCAAAGAGAAGAGAAATTGAGATATCTAATTTCTCACCAATTTCTCTCATCTCTTTAATCCCAACCACGAGATATCTAATTTCTCACCAATTTCTCTCCTCTCTTTAATCCCAACCACCCATCAAAATTGATGGGTGGCTAAAAACTTTATAGCACAAGGGCTATTGTGCTATTAATAGCACAATAGCCCTACTATATATATATATATATATATATATATATATATATATATATATATATATATATATATATATATATATATATATATATATATATATATATATATATATATATATATATATATCAATTCTATATGAGTTCGGCTATGGTGTTTTTAAAAGCACCAAGCATTTGGTGCTTATAAATTTTTCGCTGTTAGATCTACCTCTTTGATCATTTCTAATCGTTAAATCATACTACTTAACAAACCACTCACTCAACCCTAGAGGACTGCTATCATCCTCCAAGGGCCGAAAACCTACAAGCACTAATGACTTCGTACTTTTAAAAGTATAGAAACTCAATTATATGTATGTATGTATGTATGTATGTATGTATGTATGTATATATATATATATATATATATATATATATATATATATATATATATATATATATATAGTTGTATTTAAGTTATTTCAAGTGCTAAATCAGTGCGTGCTCCACAAGCTTTAAAAATTATGTTAGAAACCTGAACAAAAGAAATTGTTACACTAATAGCCTGAACAAAGCTAAAAGTATAAAAACTTACTTCGTTTTTCAATGATAGCGTCTTTGGATCAAAGATCAACATTGTAAAACATAATCTGCATCTCGTGGGCATTCTAAAAATCAAATTTTGTAAATTTTTAACATATTTATCTAGCGATGAAATGATCTCAAAGCATTCACTTTACATATGCCGTCAAAGTTCGTTATTTTTGAAATTAGCTTGATACATATATATATATATATAGGTATGAATATGTTCTTTGTGATGGGCCGTTCGAAGCGTTAAAGCCCACTATATTTTATGGGCTCCAGGCCCAAAATGGAGAGAGGAAGGGAGAAAAGCGTGCAAAGCACGTGATCGTTCCGACTCCGAAGTCCGAACGCGCTGCGACATTTTTACCGCTTCACATTTTCCTCTTTCCCGAATCTCGTGTTTTCTTCGTAGCCACGATTTTTGATCGTTCGAATCCCCCTACGAGGTTTCGAATCTGGGGATTAGGGTTGCGGGATTCGTCTCCAGGAAGAAGAGAATAGGCCGAATTTTTAAGAAATTTCTTCTCAGGTATTTGTTTCTGATGATTTTTTTGTTTATTTTGATGTATTCGTGATTTCAGTTTTTCTTCTTTCTTTTTTTTTGGCAAATAATGTAGATTGATTTGTAAATATGTTGGTTCATATCGCCTTCTCGTCTCTAAAATTTATTTCTTGTGAATTTGTGATTATGCAATTGAATTCCGATGAAATCCGTGTTGTGGAAAAGGAGATCTCGTGTTTTTTTCCTTACAAATGGATGAGGTGATCGTTTCCTATCTAATAGCTGAGTATATTTAGTGCCAAAATAGTTAACTTATAATATTAATCAATTTCGCCAAAAAAAAATGATGGTTACTTGCTAAAAGGACATTAGGTTGAGGATTCAATAATAGACTCCAAAAAAAAAGAAAAAGAAGGGGGTCTATGCCAAATTAACCAATAAATTTTCCAAAAGAAGGCTATGTTTATGGATTCGACAACAGACTCAAAAAAAAAAGAAAAAAAGTGATGTTTATGGATATCTCGGTTAGAGGTCGGGAGCTGATCGCGATCAAGCAATCATGTCTCTATGTTAAATTTTACACACAAATTCACAAATGTCTAAATTTAGGTTTGTTTTTATGTTTTATGTCGAAAGTACTGTTTGGTGACCTTTTGCAACTCCTAATTTTGCAGGGCGACATTTTGCGTCATGCTAAGTATCCGAAGCAAAATATACAGTTTTTCTCCTACTTTCAGTTAAGTCTCATAGGTACCACAAACAGTTACTGAAGTTTTATGGATTTCCATTTTGCGTTTTTCTCTCATGCTATCCGCATTGCTTTCACAATAACACATAAATAGAATTTCCAACGAGTTCTTTGTATTCAGAATTATGGTAAAACGTTTTATTCTTGCGACTCTAAAGTGCTGAAATGCGACTAAATACGATGGCAAATCTTCTCGGAACATTTTATTATTGTATTATTCATTACGTCTTATCATGGTGTTAATTATTGAAGGTTATGTTTTTGTTGCTAGAATATTTGTGCCAACATGGAGGATTGGCCGTCTAGACCAGCGCAGTCATCTAGCGCTTTAGTGGTAAATGACAATCATTATTGTTTATGCATATTATGTGAACTTGTTAATATGTTTTTAATATCTAGTTGATGATTGTAGGCTCGTGATGGCTCGTCAGATGATGGCCCTAACTCCCAGCTCTTTCCCGCCATTCCGGCTTTAAGCGAAGCTGCTATTTATCTTTCACAGACGACTTCATATATTACGCAATGCTTCTCAGGCTTTCCAGGTGAGTTCATTTATGCTATATGGCAATCAGTTCAAGTCGCCCGAGAAGGTTTCCTCAGTGTTTACTAACTTGACGTTCGATTTTGTTGCTTTCTAGAGGAAGGTGTACTTGAGGAGGGCCAGGAATTAGTAACACTAACCCGAGGACAGGCTTCCGAAAGTTCTTCGCTAGTGAATTGGTCTACAATACGTGATGAGTCGAATAACGCCAGCTCTGATCCATCTACACATGGTGATGAAGGAACAAGCTCTAGTGGAAGCTCTTCTTTGAGTAGAACTGAACCCATGTTATCCACACGCTTTTTTCAAAATCGGACTTCACTATTTCAAGAGTATGGATTCTCAAGTAGTTTTAAGTTGTCGAACGCCAGATATCTTTGTTATTAGATTGTTTCAAAACGCCGCTACATTTTCTTATTTGCAGCCTGGTAAATCGGGCTCGAAAAACTGTCCGCGGCTCAGCAGATGACATAGGATGGCTACAAAGGGATCCGGGCATGCCTCCAGTTGAAGATGGAACAAGGCGATTTCTTGAACTGCTTGAGAGCGTAAGGTAGGCGAGCCTTTCTGTTCAAGTTATTGAACTAGCAATCTGGCAACATGTTCAGAAAATTGAGTGGCAGAACATCCTTATACAAGCATCACCATTTTTTTCCTTTAACAGGAAGAATGAGCACAAATTGCCCAATTCGATGGTCTATTTGTTGGTTCCCGGTGAGTGTACCAGAAAATATTTATTTATTTATCTATCTACTTTATGAAATTTTGTCATCTTACTTTGTCCACGGACGTCCCCATTTGCAGGTATGTTTAGCAATCACGGGCCCCTTTACTTCGTTCGTACAAAAATGTACTTCTCAAAGATGGGTCTGACTTGCCATATAGCCAAAATCCATAGTGAGGTAGTTGTCCATTCACTCGTTAAATTTGATCTTTCTACTATCCTTCGTCGCGATCTGAAATACTATATTGCAGGCCTCGGTCGAGAAAAATGCCAGGGAAATAAAAGAATATATAGAGGAAATTTACTGGGGATCTAAGAAACGTGTGTTATTGCTCGGACATAGCAAAGGGGGAGTCGACGCAGCAGCAGCCCTGTGTCTTTACTGGTCCGATCTGAAGGATAAGGTTGCTGGGTTGGTGTTAGCACAGAGTCCGTACGGAGGCAGCCCAATTGCTTCGGATCTTTTGCGGGAAGGGCAACTTGGGGACTACGTCGGATTACGGAAAATGCTCGAGATCTTAATATGTAAAATCATTAAGGTATTCTACATATGCTAAATTTGTTGTTTTTTTTCTTTTGCTCCTTGAACGCATTGTGAGTCAATCAGTGCTTGTGAAGCCCTGTCTTTGCCAATATTCAGCAATTTGTTTCCTGGTTAAGGTGCAAATCTCGATACGTTTTTGGGGGGATTATCTGCGTTTTAGCCAATGTTGCGCATTTCGTATTTCGATTACTATCTTAACTCTATTGTCTCCTTTTCCTTGTGCATTGCAGGGTGATTTGCAGTCTCTAGAAGACCTTACCTACGAGAAAAGAAAAGACTTCTTGCAGAAGCACCCGCTTCCTCGAGAAGTCCCCATAGTCTCCTTCCACACCGAGGCCAGCATAAACCCTAGCGTCCTCGCCACCCTGTCTCACGTCGCGCATGTGGAACTCCCAATCGCCGCCTCCCTCGTTGCCGACGGCCAACCAACCAGGCTCCCGGTGGTGATGCCGCTCGCTGCCGCGATGGCCGCGTGCGCGCAGCTCCTGCAGGTCAGGTACGGCGAGAGGAGCGACGGCCTCGTCACAAGGAAAGATGCGGAAGTGCCTGGGTCGGTAGTGGTCCGGCCGGCGAGAAAGCTCGACCATGCTTGGATGGTGTACTCGTCCATGAAGGACGAGCCCGGCGAGGCGGATACATCGCAGGTGTGCGAAGCGCTCCTCGCGTTGCTTGTCGAGGTTGCGCAGAAGAGAGGGCACCGGATGGCCATGAAAGATGATTGAGAGACTGATACTGCTTTGTGGTTGGTTACCTCTCTATCATTTGCTTAATATAGTTTCCAAATTCTGTTGATGTGTTGTGTGGTTCTTTCACAAGAGTGAGCTCTGTGCTCTCCCTCCATGTTTTGTTTCACTTGGTTGAGAAAGCACCAAAACACCATTAATGTTATTCTGGTGGCAGAAGCACTCTTTGCCGACTCATTAGAGAAATAAAAAACACACCAAATGACGTTGATCATCGTAACAATGAAGATCCAAATAAAATCACTCAGAAGAGAGATAGAGAGGAATAACAAATGTGTGGTGTACTACCGCCCTTTTAACGCTGGTGGGCTGGGCTTCAGCTCGGGTTCGGATTCGGGACTAATTGATGTTTGTGTGCATATTGTATATATACATGTACAGCTGTTATGGTGACTCAGTTACTATGGATATAGAGACCCACACTGGGAACACGTGGGTTATGTATATATCGTGTTGGACATAAGAATATTAAATGCCTTGACCAATCAAAACCAATACTGTGGATGTGGATATTCAACTGGGTATTAGCTGCGAACAATAATTTCTCTGGTAACTTCTTCTAAACATTTCTATTTTTCACGAAACAAAATATAATTATATTTGTTGTTTCCAAGACAATGCAAAATTCTTTCAGAAAAGTTTAGAATAAAATTTTTGTTATGGATATAAAATATTACGTAAATATCATGCGATCAACCAATCAAATAAAGTATAGCATGACGATCAAATCAAGATCAAAATCTTAACTCTTCTCAGACATATAATATTGATGATCTGTGAACGTGCTGCAAAAATTGCGGCGTTCATGAAACAAGTGTGGTAATAGTTTCTTTCAAAGCAAAACAACCTATGTTCGCTTTTTCTCTCTACAAACCTTTTTTAGAAAAAAAAAAAATTTCTATAAACTTCTCGAGATGTTAAAAACTCTCATATTATTTTCTAGGTAGGACAAAATTGAATCACAAAGAATTACAACAAAAAAAATGAGAATAACCCACTTATTATTATTTCGAGTACAAATCGAACCTGATTCCATTCACATTTCTTAATAAAACCGACGAGCATTACTTATTTATTTCATTGATTTCCTATAACAAAACCCCAAAATTACTCTTCGTCACACTGAACCAAATATTTTCAAACCAAGCATCACAAAATACCATCCACTCGTGTGAATAATAAACACACAAACCCCTCCAATTACATGTACACCACACGTACGTGCACACGTGACACGTTAAATGGACTCTGCATTTGGCCCATCCCCAATCACAACCCGGCCCACTACGCGTGGCTGGGCCTTGTGGGCCCGGGCCGGGCCACCACAGCATCCGTCGACGGTCGCGTAAAGCTGGTACGGTGCAGCGTCGGCGGCCAACCACTGGCGCACGTAGAAAAGCGTCTGTCCGCACGGTGCGTGAGGCCCGGTCGACGTTACCTCGACGTACTCGCAGTACCAGCCGTGGTGCGGGCCCCACCCGTCGGAGGTCAAGTTGAGGCGGCACAGCGGGCCGAGCCCGCACGGCCCGAGCCCGCTGAAGACGTCTAAATTGGCCCGCTCGAAGTAGTCGTGGGCCGGGCCCATAAGCCCGCCCCACGCCACCAGGTCCGGGACCGACACTTCCCGGCCAGAAGCGTCGGCAAGAGTGAGGCCGACGATGGCGTCGGTGCCCGCTTTGATGACAGAGCCGGTGCGCACGTACACCGTGTAAACGCACCGGCAATCGTCATCATCCTAGGACAAAACAGGTGTTAGTTAGAAAGAAATTTCATGTGTGAATAGCTTCATATCGAATAATTAATAAAAAAAATAAAAAATTAATATACTTAGGTTTGACCTAAACCGCTGAATGATAAGTAACTATTCTAATAGTTTGTTGAAGAAACAAAGATTTATCAAATTGGTCATTTCAGATGCACTTTCTAGTTTATTTTATTGTGTGGTGCTTTAAAATTCGTGCACTGAATGAACGAGCGTGAAGAGGCAGTGAGTGCATTTATGAGAATACCTATATATGCTAGAGAAATTTTTATTCATCCCACGCATTGCCCAAAAAAGAAAAAAGAAGAAAGTTGTTAGATATTTTTCGTTAAAGTAGTACAATCAAAATCATATTTATTGTTTATATAATTGTAAATCAAATCCTTCTTACATAAGGGACACCTTAATTATATGATTTTTCTTTTTTTAATCTAAAAATGAGAGAAAACAAAGGAAAATTTAATAAATAAATAACAAAGAAATGAAATGGTACATAGATCAAAACAATATATTAGTATATCAAAAGCAAAATAGTAATAAAAGGAGAATTAAGGGAGAATGTTGAAGGGCCCATTAATAAACTTACAGCAATGGTGAGAAAGGGGAGGAGGAGAGTGATAAGGAGGAGAAGGAAGGGGAAGTGGCGAGCCATTGTTAAATGTCTTTTTCTTTTTTTTTTTGCCTTAATTTGTACGATTTATTTGCTCTCTCAGATCGCATGCATTTTAATATACTTGGGGGGAAAGAGCGGGTCTTCTTCGGCCTGTTTCAATGATTTCTGTATGGATTCATCAACACGTGTATCTATCTCCGTGTGCAGGATCAGATAAAATTATAACTATATATAGATAAAATTTATATGTGTATGATGGATATCACGTGAATCAAATTAAAGAATTTTTTGGCACGGAAAAAGTTTAGAACCGTTTTTAATATTGACATTTTAATAGGGTACGGTTTAGAATTAATATAATTTTTAAATCTTTATTTTTAATAATTACGTATTAGATTGCAATATGTATAAAAGCTCTTACACTACAATTTTTTTTTCTTAGGAAAAAAAAAATGATACAGCTAGAAATTAGTACCTATATTACCTGATTAAGAGTCAATGCAAATTAATTAATTTACTCACCACGCGATATTTCGTAACTCCCCTTTGGAAATTAAGCTCCCACAAGGTTCACAATAAAACAACCATGGCATCATGTTGTATTTTCTTTTCCTTACAGAAAAGTTGAACATTAAAAAAGAACTGCACTAATCCCAAAGCACTACTCGCTATCAGTTTTGCTTGTTTGTAATATCATTTTTATAGTCATTGATCTGTAATTCCCTCGGAATGATCTTTTAAGTAATATAATATTATAGTCATTCTCAAGCTCCATCAATTTCATCGTATATTTATCAACTTTTTTTTTCTTTATTAGTTAGAAACTTAGCAATGTTATTATTTATCTTATCTCTATTACGGATGCGACCAAATGTGTTAAAATAATAATACCTACGTACTCGTTCAGGGTGCTTCTTAATTAATTATGCTTTTGCAATGATGGTAATTAGCACACCAGGGAGACATCAATAATGTAAATGCATGAAAACACCCAACATATTGTTTGTTGCTAATGCATCTAAATATTTGATACTAAACTCTCCAAATGAGTCGCAATACAAATACTAGTGCGTGTATCATTTTTTTGTGTGTTTTTTTTTCTTTTGGCTGCTTACCTAATAATAATAATAATAATAATAGTAAACTCTGTTGCTCTCGAACCTGGACGAACCGCACAGTTCTCTGTGTTTATTATAATAATTAATTAAGTGATTAGTGATGATTCAAATTAGACTCGAGCCAACCTGGTCCAATCCGGTTGGGTTCCGTGCCGCACAAGTCCGAACCAACCAGAAGGGCCCACTAAAGGCCCGAGTAGCAAAACGACACGAAATTCGCGGCCCAAAACGGCCCACGGGACCATCCACGTGTCAACCTCTCGCCGCGCTTGCGCTACGCTACGCTACGCTACGCTCCCTCTCCGCGTGGCCCCTCGCCGAAGCGCCATTCGATCGATCCTCCCCGTCCCTCCCCCCACTCTCCTCATTTAAAACTTCGACTCGCCCCCTAACAACACCCTTTCCCCTTCTCTTCCTTCCTCTAGAAGCCACTCCCTCTCTCTACCCCCGCTCCTCCTCCTCCTCCGCCCTCTTCGTCGTCTCCAAAACCCTAATCGCTCGATGAGCTCCTCCCCCTCCCCCTCCTTCGCCATGGACGCCCAAAACCGCGCCCACGACCTCGCCGCGTCCATCCTCTCCGCCGCGTCGCCTCCCCAGATCGCCGCCGCGCTCTCCGACGCCGCCGCGTTCCTCCGACGCCACGCCGCCGACCAGTCCCGCCCCTTCTTCTCCATCGCCTTCCCCTCCCTCCTGTGTCGCCTCTTCGGCTTCGACTCCCCTTCGTCGTCGTCGTCGTCGTCGTCGTCGTCCTCGTGGCTCGACCTCGCCGCCACCGACCCCGAGCTCTCCTCGCGCCTCTTCGCGCTCCTCTCCCCCTCCGGGATCCTCCTCTCCTCCATCGCCGCCGCGGATCGCCACGACCTCGTCAAGTACGTGTTCCCCTCCGAGCGCCTCCCGGAGTGGATGCGCTTCGCGCTGCGGAGCCCCGCCGCGCCCTCCACCCTCGCCGAGCTCTCCCCTCTCTTCGCCGGGAGGGTTAAGGAGGACAGGATCCAGGACTCGTACCAGCTCCAGCTGAGCGTCTTCGAGTACTACATCTTCTGGTTCGCGTACTACCCCGTGTGCAAGGGCGATTCCGAGGCCTCCGTTTCCGGCGTCGTCGTTCATAAGAAGCGCCGGTTCCGGCTCGAGAACTGGACGTCGTCGCTCCCGGTGCTGTCGACCACGGGGCGCCAACCGGGGCAGAAGCTGGAGTGCAGCTTGTACCTCCGATTGCTCTACGCGTATCTCCGCGCCTTCGTTCCCAAATCCGGAGTGGGCTCGTACCAGCCGTATCGCAGCTCGCTTCTCCATTACTCGCCAAATGAGGAGGAGGACACTTTCTTCCAGGCCGAGTTCTTGGTGCACACTTTCGTGCACTTCTGGATGGTCGACAACGACTTCTCGCCGCTGCCCGTCCAAGTTTGCCGCTCTTTCGGTCTGAACCTTTCCTATAGATCGGTTTTGGGGGAGACCCCTCCAACTCCTGGCCTCGGGGATGTACTCAATTTATTCGTGAAGTACTTGAACTGTGGCTCGAGTTCGGCAGCAGAAGGGAACGAGCAGATGGTGTATGCTAAAAGTCCTGTGTGGAGAAGTTTGGTGTTGGGGGATATTGTTCGGTCGAGATCTACTGTTGAGTGTAGTGTTGGTTCTTGGAATGCTGTAATTCAGAGGCCCTTGTATAGGTTCATATTGAGGACTTTCCTCTTCTGCCCGATGGGTGCTTCGATCAAGAATGCTACACAAGTTTTCTCTTTGTGGGTAACATATATGGAGCCGTGGAAGACTAGTGAAGAAGAACTCGTTGAGTATGACAAACCGATGGCAGTTCAGAATCAAGAGAAAGGAGACGTTGGTCGGGGCACGCGACAAATGGAATCTGCATACACAACTTCCTGGCAGAGTTATGTGTTATCTAATTATCTCTTCTACAGCTCAATGGTAGTGCATTTTCTCGGCTTTGCACATAAGTTTCTCCATACGAATGTGGAGTCGGTGATTCAGATGGTAATAAAGGTTAGTCTTGCGCGTAGTTTCATATCTACAAATTCCTGTCAAAGACTTGACTGTTTGTTGAATTATGTTTTGTGGCCATTTGTTGCTTTTATCTCCGCTTTTAATCATTTTCCCAAACAATGTAGGTGCAGAGAGAGAGAGAGAGAGAGAGAGAGAGAGAGAGAGAGAGAGAGTTAAATTAGATATTGTGAAGGCTAATAAGAGAATAGTTGTACATGTTTAAAGACTAGCCGTCATTGCTGTCATTATTATCTAGATACTAGTAATTAGTTGTCTGAGCAAAATCAGGTAAGAAATAGGTTTGTGTAAAAATCTATCGCACTACTTTCTAGGTAGAGTTATTTTTCTATTTCAATCTCAGTCAAAGCAGGACTCAAGGAGCGACGTCAAAGCGTATTTTACTTTATATGGAAGTTATTTACCCATTGTATCAGACTAGTGTCAAGCCAGGCGCGAATTCTATTAACAGTTCAAGGCACAGGAATAGACCAGGTGAATGGTAAAGATGACTGTGAATTGTATGATCTTATGACCATGGGGTTCCAACAATCCCTTGGACCCTTTATATAGAGAGTTGAACTTTTTTTGGCGATTTGGGTAGGATCGCATAAGATAATGTAGAATTGTGTAGAATCATATCATGCCAAAAATGTTATTGAGAAGGTATTTGATTTTACTCTTGTGATACGCAACATTCAGATGTCCAAGATTGCCAGCATCTTAAACATATTTTCAGTAGAAACATTGGGTTGTTATGTTACTTACGTATTCATATTATTATTTTTTTCTTTGAGATTTACAAAATGATGTTCGATGATTGAAGTACTAATCACTGTTTTGGATGTATGATTATTTGCAGTGCCCTTTTTGGGTAGTTAGCAAACTATTGCTTTTTGGTACTTGCTCAATGATAATTTCTGTCTGAGTTAAATAGGTTTTTGTTCAGGAAATATGTTTCTTTGTATTGCATTTCAATGTTATCTGCTTTTTCTTTGTATTGTATTACTGGCATAGTGACCAAAATCAACTAAAGCAGCCTGATAAACTGAATAGTCTTATTGGTTTGGTGTGCCTGCCAAATGGCACATTTTAAAGATACTGTTGTTTGAAAATGAAGATGTCCCGACTTTTGTGATCAATTAAAGCTTTGGGCCTAGTGGCAACAGCTGTCTTGCAAAAGTTGCTTGTGAAACTTTCCCTCTGCTACTTGTCACTAAGATCATATAGCACTATTTTTTATCCTTTGGGTTTTTTCTACATCTGTTATGTGTGTTTTCCCTAAATAATAGCAGCTCTCAAAAATTTTGTATGCCACATATGACGGAGGAGAATATATCTTTTTTGCTGCCTAGTTTCATCTACCTTCCCACCTTCCATGTTGCTAGTTAATTGTCAGATCGTATGCTTAACACACAATTCTGACTTGAGGATTCCACTATAGCATGCGCCCAGCAATGTGGGGAGAACAAACGAGATATTTGACAAAACTGTTTAACTAGCAAATTTTGAGCAGTATGTTTGAATAACTTAGGTCATTAATTGATTGAGAAATTAATGCTATGCTAAATTTTGTGATTAATTAAGATTGATTGGATTATACTGCAGTTATACTAAATATGCAACTATAATTCTTTCCTTTCCCTTGTAGGTGCTAAGCGTTTTGACTTCATCAAGGGAGCTGCTAGATCTCCTTCACAGAGTTGATGCTGCTTATCATTCTAAACCATCTGGGCCGTCTTATGCAGTTGATGATGCATATAAGTATATACCGTCAATCCATGAACAGTTGCAGGTACTAAATGTCTCTTTGGGATGAAAGTTTTTCTTCTTATATGTATCTTAGGGTGGTACAAATTGTGTGTTCTAATTTTTACAAATTCCTACCACTGGATGAAAGAATTCTTTTACCCTATTTCTGTAGGAAAACTCCACTTTAGCTAATGTGTCTCTATTTGTTAGGACTGGGAGGATGGTCTGTGTGAAAGTGATGCAGATGGGTCTTTCTTGCATGAGCGTTGCAACTTTGATTTGAGACTCTTCAGTGATGGCGAGGATGGGGCTCATAACTTACTTCAGGTATGTCTCTTCCAATGAAATCAGTATCAATGGCTTGAGGTCCACGCCAGCACTACTTTCAACTTAAAACTTTTGCTCTAGGTAATTGGTTAGAATTTAAAGTTTCAACTTAATGTGAATCACAAACAATGGAGTACAAACTAACTGACAAATTGTGCAAAAAAATTAGCTGTTGTACAGACGTGCTGTTACTGCTTATGTTTTTACTAACTTGTTCTACAGTTTTGAGCATTGGTTCTGATGAGTTTGGTATTGAATTTCATGTTGGTGTTGTTTCATGTTTACATTCGATTCGACCAGGGACCTAGTCTCATATGTATGCAAGCTCATCAATGTTACATGCATGTGTATGCGCTTTATTCCATATCTCATGCTTTTTTAATATTTGCCTCCGCATTACTTTTTACTAAATGAGATTTGCTGATGAGATTCTGTACCATTTTAAGCCGACTAATTTTTCTTACGGCTTTATGCGGTGATTCATGCAGAATTCCTGAACTATGTTAACTCTGATTGCTTGTTTCCACAGCTGTTCTTGCTGCGTGCAGAGCATGAAGTCAAACTTTTCTCTGGTGACGTGTCGAGTAACCTCCGCGCCCTTGATTCAATCAGGTCCCAGATGAAAATACTTTTCGGGGCCCATATCCAGAAGTCCCACTTCAGTTCTGATTCACTAGTCTCATCTCACGACCAACATCAGAGCCGTGGTGAGGTGTTCACACCTAAACACCCAGGGGCCGGGAGACGCACATGGGCTGATGTAAAGTACAAAGGTGACTGGATGAAGAGGCCCATCTCCGACACTGAAGTGGCATGGCTTGCGAGGCTTTTGATCAGGTTATCAGATTGGTTGAATGAAATTCTCGGCCTTGACCGTAATGATGAGAGAGAATCCGAGAGTGCTGGGCCAACCTACATAGAGGTTGGTCAAGATACTGTGCGCACTGTTGGTGGGCCAAAAGAGGCCCTCGGCATGGTCGTGGGCCTTACTATCTCATGGGCCGTGTTGTTGGGCCATGCGGTGCTGAGGTTCATGAGGGTGCACAAGATGAAGGTTAACCTGAGGGTGCTTGCATCAAAGAAATTCATGATGGTTCTCGTATTGTACGCTGTAGTTTCGGTGTTGAAGAGGGCCGCTTTTGGTGCATTCGCAATCTCCGGCATTATGTGATTTTGCTCGCTCGGCCTCACATTTTAAACGGGGTAAATCACTTTTTACTGCTGTCGAAGTTTTACTTCGGCCTCGCATTTTAAACTGGGTAAATCACTTTTTACTGCCGTCAAAGTTTTGCATCTGTGTATAGCAACTAATTGTCTTACTTTCACATATCACAGAATTCTTTTACTTATCACAGAATCCTAATGCATAAAATTTACCAAAGTTTTTCTCCTCCTCTTTTGCTTGGGAATTTTTTTTATTTAATTTTTTAGGTCAACAAATTAGTGATTTTCGAATCAAATGGTTCTTTCAATAAGACATTGAAATATGTATTCTTTTGTTCCTGATTATACCATTTATATGTTATTCAAGTGCAATTGTTTGATAGAACCGGGTGGGCTTTTCTTTTGTTAAGGACCCATTAGGACAGTGAGGATAACTAGTTATTATAACTAGTTATTCAAGTGCAATTGTTAGTGCATGTACGACGATAACTAACTAGTTATTATAAGCTTACAGTAAGGAGATAACTACTTATGGACAACACCAGATTGCGACAAGTAGAGAAATGCCACCAGTTGATAAGCTTAATGTGAGGTACAAGATTATTCTATAGAAGCCCTTCATTTGATTAATTGCACGATATATCATCCGGGAGGCCAAAAGGATTGTACCAGCACTTTTTGGAAGCACGAAAATTACCTAAATACCATTAATTTAGCATTCACATCAAAGTTAGGTTGATTGTGTGAGTCGGAGGCTTTCACGGAGACTCTCTCTCCGAGAAAAATCATGTGGATACAAATCAAGTACCTAATACTTTTGTTCACGGCATTTAAAGCTATACCTGCTCTGGCACTAGTGTCCCCTGATGTTCATCAATGTTATCTTGCAACAATAATTTGAGAGGTTGGTTTCTCTCAAAAAATAATTTGAGAGGTTGGTAAAGCATGCTTTTCTCTTGCTGTCCAATGTAACTCGGTGATTTGACATGTAAATAATCAAGTTTAGCTATAGTTTGTTGTTCAAGTACCACTAGAACCATCTCTTTTATCTAATATAAGAAAAAAGAGTACGTAGCATTGTCTAATTACATGCTTAAACTTTTGGAAACAAGAATTTCTTAAATGAGCTCTAACTAACGATTGCATTTGGTGGTCGTAATTAGTTGTATTGAAGAGGATTAATTGAAGAAGATTTAAGTAGTCCGCCATTGTTTTACCTACAACTTTTTATTGCACTATTATGTAGTTGATATGTAGCCGGATATATGGATAAATTAATGGACCCAAGGGCCACATTATTGTCATTTTGGTTTAGAACCAAACTTGTCCCTCTCCTCCTTGGGATTTTGCTAAACTATATAGTGGATTTGTATATATATTCCACAACGAGACAATTGTTGTCCCCTTCAACTACGGTGATTATTTTTGTTGATGGAACAACAACTACTGGCATAATCCGGGTACGACACGTGGCAAATATCTGCATAAATGTGACTTTCACTTCTCTTATTGATATGTAATGATGATGCTTAATTCCTCGTATTTGTAGTTTAAATCACCTTAAACCACCTTTTATTGGCTAGCATGTCGAAGGAGGCTGTTTTCTATTAGAACTATTCTTTTAGTTGCATGGTATTTATTAAAGCAGTCATAAAACCAGTTTAGATCTTTATATCAATAGTTATTTAATGTCATAATATTTTTTAAAATTTCTAATTTTTCTCTTTCTTTTTTTTTTTGACATCTTTCTTGTTAGTTCATAATACCAGATACAGCTCACCAGATATTCTGTAATATCACAATAAGACTATTTCTTGATTATTTTTTATCATAGTGTCGAATCCTAATCCAACCAGGCATGAGATGAAGTTGAGCTCCATGATTAATCGACGCGCCTGTGGTCCGCATGCAATATGGTGGACCAGGATGAGGCAAAAAATTCTTGTGACTTGGAGTGCTTAGCTTCAGATATTTTTTTTCTTTTTATAATTCTTTTCTCTTATCAATTGATCAGGTTGCGGGGGTTAACAGCCTTAATTGCTTCAAGAACAGTATAATACCATGTGACCGCAATTAATCCAACTTTTAGTCACCCTTTAATCACTTTTTCATTTTTCTGGTGCTTTTTCCTCTTCTTTATTTCACCTTCTCTCTTTTGTGAATTGTTTCTCTTTCTCTCATTTTCGCTCCTCTTTGTTTCTTTTCTCTCATATGATGATTATCTCTCCCTTTCCTTCTCCTAATGGGCTGAAAGGATCGATTGTCCTACCACCTATGCCCCCTATATTTTTCTTAGTTTTCACTTTTCACTAAACACTATATCAAAATCCTGATATATTATTTTTATGTTGTTAAAATTTATTTATATTACCGGTCCCAATGGTCACCCCACATGGGGAGACGGTCTTTTATATAGCAGTAGGAGAAAGTCTATTGTGTCACACTTGCACCACACCATCAGTAACAAGCCAATCATATCTCTTATTTTGAAAGAAAAGCACATTAAAAATATTTTTCTATTAATCATGATGAGACGTATCAATCCAAGAGAGACAATCTCATTCGTTGGAAACACCACGTCAGTAATATAACTGATGCATTTTAAAAATTTTCATAGCAGTAGAATCATAGTATAATATCTCAAGTCAATCAAATCTCTTTTTTTTTTGATAAATAAGTATAATAATATTTTTACAATGGGATGAGTGAATCTCACAAACAAATTTGATTCGTTAGAGACAGATGATACAGTGCCACGGCCATATTTTAGAATTTTTCGTACACAGAGATCTTTTTTGTGACTGCAAAAAATATTCTTCTTTTATATATATATATATGTATTTATTAATTTTCTCTGCGGCACCTACTGTTTAATGCTGCAACGGTCCCCAACCGTCCAATAAAACCGTGGGTGGGGCGTGTACTGTAACTACTGTTGCGTTCAATCACCTTTGCCTTTGGTGGGTGCGGCGTTGTTTTCTTTCGATCGACGAGATTATCTCTTTTGTGTGGCATCTCTATTGCATGCTAATCACACAATATATGTAATAGTTTCTATCAATATTATATCAAATATCCAATTTATTCCGAAATGCATGTGACGTTACTTATCTTATATAGCATTTTTTTTCTCCCCTGGCTTTCGAAACAAACCAAAAAATTTAACTTAAAAAGATAATTTTATTTTAAATTTAATAATATTGATGAAGACTCCAATCAAGCAATTAGCTGCAAACAATTTGTTTTTTTTTTTCCAATTTATTTATTTGTTTTTGTTTTCTTGCATGTAACGTAGTTACATGGAACAATCGCGGAGGAAGTTGATAGTTCCTGAGTGCTTGTGCATATTATGGTATGTAGGGTGGGAATTTCGGAATTTCGGAATCTCCAGATCGCTACTTACGAACAAGTCGGCTTTGGCTGATATTGAACGTGAGAGGATATGCTTCCCTTGTTTATAGGACCACAAGCACCCCCTAACGTCTATGGAGCCCATAATTAATTTGTTTTTTTACTTCGTCCCTTGTTGTGTACTAGAGCCCCTCTACTCAGTTATGAACTCCCTATATAGAGTACGATTAACCAGTTATATATATATGATGCATGCTTTCAATTTTTTAACTCTTGGATTAATTTTTTAATTATTTCTAGACCTTGGATTAATATTATTTGCTAATAGAGAACACTAAACCTTAGAGGAAACTACTATCATTCCAATTCTATAATTCAATTGACTAAGGGCTAAAAAGTCGGATGCACTAACTCCTTTATACTTCCGGAATCGTAGTAGCTCTATACATACATATATATATATATATATATATATATATATATATATATATATATATATATATATATATATATATATATATATATAGAGTCCGGCTACTATGCTATCAATAGCATCAATCACTTGGTGCTACCAAGTTTTCTGCCGTTAGATCTATCCCTTTGACTATTTTCACCCGTTAGATCATACTATTCAACCAACCACCCACTCAACCCTAGGGGACCCACATCATCCTAACTACATATCCCTTAATCTAATGGCCGAAAACCTAATAGCACAAATGACTTGGTGCTATTAATAGTATAGTAGCCTAGTTCTATATATATATATATATATATATATATATATATATATATATATATATATATATATATATAGAATGAGGCTACTATACTATCTATAGTACCGGAGCTCCGGTACTATAGTTGCTTTTTCGATCTTAGGGTGTTCAAATCAACGATCTACACCGTTGAAACTGATCTAGGGTATGTGAAGTTCTTAGGAATAAAATTTTAGTTTTTTTCGATATCGTTTACTTAGTAAATAAATCATGCCAAAATGAACGGTAAAAATTGAATAATCCTTAAAATTTGAGTATAGGAGTTTCGAATTCAAGATCAAGAATGTTGACCTTCATCTATATAGTTTAAAGTATTTTCTATCAAAATTTGAATAAATTTAGATTCTTCTCCACCGTTAAACTACAAACTCGCCATAATAACCATTGAAATTTGACAATTTTGAAACGGTTTGATTACAAAGTAAACTATGTCGAAAAATTATAAAATTTTATTCCTAAGAACTTTAAATATTCTAGATCAGTTTCAATGGTGTGGATCGTTAATTTGAACACCCTAAGATCGAAAAAGCTACTATAGTACCGGAGCCCCGGTACTATAGATAGTATAGGAGACTAGCTCTATATATATATATATATATATATATATATATATATATAGAGAGAGAGAGAGAGAGAGAGAGAGGAGCTAGAATACGATTGATAGTATGAAAATAGTATTTACTGTCAATTTGTTGACCATTGGATGTCTAAATCTTAGTGAGGGTTTGTGAAATAGTAATAATCTAAAGGTAGAAAAATGAATACTAAACATTATTCGTATATTAATTATCAATAGTATACTAGATGAACTATATATATATGGATGAGAAAATATAAATTCATTTTAATTTCCAAGTCCTTTTATAAGAGCCCTCTATTGCCTCCTATCCTGGTGAAAATTATTTAAATCAAAATCATACGGTTTGAAAATTACGTAAATCACAACGGTAAGATTTTAAAATCTATTACGTAGGTATCAAATATTTCAAAAACTCAATGGTCAATAAACAAAAAAGTTAGATGTTAAAATCTATATAAATCTTTGAAATTTTCCAAACTATATTTACTAAATTATATTTTTTTATTTTAATATTTTTATTATACATCGGGTACAGGCAATAATTCGTCCTCTCTCTCTCTCTCTCTCTCTCTCTCTCTCTCTCTGGGTCCAAGGGACAAATCATGTACAATCGTAGGGAAATATGCATCAAAAGCATACAAGTATCTAACCATTGTGGGTAAAATTAAGAGGCATATGATGAGCTTCTTTCCAACAAAGAAAAAAGAAAAAAATGGAAAAGTAATGATGATCTTAGAGTGCACCATTCATTCTCCTCTCATGAAAAAAAAAAAAAAAAAAGGAAAAAGGTTCAACATGAGGCTTTATTCTTTGCTTCTGTTTGGCCCTTGTCTAACTTTCTTTTTGATAGCTATTTAGGTCCAGGTCAAGCAAAAACAATTCATCTTTCCTTTTTTTTTTTTTACTTTTTCTTTTTTGGTTTTTGTTATGTAGCTACACACACACACACACACACACACACACTCACTCTTTATTAATAAACCATTTTAGTGTTGTACCCATAGATCACAATTATGTATGTGTACGGACAAAGAGTGAAAGAGGTTCAAGTGCATCCTTCATAAAATATTACGAGGTAAAATTGGGAGCCACTCAATGTTGTGTTTTATTTTTATCATATAAATGGTGGGTAATAAGTTGCTTTATTCTTCATTTTACATCCCAAAATACTTCGGGGGAAAAGAAAAACTTACATTCGAGTCACGAAAATGTGCACAAAAGATGCAGAGTTTAATAGTTTAAGCTTTTAAAGAAAGGGCAATTGCTTATATACTCCTGAAAAGTTTCCGACTTTCTGATTTACTCCTCTGAGAAGGTTAATATTGAAAATATATTTTTTTACGTTCCAACATATTTTAAATATATTTCTAGAGTTAAATTCTGTTAATGAACTGTTAGCAATAGCTGTTATCTCTCTAAAATTATTATTTATCCTTTCAAATATACTCTTCTACCATTACCGATCTTTCTTATTTGCCCTTAGGTTAGGGGCACAAAAAGTATTTTGATTTTTGGTCTCTTCAAATATACCCTTCTGCCATCACCAACATTTCTTATTTGCCCTTAAGTTAAGGGCAAAAGATGTATTTTGATTTTTTTAAATTATGGTAGATATTTAACTCACGTTTAACCCAAGTTAACTTAACGGGCGGTAACTGTAGGGGTATTTTTGAATAACGGATGAACATATGAGAGGTATATCGGAAAGAAAAAAAAAGAAGTAGAAATAAATAAAATATTTTCGAAATTTTGAGGAGTACATAGGCAATTATCTTTTTAAAGAATCAGTTACCTCGCATAATATAAAATAATATAAAAGAAGGTTCTTAGTTCAGATTTCACTAGTCTCATAATTTTCTTAAGTTTTTCGAGAATTTATGTCGTAAGTATATTTCACCAAATAGTTTGCTGAGAAGAAAATTCACCAACCATCTTTTTATATTTTTTTTTTTAAAAAAAAAACATCCTCTTCTTCGCCTAAGAAAAAGATCTAGTGTGTACCTTTACTTTACTAGACACCAAACAACTACTAATTAAATGCTTATTTTTAGGGTAAATGACACACACTATGACATATTCATGAGCAAGAAATTACAAATTAAAAATTAATTATACCTGGTCCCATTAAGTTTTCAATATCATTTATTTCCCAATTGGCCCCCATCATAAAATTCTACAAACACATCCACATCATCTACTCACCGGGATTTCGATCTTTTGCTTTCATTTATCATGCATCGATCTTTGTCCTTGTTTCGCACTTGCATATTTATACGAGACTATGCTTAATATATATTTGCCACAAGTAACATAATTAATCTTATTATTGCTTACCTACCTAACCTGTACAAAATAGTTTTGGTCCATTAAATGTCGTGCTCGTCTTGCTATCTTTTTTGGATTTTTTTTTTTTTCACTAGCTCTTATTTTCCACAAAATTATCAAATTTTTTTTTGTTATTACCATTTTTTGGTAAATTTGCATATTTCCTCTGTAGTTTGTAGTTAGCATTCGATAAAAATATAAGAATATAAATATAATTTCTCTTAATTACAACCTTTATATTCTAAAATCTTAAGCTGACAGAGAACGGTGTTTTAAATATTTTTATATTTAACAATTCCTCTCACGTCTGGACTCGAGATTTTTTGTAGGCCCATGACGTGGACTTGAATTAAATAGGAGAAAATTAATAATATTAGGAGTCTGACGTGACTCGAACTCAGGACATCCTGTTCTGATACCGTGTTAAATGATACGAAACAATTATTGTACTCTAAAAGCTTAAGCTTAGAAGCTATACTCTAAAAGCTTAAGCTTAATTAGAAGTTTTTAGAGTACAACGGTTGTTTCACATATTTGTTTCTCTATTTTGACTGGTGTTAGTTGACCGTTTATAATTGATCTTTTATCTATTTTTCAAATGTTACAATATTTTTTCATGCTTATTATTTGCATGAAAATATGCTAGAGAGATGAAACATATTCTCACTCTCAATAATATATAGATGACTAAAAGTACGAGGGTTAAGTTTACTACCTGATGACGTTAAAAGGATACGTAAGTTGATATTGACACTGGAGTAAGTATTAAATAACTTTTAAATATACAGGAATATATAAATTTGTCTTTTTCTTTTAACCTTTCGATGCGTCAATTGTACGGTAATAAAGCTTGTATGCAAATAATTTACGTGGTCCTTCTTTTATTTTTAGAAGATTAGCATTGCAACAAAATGTTAATTCCCAATGCATAATACCTTTATCATGACCATGCGAAATAAAAATCTACGTAAAAGCGAAAAGAAAAAGAAAAAGAAAAAGAAAAATCCATCTCTTTATATTACCATTCCATTCCAGCTCCAAAACCATAATTTATCACCCAAAACAAACTTTTTTTTTCTAAAAAAAAAGAAAGAGAAACCAGAATAAACTATTAGTCAATCGCACACTACCACGTAAAATACAGTAAATATTAATTAAACAGTATTAGTTGTGCGTAAAGTGCATGGAAGAGGCCGAGTAAGCAAGGAAGGGATCTTTTTGGGCACACCAGCGTCGCAGCGATTCCTCTGGAAGCTAATTTTTGAGCTCTTTTGCCACAAAAGCAGTGTCGTTATCCCCACAAGTAAGGCTCCTCGATCCGAAACTCGACGCCGTCGTCGTCGATGTCGATGTCGACGTCCTCCGCCGCGGCCACGGCGGCGGTCACCCACGGCGAATTGAAGCCGAACCCGTCTCGCAAGTCGAGGAGGAGGTCCGGCAGGGCGAAGAGCGCGGCGTCGTCATCGGCGGCGGCGGCGGCGGGCCGGTCAACGGGCCGGAGAATGTCGTCATGGGCCGGGCCGGGGCCCACGCTCTCCCGGCCCATTGGGCCGAGAGTATCGGCGGCGGCGGCGGCTGCGGCGGCTGCGGCGGCGGCGGCGGCCTGAATGTCTTTAGGAGACGCGGTTACGGGCCGGGGGAGGTCGTGGGCGATGTCGGGGAAATTGAGGTGGGCCGACGGGCCCTTAATTGCCAAGGCGGCGACGTCGTGGGCCCGGGCCGCCATTTCGGCGGTCGGAAACGTGCCCAGCCATATCCGGGACTTCTTCCGCGGCTCGCGGATTTCGGACACCCACTTCCCCCAGCTCCGCATCCGGACGCCCCGGTAGACCGGGTGCTTCCCCTCGCTGCTCCGCTTCCTGGGCTCCGGCGATCCCCCGCCGGGCTGGGCCGGTGGTAGCCTTTTGGCCCGGCTCTTCTTTGCGCCCTTCTTTTGACTTTTGGACTCCGGTAATAATAACTGGGCTAGATCCTGCGACACATTATTAGGAGAAGCAGGTACCGACGACGACGACGACGACGACGACGACGACGAAGAAGAGGTTGTGGTCTCTTCCATTTTAGAGGGAAGCGAACGTGCAGGTGGTTGCATAGAATGGTAAGGTATGGGGTTTTATTAATGCTCACATAATGTTATAGAGAGAGAGAGAGAGAGAGAGAGAAAAAGAGAGGGTGTGTGTTTGTGTGTAATGTGTGTGTGGAAACAAACAATAAAAGAGGGGAGGGGGGGGCCATATGAAAAGGGTGGGGGCAGTTGGCTTGTTACTCAAGGCTTCTGTGAATGGCTTCATATTGACACTCTTGTTCTTCTTTAAAGATAACCTTTTTTTGTTTTTTTTGTTTTTTAGGGTAAAGAAACTGTGCACAGGAGTTGTAGGATTAGGTTTGCATAATTTGATAATTAAAGGCTTGTTTGTTTGCTACGATGTCGGAATAACTAAGTTATCCAATAATAATTTATTCGGTACTACTAGAAATAAAGAGTTTGATTTTTATCTGTAATTTCGAAGGATAATTTATTTCACCTAAAAATGAGTTTATCTTATTCTGAAAAAGCTGACTTAAAATAAAAGATGATATTTTATTTTGGGTATTTGTAAAATTTTTTGAATAAGATGCTCATGCATCTCAATATGGCCTAAATGTGTGGCCATTTTGGGTCTAATCTAATATCTACCTCACTATTGCGCGCATTGATTCATTAATGTTTAGTAGTTGAGACATTTATAAACCAAGTCAAATTGGATATTGATTGCAAAAGTATAAATAAAAGGGTAACCTCATTAATTTACTGTAAATTATGTAAAATGCTTATGAGGCTGTGCATTATAATTATGTTACTTTGCCAACAATGTTTAAGCGCAGTCAATAATTTAATTGCTAGATGCTTACATACATTATACATACTCATACTTGTTTTTACAATATATATTTGGGAGATAAATAAGCTATTTGTAATAATATATTAATTTGGTTAGGGATGCAGAACCATACCAGATCTACCCAACAGATAAAAAATATTCTAATATGTAAACCAATAATTGGGACAAAAATTTGAGCGGTAGTTCCCAATGGCGCCTTTTTAGGAAGACTCCGATTAGCTGTCATATGTTAGTTTTATACATATTTTAAAAAAAATTAAAATACTTCTTTTATCCTTAACTTAAGAATAAATAAAAAATATTGGTAATGGTAGAAGAATATATTTGAAAAGACTAAAAATTAAAATACTTCTTGTGCCCCTAACTTAAGAGCAAATAAGAAAAGCCGGTGATGATAGAAGGGTATATTTGAAAGGATAAAATAGTAATTTTACAGAGATAACAGTTATTGCTAACAGTTCATTAATAAAATTTAACTCTAAAGATATATTTAAAATAGATTGAAACGTAAAAAAATGTAATTTTCATATTAACCTTCTAAGAGGGGTAAATTAGAAAGTCGAAATTTTTTCAGGAATATATAAGTAATTGCCCCTTCATTATAATTCCCCACGCCTAACACATCGTTAATAATGCATAAAAAAATCCTTTATTTTAGAGACACGAAGCAATTTCCCTTCGATTTACGCGAGAGGGCGTGCTCCATGTGCCATTTGTTGACCTTTCAAACAGTGTTTAATTT
Organism: Puya raimondii; assembly: GCA_016920855.1. Classification (NCBI taxonomy): domain Eukaryota; kingdom Viridiplantae; phylum Streptophyta; class Magnoliopsida; order Poales; family Bromeliaceae; genus Puya; species Puya raimondii. The sequence continues at coordinate 104,838,205 of JABWPP010000050.1, read as the reverse complement.
CCTGTTACTGCAACTGCACAAACTCGTGGAATTATTAATAGTCAACGGCTTCACATGGGCTCTATTATTTTTTTTTCTTGATAAATACTACTGATACATTAAAAAGTGTAAATTTTATACTTTTTATTCTAAAATTTAAAATTTTTAATATTTTTTTTTGAGAAAAAATGTAGCACGCTATCGCTTCATTCATTCAGGCAATAAATTTAGCTACATAGAGTGAGGCAGCAGGGGCCTCAAAAGAAGAAAAAAATCAAAAGAAAAAAAGATCTACAAAGAAAGGTAAAAGAAAAATAATAAAAGATTAAAAACGATTGCATCGTCAAAACAAATACTCAAAAGGATGGAGATATCACCCAGCTCGACATAGTTCAGTCCATTTCGTTGCCAGTTTTCCAACGCGTTGGGCAGTAAAAGTAGTGTCAGTAGATAGATTTCTAAAAATAACATTATTTCTTTCGCGTCAGATCGTCCACCATATTGCAGCCATCGGTGACGAGAACTTAATACGGAATCTAGGTTAGGGAGTGTAAGATATATACATGGCTCATTTTCTACTTTTTTTTTAAAATTATATAATTTGTACTATTTATTTTTATTTTTCTACTGTTAGATCTCATCAAGGGCACTAATGATTAGTTCTACTGTGAAATATTGTACCTTGCAGGGCCCTTTGAATCTCATCACCTGGCATTTATTTTCCTGCACCAAACAAAATTGGGGCCCTTCCTATGTTTCCTATCATTGTGGTGGCTGCCAACTTGTAATTTGGATCATTCCAGTGTCCTCTTTAATTAAACCCATGTTTAATTGATCGAAATAATATTAATCATATGCATATTTTAATTAAAACTTTTTTATTTCATATTTTGATACAGTAATTGAATAAGAACTATTCCTTCTGCATCTTATATATAGGTGTAAATTTTACATCTCTTTCATTCAAAAATTCACAAATCTTACAGTATGATAAAATAAAAATATGCTATACCACATGAGGACAAATCGAAGTGTATCTTTTTCACTACTCATGCAATGTGGCCTACGAGATGTAGCCTATGCAACCACCAATTCTTTTTTTTTTTTTTTGTACTTGTTACTAATCACACTAATTTGCACCACCAACTTATCTCTTAGCTATGGGACAAAAAAGAAAAATAAATAAATAAATAAATAATTTTCGTACATTGACCACATAATTAGCATCTTAAATAAGATTAACTAAGTGTTTTCATTCTTGTAGAAACGATCAAATAATACTATATACAATTACGTAGCTCTTCTAAATTAATTAATTAATTAATTAATATTTTAGAATATCACATCCAATGGATACGCATCCGTGGCCGTAGGTTGGTAGAGAAGAAGCCGTTTTTAGAAATTTTATGCGGTTGCCTCAATAAATAAAAATATGATAAAATTGTACATGGTTTCGAATTGAATCTTTTATTTTAGTTTTTTTATTGATATTTTTAAAAAATTTAAATATTGTAATTTAAATTATTTTAGTGCTCAATTATTGCGATATTTTGGATGGGTATCGAGAGAGTGAGGCTTTTTGTGCGAAGTATCAGAAATTTAGAAGCACAAGTTTACTATTATAAAAATGAGCTAGGATTAAATATTTTTTAAAAATTAAGTTCTGTTATATTTTAACATCTAATGACTAGAATTCAAATTATTCTAAATTTGACAAATTTTTATTGATTAACGTAAAGTGGAATTAAAACTGCTAGATCGTCATGTAAATTATATCGTGAAATTATACAATTTAGTGTAGATGCTCCATGTACTTTTAGAAGTATTTGAACTTTTCTCCGTAAAATCTATACAAATATATAAATTATATTTATATTTTATAAAAATATATTGGTAATTGATCCATTTGTTTTCTCCCTCCCACTTGTAGTGCTTTGTCCAATGATGTTCTCCTAATAAGCTGCTAAAAAGAAATTACCCACAACAACTATTACTTTAAAAAACCAATTGATGCTCGCTTTAATATCCGTGCTAAGCTTTCGGCTCGGCCGAATAAAAATTGTTTATGAATGGAACCCCAAATTGTCCATCTGAAACTAATACATGACAGTGGATGACAGTGGATCGGAGACTTTTCAACGAGACGCTATTAAAGAGCTTCCCACCAAAGTCTTTTTTTAATAATCAAATGACAAATCTAACTTATATATATTACAATTTGGCGGCAAATACAAAGGTAATACAGCTTCAGCAGCTAAAATATTTTTAAAAAATTATTGTTGTCACCAAAAAAAAAAATTTGTTGATTCATTCACGCGCCTAACGTTGAGCTAAAATATTTTTAGAAGAATTACCAGTTACATGCGTTTTTATCTATCTCCGCTAAGTTGAATATAAAGGTGAAAATACATAAATATATATCGTATTATTTTTAGAAATATTTGAGCACAATTGGATGCTAACACACATCATTAATAATAATAAAATGCATTAAGAAACACGAAGCAATTTCCCTTCGATTTACGCGAGAGGGCGTGCCCCACGTGCCATTTGTTGACCTTCCAAACAGTGTTTAATTTCCAAACTCATGGAATTATTAATAGGCAACGACTTCAAATTGACTCTATCATTTTTCCACCGTAAATACTACTGATGCATTCAAAAAAGAATATAAATTTTATACCAAGACTTTAAGTGCTCATTGGCACAGATCGTATCCACGTACCATGCTATATTGTGCTAATAAAATATCGACATAATACAGTTTTCGTATCGAGAATACGGCTCAAAACCCTCTATTTTTTAAATTGATAAGTAATTTTCTCAACAAAGTTCAAAAAATTTGATAAAAATACATGATAAACAGTTAGAATGTTTTGCTAAAGAAAATAAATATTCCACGCTATTATGTGTCGGGACATATGAATTTTTTGTGACTGACACGTATCGGCACGATTCCGTGCCACGACACTTAAATCCTTATTTTATACCTTTTATTCTAAAATTTTAAATTTTTTTTAATTTTTAATATTTAAAAAAAATAATTTTGACACGATGAGAACTTAATGTGGAATCTAGATTAGGGGGTGTAAGATACATTGCTCTCTTCCTACTTTTTTTTTTTTTTCCTATATCATTTGTACTAATTATTTTTATTTTTGTTTTTGTACTGTTAGATCTCTTCAAGGGCACAAATGATTAGCTCTACTGTGAAATTGTACCTTGCATGGCCCTTTTGTTAGATGGCTCGAATTCTAAAACCACGAGATTTTATAATTCTATTATGTTTTAATTATTCTATTAAGTTAAGTTTAAATTATATCTTATTTAATTGAGATTATTTTTAGTTTTAGTGGATTGTATTCCTAGTCGTATTAGAATTTAGCCACTATTATAAATATACTCTTTATTTTATTGATTTTGGTGCGGCAGATAAGATGAAATATGAGTGTATTTTTTGGAACTAAAATTTTGTAAGAGAGACATATTTTATACACTATTTTGATTATAATGGAGATCTCCGCTACGTTTTTGTCCATGAATGTAAGCCAGTGGTCGAGCCACGTAAATATTGTGTGTTTTATTTTTTTCTCTCTTTCTCGATTTTTTTTTGGTATTTTCACGTCCGACGAATTAGATTTTTTCCGCTTTTATTTTAACACCTTTGAATCTCATTACCTGGCATGTATTTTCCTGCACCAAACAAAACTGGGGCCCTTCCTATGTTTCCTATCATTGTGGCGGCTGCGAACTTGTAATTTGGATCATTCCACGTCCTGGTTAATCAATACATGTTTAATTAATTGATTGAAATAATACTATCAATATTTTAATTAAAACTTTTTTATTTTGTATTTTGATGTAGCAAAAGCAAAATGACAATATTTTTTGAATAAAAACGGCTACTTATATTATACGCCTTATATATAGATGTAAATCTTACATCTCTTCCATTCAAAAATATATAACTCTTTACATTTTAATTTAGTTTAGAACTGTAATAGTGTCGCTCTTAAAAACAAATAAATTAATAAATCCTAGAGAGCTCTCCAATTTGATGCCTTGAATTAACTGTGATAATACTTTTCTAGTAAAGATATATTTTCGAAAGCTATGCTTTATAACTTTTTAACTCTTTACAATTTTTTTTTTTTTGCTCTAAAATATGAAGGCAATTGCATTTAGATAATCAAATCCTAAATTACATATTGCTTAATCTTTTTTCATCTCAATTGTATTAAATTTTATACACACATAGTAACTAAGTATAATTTTTTATATTACAGTGTGGTAAAATAAAATATGCTATACCATATGTGGACAAATTGAAGTATATCTTTTTCACTAGTCACTCAATGTAGCGAACGAGATGTAGCCTATGCAACCACCAATTATTTTATTTGTGCTTGTTATTAATCACACTAATTTGTACCACCATCTTAGCTCTTAGCTATAGGACAAGAATAATAATAATAATAATAATAATAATAATAATAATAATTTTCATACATTGATCACATAATTAGCATCTTAAATAAGATTAACTAACTGTTTTCATTCTTGTAGAAACGATCAAATAATACTATATACAATTATGTAGCTCTTCTAAATTAATTAACTAATTAATTAATATTTTAGAATATCACATCCAATGGATACTGCATCCGTGGCCGTAGGTTGGTGGAGAAGAAGCCGTTTTTAGAAATTTTGTACTGTTGCCTCAATAAATAAAAACATGATAAAATTGTACATGATTTCGAATTGAATCTTTTATTTTTGTTTTTTATTGATATTTTTTAAAATTTTAATTATTTTAATTTAATTTAGTGCTCAATTATTGCGATATTAATAGTCAATATTGGATGGGGATTGAGAGAGCGAGGTTTCTTGTGTGAAGTTTCAGAAATTTAGAAGCACAAGTTTACTATTATAAAATTTGAGCTAGGATTAATTAGATATTTTAAAAAATTTAAATTTTGTTATATTTCAAATTATTTTAAATTTGATAATTTTTAACGATTAACATAAAGTGATATTAAAACTACACGATCGTCAGGTAAATAATATCGTGAAATAATAAACGTCAAGTGTAGATGCACCATTACTAGAAACACCGTGAATATAACGATCTATGTACTTTTAGATGTATTCTAACTTTTCTCTGTAAAATCTATACAAATATGTAAATTATATTTATATTTTATAAGAATATATTAGTAATTGATCCATTTATTTTCGAGAGTGGTACAAACAACATGTTACTCCCTCCCACTTGTAGTGCTTCGTCCAATGATGTTCTCCTCGTATGCTGCTAAAAAAATTAGCTACAACAACTATTACTTAAAATTAAAAAAACCAATTAATACTCGCTTTAATATCTGTGGAAAACTTTTGAATGAAACTTCAAATTGTTCATTTGAGACTACGTGTAAAGAAAAGTAAGAGATAGAAGATTTGAAATTATTTGAATGGTTTCTCTCATTGGTTGAGAGTAATCCTCACTATATTAAATATATAGAGTGTACAAAATATTACAAATGGTATGAAATGCATAAAAGAAAACAATTTGAAATTCTAATTTTTTTTTTTGAGTGGATTGGAATCAATCCTGTATATATTCCATAAGTGATCCTTCACCATATTTGATTCTAATCAGTCTCTTGTTCATCTCCATGAATATTTTCTTTTTGATGAATATCTTCAATTTTCACCATATTTGATTCTAATCAGTCCCTTGATCATCTCCATGAATATTTTCTTTTTGATGAGCATCTTCATTATGTTAAATATAAAAATAGCGACTTCGAGATGACGATGATTCTTACAATCTCAAATAAAATAATTTAGAATTTTATCTTCAAGCAATTTTTGTCATGGCCAGTGTACGCATTTTCAAAGTTTCCGTGGACGTTAATTAAGCTCGTGCAATAAAACAAAGTGCTTTCTCGTGCAGCACGAGGCACTAAAAGACAAAAAAAAAGGGAGGAGAAGAGGTTGTTGATTTGTCTTATTTAACCGAACAGTGAGAGAATATGCATGATTTTAAACTATAATTTAAACAAAAATTAAGATATTCGCCACCTAATAATAATAAAGCACTAATTAATGCTTGTCACGATTTGATTTGGTTTTCTTTTCTTAGAGTCAATAACATCCAAACTACGAATTATAGGATATACAATATTCCGCACAAGGAGAATGTTACACAAGCATTGCAAATTAATGAGTTATTAAGTTTCTAATATTTCAATAAGAAACAGTTTAGAAGCGAAAAGTTTGAGAATATTAAAAAATATATATATGTGAGTTTCGTAAACTCGATTTCGCCGTCCATCTCACCGAAATTAAAAGATCAATTTTTATACGATTGTGAGTAAAAATCTATAAGATGTATAATTTGACGGTTGGCTCATATCAACAAACCCAACCCTCATGAAGCCACGTCTCTCTTAAGTTAGTGGCCAATGAGGGATTGTCACATCCCTAATAAATATTTCGATGTGCTCGATCATTCCACCGTAGACCACTCTGAAATATGTATCAAAAATAAAATTACTATAGTATAATAAATTATTTAAATATTTTATATCATATTTATATTATATCATATTTTATTTTACAATATTAATTACCAAATACTTCATAAACTATATAATATTTTAGATGGTGTATAAAAAAAATTAATACGCACCATATGCAAGCAAAGATTTCTTCTCTCTTTTGAAATTATATGTGCACCTAATTAAGCATTCTATGCATCGGGTGCATAGACTATATGTTCAACATCCTTTAATAGAAATGTTAAAATTATTTCATTAAATATAATTTAAATTATAAGACTCTATAAAAAAATTATATTTACTTTTTTTATATTGGAACATTAGTCATCTAATATAAGTTGCAGGCTATGGAGTATTAATATGTATCAGGTGCATATAATAATTTTTTCTTCTTTAATCAATTTTACCAAGATAAAGACACTCTCACTTATTCTTCAATTGAAAATAAGCCCTTCAACTTCAACTTTTTATTTACAAAAAAATTTATTTATAGAATAGCTATCAAGACTATAAAATTTGATTAAAGTTTTAAATAAATTATTATAATAATTCAACTCTGTAAATGAAAGGTAAGAAAATATTAATTAAAAATGCTAAATTACAGAAAACCCTCTTGTCAATACCCGTTTTTTTACTTTTCCCCCTGTCATTAAAAAACCTACACTTTGCCCCCTTAAAAAATAAAAAATCTTCACTTCGCCCCCCGCCGTCAGTGTTCCGTTAGGGTTCCGTTTATATCTTATTTTTTATACCAAAAATACCCCTGAAACCCTCATCCATGCCGACACATATGCCCTCGGCCGCCGCCTCGCCCTCCGCTGCCGCCTCGCCCTCGCACGAAGTCGGAGTTGGGGTCAAGAGAGGCGTGGGCGAGGGTGCGGGATGCGGGATGAGCAAGATTGGGGAGGAGGAGATGAAGAAGATGAGGGCATTTTGATTATTTTGTCACACCGTACCCCTCTATGAATATTTTTTATTTTTTAAGGGGGCAAAATGTAAATTTTTGAATGACAGGGAGGAAAAGTGAAAAAAATGAATATTGACAGGAATGTTTTATGTAATTTAGCCAATTAAAAAACTTATTTTGTATAATATACATAAGACTATTTTATAGATTTTTTTTTATTTTTTTGATATAATTTTTTCTTTGTAAAATTTTATTAATTATATATATTTTAGTTTTAATTAAAATATTATCTACCCGCTGCGAATCGTGGGCCCTTTACTAGTTTAGATGATTTTATGACTTCCGTATTCAAATAATTAAGAGTGAACGTGTAGGACTTTCGCAGAGTTACGACTTTAGCGTACACCTCGTATGCCACAATGTAGAAAATAACCCATCAACGGAAACAAAAACATAAATTAAGTGGGTAAGTTGAAACCCCCCTATCTATTAACTTGGTTAAAATATTAGAGCCCTTAATTTAAACATTGAGTCAATAGTCCAAAAAAAATAATGGCATGAATAATTAAAGTACACTTGTAGTTTATTAATTAAACACTGTTCTTCGTTAAAGAGAAAAACAAAAAACTTAAACCCTTCTTTCAGGAAGATGTGGTGCATACTTGATCGAATTGAAAGATTGTTAGAGGGTGTTTAGTTCTTTGGAAAAATTCTAAAAAACTTAAGTACTATTTTTTTTTTAAAATAATTTTTATTTTCCGAATGAAACTTACGAAAAGCAAAAATATTAGTCTTTATAAAATTTGAAAAAAGTATTTTCTAGTCAGAAAATTATTATTTAAATTATTTTTTGAAAAAAAAACAAAATGTCTTTGCATGCATTGAAAAACGTGATTCGTGCCGAACCTTGAGTGCGTTTTACATTGTTTATTTTTACTATTATATATCACTCTCCTCCGTGTTAATTAAAATGTCACTATTTTGACAACGCATTGCATGCGACTTACACGTAAAACAATTGACTTGGAACGAGCATGAATATTATTCAATTTTTAATGCGACTGCAACATATGTAAAATGCGTCATATATTGTTTGTTTAAAGCTTTAATACGAAAAAAAAAGTTACTTCTAAAAAGACAAAGTGGATTACTCATCAAATTAACCGTCCAAAATCTTTGTTTAGGAGACGACAATAATGCATTTTGCTATTTTTTTTCAGAGGAAAAACTTATTCCAAAATCTTAGTAGGAAAAAGTCGCTATTTTTTTTTCTCTGTCAAAAAAATAAAAAAAGCTTTTGCTGTTTTGTCGATGAAAGAATAAGCAATTTATTAACTCAATTTCTTGGTGTACAAACAAACCGTGTAAAGTGTTTAATTGAATTTTCATTAAAATTAACGAGGTATATATGTTTCTGTATGTAATATTACGTTGCGCATATAGATAACTCAGATGAGCAGAAGGAACAAATTTCTATCGAATCAGTTTAGGCTGTGTCAGGCCCCATTTGATTAACAAATCAATGAGAAAATAATCAAAGGAATGAGTTCCCACGAGTCTGAGTAGGACAGGTCGTTTCTTGGTTCTAATGTAGGCTCAGCTCAGTCCGAGTGGTCTACTGCAATAAATCGGTTAAGATATATTCGGTGCAGTCCCATCAAAAAAAGAGAGAAGTGTATCATTAATATTTTGCCTAACAGCGTTGGATACTTAGATGGGCCTTAATACCCAAAAGGGCCCATTTTCTAATAACTTTGTGGAATTCGAATTGGACTTTGGTGCGAAGTTTCGGACAAAGTCCGGCCCAGTAATGGCCCGGTAACGTACCCGTTTGGGCCAATCAAACTGGGCCCAAAAATTGCAGTATCAGGGCCCAACAAATCACTCTTTGCATTTTTTATTTTTATTTTAAAAAAAACCTGCTCTCCTTCCAACCAACGTAGAATTTTTCCAACATATTCGTTAATACCAATGCGGTGGGGCCGCAGCGCTTGTTCCAAAATCTCCTCATTAGAATTTAGAACACTCTATTCTACGTTGTGATCAAGTTGTTAGCTGCAGCTCTTTCGCCCACCACCCGTTCGACGAAATGTCGCTGTGGGATCGCTGGGTCGACGCTGCTCTCTCCGAGCTCTCCTCGAAGAAGCTCCTCCGCTCCACCCGCCCCATCTCCCTCCCTTCGCTCACCCCCGCCGCGAATCCATCGCCGGAGATCGAGACCTTCGACGGCCCCGGCCCGTGGGACCGTTCGTCCGTGGAAGTCGAGATCGACGAACTCACCTTCCGGGAATGGCTCTCCGAACTCCCTTCCGATGGTATATGTTTTCCTTTATCGTCATCATCGGCTCTCCCCCGCGAATTTGTGCTTAAATTTGTGTTTCCCTGCGACCCATTTGATCAGGCGATGAGGGAATTGGTGAGGATGAGAATGTTGGTGGTGGAAAGATGCTTCTTTTCTCCGGGAACGATTACTTGGGCTTGAGCTCTCACCCGGCGGTTCGGAGCGCCGCCGCGAAGGTAATGTGCGGTTTTCGGATTGTTCGTTCGTTGTCGCGGCATTTGCTTCTTCTGCTTGTGATTGTGTTGTATCGATCTTCGTAGGCAGCGCGAGAATTCGGTATGGGACCGAGAGGCTCTGCATTGATTTGTGGGTACACTAATTATCATAAACAGCTTGAGATTTCGCTAGCAGATTTGAAGAAAAAAGAGGTATCTTTTTCACCACTAGATATGATGCTATGTTGAATGAATTATGAGAACTGAGAAGGGTCTGTTAATTTATGCTCAAAGTAGAGAATCAACAATGATTATCTATTACATGACTTCAACTACCAGATGATAATATTAATAGATAACCAGTTAGTAGCTTGATTGAAGCGTAGGGAGTGTTGCGGAGCTTCTTTTACACTGTACGAGGATGAGTATTTTCCTTCTCGTCGTTGTTGTTTAAGAATTATCAGTAGAACCAATTTAATGGCACAGACGAGAACGAGGGAGGAAATAAATAAGTCATCTTATGTTATACTGAAACGAAAACCAAATTAACTTTTGCTGGTTTTTATGTAGTGCACTTTCTTGATCTTGCTTCTTTTATTTAGCAGTTACTTTGTCCTTCTGCTTGTAGTAAAAGTAGATTGATTATTCAGGATTGCGTTCTTTGCCCAACTGGATTTGCTGCCAACCTGGCTTTCATGACTGCCTTGGGGAGTATTAGCTCTCTTTTGTCTCTTAGAAGGACGCCGTCTGATGATGAGAGAGTCGCGATATTCTCAGATGCTTTGAACCATGCATCAATAATTGATGGCATCCGCCTCGCCGAGAAGCAACAAGGCGCGAAAGTTTTTGTCTATAGGCACTGCGACATGGCCCATCTCGATTCCTTGCTGTATGTTTTTCAACATTTGGATCCAAATTTCTTGTTGGTTTCCAATTTGCTTCTCATTGCATCAATGTGTTATATAACAGATCACGCTGTACACTGAGAAGAAAGGTTGTCATCACTGATAGGTATGTTTTTGCCCGCTAAAGATGATCAAGCTAGGCTTATCCGCCAATTTCTGAAAGTGACTTGATCGGTGGTGAATTTTTTACAAAAAAGATCCTCTCCATTGTTACTGTGCAGCCTGTTCAGCATGGATGGAGATTTTGCTCCGCTGCCCAAACTCGTCGCCCTCCGCAGGAAGCATGGGTTTCTGTTGGCCATAGATGATGTAAACCTACCTTCTACTGTTCTTTTTTTCTTTTCTAATCCCTGTAGTTGTGAGCACAAAGGAGTGACCTCACTGATGCGAAAGTTTTTTCAGGCTCATGCAACGCTAATATGCGGTGAGAGTGGTGGTGGTGCCGCAGAAATATATAAATGTGAAGATGAAGTTGACATATGCATCGGTACTCTGAGCAAGGCTGCTGGTTGCAACGGTGGATTTATTGCATGCAGGTACGTAAATGCCTTTTTCCCATACACGTACAATAGCGTGTAAGAACGTTCATTGCCAGAAAATCAAACTCAAGACGTTGTTTTAAAAATTTTCTTTTTGGCTGGAAATGTTGTGTTAAATTAAGGGCTACAATGTAAGGATTTTTGATATAGTGACAGGCATGACACGAATAGTTTCTTCCTATTGCACCATTAACAAGTTAAACTTTGTCAAACAGCAATAGATGGAAGCAGCTAATACAATCGAGGGGTCGCGCTTTTATATTTTCGACTTCTCTGGCTGTACCCATTGCTGCTGCTTCACATGGTATTTACTACTTTAGACATGCATGGTTTATTTGAAAAGTTATTTACTGAACATTGCTGTAATTCTAATCTCCTTGTATGTAGATATCCTATTGAGATTATCCATGTGCAGGATTTACCTCTTTACGACCAAAATGCAAAATTAGGAAACATCAATTGGTGTTTTTTGATTAGTTTCAAGAGACAACACTGTCCCTTGCTCTATCATCATAATAGGGCTATTCCATTTATATGCTGTCATAAGGAACTTTTTTACTGGTGTTGGTTAGTCTGTCTGAGCGTTATTATTAAGCTCGCAAGAAAGCGCTCTGTAGAGGAAGAGAATGGAGTCAGTCTGTTCAACTATTGCCAGGTGAACCGTAACAAGAAAGGCAATATATCGAAGCATGCAATTAACAGAAGTTGTTTTTAATCTTCTTTATTGCATTATAATTCATTTAACTGCTAACTTGAAGCATGCATCTCTTGTCGCTGAATTTTTATAGATGTTGCTCCCTCAGCTGTTTCTGCATGGATAATCACCAAAAGAGGCTTGTGTTAACTTGCAGCTGCTATAAGTGTGGCAAGAAAGGAGAAATGGCGGAGATCAGCAATTTGGAGTCGTGTGAAAGAGTTCAACTCTTTGACCCGACTTAGTATAACTAGTCCTATAATTTCCCTGGTAATTGGGAGCGAAGAAGCAGCACTTAGAGCAAGCAGGTTCATCTCCTATCTTTGACCTTCACTTTTGACTCCCCAAGTTTATCTTCTTAGGTTATATTAACACTGTGAACCAGGCATATGCTGAAATCCGGTTTTCACGTGACTGCAATAAGACCACCTACGGTTGCTCCCAACTCGTGCAGGTAGCTCTTATCGATACTCGCAACTTTTCTTCCCATGAAAGTCGAACTGTAAATAAGAATACGACTAAAATGCCAAAAACCTTTGTGAGCTTATCTCGATTATCGCTTTTCCTTCCTGAGCTTTTAAAAAGCTATATATTGCCCCATTGACTTGAAACTGTTGTGACCTAGTCGAAAGAAGACATTAACTTAACTTGCTACAGGTTGCGGATAACTCTTACTGCGGCTCATACAACGGAGGATATTAAAAGGCTTACTGCGGCATTGTCTCCCTGGATTACTACACCAGTTCTGGATCATAGCAGTACCATAGTTTCAAAGCTCTAGATTTCGGAAGTGATGGCCCGAGAATCAAAGGACACCAGTGCCAAATCAAACCCGTTCGGTTGGGCTGATTTTGTGAATCTATTTGACTTGGTTGTTTGGGTTTATTTCGATCAATTTTGATCTTATTAGGTAGTATAATATAATTATTGGTTTAGGGGCAAAGCATTCAATTGTTCCCGCATGGAATGGGATTCGAATTCGCCTTGCTTTTAAGTAGCGGTGTAACTTTTAGATGTGATGTAAAATACAAAACAGGTCTACATATGAACACTCGCAAGTTCTGAAACAACTTATTCCTTATGCGACAATCAGTGCGCGATCTTACGGCTTAGTTCAAATGTTGTAAATTTCATCCAGTTATTTAGAATTTAATTTACCATGCGCCCTATATTGCTGATGTGTTGGTACGATAATGTGAAGGATTGTAATTAGAGTGTTGCTAAGTATCTTACAATATTGTTGATGATTAAATAATATCATTATTACACTTTAAATATTAATTACTAAACTCCTAACATCATTGTTAAGTACTAAGCACCCTCATTAATTCATTATACTATAAATTCTAAATCCTAACCCCTCTGTATTTCTCTTGAATTGTACTATGCATGTAGTTTGAAATGTCATATAAATTTGACAATACATTAATAATACATAAGACAATATTGCGAGTCCCTCTCCCGTAATTTGACACGAAGTTAGGGTCAAAAGGACAACTCCTCATCTGGGCCTAAATCGATGCCCGATTGGGACATTTTGTTGTGGGTGGGCACCCCATGATCTCCCAATCTCAACCGTTGCCTGACATTTTGTTGTGGGTGGGCACCCCATGATCTCCCAATCTCAACCGTTGCCTTAACCCAACAAAGGAGCTTGAAAAAAAATATCGCCCCCTTAAACAATCCTATAATAATTTATGTATAGCGATGCGATAATTTGTCATAGAACTAAGCTAATATACTATTAATAGCACCAAGCGCTTGGTATTATTAGGTTTTCAGCTCTTGAATGAAGGAATGTGCGGTTAGAATGATAATGGTCCTCTAGAGTTGAGTGAGTGATTGATTAAATAGTGTGATCTAACAGATGAAAATGATCAAAGAGGTAAATCCAACGACAGAAAACTCGATAGCATCAAGCGTTTGGTACTATCGATCGATAGTATAGTAGCCGAACTCTAAATTATATATATATATATATATATATATATATATATAGTAAATCATATTAATTGTCTAATTTAAAATTGTTTATTTTATCAACAAAGTAGAACGTGTATAGTAAGCATAGCAATTACTGTTTTAGGTTCACTGTCGAAGCAGTTTAGTGTCGATGTCGAAGAGGACGGGCTCAAATGGATAGGTGCAAATGTATGATTACTCCTTTTAGCAAGTTGTCCGGTGTAGTACTGTGTGGTAGTTGCGAATTTAGCTACAAATGCCACTCACTCTCTGTGTTGGAGCCTTCCTGTATGATCCGTTGCTGGTCACTGTTTTATTGCCCGCCACTTGTTTGTGGAAATGGCACAGTGGGATCGCTGGGTCGAAGCCGCTTACTCGAAGTTGGCTTCGACGCGGCTGTATCGAAGCGACCTCCGACCCTTCTCGTTGCACGCATTAACGCCGGCAGAGGTCGAGGTGTTCGACAGCCCGGGCCCGTGGGTGGGACTGCACGGCGGTCGAGGTCAGAATCGACGAAGACACCTTACGGCAATGGCTCGCCGAACTCCCGAGCAGCGGTTAGCCCTTCCCGTGAAACACAAACACTCTAAAACTGTTGCTGTGATCGCATCGTTTCGGACACGTTCGCGTCCGTTACGTGTTGAGTTTGCACTCAACATAGTACTTGGCGAATCTTTAGGAATTTTTACGGACCTCAATAGACACTTTAATGCTTAGCACTTCCTTTATTTGCATACTATTTTTATGATTCGCTAAGTACTTAACATGATGGTCGGTACTCGGAAGAGCATGGATGTTCAAGTACTCTTTTACGGTTCTACCGTATCATGCTCACTTAAATCCGTAGCTTTCATCTTATCCTTGATAAATTTTTAGTATGGAATCTAGCCGTTACTAATATGAGACAAATACGAACGAGTCGGATACTTCGTTGGATGAGAAAATATAGAAAACTTACTATGCAATAAGCCATATTTTTGCCCTAATATTTTCAGATACTACTGAATGCGAGTTGTGCTGAAAATTGGTTTTTCTTCAACTACTTTGACTAGATAATGAGGCGATTGGCGAGGAAGAGAAAATCAGTGGAAATATGCTTCTTTTCTCGGGGAACGATTACTTGGGTTTGACCTCTCACCCGGCCGTCCGTAAGGCTGCTGCGAAGGTAAAATTTTTCGTTGAGGATTTGCTTATAATTGTCTCATCTCTACTGTTTTTTGAACAATTTTGCGTCTATTTTTAGGCCGCCCGAGATTACGGTATGGGTCCGAGAGGCTCTGCTCTGGTTTGTGGCCAAACAGATTATCACACTCTGCTTGAAGCTTCGTTGGCGGATTTGAGTAAAAAAGAGGTAGCTTTTCACCATTGGTTATACATAACTTTGCTCTGTGATATTCTGAAATTAGTGAAAGGAGTCGAAATGTGAGGTGTGACCATTTACAGTATGTACGGTAGTTAAGAGATACCTGAAGTATATCTCTCTTTCCGAGAACATTAAACATTTTCGAGTACCCAAAAATATCGAATTTAGTGTCAAAAAGTAGCTAGGCTTCTGTTGAAGATTGTATGTACCTTTTGTCTTTAGAAATTTTCAATTTTATATGATATTTCAGCAATCTTGCGGAGAAAAGAGAATGATTTTACTCATCTATGGTTCTCTATAAATGACCATAATTTCTTGAAGTGTAGGTAATAATAAGAGGAGCATAAATGATGTTAATGGCAAGGTAGCTGTTCTATCAAACAGTTGCTTGCATTTAATTTATTTGGTTTCTGTGGAAATAATTTCATTTATCTTGCTTTTCTTTGTTTTGTTGTTTTTCCATCCAAGTCAAAGTAACTGAAGGTTTGATTGTTCAGGAATGTGTTCTTTGCCCTACTGGATTTTCTGCCAACATGTCCTTCATCTCTGCATTAGGAAGTATTAGCTCCCTTCTGGCTCTTAGAAGGATGCCGTCTGATAACGAGAAAATAGCAATATTCTCAGACGCTCGCAACCATGCATCAATAATTGATGGGATCCGCGTCGCTGAGCGGCAACAAGAAGTGCAAGTTTTTGTTTATAGGCACCGTGACATGAACCATCTCGATTCCATTCTGTATGTGTTTTACCAGTTAGCCCGTAATCTTCATTAATAATCAATTTCGCTCTCCGTGATTGCATAGCTATGTTATGTTGCAGATCGCATTGTCCGATGGAAAAGAAGGTTGTCATCACCGACAGGTAAGCTGTGCCGGCTACAGATAATCAGGGTGCAGATAGGGTTTATCCAGGGATATAATACAGTGGTTTAAAATTCTCTCTTCTGCATGGGGCCTGTAAAATCCTTAATCCTCCAGTTTCTCGAAGCGCGTAACTTTATGCTTACTACCAATTTGTCGTGCTTCAGCATGGATGGAGTCTTTGCTCCAATGCACGAACTTGTTGCCCTTCGTAAGAAGCATGGGTTTCTTTTGGTAATTGATGATGTAAGTCTAGCCTCTGCTATATTTTTCTTTTTCTTCCCCGCTAATCTCCTTATGTACAATCAAATAGAAGCGAGTGCATATATCTGAAAGATGCTTCGTCAGGCTCACGCAACGCTAGTTTGTGGTGAGAATGGCGGCGGTGTTGCGGAACTCTTTGAATGCCAAAATGAAGTCGACATATGCATAGGTAGTTTGAGCAAAGCTGTTGGTTGCCTCCGTGGATTCATAGCGTGCAGGTACAAGATTTTCTTTTCTTTTCTTTTTTTCGGGTCCCTACAAGAAGTAATCGAGTACAAGAACTTTATATTGCTGGAACATCAAAGTATTAGTTCCAAAGGATTGTAAAAATATTGCGCAGATATCATACATCCTTTGAAAAATTGGCATCATAAATCTAGATTGTTCCTAATGTGCTAATTTCCATGTTGAACTTGCCGAACAGCAAGATATGGAAGCAGCTAATACTACCAAGGGGACGCGTGTACGTATATTCAACGGTTATCCCGGTGCCCCTTGCTGCTGCTGCATATGGTATTTGCTGCTTAAAACATTCTCATTTATGCACGAATTTCTTTGCGAAAATTTTCTGTTGTCGTCTCCTTCTATGCAGATACCCTCCTATTAAGATCCAACCAAAAGATGTTTCACTTGCTAGCATAATCACTAATCTCTTTATCTTTACGTGCTGATAAGTTTTTAGCTGAGGCTCTGTAACTCGGTGACCTCTGAAGAACTGTTTGGACTCTCCTGCTGTGTATTCTTAAACAATAACTTGTGCCATATAGGAGGACTCAATGAATGCATCTCTTGCAATTATATTATTGTATATATGAAGACACACTCTATTAAATTGCAGCTTCTCTCATTGTGGCTGGAAAGGAAAAATGGTGCAGGTCGGCTCTTTGGAGTCGAGTGCGAGAATTCAACTCTTTAAACCAACATAATGCAAGTAGTCCTATAATTTCTCTGGTACTAGGGAGTGAAGCAGCAGCAATAAGGGCTGCGAGCTAGGTTTTTCTACTATCTTTAACCTTCATTTCCTTCTCCTCAAAGCTTATCATCTAAGCTTCATGCGAGTGAGATCTTGTTTACGTCGTAAATCAGGCATATGCTGAGATCTGGTTTTCATGTGATTGCAATCAGACCACCTCAAGTTCCTCCAAACTCATGCAGGTAACTCGAATTGTCCATCCGATGTTTTTCGCTTACTGAAATTAAATGTTCGAAATTTGTACCGTAGTTTATGATTTGCTGCAGGTTACGGGTTAGTCTCAGCGCTTCTCATTCGTCAGCGGATATTCAACGGCTTGTTGCTGCATTGTCCTCCTGTATTAAATTCCCACTTTTTGGCCGTAACGATGATGCAGTTTCAAAGCTCTAACTTACGAAAGTAATTTCGTGGCCTCCGAGGAAGTTGTCAAATGCGCAACTCTTTTCAAATACCTTCATGGGTTATTATAATATCCAGAGTTGTACAATAAGGCTGTTATTTGAGCCAATTTGTGTCTCAATTAGGTTTATTGGATTCAGAGTGGTCATTTGATTTGTGTTAGTCATTTGGAGATTGATTTTATTTAAATTGAAATGTGAAATTTGGGTTCACCTTCCCCATCAGTAACCCAAAATCATAATACATAGTAGAGTTCGGCTCAGATGCAAGGTGCAACCATAATTTTAACTCGAGACCCTTCAAATCTTTATGTTCTCAACACTTCCGGAGATACAGTTAGTTTCAATGATTCTATCCGCCAATTACAGCAACAAATGACGCAACATATGTAACAAACATGTAGCAATTTTTTCTCTTCATAAGTTTTAGCTGTAGCGAGGAACGTACATCCGGGCCCAGAGGTGCTTTCCTTTGATCACGAACTTGGCGGTCCGCTGGCCGTTGAGCACCACCGCGACCATCGAAGCGCTCGTAAACACCAACCGCCCATACATCGGCGGCTGCCCCGGCAGTGCCCTCTCTATCATCACCACCTCCACGCATGGCCCATATCTCCTACCATATGTAGTCCATATATATATATAAGATGAGAATTTATTACATGTACTTGAATTGGTATATTGTGCGTCACCTAGTAATCTGCCATTTAAAATAAATTATTATATTTATTTTTTTTTCAATTCAAACAGACAGTACTTCATAAATTTAAAAAAAAAAAGAAAATTCGGTGCATGTACCACACTCATCTCATTAATTATTATCTTATATATCTCATGCTTTAATCTCCGTAAATTAATGAGTTGCATATTTTCCATAATGACTTACAGTTGAAATAAATTGGATAGTTGGACCAAAAGTCAAAACACTTTTTTTTTTTTTTTTACTGTGTTTTAAGTCTAGTATATATATATGTATATATATCGGCATGCATACTCGTAAAATGATTAGCATGGCTAGCGGCGGTCCACATAATACCGGCGTTCAAATCGTTACATCATTTACTTAGCATAAAAATTAAATGGGGGATATTTAATTTAATTATCTCCTTGAAACCACGAGATCCGCCGTTTATTTTACTTTAAAATCCGAACAAATAATGACACCTAGATTGTGCAGTTTACTATCAAGTCCTTAGTCAATTGTGTTCGATACTGCCGATTATATTGGAGATTGTTTCTATCAAATTTTTGCTCATTTACGTGCAGGTAAATGCTCACGCACATTTATATATATTTTTTTAACGCACGCATAAAAATGTAAGTATGTTGAAATGAATTATATGATGCATGATCAGATGCAGTAAATAATTTCTCCGTGAGTTATTTGTGTGTAAATTAAAGATATATACTATGCTACTCACGAATTAAAGAACTCGGTTATATCCTCTCTACTGATAGGATACCCCCTGGAGAAGGTGATGAACATGGATCTCTGATCCTCCGGCGAGTGGTTCATTCCCGGAGACCACGGCCTCGCCATCGGGTTCAACGCCGACGACCGCGTCCCGATCGGGCTCGAGCTCGTCCCCTCCCCGAACCCGCTCGACATCGCGCGCACGTTATCCGGTCGCTCTGCGTCCCTCGCCACCCTCTCCATCAGCTCGTCGTCGAAGACCACCTCGCACACGTTGTCGAAGAAGTAGCGCACCCCCGCGGCCGCCTCGTTCTTGTGGTATTCGAAGAACCGCAGGTCCACGGGCTCCGATATGAGGGAGTTGGTGGACGGTAGCTGGTCGTCGACTTGTGCGGCGTCGATCGGGCGGCCGGAGAGGCGGCTGAGGCACGCCAAGGCCTCGGAGAGGAATCGGCGGACGACGTCGTCGTCGCGGTAGGCCGACACGTGCCGGATGAACTCGTGGTGGCCGATGGACTCGAACCAGAGCCACAGCGCCATGACCCATTTGATCCGGTCCTGGTCCTGCCCCAACTGCACCACCATGCGGTGGAAAAAGTCCCTCTCCAGCTTGTGGAAGAGCTTAAGATCGAGGGGGCTAAGGTTGGGTCTAACCATGGCCGTGTGCGCGCGTAGTTAGAGAAAGAGAAAGAGAGAGAGAGAGAGAGAGAGAGAGAGAGAGAGAGAGAGAGAGTTATAGTGTTTATTTATTTATGTACTGGATTTATGCTTAGCAAATGCAGTGGGCTTCGAACGTTAATACTTGCCATTTTGGGGAAGTGAATCCAAGAGGAATATAGATGCGTCGTACTCCCAAACAAGTTGGCGCCCGCGCACACGTGTCGCCATCCGATTGGAGCTGCATGGCCCCACCTCCCATGCAACCCCCCGGGAAAAGGCGCGGAGCACGAACTTCAAAGCGCCGGCCCCAACCGTCGCATCCCGAGAGAGAGAGAGAGAGAGAGAGAGAGGACACCAAAGCGTCCCGCGACGCACTACAAATACAACGACGACCCAAAAACCCCGTTAATTTGCGCCATTAAAACGAGTTACGTATATACGGTACATATATATATATACAACAATAATGGCTCCTCTCGTGAGAGATATATTGGCCTTTCACAAAATCGACCGCGCTTTGTATGAGAAGTTCGTCGCCCACGGAACGAACCCGCAACTCGCGCGAAACGTGGTTACGCTGATCATGTGGCTCGATCTGATCGGCATCAACATCGTCAGCTTCACGAGAGAGCTCCAAAACCGCGCCGAGATCGTCCGATTCGTGTCCGAGGCCGAGGTGGTCCTCAACTGCCTGCGCCAGGACTCGGCGCCGCCGCTTCCCCCCGAAGCCGGCGCCTACGCGGAGATACCGACGATCTCTTCGCTGGCGAGAGAGTCCCTCGACCTCCGCTTCTTCCTCTTCCACCAGGACGTGGTGGTGCGTGGGCTCGCGCAATTGCTCGACGGCGTCGGCACCGTGATCTTCGACGACGGCTTGAACGCGCTGTTCTGGGCGCACGAGGCCGCCGTGAGGGCCGCGGAGGAGGAGGCCAGGTGGAGAGGCTCACGACCGGTGCTCCCCCCGCTCCCGCCCGAGTTGGCCAAGCCCTACTACTCTCGCGGGCTCGCGCCCATGCCCGACGATTGCCGGTCGATGTTCATAACCTTCTCCAAGGGGAATCCCCTGCGAAGGGACGAAATCGTAGAGTATTTCACTGAGTAAGTTCCTTTTCACTTGTACTCGATCAGTGCATCGCATCTTACCAACCATTCATCTCATTTGCGACTTAACATATGTATATTGGTATGCATGGTGACAATTGAAATGGGCAGGAGATGGGGGGACTGCATAGAGCGGGTGATGATGGAGAGGACGCTGCCGGGACTGACGCCGATGTACGGGAGGATCGTGTTCACGGGTGAGTCGTTCATCGGGCTCGTGCTCAACGGAGAGCGGCTCGTAAAGTTCATGATCAACGGAAGGCAATTGTGGGCTCGAAAGTACGTGCCGCGAATCAACTGATCGTCGTCTCCGCCGCCATGCATGCATGAATGTATGGAAGTTGCACCGAAGATGCTGATTAAACCGTGCCTTCAGTTTCTAAGTTTATATCAATTTTATTCTTAATTTGCGTCTGTAGTAATTATTAGGTTGTGTTCTAGTTCTAGTGTTCGTTTTGGTTAAGTGTTGTAGTTGTTGATTTTAGTAGAGTGTGGTTACTTGTTATGTCTCGTTATGTAACTTGAAAAAAGTGCGTTCTCGATCGTATTAATGAACAAATTAAAATCAAATTCTCCCGCTAAATTGGTTGCATTTTTTATTTAAGTTATGCTGTTACACACGTTCGATCACTACATTCGATCACTACATACTTAGCATTTTTAGAATAGTTTAATAAAATTTATAATTTTATTAAATTTTAGGCATCTAGTTAATTGTCGAGATTTGGACACTGTGCGCACATAGGGCTGCTATATTTCTGGAGCGCTAATATATATGTTGGCATATATAGTATCAATGATTTAATTTAATTTTTGCGTATAACACGAGATGCAATATGAATTTACCAATATAACAATCATCGAGAAACTCGCTCAGATAAGCATTACTATTTTGAAGGATCACTTCATGCATATGCTACCATGAATTTATGAAATTTTGAAACACTAAACTTTAGTCGAATAGATGAGCTTAAGCCCTTCATTCGTTTCTTTCTCTTTAAAAAAATAATCATTAGGGTGAGCTATCACTGAATCATGTTTATTATATCTGCACAAATCAAATTTATTGAATTTTTGATAGATTTAGTTAATAAGAGGTGACCAATTTCAATAAATCGGGATAATTCGAATTTTAGTAACTGAATCCCTTTCACTAGCTACGATGCACACGATTGAGAATTCTTAAATCCAATCAAATTCAATAAACAAATAATGACCATGTTTTTCTATATCTTATAAGCTTGAGAAGTAAATAATTGGTTTGGTCTTTATTTCGACCACATAAATACTAATCTAAAAAAGTACTATAATTAATGAAATAATTAATGAAATTTATATTATTATAAAAAAAACAAAAAGGAAAGAGCTCATGTGACGTAAGTGTGGACGAATACATAATGATCAGGTCAAAAGAGAAGTTTGGAACATTTGTGGATCTTTCACGAATGAGAAAAGTTACCAGTGCATCTATGGAGTCCGTGCGAATTTTATACCATGCCATTCAAAGATTGAGGCAAATTTTTTGCGTTTTTAATATAAAAATAGAAGCTTTGGGATGAATTAAATGTAAAGTTTAAACCTTATTTGTAGATGCATGTACATGTAGCATATTACTCTTCACAAAATTTTGCCAAAAAGAATATACAATTTTCTCTAGTCAATGAGCAATGCTATCTATATATATATATTTTTAGACTAATATAAACATAAATCTAGCGCCCGCTGATCTAAAGATTTATATTCTTTCACTACTCTTATCAATATCAATTTTTGTTTATGCTAAAAATCAAAAACATTGTATGAACTGTAAATGAGAAAAATATTTTACACATATATAGAATGTACACGTAGCATTTTTTTTTCCTATTTAAATACGGTACGTCTCTATTTTCTTAAAAAAAAGGGTCTCCATCAAACTAAGCTCATTGATGAGAGAGTTCAACATAGAAAAATGGTAAAAACCTCGGTGACGTGTTATAGTCAAAGGAAAAAAAAATTGTAAAAAAAAAGGGTTTTCCCCTCTGTTTAGGATTCTCTTCAATGAGTGTACCAAACTCCTGATTATTATTGCACTTGGTGCACCACATCAGCATGTGCACCACTCATTAAAGTAATTGGCAATTGTTTATCAGTGGAATCGGACCTTCTGCTGCGAGCAGAACTGCACTTATTCAGTTTGCGGATGATACTTTTTTTTTCAGCGAGGCTAGAAAAAGATATGTTAGAAACCTTAGACTTCTGCTGTGTCTCTTCGAATGGGCCTTTGGTTTAAAGATCAACAGAGAAAAGTCGGAGCTGTACTATTTAGGACAAACAGAAGGTAGAGCGAACATGCTAGCAAACTTACTTGAATGCAGAGTTGGCACTTTCCCGTCCAAGTACTTAGGATTGCCTCTTTCGCCTAAACACCCCTCGAAGGAGGCATGGAGGGAGGTCATCCAGAAACTACATCATAAAATTGATGGATGGCAGGCTAAACTCCTTTCTAGAGGGGGTAGGCTTACCTTGGTAAATGCGGTTCTTTCCAACCTACCTCTATATTTTCTGTCTATATTCAAGGCACCCAAATGGGTTATCAAGCGCATCGAAACACTTCGTAGAGACTTCTTCTGGTCTGGCGGAAGAAGTTCTCCAGGTAGGGGTTGCTTGGTGGCATGGAAGAATGTTTGTAAAAGCAAGAAAGAAGGCGGGCTGGGCATCCTGGATATAGCCACTATGAATCAAGCTCTCCTAGCCAAATGGTGGTGGAAGTTCCACACGGCACCTCAGCTTCAGTGGAACAAGATTATCCGTGCCTTATACTACCAAAGAAGAATACCGCTGATGGAAGCAAAGTCGTTTAGGCCTCTCTCCTATTGGTGGAAGGGAGTCCTTAGTCTAAACGTCATTTTTAAATGGGGAATTTGCTACGAGCTAGGCAACGGGAGTTCTATTGATTTTTGGTCGGATCGTTGGTGTGGGGTGACGACTCTGCAACATTCCTACCCTGAGATTTTCCAGATGACGGATTGCAAAAAACTGAAAGTGGGAGAATGTTGGGCGAGCGACGGTTGGAACTGGAATAGAATACTGGGGGATGATACTGGCCTGCTACCTGGACTGAGTTCTATCCTTTTAGCGCTTAAGGAGAGGGTATCCGGATTCAGAGTAGACAATAGGCCGGACAGACTATCTTGGCGGTGGAGCTCCGATGGGTGTTTCTCGGTGAGATCAACCTACGCAGCATTAAGTGATGGAGGTTTGAGGGATGCACGCGCAAGCATGATTTGGACACTCCGTATACCTCTTAAAGTAAAAGTGTTCAGTTGGCTCGTTGTTAAGAAGAGGACCCTCACAACTGATAACCTGGCGAAGAGAGGATGGACAGGTAATACAGCCTGTGTGCTATGTGGGGCGGAAGAGGAAACTATGGACCACCTCTTCACACAGTGTGTCTTTAGCAAGTTCATTCTGGTGATGATTTTGGAGGGCGTTCAGGCTAGGGACCTGGGGAAAGACGTGACTTCGGTCTGGGACAGGTGGATGCTTAAGAACGAAAAGCACCCATCGAGAAACAGTCTACTCGTAGTAGTAGGTTGCTGGTGGGTCATTTGGAAGACCAGAAACGATACGATTTTTAGAAAGATCGAACCGGACCCAGGGCAGGTAGTTCTTAAGCTCCATCAGTTGTTGAAGGACTGGGAATACCTTCCCCCTGCAAAGCGGCGATTATAGAGTGTGCGTGTGTGTGTGTGTGTGGGTGGGATTTTTTTTTTTTTTTTTTTTTTTCCGCTCCTCGTATCCTCTGAGGCTCTGATTGCCTCACCCCTGTAGCCTAGTTCATCAATCTAATGAATGAAGCGGGTGCTACCTTTTCCTCAAAAAAAAAAAAAAAAAAATTGGTTTGAGTAAACTACTAATAGGGGCACACGACTCAAATTCCACGATCCTTCGCGAAACCAAAATATGATATGAAGTACGTGGCGAATGCGGTGCACGGATTGAAGTGGAGCAACAGGTGTAACCAATAATTCACGGTCAAAAATCCTTTTCCCATCCAACACTATATATATATATTATATATATTAGTGTGTGGCCAAATTGTTCAGAGCTTAATTATCAGAGGCATCTAATTAAGATGGTGAAGGCGATTAGAGTCTATGAGTTTGGTGGCTCCGAGGTAAAGCAAATTAAGTAATTCCTCTCTTTTTCTACTATTTTTGCTCTTAGTATAAGTGCTTAATTATTTTTCTTTTTTTACGTTTGTTTGTGTTTTTTTTTTGTTAAATTTGTTTGATGATTTAAAGGTGTTGAAATGGGAGGACGTGGAGATTGGAGAGCCCAGGGAGGGAGAGATCCGAGTTAAGCACAAAGCCATTGGTGTCAACTTCTCAGATGTTTATTTCCGTACAGGAACTTACAAAACCGCACCTTTGCCCTTTACTCCGGGTAACAAAGAGAGTATTCTAATATATATTTCGGATTAAAGTTCGCATTTTTCATTTCTTTAATGCCTTTTTGTACCAAATCAAAGTTTTTTTTTTTTTTTTTTTTGAGAGAAAGGTAGCATGCTACCCGCCTCGTTTATTTCTTTTAGAAATAAACTTAACTGCAAATGTGAATCAAATAGAATTCGAACTTGGGACTTCGGGTACCAACCACCATGCCCTTTGCCACTTGCGCTAGGAACGGTCGGTCCAAATCAAAGTTGTGTGAGCCTAATTTAGTAAATTAGCAGCGTGGTGTGCTAAGATACCAGCAGTTTAGTTGGAGGTAGAAAGTTCAAGCCTCCGTTTGTGTTGGTGTAAATTGGAGACTCAGATAGTCTCGTCCTTCAGAGTTAACATATCCAGAAGGATTTAGAGATGATGAAGTACGCTGACATCTGGAACCTACAAAAGTTGTCAAAAAAAAATAAAATAGTGAGCCTAGTAGTAATTAAGGTTCGGTCTGGATGTTGGAATCAGTTATTCTAAACAAATTTATTTGATATAAAATTTTCTTATAATTTTGTTTGTATGTCATAATAAGATATTCGATGATAAGTAATTTGGTATAAAAATTTTATTGCGTAATCAAAACACAAGAGGTTGATTTTTTGCTTTTTGAGAGACTTTGTCGTCTATGATTTAGTAAGATAGCATATTTCATGTATAAGTTGATTTACCTTATTCTAAAAAAAATAATTTGAAAGCTGAATATATTTATTCTATTTTCAACATTAGACCACATACACAACTTCCAATTACAATATAGATAATTCTCATGTGAGTAAAAGTAGCAAGTTTGATTTTTACTTTTTAAAAGATTTTAATATTTATGATCTAGTAAAATAGCATATCTCACTTACAAAATAATTTATCTTATTCCAATTTTTTTAAAAAAAATTTAAGAAATATTCAGATAAGATATTTGCACGTCCATATTTGATTTGATTAAATAAATAGGAAGGGAAGCGGCTGGGGTGGTGGTTGCGGTGGGCCCGGGCGTAACAAGCCCAAGAGTAGGGGATGAGGTGGCTTACGCCGCTGACTTATTGGGCTCTTATGCTGAAGAGCACATTCTCCCTGCACGTGTCGCTGTGCCCGTTCCATCTGCCATTGATTCAAGTGTCGCTGCATCTGCCTTGTTCAAGGGCATGACGGCTCATGTGCTGCTGCGTCGCGTTTTCAAGGTTAGATTTTATTCTTTCGCTGTGATCTGATGGTGTGTCACGTCATTGTTTCTAATTCCGTCGATTATTGAAGTTTTCAGTGCCAGTAGTAAATACTTCTGAAGGCACTAGTTTACGCAGATAAAAAGAGAAAATTTTATCGATCGTATCTTGCGCAGTTGATTAAGAACTTGATGGTTGATATATATCCGAGTTCCTAGCTTTAAAAACTAGTTGTTTCATATTTCTATCTGAATAATATAGAAAAAAATAGGGAAAAGAAAAAGAAACTTTCGGCAAACGCACATTTTCCAGTGGGCCTAGATAAGTGACCTAATATTTCAATTTTATTGAAAAAAGAAAATTCATATCAGATACCTGACTATAAACCATAGTTTAACATTTCATGTTAGATTTTTAACCATTCTGAATAACAAAAGTCTACAGTTATAGAATGTTTCAAAAGTTTGTATCCTCATTATATTATATCAATGTTTTAAGATCAAAGAAAAACTCGTGTCACAGTTTAGGGACAAATCCTGCAATTTCTATGTCTTCAGAATTTATCAGAATAATTTTGAGAAGTGTAACACATGCACCACATATAATCGTTATCGGTCGTGTCCAAACTAATCCAAGTACTAAATTAACACAGGTCGAGCGAGGCCACACTATTCTGGTCCACGCTGCGGCAGGTGGAGTTGGCTCACTACTGTGTCAGTGGGCGAATGCTCTAGGTGCTACCATTATAGGCACAGTTTCTACCGAAGAAAAAGCTGCTCAAGCTGCAAAAGATGGATGCCACCATGTAA
Organism: Puya raimondii; assembly: GCA_016920855.1. NCBI lineage: Eukaryota > Viridiplantae > Streptophyta > Magnoliopsida > Poales > Bromeliaceae > Puya > Puya raimondii. The sequence continues at coordinate 104,810,686 of JABWPP010000050.1, read as the reverse complement.
TTATATACACAAAGGAGGACTTTGTTGCAAAAGTCCAAGAGATTACCTCTGGGAAAGGGGTCAATGTTGTATACGATTCTGTCGGAAAAGATACTTGCCAGGTGAAAATCATACAACTAATGAATTTTTTGCTTGTAATTTTTGTTAATTTTTGCCATATATTTTTAAAACTACGTAAATAATCTTGACACCGTACATTTACTTTCTCAAGTTTTTCATAAGTCACTTTTTTTTCTTTTTTCTTTTTCGCATTTGTACTAACTTCTATTATCTCTTTTTGCCTAAACTACGTAAATCTAAACTAAGATGTAGATACATTTTGATTCATACTATCTCACGCTAGGAAGTTCTATCTTTCTGCAGGGATCTTTAGCCTGCTTGGCGCCCCGAGGGCACTTGGTCTGGTTCGGGCTAGCGTCGGGCGAACCGGATCCGATTCAGTTTCGCGATCTTGCTCCGAAATCGTTATCTCTCGCTGTCGCGAGTGTCTTTAGTTACACTTCGACTCGAGAGGAGCTGCTCGAGTCAGCTGGTGAGGTCTTCTCTAATGTCGCATCCGGGGTTTTGCGAATTCGGGTTAACCATACCTACCCTCTCTCTGAAGCTGCTCGAGCTCATGCGGATCTCGAGGCACGAAAAACTTCGGGTTCCATTGTACTAATACCTGATAATTAGACTTAGACATTGCGTACTCCAGGAGTAATTCGTTGTGAACCTTAATTATTGTTGGAGGATGTGTTTGCTTATGTAATATCCTTACCATTGCATGTCCTTTTTTATCTATAATAAAAAAGTTCAATAGCTTGTTTTTCAGGTTCCGAGTTCATCCTAGTTGATTCACATTTCCAGCTAAATTTATTTTTAAACGAAATAAACGAAGCGGATAGCGTGCTATCTTTCTCTCTCTAAAAAAAAAGTTTATTCTTCAAATTTTACAGAGCACAATTTCACCGTTTGTAATCCACCATCATGTGATAGAAAAAACGATTGAATTGATATTATGTTACCTAAATTATCTTTTTTTTGAGAAATAGGTAGCAAGCTACCTTCTTCATTCATTAAGTAAAATGAATTAGGCGTACAACATGGAAGCAGCTAAGGCCTCCGAGACAGGAAAAGGAAAAAAAAAAAAAAGAATCTGACCCTTGGAATGGCTTAGATCAGCACGGTCCAAGAGTTAAGCAGAGTTTTAATACGGTCGAGGGCCCGGGTGCATTTGGGGAGTTCGATTAGAAGATAATATTATTTCTTTCCGTCCAAACCACCCACCACGTTGCAGCCAAATGGGATAAGGCTTTCGATCTAGTCTTCGCGTCGGGGATGCTGGAAGTGACCGTCCAGAGTTGTCGAACGTCAGCCGGGTTACCAGAGGGTGTCCCGTCCGTGAGAAAGAGCAAGAAACGGACAAAGACACAGTTGTGGAAGAGGTGGTTGCAACTTTTCGGGTGTATAGCGCAGTAGATGCAATTTTCGGCTACCGACATCCCTCTATTAAGTAATCTGTCGGCGGTAGGGAGACGCTTGCGAAGTAGCAGCCAGGTGAAGACCTTGATCTTGATCGAAATTTTCAGTCGCCAGATGTGGATGCTCGACAAGTCTCTCTGGCCCGCGTCGCTGAGGAACGAGTATTGCGATTTAACCGTAAACAGCTGGTTGTCGGTCCACCGCCATTTGATCATGTCGTTCCTGTTGCTAGGGGTATGCTGACCTAAAAGAGCTTTGAACATTAATAGTTGGCTATGCATGTCAGGGAGCAGTGGTGCGAGGAGACCCCTGCAGATGAAGCTCCATCTCCAGCCGTTCGAGTTCCAGCATTGAGCCACGCGTGCTTCTTTGTGAGTAATATGATTGAAGATGTCTGCAAACTTAGTTCGAAGGGGGACTTCGCCTATCCAGATATCATGCCACAATCTGATACTACTTCCGTCCCCAAGCTCGAAAGAGGTGCCACATTTGAAAGGATCACGGCAGCGTAACACGCTTTTCCACCATTGTGAAGTAGGTACAAAGGCTCTACCTTCATGTAAGGGCTTCCGTCTGGAGTAGTAAAGAATTCTAATCAGCTTGGTCCAAAGCAGATGAGGTTCGTTGAAGAAACGCCACCACCATTTGGAGAGAAACGCCAGATTCATGGAGCCGAGGTCTTTGATACCCAATCCTCCTTCATCCTTGCTTCTGCATACGTTTTTCCAATTGACAAGACATGCTCCCCCTGAAACTTTGGAGCTCCCCTGCCAGAAGAACGCTCTTCGCAGGGCTTCTATTCGATTGAGGACCCATTGTGGAGCTTTGAAAATGGACAGGTAGAAGAGCGGCAAATTGGAAAGAACCGAGGTGACAAGTGTCAGTCTACCACCTAGAGAGAGGAGTTTGGCTTTCCATCCATCAATACGGTCCTCAATGCGATTGATGACCACCGCCCAATCCTCTTTGCGCAACATTTTGTTGTGAAGTGGGAGCCCTAGGTAACGAAGCGGTAGTTTACCGACTTTACAGCCTAAAATGCTTGCCAGGCATTCTGCTTTCCGTGGATTCCGCCCAAAGTAGTAAAGCTCAGTCTTAGCCAGATTGATCGTTAGGCCCGATGCTCGTTCGAAGATTGTCCAGAGAAACTGTAAATTCCTCATAAAACGCATGCGTGGCTCACAGAAGAAGAGGGTGTCGTCGGCGTATTGCAGGAGCGCAGTCTGGCAATCTGCGGATGGGCCGATACCATGGATTAGGTTATTAGCTCTGGCAGTATCGGTCATCCTAGCAAGACAGTTAGCCACCAACAGGAAAAGATAAGGGGATAGCGGGTCGCCCTGTCGTAGCCCCTTCCTTGCTTTTATCCACTTCGTTGGAATCCCGTTTATCAGGATGGCGACTTTAGCGTTACAGATACACTGTTCGACCCATGTCCACCATTTGTTGCTGAACCCGAGCCACAACAAGATGCTTTGAAGGAAGGACCATCTGACATTATCGAAGGCTTTGGCGAAGTCGGCCTTGATGCAAACACATTCTGTGCCAGTTTTGGAGCTCCAGTTGACTAGCTCACTGGCGGTGACAAATGAGTCCGCGAGGAGCCGATCCTTCAGGAAGGCAGACTGCGATGAGGAGATTATAGTCGGTAAAACGAGCGCTAGCCTATTGGCTAGGACTTTGGAGACGATCTTTTGGATTTCGTTGATTAGACTGATGGGACGGAAGGCGTTAACCTTTCGCGCTCCTTTTTGCTTGGGAATAAGACAAATAAAGGAGTAGTCAGATGGTCCCGTGAATAATTTATTTTCTTGGAGATCGATGAATACGTTAAAAATGTCCTCCTTGACCGTCTCCCAAAACGTTTGAAAGAAGATAAGTGAAAAACCATCCGGACCAGGGGCCTTTTCGCTTCCAAGTTGGAACGTGGCAGTTTTAACTTCGTCTAAAGTAAAAGGGGTCGTAAGGGTGTTCGACTCAGTCAATCTGTTGGATTGGTACAGACTTCTCCAATCGCCGAACGGTGCAGAGCGTCCCTCCCCCTGGTCCAACAGACATTTGAAAGTGTTGAATAAGTACGTTCTTTTTAGTATGTCGTTGGTGATTTCCTCCCCGTAGTCGTTTTCGATACTTTCGATCGTGTTGGTACGCTTCCTTCCGTTGGCCACTGCATGGAAAAATTTGGTATTGCCGTCGCCTTCCTTGAGCCAGCGTTGCTTTGCCCTGGTTTTCCATAGGATCTCTTCCTCCCCTAGGATTACTTGCAATTGTGCTTTAATGCTTGTCCGTTTTTCCATGCTCTCTTGCGACAGTTATGGTGCTCTTCTACCTGGTCAATCCTTTGTAGTTCATCCTGTAAACGGCTTTTCACATTGGAGATCCTGTGGAAATGAGTCTTGCACCATACTTTTATTCTAGCTCTGCAATGTCTGAGCTTTGCAGTTATGGTGAGGATAGCAGAATTGTTAGTGGGGGTTTCAGACCACCATGAAAGCACCACTGAAGTAAAAGTCTCCCTAGTGAACCACACTTTTTCGAACCGGAACAGCCGCGGCTTTGGGTGATGCACCGTAGTGAGAATAATTAGATTGTGATCGGAGGTGATGCGGGCTAGAGCTTTGGCGGTGCTGAGAGGAAAAGAAAGGTCCCATTCTGTCGAAATAAGAAATCGGTCAAGTTTTGCTAAGGTTGGTTCGTTTCACATGTTTGACCAGGTGTAGAGTTGGTTAGAAAGAGGCAGATCAATGATTTCCAGGTTCCGTAAGAGATCGGTAAACATGGCCGAGGCTTTAGTGCTCCAGCTGTTCCCTTTTCTTTCAGATTGATTACGAGTGAAGTTAAAGTCTCCGCAAATGACCCAGTTGGTGGAGCAGGACTCCTTAAGTGAAAGGAGTTCCGAGCAGAACTCCTCCTTACCAATCCAAGCTGTTGGACCGTAGACGTTCGTGAGATAGAACGTTTTCCCACTGTCAAGGTGGGTTAGATGAAGTGTGATGGAGTAATCGCGCTCAAGGACCTCGTTGCAAGAAAAGAATTTAGCGTTCCAGCACGTAAAAAGACCGCCCGAAGCCCCGGCGGCCGGGATGAAGTGGCATCTATCGTAATTAGAGCCGCAACAGGAACGGAGGAAGGAGCGAAACACAGACCCAACTTTGGATTCTTGGATGCAAACAACAGTACAAAATAGGTTGGCAAGCACAGACCTAACCGAGCGTCGCTTAGCTGGGTCATTAAGACCGCAGACATTCCAACTAAAGATGCTGTTACCTAAATTATCGATCGTTTAAAAAGACGATTTAGAAGCAGTCGAAATAAAAAAAATGTATTAACAATTTATTTTTCGAAATATTTTAAAAAAAATATCAAAATCATTTCTTATTTTCCTCTACGAGAAACGTCTACTTGTGATTCATCGAACATATAATAAGATGAGCACGGCGAGGGTCCTTTTCAACCTAAGCATTAACCCTTTCCTCTCCATCAATTCACGGCGACTACTCACTCCCAAACCCGAACTAAAACCATACACATCGCTCCGATCGATCCGAGCTTCTTCTTCGTCGTCGTCGTCGTCGTCGTCCTCCGCCATGGTGAAGGCGATGCGCGTCCACGAGCTCGGAGGCCCCGAGGTGAGTGCTCTCCTCATCCTCCTCCGCCGCTTACTCCATTTTCCCCAAATCAGATATCCTTACTTTTTTTTTCTTTTTTTTTTTGGATTTGATGGTGAGAAGGTGTTGAAGTGGGAGGAGGTGGAGATTGGGGAGCCCAAGGAGGGAGAGATCCGAGTGAAGAACAAAGCGATCGGCGTTAATTTTATCGATGTTTATTTCCGTAAAGGGGTTTATAATGCGCCTTTGCCCTTTACTCCAGGTAAGTTTTTTTTTTTTAATAAATTCGCTCTGGGATTAGTTTTTGCTTTGTTTTGGTAATTTACTGTTGTTTTGATTTTGTATATTGTTGGATTTCTTGGAATTGCAAGCATGTTTTCAAACAAAATCAAAGCAGATTGGTGAAGATTTTTGTACGGTAGAAATAAAATTAGAGTAGAACTGAGGGATCAGAGTTAGGAGGGTTCACGATTTCGCGCAAACTATGGTAAGGAGTCGAATTTGTTGAAGGTAATAAAGGTTGATTATAGGACGGGTAGAAGAGGTGAGTAGAATTTGTCGGCTCGTTTACGTATGTGTAGTTTCTTCAGAGATCAAGAGCATCATCAAATTGGAGAAATACTAGAATAAAGAGGAGTTGGACTGCAAAGAAAGATGAGGTGTTTGTAGATGAGAGATGAGATCCACTCTTATAACCACTTTACAGTGATTGATAGTGTTGTAATATTCATGATCTATTGCAAATAATTGTTATATAGAGAAGGCTGGGTAACAGTATGGGTTTTTATAATAATAAAATTGCCCCCACTTTAAACCACTTTTGAATTTTTAATCCTGTTCCTTAAGATTGTGCACTTTGGTTATCTAAATGAGTAGTTCACCTTATTCATATGACACGTCGCAGCTCCTATTTAAGCACCTCTTTGTTACGAAAGCACTTCAATGTGGGATTTGATGGTACTTACTCTGCATGCAGAAATAGACTATGGACTCCATCAAATTTTGATTGCTTTGTCTAGGTCTTAGAAAATATAACGAATACCTCTAAATAACTAACCAGAGAAAACTTAAAAGTTTTTTTCCCCCTCAAATTAGTACTTTTTCTGACTTATGAAGGGATTCTGCAATTTTCACTCTTCATTTATATATTCTGCAACTCAAATTCAGTATAATAATTCATATGAAATTTGTTTGTTGGAAAAGATCTATTTTATGTAATTACTATCTCGAATTTTTTAATTTTTCTAAATTCAAATGATGAATATCCAGGGATGGAAGCAGTTGGAGTTGTGACTGCAGTGGGCCCTGGATTGACGGGCCGCAAAGTAGGGGATGTCGTAGCATATGCCGGTAATCCGATGGGTTCTTATGCTGAGGAGCAGATCCTTCCGGCAAGTGTTGCAGTTCCCGTCCCATCTTCCATTGACTTCAGTGTTGCAGCAGCTGTTATGCTTAAGGGCATGACTGCTCAAGTTTTACTGCGCCGTGTCTTCAAGGTTGATTTTCTCCACTCCTGAGCTCTTTCTTAGACCCCCTTTAATCTATTAATGCTTTTATATCGCTTATCCTTTACGGCTCTTCTTATGTAATAAATAGTTTTGAATGGGTACAGAACTGTCAGTAGTGTTGCAACTGTCTTTTGGGGCTCTACAATGCAGAAATACACATAATATACATCTCAAGACCAGATTAATTGTTCTTATTCTTATTAGAGACTGGATAACTTTCGTTCTCATTGAAGTCTCTTCATTAGGCACTCTTCACCTATACTCCTCAAAGAGATATACACCAGCAGTTCAAATTTTCTTATATGCCTGAAGTTTAAAGAACTTTTAATGGGTGGTAATTTATGCAATAGGAGTTCATAGCCTTGTTATATGTAGCATGCTACTTGTTAAAAGTTCAAAGTGAATGTTGGAGATGAATCTCTGTCAATCTTATTCTTGCTTTAATCAATAATAACCTTCTGGATAATTCTAAAAATTATAACTGGCCGAGTCTATTTCTAATACTAATGCAGGTTGAGCGAGGCCACACAGTTCTCGTCCTTGCTGCGGCTGGTGGCGTCGGTTCGCTACTATGCCAGTGGGCGAATGCCCTTGGGGCCACCGTCATTGGCACTGTTTCAAATGAAGAGAAAGCTGCTCAAGCTGCTCAAGATGGATGCCACCATGTGATAATATACACAAAGGAAGACTTTGCGGCCAAAGTCCATGAGATCACATCCGGGAAAGGAGTCAATGTCGTCTATGATTCTGTTGGAAAAGACACATTCCAGGTATAATATATAATCATTTTTTTCACATTCATGTCTTCTCGATCTTTGTTAAAACAGCTGTCGTTCAAATTCTATGCATAAAAGAATAGCCAAAGGTGCCACATTTTTTAAACATTAAGCAGACCTTTTCTTCCCCCCCTGTTTGGTCACTTATAGATTTGTTTCAAATTTTATAATAAGTTCAATTACTATTAATTGAATTCCCTTATAAAGTGGAAAAGGGCATGCCCTGCTCAAACTTTCTTTTGGTAAGATGAAGTTTCTCCGTAAATGATATGTAGAATACAAGTTAAAAAGGGAAATCTATTCTGTAATGAGATAAAATCACATGAGAACTCTTACAAGTAAGTTCTGTTATGCAGAAATCCTTAGCATGCTTGGCGTCGCGAGGGTATATGGTCAGTTTTGGGCAGTCATCAGGCAGGCCTGATCCCATCCCGTTGAGTGATCTTGCTACAAAGTCTTTGTTCCTTACTAGGCCGAGTCTAATGCATTACACCTCTACTCGCGATGAGTTACTTGAATCTGCAGGCGAGGTCTTTGCAAATGTCGCATCTGGGGTGCTGCGGATTCGCGTGAACCATACGTATCCGCTATCTGAAGCAGCACGTGCTCATGCCGATCTCGAGGCGCGGAAAACTTCAGGTTCCATAGTACTAATTCCTGATAACTAAAAGTAATTACTTTGTATTCATGTGTGCATTCTATGGTTATATTCTGATAATAATGCTTCGTAAGCTTAAAGATTTCTTCTTTGTGTGTTGGTTCCAAGTGAAGTGAGACAGTATATGATGTTGGACTGGAAAGGAAAAAAACTTGATGATCTGAAGTATTAGAAAATACCGAAATCATAGTTGGAGAATGTAACTGCACTTGTAAAACATTAATCCATCCACTATGTGTTGCTTTACCGCAAAGCATGTAAGTTCAACAATCACTTAATTCCTATACTCTTAGGGGGTCACCTGTTTGTTCGGTTAACTTGAAGATGCTTTCTCATGTAGTGATTAAGTTGTTGTCGTAGAGGCCTTGACTTCAAAATTTTGTTTTGTTCCCAGATCTAGTGAAAAATATGATGTTTGCGAATTTTGTATATGGGACAAAGAATTGTAGCTTCTGGAAGTTTTGATGACTGGTAACAAGTCGAGATCTCTGACTTTAGTGTGGTAATTTCATTATCTTGTCGACTGGTGACTGAGTTTACGCCTTACATTATTTTCTAGAAGAATATACCAATTGCCTTTAAAGTTCCCCCCTGGTCCTTCACCGTCTATTTTCTGACACAAAACAAAATATAAAGTCATTTTCGCAAAAGCAGAGCTGCATCTTTATTAAAGTTGTAACGTAGCACTATAATTTTTCACTAGATCTGGGAATATACTCTCATTGGGTGTGTAATATTTTTCAAATTGCTAGGAAAAGCATGCAAGTAAAAGAAGTTAGGTTTCTAGTCTTGTCAATTCTTTGGTTTTCTTCCCGATACTTCTCTAGTGGTAAGGATCTTATCTGTTTACGCTGGAACTGTTTTTGAGTGCCCCTCAAATGGTATCCTCTGGATTGTTATTGACATGTTTGTCTAAATAATGTTGCCTTAATTAATCAAAATTTTATTAAAGGAAAAGCCCGTGGGCAGAAGCTCTTGTAGCAGATATTACAAGGAGTGGTTGGATGTTCTTTATCAAACTTGTACTTTTTAATGCCTACCATTCATTAAAGTTGTACTTCTTTTTTTTTTATTTAGTTTTAAAATCTAGGTACTTTCATATAAACACAATAACATTTAATTGAACCTTCATATTGTATAAAAGTAAAAAAAAAATTATATTCTTAAGACATTATTTTGATATAAAATCACTTTACTGTACTTAAATTAAGGAATGTGCTGGTAGGTTTTCGGCTCTTGAATTAAGGAATGTGCAGTTAAAATGATAGTGGTCTTTTAGGGTTGAGTGAGTGGTTGGTTGAATAGTATGATCTAACGGATGGAAATGATCAAAGAAATAAATTTAACGACGAAAAATTTAATAGTACCAAACGTTTGGTGCTGTCGATAGCATAGTAATTGAACTCTATGTATACATACATATATATGTATTGGGTTTCAAACACCCTTATTGCATGTCCCATTCGTGCGAATTTTGTGATTCACCGGCTGAAATTCTCGTGCCACGCGACCAACGGTCGCCTACGCACAGCATGTATATGACAGTACACTGTACTGCACTGCACTGTACACACACACGCAGAGAGACAAAATGAGCTGGTGAGCCCGGCTCATGGGCCTACAAAGAGGATAAGCCACGGGCTCAGTGCGCGGGGACCGGTCTACGGGCGCTGGCTTCTTTTGGCACCTGCCTCTCCTTTCCATCCGCTTCTTTTCGCCCTGTAAGCCTCTCTTTGATCAAGCGCTTTTTTTTTAATTTTAATTTTCTTTTTTTTTTTTGGGAAAAGGTCAAAAAGCAATGAGGAGGCCCTCTCAATTATTTTGCAATCATCCTCTCTCCCGTATATTTTTAGGACAACCCATGAGCATATGATTCACACACTAGTCTCTCAAAAGTTAAAGATTTAAATATTTTTGAAAAATTTCTAAACTCTGAAATCATAGGACATAAAATTTGTACTTGCAGTACTTTTCTTATTTTTATTTTCTTCTGTAGTACTATATATCACAGGTCTTCTATAATTATGTATTGGTATATTATTAACATTAACATGTTGTTATACATGATATGAAGAGACCTTAAAATTGATTTATACATACAGTTCAAATATACCACTTATGCGAATACATTATCAATCTATAAAAAATGATATTTTGAAAAAAACACAGCAGTTTTTCTCTTGACATTTTCTTAACAGTCGTTCTATTTGAACGGACTGGTTTTAAATTTACTAAAATTTTAAATGCAGCTAATCACAAAAAAAAAAAAATCTACATCTAAAAAGTATAAAAAATTAACAAAATATACTAATTTTAGAAAAATTAAGTTGAAGAGCCTCTTTCATAACAGTGTTCTATAGGGAGAAATTCTTTACTGTCATGCTGACACCACGTCATCAATAACAAGCCAATCACATATCTTCTTTTCAAACAAAAGTATAATAAAAAAAATATTTATAATCATGATGAGATATATATCTTAAAAAAAATATTTAATTGGTTTGTGACGCCACGTCATCATATATATCCGGTGCATTCTATAATTTTTTTTATAGGTGAGGGGGTATCTCGTTGCATCTCTTTCACTTTTAAGGAGATAAAAAAGAAGAAAAAAAATAATTGCACAGAGAGAGAGAGAGAGAGAGAGAGATTCCGGTGGGCACTCACAAGTGCGTCCACGTCTCCATCCCTAACGTCACTTTTTACTGAGCTGTGCTCCAAATTCCCCTCTTCTCACTCCTCACTCCCCACCCCCTTATGTTATCATAATAACCTCTTAATTTTCTCTCTCTCTCTCTCTCTCTCTCTCTCTATATATATATATATATATATATATATATATATGTCTCAGTAGAGCTCAACAATAACAATAGCAACAATAGCAATAGCAATAGCAAGAACAGCAGCAGCAGCAGCAGCAACAATGGCGGGGGGTAAATTCGCGGCGGAGGGCGAAATGAGCGGCGGCTACAACGGCAGGATGACGTCCTTCGTCGTCCTCTCCTGCATGGTCGCCGCCAGCGGCGGAATCCTCTTCGGCTACGACCTCGGAATCTCCGGTATATTTATTTATTTATATATAAAATCTCAGATTCGACGGTTTTTTTTTTCCTTTTGAATCTAGAAACTAGCTAGAAAGCAAGTCCAAAAATTACTAATTTTCTATTTAAACTCTAAAATTATTAAAATAATAATATATCTCCGGATAATAATTTTCCGTTTCAACCCGCCACACAATTTTATTTTATTTTGTTAAAAAAAAAAGAAGAAATTTGGTCAATTTAGTCACTTGGCGTGACAACTCATATTTTCAGCGGAATGATTTAGCTTGTCCTTTACCTACATGTGTGTCCTCGACAGTTGTTGGGTGACCAACCTCACCAAAATGAAAACTACATGGTGAATCATGATACAATTATTGTGTTTTAATTTACTGTTATTTTTTCTTTTCACAAATTAGAGTATATATATATATATATTTTTTTTTTAAAAAAAAACAAATAAACCTAGTACGTACGTACGTGCTATTAATACTTTAAGGCAGGTGAAAGTACTGGGAAAGTAAATACTATATATAATTCTAAACTTTTTTGTCATTTTTTATCTCATCTATCAATTTTATATTTGTGAGCTCGTTTCGTAGTAATAGATCGATGTTTTGGATAACACATGCATGCGATAGGTGGGGTGACGTCGATGGAGGCGTTCCTGAAGAGGTTCTTCCCGGACGTGTACGGGCAGATGAGGGGCGACACCGAGATCAGCAACTACTGCAGGTTCGACAGCCAGCTCCTCACCGTGTTCACGTCGTCGCTCTACGTCGCCGGCCTCGTCTCCACGCTCGTCGCGTCCTCCGTCTCCCGCCGCTTCGGCCGCCGCGCGTCCATGCTCGTCGGCGGCGCCGTGTTCGTCGCCGGATCCGCCATCGGCGGGGCCGCGCTCAACGTCTACATGCTCATCCTCGGCCGCGTCCTCCTCGGCGTCGGCCTCGGATTCACCAACCAGGTCAAAATTCTCTATCACTTACTGTTAATAGTTAACTGTCTCTGCTGCTGCTGCTGCTGCTGCTGCTGCTGCTGCTGCGGAATTAGTTGCTGTTCATTCAACTGTTCACGTCCTAATATCAAACAGTTTATGAACAAGAACTTACGTATACCTGCACCAATAGTTTTGTTGCAGGTAAGAAGGAATATATATACCTTAGCTGTAGTTTTTTTTTTTTTTTTTTTTTTTTTTGAGAAAAAAGTAGCATGCTATCCGTTTCATTCATTGAAAATATAAATTAAGCTACATGAGTGAGGCAGCAAGGACCTCAGAAGGGGCGAAATCGACCAAAAAAAAAAAAAAAAGGCAATCCAGATCAAACTAGCACATTAAGGCCCGGCCGAAGTAAGAGTCTTAGCTGTAGTTTCTTGAACTTTGAAAATGTTGTTTTTGACAACAGAAAACTCCAATCTAAGTCCTACTAAGGAAGCGCGTTTGGTTCAAAAATGGAATCGTGAACGGAATAGGAATGGAATGAACGGGAATGAAAAACGGAACAATGGAATCTCCTGATTTATTTGGTTCATAATAAGGAATTGAAATCAGAATCAACTCAGTAATTAGTGTTGTTTGATTGAGCAAAAGTTCAATTGCCCGTAGAAGTATTTAAAATAGAATTTATAATTCAGATCATAAAATTGCAGAATTCTGCACTCAAAAATGTAAAATTAAAACCTGAATTTTAAATTAGAATATGAATTCATGAATTAAATTTAAAACTCTAATATAAATTCTGATTCATGATTTGGCTAGAAAATCTGATTTAAAATTTCAGTTTAACTTTGAATGAGATACCGAATTCAGAGTTCAAATTAAAAATCATTCTAAATTTAAATTCAAGTTCAAAGTAAAAATTCAATAAAAGCAGAACTAGATTCAAAAAATTAAACTTAAATTAAACTTTTAAAAACTAAAGCTTGAATTTTAAATCCATACTTGAAATTATATTTTAATTCAAACTTTTGGAGGGAGTCGATTTTTCTCGAAATGGAGATCAGAATATCAATTTCTCAATCCAAACACTGTACATACTTACATCGCGAAACAATGTTTATCCTGCGGATTTCGTTTCCAGTTCATAATTTCAAATAATGTGCGTCGACTATCGGGAGCTGCATTTGTCCGTATTAGCCATAACTTCGAGATGGAGAAAGCATTGACTCGACGCCATCATGAAGTCGCCGGAAAAGATCCAAGAGAAAAGTCTCCTGTCTACACTCTATTTAGTATCACTATCATACCTGAATTTCAAAAATGGCTACTGAGGCAGTGGAAACATTTTCCCACATGTTTCATCACAGCCCTCCTCCACAAACTGTTCACACTGAGGCCATTCAACTTAAGTACCATCACAAGGAGAATTTGGAATAACATAGACCTTGTATAGTTGTATACGAAATTCTAATAAATGCCTTAAAACATTCATATTTTGCTAAGGTCTGTCTTCTTTACGCACAACTGTAGGAAAAAGAAAGAAAGAGAGAAAGAAAGGAGAGAAAATATTCCAGATCCATCTAAACTTTAGCTTTGATAGTTTCTATTATGCTTTTCAGTTACCGTCGGCACGTAGTTGTCACACGAGAGAAACTATTTTTTTAGAGGGTGTCTTGTTTTGACGACATATATAGAATCTTATCAACATTCAGGCAAAATTAACTGTTCATATAGTGAATTTCAGCTTCTGAAATTTGGGTGTAATTTAGCATACAGTAAACCCAAAGTTCCGAAGGATTTGAAGCTTTCTCCCCCAGAAGAAGGAAAAAGAAAAATGATAGAATGCAATCATATGAAGGACTAGCATGATGAGTACTTATGCAACTAATATATATAACACAAATAAAAGCTCAGAGAAAAGAAAATTTTTGTTAGAACAACTGCAACAGTAAATCCATGAGTAGAAATACCATTATTTGATCTTCGGACGTCTTTTTCGGAGCAATACCAACCGGTAGTTATACCGAGCTATTCAGCAGCACCTGCACTATAATGAAAACAGTACTTATTTAAAGAATTGCGACACTTATAACCTGCATGGTCTAATACAATTTCCAGCAAAAACAGCTGAGATATCTGAAGTAAAAATTACCCGCTTAGAGTTGAACTAAATGCTGAAACTAACATTATTGTCGGTTCTCGCAGTCGATTCCACTATACCTGTCGGAAATGGCTCCACCGCAATACCGAGGAGCATTCAGCAACGCGTTCGAGCTCTGCATCAGCATCGGAATCCTCATCGCGAACCTGGTCAACTACGGAGTCCAAAGAATTGAGGGAGGATGGGGTTGGCGAATATCCTTATCCTTAGCCGCAGTTCCCGCTTCGTTTCTAGCATTCGGCGCCCTCTTCCTCCCCGAGACGCCCAGCAACATAATCCAACGCAACGCCGACCACAACCAGGCTAAGGTGCTTCTCCAAAGGCTCCGAGGCACTTCCAACGTCCAGAAAGAGCTCGACGACTTGATCTCCGCAAGCGCGGTTTCGAGAACCATCCGCCACCCGTTTCGGAACTTAACCAAAAGGAAGTACAGGCCCCAGCTTGTGATGGCAATCCTAATCCCTTTCTTCAACCAGATCACCGGAATCAACGTCATCAACTTCTACGCGCCCGTCATGTTCCGGACCATCGGGCTAAAGGAGAGCGCCTCGCTCATGTTGACGGTGGTGACGAGAATTTTCGCGACGACCAGCAACGTCATAGCGATAGTCGTGGTGGACAGATTGGGCCGACGGGTGTTGTTCATCGCGGGAGGGATTCAGATGATAATCTCGCAGTTCACCATCGGCGTGATTTTGGCGAAGCAACTCAAAGACCACGGAGGAATGGAAAAGGACTACGCGTACTTGGTGTTGGCCTTCATGTGCATCTTCGTCACCGGATTTGGGTGGTCGTGGGGGCCGTTAACGTACTTGGTGCCGACGGAGATTTCGCCGCTGGAGATCAGGTCGGCGGGGCAGAGCATCGTGGTCGCGGTGATGTTTATGGTGACGTTCGTGATAGGCCAAACATTCCTGGCCATGCTGTGCCATCTCAAGTACGGGACCTTCTTTCTCTTCGGGGGGTGGGTGTGCGTGATGACGGTGTTCGTGTATTTCCTGTTGCCGGAGACGAAGAAGATACCGATGGAGCAGATGGAGCAGGTTTGGAGGCGGCATTGGTTTTGGAAGAGGGTTGTCAGGGAGGAAGGAGCGGCGGAGGTGCGAACCGTGGAGGCCGCGAATTTGTCGAACCCGAACCCGAACCCAAACCAGTGAGAAGGGGTGGGTGGTGTTTGTGTTTGAGCTGCAAAAACATTGTACTACTACTCCTTTTTAGCTGATCTTTCGAATTTGCTGCAACATGTCAGCTACAGATAGTTGCTGCTGCTACCAATGTTTGCTCACCATGAACAAGCATGTAAGATAAGTAAATCAATTTGGGAACAAAAGGCAAATAATTCTGCGCTCAGGGAAACGGAATGTGAGCAATTATACACAGATAGAAGTGGCGAGATTTTCATTGATATTTCACGAAAACTCAGAAAGAAACAGAATTAATTAATCGTATAATATTTCACGCTCGCTCTCATCATCATAACCAAAAAATAGCTTGGAATTTAGCAGATTAAGGCGCAATTAGCATAGGTGAACGGATAAAAGGGCACGGGAAATGGGATCGTTCGAGAACCCTACCTCATTATCGTCGATCTCGGCATGCCGATTTGAGGGAATTTGAAGGACAAACCTTTGAAGGGGGATTAGGGTTTGTAATCGGATTCCGTGGAAATTATTATTAGGGTTTACCGGGGAAGAAGAAAGGAGAGAGGGGGAAGAAGAAAGGAGAGAGGGGTTGGGAGGGGTGGAACTGTGCCTTAATTTTGCGAAAGGGAAACTAGAATTGAACACGGGAAGGGCGGGACACAAAAAATACGTGTATATATATATATATATATATAGAGTCCGGCTGGGATACTATTGATAGCACCAAGGGCTTGGTGCTATTGAGTTTTTCACCGTTAGATTTAATTCTTTGATTATTTTTACCCGTCAGATTATACTATTCAACTAACCACCCACTCAACCTTAGGAGGCCCACATCATCCTAACCGCATATTTCTCAATCCAAGAGCTAAAAAACTAATAGCACCAAGCCCTTGGTACTATTGATAGTATTCCAGCCTAGTTCTATAGAGTCCGGCTGGGATACTATCGATAGCACCAAGGGCTTGGTGCTATTGATAGTATTCCAGCCTAGTTATATATATATATATATATAAAAGGTCGGTGTATTAAAACTGGTGTAGAAGTACAAGAGTCATACGCGTATCTCGTCCCACTGTTTTGTAACGTTTGATTTCCTAGGCTTTAGCAACGGATATTTTCACAAAAATCCATCCACTAACTTCTTATTACATAAGCACTAGCTTCAAATTAGAACTCAAAAAATGACGGACTCTGGGATGTGATACATATGCTTTTTCTCCAATTTGCACAGAATAAGCCCAAAAAGATAAATTAATAAGCATTAAGATGATATTTTAAAAATACCAAGATCTTTATCAGGAAGGCCTTAAATCTGCTAGCTCAAGTTTTTGAGTTCCGAGATCGCATCACATCACCGCATATTCATTTGCCCAAATTACTATGCGAACTACATGAAGTTGCAGCATATAACACCTTAAAATGTAAATCTGTAGCAGAAACATAGCGCCTAATCGCCGCTGGATATGACTAGCAGTTTCAATGGAAGCAACATTAGTAGGTGGCAACATTGTTAGTCACTTTAATAACTTACTATGTCATTACAAATTTTCCTAGAAAAAAGAAATAGATGATATAAACTTAAACAGTTGGCCTCAAAACACAGTTAATCATGTATAAACAACAAAGAGGCGAAGCTTATCTCCGCCATGTAGACCTTCGAAGGATTTGGTATCATGCTTGAGCCCTTGTTTGCGGATTAGCATGGAAAGCCGATCGCCTATTTGAATTATCGAGCAGATTTAATGATGTCGACGACTCGGCAGATTCTCTTTTGGATTCTCCTATGCTTAGTCTCGACATACCCACGAGTTCGTCGACATTTATCGGGGCCTTGGAAAGCACTGGAGTTGGCCTAACGATCTCGTGCGTCTCCCGTTCCAAAGCATCTGTTTTATAACCTGGTGGCCATAGAGGGAGCGAGAGCTGAATATATGGTGGAAAATAAGCCGGCACTATTACTGGATAACTGCACTGAGGATTCTCCAAACTTGGAACAGCCGCCTCTCCGACCATTGAAGGGCTAGAGTCCATTGATTCGCATTGCTCATCAATGGCCGGAGGGAAAAGCTGTTGATCGTTTTCTTGTGTATCTGGTTCTTGACTTGCTGAAACTGGCTGAAAGTCAATGGGCTGAAAAAGGGAAGAAACGACAGAAAAATTCTTAAACATTACAAGAAAAGCATTACTTACATATATCAGCGATCAATTCCCAATTCCAAACAAAAAAACTTCCCAATTCATAGTAAAGAGTGAAAACGAGTTGCTAAATACTGCAGATCTCTGAAACAAAGAACGCAATCCAAATTTGCAAGGACGATGAAGACCAGAAAAATTTTATTTTATTGCAATTTTTTTGCGTTGGTTTAGAAAAATAGAAAGAGATAGGGAGAAACTAACCTCATCAGGAACCATATCAAAAAGGCTAGATCTTCTCTTTCTTCGGGTCATGTTGGTTTGACGTATGAAGTATTTTTGAGCATGGCTTGCTACTTGAGTAGGCGTACGTGACACCACATAATTACGAGATATCCCTCGCCAGTCACCTTTCCCAAGCTTTTGCAATCCAATTAGAAACATTCTGTGCTCTTCTTCAGTCCATGGCACACCTGAAATCAATCATCATAAAATGGGTATTATGTCGTGTTAACTATAACAAGAGTCAATTTTGATTCCTGAAGTCCAGAAAAAACATCTACAAGTATCATCGACATACAACCACCATTTCTGATAGTAATTCTGCCTATCCTCACATTGGTATGCCTATCAAATCATGTAGTATATAAATCAACATGTTAGTGAAGATGTGATATTCTATTCAAAAGGAAAACAAATGTTCAGGCAGGATCAGCGAAAATCAAAGGACACTCGATAGCTATAATTTAAAGTAGAAAGAATTTAATTTATTTCGTCTCTTTCTAGTGGCATGTTAGCTAAACAGGAGAACAGCTTCAAGATGGAAATCCCCTGCCAACATTTGTTTCATGCTAACATGTCCATCAGCATCCTAGAGCGTACAGCCACCTTCAAGTTCGAAGATACTGGCAGGAAAATTAATATCTTCAGGGCTAATAGTGATATGCAAGCTTATTTGGACGGAAAAAGGTGATACCAAAAACCTAACGAATACTGAAAAATTCATAATAATGGCATAAGGTGCCTCCAAATCAAATAAACCTACATAGCACGTCAATATTGTTGACGAGATAAAGCACTAATACAGACGTTCTTGGAAGTATAATCTTCTAAGCAGTTTAATATATTCGAAAAGAATGTGCTTAGACACCCTTCTACTAAAACACCCTTCAACTTGAAAGTCCGGACCTCTATCTCCATATATGTTATCGCTAATGATGTTATTTTTCTACATCAGATCAAAGATCAGAAGTCCAAGAAATTCTACATGCAGTCATTGTAATTGTGATATGCTAATAGTACATAAGAGCATTGCTCCGCAAAGGTAGTGTTAAAAGAATGAACTGTCGATAAGAGAATCAGTTTTATGCCAGTCAACAGACCTGTTAACATAAATTCCTACGCCACATTAACGCAGAGGAACTTGTAGAAAAATATATCATGCACGCTGGGAAGAACATCTACTAACGATGAAATAGTTGTCACTTCAAGATTTCTACGATTAACTCAAAATTTATGTCAAGGTAACAATCATTTGATGGGTGCACGGGGGGGACTAGTACTTCATATTCGCTTTCTTTTAAGAATTCTATGCTTCTCTGTACCTTTCTAAATTCATAAATAGAAGTTCTGAGTAAACTTGTAAATCTACTGTCGGCCATAATAACTCCCTTCAAGCTTTTTAAAGGCGCAAGTCACACCAAAGCACAAGGGCTTCAATAGCCATGACACAAGGAGCAAAGTGCGCCCTTTGAGGAAGACGAGCTACCTTAAAACTTGTAGAAAAGTTACAGCTAAGATTCAAAAGTATAACATGGTTCTATAAATTGAATTATTACAGTAAACAAATTACTTCAACAACGCAAATCGGTATAGAGAGAATGTTGACAATCACTAATTATCCAAAATCTGCATTCAGTTATGTATATAAACATCCGAAACCTGAAATCAAGGTTTGGAAATCCTCTGATATAAACATCCAAAATTTGCTTTCGAAAACCAAACCCCGTACCCTTAGCTAGATGGGTCTAATTGGTGCTTGCACTTAGGGAGACGAACAGTAAAGCAGGGATAGATTTTTGGGCCCCTGTGAGCTTGTGGCTTCAAGGGGAGCAGCTAGCTTTGCCATCAAGTACAAATTTGACTATGGGGTCCCCAAATGTCGAGAAGCTCATCTTACCGGACGTCCTCAAATCCAACAACCCATTTCCACTCGAACAATAACTATCTACAAATTGTTACGAAAATACATAACACAAGGCTATGAAAATACCTAACACAAGGCAACTTAGAACTAAGCTGCTTAAGAAATATCCACCAACAGATCAAGCTAGACAGAGAGAAGAAATATCTGACTTGCCCTTCACGCTGTTAAATGATACACACTAAGACAATCTTCAAAAATAAATTTCAAGAGTTGAGGTGTTATGTTTTAGATGCAACGGTCTCCGATATCCTCTAACTTTTTGTACACCCAGAGACATGAATATTATAGAGTCAATCTGCATAAGCCATCACCCTAAAATTCGTGGTCAAGCGTAGATGCATGCGTATAATTCCAGATATACATCTAGTAACAAGCAATCCCTGATCGCAACATATCGACTTAAGCTCCCAAAAGATATGAACTCAATAATTTTGAAGAAAATTCACTGCTTCTAATACACCGGAGCCATTAATATGATGTTTCTAATAAAACTAATCCTTTGACGCACTACGATAACTTCAGAGCTTATACCGCTCTTTCAAGATCTAAATGTCACAAATTGCCACCATTTTTCCCTAATTGTTTCGTATCAAATTCGACCTCCCATTTGTAAGACACCAAAAGGACGATGAAAATGAAACATCGGCGGAGATCTCAACTTGGAACGAGAAACCCCTAATTTGCGGAGATCGAATCGGAAACGGAAGCAACAAAAGGAGGGATCAGGAGCCGCTCACCCTTCTTCCGCTCGCGGCAGCTGGAGGACGATCCCTGGACGTAATCATCGGAAGCGTACCCGTCGGCGGAGGCGCCGCCGCCGCCGCTCTCGGGCCCCTCGGCGGGCGACGCTCCGCCGGATCCGGCGAGGAGGGAGAGGTTCCCCATGCTCGCGCTCTTCCGGATGGATCCATCGGTGAGGCGCACGCCGAAGAGCTTCACCCCGCGGTTAGGGCACGTCCTCGAGTTGTGCCCGTTGTGGCTACAATGGGAGCACCGCCTCGTCATCTCTCCCACCCTCCTCCTCCTCCTCCTCCTCCCGACGCCACCGGAGGAGCCTCTCGAAGCTCGCGATCGATCCGAATCACGAGGGCGATCGGGGAGCGCGCGGAGAGGGGAGCTAGGGTTAGGGTTTTGCGGATCGAGGAGCGGGGGATCGAGGGAGGAGAGGAGCGGAGGAGGAGGGAGAGGAGGGGGGGGAGAGGTGGAGAAAGGGGATAGGGGAGATGGGATAAAAGTTGGTGGAGAGGGGGCGAAGGGGAGTTGGAACACGTCGGACCGTCCACGTGGCGGATATTCCGTGGGCATATACGTCTTTCCAGCAGCGTGTGGATGACGAGATTTATCCTCGTCCAACTCAGATTTTATAACTCCCCAAAAAAATAAAAAATTATGTTTAAAAAAAATAACACTTTACAAATGTCCTAAAAATGTCGAAATTCAGTTATCTTTTATGAATAAGACTGGAATACTATTAATAGTATTTAATTTTTTTTACTATCGAGTTTTTAATTTTTGGATGAAAAAAATTATAGAATTAAGTGGGTGGTTAGTTGAATAGTACGATCTAAAAAATAAAATTGATCAAAGTGTAGATTTAACGGCTAAAAAATCGATAGCAAAAGAGCTCAAATACTATTAATAGTATTTCAGCTTAACTTTATTTTATATTTCTAACTGAGTTTAATTTTAAAAAATAAACGCAGCATATAGCATATCATTTTTTTATATAAAAAATTTAATATTAAAATTCGGTAAAAAAAAATTGTAGATTAGAATGGAATGGCACCAAAGTGGTATTAAAAAAAAAAAAAAAAACAATACTACATGGGCTTGGGACACTCGAGTACACGTCGGGGTTGAATGAGGATAAGGTACGTACGTGCACTGATTGGATTAGTTACGTGCTTTGTTTTTGAGTCTTAGTCGTTGTTGTTATACATGATTAGTATCTTGATATGGTCCATAGTTTCACACAGGGTTTAGTTGAATCCGACCCACATACTAACAGGTTAAGCCCAATCCACACAGTCATATATATTGGCCTTATGTGTACGGTTCGGGCCCGCTAACATGTTTGGGTTTGGAACTGTAATACAAATAAAATATTAAGAAAAAAATGTACAGAATTTGTGTGAACTATGTACTATTTTGAGTTGGCTATTTAATTTTTAATTTAATTTTAGTTTTACTATTTAATCTTTCAATTTGTTTGATTTGAGTAAGTCAACGACAATTTAACTTCAAAATTTGAATATATTATTTATCTTTACCTATTTAGTTAGTATACTTCGTACAATTGTCTTTACTATAAATTTATTAAAATAAATAATTAGTTTAAATTTTAAAGTCAGAGTATTGTTAATTGACTCAAATCAAATAAATTGAAGGGTTGGACAGTTAAATCAAAATTTCGAATGGTTGAATAACTAATTCCAAATGATCTATAGTTCAGATAAATTATGTATATTTTTACCAAAAATAAATAACAATTTAGATTGAACCTTCCGAATCTCTTGATCTTAGTGCACCCTTTATTCGAGGGGAACTTTAGATGCAACATCGAAGGATTTAACAGGTAAATATCACTCTAATTAGAAACACAATCAAATCACTCCTTACTAACAGCCTATTACCATCTAACAAGTTACTCGTCCAATACTGACCGTTCCTAGTACAGGCGACGACAAATGACTTATTAATTGTTGAGATCTGCGGTCCCAAATTTAAAGCCTCACCGTTTCACATTTTCTGCTAAGTTTATTTTTTTTTAAAAAAGAATTGAACGAAATGGATACCATGCTATCATATTCTTTCAAAATAGTTAATGCCTTGTTTGAATGCATAGATATCTTGCTCGGTATATATATTTTAATTTTATTCAAGAAATTTGTACGTTTGATTAATGAGGGAGGTAATCAAATATTTAGAATTAGATACTACGTTCCGTTATTAAATTATTTTTTAGATAAAATAAATTACCTTACAAATAAAATATATTATCATGTCAAATCATAGATAATAATACTTGTGAAGGAGCAAAAAACAAACTCCTCGCAACAGCTGAACTCATCTACAGAAGCCCTTCTGTGAAGCTGCAATGCGAAATGGAGGCTTTTCGAAAAGGTCCGGAATGTGGAGGAGAGAAAGAGTTGAGGTTTTTATTCATAAGCTGGGTCAAGTACGTGGACAAGTTTGAGCCAAAGTTGAGTAGGAGTTGAATACTCTGAAATTTTGTGGGAAGGTCCGATGATCCACACGACGTCCATCCACAAAAGCGCCCACTGCTCTCCCACCGTTGGAAGAGTAGTAGGCGCTCACTACAAAAAAATCTCAATATAAGGACGCTTTTTAGGCGACGCTTGGGATAAGCGTCCCTAAGCATTCTTATAATGTAGTAAATACTGACGCTTCAAAAGGCGTCGTCAAATGAACCATATATTGTAATAAACTAATTTATTAAATGTTAAACTTTACTATTATTTTTAATTTTTCGACGCTTTAATTAAAGCGTCAAAATATATTTTACCGACGCTTGACATAAGCGTCGGTATATACCTAACGACTTTTCATTTGCCGACGCTTTCAAATGCGACATTAGATTATATTGGGATGCTTTTAAGTATCCTTAACTATAGAAAAAAGCGTCCTTAAATGTAATCTTTTTTGTAGTGGCTGTTGGGTGTGCACTATATATGTTGGGAGAGCAGTAGGCGCTGTTCGGTGTGCACTATATTTATATATACTGTGCCCCGTGGCTACAGAGCTGCTCCGATTAGAAGGCAACTCCAAATGAACATTTTGAGATTGCCTCTCCATAGAATTTTTATACTTGTAGGACAAGAGACCAGAAGAAACCAGAGTTAATTAGTTCTAACTTTTTATTCTAATCTCAATGTATTTCTCAATATTTTTAGATTTGTAATCAGTTAAGCTCTGTTTGGATGCACGTCGTAATACCAAGTGTCACGTTGTAGAGTATGGTTTCTTGTACACACAATACACATCCATTTTGGTTCTTTTCTTCTTCTGCTTTCAAAATAAAAAATTATTAATTACACGCTATTTATTTTATATATATATATTTATTTATTTATATTTGGAACAGTAGCCTCGTATAGATACTTTCAGAAAAGGCCGTTTCGTTCCGATACCCCACAAGCACAACGCAGAAGAATAGACCAATCAGGGTGCCTCACAATTGAATGGTCCCCTACAAATCCAATCTATTCATTTTTTTTATTTTTGGCCGACTGTTCTTATCTCAAATGACAAAGAACTTAATAATTAGTACTTGAAGTCCCATATTCAAAGCGTTAAAAAGAATGAAAAAAGGAAACATCATAGAGTAGCAAGTTCCTATACATTATCTTTTGAATCTTAATGAATTGGATGTGAATCTTAACCCTAGGAAAATTAAACTTTAAAGATTATACCAAAAAAAAGTTATCCTCCATAATTTTTATTTTTGCACACTTTATTCTAACATCCAAGTTTAGACTTGGATGTGATTTTTTCTGCTGGAGAATTGATAATTTGATATCATCAAAATTAGTTTTAATACTGCTAAGTAAATATATTGTATCTTATCATGATTATAATTTTTTTTCTTTGGTAATAATAACATAAACGCTGATGTTTTAATAAATTTATTTTTTTTGAAAGAAAGATAGCATGCTATCCGCTTCGTTTATTTTTTAAAAAATAAACTTAGTTAGAAATGTGAAATAATTAGACTTTACATTTGGAATCTCGGGTACCAGTCATCAAGCTCTTTGCCACTTGTATTAGAGAATGTCAGTTGTTTTAAGAAATTTATTAGTTATTACAAAGGCATCTTTATTCGAATGACAAGTGGCAGAGCCACGATTGGCCCACCACTCGACCTATTCTACATTTTATCCCAGAAATGAGATTAAAAATATATATAATTACTTGAATTGGGCTAGAATACTATTGATAGTATTTAGGCTCTTTTGCTATCGAGTTTTTAATTCTTGGATGAAAAATTATACGGTTAGATTGATAGTGGTCCCCTAGGGTTTAGTGGTGGTCCCCCTAAGGTTGAGTGGTGGTTGGTTGAATAGTATGATCTAAAGAGTGTAATTGATTAAATTATAGATCTAACGGTTAAAAAATCGATAGTAAAATAGCCTAAATACTATTAATAGTATTCCAGCTCAACTCTAATTACTTACATGCTTCCTCATGGAAGATATTTAAATGAAAAAAGTCAAGAACGATAGTTGAACGTTTCTTATCTTTTTACATAAAAACTTAAATTACTAGAAAATAATATTTTAACACTATGCGTTTGATAGTATTTTGAGATTTTTCGACAGAATCCAAACTTATATTTAGACTAAATGATCGGAAACGTGTTAAACAAGGCTAGAGTTTTGTGAGTTCGAATTTAGAATTTTCTGTTTTAAGCTGCCGGATAATATATGGTTTTCTACATTATATTCAACATTTGTAAAGTTTTTGCTAGTATGCATAAAAAATAATCTATCAAAAAAGTATAGCGCTTAATTATATGAAACAATCATTTTTTTCCAAAAATTTAAGCTTTATATTCAATATTTGTAAAGTTTTTACTGCTAGACATAAAAATGTTCTATCACAGTAGGATAGTACTGTTAAATTACTTCGAAAGCTTAAGCTAATAAATAATGATATTTTTAACATTTTATATTTGGCACTTCTCTCGGGATTCAAGACTTTTTGATAAGTGCCTGAGGTGACTCGAACTCAAAATTTTGTATTCTAATATCATGTTAAAGAACTAAGCTGGAATACTATCAATAGTACCAAGCTATTAGTGCTATTAGGTTTTCGATCCTTGGATGAAGGAATGTAAGGTTACGATGATGTGGGCCCTCTAGGGTTGAGTAAGCTGTTGGTTGAATAGTATAATCTAACAGATGAAAATAATGAAAGGTTTAAGTCTAACGGCGAAAAACTCGGTAGCACCAAGTGCTTGGTGCTATCGATAGTATCCCAGCCGGACTCCATGTTAAATTATATAAAATAATCATTTTTTTTCAAAAACTTAAGCTTGTAGAAAACGATATTTTAATTTTTTTTTTTTTTTACAGATAGTAAAAAGGTTCAAAAAAAATCATCCATTTAAAAAAAGATAAATTCTTCTCTTTTTGTTTTGTTTTGTTTTGTTTTTTTTTGCTAAATAATTTGTCCTTTTTTTTGTCGATAACGTTAAGCAAGGGGCCTGCAGTCCCTGTTGCTTGTGAGAGTTAGCATTTGGGGGACACTAACAAAGCGTAGAAGAAAAGAAAAGAAATTAAAACCACAATATTTCACAAAATTACAGTAATTTAATTAGGCTCTTAACTACCATTATTATCTCCACCAAAGTCAACCAAAAATTAAGCCAATTAATTCCAGTATGAAAAGGAGTCGAGCATTGTTAAATTGTAATTTGGGTCTTATAATTGCATCTCTTTCATTAATTTATGCATAAATGTAGTTGATATTAGAGATCTCAAACACCTTAATTAAAAATGATCTCAAAGAAATATTTATTTATTTGAAAAAAAAATGACTTGGAAGAAATAAAATAATCCCTCTCTGGTCATAGGGACATACCAATTACACCAGCAGATGCTACAGGAAAATAAAAATAAAAAAAGTCTCCAATATGATAAAAGATTCCTTCTTGATAATGCCAAAATAATTTATTCACAAAAATATAAAATAAAATAAAAAATATAATTTTTTTAAAAAAAAATTGTATTTGCCGGCAAAGCAGTGCATTTGTAGCACGCAATGGGAGCAAAGATAACCTGTTTCACGGATTTGGACAGGATAATTAGTAAAAATAATGATAGTGTTAAACAATAATTAATTAATAAAACCCAGTTCCTAATTAAGTGGAGCCCATTTTGTATGGATAATAAAACCCTATCTATGGTGTCACACATTATCAAATGAGAGTGACCAAACACATTTAATATTTTTTTTTTGAGAGAATCCACACATTTAATATTTGATTTAAAAAAATGCATGGTAAAATGTATGGAGACCCCCTTAACTATTGTCTATAGCCAATATTGCAATGACCCTCTCAAATTTAGTTATTTACGCTGTGGTTGCTTCAACTTTGTTTATTTTTTTAAAAAATAAATTAATGATTATTTTTGAATGATTTACACTGAAATGGAGCGATCTAGGATTCAAAGCAGGATTGGAATATGAACGGATTGGATCATTCTCATTTGATAGTAAATGAAAATGAAAATCTGATTTCTACAAAAAAAATAAAACTATCGATATCAGTGAATCTCATTCTGATTTCAGTTCTAAAATAGGTGAACCAAACGAGCCCTTGGAGCAGTTAAATTCATCAAAATTATCAATATAATAAATTATAGTAACCAAATTCAAAATTTCCAACAGTTGAGGGTGTCTAAGTGCATTGTTATCTTAATCTAATATTATATATAATATTATATAGCAATCAACCACCAATGCTATAAATATACATGTAGCCTTAGTGGGGAGAGGGCACCAAAAATAGCAAGGTAGGGAGGAATCGGCAATGTTCATAGTAGAACTCGGCATTTGGGTCATTCCCTTGACCCTCATTTTCGCGCCGTTACGGCGATTCGTCG
The DNA here is from genome assembly GCA_016920855.1 of Puya raimondii. Lineage (NCBI taxonomy): Eukaryota > Viridiplantae > Streptophyta > Magnoliopsida > Poales > Bromeliaceae > Puya > Puya raimondii. Next base: position 104,783,421 of record JABWPP010000050.1, on the reverse strand, counting down.
CTCTCATCGCCAAGCTCCAGCAGCTCCACCAAAGCATCCTCCTCTGCCCGCAGTTCCTCGACTCGCCGGAGATCTCGACCCGCATCGCGAGGCTCAATTCCATGGCCTTTGTTCTGTGAAAATTAAGCTCTCTTTTTCTTTTTCTTTTTTGGTTTCAACCATGTTAGGAAGGTTAGATAAGATGATGTGGTGGATTGAATTAGAACTGTACTTTTGTTGGCTTGTAATTTTATTGTATTTTTAACACAATTTTATGTGTCCTTAGGCCCTGTTTGGATAGCTCTCAAAACATAGCATAGTATAAAGAGCAAATAAAGTGGTCAATATCTTGGATGGAAATGGAAAACCCATGGAAATTTGTTAAATCCAAATTGCAAACTGGTTTTTTTTTTTTTTTTTTTTTTTTTTTTTTTTTTTTTTTTTTTTTTTTGGGGTTGGGTTTTGAGGTAAAAAGGTTTTGGAATTTCATTTTTCACATTTTAGACCAGTGTGTACTGTGTAGTGCGAGATCAAGAGAATTATGGAGTTGGTTGTGCTTCATATATAATATCTTTGCATTACTTTGTATTGTTTTGATGGGAAAAAGCAAGCCTCAGTCATGCTTTTCATTTTTTTCTTTTTCTTTTTCTCTGCAGATTCTCTGCATAGTTATTATTTTACTTTATCCATTCAAAAATATCAATATTATTTTTTTGTTAAAATCTCATTAATTGTTTTTTTTAAGTAGAAATTGCACAAGTCTACACTAGGAATTCGAAAGTTCATTTATGTTTTTTTTTGCTATAGCAAGAGTTTTTATCTGCCAAACTCCTAATTTTTTTAATCATGTTGTAAGAAATAATTTTGTTCGTGGAAGTGATATTAGAGTAATGTTAAAATTATGTAAAATAACTGTTGTTCTCCAAAAAACTTAAACCATTAAAAAAAATATTTTTAATATTTATATCTAATATTTTTTTTCACGTTTGGATTCGAGATTTTTTGATAAGCCTCAGAAACTAAATTAAATGGGAGGAAACTAAACGAAGTTAGGAGCATAGTAGAACTCAAACTTAGAATTTCTTGCTCTGATGCCGTATTAAATTATGTACAAAATTGTTGTTCTTTAAAAACTTAAACTATCAAATAATTATATTTTTGACATTTATATTCAACTAGTGTAATTTAAATAATTATATTCAAATCCTCTTATATGAACAGCATTTTTTACCAACCGTTTCTAGCGCAAGTGGCAAAGGACTTGGTGGTTGGTACCCGAGGTCCCAAATTCGAATCCTAGTTGATTCACATTTCCAGCTAAATTTATTTCTAAAAAAAGATATACGAAGCGGATAGCATGCTTATCTTTCTCTCAAAAAAAAAATAAACGGCATGTTTTTCTAGCTGAAGTAGAACGAAATTTCTATTGTGAATTCTTAAGAAATAAAATATTTATATTTTTAAACACTTTATTGAAGATCACTGTATCTAAAAGTTAACAAAAATAATAATAATTTATAAGCAGCTTCTTATTGAATAAAAATATCGCATAAGAAAGACTAAAATAATTTTTCTCGCCCAATTAGCAATTTCGATCATAACCATTTATAATTTTTTTTTTTTTTTAGAAAAAGGTGTAGCACTTAAAATGGCTCTTCAAGCACATGAAGGGGCGTACTTTCCAAACAAATGGCCCCAAAGATGTTTTGAGTAAATTGTCGGTTGAATCCAGCAGATAAGGATTGGTCTCTGAACATCTTCAACAACCCAAGATATCAAATGGATGTAGGGCCATGTTGTATTCTGATTTTTAGAATACATCGGATTTTGATTTGTTACAACCGGCTCCGTTGGACAGCAAAGAAATGTGGGCAGAGTTTCTAGATCTCCAAGACAAGTAGATGCGTTTCAAAGGGGTTACACTTCTGTCTGCACTCTGATGGTCGATCTGAATTAAACGGAATAACATAATCTTCAGAGACAAGGTTAACAATCCGGCTTTTCTACTTCAGAGTATCAATCAACTTTTGAGCCCGTGGGAGATGCTTCGTTGACTTGCTATTTCCTTTTTTTTAGTTGTAGTTTATTTTTATTTTATTTTATTTTTATTTTTATTTTTCGGAGGTTCTGACTGTCTTCATCACTGATGCTAAATTTTTTTTTTTTAATGAATGAAACGGGTAGCTTACTACCTTTTTCTCAAAAAAAAAAAAAATACAACTATTGCAGACCACAGTATTCCATCTATAACGACGATAGGAACGCACTGCATCTCAAAAGATAGGACAAAAGGTCGAGATCTTAACTCTTAAATGATTGATAGATGTTGGAAACCAGTGAATGACTCCAACTAATTATCATGTGAAAAAATAAATTAATTAACTAGATATAAGCAATGGAGTCCTAAATCATTAATTACATGGTAACACTGTTCTTCGGTTTTCTCTCTATTAATTTCATCTCTCTCGAAATACGGAAAAAAAAATGAAAGAAATAATGGGAAAACTTTCTTGTAGAACATATATGTCTAAGCTTAGATTCAGGTCACATTGCTCAGTGTGAGATCGAGTTGCATGTTTTACTCGGACTTGATTATCTGGTCCTGATCAAATTCGAACCCAATCCAAGTTAATGTCCAAGTCGACAAAATCCGAGCTTAGAGGACATTTGGGTCGACGTAATCGCAGTTCGCTCGTAAGTCAAGTTTAATAAGAATAAGAATAGAAACATTAATCTTATTGCTAATAACAATAATGTCACACAAATCTGTTACTTTGTCGTGGCGTGGTTTACTTAGAAGTAGCCTTCTCCTTTTAAGGTTGAAACTTTTAAATTGACTTATAATTGAATCCCTGTAACATCAATCCAAACACCTCATTAAGTAAATCTAGTCTCGATCTGATCCGAACCCAATCCAAACCCGACTTTCTCATTTAATACTTCAATTAAATGCATGTATTTTTAATCAAACCTGTTAATAGTTGGTTCATTTTTTCCCACCCAGAAAAACATGATGTCTAAATTTAATTTTCCTTTCTTTTAAATTGATTTTATCACATTCCCTTTCTTTCTCCCTTTTCATGATATTTGCTACACGGTTTGTAAAACACGATACTTGAAAAATATTGATCACATTTAAATGGTGATCAAATCAACAACTACTCCCTTAGCTTAGTAGTTTATTTTTTTCTTTTTTCTTTTTTCTTTTTTTTTACTTAATTGGTGGTTGGGGATTCGATTTTTGCTTGTTCTTTTGTAAAGAGGGTCTTATTTTTTCCAATATTTTAAAATATATATCAAATCGGCCAGTCAGACTATAATAAGTGCTTAAACTAATTCGATCTAATCCATAAAATTGAATTAGCTTAAATTCACTTTGATCCGTTCGAACCGATGGTCCAACCAATAAATCAGTGAATCGACTCGATTTTAGAAGAACCATTTAGATTTCTCTTTATTTTATATTTCGCTAGCCAATAGAAAATATGCATCAACAATCCGCACTTTAAATCTATTTTAAAAAAATATATATAATATAATAATATTTAAAAATAATATTGAATATTGTTAAACAACCATCACATTTGAGCTCGAGATTTTTTATAGGCCCACGACGTGGAATTGAATTAAATGAGAGAAAATTAATAATACTAGGAGCCTGACGTGAATCGAACTCAGGACCTCCTGCTCTGATACCATGTTAAATATATTAAACAATCGTTATATTTTAAAAACTTAAACTGTTAGAGAATAGTGTTAAAATATTTTTATTAATAACAAATATTATACTTATAATATTTGTTTTGTTATATTAAATATAAAAATAATATTTAAATATTTATGATGTTTCACTAATATCATACAACCTATTGTTTGAACTATCGGTTTAATTAGTGACCTATAATTTGACAATATTTTTCCGCCTTAAACTATTTTGGATTTGAAAACAATGATCTGTCCATGCTTTTTTTTTATAATAAAAATATTTTATATCCAAAAATAGTATTTTTTTACTTATAGTGGAGTAAGGGATGGGAATTAAATAAATAAAAGAGATAACTTCAAATACCATCCATGTGGTTTCGTACTTTCTTACTTTAGTTTCCTGTGGTTTAAAACATATCACATTAGTACCCTGTGGTTTGGTTATTCTTTTTTTTTGTTATCTTTTCGTTAAATTATACAGAAAAACTTCAAATATCTCACATATGGTTTATCGAATATTCACTTTACTATCCTGTAGTTTTAACTTTCTCATTAATTTAACGAAAAAATTAACGAAAAAATAACAAAAAGAGAATAATCAAACCACAGGATACTAAAGTGATACGTTTTAAACCACAGAGCACTAAAGTGAGAAAGCACGAAACTACAGGGGTGGTATTTGAAGTTATTTCTAAATAAAATCGTGTATCCTATAAATAGTGTTCCAACGCGGCCACGTTAATCACGTTGACCCGAATCGGGAATAAACAACTCCGCAGCCCGCATTTATTCCGGGAACGAACTTTTTTTATCCCCAACTCTTTTTCGATTATTTCGCATGAAAGGGTTGACTACGTCATCATCCTCGCTGTCCCTCGTTTATTTATTTTATTATATATATATATATATATATATAATTGTTTTTTCACAAAATAAAAACATGGTTCACGTAGTAGTAGTGGTAATCGCGAATCCTCTCAAAACCCTCGCCCCTCGTCGTAGTTTGTGTTCGTGTACGTAGGGTTGTTTCCTCGCACCATTCTCTTCGTTTGTCGAAGGAGACGACGCTCTGTGTGGGGGATCGCATCGCTTCTTCTTCTTCTTTGATTCGCGAAGAGGCGAGGGTTTGCGCGCTTGTTGAGGGTTTCTGAGGGCGATCCAAGGGCGAGAGCGATTGATGGTACAGGAAATTGTTTGCTAGGGTTTTGCGTTTTTGTTTAGGGTTCCTATGTTCTTCGCGGAATCGCATTTTCTAGCCCTGAGTGATTCTTCTTACTGTGTTGTTTTTTTCTTAGAGACTGGGGATTTGAAATGTGCTTCGAATTTTCAATTTTTTTTTCTAAAAAAAAAGATCATTTTTTGTGGGGATTGGAGGAAACTTTCCTTTTTCCCACGAGAAAGGTTTCACATTTCCCCTGTGAAAGTGTGAAACACGCATTTCTTTTTGCTTTGAAGTTGTTTTCAGTTTGAACTTTCCCTTGAAACGAAAAGTATTATTTCTAGGGTATGAGAATTGTCTCTTGCAGTAGCACATCTCAATCTTTTCTTTGTTATTATCCTGAAGAATAAGAATCCCAATCAGAGTTTATCTGAAAACTACCCCTTTTTTTTATTTTTGTTTTTTTCTATAACAATTGAAGGCCAATTCGTGAGCATCATCAGAGTCTTGGATAGGAAGAGGGTGAAGGTATGGAGATCAAAGAAGTAAAGGAAGGGGTCGAATCGTCGCCGTCTTCGTCTTTAATTGTTGGATTGGCGGCCAAAGGGACGAAGAACAGCAGATTCATGGTTCGATGGGCTTTGGACAACTTCATGCCCAAGGGGAGAGTTCTATTCAAACTCTTTCATGTTCGTCCGAAGATTAAAATGGTTCCAACACCATGTAAGTTTTCATCTTCGTTTAATTGTTGTTTAATATATCCTAGTTTGCAATCTTCGGTTGTTCGCAAATTAATGAGCTTGTTCTACAAGTGGATAGTAGTCAATTATTTTAGTAACAATATGTTGCAGGGGTATGTGGGGAAAACCCCCTTTTTTAGCATCCCCTTTTAGATACTAAGAAATTAGATGGCACTGTTAATCCATATTCAGAGATCATGATCTTAACGTAGATCAATTGCTCCGAAGATCGTTCTCTTATAAGTAGATTTTTAAGCTGCAAGGAGATATCTTAGGGAAGTCGGTCAGTGAAGATGACAAAGAACAAGCAGATTTGGAAATTGAAACCCAAGGAAATGTGTTTTTCTTTGCACCGTGGTCCTTAAAAAGACGACGGGAAAATAGTGAAGATTCCAATGGAAATTTGTTTCAAATTTGGAGTCAAGTGTCTACTTTCGAAAAAAGTAATTAAGCCAATATGCCTTTTGATTTCCTTCTATTGATTGCCCTGCGTCTTTTTTCCGATGTTTGTCCACTTGGATTTAAACCTTGATCGTCTTATTCTCAATTTTAATTCTCAGGGAGTGTTCATCTGGTAGAACATTTTACATCACGTGTTTCTCAATCCTACTTAGTTAGTGATAGTCTCAAACAACTGATATTTTCCTTTCTTTTTGCTGCATAACTGTAGTGGGAAATTATATCCCTATTGATCAAGTGCGGGATGATGTTGCCGCCGCATACAAGAAGGACGTAGAGTGGCAAACAGAAGAAATGCTTCTACCGTACAAGAAGATGTTTAATGAAAAACAGGTTAGAGTTGTTGATCTCAAAGGCTTTCTCGTCTGAAGACAATGCCCGATCGAATAGTTGAATAATGGAACTTGCATTTGACTTAACCGTGCAGGCTGAAGCAGAAATTTTGATAATTGAGGCAGATGATGTAGCAGAGGCAATATCAAAAGAGGTCTCAAGATACAAAGTCAGCAATCTCGTAGTAGGCGCCTCCTCCGGAAATGGTATTTTTAGGTATTACAATGTTTTGACTATACTTTTGGATGTTAAAAAAAATAAAAAGAAAAGAAACTATTGAATCAATCATCCTTGTGTAGGAAAGTGAATATTAGATTAGTTTGTTTCCAACCCTCATAAATCCTGCTTAGTATTGGCAACGTAGTATTATTCAATCTGAAATTTCTGCTGTATTAGCATAGAACTCATATAGACTGGACAATTTAGTAGCAATTATATCAAGAAGGCCAAGCACAAGGCGCGTTTACATGAACTATCTAATCTAATGCTTTTCGTCTGTTACAAAAAGCACACCAGCTTTTTCCTGTTACAATGTGAATGCATGCTTTCATATCGATTGTTGGTCATATTCTGGTATCAGTTGGAACTGAACCGATGAATTATTGGTAATGAAAAATAAGAAAAACTTGTAGGAAACTTACGGGCGGCAAGCTGTCTTCCAGAATCATCAAATGCATTCCGAGCTTCTGTACAGTGTACATTGTTTCAGATGGCCGATTATCATCCGTTCATTCTCCTGGATCAACAACAGATTTGAGCGCCATTACGTCAGGAAGTGAAGAGAGCTTTAAAGATGAGAATGATTCAACTAACGCTTCTAGCAACTCATTGAAAGTAAAATTTGGTAAAGTGCTTGTCATTAACATCCATTAGTGTTTGCTGAGTAGCGTTGTTGGTATGTGCTCTGTATTTTCTATTATCTGGGTGTTGTGTTCATGATAATTTGTTCTTCTTTTGCAGAAATGTACATTAACTTAAAAGCAATTTCCTCCCTCCTCCGTGCTCCTTTACAACCAAGTCAAAAAGCCCAACCTTTTTCCAATGGAGACCTCAGGAGATCCGGTTGTGATGACACCCACGGTAGAATTGTTCCTTTGGAAAGTGATGGCGATGATGCTACTTCTCGATCAAGCATATCTCACCGAACAATTCGGAGAAATCTTGCTTTTTACAAAGGAAACCGCAACAGATCCCGGGGAACTGACACCTCCAACACCAAACATTTCTCACCAAGTACAAACGAACATAATTCGAGTCCCAGTTCTAATGGATCGGAAGCACAGGACAGTTGTAGTGCAAGTGGTAGCGACAAAGGCTCTAGAACTTCATGTAACTCAGATCGTGTATCTTCAGTGGACAGCTCACAAGATTCTTCACTTTTGGAGAATGAGGTAAAGATATTCACTTCTTAAAATGAACTTTTCTAGGAACAAAAAAACTGATAGTTGGCCAAGAAAATCAATTGTCGGTCTATTGTAGTTGCCAGTTTCTTCTCACAACTGAAGTTTCTATGAAGGTTGATATTGATTTTGAGCTCGAAAGACTAAGGACTGAAATCAGGCATCTTAGGGGAGTGTATAAAATCGCCGAGGATGAGTCAGTCGGTGCTTTACAGCAGGTAACTTAAGTTCTGCAGTATTTATTTTCAAAAGAACTTAATTCTCGGCATCTGTCTGCTTAATCTAAAGTCTTGCTTTTGTTAGATTAATGAATTAGCAGCGCAACACAAGGAGGAAGAGGTCAAACTCAGAGATATAAACTTTAGAGTAGAGAAGGCTGAAGAAATCGCGCAGCAAGAGAAGGAAAAACGTGAAGCCGCAGAAATTGAGGCGGAATATGTGAGACAGTTCGCCGATCAAGAAGCTTCGAGGAGGAAAGGCTTAGTAAATATGGCTTCAAATGAAGCAAGTGAAAAGGAATGGCTGAAAAAATCCCTCGAACATGCGTACTTGAAATTCACATGGGAAGAAATAGAATCTGCTACAGCATCGTTCTCCGATTCTTTTAAAATCGGTGTTGGATCTAACGGAAAAGTTTACAAGGGTACGTTCCATCACACGGTTGTAGCCGTGAAAGTTCTTCACTCTAACGAGGGAGCGAGGACCAAGCAATTTAACCAAGAGGTGTGTTTCAACTCTTTTCGCACTTTCTAAGGAGTAATAGCACTGACACACTTGAACTCTCATGCTTTTGGAAAACAGACTCCTAAAACTCATGATATTCTTAGAGATGCCCCTTTTCTGACGACAATCTATTCTTTCGCAGCTCGAAATTCTTGGCAGAATCCGCCACCCCCATTTGCTGCTGCTGCTTGGTGCCTGCCCTGAGAGGGGCTGCCTCGTTTACGAATACATGGAAAACGGTAGCCTTGACGACCGACTACAATGTCAAGGTGACACGCCTCCAATTCCATGGTTCTGCCGCTTTAGAATCGCGTGGGAAGTCGCCTCCGCCCTTCTATTTCTACATAGTACAAGACCTGAACCCATCATTCATCGTGACCTGAAGCCCGCCAACATCTTGCTCGACAAAAATTTTGTCAGCAAGATTGGCGATGTGGGCCTCTCGACTTTACTGCCCCACAAGAATCTATCTCTCACTACGGTTTATAAAGACACCGCCCCTGTCGGTACTTTCTTTTACATGGATCCCGAGTATCAGAGGTCTGGTTTAGTGTCGACGAAGTCCGATATCTATGCCTTAGGAATGGTGATTCTGCAGCTGGTGACTGCGAAATCGCCAATGGGTCTTACGTACATTATTGAAAACGCGATCGGAGAGGGATGTTTGAGACACATTTTGGACCCCCAAGCAGGGAACTGGCCTATCGAAGAGACTAAGGAATTGGCTCGACTCGGACTGAGTTGTTTAGAGTTGAGGCAAAAGGATCGACCTGACCTGGCCAGCCAAATTCTTCCTCTACTAGAGAAACTGAAAGATGCCGCGGAAAAGGCTCGTGTCTCGACGCAAATCGCTCCGACTACACCTCCAAGTTATTTTCTTTGTCCAATTCTAAATGTGTGTGTCTAACTATCTTTTATCTCTTTTTCGCCTTCTAAAGTTGGTTACTATGTAGTGACTCACTGCTATTTGTTCGCAGAGGGTGATGGATGATCCGTGCATTGCTTCTGATGGATATACATACGATCGAGACGCGATCGAGAAATGGTTGTTAGAGAATGATAATTCGCCGATGACCAATTTGCCGCTGCCTAACAAGGAACTGATACCTAATCAATCACTTCTCTCAGCAATCAAATGCTGGAATTCTAGGAGCAGCTGAATTTAAGCTCTAGTTTGTTACTTCCTCACAATATCCTTCCCTTGGAATCTCATTTTGGCTATTCCAGTGTCAGCAGAATAACTTTTTAACTCTGGAGGAGGATGGAAAAAGGCTATCATTGTTCAGGGTGGTTCCTTTTTTTTTTCTTTTTTCTTTTTTCCTTTTTGTAGTGTAGATATAGATATTCCTAATCTCATAATACATGCTTAGGATAACTTATTAGGTGGAATATGCTGTGTATCTTAACTCTTTTTATATATATATTTTTTATTTAATTTAAGGAAAGTTTAGTAGACACAGTACTGTTGGGTCTTATGTGGTTGTATAATTAAGAGTATTAATCCTACTTATGAGAGTTTAGTTTCGTTTTTCCTTTTCTGCTTCACGCCATGTGAAAATATAATTAGAAGTTTACTTGTTTTTATTTTTTCTTTAATGGTTCAACAAGTCATCAATTATGTATATCTGGTCTCTATGCTATTTCATTTTATTTTAACCAGTACTTATCATCGAACTAATCCAAGCACGTGACATACAATCCACGTGCATTCAAGACCACCGTTACATTGGAGTCCCTATGTGTAATGCTAGATATATATATATATATTTTTGTATTAGGTATATATTCTACACGTCACTTATTTTTCAACTCATTCTTTACCTATCTTATCAATTTTAAAAAAATTGTAAAATTTATACGACCTATAAATATGCATTTTTCTTTCCTTATATCCTGATAGGAGGGCCATTTCATATGGAGAAAAAATCTAAATATAGAAGAACAAATAATTTAATAGACATTCCTGGCCGTTAAATCTATCTTTTTTACACAATGATTTTTTTCGTTCAAAAAAAAGCCCTAGAGAGTTACACGAGGACTGTTGCAACTAATTAGTTTATATATACTATCTTGCTAGTTTCTCTCGAATAAAAAACGATTTATAAATGTCATTTAAAAATGTTAACATAAATTACTAATACAGTAAAACTTATGAAGTTAAAATTTTGGGACCAAAGTAGTGTCTTTCTCACACTAGAAAGCTTCTTACACTAGTTCTGAGATGGTGATGGTTGCTCTTATCTACTTGTCCTCTCTCTCTCTCTCTCTCAAATTAAACACTTTTTTTTTGTTCAATTTTTTTTTTTATCAATTCCTTATTTATTATTAATTAAGCAGCTATGATGGACTAGGCCTTCTTTTACGGACTTTTTTTATATTTGGCCCCCTCAAAAAAATAATTTTTATAAATAGTCCCACCAAATTTATAATTATAATTTTGGTCCTATTCCCGCAAAGCAAGCGCTACGCGAGCAGGTTGGGCGGTCCAGAGTTAAGTTGAACACGGTGAACCATTCACCGTGTTCAAACACAGTGAATGGTTCACCGTGTTTAGTGTATTATATTGGTTGGGCGTCGATCAATATAAGTATTGAACACGGTTAATCATTCACCGTATTTAAACACGATGAATGGTTCACCTTGTTCAACTTAACTCTGGTGACGTGGCGCTTGCGCGGCGGGAATAGAATCTAAATTGTAATTATAAATTTGATGAGATTATTTGTAAAAATTATTTTTTTTTAAGGAGGCCAAATTCAAAAAAAACCCTTCTTTTACCTTTCTACGGAGCAATAATTGGCACAGTGCAACTACTGCTAAGGGCATTACGGTAAAAAGGGCTCCAATGATTGCGGGGCCGTGTGTGTCGGGGCTGGGGAGGACAAGGCGAGGCAAACGACCGGGTTAAGGGGATAGTGGGGGAAAAAAACAAACAACTTCAGTGCTATTCTAATTTGTCCCTAGGTATCTTTTTTTATTTTTATTTATAAATTTAAAATTTTTTTAACAAAATATATTATTAAAAAATATTTAATAAATTATTAGATTAAAATAAAATTAGGATGTGACTGTAGATCATAGGCTTTCTAATAAAGCGTCGTTTGAAGCTGCCTATTTCAATTTTGGGGTAATTATTTATATACACCTTTCAACTTTCTGATTTATTTTTCTTACAAGACTAATAATAAAAATATCTTTCTTACGTTCCAATCTATTTCAAATATACCCATAGAGTTAAATTCTATTAATGAATTGTTAGTAATAGCTGTTATCTCAGTAAAATTACTATTTTACCCTTTCAAATATACCATTCTACCATCACCGATTTTTCTTATTTGCCCTTAAGTTAGGGGCACAAAAAGTATTTTAATTGATCTTTTCAAATATATCATTCTATCATTACCAATATTTTTTATTTGCCATTAAGTTAAGGACAAAAGAGATATTTTAATTTTTTTTTAATTCTGATAGATATTTAATTCATATTTAACCCAAGTTAACTTAACGAATAGTAATTATAAGGATACTTTGAAATAACGAAGGAATATATAAGGGGTAAATTGGAAAGAAAAAAACAGTAAAAATAAATGAGATATTTTTAAAGTTTTGAAGGATATATAGGTAATTATTCCTTAAATGTTATACGGTAATGGGTGGCCCCTCCATGGTCACATTATTTTCCGCCGCGGTGTTCCCACGTGCAGCTGCAGGACCCCTCGGTTCGCGTGAGCGCGCTCTCCCTCTCTCTCTCTCTCCCTACGGAGGAAGTCTACTATGTCACGCTTGCACCATGTCATCAATAACAAGCCAATCACATCTCTTCTTTTCAAAAAAAAATATAATAAAAATATTTTTTTATAATCATGATGAGACATATATTTTGAAAAAAAAAAATTTTATTCGTTTGGAACGCCACGTCACCGATATTCCCGGTGCATTCTAAATTTTTCCTCCCTACGAGACATTACCATTAACGGAGCTTAGTCCACCACCTCATCCCCAATGTTATCTTGCACATCCGTACCGGAGCATATATGTTATATCTGTAGACAAAAATTTGATAATGACAAGTAAATATAGGCTACATGAGATCTACCATGTAAGTTTTACACCTGTGGTACAAATATATAGATAGTATTGCTAAATAAAAAAAAATACAAAGACTTTTTGAGCTTTAGCTCTTTTACAAATAAAAAATATAAAATATACACCATATTTTATGATGTACCTCTTATACTTCATCGTCCAAAGATTTAAATATTTTTTAAAAAAATATATGATAAAAGATATTGACAAGACAAGTAAATAAATTTCGTAAGCAGGATGCGAGATTAACAACTATAAAGTAGATGTACAGATAGCTTTGCTCTTTCCAAATTTGCATCTCTCAATTTTAGCAATAAGATCCACAAATTTTGTCAAATAATTTAGTAAGTCTCACTTTTCTATCGAAGTTACTAAATACACTGCTAATTTGATTATATATCATGCATATAATTTTGTGAGATTTGTAAATATAAAAAAATTTCTAAATTTGATAATCAAACATGAGAATTAAAGAATAAAATTAATCTACTTTAAATTTTTATTGCTTTTTTTATATGTTATAATAGAAAATAAATTATTTAGTGTCTTGAAGCTTTATATGATTATATGCAAAATATACGGTCAAAACGATTACATAATTTGTAACTTTAGTTAAAAAGAGGGGCCTATTAAACTTTTAGATAAAATTTAGAAGTTTAATTGCCAAAATTATAATTTCATATTTTTATTTATTGAAGAACTAAAATTCAGTACGGCTTTACACTTTTTTTAAAAAAAAAGTAAAATTAGTGAATCGTGCTGTCCACACAACTTTAAAATTTATAATATTCAGATAATAAACCTTAAATATAGTGGTCTCATATTAGGACCAACCCAACTAAAATGTATCTATGCGCAAAATTTTTGTACACGAAATAATTTTATTACTTATTAGTAGTGAAATGCATCATCACCAATACCATCCAACATATATTTTATCGTGTGGAATGGGGATAGATTGATCACGGCCCTCTATGATGACGTGGTGCACCAAGCCCATGGAATAAACTTTGTTGGTATCCTCGGCATAACCTAGTGGGACCCACCTACGGGGGACAAATTAGCGAGACTATTGAGCTGGTCGAACGAAAGAACACTCCTTTTGCCATGGCGTGGTTTGCGCATGCACTACCTCCCTTTTAAGCTTACGAGAGGTAAAATGGGCACTAGCTACTCTTTAATTTTATATATATATAGGTTAATTGCATATAGGTCCTCGTAAATATAGTAAATTATAAATATATCTCTACAAAGTTCAACTTTCATAAATTATTTTTATAAAAATTCTAATGTTTGCAGATATGTTCCTACCGTTAGAGAAATTTAGTTAACTACAGTTAAAATGCTTAACCATGATTAGTTAATAAGGTGAATTGACAATTTTATCCCTCTTCCTCTTCCTCTTCTGCTTGTCGACATGGCCCCCTCCCGCGCGCGCACCGCGCCGCAGTCGCGGCGCCCTGATCGCGAGAAGAAGTTGATCCGCCCCTTGATCGGGGCGATCTCCGCCATCCGATTCGTCGGCGGCGTCGTCGACGGCGTCCTTGACGCGGACGATGACCTTGACGCCGGAGAGGTGGAACTCAGTCATCGGAGCCGGGGAGCGGAGGTCGGAGTGGTGGTCGTCGTCGTCGCCGGCGAGGATGGAGATGCGGCGAGCGATCGCGGCGGAGAAGAAGGAGCCGCGGTCGCGGAGGAAGCGGCCGATGGAGGCCACGTTGTCGGCGAAAGGGTATTGGGCGGACGCGGACCGTTGGATCGGGCAGTGCTCCTCGTGGGAGATCGACACCGACGTCGCCATCCCCGGCGGCGCCTCCGGCTGAGGTAAGTGCCGCGGCGACCAGACAATGGCCTCCACCGCCATTTTCTTCTTCTTCTTCTTCTTCGTATCCTCCTTTTGGAGGGACATATTTATGAGGGCAAAAATATCATTTCACGAATCTACTGTTAAAAAATAAACAGTTCTCTAACGGTAACAAACCAGTGGGACATATCTGCAAATATTAGGACTTTTGCAAGGATAACTTATGAAAGTTGAACTTTGCAGGGATATATTTATAATTCACTATGTTTGCAGGGACCTGTATGCAATTAACTATATATATATATATATAGAGAGAGAGAGAGAGAGAGAGAGAGAGTCCGGTTACTGTGCTATCAATAGCACCAAGCACTTGGTGCTACCAAGTTTTCTGCCGTTAAATCTACCTCTTTGACCATTTCTACCCGTTAGATCATACTATTCAACCAACCACTCACTCAACCCTAAAGGACCACTATCATCCTAACCGCACATCCGTTCATCCAAGAACCGAAAACTTAATAGCACCAATGACTTGCTATTAATAGTATTCTAACCTAATTCTATATATATATATATATATATATATAGAGTTAGGCTAGAATACTTGTGGAAGTACCGGGGCTCCGGTACTTCCACGTCGTTTTCGATGTTGGGACTTCCGAATCGACGATCGGCTCCGTTAAACTTGATCTAGAGTATTTGAAGTATCTAGAAAATAAATTTCGCGATTTTTCGATATCATTTGCCTGGTGATCGAAAGGGCTCAAAATCAGCAATTTCAATGGTCGTGGTGAGCCGTTTGCAAGTTTAACGGTGTAGAAATATCCAAATCACGTAAAATTTTGATAGAAAATTTTTTATACTATATAAAACAAGATCAATATCTTTGATCTAAAATTTTAGAGTCATATTATCACATTTTGTGAGATTTTTATTTTCAGCCATTGATTTTGAGCCCTTTCGATCACTAGGTAAATGATATCGAAAAATCACGAAATTTATTTTCTAGATACTTCAAATACTCTATATCAAGTTTAACGGAGCCGATCGTCGATTCGGAAGTCCCAACATCGAAAACGACGTGGAAGTACCGGAGCCCCGGTACTTCCACAAGTATTCTAGCCTAACTCTATATATATATATATATATAATTATTATATATTATTATATATCACAAAATTACTATCCTTACTATTTAATAAAGTAATATTTGGAATTATTCTCAACATATTACCTATAATTAGTATTAGAATAAGAGGTTCTGATGTCACTTGTAAAAATTACAACAAAAAATAAATTATTAACTGTGTAGAGCTACTATACTATCGAAAGCATAAAGGACTTGATGTTTTCGCCTTTTTGACCATTTGATCAAGAATTGTACGATTGGGATGATAGTAGTCCCTCCTAGGATTGAGTGATCTCCATAGGATAATAATATCTATCAAAGATTAGAAATGATCTAAGAGGTTAATCAAAGGGCCACAAAGGTGAAAACACTAAGTCCTTTATACTTCCGATAGTATAGTAGATCTACCCTTAGATCTACCCTTATTAACTTCGTATTTTAACGCTGGTCACTGTTCCTTTTCGACCCCAAACTAAGTAAGTAATTAATTAATTAATTAGGCGTTAGATGGCGTTAAATCATCCGATCTGAGTAAGCGCAAATGGATGATGCGATGATGAGTAATGATGATGTGATGATAGCCGGGGGGGCTCATGACACATAAAGCATGTGCTTGTAGTTGAGGGACACAATGATGTGGCGAGCATGCAAATGCAAATGCAAATGCATGCATGATGGAGGGAGGGGGCGGTGGTGTTCATCATACATACATGGACATCAAATGGCGTTAATAAAGGTGATGATGGGCATGGGATTGATTCATGCCATGCACCGCAATTATGAGTGACCCAAACCGTACCCCACAGAGCGTGAAACTATGTTTTGCGGAGTCAACGGTCAACGGGAGTTGCGTTGGGGACGTTAATGGGTAAGCATACGCTCTGAAACAAGTATGATTGAAGTGGGGGAACGCAGAGCACGCTCTTCCAAAAGTTCGTCCCCGTTTCGTCTCCTTCAAATTAATTCGATCCCAAACGAAGAAGCAACGATCTCACTCTAACCCTAACCCTAACCCCTAATCGTAGCGGAGGAGGAGAAGAGGGAGAGGAAAGTGACGATGGTGGTGGCGGTGGAGGAGGATCTAGGGCTTACCCTCGGCTTGAGATCATCGACGAACCACGCGCCTTTCCCGCGGTGGAGCGATCTCCTCTCTTCCTCTTCAGGTACATTTCGATCTCAAAAGCTTCCGATCCCGCGAGATCTGAGGGATTCGGTGGGGTTTGTGGATGTGATTTGAGTTTTTTGGGGGGGTTGTGATGTGATAGGGAGGAGATCGTCGGAGACGCCGTTGCTGAGGGGGATCGACGTGAATCGGGCTCCGGAGGCGGAGAGGGAAAGCGAAGAGGAAGAGGAGGAGGAGGAGGAAGAGGACGAGGAGGGGGGAGCTGCTTCTCCCAACAGCACGCTGTCGAGCTTCACCGGGAAGCGCGGCGAGCGCGAGGCGGAGAGGGCGAGCGACGAGGAGGAGGGCGGGGACGGCTCCCGCAAGAAGCTCCGCCTCTCCAGAGACCAATCAGCGATTCTTGAGGAGAACTTTAAAGACCACAGCACTCTCAATCCCGTATGATTTTTCATGTCCTGATAATTAATTCCATAGCTAGCTAGTTTGGGGAAAGTGATTAAAATTTCGTTGTGTGTTTTTTTTTTTCCGCAGAAGCAGAAGCTGGCGCTGGCGAAGCAGCTTCATCTGCGGCCGAGGCAGGTGGAGGTGTGGTTTCAGAACAGAAGAGCAAGGTATAATTAATATCCAAAGTTGAAACCTGCATGCAGTTTGCTAGGAATTAATGTATGAATCTGTATATGTATGAATGTATTTCAGGACGAAGCTGAAGCAGACGGAGGTGGACTGCGAGGTGCTGCGGAGGTGCTGCGAGGGGCTGACGGAAGAGAACAGGAGGCTGCAGAAGGAGGTGCGGGAGCTGCGGGCGCTGAAGCTGCTGTCGCCGCTGTTCCACGCGCACGCCACCCCTCCCACCACCCTCACCATGTGCCCTTCCTGCGAGCGCGTCTCCAACGCCAACGCCAACGCCTCGGACCGCCGCAGTCGCCGCCCGGCCCAGACTGCTGCTGCAGGCGCTCGGCCGCAGGCCCCGTGGGCTCCGATCCCGCTCCGGCCGACACGCCTCCATGCTCCGCTGCAGCTTTACTAATCAATTGTGGTGATCGTGAATTGGGGGGATGATTGATCATGATCGTGGTGGTGGTGGTGGTGGTCGAAAATGGTGAATGAGGAGACACGATAATACATGGAGATTTGGTATATCCTCAAGATGCCTGATTAGCCACACCACCACCTGCATCTGAATTTGGAATCTAAAGCGTCAGGAATCTAGAGATTCAGACGCAGTTTTTTCCCCCTTGATTTTTCTATCAGAAATATAATATATGTACCCCTTTTAATCAAAAAAATAAAATAAAATGGCTTTCTAATTGGACATTGTTTGTACTCTATACAGTTCGACAGCAACATACATCTTTCCTTGGTAAAATATTTTAAATCAAAGATAAATTTAAAAGTCAAAGCGAAGGTCAAAAACTCATGAGCCAAACTTCTACAATTGAAACTCGGAAGCCCGAAGCTAAACTAAGATGCAAATAAAAACATACCACGAGCAAATTCATTCACAATTAACCGATTGACTATGTTAGGTATATAAAATTAAGAAAATAGTATAAAATGATGATGATAATTATTCTACCTAAGTAAATCCGGACAGAAAATCCTGCTCGACCAACAATGAATCTGCTTTTCTTCTCACGCTGTTGAGAAGTTCCTCTAACGCGGACTTGAACTGCAACAGGTTTTCCGACGAGAGGTTTTCCGCCGAACTGTTCCACCAAAAGTGTTCGACCGTCAAAGCACTATTCAAACTATCCCAACTTTCTTCACTCGCCAAGATCATCTCGTTCCGCGTGATATCATTCTCTTCTGCTCTCTCCTCCGTTTTGCTCGCCGAAACGGTCTCGTCCCTCGACATATCTTTCTGTCGAGCACTCTCCTCCGATTCATCTTCACCGCTCGATACTTCTTCACTCGCCAAAACTGTCTCGTTCCTCGACATGTCTTTCTGCCGAGCGCTCTCCTTCAGCGCTTTGATCAAATTTTCTGAGGTGTTGCTGCTTCCCGCGCCGTTTGTTGCATCGGAATTGTGCAAGAACCGATTGACGACCTCATCAACGTTAGGGCTGCCGTACACAAAGGCATTGCCGCTTTTGGAGAAGACCAAAACAATGATATGGAATCCCCGACGGGCGAGTTCGTCCGCCTTGTTGAAAAGGCCCTTCCGCCGCTTCGAGAAGCATATGAATCTATTGTGCTTGTTCTCGATCCTCTTGATCTCGATCTTCCGACGTCCCATGTTTTAGATTACAATGTTTATATGTATTTACACAAGAAAACCAAAACAAAAAAAAGTTTTTTTTTTTAAAAAAAAGACTAACGTGAAGCTAGCTAGGGTTTTGGCGCTGTTTGCTGTTGTACGTACGTGAAATTTATAGAGGATGCAGTAATTTGGAGATAAAGTCGAAGAGGGAAGGATATTGTTAATTAGAGATTAACATATAGTAAAGGAAAGATACGTTTTGAAGCTTTAAAGGCATATATTTTAAGTACCGGATACTTAGAATAGGAAGGATATGTTTCGATAATTTTGCTAACGTACTTATTTTTTTTTGGATGTAAACGGGAAGATCTGTCCGTTGAATCGATAGGGGCAAACAAGTAATTTTAGTAAATCAACAGGTTAGCCCGTTACATTGGTTTGTATGCTATTCCGAAAATAAAAAGGTAAAAATCTAAGGATGCCCCTCAACATGTAGCCGAATCTAAAATAAACTCCTTAACTATTCATCTCATATAGATTTATAACTTTTTAGGAAATTTCAAAATAGTTTCTAAAATTTATCTTTTTATATAAGTTTGAAAGTCTTAATGTTTTTTTTTTTTTTATGGCTAGTATCTCTCAGAGATATCTAAGAATATTTCATGAACAGTTTTTTTTACTTCAATTTATAAATTGTAGACATCAAATACTTCTCTTTATCGCCTTCTTATCCCTACCTGATGCTACTCTCTATTCTTAAAATCTTCATATACTCGTCAAATTTAAAGATATGACTTTACTAAGAGATAAAACTCAAAATTTGTACTAAGATATACTCATTACATTTTATTGAAGGAAAAAGGCGGAAAAAAAAAAGCTCAACAGAGACTTTTATGATTCGAAATTCAAAATTTACAAACTTATATAAATCGGGTAAATATACTAAAACAATTTGACCTTTTGCCCATTTACAAATAGCCATCTAAACTTTAAAAATTTTATATTTGGCATTCAAACTTTCAAATTGTTCTAATTAACCGTCCGAAATTTTTATTGGCCTAGTTGGATTGTTTGACTTAAATTTTTAAAAAAAATACTCTTAGTGATTAAACTTACAATTACTATTATATTCAATTTTCAAAATTCAAATACTAAAGATTCAAAATTTTCATTGAAAGATTGATAGCATTAGAAGACAGAGAACGTTTTTTTCACTCAATTATTTTTTATTTTAATTTTAATTTGATTCTGAAAGATAAATTTAATAGTATTAAAAGTTATCTTCTTAAAAGATATAAGTTTTATACCCTCTATTTTATCTATTTTAATTTAAATTAATCCAATTAGAGGAATTAAACAATTTGTTAAAATTTCGTCTCCTTCCATTGGCCATTTAACTGTTAATAAAACTTGCATCAGACATTTAACTAGAATTTGATTTAAATTTGGTTAAGGAGTCGAGATTAGATTTATTTAAAATCAAACTTGACTAAGCTTAAATTATATCAGAGATGAAATTATACTGATTAAGAAGTCTAAACTGTAACAATATATATATATATATATATATATATATATATATATATATATATATATATATATATATATATATATATATATATATATATATTTACATTAGAGTTGAAATAAACATTCAGAGACATCATTGAAAATGCTTGTAATGCATGAGCAGGAAATATCAGGGTCTGACAATATTTTCAAGCAATCCTAATACTATTCAAACTCAGCATTGAAAATCAGTAGTCAAAAAGGGTAAACTTTTAGGGCGATTTTTTTTTTTGAGTTTTAAATACCCCAAATATTCTTACTTTTTATTTCTTCCAATAGAACACGAAGCTTTCTACAGGCCAATCCCATGGTTAATCACATATAACATGATATCTAGTAGAGAAATGGAAAATTTCAAATACATATTCACGAATCTCAACTATTCAGAACACATCAACCAAAATTAAGAAAATTAAGAATCAATGCTACATCAGGTGGTTTAAGATGATGTCAAAAGCAGTTTCAAGTTTCGAAAACTATTAATCATATTAAAGAAGAGTAAATGGTGGCTGCATTCAGATACATGTTCATTAATAACACTCACTGTGCCAGAGAGATTGTCACGCACGCTGGATCATTTGGAGTCGAATAATAACACCGAAATTACTCTCTCAAGAGTACAAGCATCAGATCCATTAAAAACACAGTTTTATTTTCGAAATTACCAACTCACGCATTATCTGGCATGCTCGGATGCTGACTCCATGCAAGAGAAATAGATCGGTTTGAACTAATCCTAATGGCATGTAAGGTAAACTAATCCTTTTAGCTCAATTAAAAGATGTAGTTAGGAATCTTACTTACTGGTTTCTAC
This sequence comes from Puya raimondii, assembly GCA_016920855.1. Taxonomy (NCBI): domain Eukaryota; kingdom Viridiplantae; phylum Streptophyta; class Magnoliopsida; order Poales; family Bromeliaceae; genus Puya; species Puya raimondii. The sequence goes on along the minus strand of JABWPP010000050.1, from coordinate 104,762,198 downwards.
ATAACACAAGTGCTCCCGAAGGTATGACGAAGCTTTAGACAGTGTTTACAGTGTCCGCGAGGGAGCGAAGTATACATCCCAATCCAGCGCGCTCTGTAAGCTTTTCATGAATTCTGAGGCATTGGTCGCATGTTGGTCGATCTCCGGTTGCCAACCCTCTATACAAGTACCTTCACCATATTCCGAATGAAGTTAGGAACTGAATTCATTTAGAAAACATGCATCAGAAGCTCACTCTATACGCATCTAATCCAACAAGAGAATTTTTCCATCTCTTCGGAGACATCTGATGAAAAACCAAAAGGGGAAGTTTTCTTTAATAATGCTGATAAATGACATGAGAAAATTTTATTAAAAATAAAGATCACGCAAAGGAGAGTAATAGTAAGATCCTCTAGACCAAGACAAGACAGAGGTAGATACAAGGAGGAAAGAGAAAATGGCAGTTCTTGATAGATGACAATGAATAAAAACTAGTCCTACAGTCCGCTTAGCAAGTCTACGCTAACATGTTGAGTAATGTACTCAAAAATCATAACCCTCACATGGGAAAAAATTGGAATTTTTTTGTACAGAGAGGCATAGAGTTTCCGCTGGTTTGCAGCAATACATGCTCAGAATTACCAACTGTAATGTTCCCTCGGTTGTTATTTGCACGAACAATTTTTCTACCTTTCAAAGTAACAAAGATTGGACATAACAAAGACAGAATTAAACCTCAAAGTGAATCACAATTTTCCTCCAAAAAGAAGTACATAGATGCATAATTGTTGAAAGAGGATAGTACCAAATTTATAACACATAATAGCTGGGTATCACGGACGCGGGGAAACCCCCCGCGCGTTCGCGTCCGACGCGAGTCGGACGCGTACGGGGCATGGACGCGCGTGTGACGCGCGTCCATGCCGCGTCAACATCCCTTAATTAGGAATTTTTGTTAATTAGGAATCCGAAAAATTTGTTAATTTGAAATCGGAAAAATTTGTTAATTAATTCCTAATTAGTTAGGATACTTAATATTGCCACATCATAATAAATTAATTAAAAAATATATAATTTGGAAAAAAAGTATCGTACAATTTTAGAAAAAAATATAATTAAAAAATTATATAATTCTATTCCTAATAAAAATGTATCTAATTCTACTCTTAACACACAAAAAAAAAAATTTGATCTCATCTTTGATCTTGCTGAGTTTCCCTTCAACAAAGCCTCTAAACTAAAGGTATTCTTTTTTTTTTTTTTTATCTTTTTTTTGCATTAATATTATAATTTTTTTGAATAAAAATTTATTTTTTTAATTAGGGTTATTGTATCTCTTTATTTAATTCTTTTTACATTAGTATATTATCTATAATGAATATGTATTAATATACTGAAAAAAATTATATTTTATTAGCCGTGTCCGAACCGTGTCCGTGTCCTTATATTTTGAGTTTTGCCGAGTCGCCGTGTCCGAGTCGTGTCGTGTCCCGTGTCCGTGTCCGTATCCGTGACACATAGCATAATAGTGAAAAAATAATGTTATTCAAAACAAGGGAATTAATTCCAATTGCACTATGAAACCTTCGGCTAAAGATCCAGATGATAAAAAATCTGTTACATGGGGCTGAACGACGTAAGATGAACACAAGTATCAGGACTCTTTAGGTGCTCAGCCTGACGAACGTTCCAGAGTGTCAATTAGATACTAAGTCTCAGACGCTAGGGCTTGTTTGTGAAGTGCATAAACAGGTCGCCCAAACCCAGGTCCCAAACTGTATCAAGTGAAAAAATGGGAGTGGAACAAATACTACTTACTAATAGAACTAAGGACGAAATTTAATTTCCAAAAGACGAACGAATCACCAAAAAGTCTCTTTTCTCAGGAAATGAACTCTTCTTTATCTGTTGCACTAATGTCAAACCAGAGATATAAACAACTGCACAAGTATTCTATAGATCTATTTTGAATCCTAATTTTCAACCAATGTCATTAAGACAATATTGCTGCAACAATAAGCCAAAAGATGGAGCAGTTGAATCTGATTTGAACCTAATTCCCTAAATTACACCAAAATTATCAACAAAAGACACCAACAAGTCTCTCCTTCCGGATCATATTCCAATTTACCGAATCAATATTACGGTTGCGGAAAAAAAAAATGTTAAAGTAGAAACTGCACTTCCAACCAGCAAAACAATCAACAATGCAGTTCTAAATAGCCCAAAAATCAACTAAATAACAAGAAAATAGGAAGCAAAAAGGAAAAGAGTATCTCACTTCATGAGGATGTCATAGTACTCAGGATCCAACGAAGAGAACATTGCATCTACATCCTTTATCGCCATCATCGCTCGATGCACCACTATCCAATTCGCCGACTACATCAAGAACAAGCATTAATCGCCATTTTCGCATACAACGCACAAGAAATCATACCTCAAAATCGATTTTTTTAAAAAAAAAAAGCACAAATGGGATTCGTATCGAACGAACCTTGCACCTCTCGTCCCGTGTCTTAAGAGGGGATCCCTCGAGAGCCGTTTTCAGGGCCTCCACCGGCTTGGATCTGGTAGGGTTTCGGATCAAATTTAGAGTTAGTGAAGAGAGATCGGATCGAGGAGCTAGGGTTTTGCGATCGAGACTCACTGTTTGAGCAAGCTTTCGATCTTGCGCGACTTTTGCTCGATCCTCGTGATGATGGCTTCGAGATTCTCCACCTCCAGAAACCCTTCCTCCGCCATCGCCCCCGCCGCCGCCGCCGCCGATCGCTCGCTCGCTCGCCGACGACGACGGTAGGAGGTCAAAGATCCGGAGCGGGATACATCCGCAATATACGTTACAGGGATAATGCCCCAGCTTTAAGATTCGTGAATGTGAACAACGGCCCAATTTATCACACGAGGCCCAATCCAGATCGGCCCAAAAACGCACTCGACATTTTTTTTTTTTTTTTTTTTTTTTTACTGACTTGAATTGAAAAGATACATATATTCTATTTATTACTTGTGTTTTTCAATATAAAGCACTTAGGTATTTAACTCAATTTAGTTTTGAACTTTTGATCTAACAGTTTTAAATAACATTCCACATTGTTTGTTTTTTTTTTTTTCCTTTGGGTGGGGGGAACTCAAATTTCAGAAAAGTTTTTAAGTTTCTCACAACTATAATTACATAGAACATGACGAACGGAACTCTAAAACAATTCAACTTCAAACTGATTTTTAATCTACAAGCATTTGTCCGACAAAATGGAACATACACCGGTGATCAAAGTATAACAAAAATAGCATTCCAATGGAAGGAGAAACATTATACGATTCGAGACCGGAGAGTCGTGCGCAACAATGAACCCTCCCCAGTGCAATCTCACCCTTCACACCAACCCCTAAATCCTGATAAGAATGGAACAAATGCAACTCATACAATTCACTTCTGCTAAATGCTCAATTCCAGTGAATTTGGTGTGCTTGTTTGATGAAGTAAATTTATTTCTTCTCAATTTTTTTCGAAAATAAAGAAATTTCCGTTCACTTTCTTCGCCGTGTTCGGTCATATGTTTGCTCCCCTTTTCCATGGCACACTTAAGGCTCACTTTGTGGGCTTCTCACGGTTCGGCGTCTGGTCTCCCAATGAGGTAAACATGAAGTTGCCGGAGAATACTGCATCTTTATCTGTTTACGATATTGCCCAGAGTCAATATATCTTCAGTAAAAGTAAAAAGTGTTTAGTCCTCCCAAGAAGAGCAGTTTACCTGTCAATGAAAGGCAGGTAGATTCTCTGCGAGTATACCTAGCCATAGCCTACAAAGGGGAATAGCATTAATTTTATGAGGTAAAGCGTAAACTTACGGCATTCACGTCTTCGAGATCGGATACACCAAAAGATGGAAAGCCCATAATATAGCATTTTATATATGGAAAGAGATCGAGTTATACAAATAAGGAGCATGCCTGGACAGCAGTAGCAGCAGCAGCATTTGTATTTTCTGAAGCATCCTCAGAGAAAATATTCCTGAAATACAATCAAGTTCATCATAAATTCAAAAGCAACATATATTCCATGGTTTTCTGGGGAAAAGTATACATATTCCACGCCCTTGTACGCAGATCCCCTTATTTGTGGCACTATACTGCTTATAATTAGTCTTGTAATAATCCAAATGTTCTATTAGCCACCAACCGATCTCTTCCAAAAGATAGATTAAATATATGACGAAACTTACCATCGGATAATGTTATCTAGGAAGAATACTAATGCTTAAACAAGCATGTAACACCCTAAAAATGATTGGATTAACCAAGAGAAAACTGAGTTAAATATTGTTTGTAATACTGTGATTGATATAGCAAAGCATAATGCTAAGGATAGCAATCATTAAGAACTTTGGAGCACGCATTTCTGTACTAGTTGGAATAATGTTGTGAAAGGTTTCATATACGAACTATCCGTGTCAAACGTATAGCTTACTATAAGAACCAAATATAGGAGCAACAATTCCAAATAGTCAAATGTCTTTGAACCAAATATAGAAGCAATAATCCCAAAGAGTCAAATATCTGTGATAAATGATTTACCTCCATAATGAATTTGCAAGATCATCGTGTCTTGCCTCTGGTTTCATAGCAGCATCATATGCCACAATGTTCCCATAGAATATTTTTTCCAGTTCTTTCATCCACTTAGTCAAAAGCAAGTTAACCTGAAACCACACAGCAGTAAGCATGAGTAAGCAACATATCTACAAGACAAGGAAATTATCAAAACTTTGAATGCCACAAATTCCTTAAACTCAATTGCCAAATTTAAGGCACTGATGATGCAATCCTCTAACAGTCAAAAACACAATTTTAGCTGCATCGCTAACCTATTCCTCTTTTACAAGCCTTACACGTTGAACAAAAAACTTCCTGTTTAAAGTATCAAGTATATCAACTGATAGACACTCTGCATATGAGGCACATCAAGAATAGCCATAGGATTTCATGGAGAGACAAAACTATGTAAAGAAACAAAAAAAAATTAGTAGCAACCAAACAGAGCTCATCACACAACTAAAAGCATTTACAGATTATGGACCTAGAAAACTAAATTAAGCTGATGGCAGATTTGAAAGTTCTATAAGCAACAAAAATACACTAAAGATAGAACGCTGATCTTGCAATGCTAAACATAAGACTCATACCATCTTGTCTATGAAAATGTTTTTTTAAAATTAAGATAAAGGAAATAGGAAGCAACAACTAACCCCAGCCTTTGAAACTCTCAGCTCAAGATCGTGATTATAAATTTCATACAGATATTGGCCGAATTGGACCCCTTCCTTTCCGTCTTCCTTCAAGCGACGTAAAACAAGCCACATATGAAGAACAAGCAAAGAAAATGTCGTTTTAAACGTTTTCTCCAACTGAAATACTGCACAGAATCAAACATAGCAGATGTTAGTATACTCCCAAGTATTACCTGAACAAAATTACATGACCAGGTTCACAAAATGTAATACAAATATAGACAATCTTCTTTGTATCTTCATTTTATTGTAACCTTGCATATGTTGAAGCAGAAATCAAGATCTGAACAGCTGCTTAATTTATGACCACAGTAAACCTCTTCCTGATAAAATTTATTGTTTTAAAATCAAAAGGCCAATGCTTTACTAACCAAATAAGCAATAAGATAAGATTTCGACTGGAAGCAGACTTAATAGATTGGATATTTACTAAGTAAAAACGAAAATAGAAACGAAAAGATAGGATATCATTTGGTGACTAGTAAGAAGGCAGACCATCATAAATAGCAGGCTTGTCGACCTGAGAAATGACACGGCGATAGACAACATTTGCCCCTCTGATCGATTTGCTCTCCTTACTGTAGAATAACAGTAGCTTAAAAATAATACGCCGAATACCCTCAAACCGCGGGTCTTCAACTCGCAAGGGAGAATCACGAGCCAAAGCCAAAGAACAGGGTTTGGACCAAAACAAAGCATTCAGTCTGACCTGTAAAAGAGACGAGCCAAAATGGAAAGCTTACCTTCAGCTCCAATGCGCTCAAATCTTAGAAACCTAAAATGTCGAATAAGAAAACTGAAATGCGTAAACAAGTATGACCCCAGTATTTTCTACAAGACAATTTAGCACTACAGATTCAAAGGTTCTGAAAGAGTTGTTGTATGCAAAAACCGTTTACAAAATAATGATCAACCACAGAAGTTCTTAATAGTAACTGCTTAATTTCAGCAAATAGAGGCGAGTTGCAAGAAGCTATCTTTAAACGTTTGGAGCAATTACAAATCCTCATCATAAGCCTAAACTCTCTATGCATTCATCAGAACAAAACACGAATTGTCTAATAGGGCTCTTTTTATGGAAGTCGAAACCTATATCCGTCAAAATGTGTGAAAGTGAAAATGTCACACCCTCTTATCATCTTATTCTATGACGCGGGTAAAGAAAAGCAGTTTTATGATTTTATCCCTTTCGAAAAGTTTCATTTTAACACCGCCTCTTCGCGATCTCATTCTTGTTGAATTCCTCCTCAGCGTGATCTTCGAAAGTTAAGGCTTAATTCATTTGCCTCGCCCATAGAGATCTGCCACTTGCTTTTCTTTCCTAGTACCGCCCTAAATTTCTAAAACCCTAATTACTTTACCTCTCAGAAATCATACTCAAATACACAACTACGAGCTATGAGCCGCACAATGCTAGATAAGCAATCACTACAACATTCATTAAGAGAGAAAAACTGAAACCTAATCTAATTACGAAATAATTCTAAACAAATTCGCGATTCTAACGAATTCTTATACCTCCGGCTTATCGCGATTCTTCGGCGGCGGCGGCGGCGGCGAATTCGAAGGAGCCGGCGCCACAGCGGCGGCTTTGGCGAAGCTGCGATCGAAGAAAAGAGCTTCTGCGGGAATCACCGATCTCTTGTGCACTGCGAGGGTGGAGGAGAGATCGGAAACAGCTCTCCCCCATCGAGGGAACATTATTGGAAAAAAAAAAAATTACAGAGACGAGATTGGGCGAATTAAACCTAGAAAAAGAGCGAGATAATGCGCGATTATTGCTTCAAAATTTTAATTTGGAAAAAGAGGAAAAGGAGATTGATGAGAAATTCCGAATCCTACGATCTATTAGGGGTTTAAGAAGAGGGGGAGAAAAAGAGAGAGAGAGATGGGGAAACGACGCAACTCTGCAACGGCTTGTTTTGTGAGTGAAGAGAGTACACGGAGTCCGTAAAAGCTCCCGTAACGGAGGCGTAGACCGGAACCGGAAATGCTTGTTGAGTGTAACAGTTATATATTGTGATTGTTGAGTAGGGGTGCCAATCCAGCTCGCGGTTCGCGAGCCAGCCCGTGTTCCGCTCGAAATGAGCTCGAGATCGACTCGCTCGTTTAGTAAACCAGCCGAACATGAGATGGGGCCAGCTTGCTCATGTTCGGTTCGATAACAGCTCGAATATATATATTAATTTATATATATATAAATAAATAATTATATATAAATATAATTTTTTATTATTTGATTCTTAGTCCAACCTAAATTAAAGCCCAACTCAATTATAAAAAATCAATCTATATGTAAAGTTTCAACCATTAAATCAAAATCTAATGAATAAGATCTCATAAATTTATTTTCTATATATATATATTTTTTAATTATTTTAACTTATTGTTCCTGAGCTAGCTCGTATTCGGCTCGATACTTAAACGAGCCAGCTCGTGTTCGGCTCGTTTCATAGACGACTCCAGCTCGCTCGTGTTCCTATTGTTGAGTGCAACTCTCGTTACTTAAATTAAAAAAAAAAAAAAAAAAGTAAAAGAAGGAAAAGTTAAGAAAATGAAAAAGTTAAATTAAAAAACCGTGCTGGATGCAGGCCAGCATGGCCCGGCACGGTAAGGCCCGTTTCATTTGTCATAATAATATCTAGCCCAAATTCTTTTGAAAAATATTACTTATTATTATATATTTAAAAGTAGAGTTAAAAACTTTATACTTATTCATTCAAAATATATATTTTTAATACTTTTAATTTAAAAAGATAATAAAGTTAGTGTGAAAATATTTATCCGGAATGAATAAAATATAAAATTCATATTTTTAAAAAAGTGTATAAATAGTATTACTTAATTAGCTAAAAAATTTATTTAAAATTTTTTAAAAATATACATTATATATTATGTGCAATAAAAAAGTACAATTGAAAAAGAAAAAATATATATATTTTTGCATACTTCTGCGAGTGTAATAAGTAATAACATTTAGAGGGTCGTCCGCAATAAACATGTCCTTACTAGTGAGGAAGTCTACTATATAACAGCTACACCATATATATATTCAATCAATCATATTTTTGTAAAAAAACAAAAAATACAATAAAAATATTTCTTTAAATAATAATAAAATAAATAAATTTTGAAAAATTAATTTAATTAGTTGGAGATTCATCTATATAAGATAGTAGAGACAGTAGCGATTAAACAGGAATATACCCTATTTAAGAGAGTAGGGACAGTAGCGATTAGAGTATTAGGGATAGTAACAGAACAAAAATCAGCAGCCTTAGCAGTAGCAAACTGCTACATTTTTAATTTTTTTTTTTTCTTTCTAGTCCATCTCAGCAGCAGCAGCAGCAGCAGCATTAGGACAAATTTGAATCGAGTCCGTACAAAATCGCTCCTGCTTCTCGGCCGACGAAATGCTGTGTAAACTTTTTTTTTTTTTTTTTTTGGTTAGAAAAAAAATAGTTGCCTCCTCTCCTTCCCCGCTGCGCCATCCATATATATATATATATATATATCTCCCATCTCCAGTTGCCAAAGTACTGCTCGAAGTTTCGCGAACAACAAAGAGGGGGGGTTCGTAGATGGAGTTCACGGACGCGTACAAGCAAACGGGGCCCTGCAGCTTCTCCCCCGACTCCCGCTTCCTCGCCCTCGCCGTCGATTATCGCCTCGTCATCCGCGACGTCGTCTCCCTCAAGGTTCCCCCCCTCCCCCTCCTCCTCCTCTTCGCCGTTCTAGGGTTAGGGTTTTGCAGTTCCTGTTGCATCCATTGTGTACCCCTGTTTATCTTTCTTATCCGGATCAGTGCTTGGAGATCGTAACTCGAGTTTGGATCTTGAAATTTGCTGGATCCTGAGGCGATTATAGTTCATTTTTTATTTATTTTGGATGCAGATGTAATTTTGTTGTTAAAGTAGCCCTACTAACTAGTGTCGGCTGAAAATGGAAGTTCCCATAATGTGAATCCAGTGTCCGATCGCGATGAATGCATTGCGCGAACAAAATCTGCGACTGCTTCTTTGGAGATTCAATCCAAGCGTAGTCTAATTAGTCTGTTTTTGGAACAAAATGCGGTGCTTCCTATGTTTGGATTCGCGGTCTGCTTTGAATCTCCTCCAACAATCGATTTGAATAATCTTGCATTTCGTCTGATAGAAAGAAATGCTGGAACAGATGAAGTCATGAAGTGTTAGATTCTTTGGAGAATATGGTGGCGATGAGTTTACAGTAACATATTGTATCAAACCGTTTTTGTTATGGAATTTTGCTAACTTGCAATTGGAAACAATTACAATCTTGTTAGGTAAAGCATAATGAAATGGTGGATACATTGTATAATATTGTTTATTTAGAGCGCTGCGCATAATATAGGATCGCAATCACTAAGCCAAGCTAGGCTCAACATAACATACACAAGTTTCCCGTATAACTGAAACTATGTCAAAAATTCTCCAAGCTTCTGTAGGAGATTCTTCTTGACAATTACACATTGTGTTTTCTGACTTTCGCTTTTCCATCGAACTTTCTGCGTCGAAACCCTGCTATCAGATTATATGCAATATATCCAATTTTCTGTTCCCCTTATAATTAAATTTATCCATGTTTTCCCTACTTTGTGCAGGTGGTGCAACTATATTCATGTGTCGACAAGATAAGCTATGTCGAATGGGCCCCTGATTCTGAGTACATACTTTGTGGTCTCCATAAGAGACCGATGATACAGGCGTGGTCATTAAGCCAGCCTGAGTGGACTTGTAAAATAGACGAAGGCCCTGCCGGTATTGCTTATGCCAGGTGGAGCCCTGACAGCCGGCATATACTTACAACATCAGAGTTTCAGCTACGTGTTACCGTTTGGTCGCTGGTGAATACTGCATGCGTACATGTCCAGTGGCCAAAGCATGCCTCCAAGGGTGTTTCTTTCACCCAAGATGGAAAGTTCGCAGCTATCTGTACAAGGCGAGATTGCAAGGACTACATAAACCTGCTTTCCTGTCATTCGTGGGAAATCATGGGTGTTTTTGCTGTTGATACAATAGATTTGGCAGGTGTTGAGTGGTCTCCCGATGATAGCACTATTGTCGTCTGGGATTCGCTTCTTGAATACAAGGTACTCACTTTTTGACAATAAACTGTAATGGTGAACTTCTTATTTTGATTCACATTACTTCGTTTACATAGAATTGGCTTGTGTTCAACCATTTATTAGCACAAGCGTTCCTTGAAGTCTTAATATCATTGTTCAGGTTCGTTTCAGTGACTAGTTTTGTAAAGACTTGTGTACATTCTCTATTGGCATTGTGTACGCTTCTGGTTCTTTATGTTCTGCTTTCTACCACTTCATCATGTAGTTTGGATAAGCATCTATCATCCGTGCATAGAAAAACTGTAGCTTCAACAAGTAGGTTGAGTGGTGTATTGTATACCTAATTGTCTGGATAACAATATGCTAGATAATCAACTAATTTAGAGATTATATGTAGGCTTTTGGAGCTAATTCTGTATATGTCACAGGTTCTAATCTATTCTCCAGATGGGAGATGCTTATTCAAATATCAAGCATATGAAAGTGGGTTAGGGGTGAAAACTGTTGCCTGGTCCCCCTGTGGGCAATTCTTAGCAGTGGGTAGTTATGATCAGGCAGTACGGGCATTGAACCATCTGACATGGAAAACTTTTGCGGAATTCATGCATGTAGCAACCATTCGTAGCCCCTGTAATGGTCCTATTTTCAAGGTAGACATACCTCTTCAACATTATTTGCTTCTTCTTTAATATTTCTTTCTTCTTGAGATGTTTCTCTGAGAAACGTCGTTTATATTTTGAATGTAGGAAGTCGATGAACCTTTGCAACTTGATATGTCAGAGTTGTGTCTGAATGAGGACTTCCCACATAACCTTCAAGACAATTGTCCTGGTGAGAATTGGCATTCACTTTAAAGCTGAAAATTTATTTTACATATGGTGATGATGGTTGGATTACTAAGACGTTTAGTTACTGTATTTTGGAAAAGGATTTTTGCTGAAGTGAAACTTTTTTGTATTACAAACTGTGGACTATAGAAGTAAATGTGAAGTGACATGGTTTTATACCACTATACCCATAAGATCTAATTACAATGTTTTTCTCCTAGCAAAATTTCTTTCGCCACAAAAAATTGAAGGGGAAAGACACCTTAATTTCAAATGTTTAGCCAATCTACTTTTTTTAGTGAGAAAATCTAGCTTTTGAGAAGATCTATCCTTTCTTTTGAAATTTTTTGACGAAATAAAATGCCCATGTAGGAGTAAGGGAGAGAACACCGATCTTATAGTCACATGGTTTTGTGTCTTATAGGGATGAGATATGTGATGTAACATAATTGTCTAAAATCATGAGGTAAATACAACAGTAAGTACTGGTTATGTGATTAAATCTGCAGAACTCTTTCCTTTTTATGTTCGAATATGATTGCATGCTTGTTATCCTACTATAACATGGTCTCTGTCAGTGTTGGCTTAACATCGGCGACTGATCTTTTAGGCTTTTTTGCAGAAAGTGCCGCAGAAGGAACCTCCAGAGTTAAGTACAAAGTAATGGATCTTCCAACCAGCTTGCCATCACAGAAGCCAACAATAGACAAGCCAAACCCCAAACAAGGAGTTGGTTAGCTTCTCATCCATCGGTTCTCTTATGCAGCTTATTTACCTTTTTCACCTTTTTTTTTTTTTTTCTCATCTGTTAGAGGAATTTTCGTAAGGAGATTCTAAATTGTTGACCTTGAACTCATCGGCTTTTTTGTTTCAGAGATTATCATATATAGTACCTTACAATAAAAAGTTATCATTCATCATAGCAAATTGCATCCAGCAATTACTTTTGATTTTCACCATACTTCATGCAGTTTTTCATATAAAAACTTCTTGCACATCTCTTCACGTGGATGTTTCTGAAAATGCGAATCCCGACCAAGTTCTTTGCATTGTTGTGCAGGTCTGTTGCAATGGAGCAATGATAGCCAATACCTCTTCACGCGTAATGACAACATGCCAACTGCACTTTGGATATGGGATATCTGCCGCCTTGAGCTTGCTGCAGTCTTGGTGCAGAAAGAGCCGATCAAGGCTGCGGCATGGGATCCGACTTGCCCTCGTGTCGTCCTGTGCACAGGGAGCTCTCATTTGTATATGTGGAGCCCAAGCGGAGCTTGCTGCGTTAATATTCCGTTGCCAAAGTTTAACATCTGTGACCTAAAATGGAATGCGGATGGGAGTTGTCTCCTCCTCAAGGATCGAGAATCCTTCTGCTGTGCTGCAGTTGTGTCTGTGCTACCAGACTCAGCGGAAGATAGTTCAGATGATGAGTAAGGTTCTCTTTTATGTGCTTTTTTTTTTGTGTGGTGTTATTGTGAGGAGATTTAAATATGCTGTTTCTGCATGTAGCTTTGTTGTACTATAGTTCTGCTAAAATATAAGTCAAGGTTATTTTGTCTCGAAAATAGAGGTAGAAAAACGATGCATGCACAAATCTACCCGTCATACTGCTATTTTTGCACTTAAGCTGACTTTAACTATAGGCAATTACGCAATAGGTTCATTAAACTTTTATTTATTTTTTAAATTGAGACATCCTCAACTTCCAGACTTTAACTAAAAATGGTTGAAGTTATAAAATTAGGTGAAACCACCAATGAATTTGAGACAATGCCTTCTTTTCTAAATAAAATCACTTGCTTCTAAAAAATTTACTAGTTAAGTGAGTCTCAATTTATTAAAAAAAAAAGGAAAAAAACTGAGGGATCTATTTCATGTTTTTCCTACATTATTATTAAAAAAAAGAAGAAAAAAAAAGAAAAGAAAAGGTGTGTCAGCGGTAAGAATCTTCCATACCAAACGTCCTGGTGAGGGGAGACTTAGTAGCCCAAATATTGCCAATGAGCATAAATCCATAACGATTAGCAACGTGTGCGGAACCAAATAAAAACAATAATTACATATATAGTCTCATCTTACATTGATAAGGAAAATGCTATATCAACAAATGCCTACGTAAATCCACCCAGAATAGAAACACACAAAGCACACCAACTCTCCCACATTACTAGTCTATATTTGTTACTGATACGGGGTTTCAAGAAGTAAAGCTACAACATTAGCGCTATACAAATAGATGAATGTAATTGCTGAAGTCAATAAATGTTGCTCAATTTGAAACCCATTTAATCAACTTACCGACCGCTCTATACTGAGTGGGTAGATCAACATACTCTATTGCATCACTCCTGGGATGGAAGCAGAGTAATATCCCTTGACGCCATTGCACCAGTAACAATCTCCCAAGCAGATGAAAACGATTGTGCTGCGGCCTGTTGTTTAGAGTACTTCTTCGGCAGTTTGTCCGCCAAGTACGGCACGATATGCTCTTTCATATCACTGGTGGAGATTCTCAAATGACCTCCTTGCACGCTAATGAATTTAACTCGCCCAGCTTCATCCAGAGCTTTCAAACCTATCCAGTCTTCTGTGTAGAGTGCGGTCTGCAAGAACAGTAAATTTTGTGAGTTAAAGGGCGCAGCAAAAGGACAGAAAATGCCAGGTCTTGATTCACGTGAATTTAGGCAGGAAACGGCCTAGCGTGCGAGAGATGGCTTAAGAGACATTCATCTAACGTAGCTTGGGACAGCTGTCAGTTGTGACGAACTACTGGTCTATACAGCAACAAAAGTTTCAATTTCTACAGAATTTGCCTAACAGAGATTACATCTCACAGCAAGTATGCAGATCCCTTACTACAGACATTTCAATTTTACAATCAATTACCTATGGATACAAAAAAAATTTAAAAAAAAAAAAAACCTCAATCAAATGAGATATTATCTAATGTAAAATTCAAATAAATCAATCAAAATGTGATACGCATTTCGGCAATAAAAGAGGAGATCGCTACCTGTTGTGGAGGCAAAACTGGGCTAAAGGCACCATCAGGATAGTAACCAAACCAAGCAGTTTCCCGAGGTATCAAGACTATATCATTCTCAAACTATTACAAAGACAGAGATGATAATCAGCAAATTTGGTTTTCAGCAGGATGGAATAGAAATGAAGCAAAATAATAATGTGACAAAGTGGTAGATACAATTCTAGAGTCCCAGAATAAAAAATAATATCTCAGACCCCAAAAAAAAAAACAATATATGGGATGCATAGAAGGCTGCTTTCTTGAACTAACCATTATAAGAACCAAAGTCTCCAAGCTACTGAATCTATCTTTGTAGGTAGAATTCCTTTTGTCTGGAATTTCATTGTTTAGCCTTGGAAGAAACCTGCACCCTTCCAAATAATGAGAAATATCCTGGAGAAAACAGATTGATTTTGTTATCTGCTTGCTTTCCTCAGTTCATAATGCTGATCATAATGCAGCATCTAGTTGTGAAATAGAGAGGAAGAGAAAATGATAATACAACTACTGGAAGTAGAACATTTCTGAAATTATATCTCACATTTTAGTGCAACTGTTCCATAAGGGCAAGCCAAAAAATTTTTTAAAAAAAATCTCAGAACGTTTAGAGGAGATTATCCATTCAATTCTACATATGAACTTCCTTAATATTTTTCTTCATGAAAATATGTCCATAACTCAGCAGTAAACTCTCCCCAAAAGTAGTTATATTAACCGGGCTAAAAGTTACAGTCTCTATAAAATAACAAGAGTAGCATTGCTAAGACAGATCAGGTGGCTTTAGTTTTGTGATTTTAACATTACAAGATGGATATCATTCACTTAGTACGGAGAAATTTTAAGTATTAGCTGTCTAGACACACTAATCTAATTGATCTAGTTTCATAGTATCATTGCTTCTAACTTTCTGCAAATTTTTACACTAGTCAATACATGGGGTATCACCTGGCAAGTGTGCTACCTGCATCTAGTCTAGGTTTGGGTGTTAAGGACTAGTACCCGTTTGAAATTTGAAACCAGCTTGATATCACTGTGATGATCAGTTAAGGGATTTGATCATCATGGTTAGTCGCTCATCATAGTTACTCACTGTGGGCATTATACTCTGAACAGTTTAGTAATAGCTACTTTCCATGAGGAGGTAAATTACTACAGATGATGAGTAAATTTGATTCATAATTAGAACATTTTCTCACAGACCATGTTTCAGCTACAAACATAGGTAGTTAAAAAATAATAAAGGAAAAAAAAACAAAAACAGAAACAAATACCCACAGTTGGAATCTTGAGATAACCACTAGGGGCCAGATGCTCCTGTAATTTATCAGTCTGAAGTTAGTCCTCAAAATGATGCTAGCATTCCAACAAATCATACAGCGCATTTTATTTAGTTATGATTTGGAATTCGTATATACCTGCACATAATTGGAATATATCTCTGTTTTAAGGAGGACGTCAACAAGAACACATATGATACCAGACTGCAATGAGACAATAATGGAAGGGTAAGCTAGTTGGTTTTTCGAAAGAAAAATTATCAGATAGAAACTAGAATTCCACTCTCTGCAACAAAGAAGATGCACATGATAAAAAGAAGTCGGCCTTAGTTCCTCCAGGGATGTCAAATAAGGAACAAAATCCATTTTTCTTTGCCTTAGATATGGATATATCTCCTTTGTTCTAGGATTGGTTAACAATATTCAAATTAGATTACACATCTTTCGATGAAAATGAAATATAGAGCATACATGGTAAACAATCGAAAAAGATAACGAGCTTCAGAAAACTTACACCACATAACGGCACAGAAGCAGTACCCGCATGAGGACCACCCAACGAGATGAAATTCTTGACCTATTAGCAATTCTTCAACTAACTTTCATTAGACGATTATATCTAAAGCCTAATCAAAAGAAATATTAAAATTCTTCATCTGCATCAAAGATATAGGTGATTTTAAATAGTGCTAATAAACATCACATATGGATAATGGATCAATGAAAATGTACAGAAAGAACACCCTTTTATTCATATGGCAATTGTATGCCCGAATGAGTTCCAATTCTTCTAGTAACAGTATATTTTGATATTATTTCTGAAAATATCTGCAACCACAGGACTGACATTATTTTCCTTGGACATGTATGCGAAGTGACCACTTTATGTGCTGCTATGGAACATTAGATATTAGAAACAATTAATCATACATGATGCACCCACATAAAAACAAGTGCACAGAACATCACATACAAACCAAGAGATTGAGTAGCTCATTTTGGACTGTTTGCAACAAAGGCTTCATAGCAGATTTTACTGAGTATGGTTTTGTCACCATAAGTCCACAATCTTACATGCTTATTTATTAATTTCCAGTTTGTTATGAAAAAGTCTTCATTCAGGAAGTTGCTATATTAAGATATGAAACCACCATGGACGAATAAAAGAGGGCCATCTTAAATTCATCTAAGCAATAAACTACAATAAACGAATGGTCGGGTGGCAGTATGATTAATCTGTTAAAGTAGGAGATAATCAAGTGTGCTTTATTTATTATTCAGATTCTGGCAAGCATTACGAAGTTGATAGCTACATAATAGCCATGATAACTAAATGAAGAATAATAGCTACATAAGATCGAAAGTAAATGACTGTGTGTACTGAGCATGCCCTTAAATATGCAAGTTCATAAGGAAAGCTGCTTTCTGCCCATTTGCTTAATCTAGGACCCATGTTGTCAAATGCTGCTCTGATAACCAGAAAATTATTTTGTGTCCTATATGGATAATACGTAGATACTCGTAACATCACTTCTCCGTTCATTTTGGAACAAAAAAAAATAGAAGGCATTAAAAAAAAGAAGTAAATAATAAATAAAATGAATGATAAGAACTCGTACAGGAGGTCCGCCATCACAGAACTCAACTATTGCTCGACCAATCAAATTACCCTGTAGATAACAAATCACAAGGAAAAAGGTAATGTTGCTAAAAATGAACAACAAAAGAACTGAAAACAGATACCTTGACTGTTGATATCTAAGTTCAAAGGGCAGTACAACATCAAACGCATATAATAAGAGCACATTAATATAAACTAACATTTTTGGTTCATGTAACAGAAGAAATTATTCTGGTTTAGACATCAGTGTAAATCCTGAAGAGAATTTTTTTTAAAAAAAAAAGCAACCATCCAGAATTTTTAAGAACTACTTGCAAATACAGTTGATAATATATTAACTATCATACCCAACATGTATGAGGTACAGTTTCAGGAGAAATGCTAAGACAAGTTAAAAAAGAACATGCACCCAAAAGGAAGTACCTGAGATAGGCCGACTATGTTGTAACCCATGCTAAGTTCCTCCATTTCTTTCACCTGCCAGTGTGAGGATGTATAGGACAAATACAATATCACAATTTTAACACTATTTAAGAAAGCGAAAGCAGTAAACATTACCAAATCAGATGAATCACCTTCTCACAAACAATATTAGCCTGTAAAGATGCATGATATTAAATATCAGAGACACAATATAACGAAAACCTTTCGCAAGGTTCATATTCATCTGATAGGAAAATCAACCTGTTCCTGGAGGGGCCTGAGCCAAGAGTCCATTACTCCATCTCCAATTTCTCTGCAAACAGATAGCAAGCTTAATTCAAAATTTGCAAGAGAGATGTGTTTGAAAAGACACAAACTAATGGGTTGAATACTGGTTAATCCATTCCAAGTCATCAGAGCAAAATCCTAAAGGAAAGCGGAAAACAGAATTGCGATTACAACGTACATAAACATCAATTTACCCATTGTTGTTTCATATTTACGCACAATTTAGTTAAAAAAGACGAGGTAATTCCACTTTCTGAGGAAATCGCGCTAGGTTTCTATCGCAAGATCGATATCAAATAATTTAAGCGATCAAGAACCGTACAAGCAATATCCCTTAGAGCCAGACCACTCGCTCAGAAGCTCCGTGAACTGCTTCACCCCTTTGTTCACGCACTGATCCCCAATTCCTACAACCAAAAGAAGAACCCTCGATTAATCGCCACACCAGCTCAACAGCAACAAAAGAACCCTAAATCGACACGAATAGTTGAAGAAACGAACCATGCAAGACGATGAAGGGGATCGAGGACGAGGGTTGGATTGCGAAGGCGACGACGAGGAGGAGGAGGAGAGAAACGGCCTTCGACAGTTGAATCGCCATTATCGCCCCAATCCTTCTAGGGTTTTCTCCAAAAAATTTCTAGGGCTCAGAGGGGATTCCTTTTTCCCCCCCTCTTCCTCGTCCTGGGAGGGGCGACGAGTGTGGACCTGTGGAGGAGGAGATAATAGCATGGGAGCGTGTTCGTTGAGGAGAGAGGGGTATTTATTGTCACCGCTTCGCGGAGCCCCGGTGACATTACCGTAGTAACCGTACACGCGCCTCGTGGCCTAAAATACGGTTGCTTTGAAGAGGGCGCACACGAAGTTAATTAAAGCGGTTAAAATCACCGCCCACGGTCGGTAAGCGTACACCAGATGCGATATTTTGAGGACCGCGAAAACCCCAATGTAAGAAACTCTTATTTATTTATTTATATTTATTTATAAATTATTCTTTAACCAAGTGGAGTATGCCACGTGTCATGACGTCATACGTTTCAAACGAGTTTAACCGTAGGGGCCTGGGAAGGTTAGTTGAGAGTGTGGTTGGTTTACTTTGAAAAAATGTTCTTAAAAAATAATTTTCTAGCTGTAAAAAATATTTTTTTTATCTATTTAATTTTTAAAAAAAATAATTTTTTATAGAATTTTTTTTTAGATGACAGTTTTTTTACGTTTCTTCAAAACCAAATAGAACTTTTTTTTCCAAATAACCTTAAAGAATATTATAATTGGCTAAGTAACTCTACTAAAAAAATATTTGGCAAAATAACTCTCCTTTTGCCAAGTCAGCACAGGATAAATTTTTTTAAAAAAAGACGGTGAACGATTCACCGTTTTCATAATTTTCTATTAAAGAGGTTAATCATTCACCGTACTTTAGGATTTTTTAAGTTGTTAAGATTATATGTGATTTGTTGAAATTTATATATGGTTGTTAGAATTATATATGAAAAATAGAAAAAAATGAGATTATTAGGATTGTAGGTGGATTATATGGAAAATAATAAAAAAAAGAGATCGTTAAGATTGTACGTGAATTATTAGAATTTTTATTTGATTGTCAAGATTGTATGGATAGATTATTAGAATTTTTCATGTTGTTAAGATTATATGTGATTTACTGAAATTTTTATGTAATTGTTATGATCATATATGGGATATAGAAAGAAACATTAAATAAGAAAAAGACAGTGAAAATATAAGAAAAAATTTCAACGTGACTTCTATATGGCAAAAAGAGAATTAGTTTGCCAAAAACAAATTATAAAATTATTTACACAATTAAAAAAATTTATAGGATCATTTCAAAAAAAAGTCCAACCAAATACTGGCTAATCAGCCACTCCTGCTTTTCTGAGTGCTTCTTAATTGGTCGTACCATAGTCGTTAGAGTGCACGGAACATTATCTCTTATCATTTAATTGATTCGAAAGTCGAAACCGAGTTTAATACCGCACAGATAAATATAAATGCTTAGTACCAACATTAATTAATTCGGTGCAATGAGGAGCTCCTAGATAATGATTGTGGACCTGCTGGACGTTAATTTCGTGCAATAAGGAGCTCCAGGAGACGAGCATGTGCCATGTATGTGAACTGAGAAAAATTCTAAAATGCAACGGGTGTATTGGTGACGTGACGTTCCAAACCAATCAAATTTTTTTTTTTAAGTATATATGTCCCATCATAATTATAAAAAAAAAAATTATTGTACTTTTTTTTTTAAAGGAGAGATGTAATTGGCTTGTTATTGATGACGTGGTGCAAGCGTGACAGTGTAGACTTCCTCGTGAACTGAACCGAAAATTACAAGATCGTAAAATTGAAAATTTGCAATAGTTGCCTGGTAAAATTACAGGTACAAAACTTACCAGATGGGAGAATGGGTAAATGCGCAGTTGCTGTGACCTGAATCCCTTCTGTTAAAAGAGCTGCGCAAGGAACCTGAAAACAACCACAAAATCAAAGAACTGGTCAATTGCTGCAGTTCTTTAAGGAAGCCAAGAGGAACATACTTTAAGATACTACCCTAATTTTCAAGCCGACTAATCCACCCTTGAATAGGTTTTCCCCTCAGCATGGAATCATGCAATGAAAAAGATTTTACTTCAACGAGCGAAATTCTGAATTAAGACATGTCAGTTAAGATCAATGCATAAAATGAATAAATTTCCAATTCATGACAGTTAAGATTAATAGGAATATGAGAACACCTGAAGATTTGTTATAAATTCGCTTGAACCTGGGGCAGCGTTCTTCAGAGCAGAACAATCTGGTGTATATTCTTCCATTTTTGTAAGTTTCAGCACGGACAAAGCGTTCGACTCTCGCTTGAAGTATCCATCTGCTAAACGCGCAGGCGGTATTCTGCGATTTGAAATCCTTACTTTCTCCTCCACATTCTCCTTGGCCTGCTGCTTTTCATCTTTTTCAGTGCATTTTAAGCATTAATGAAGAAAAAGAAATGAGCTTCTTAACAAGCAGTGAACTGAGATTCCAATTCCTTTTCTCTTTGGCCTTTCATTTCTAGTTGAAGGCACCATAACAAACTATACACAGCCTCACAATCAGAAAAAGCTCTGTCACCTGAGACAAACTCCCAAACCCTGTTTCCAACCTCCACAACACTACACCCAGCCTCCCTTTTGCCCCCCAACTTCCTCACCTCTTCCTTGACCCTTTCCACATCTCCCCACCGCTTCTTCCCGGCATAAAGATTCCTCATTATCACATAATTCCTCGCATTCCCAGGTTCAATCTCTTCTGCCCTCTTCATCACCCTCTCTGCCCTCGCAACATCCCCGTAACACCCGCAAGCAAATAGCAACGAGCTTAAAACTATCCCGTTGACTCCAAAGGGCATTTCGTCGATCAACTTCTCGGCTTCGTCTAAATACCCACCTCGTCCCAAAAGGTCCACCATGCAACCGTAATGCTCCACTCTCTTACAAACACCCAACATTTCCATCTCCCTAAACCACTTTCGCCCTTCTTCGACAAGGCCCGCATGGCCGCAGGCTGATAGGACCCCGATCATCGTCACGCCATTTGGGGAGAACCCTCTCCTCCGCATTTCATCAAACACGTCAAGCGCCTCTTCGGCAAGGCCATTTAGGGCAAAGCCGTTGATCACAGCATTCCAGGAAGCGATTTCCTTGTTTGGCAATTGGTCGAACAGACGCTTCGCCTCGCAGACGTCTCCGCACTTTGCGTACATGTCAACAAGTGCGGTGACTATATTAGTCCTCTGATCGAAACCCTTCCTTTTTACGTAGTTGTGTATCCAACGACCAAGATCGATCGCACCCATGTCGGAGATTGCAGGGATGATGCTCACAAGGGTCACTTCGTCCGGCTCAAAGGGACATGAATTGGACTGCAGTTCTCTGAAAAGATCCAGAGCCTGCTGTGACTGCCTATTCTGACAATACCCACCAATCATCACATTCCAAGAGTAAAGATTTCTTACGGGCATTTGATCAAACAGCTCTCTAGCGGCCTCCATATTCCCAGCCTTGCAATACCCACATATCAAACTAGTCCAGGACACCACATTTCCCTCCGGCATCTGTTCAAACAACCGGTGGGCCGCTTCCATATCGCCCAATTTGGTGAAAACATCGATCATAGCGTTGAATGCCGCTGTATCCTTATCAGGTATCAAAGCAAACAGCTCCATAGCTGAGCTAGCTTCACCGCATCTAGCATAACCAACAACCATCGAAGTCCATGACGCTAAGCTTCTATGAGGCATTTCATCGAACACCTTCTTCGCAGAGTCCATATCACCGGCTTTCGTGTACATATCGAGCAATGTGGTGGAGGCGAATGCGTCGCAGAAGAATCCCATTTTGATCACATGGGTATGGAGCTGCTCCCCTTCTCTCCGCCCCTCCGAGAGCGCGGCGGCGGACTTGAGGAGCAAGGGGAAGGTGTACTCATCGGGCGAGAAGGGAGGGCAATTGGGCGGCGGAGGGCCTCGCCGCAGGTCGCGATAGAGGAAGAGGGCATCGCTGAAGAGGCGGCGGCGGACGAGGGCGCGGAGCATGGCGACGCAGAGGGCGTCGTCCTGGGCGGCGCGGCGATCGAAGACGAGGCGGGCGTGGCGGAGAGCCGAGGGGGCGGCGGAGAGCGAGGAGATGAGGCGGGTGAGGAGTGGGAGGTTGGAGCGGAGGAGGCCGCGGCGGAGGAGGAAGGCATGGATTTGGAGGAGAGGAGAGAGGCGGGGGGAGGCGCCACGGAGGAGGGAGAAGCAGATCCTCTCTTCGCGGGACCAGAGGCGATCGGAGAAGGATCTTACAGCGGTGGCGGCGAAGGTCGAGGAGGAGGAGGAGGTTGAGGATGACATTGGCGTCGCCTCTGCTTCCACATTAGTGGGAAAGCGCGAGCGGGAATATTTGAAGCGGGATGTTAAATTACCAAATTGACCTTACAGTACAGGAAAAGAAAAATTGAAGATTCAAATGCAATGGAAAGTGAATTTTAGGGGGAGAAATCGCACTAAATAATTTAAGTACTAAACTCCAATCAACACACATCTTCAGGTAATTCACCAAAAGGAATCACAACAATTATCGCGATAGAAGAAACCGATGAACAAAAAGAAACAAAAGGAATGGAGAGGGGTCCAGCATATCATGTGAGCTTGTTCATCAAACAGTGTAATGTGGGTTGATGGCATTTATGTCCAGGCCTTTGAGCTTAACGACAGATTCCACCTTCCCTTTCAGAGTGTGCAGCTCCACCAACCTGCCAAGATCATGACGAATAAATTTACGAGTCGAGGCAGAATTTCACCGCTTGTAAAGTAGATAATGTAGAAAGAATATCTCGTATGCTCATTAACAGAAGAAACACAAACACAAATCGGACCACTGGTCGCTCAAATCTTTGCTTAGTTTAGTGTAGTCCTCGGTTTTTAAGTTTAATTGTTCTCGGTACTTCCATTCTCAACTTGTCTTAGAACGAGGATGAAGACCCTCAGAGAAATTTCTTTGCTTTAGTGTTTACTCTCTTATCCCGAAAGGTGAAAGAGACTCGATGTTGTGAGAGTGAATTGCTATCAGGTTTACAATAGTAGCAGCTATATTGGTTTTTAGTTAGTCATATATGGGATTTAATGAGAAGTGCTGCAATAAAGTCTTGCAAAAGTTCAAAGACCAAGATGATAAGTTTTAAAGCTCGAGCTATAAGTGAAACTTAACAAAGGAGTTTAGGGACTATTGGCAGGATGCACCCCAGTGAAAGAGGTATATATATGTCTGTAGAAGGACATTCTTATAACCAGCAAAAGCCTACAATACCTTGCGATCTCCGCTCGCCTTCTAGCTTCTTCGGCCATCTGATTGTTGTCAGTAAAAGAAACTCTTTCTGAGATCTTTTGTGGTTCTGCAGTTTGCAGGCCGTGCAGTGTTCTTTGCTCACGGGCCCAAGCAGCCTCCCGAGCTTCCCGACCGAAGTTTCTCTGGCCGGTTAGTGCTACCTGTTTATAATGACCGACTCAATCGATGAGAGACAGTGTTATGGCAGTAAAAGAAAGAGACAGTATTATGGCAGTAAAAGAAACAGGTTAAGTGTAAATAGTATTATAGCCTTATTGCTGAATATATAGAGGTAAATAGGGTTCCCAAATACTTCATTGCAGAATTATGAGTTAATAAGAGTGTACTTGCCTTCTTATCTAGGACAAGATTCCAGGCCTTGCCACTAAGCGCATATCGTACACCGAGCTTAATTGGATCAAGCAGGATATAAATGATGACATTGTACACCCAAATAGCCCCTGTCCAACGCCAACCGATGGCTCTGATTCCGATCATCTTCGAAGTCACTGTTGCAGCTATCACACTAGCAACCTGCATTAGTTTACAAACACCACTTTCATTGCTCACGAAAAAGAAAATGCAACAATTCATATATCCAGCTCTTTCAGATACACTAATATTGTTTAAATGCCCACAAAAGGGGTCTTATACTATAGCAATGCATGTAGTTTATGAAGGCCACTGCAACCATGTGAAAAGAGTAAACGAAAAGAAATAAGAGTGATTGCTATTTGAAAAGGTCTTACTATGGATTTCCTTGTCAACATAATAAGAGAGAGACTAACCAGTTGAGCTATCACAAACGCAGCAACGAGAAGAAGACCGGGTCGCTCCAAGAAAGACCAACCTCTTGAGCGTGTCACAAATATCAGAGCTTGACTGATGGTGCTCACTTGAAGATACAAAGCAGAAGCTAACTTCTCTGTGCTGCCAAATATCAAGTCATTGTTCGATCTATCTAGCCTGTGTATGTTTAGAGTATCAACCTTGAATATGTTCTGCAGGCATTGTTTGGGGGGAAAAAAAAAGTATTTAAGTGATGATATATTTAGTTGCAAAAGCCTGAGAGAGAAAAATAATTTAGTTTTTTTCATTGCACATTCTTCATCTATACAGGGTATTAATACTGAATAATTTAATGAAAATTGATATAATGTTTTTACTAACCACAAAATATTGTGTCTCATGAGCTGCCCAATAGAAAAAGACGGTCGTAAGAGCCAGATATGAACCAATAACTACTCCAGTTGCGAAAATCTCGGAGAGTTTCCAACTATCAGGCATTGGTGATGGCTTTACCCTGTCCTTTGATATAGTCATGATAGTACCTGAAAATAAACACAGGAATGAAGGGAAAATTGAAGAAACTCAAAACAGCAGATACAAGATGGAAACTTGAATTTAAGATGAATTTTCTTACCATCGTTAAGGATTGCAATCACAAGAACCATGAATGGAGGAAAGTCGAATTTCCATAAGACATTAAGAAGCATAAATCCAAGCTGTTACACAAAAATCCTAAGATGTCAAGGAGAAGCAAAAGCACAGCATGGCAAGCACCATATAGTACAAAGTACATGACATAATTTACAGGTGTATCTGTTTATCAAATTTATCTAAATTATAATGTGAGAAATCACTTTGATTCTGTGCAGGAGAAGAATTGAGAGAGGCATGATTCAAAAGTTCAAAGGAAATAGGAAGGGCTAATTGTAAAA
This sequence comes from Puya raimondii, assembly GCA_016920855.1. NCBI lineage: Eukaryota > Viridiplantae > Streptophyta > Magnoliopsida > Poales > Bromeliaceae > Puya > Puya raimondii. The sequence goes on along the minus strand of JABWPP010000050.1, from coordinate 104,736,793 downwards.
TATATTTAGAAAAATATTAAATTTTGCAGTCTTACCACAATACGAATAGTTATTGATACTGCATATATCTGCACGAAGAACACAGAAAGGCCAACATCAGTATTACAAAAGCATAAGTTCTTTCCTACTATAATAGAGAAGCTATTTATATATAATAAAACAGGAATTATAATTCACCCCAAATAGAAACTCCTGTTTTACAGATCATTTAGACACAAAATGCCTAATTACCGTGTAATTTTTCATTCTCTGGAAAATTGCTCGGCTTGTCAGAACCGCACTTATTATCACGCTCAATCCAGGCTCGGTAAGAACAATGTCAGAAGCACTTCGAGCAGCGTCAGTCGCATCTGCCACGGCAATTCCAATATCCGCCTTCTTTAGTGCAGGTGCATCGTTGACTCCATCTCCAGTCATCCCACATATGTGCTTTCTGGCTTGTAGTCTGCTAACTATTTCATACTTGTGCTCTACAGAGAAATAAATCAGATATAGCAAGAAGCAGATTCAGAGTATGCAGCAGTTTAAAGTGGATACTTAATTACCGGGAAAAACCCCAGCAAAACCATCAGCCTTCTCGATTAGCTCATCGACCGGAAGTACTGCAATATCTCCATCCTTTTTCTCACCCAACAAAGATGAAGATGGATACATGTTTATGCCCATCCCGAGCCTCCGCCCTGTCTCCTTGGCAATTGCCAATTGATCACCTGTAAATATTCCAGGAAGAGAAGTTTGAAAATTTAACTTCAGAAATTGGTTCAAGTGATTTAGAAGTATTAAGATATGTCAAGTTCCAAGGTGATAGATTTGTTTTCTGCACCTGTGATCATCTTCACACTCACTCCGAGATCAAGGGCTCTACGGATTGTTTCAGCACTATCATGACGAGGAGGGTCAAAAAGAGGGAGAAGCCCGATGAATTCCCAGGGTCCCCCAGGACTGTCTTTAGTACCTGCAGGTACTTCCTGCATAAAAAAGAAAAAGAATAAAAATAAAAGATATATAAATAAATTAGGTGAATCTGTCAACATAAAAAAAGAAATTAACAGAATTAAGAAGACAATGGTGAAAAAGCTAACTAACCTGATAGGCAACAGCAAGTGACCGAAGCCCTCTTTCAGCAAATCTATCGATTATTCCATGCACCTTCTTTTCAATATCAGCCTTATTCCACGCAAGATTAAGAATCTACAAGATAGATAACTAGCTTTCAATAGCACATAAAGTGAATGATTAGAGAGGGTTATATCTCTTCGGTTTCCGCCTATTAGTTAAGAGAAAAGGAGGTCTGTCTATAAGAAAGTCCAGTTTATCTTTGCTGCTGCAATTTACAGTGTCATATTTGTATTTGTAAACAACAAGATGAGATTTATGCATAATTTTCATCACATTGTTTTAGCTGATGGATAAAAAAAATTTAATATCAAGCTTCAGAGGATGTGCAAGAAAACATCTAATACCTGCTCAGGAGCACCTTTGCTCACTCTATGCATTTTACCAGTTGAATCCAAGTATGTAAGAGCTGTTCTCTTGTCAGTTGGGTTAAATGGAAGGAAATGGACCTCGTGAATCCCGGCACGTGCCTTGCAACATTAAAACCATATTAAACAAAATTCATAGAGAAAAAGAAATATATAGCAACAAGTAAAGAACAATTAATCAAACTAAAACAGTCACAAACACATGGCCTTTCACGCTATAATACTAAGGTAAATGAATTTGCATCCATAATTTAATTTACTTTGTCATAACACCTTATTTTTTATAGGATAAATGAATATAATAACCAATACATAAGTAAACATTACACACTCCTGTATTTCTTTGTAAAAAAATTCATTGCATGAAACAAACACATTTAAGTTTCTTGAGGAAACATCACTTTTGAATTAAGAAAGCGGTACTCTTTTTCATGATTCAGTGAGAAAAACTAGCTAGGAAGCAGTGCTAAGCTTTTTTCCTCTACCTCTTTAGGGTCTGCTAGCATTGAAACAATTGCAGCATCAATAGCATCTTGATTCTCCAGCCTTGAAGCCCTTGCAGCCATCAAGACAACTTGATCCTTGTCTACTTCTCTTGCAAACACCTGAAGTGACACATTAAATTTTTGGTGATACCTGCTCAATCACCTATGAACAACGCAATCTTCTCTACAGGACCAGGACATTCCAAGTTTCAAACCTCATTGAAGAAGAACAGCATTAGGGAGGAGCTAGCAAACAGTTGACTTTTTTTTGTCTTCTTTTTTTAAAATAAAAAAGTCTTCTTTTTTTAAAATTTACCACTTAAAATTTTGAAAATTTTCAACTCGATAAATTGATTAGAGCCCCCTAAATGGTTAAAAAATTGCATATATTCTCTAATGATTTAGTAACATCATTAACCTGGGACAAAACCTATAATTGTATTCTTTTTGTTATCGTTGTCCTATGTCTTCTGCTAAGGAAGATTCTTTGATAATAATCATTTAAACAAAATTTGCAGAAAGTATAAGATAGCAAAAGATTGAAGCACAGAATGTATAACCTCAATCATATTCTTGTCAACTGTGAGTTTGTTTAGTGTCAAAGTTCCAGTTTTATCACTGCATAGTACATCCATCCCAGCCATTTCCTCAATAGCAGTCATTCTCTTTGTTATGGCACCCTGACAGGAACACGAAAGACAGTTGCATGTTAACCATTTTCATAAATATTATGATTTATCAGATTCTTCAAGAAATCATATAGTAGAGAAATACGAAATCAGATACTTTGGGTGCAATAACCTGTTGCGCCAAGCGATGTGATCCAATTGCCATTGTGACTGAAAGAACTGTTGGCATGGCTATTGGAATTCCTCCAATGAGCAGCACAAGAAGGTTATCAATGATAGGGCGGTATTCCCTCTCTTGGAGACCAGCCATTACAATAATATCAATGATCATTCCAACAGCAATCGAGCAGATACAGAAGTTTCCTATTGCAGTCAACACCTGTGAATCATCAAAGGATTCTCAATTTATTAAGCATTTCAAATATTTATGTTAAGTAAGAAATACTTAATTTTATTCAGCATAATAATATGCCAAATTTAGGATTTAGATTGAGAATCTGCGGTCAATGGAAAGTTTGAATGTTTATTTACTCTTTTGAAGAAAGAAAACCGAAGAGGCAAAGAAAGATCAAAATTCACCTTTTGGAAATGCCCAATATGTGTTGTTGATTCTACAAGATGAGCTGCTTTTCCGAAGAATGTATGAACTCCAGTGGCAATGACGACTGCTTCTATTTCACCTTGCTTACATGTTGAACCAGAGTAAACGCCATCCCCTGGGTTCTTAGTTACTGGTAGTGATTCGCCCGTAAGTGCAGACTGAAAAATTATTTATGTCAACCGCGCATGTTGATCTCAGCTCTTAAACCACAACTGCAACTTAAGTAACAATAGGCACATGAAGTATGATATTTCAATGAGAATTAATTAATAATGTCCATTGTCGGTTTATCTTTGCAAGCTCAGTCAGAAAAAAAAACCTTGAGAATGACAACAAATTGTGTATCAAATAGTATCTCTTATCATCTAGGTATTTTTCAAGACCTTTACTGTAAAAATTCACACCTGTTATCAAGTGGTTTAGCCAAATTCAAACACGGTTCAATGAGGTGGAGATATGAAGCTTGGGTCTCGTATGTGGAGCATGCTACTGTCAAGGACGAGAAATAAGCTTAGCTAGGTTGTGGAGAAAGCTAGTGATAAAATTCTACAATGACAGGTACACTCGAGCTAATAAGTTAGCTAATAATGTTCTGGTGTAGTAAATACATCCTTCATAGAAGATTTCTTAGTCTTGCATCCCTTCAAAGTTTAACCTAGACCATACTTCACTCGTGTGTTAACTTAGCTAGCAATCAATGTAGCTTTTACATGTAAAATTTTGTGCAATGTGATATCATCGAAAGATATCATGTTATGACATTGTCAATCACATCAAGATTACAATTTAAAAGGAGTTGCTATAGATATTACGAGATAGTAAGAAGAACAAAAGCCATGCCTATAAATACCTGGTCAATTTTCAAAGGATCTCCCTCAAGAAGACGTGCGTCAGCAGGAATAATATCACCAAGCTTAATACTAATTATATCACCTGGAACCAACACAGCTGCATCCTCCTCGCTCCACTTACCATTGCGTAAAACCTAATAAAAATTGTAAATATCATACTAAGTCCTCGGTCCTACATGTATCTTGGAAGGGTAGGGCTTATCGTCAATCATCTATATTCACATAGAATTAGCAGAAAGTACCTTTGCCTTTGGAGCAAGTCGAGCCATGAGTGCAGCAGCTGCGTTGCCAGCATTATTTTCTTCTATAAAGCTAATGGTAGAATTGATGAAAAGCAATATCACAATGCCAACAAAATCATGGTAGTCGATGGACTTGTTCTGCATAATACCAATTGTACGAAACAAATGCATTGGATAAGTATTATCAGATATCCACCAACTATTTCTCAAATGAAACAGAAAATAGAGTTTGACATTCAAAAAACAAAATGAGTCACCTAGTAACTAATTATCCATTGTTATGTTGGAATGTCTAAAAGATCTTTTATTAGTAGAAACAGAGAAGGCATTTTGTATATATGCATAAGATTTTGCTTCTCTGAAGACATTTGCAGAAGTATGATTGTCATGAAAAGTAATTTCCAAATGTAAGTGCATGTGTGTGTGTGTTAATCAAGTTTCAAAATATATACCTTTCCCCTTATATCCGTTCCTCCATGTGCAAGAGCAATGGCCATAATAGCAGCAGCTTCCATAACCCATGATAGCGGATTCCACATAAATCCCAAAAACTTAAGTATTTTACTCTCCTACGCAAGAATCAAAACGGAGGTAAAAGAAGAGACTATGGTAAAGTCTATAGGTAAGCAAATAAAGAAGCTAAAAAGCATTCCTTCATCTCCCTTTTTCAACCTGCTTTTCTTCAAGCTTGTTATAACCGAAAACCCTCAACCGTTCTTGAACCGCATCAGTGGTTAAACCTTCATGTGTGCATTTCAGGGACTTGAAAACCTCTTCAATGGGAATGTTTTCCTGCAAGAATTAATTGTCAACTAGATGAAGTTTTCCCGCAAGAATTAACCGCCCACTCAATAAAGTTTCCCAGCAAGGCTTGATAATCAATTGCACTTCCTAAATGCAACACATATTTCTGCAGTTTATGTTAGTTTTAATTTTTCTAAAAAAGTGATTTAAACTTCAAATTCAGCCCATGGGCTTCCTGGGCAGCCCACTCTCTATGGGCTTTGCCTGGGAGCCCGTGCTGTGGTTTCCACATGTGAGGTTTAGTCCCACATTGGAAACCAAAGGCTTGTTGCTCCTATTTATATACTCCTTTGCTCCCTTGTTATTTACTTGGGAGAAAGTGAGAGTTTTACTCTCGACTTAACACACGCACGGCACGAGCACGAGCCGAGCCGGGGCGGGCGGCGGCGCGCGTGAACCAGTTTTACTCTCGACTTAACACACGCACGGCACGAGCACGAGCCGAGCCGGGGCGGGCGGCGGCGCGCGTGAACCCGGTCCACTTATTCTTTTATTTTATTTTTTAGCTTGCCTCGGGAAGGGATGAAATCCTTCATCCCTTACCAGATATTATCTCGTGAAGGGGTGATATCCGTTGGGACTCCGAAAAGGTACTTTGGGAAGTGGCTTACCTCATTGGGAAGTGGCTTACCTCGAGAAGGTAAGTAATCCCTTGCATTGGGAAGGATCCAACAGGATCTTGACCATCTCGGGAAGGACCAACAGCTCTTCCCAAGATTTGAGCTGTTGGAGCTTACTTGGTCCTCATCTATAAATAGATGAGTGAGAGGTACACTAAACTGTCACAAAAAATACAGATCCCTCCTCTCTTATTCCCTACCGAGCTTACACTGATATTTACATTCTCCATTTCCTATTTTTGCTGGATCTCCTAAAGTCCGTTGGGTTCGTTTAGCGCCACCTTGGAGACATGCCGACGGGGTGGCAGTGGTCGTTGTATCGCTAGGAGTGATTGCCGGAAGCCTCGCACGTGGAGGGGCAATCTCGCTTCTAGGACAGTGCTCTCGCACGCCTCGACTCACAGGCCTCATCTAAACTTTTGCTTGCGGTTTTCTTTTAAAACTGAAGTTTAATTATTTTCGTTTGAAATTGTTTAATAAAATATTTTACTAAAAGTTTTAGAAAGGGAATTTTTGACAACAGTTTATGCCAAGAAAAAGGAAAAGCAGAAAAGAAATTTCATCTATTTCTATAATTGACGTGTTCAAATAAACTAGTGTTCCAGATGATAATGGTGTAGTTTCCAGGCTCTGTAATTGTTTGAATTGTTCTTTCCATGTCAGCTTGAAAACAGCATAAAATTCCTCAGGTTTTTCCTCAAAGAACAGATAAATGTGAAAGTTACAGTAAATGTCATCTAGAGGAATCTCATGAGGGTATAAGTATTCGTACCAGATCCACAATTTCCTGGTTAATTTCTTCAAGCGCATTAGTTTGATCATCCATGCTGGCCCTTGGGTTTCTTCGACCTGGCCTTGCAAGAAACTCCATAATGAAATTAATTAAACATCAATTCACAAAATCTAATTTCCTCATTGTACCTGATTATCTAAAAATCGCAAACTGTATCAGTTCTTGAATTACCGTAGGATATTCAAAAGCAATAACACAGCATATTTTTGACGCCAAAAAAAAAAATTCAAAATTTGAAACTAAGTTACTGTAGGAACATTATCGTATATCCACGACCAATTTCTCAAATTCAATCAGAACGATCATAGGTAAACTCACTAGAAAAGCAATATATGCAACATATTACGAACCATAAACTCCGATTACATGCAATACCTAAACTGATTCTCTCTTGGGAAATTCAACAAACATTAAAGAGGCAGCAGCAAATACCTCTTCAACGGATTTCTCGTGCTCTTCACGAATTCAACCACCAGAATCACTTGAATCACTCAAAAACCCATCACAACCTCCCCTTCCTCTTCCTCTTCGTCGTCTTCCACGAAATGGGGTCCAATGGAGACGTGAGAAACGGGGTTTTAAAGAAGCCGCGGCTCGCGCCATTGATCTGAGAGGGAGGAGGAAGCGAGGAGCGAGGAAGAAGACGACGGGAAGAGAGGGAGGGACGCTCGTGGCCTCGTCCATTTGGAAGCGGACGAAACCCTAACCCTAGGGAGCTCCGCCGCGCCTCGGTCGCTTCGAATCCGATCTTTTCTCTTGTCTTTTTTTTCGTGTTCTCCCCCGAGTTTAAACTTTAAAGAAGATCGTCGGAAAATCAAAAAATTAAAAAAAGGAAAAAAGCACCGGTAACTCCGTATTTAAATTTTAAACAGAAAACACTCTGTGGAGCCAATTAAAAGACGACACGTGTCGAATTTGTGTTTGCTGTTTAGATCAAGTGGATTTTTTTTGGTGTATCAACGGTCGGCAACGGTAAACTACCGTACGGTACGTTCGCTGGTCCAAAATTCCAAATGTCTTTTATTAACACAGAGGACAAAAAATATTGTAAGAAAATCATGGGAATGTTCGAAAAATGTAGTCATTTTTTTAAGATGTCAATGAGCTAGCTTAATTTGGCATAGGTGATTGTCGATTATTACTTTAGATCTAAAACTGGTTGTCTATTAAATATCATATTTTTAATTTTTTTAAAAAAGGTAACAAATTGGTGTTTAAGAAAAGCCTCCGATTTAGTTGGTGCATTGTGAAGTTCCATTTGAAGAGAGATCTTTTAAAAAGAAAAACAAAATAAAATTTCACTTGCAATCTTCCTAACGAAGAGAGTGAGTGTCAGCCATCGGATTATAATTTATGCAAATCTCAAAGCACGTTACATGTGATTGTACGTCCATTCTCCTTTTTCGTAAGGTTTCCATTGAAGTTTGTTCACAATAGCAATATTTTTACAAAATTTATGATAATTTATGTGCTGAGAATTAAATATTTAAAATGATATTTCAATCTGTTTGTCAAAGTATAATATTTTCTAGCTTATGATTCCTAATCTGGTTTTCCATTATTTACTAGCTTTGAATTGCCACTAACACTGAGCATGCAACAATTTTTTTTTAAACATGACTCGTTGACTCAGTATAAATTAGACTAATCAATAAGTGTAAGGAAGTAATTAATTAAAATTAGGCCAAGTTTATACGTTTAAGCAATGTTTTTATGAAAGATTTTAATGAAAAATCGAAAGTTAATCGGTAGTCAAAAGCTTTACATGGTAAGATAGAATTAAGGGAGCAATACAATTGGGGTTTTAATTTCCCTGGAGATGTGTTTTTGAAGTTATAAACTTTTAGCTCTTTTGTTCAACAAAAATAAGGAAAAAAAAAAGGTACCTGCTAAGAGTAATATAACTTTTTTTTTTAGTGATTTTTTTTTTTTTGTATGTGTGTGGTACTTTTGTTCCAGTATTAGTACGGCGGATTAGCCTACGATTGTATATGAAATATTGTCGTTTCCCATGCTTTTATCTTCTGAATCATCTTTCAATTGAACACGAGTTATTATCACACTTAGCTCTAAGAACATTGTGCTTTCGATGCAATATATACACACAAAAGGCCAAAGCATTTTTGTTTTACATGAAAAGTGAAAACTACTAAGGGCCCATTTGGTATTAAAATTCATCTAACATTAACAGATAAAATAGAGTTGAAAAAAAAAACATATAAAGATATGTTTTTGCATTCTCCAGTAGAACCGTAGAAAATATATTATAACCGACTCATTACGATATGCGGGACAGAATATTACATACAAAAATAAATAGAATATTTCTTCATCATACTTTGTCGCCGAACGAAACATAATCTTCCTACAATCGCAAATGAATCCTAAATATATTATAACCGACTCATTACGATATGCGGGACAGAATATTACATACAAAAATAAATAGAATATTTCTTCATCATACTTTGTCACCGAACGAAACATAATCTTTCTACAATCGCAAATGAATCCTAAATATATTATAACCGACTTATTATGATATGCGGGACAGAATATTACATACAAAAATAAACAGAATATTTCTTCATCATACTTTGTCACCGAACGTAACATAATCTTCCTACAATCCCAAATGAATCCTAAGTCACTATGCACCTATAAAAAAATTTAAAAAAAAAAGGGTTGTGTTGACTTTCTAAAATTAATAGAAACTTTAGCATATATATATATATAGATACATAATTTGACAGTTCTGTCAAATCAAGAGGGAGGTTTGTGGGTTGGCCACGTTGCCCATTAAAGCAAAAGCTAATGGGATTTTGCCACATGCCCAATGAAAATTTTGGATGCGCCTATTGCACGATAAGCCGCATCTAAAATACGCATAAACGATAAATTTATGTAATATAATAAATTATTCAGATACTTTATATCGCATATATTACATCACATTTTATTTTACAACATTAATTATATAATATTTTATCAATCATCTAATATTTTTTGTGTGGTATATGAAGCGTTTGTATGCACCAGGTGCAATCAAAATTTTTTGCTCTCTCTTAGAATTATGAGAGCACCTATTGAACATTTTTTACACCAAGTATATATTTATACATACACCACATCCCTAAAAATTTTTAATAAAAAATTTAAATTAATTTATCAAATATAATTTAAATCATTAGGCTTTATTTTACAATATTAATTATCAAATATTCTATAAAATCATCTATTCTGTGCGGTGTATGGAGCAATAGTACGCATTAAGTGTAAATAAAAATTTTTCCTCTTTTGAAATTATGAGTGCATGCTATTGATCATTCTCTACACCATGTGCATATTTGTAAATACACCACATGCCTAAAATTTTTTAATAAAAATTTTAAAATTAATTTATCAAATATAATTTAAATTATTAGACTTTGTAAATTATATATGTTTAATTAAAATTTGGTATTAGAATGTTAATCATCTAATATAAGTTACAATGTATTGTAATATTAATATACACTAGGTGCATGTAATAATTTCTCTTTTTCCAATCAAACTAGGTAAAGACAACCTCACCTATTGTTTAATTTGAGATAAGTCCTCCAACTTTAACTTTTTAGTTAAAAAATTATTAATAGAATAATTATAAAGCTAAAAATTTAATTAAATTTTTAAATAAAATTATTAGTATAATTTAACTTCGCAAATGAAGTTAAGAAAATATTGATAAAAAAAGTTAGTTTTATAATATAATATAAGAGAACTTTATATTTTTTTTATAATCTTTAATTAAAATTTTTTTATCTTAAAATTTTAATAACTATATATTTTAATTGTCTAAAATACTACCAATCCGCAGCGCAGTGCGGGTCTTTTCCTAGTTATAAATGCTTTGGTAGGAATAAACTTAGGATTTCCAGCTCTACTGTACTTGCCTGAACTAATTAAAGTAGATCTTATCTCAGCTTAGGACTTGTTGATTTCATAAAAAATGCATGGAGACCCTTCAACTGTTCTGAAATAGATTAGTTAACTAAAAAATCAAAAATGAAAAATGCAAGTCAGTGTCCAATTTTTCTTTTTTTTTAAATTTCTCTTTCCAATAAAGAGATAAAAATATTTTTAGCATTACTGGAGACCTGAAGATCAATCTATTTAATCAGACACAACTATTGTATTGATTCGTATCATTATAAATGAAAAGTTTACATCAACCATATGTATATCTAAACTAATTGAAAGATTCGATAAAAAATATGGACTCAAGCTAGGCTTGATCAGACCAGATAGATCCTATTTGTTCAACCCCTAGTTGGTCTTCTTATAGCGATATTTGTATCGTCGAATTTTATGTTCGAATCGGATTCACATTATCGCCGAGACAGGATCAAATCAGAACCCAATAACAGGTCACAATAATAGACATATCTATATTTATTTATTTATTTTTTGAGAAAGAGGTAGCAGCTATCCGCTTTATTCATTTAGCAAATGAATTTAGCTACAAGAGTTGAGGCAACGCGGCCTCGAAAAAAAATGAAGGCAACCCGAATAAAAAAGATAAATAAAACCAAAATTAAAAACTCGTAGAAAAAAAAAATTCTACTCCACACTCAAAACCAAGTCACTAAGAGCTGCAAAACTCAGTCCACTCCCTGCTCTCGTCCCGGATTCGTCTAATAATCTCAAAAGGATCAAATGATTGGTTCCTAAAAATTATATTAATTCTTTCTTGTCAAATCATCCACCAGCAGGTTACGACCCTGGTTAGATTCTTCGCTGCTGCTCTTAGTCGATACTCTCCAGCTAGCAGCTCCCAGACACCCCTGACCTCTATTTCAGGCCCCGGAAAGTGCCTACCTTCTAGGATGTTAAACATCAAAAATTTACTGATTACGCATCCGACAAGCAGATGATCAACAGTCTCTACATCGTTGCCGCACATCACGCACTGTAGATATCTATATTTATTGATAATGAAAAATTGCATTTTTAAGATTTGGTCCTCAGTAGGGCTGGCAAATGAGCGAGCCGGCTCGTGTTCGACTCGCGTTCGGCTCGATATTCGGCTCGCTCGAGCTCGACTCGAAATTAAATGAGCCGAGCTTGAACAGAAAAAAAAGCTCGAAATTTATTTCAAGCCGAGCTTGAGCATTACCGGGCTCGCTCGAATTAGGCTCGAAAAGTATATATATAGTCTGGCTACTATATTATTGATAGTATCAAGCGCTTGATGTTATCGAGTTTTCCGTCGTTAGATCTATCCCTTTGACCATTTCTACCTGTTAGATCTACTATTCAACCAATCACTTACTCAATCCTAAAAAATTATTATCATCCTAACCGGGGACCGCTATCATCCTAACCGCACATCACTTCATCCAAGGGACGAAAATCTAATAGCATTAAGTACTTAGTACTATTATCTAATAGCCTAATTAGGCTACTATACTCTAATAGCCTAATTAGCCTAATAGTCTAATTAGGCTATTAGATAATAGTACCAAGCACTTGATGCTATTAGATTTTCGGCCCTTGGATGAAGTGATGTGCGGTTAGGATAATAGTAGTCCCCTAGGGTTGAGTAGGTGGTTGGTTGAATAGTATGATTTAACGGGTGGAAATGATCAAATGGATAGATCTAACGGCGAAAAATTCGATAGCACAAAGCGCTTGGTACTATCGATAGTATAGTAGCCGGACTCTATATTAATTATATATAATAAAATATATTATATATTTTAATCATATGTGTATAGAGTTTAGGTTATTTGGTATGTTTGCTGGCCTACAAAATCGAACCAACAAAATTCTATTCTAATTGCTCTCTCCCTCTCTCTTTCACTTGCTCGCAGAGTCGCTTCCCCTAATTTTTTTTAATATTATAATACCGTATTTCATGTATTTATTTTGTATGTTTGCTGGCCTACAAAATCGAACCAACAAAATTCTATTCTAATTGCTCTCTCCCTCTCTCTTTCACTTGCTCGCAGAGTCGCTTCCCCTAATTTTTTTTAATATTATAATACCGTATTTCATGTATTTATTTTGTATGTTGAACTATTAGATACCAGCTGAGCTTGAGCCTAAATTTAGGCTCGAAATTAATTTCAAGCCAAGCTTGAGCTGAGGTAAGCTCGCTCGAGCTCGGCTCGTTTCCACCCCTAGTCCTCAGTGCATTTGGAAGCTGCCACGTGTCTCTCAAAAGTCAACAGAATCTAGAAAGTCCACGGTCAATTGAATCATTGAATGCGACCAAGGCCATGGTACTCAACCTAATCTTTTTCGTGATCTCCTCTACTTACCCCGTTTTTAGCCGTCCGATCATTCACGCTTTTGAATCGGACGGCTCTCCTCGCAACAGACCCGGGAAGTGCTCCCTTTCCTGCGCCGCAAGTTTTTCGCTATGACCAACTAACGTGACAAGAAATGTAACTATAAAATATTAAATTGGTAATATTATTAATAGAACTTATTTTTATATCAACAGATAAATCTCTTAAATTTTATAAATTTCAATAAATGTTGTGCGTCTCTAATAAGAATAACTACTCCAATACCACTTTCTAAATTAACTCATAGCACATAAAGTTGCAGATTTTTTTCGTAATTTACCTACACAAAAATAATAATATTTAATTTATAAAGTTGTAAATTTTTGGAGGATAAAAATTTAAAGCAAAACTAGTATAGAGGATGAACCATGTGAGAGTTCTATAAACTTACTTAATTGACCAAATGGAAACAACTAGATTTCTTTGCCACGTCATTTATGAACAAAACCATTACTTGTCTTTTCATAAGAATCATCATATTACTTGACTTAGATATTTTGAGGAGCTGTGTAATTTAGTAATTTTTTTTCAATTTAAATTTTTTTGTTTAAATCGTAATATTATATTGTATAACGGAGCAGAAGTGGCCTAATAAAAAAGAATATATTTTTTTCTTCTTCTTTTTCAGATGGGGGGATTGAGTACCACTTGGAGAAGCAAGGTAGTTAAAGTGCGAGAATTAGTATTACTAACTCAAAAAAATAATAATAATAAAATAAAATCTTTACCACGTGACAAAGAACGAAATCACCTTGAAGGAGCAAATGATGGGGACCAAAACGTTTATTATATTATATAGAGCACGTGCACGTGGATACTTATCATTTTTTAATTGATAAATTTCTTCGGATGGTTCCAGAAACTCAACGGTCAAATTCAACGCATACCACTGCTCGTCAACATTACCGTTTTTTTTTTTCTTTTTTTTTCATTCATTCAATTTCACCTCTTCCACATGTCCATCTTATAACCGTCGGATCGGTAAACATTTTGTCTTGTATTGATTCTCTCCTCTTCTAACAAACTTAGAAAAACCACTCCCTCTAAAAGTGATACAATTATCACGGGACTCCCACCAAAAGTGACATAATTGTCACAGGCTTAATAATTTTACTCGCAAAGTCCGTCACACAATGCTACTAATGTTTACACACTTATTTTAACCTCAAAGTATAAAGTAATATCGTATATAGTTTTTAAAAAGAGTTTATCATCAAAGAAATAATTGTTGGCAGATATATATGTCTCCATCTAGGAATGTCAATGGGTATGGGTACCCGAAAAATTATCCGAATCCGAATCCGAACTGGTCGGATTTATCCGAACTAAATAGATATGGATTCGGGTATGGGTATAGAAAATAAAAATCCGACGAGTATGGGTACGGATATGAATTTGTATATACCCGACCCGAACCCGAACCCGAATAAATTATATATATTTTATTTATTTATTTATTTATTTAATATATAAAATACATAATGATATTTATTTATTGGATCTTCATCCAATGTTACACTCAAAGGCTCAAGTTTTGATTTTAGTACTACAATATATTTTCAAATATAGTACTTCGGGTTCGGGTTCGAATTTCGGGTATTTGGTCGGGTCGGGTATGGGTATGGATTTTTAAAATCCGTCGGGTTCGGATCCGGGTTCGGGTTCAAATTTGGGGGTCGGGTTCGGGTTCGAATTTTTTAAAATCCGACCCAAACCCGGCCCATTGACATCCCAATCTCCATCTTATGCACCTGATTTGCTCCACTAATCCTAAAAAATGGCAGTAAAAAAAAAAATCCATCAGAAAGGCTCTGAAAAAGTTTTTTTTTCTTCTGAAGGTTCTCATCTGCAATGCAGTAGTATTGCATAATAGGAGCTATAAAACACTAGGTTTTTTTATTTTTTAAAGAACATCAAAGCAGTTGATAGGTGCAAGCAGAGTACTGAGGTTATTCGATGTACCAAACACCATAATTAGAATACTGCTCATTAATACTGGGCCATTTATGTGCTACTAAAAGTATTTCGATTGTTTTGCACACACACTCCAAAACGTTGAATGAAAAAAACAACATGCGTGCGTCGTATAAATGTTAGACGACTAAAATAACCCCTACGCTACCATACTCTTTCGTCTTCGCTCCAGCTTTGGAACACCGACTTCGTTCTGATAGCGAGTACTAGCTCTTATAAATGTTTTAGAATAGGAATATATAATTGTACATATAAACCTTACAAATGAAATTATACAAGTGGGCTAAGCTGGTTACAACATATATTATTGTAGTCAAAGATATCATTAAAATAATCACGGACTAATCATGATACAATAACAGAGAGGAGAGTTGGATTAGAATACATAGAATAAGTTAACTGCTCACCTAATTTTGAACGTGAGTTTGACTACACAATTGGTGTTGGATAATTGTTAAAACGAAACTGTCTAAAATAAGTCATAAGCCCATATATAGGAACTCAATTATCGCTTACTCCATTTACCACGTGGCAAATTGTTTTGAAAAACTGGATCATGGCATAATTCCATCGAAACGAGTGACGCATTAATTAAGCATCTAAACTAGGCTTTGCTGTAATGTCATGCTCTGTAACTGTTTGAGTGTTTATGTTGTTTCAATGGAAGAGTACGCTTGGTTCATAATTGGAATACAGATGAAAAATAAAAATAATTTGCATTGAAATAAAAAAAATACAAATTATTTAAAAGTAGTCGATTTATTACTGAAATAAAAATCGGAATAGATTGGGACATCTAAGATATATTGAGAGAGAATTTTGATTAAAAAAAAAGTGATGAAGGGAGAGGAGAGGAGAGGAAGGTGTTTGTGAGAAAGGATTTTGAATGGTATTTAACGAATTCAGAATTTAGAGTGAATTGAGTTATAAAGGGGTTGGATTATTTCTATTCAAGAGTGAAAAGGGAGTCGAAATCTATTTTTTATAAAATAAATAATAACTATCTGAACCAGTAAATCTTATTCTGATTGCAGAATATAAAATAGGTAAACCAAGCAAATCTTAAAGTGTTTCTGAGTTTTTCATCTAAAAAAAATTAAGGAAAAAAAAACTCAGAGAGTTGAGCATAAATTCAGAATTGTCAATTGGAGTTAAATGCAATAATCTATTGGAGTACAATGATTATTATAATAATAATATATAAATATGGCCGGACCCACACTTAACCCCACCCAAAGGGGGCCCACTTCTAGAAGAGGCTCCTTATCTTCTCCTCTCTCTCTCTCACCCAATCACGGCCCACCGCGCTGCTTCCCCGAAATCGGCGCGTGAACCAACGGCTCTCCTTTCTCCAACCCGACCCGCTACTCGGATGCTTACGTGGCACCCCTCCGTGTCAACCTCATCTCTGACGTCAGCACCCCTCTCCCAACCACTTGCTCCCAATTGTCTATTTTTCTCATCACCGGATAATCAAATAATCCCCAATATTCACATTTATTACGTCATCCTAAGAAATGGGTCAATTTCGTCACGTGCTCGGTGGCGAGGAAGTTTCACCGAAGCTCCCACCCGTCTCTTATATAATCCCTTCGCCCTCTTTATCTCTCCTTCGCCCCCAAATTCCACTCAACTCTGAGCTCCGCGATTCTCCGCTTATTCTCACCGTAAGCGCGACGATGAACCACCCCGAGTTTCTCGTCGAGACCATCCGCCGCCACCTCCTCGACGAACCCGACGCGGTCCCCTCACCCGCGGTAACGTTACCGCAGGGGCCCCGCGCGTACGCCCGGAGCTCCAGCTTCGGGAGCCTCGTCGCGGACCAGTGGAGCGACCTCCCCTTCCGCGCCGACGACGCCGACGACATGGTCGTGTACGGCGCCCTCCGCGACGCCTTCTCCCTCGGGTGGCTCCCCGTCGACGGCGCCCCCGCGCCGGGAGCGGCGGAGGTGGCGCCGCCGCCGCCGCTGGCTCCGGCGGAGGCGGCGGCGGAGGCGGGGGGGAGGGGGAAGCACTACAGAGGGGTGAGGCAGAGGCCGTGGGGGAAGTACGCGGCGGAGATTAGGGATCCGGCGAGGAACGGGGCGAGGGTTTGGCTGGGGACGTTCGAGACCGCGGAGGAGGCCGCGCTCGCCTACGACCGCGCCGCGTACCGGATGCGCGGCGCGCGCGCGCTCCTCAACTTCCCCCTCCAGATCGGCTCCGACCACGCCGCCGCTTCTCCCGCGCCGGCGATAGCGGCTGCGGGGGCGAAGCGCGCCTCGCCGGAACCCTCGGCGTCGGCATCGTCGCCGAAGAGGAGAAGGAAGAGAGGGGAAGCGGCGTCCATGGCGTTGGCTCCGGCTCAGAGTTCGATCCCGGTTCAGACGCAGACCGGGCTGGTGTTCGCGAACGGACCGGAGGTAAACTTCCCGGTCGGGACGGTCGGGCCACTGACACGTGTCGGTCAGCTTTTGGTCAGTTGAGTGGCATCGGATCAGAAAGATTTAGAGGAGAACGATTTTTCAAATGGTAAAATGGAAAGGGCGAGGAAAAGTCAAACGCCTTTAAGAGTAGCGAGGAGGAGAAAGATAATTTTATCATACATCTGAGAAAGATGCACTCTTTTTGTGATATCTATGATTAGAAAGAAATGTGTATATAAAAAAAAAAAAAAAAAAAAAAAAAAAAAAAAAAAAATGTGTCCGAGATACATCCCTTGCGGCGGATCATCCATGTGGAAAAATCTAAAAGCATTTATTGAATGAAAAAGAAAAGACAGAATGAATAGCAAAGGCACGGGCAAAATCACAATTACATGATTAAGCATCGGATAAGCATTGGAAAACTTAATTAGTTGTCAATAAAAGTTTTTGCTTTGGGAAGAGTTTCGACCCCCTCTTTTTTAAATTATATGATGGAGAATGCATTTAACAACATTTAATGAGGCCATTATTTGTCCTTGCAACGCTAAAACTAGTCAAGTGTGGATTATGTAAGCATCACAAGCATTACCCACTATATAAATTATTCTTAAATACGTGGCCACGGAGCCTAATCCCAAACTCATTGAATAATGATTATACTAATAAATTCGCCTTTGACTAATGTTGCGCTCATCATAAATTTAGGGTAATTAATTGCTTTCACCACTTCCCTCATAATATCTCTCTTGTCATCTGCTCTTTCTTTGTCACATTCCAAGTGCGTCATAGTATTAAATTATCCAAACAAGCAAGCTACTTATGAACTAGTTACTAATTTATTATGCAATTATTTGCACTTGATTCAAATTTATATATTGAGGGTTAATTACTAGTATACGCCTACAAGCTATTCAACTTTTTTTTTTAGTTTCCGAGGCCTGGTTGGCTCACTCTTGTAGCTAAATTCAATTTCTTATTGAATGAAACAGATAGCGTGCTATCTTTCTCTAAAAAAAAAAAACTTTTTTTTTGGTTACTTTTGTAGGCATGAATTAGTTATTACTGGTGGATGTATATAGGCCATTTAATTCACTAAGTAGCCGTAAAATTTGCTAACTTAACAGTAGAGGTATTTGTAACGACCCGACCCGCTAGCAATAATAATTCGTTGGACCCAAACCACTGGCCCAAAATGTTTAAGCCTAATTATTATTACTAGCGTGTGAGGTCTCATAAATTCTAATCAAAATTAAATTTTCATCCGATGTGGGACTATTGGGGCGTTACAGTATTTCCACAAAGTTTTATATGTTTAGAAAGGTAAACTTGATGTTTTAAATTTATAAGGATATGCAAGCCATTTCTTTATTTTTGTAGGAATATACTGGTAATTAACCCTTTTTCAATTAGTCTCTATTTGATTGGAAATGTCATTAATCATGAGGTTTATTCCGGTCAAATTTGAACTATTTTTGGTTATAAGGTCCCCATCACTAAAGAAAAGAATTCCAAAGAACCTTTGCCATTTCACTTATCATTTCCTCTCGATCGAAACACTATTTTTTTCAGGGGAAAAAAAAAACTCTTCTACAATTATCCAATCTAAAAAAAAATTACTTATTCCATGCTATAATGTAATTCAACGTGATTTTACCACAGTACTTAACACACTAATGAAACAAAACAAAAAAAAAAAAGAAAAAAGAAAGGATAACAATTAGATATCTTCAAGCAAATTGTCTTTCTCTCAGATGGGATCAGCTATCTGCGAAATATTTTGTACAAAATATCTGTTACGGATATTTTATATAAAATATCTGTTACAGAGAAGATTTTATTGTCTTTGTGTTGCATGAAGGAGAGGGATGGAAAGGTAAGCGCGAACCATGTGCAATCAATTCCATGCTTTCAATTCAATCAATTGCATGCTTTCAATTTAAATCTCATGCAAGCCAAGTATTCAAAGAATCAGCATTTACTAGAAAACCCTAAAACTGCGGTCAATTATGTGGCTCAGAACTTCACAGGTCATTGCTTATCTCATTCAAGTTGGTGGAACTCGTGGACAAAAAACAATAGAAAAATCGAAAAAAAGGAGCAAGAATATTCTATTACTGCTAATTTGTCATTATCTACCTCCAATTCAATCCCTTTGTGCCCAACATGTACTACTAAACTCCTCTAGCTTGAGAATCACGGCCGTTTGATCGAAATCCGATGGCTCTTGGGATGTAGATCGAGATCGAAGCCTTTCACCTATAATTCGTTTGTTATGACGCGACTACAGAAAATCGATAAAGAGAAAGAGCTGAAGCACAAACCCGCATGGAAAACGATAACACGTTATACAGGATTAACAAATAATAATAGATCGCCTATAATATTAATCCTGAGAATCTAATTGCTTCAGAATATAATAATATTTCTATGTTTGGGTCATATACAGTGGTATAATGTCAAAATACTAGAGATATTAAATATAGCGATAAAAACGTTAAGCTTCTTCCAAGTGAGCTCTAAGTGAACCAACTGGGCCCAAAAGGCCAGCCCACCTATTCCCATGCATGGCCCATTACTCATCTCTTCTCACTAAAGAGTAAAGAGCCCTCAAACCCGATGACACGTGTCACGTCCCCAGCTTCCCCCGCGCCACCCCACGCGTGCGAAACGCCTCACTCCCACGCCCACCTCCCTCTCCACGGGTCCCACCCACTCTCCCCATGTATATATAATATATATAGAGTTCCGTTATAATGCTATTAATAGCGGCAAGTATTTGATGCTATTAAATTTTTTACCGTTAAATCTATCTCTTTGATTATTTTCATCTGTTAGATTATATTATTCAACCAACCATTCATTCAACCCTAGGACCACTATTATCATACCCGCACATCTCTTAATCCAAGCGGCAAACCCACCGTAGCGCTCTTGGTGGCGGGGTTTGCCGCTTCTGGCGGGTTCGGCGTGGCGGCGCTCTCGGTGCTTTCGTGGATGTACAGGTACCTCATCGGCCGGAAGCACCCGCCGGGGGCCGACCGGTTGGACCACGCCGGGCCCCGGCTCGCGTCGAGGGCCCGCGATATCAAGGGCTCTGCCCAGCACCGGATTGAGCTGTCCTAGGAATTTTAATGGAATCTATAGTGTGTCTGCCTCGGATGAAGTGTGCCCTAATAAAATAAAATAAAATGATATTTTATCAGAGTAGAGTTTAGTACACTTTTTTGCCGGCTATGTGTACGGCTGTTAAATAATTTTGCAAACTTCCTTCTTGTGTAATGTTTCAAATGAATGTCTAATGTTTATCTTTATGCTTTGGTTTGGTACTTTATTGGGAGTTTCTTCCCCTTTTTTTTTTTTTTTTTTTTTTTTTTTTTTTTTTTTTTGGGGTGTCCCTCCAACAAATGCCTATTTTTCGATCTCTAGCTGGTAAATTACGTTTTGCCGCATTATCTGGTGGTTAATTAGACTTGTTTCCAATAGCGAAAGAATATGGAGATCCTTCCGCGAACACAAATTGAAATCAAGCACTTGCGTTCAGCTTTTATTTCCAGCAGTTGTAGCCAAGCCGCTAAAGTCAATTGTAGGATCAATTCAATGCGAGTTCGGTGAATTAACAAAATAAAATGGAAAACTCAACCGGATCGTTTATCAGTAGCTAATAAGTAAAAGGAATAGTTGATAAATAAAAAAAAAGCGACAAAATGATGGCACGGACAGTGAAAATATATACTATTATGTACGGAAGAAAGCGCATGAAGGGTAGCTAATTCCATTCATCAACCAACAAATGCATCTAAAATCACAAGGGTTTATATTTCAGTGTCTCTTTGTTTGGTGACTTACTCTCGTAAATACGTTGATTAATTCTCTCCTAATACGTTGATTAATTCTCAAGATATTTAACGGTCGTATAACAGCAGCTTTCACTATCAAGTATTGCCAAATAAGAATTCAGAGATGGAGCAGCTTGGACTGGTCAGATATATCATTGAGGACTACAAAGTACAAGCAAACATCCATGAGAACTACAACAACTGACACATTACAACAATTATAAGGAAACAATAGCCCACATAACGCGAGAGAGAGAGAGAGAGAGAGAGAGAGAGAGGGGAAAAAAAAGGGAAGAGAAAACCCTCTAAAAGAACTCGAAGTCCAGGTACTTGCCTCCGGACTTCACATCCGCCCCGACCATCCTCTTACTGCTGCTCCCGCCCGTCCCCTCCGCTGCCGCCCCGACCTTCGCCACCGGAGGCAGCGGCTCCGCCTCCACCGGCCTCGGCACCTCAGGTGGAGTGCTGCACCGTATCAGCGCCCAGTTCACCCCCTCGAAGAATGGATGCTGCTTTATCTCCGTCGCCCCCCGCTTCACTCCCAGCCTATGCTGGGGTTCTTTCACCAATAGACCCCTGATCAAATCGCGGCTCGCATAACTAGTCGACGGGGACTCCTGAAACCTAAGCTGCTGACCAACCACATTGAACAGAGTTGCGCGGTTTCCCGACCCTTTGAATGGTGTCTTTCCATACAAGAGCTCATGAAGAAAAATCCCGAAGGTCCACCAATCAACAGCACTGCCGTGGCCTTCGCCTTTGATTATCTCGGGGGCGAGGTACTCGTGGGTCCCCACAAAGGACATTGATCGGGCGGTCGTTGGTTCGGCCACCAGCTCAGGTAAGGAGGAGGGGGACGACGGGCTCCCCTCGGCCCCCCTTGCCTTCCTGGTCTTTATTTTCTTGCTTCTTTGGGGGAAGAGTTTGGGCATGAAGCACGAAGGTTGGATGCAGACGGATGAGGGCTCGATGCAGGCGGGTTGGACGCAAAATGCTCCGCCCGCTTGCTTCGGATCAAGTGACGACGTCTTTATCAGTGTTGGGGACACAGCACATCTAAGAGACAGATCGAAGTCCGAGAGCATTATGTGGCCGTCATCGCGAACGAGAACGTTTTCAGGTTTAAGATCTCTGTAGACCACCCCAAGCATGTGCAGATATTCCAGAGCTAGGAGAACTTCCGCAGCATAAAATCTGTCAAGATGAGAAAGAGAGAATTTAAGTTTCATAAGCAAGGCAAGAGATCAAGAAGAAAGAATGCAGTTTTGTTAAATGGTAGATGAAGATGATCACAAAAACCAAGAGGAGGTGGAATTAATAAAAAGAATATAAGGAGCTGTATGCAATAAGACAGATTTGCTTTCATTAGCTTTTGCATGTTGCAACAAGGAGTCTAGTCGATGATGGTTAGTGGAACAGTGCAACTATTTACCCCCAACACATTCTAAATACGCAAGCCTAAAACTAAATGTATGCGTGGAAATTTTAATAAAGAAATCGACGAACAGATTCATGCACGGTTTGAATTTCGAATTTATTCAACATACAACAAATTGATGCAATACTCCCTTTTTTATTGCACAAAAGTGTAACCATAGCTTTGAAATCGAGCCATGTCTCCTTTTATTTATTTATTATATTCCTCAGATTTCTTAGAAAACAAAACCTACAAGAAAGTTTACAGACAAAATGGCCAAAAGAGTAGAAACAGACCACAGAAGTGCTACAGCAGCATAAAGCAGTTCCTTCATAAAGTCATATTTTGTGCTTAGGACACTCTATGTTGGAAATCTACAATATGCATAGTAATTTTGCTGTAGTACAACAAACAACAATTATGTATAGTAGGGATAGTTCACTACATTCTTTGTTCTTTTGCACATCCTTTTAGTACATTTGGTAAGACTTAAAAGAAGAAATTCTTTCCTTCCTCGTGAGTAGAAGATGCTTTACTTTTATTCCTTAGATGTGTCTACTTTAATTCTTGAGTGACATAGCTTGTACTAAAAGAGATGATATTTTAGACTAAGCAGGCTTTATGAATACTTTTATTTCCCTTTCCTTTGGTATCATTCAACAGATATTGACATTGACAAAAATCTCAGACGGCACATGGTCCTACTCGGTCTTCTTTTTTCTTGCAAATGCTGCATGACTAGCATGTTTACATAGTACAATTATTTCTCCAGATATTCGATGTCCTCGCACATCTTCAATTATGGGGCTACCACTTAACCCCTCCTAGCTGAAATTTTTTTTTGCCAAGATCCTTAGAGCTTCTAATATCCAAATATGTATGGCATTTTCAAGAATTATCTAAATAAGGCTAATAAGCCACAGATATACTAATAGTCCCCGTGAGAAGCAAAAGCACCAGAATGCTGCAGGGAGTTGGGAGTCTTAAAAGTTAAAAATGTTAAATTTCCTAGCAATCTGTACAAGAGCTGACCCGCAAACAGAACAGCAAGACTCGAGAAGAAAAAGGGTCATTCTTCTTCACCAGATGAGATTATTGAAAGCCAAGAAGTGGAAATTCCTCACTTGAGATTAAAGATGCTAAATATCACGGAACATCACCTAGACAAACAAATGGTGCAATTCAAAGAGACATCAGCTGTCCCAAGCATGCCACTGAGTAATGTTAACAAAAGACTAAGCTTTGCAGCCAACAGAGAAAAAATTCAGCAAGTAGTCCGAAAATTAGAACTAGAATGACACTTTTTATGTCTAAATTAAAATAAAATAAAATAAAAGAAAGAGCTGGTTGCTGTAAAATATTACCTCGCTGCATATTCAGAGAAGTGCTTCCCCGGCTGCCGCTGTCTCAGCGTGTGCAAATCACCGCCAGGACAGAACTCCATAACTAAACATGAGAACCTATCCGTCTCAAAGTGTGTATACAATGTCGGAAGGAATGGGTGATCCAGAAGCTGGAGAATCTCTCTCTCAGTCTGAGCCCTATTTAACTTCTTTCTGCTAGCCAATGATGCCTTATCCATTACTTTCATCGCAAAATAGCACCTCGTTCCACTCAACTCCGACAAGTAAACACTCCCGATATCACCACAACCAAGCCTTTTAAGCAATCTAAAATGGCTCATTCCCAATATACCATCTCGAGCCCGAACAGCAAGAATAGCCTTCCACCGTGGGTCGTTTCCCTTGTGGGGCTTATTAGCACTTCCGGTAACATTGCTCCAATTACTATCGTCACTAAGCCCACTACTATCGCTAGCTCTACTCATGCTAGTCTTTGCACTTTCGAGCGAATCCCCTTTGAAACTACTACCCTTCGTACTCTCACAATTCCTCTCCACACTAAGCATGCCATCACTAGTAACCCCTTCACTTCTATACGTACTTGTGCAGCTATTCACGATACTCATAGCGGTCACAACACCAGTTGAATCAATACTGCTATGGGGACTAACATTCCCACTAGGAGGGAGGGAAGCATCCCACACGCACTCCTTTTCCTCGGAATCTTGAGGCAAGAATGTATTTTCCATGTTCTGAGACGGTCGAGGGACAGCGAAAGGAGAAGATGGCGCACCCAATTCATTAGGATCCTCAACTAAGCTCTCAGCAGGGGAAGGAACTCCCACCTTTGCTTTCACACCTTGAACTCTAATCGACAGATCTTCTATGAAAGGACCCTTTACAGAGAGGCCCTTCATCAAACAGCCGACCTGCGATTTCTCTTGATCTATGGCTACATACACCGTCTTCATTAGATCCATATCAATAGGCTCAGGAGGATGGCTTGCGCCTGAGAAAGAGCTCCGCCCGCCTTCTTCGGACGAATCGACGCTCCTAAAGCTTTCTGCCTCGGCAGTCAAGTCCTTTCGTTCTGGATTCGCGCTCTTCCCTTTCCATTCTTTTGTAAGAACTGGAAGATCCAAATTCTTCACAGCGGAAGGGCCCCTAATACCTCTTAGATCGGGTGCCTGGGCAATAGTAGGGAGCTTTACAGGGAGCATTTTCGGCTCGGGAATCCTATCCATCTCCATTGAATCTTTAACATCACCAGGGTATAATTTGCGAAATTTGCAAACTAATATTAGCAAATCTACCAAAATTCGCAGTGGATTTAGACCAACTGGTGCGTTTCTCAAGATGTTCCTTCCTCAAACCTTAAGGATTCGTAGTATTTGTCCAATTTCTCAAGGCTTCAGAGTAAAGGGAACTATATACCAAGTAGGATTACCGCAAGAGCAAGCAAAATTAGATTACGAAGCAAGCAACAGTTGATTCCTCCTCTTCAACTCCAGAGACCTACAAAAACCGAGAGATTAACGCATTCGATCAACTCCAACATCTACAAAACTCTATCAACTAAGAAAATCAGCATAAATAACGATCAATCGCACAAATTCTAACAACTTATACTCCGATCGCTGTAAGGAATCATACGATAAAATTGAAGATAATTCGTTCAAATCTCCAAAAACAAACAGAAAACAAAGATTACAAGCCGAAAAATCACCAAAGCACGAAATCCTGCACATTCCGAATCTTCTAGAGCAAAGAGGAGCTCTCCTCGGAAGTCGAAAAATTCCCAAATAAGAAAAAAAGAAGAACAATTCCCCAACAAAGATAAATCCTCAGATTTCTACAACACAAAAGAGATTTGGAACGAAAAAGAAAAAAGAGGAGAACAGAAATCGCCGCACCTCGCAACAGGGGAAGTGGGAGATCCCGGAGAAGCTCCTCCGACGCCTAGGGTTTCTGAGTTCCTCTGATCCCGATCTAGGGTTTTCCCACTTCCCCGAACTCCACTTCCACCTCCGTCCTCTTCCCCCTTCTTCTCCACAGAGACAAGAAAAAGGTAGGAGAAAAAAAAAGGAAAAGAGAGTGGCAGCAGGAGTGTAGAGCGCTGCGACCCGGATTCTCTTTTTCCCCTTTTTCCTTTTTTTTTTTCCCTAATTATTTTATTTTACCATTTCCATTAATTGATTAATTAGCCGACACTAATTAACACTTAGCAGCGCTAATAATAGTTAGTACTTAATTAGTCGCGGGAAATCCAGTGAAGCGGGTTTTGGTCCGAGCGAATAAATACCGTGGCCGTACGACGGACACGTGGAGCCCGTGCTTTCAACCGTGACATAGCACCGTTGCACGAAAGAATTTTCGCGGGGAACGTGGGGCCCACGGGACTTTACTTTTGTTACGCTTTCACGCTACACTGGACGACCTGTCACCGTCGCTCAATGGCATCTCGGCTTAATCACCGTCGGATCTTCATCGGACGGCGGGATGTCGATTGACGCCACAGGATACTTGTTTGACCACATGGTGGACCTGGTATGACCATACGAAGTACAGATGTATCGAGACCCCAATTTGAAATTTTTTTATCAAATTTACTGATAATTTTATCAAATTTAATAAATTAAATTACTTTATACTAAATAAAATTTAAAACCAACAGTTAATAGCCAAACGAGTCATAAATTTTAGTAAAATTTTTAGTTTAATTAAAAATATCAAAACTCAATTCAAAAAAATTGAACGCAAAAAGGGTGTTAATAAAAATAAATAAATTTGAGGGGTCTATTTCAGAATATTCTATAGTTGAGGGGGTCTGCACACATTTTCACCCTGATGGAACTCGGCGTGAGCGCGGCGTGAGAAGGGATCGGAGCCGTTGATTTGATTTCATGGGGTGACGTGGCGCATCGGATGGATGGGTACTATAATGGCGTGGTGATAAATGGTGGGGGCGCGACGCTGTTTACTTTGTCCTCGGAAGAGGACAGAGGTGTCAATTCTTCGTGACTGTTTTTATGCTTGCCCGATAAACGGTAACGTATCATCTCTCTCTCCTTCTTTTTGCTCCTCCTTGTGAAATGATCCTCTGTAGATGTGGATGTAGGAATTTGCTACGATTTGATTCTGAATTTTTGTTTTTATTGGTCACGGCCATCATTAAATTTAAATATGTATTTGAATGAATATTTACTCCGAATTATAGCATGTTCACCCTAATCTCACTGCATACACACGTGTGAATTATTGTTTTCTTGAGCAACTGTGAAGTGGAAGTTACTTTTATAATTTTATTACAAGATGTTAATCCAAGTCTTATTAAAGTGCTTATAAGCCATCACATATGCATTCATTTCAGTAAAAAGTAAAATTTAAACATAAATTTTGATGAGCTTAGAGCAGAATATATACCAATTAATCGTTCCAAACAGTCGAAAATGATGTTGTAATTGAAAGTCAATAAATAGTTTATCCAGTAATCACACCAATTGATTCAAGTTTGTAGAAGCTCAAAACGCATGAATTTTCCATTCAAGCTGGGAAGTAAAAGACAGATCAGCTTCCTCCCGAGGGTTAATTATACATCTCACCTATTTTACTGGTAATTTTAATTCTATAAGCCTAAATCCTTATGACCAATTTATAAACATTTATTCTATAAAATCTACGTCGAGACTTCCTCTTATATTGCTAGTATCCTTTTAGTTTCACATTTTTCATTATTCTAGTGATGGTTGTTACTCAGTTGCTAATTTGATAGTTTATAGATTCGAACATCTACCGGTACATATATATATTGAGGCATTTTAGATCCTGACTTCTAAAATTAAGAGAAAACTTAAGATACTTTCTGCCTGGTTTATTGTTTTTTTTTAAAATTTGTATTTTTATTTTTTGTTACTCCCTCTCTTAATATTTTCATTAAATTCGTTACGTGTCACGCACGTGTATTTTAATTTTTTTATAAAATATTAGTAAAAATCTCATAGATTTTTTAGGACTTAATCCTAAATGTTCTTGGTGAGTTCCCCAACTGCGAAAAAGCGACCATCACGAATTCAAGTGTGCAATACGTGGCTATTTTAATAGAGAGCGTAATAAAAAATAAAAATAAAAATTTATAAAATACTGAACTGGTACAGTAAAATTTATATAATACTGAAGTAAAAAATTGATATACTATAAGGGGTATGTGAAGTTTTTTTCACAATTTAGTACCCCAGTATCTGCAACTCTTATGTGGCGCTGGTAGGACAAAAATTTGGTGGGCACCATCCTCAAACTATTAGTTTGGGGATGGTGTCGATGGGCGCCGTGTGGCACATCCAACGGCGCCCATCCTACCAAAAAAAGAAAAAAAAGAGGGGACCCTGCGTTTTAGAGAGAGAGAGAGTAGCAAGGGGGAGGGAATGGGTGCCGTGGGATGTGCCACACGGCACCCATCGGGCACCATGCCCCAAACTAATTAGTTTGGGCATGGTGCTCACCAAATGTTTGTCTGGGTGGATCTGCAAATTCAATGCAACAGCTTGCAAATTAAAACAAATAATAATAAATTTTTTAACTTAAATTTTATCAATTAATTAGCAGTATTTTAATAAGCGGGCACCTGGAGTTATCATGGTCCTATCACCTCAAGACGATAATGTAATAACTAATAATAACATCCAATGGGGCGGTAAATTTGACAACGGTAACAATCGAACGCCACTAAAAAAGCAAAGCTCGAACACCAAGGTCCAATCGATAATACAATGTCGTGATTAAATGATTAGATATAGATCCTGCTAGATTTTTCACCTCTAATTTAGCAACCCTAGGGATCCTCCCACTGGGTACTACCTAATTACTTAATAAAATAAACCCTTTTCTTTTTATATTATATTATTATTATTATTTAATTTTTTGGTTGTGAAGGGGCTATGAAGTAGCTTTTGAAACCTACTTTGATGGCGTTGGAATTAGGAAAAAGGTAGGTCTCTTCATATGGGCCTCCTTAATGATTCCCTATCCACTTTAACGTTCTGAAAAAGCCTGTGGGCTGTTTTGTGGTGGGCCTCTTTAATTTCCTCATCTTTTCTCCATATGAATGGCTTTTGTTTTCTTTGACTGTACCGTTGCGGCCAGTGAAATTTACAGGGGCTAGTAGGCCCCACATTTGGGGCTACTAAGAGGAAAAGGAGAGACGTGTTCTGATGTTCAGAGCTCATGGGAACGTAGGCGACTGTTCTGCTAGGTTTTTGAAAATACTTCTCTATTGAATACGTAGATGCTTGGCTTAATTTTTGAAAAATAATTTTATAAACAAAAATAATTTTCGGCTTAATAGAGCGTTTAGCAACCTCATTTTCAAAATCTGATTCTGATTTTTAGAATCAGTTTTCTGATTTTCGAGGTCCAAAATCATAAACAGTTAAAACGTGCTTCTCGAAATCTGATTCTGATTTTGAATTCAAATTTTAAACTTTAATTTTGCTTAGATTTAAATTTTAAATTTTAAATTTAAATTTAATTTGAATTCAAATTATAGATTGTTTTAAGTTAAAATTTAGTAAAAAAAATTATTATTTTCAAACATTTAATTTTTTTTTGTCAAACAGTTTTACAAAATCACTTCACAAAAATTAATTTTTATCTAAACTCAGTCAGACGCTCTACAACTTTTAACCAAAATTAATTTTTCGAACCAAAATTAATTCTGCAGAAATCACTTTTCCATAATCTAGGCCGGGCCCTATATCAGTTTGATGTTAAATATAATTTACGTCAAAAATTTAAGTTTTTGAGAAATTTTGTTTATTAGCTTTAGGGGCTCCATTTGAAAACTAGAAGTAAAAAAAACTTGTAACTCTTTGGAGCCAATTCAATGTCGAAGGGAGGGTTAGACATGTAATTTACAAAAAATCTAAAGTTTTGGCTGGAACAAGATTGCAATGATCATTTGGGGCTCAAAGGGAGAGAATATGATTAAATGCTTCTATTCCTAAAGTCATTGAAGGGAATTTGATCCAAAACTGCAAGTAGCTCTCTTTTTAGGGTACATGAAGTGCTCTGAGTTGGACCCAAGCCACTTTGCTGCACTAACATTATAAGACCACTTTTTACATAATATTTTAATATACATTAATTGGTGACCAACTTGTCATATTTACCTATCATCATGGCATGCGCGGACCCAAGATTTACCCCCCACCTAATTGATGCTTTGATTGATTTCTTCTACTGTCATGGACCAGGAAGGGTGGTCAGTAACACTCAGTTTGCCACACTTTTGAATGCTGCATGTGGTGGTCACTATTATAAGTGCATTTCTTTGATCTTACCATCATGACATGTAAATTTTTAATTTTAAGGTGCCACCCACCCCCATCTTTTTATAACAAAAGAAATAAGAGGTTTGTGGCACCTTCTTTCTACAGTATTCTTATATGCTATTATTTAGACAATCTTCAAATTCAAACATGACACGACACGATATAATAATTTCAACATGAAGGTAGCTGAACATACATAAAGTTGTCAAGAGAAACCTGAAAAAAAAACCCAAAAATATATCAAATTAGAATTTTCAAAACATAATATAGTATGACGGGATTAATTAGACCATTCAAATTGGCGCAACTGTCATGATTGATGAATTGCGGATCCAAATCACTAGTTGTATCTCTATCATCAGGCTGCAGCAAAAACATACCAAGATGATATAGTTTACTCCACTATCTTCAACCAACAAATTTTTACTATTTCGGAAGGAACCATCGAACCAGAGCTACAATCTTTTCTTTTTTTTTTCTTTCAAATAGGACACGACACAACACGACATGGTAATTGACTTGAAGGTAGCTGGACATATATAAATTTTACCATTTCGGAAGGAACCGTCGAACCAGAGCTACAATTTTTTTCCCCTTTTTTTCCTGAAATTTTGAAAAATTATCTTATGACACGACATGACACGACACAGTAATTCACTTGAAGATAGCTGAACATATATAAAGTTGCCGAGAGAAACCTGAAAACACCCCAAAAATATATCCAATTAGAAATTTCACAACATAATATAGTATGACAAGATTAATTAGACCATTCAAATTGGCGCAACTGACATGATCGATAAATTGCAGATCCAAATCACTGGTTGTATCTCTATCATGAGGCTGCAACAAAAACATACCAAAATGATATAATTTATTTCACTATCTTTAACTAAAAAAACTTTATCATTTCGGAAGGAACCGTCAAACCAGAGCTACAATTTTTTCCTCCCCCCCCACTCCTCGAAATTTTGAAAAATTATCTTATATAGTCAACAGGTTAAAACCAGCCATGTGGCAGGTTGTATCAAATTTCCACATCGTGGTTTTGTAGAGGATCCCCTGCAGTTACGGGCCGTAGTTGTTAAATCACGTGGTGGACAATTCTGTGGCTATTATGATCTTTAAATATTAGAGGAGTCGACAGGAGTAGGCCCAGCAAACTTAAACAAAAGGGTCTACTTTTGAGACGTGAGGAAATTAAAGTGGGTGATAATGGGAAATGGGAAAAGCTAGAGACCACCTTCTACACATTGGCGTTAGATATAGCTATAAAGCTTCAAGAGTAGTGGTAGCTCCATTTAAGGTTTTTATTAGGGTTTTACTAGCTAGGGAGGATGAGGAGACAATGACCACACTTTTTTTTGTCAGAATTGTCCAATAATAGGAAATGCTTATTGCTTAGGAGTGCAAAAAAGTAAAAGATATCTACAAGGAATTCCATGAGAGATCCAATGCATTGAAATGAACTCATCAATTATGCAAGATGAAGCTTTGGATCCAACTTCCTTTTAAAAAAGCTTGGATCTAAGCTTTGGGTCTAATTAGGTTTTACGCAAGTCGATCAGAGTGCCTAACCTGGGTTTGAGCACTTGATTTGGCCTAACGTCTAAAACTGCTTTTGCAGTCAAAAGTATAGGCCTAAAAACTATAGGTTCCTTTGGAGCTTTCGACGTCGCTTGCTTCAACAGTTATTTTACATAATTAATATGTTATCACGATCTTAAGTAGTTAGTCGGCATACTCTCTGGGCAAAAGGCCGCGAGTTTGAATTCCACCTTGAGGCGAACAAGTTAGAACATTTTCGAACAAATAATTGCTCTATCCATTACAGTATTCTTCTAATAGAATTTTCAATGCAGCCAAACAAATCGTGATACTGGTAAACAAGAAATTATTGCCTATGCCTAGTACATTCTTGTGCGTGTATTGCATGCTGTCTTCGATCAGTCTTCCATCCCATCAGAAAGTTGAAAAGTCATCCAGCAACCTTTAATAGTATAGTATTCGTATATAAGATGTTTCTGTGTAACCAAACAAGTCGTGACGTTAGTGAACAAGAAACTCTTACTTTTATCTAGCGCACATCAACCTTTTAAGGTACAGTATTCGCATATAAGATGTTTCAACGCAACCAAACAAATCGTGACGTTAGTGAACAAGAAACTATTACTTATATCTAGTGCATTCCTACATATGTATCTTGCATGCTATCTTTGATTAGCCCTCCATCCCATCAGAAAGCTTAAACTTTATCCATCAACCTTTAATGGTACAATATTTTCATGTAAGAAGTTTCAGTGTTACCAAACAAGTCGTGACGTTAGTGAACAAAAAATTATTGCCTATATCTAGTACATTCATACGTGTATCTTGCATGCTATCTTTCATCAGCCCTCCATCCCATCAGAAAGCTAAAAGTCATCCATCAACTGTTAATGGTACGAATATTGGACGACTAGGATTGATATGCATGACCGATGGGTGTTCCTTATTCTACGCTCTACTCGGATATCTGAGTTCACACCGAGTACCTTAACTATATTTTTATTTCTTTTTATTACAATTTTTTTTTCCTTGGTTGGGAGGTGCACAGATGGTTTGGCATAGATCTGGAGCCAGAAGTCATTTTATATGCTGAAAACTTCCTGTCAGCACAACCTCAGAGCCCACTCACACATTCTAGAAAAGACCGGCCTTGGTCCTTAATTAGATTCGGCCTGGCCCATTAGAATATCAAAACTGTTATTGAATGATAATCTAATCTGCCATTTATTAGAAACATGAATTTAACTAAGCAACTTTTATTATGAGATATTAGTAATATAATCTAATTAAAGTCACTTATAGCGAATCCAAATCATTAATTTGCTCCTGAACTTGTGGGTTTGAGGGAGACAAGGCTATCATATTTAGCCAGAAACCAAGCATGCAAACTTTTGTAGATTGTCTAAAAAACTATGATAATATATTGCCTTAGTGGACCAAACAACATCAATGTGCTTTTATCTTTGGCCACAAAAAAATCATGAAAAAAGAGAGTAAATAGTAGCAAACAAAAATATCATGAAAAAAAGGAAAACAATCTAGTACTGTGTTGTCAATAAATGTGTTAGTGCTAATTGGTTTATGTTTTGCAACCATGGCATGGCCGGTTGTTTGGACTTATGCCTAACACTTATTATATACAGCAATTAAGCGACCGGTCGTTAAGACTAACTACTGGGTCTTCTATTTACGTCACTTAAAAAGATTACTAGTGTGGATCATAGTTAGTTAATTCGGATTCGGCAAAAATTCGGTACGGATATAATACGCATAAAATTCGTCTCCTAATTTTTAAATTCGTTCAAAAATTCGATTTAAAAAATAGATTCGGTATTTATTCGGATATGCTATTTATACGAAAATTATACGTTCATCAATTAAAAATTCGGGATAAAAAAATTCGCCTATTAAACTTAAATTTTTTTGTAGATTTATACTACTATCGTAAACAATTATAATTCTTAAGAATAGAAAGCTACAAAATAAAATAGGTTAAATAAATTTTTTTTATAGAGAATTATATTATACAATATGGCATATAAACAATCAAGTAAGAAATTGATTAAAATAGCCCATAATTAATTATAAAATATATGAAGATTTTTTTTTAGGGCGAATGAACAGAGAACTCATATTTAAATATAAAATATAAAATAATCTATATTTAAACATAAAAATTATAAGTTTTTTATTCAAATTTTCAATAATTCGGGAATAATTCGTGAATAGTTCGTGAATAATTCGCGAATAATTCGGCTTGTCCAAAAATTCACGAATAATTTTGTTTTTTTACAGAAAAATTCGTAAACGGACCGTTTAATTTGGATTTTCAATAATTCACGAATAATTCGCAAATAATTCGCGAATTAACTAACTATGGTGTGGATTAGTTGTTTTTACAACAATTCGGCCTCTCCCATTATGCAATACCCTGTCTTAGTGATGATAAGGGGCAAAGTAAAAAAATAAAAATTTTCAGGTCTCGAGAGATATGCGTGAAAATATATTTTTACTAAACTTTTCTCGATAGTGTCGTTACAGAAATGAACGTGATTATATTTGAATGTTCCATCTATTTGTCTCTCGGAAGAATAAAGCTAAGTGGTTAGATGTCACTCTCCGAAGAATAAATATTATCTAGCTTAATTACTAGAATTTTCTATTTAGGGAAGTCGTTCACAGTTGATTCATAAATAAAAACAGTTATTAGGTATTACATCTCAATTTTAGGAGAAGAATCTGTTAAATTATTTGATAAAATTTACATAATTTTCCGAATTTTGTTTGCCAAAATATTTAAAGTTGAAAGAGTATTTGTATATTTTTTCCCCCCCAAAAATAGAACAGTAGTTTGAGGCACCAGAACAGAACTTGCCCGATTAGGGGGAGAGTTTTTTTTTTTCTTTCCTGTTTAAACCAACTTGATTTGGCATCTTGGATGGATCACCAATATAATTTTCAACCAATGGGAGAACGCCACGTACCCAACCAAGAAGTATATTGTAAACCGGGAAATGTGGGGTATTCACTTCATGTAGCCATGGAGTTACTTCAACGGCACGAAGAAAAGAGAAGACAACGGAGGCGGGTCCCACAAGGTGAAGGTCGGTGAAATATGCGGACTCATTCCAGCACGCAATCCACCGTCCAATATTTCCCCCTCGACGAATCCCCCACCGTCGATGTAATACGGATTGTCGGATAGCGGATAGTACGCGTCCGCATGCGCTTTTCGCACCTCCATAGAATCCGCCGATCCGTTTCTTTCTTCCACTCCCCCGTCCTGTCCCCCCACTGTGTCCGCATCGCGAGAGCACACAAAACAAAACCCACCGCATTATTTAAACACTCCCCAACAACCATTGATCGCATCACCCGTCCCCGTCCCCGTCCCCGTCCCCGTCCTCGCGATCAAAACCCTAGGGGCTAGGGTTAGGATCTCGATCCAATGGCCGTGGCCTCGCCGGCGAAGGAGAAGACGGAGGCGCTGGTGGAGTCGCCGCTCCGCTACTCGCCTCCCAGGGCGGCGAAACCCGACGCCGACGCCGCGTCCGAGGGCTCCTCCGTCTACTCCAGCGACGCCTCTGATCGCAGGGACGTGGATATCTTGGTATTCCTCTGAATCCCGATTCTATCGTCTCTTTCTTGTTCGAATTCGATCGAGTTTTGAGGGGAATTCTTATTAATCGATCTCAATTTACAGGCTCTAGGGTTCTCGAATCGAAGCGAAGAGTATCGTCTTCTCTTTCGACTTCCCTCTGATGAGGTTAGCGTGTGTCCGCACCAGGGTTTAAGTTGACGCAATTGGGCTTCGTTCTCTTGTAGTGAACTTCACTAGCGATTTAATTGTTTCGGATCCGATTAATGATACATCAACTGTTGTTGCATGTTGTTATTTTAGTTTGAAAAAGGTACTAGGAGAAATCTGAATATTAGCGAGAGGAGTACTCCAAGATGGTCTTCTTGATTGCTTTAGAACCAGATAATATTTACTTTATAGTTTGATAACATATCTAATAGTTTGATTGATGTGACGTGACGCTAGCTTAATAGTTCGATTGATGTTTATTATGTTCTTTCATCTACTTTTCTAAGTTGGATATGTATTAACGGGAGAAATATAAATATTACTCAAAGGACTACCCCAAGGTTGTCTTCTTGATTGCTTTAGAACCATAATGCTGTTACTGGAGAAATCAAGATGATATTTATTTACAGTTGGTTAAAATATTTGACTCCATATTATTTTGATTTCTTAAACTTTTTTATTTCGATTGCACTTAATTCATTATTGAATCTTTTTTTCCCCCATTAATATATTTGACAAGTTCTTCCTTACGTTCGTTTAGGATGATGCACGCCAATGGCAACTAGCCGTAATAGACAAGTTTCCGTTAAAATTGAATAGTCCTGTGAAAAGGAATAAAATAACTTTCATTATGGATGCTTTGCATCTAGCTGCTTTTTGCATTTTTCCGTCCCTCTTTCATGTTGCACAATTATCGGTCTTGTGGTGCATTTGTTTGGATGATTCACGTGCTTTTGTAGATAAAAAATGTTTTGAAGAAGTTTCTAATCATCATTTTCTTGGAAGGTCCTTGTTCAAGACTTCAACTGCGCTCTCCAAGAAAATATCCTTCTTCAGGTACTCATTCGTTAATGGTTGACTTGATAATTTCTGTAAACACATTTCGTATTCTGCCAAGTTTTAGTGCCTTTTGGGTTCTCATTGTACATAAATAATCATTCAACTAATGTCATATAATTTTTGCATATGGACTATTTAGCAAAAACCGAGAAACATCGTACCATTTTCTTGGCAATATTTTATTTTCAAAGTGAAATTTGTATACTAATATTTGTGTTATCATGAGTTTTATTGTCTATTATTTGCCTTCCGTCTTGCAGGGTCACATGTATTTGTTTATTCATCACATCTGCTTCTATTCGAACATTTTTGGGTTTGAGACAAAGGTATTGAATTAATCTGTCAATCTGTATTTCCTGACATGCAAAATCTGATTGTATTTCATATTTCTCAGATTAATGTATTCTATCAGCTGTCTTTATGGAATATATTAGTGCACACTGAAAATTCATCTTAAGTTTTGAGCTATCTCATGTGATTGTAATTGTGGAGGAGCAGTCCAAAAGTATTAACATATGTTTTCAGTTTATATATATATTTATATACAACTTTGATGTATTTGGAAACCTTTCTAACAATGCAACAACATTCTAGATGTCCTTTATCGATAATTGGAATTCCTCTACTGGCTTCAAAGGTGTAATTCTAGTAGTTCTCAATAGCAAAAAGCTACTAAACCCTCGTAACATTTTTTATATCATTAATTCTTCTATTTGTACAAATTGTGCAAATGCTCTATTTTTGAACTTAGTCTTTTTTGTTACATCCATCATGACGTACTGCATTCTGCTTTTGGTTGAGGTTAACTGTTGCTCTAGATTTTCATTCTTTACTTTATCTGCTGATTAGGTCAGTATGGATTAATAGAAAGTGATGTTCTAACTTTTATCCGGTGTTGCAGAAAACAATTCCTTTTAATGAAGTCAGTTGTGTCCGTAAAGCAAAGACAGCTGCAATTTTTCCTAATGCCATAGAAATTGTTGCTGGAGGGAAGAGGGTAAGGAAGCTTTGTTACTTTACTGTCACGAATTGTTTCTTGGTTATTTTGGTTGCCTCTGCAGATAAAACTTTATTGAAAATTTGGTCAAAAGTTATCCTAAACTTTTCTAGAAACACTTGGGTTACTAAATTTTCTTTTGAAAGAATATAAATTTCATTGATATTTGACTGATGATGTGCTTCAAACTGTTGTCATCAAACATCAATGGCAGCACTTTTTTGGATCTTTCTTGTCACGTGATGAAGCTTATCGTCTCATAGTGGATAATTGGTCGCAACATGGCAGTAATGCTAGAGACTTCCTTGATCGCCAGGTGAGCAGTTTCCTCATATTAATTGATGACCCTTCAAAGGTTTTTAATGCTTCTTGTGTTCAATCAGCTGAGAACTCTAAAGCTTCTCATAGTATTGCAGTTACATAATTTTTGTGTCATTTATTAAAAATAGATGCATTGTGTAACTGTTTTTTATTTTTTGGTTTTATAATATGAGAACTGTCGAGCTGTTTTGAACTGCTTGTCACTACCTCCACTTTTTTGGATTAAAAAGATCCAAGTCCCATATGATTGTGTGACTGTAGAGAACTTCTGGCGATGACTGTAGGAAGCCCGTATAATGTTGGGCAGCTTATACTCTTCATCTTCATGCTTGTGATCCACCTAAACGGCCCCGTACTTCCCATGCTTTGGGTCCTTTCTGCAAGATAGTGCTGTATCAACTAATCATTTTAACATGAATAATGTGTTTTTCTTTTGGGGTGAATTGGCTTTTCAATGTCTTATATGTTAGGTCTGAGATAAACTGGAAAGCTGCCCATAAGCTCTTTTATACTTCTATTATTTCTTTTTCCAGTCCATTTATTACTTTGTGAATAAGTTACTAGTCTGGATAGTTTAGACTCCCCCCCCCCCCCCCCCCCTGAATGATTGACTGTTTCTTACCTATTCTGCTACTCATAGTAGCAGGAATGGTTGAATTTACTTATACATTATATGCAAACTATACTTAAAAGAGTTCTATTCTCATTTTCTTTATATGTTCTGGATAACATTGGGCATTTCCAACTAACATGTATAATGTGCTGATTTGAGTTTTCCTTGCTCTTTGATCTCGTGACATTGTCCAACTATGTTTTAGTTGCTCTAGCCATTGTTACATCCCTTTGGAGGGGGTTGGTTTTGTTACTTTCTGCTACTAATAGAAACACAAATTTTGTACAATTTGAAGATACTATAGCAGAGGGTTTTATCTGTAGATATAGTGTCCAGTTTATCCTTTTCATACATGCTTGTGTGTTTTTTCCCCCATCTTTTGCAAGATGCAGTGAGTGCTAGTGATTAATTTCTGCTCCAGGAATCGAAGTTGGACGGAAGCAGTCAAGAGTCTCTTGAAAATGCAAATATATTATTGGAAGGAGCAAAAGAATCTAAACAATTTGAGGACACTCCATCATCCTCATACAGGTTGTTCTTGTAAACTACAGGAGACTTGGTTCTAGCTTATTATTCTGTTGAGGTCTTACATCTCTTTGATTCAGGTATAAGGATGCAGATATTCCCGAATGTAAGTCTCTGGCAGATGGTAATAGTGACAGCGATGTAAGCAAAAAGGTTGTGGACGTCCTGGGGAATGGGAAGGAAGAAACTACTGAAGGCTCATCTCCTCTAAGTCCTGCCACTTGGCGGCTTGAAGATAGTGATGTTCCTGATGGTTAGTGCTTGGTTTAGTTTGCTTTACTGCATGCCTTTTAACTTTTGCCAACTGCACATAAAGTAGAAAGGAGATTGAAACTTATGCCTTCTACTTTGCAGTGCCTGAGTGTTTCACGTTGGTTGCAGAGGCAAAGTTTCCGGTGATGTTACTTTTTAATTGTGCCTTTTGGTTGTGCTATTTATAGTTAGTGCATTACTGAATGCTAAACAAATAATAGGTCCGCATGGAAGATTTCTTTAATCTCTTTCTCTCTGATGAGTCTGTTAACTTTCTTGATCACTACCACAAAAGATGTGGTGACAAAGGTAATTTTTTTTGCATAAGTTGTTTTCTCCCTGTTAGCTCTGCCTCTTTCATGATTTTAGCCTGATTTTGAAATTAACCTTTTATCCTGATGCCATTCCATTTTAATTTCCAGAATTTCGCTGCACTCCATGGCGCCAGCACGAGCAGTTTGGATATGTTCGTGATGTATCATTTCTGCATCCAATTAAAATATATCTTGGTAAAAAAAAAATTCTGCTGGATTTACTATATGACGATATATGGTATTGTTTTACATTTTGACATTATTTACTTTTATATAATATCTGTTTTAATTTTGTTTCATTATATTTAAGGTGCAAAATTTGGTAACTGCCAGGAGTTTCAGAAATTTCATGTGTATAGGAACAGGTAGCCTCTATTATTCTTTCGTGGCATATTTTTATCATCTTTACCTTAAAAAGCATGTTCTGCATTAATGAGATAATTGTTTGGAATCCTACAATTGGTATGAGCTTTTACAAGGAAATGAACACTTGCTGAAGTATCATGCTTCTTCTGGGAAGCTTTCTTCATACATTTTGGCAGTTTGGCATTTTCTGCATATTGGCATGATTTATAGTGTTTTGATTTATTGAACTTGTTTGATTGATTTAGTTTCTTATGATATTCATAAGAATATTGTTCCCATTATTCTGTTTCATTGAATTGGTTTGACTAATTGAGTCTTACGTCAGCTTAGGTACTGGATGTGGCTATATCCTCTTAGATGATAAAATCTTAGCTAGTCATTCATTTCTATCTACTTAACATCCCAGGTCTTGATTCCTTATAGTTCTAACGAACTTGCAAATATATTACCATGCGATGCTTACTTGTATGATCCCTTTTATTTGTCATAATCCCTCACAATCAAGTCATAAGTGGTTTGTTCAGACATAAGGCTTAGGAGAAGCAGAGACCTGGGGAAGCTTGGTTTGAAACAGTAAGAAGACAATCTTCTTTAAATTCATTATAACTTGTTAATTTTTTTTCCAACCTTTCATTTTGATCATGTCCTAGCTGTCAGTACTTCTCTTTTTGGCTTTCTCGTAGAAGCTCACCTAAGTAATGGTGATAGTTATGTAGCAGTTTAGCTTAAAAGAGTTCCTGGTGACTGATGGTTTTGATGATTGTTTATAGAATTGTTGCTTTATTTTATTGACATATTTAACATTCTCCTATTCATCCTAAAAAATTCTATGGGTTTTGCATAGAGTTGTTGCTTTATTTTATTGACATATTAAACATTCTCCTACTCATCTTAAAAAATTCTATGGGTTTTGCATTGTGGGAACACACATTATATGGAACACACATTATATCAGTGTATTATTAGCAGAAGGTTTCAATGCAAGGTTCGTTTGTTGGGAATATTTAGAACTGTATGCAGCAGATATTTTTTTGTCTTTCTATCTTTGTTGTTTGTTTGGTACCCTCTACCAATTTGTTTCTTTAAGCTCCCTGCAGTAATATGGCAAGAGCTCCTTTAACAAATACTCATTGCAGAAGCAAGCAAAGATTGAGTAGTTCTTTCTTCTACTTGCTTTTGCTATTTTAATCTATACTCTTGAGTTTGTATTAGTACAGAAGCAACCAAAGATTATGCTTTTCTTCAACTTTACAGTATTTACTTGTCACTTTATTGATTGCTTAAGATACTGAATATATTTGTGTTTCTTTATCTATTATCTGTGTTTTCAGCTGCTTGTGCACATTTTATAAGACCATAGAAATCATGACGGTATTAAGTGTATATGTGAACCTATAATTTTTCTTACACTTTAATGATCGTGAACTTTACTTAATCTCTTGACATCTACATACTTTGTCTTCTGCCAGCCACATTGTAATCGTGACATCTCAGCAAATTAGCGACGCGCCTTATTCTGATCACTTTTGTGTTGAGGTGTGGCATTTAAATTCATGTTTGGTAAATATTAGATATTCACTTTTCATGAACAAAGTGGTGATTGCTAGTTATAGTTTTTCATTATCATTGCCATTATGCAAATTGGACTAGGAACTGGGTCATGTAGCAAATTTTGTAACATTTCATGCTTCTTCATTCATAGCATTTCGTAGGACAGAGGACCTGGACCTATATGTTTACTTATTTTAAGGAAACATTGTGATAATTATGGTTCTTTCTTTGAGTCCCTTAAGCTATGGAAATTTCTTTTGGGTATTATCAAATAATGGAAAATATTTGATAGGTTTCCTGAAATGTAGCTCATTTATTATTTATGTAAATAATTTTTCATTTTCTATACAATAACATTAAAGGGCGAACCCTTAACCGTTTTGCAGCTTCTCCTTGATTTCGGATGTGGGCCCCCAACAATTTTTTTCCCCCTCTCTCACCCATCTGACCCGTGGGTCCCCTCTTTCTGGCGCCTCCGCTCCCCCTACTCTTCCTACTGTGCTACTCCGATGCCCTACATCTCTCTCGACGCTGCCCTTCCCTCGCTCTCTCTCTCTCTCTCTCTCTCTCTCTCTCTCTTTCTCTCTACCGACCCCTACGT
The DNA here is from genome assembly GCA_016920855.1 of Puya raimondii. NCBI lineage: Eukaryota > Viridiplantae > Streptophyta > Magnoliopsida > Poales > Bromeliaceae > Puya > Puya raimondii. The sequence continues at coordinate 104,694,915 of JABWPP010000050.1, read as the reverse complement.
TCCCTATAGGGTTCGTACTCCTTTTCGGCGCATTGATGGCGCCGCTCAACCGCCGCTTGCCCGGATCTGGGCATTTAATGCGCCGTGGAACCGCCGGTTTCCCGGAGATGGGTCCGGTCTGCACCGTACGCCCCTATCTACCCCGGATCTGGGCATTAAATGCCATTCGGCCGAAGATTGGCTTCTCCCCTTCTCTAGCGCAGATCTGGCAGATCTCCCTGGATCTGCCTTTCTCTATCGCAGATTTGGGCATTTAATGCTCGCCGCGGGGCCGTCGCTTCCCGGAGATGGGTGAACCTCGGCGCCGTACGACGCCCCATCACCGCGCGGCGTGGGTGTCGTAACATGATACTGCGCCGCTCGGCCGCGGCGCCCTGCCTCCCCTCTCCTCTTTCTCCTTTTGCTTTGTTCTCACACTAGTTTATATATAACCTCCCTTGGTTGATAAGTTCCTTGCCCACTTTCTTCCGAACTTACAAAGTAGGTTCCTATCTCTGTTATTCTTAATGGCCATTAAAGTAACATTTTATTCAGTGAACATCATTCTGTATTTTGTTGTACTGTTCTAAATGCAAAAGGATACTGAATATGCATGGCAACAATGCAGTATATGGACCATTTAGTTTAAATTTGGCTAACTTGGTGTATGGTTTATTTTGTAGCTCATGTAAGGTTAATGCTTTAGATTTTTGCTTAAGCTACTAAGCTCTTCATATTGCATTACCTTTAGAATTATATGACAGTAATTCTTTCAGTTGATGGTCATAAATCAACAGTGTATATTTTGTTTTACTATATGTAGGGGATATGGGATGTTGAGCAAATTGAGCAAAATTGTTGCGCTCTCAGGGTGTATTCGAATGTGGTATTCTCCAAGAAAACTATTTTTAAAGGTATGTTCTTTCATTCATGCAGCTTTGAAAGGTTTCTAGTTTTGTTTATGTAAAAAAGTCAACCCACTTCTTTTTTGGAAAAATAGAGCAACAATTTTGTAATGTCGATGGACTGATGAGGCATTCATTATGCATCACAAAATATTTGAATTCACATTGGAAAAAGAAATCCTTGTGAGGCAATTCATTTTTTTGTTTAAACTTATATTTTTGCTGATTTACTGCATAGTTTTGCTGGTGCTTATCATCTCCTATAAATATAATGTGAATGTACAGGAAAAATAGAGCAGTCAACAAAAGATGAATGCCGGGAAGTTTATGCAACTTGGATCAAAATTGTAGGGTTCCTCTATACATTATCAAGGACTTCTAGGACTTCTACGTGTGCTTTCACATTATATTATGTTAAAGACAAAAATCTAACTTAGCATTCTATGTTATCCAGGCTCATGAAGTATTGAAGAAGAAGAACATAGGTGAAACAAAAGGTTTGTCCACTAACTGTGGAATATAGGTTGCGGCTTTGATTATTATGCAATTCAACATGACAGCATGACTAGGCTTGACTGTTTATTCTAAGTTTGATTTTCTTTTTTCTTTTTTTTCCTCTCCTCGTACTGATAAATTTGAACTTTTTATATGTTGTCAACAGGAGCTATTAATCAGAACAGAGTGACTACATATAGCACTGCTGAGTCAGGAAGTCTTTTGAAGGTTGAAAGATCTCCAGAGAAGATATATCCTTCGGTGAACCCTTCAATCATTTCTAATGATGTTCCTGATGCAAGGAATGGGGTTCCATCTACCGACAAGCCAGTGCAAGAGAATCTGGGATTCTTTTCATATATAGTATCCATTGTGGGAGAATTATGGGCCAGATATATTTCCTCTTCCAAAGCAAGTCACGGTCCTCTGATTTTAGTAACAACTTTTTTTGCACTCTTTATTCTTATGCAGGTAAGTTCTTTTTTTTCCTTTCCATTTCTTTGTTCCATTTTAGCTGTTTTCTTACATTTGTTTTCTGATCTAGAATTCAAGTATGTTACATATTAATGATTTAAATAGTCATCTCGGCTCTATGTTTTAGTTATCTTGGCTGTATGTTTTAGTGTCTTTATTTTTAGTTATCTTGGCTGTATCTTTTAGTGTCTTTATCGGTATGACTACACTAAAGGTAGTTTGTGCGAATTAATTGGCTACTGATCTGATCGTCGGATATATATGGAATATGAAATAGTTTGTCAGTTTTCACTAGAAAACTATTTGTATCTCTTAGAAGATTTGGATCTGAAATTTGGATTATTTTCCCCTTAATACATTGGCTGTTGAGTTTTCTGAGAGCAACTCACATGCATTATTAATTATGCCAGTTTAGTGGAAACTAGAAATACACTTTTTTTTTAATTGCTGTATGTTGATTACAGCTGCACAGGCTTTCTTCCGTGAGTCTTTGTCACACAATTGCTTTTGAGCCTGAAATCCTTTTGGTAGCTTTCCTCTTTTTCTTTTTTTTTTTAATGCTCAGGTCACCATGATAACTTCTGGATCAAAAGAATAATTATCCAACAGTTTCTTATGGATATGTTCATTCTCCTTTAGGAGGAAAAAGGATTAATTTTTTTTCCCTTTTCTTTAGTAGGAAAGCGCTGTTGAGCCTGAAAACCTCTTTGCAGTCTTCCTATTTTTTGTTATATTCAGGTCAACATGATAACTTCTGGACCACAAGAATAATTATCTAACAGTTTCTTGTGGATCTGTTTATTCCTCCTCTTTAGGAGGAAAAAGATTTTATATTTTTAATTGTCTTGTGGTAAATCTTCGGATGCATGAATTCTTCCTGACTCCCTCTGTTTTTGCTACTGACTGCAGATAAGCATTATTATTCTGCTGATTAGATCCCCTGAAGTCCACCTCGTTACACATGGGAATCATATGAGCAATCTTGGTAATTACGATAGTCCAGAGAGCATAGTGTGGTTGGAGAAGCGATTTAAATTCCTTAAAGAGGAAATGCACTTGCTAGAGACTCATATGGAGAGAATTCAGTACGAGTATGCTTGGTTGAAGGCACACCTGGAAAACTTGGAGAGGCTGAAGTCAAACTCATGACTATAGCCAAATCCTTGAATTGGTTAAAAACCTCTTCAAGGAAGAAACATTGGACATGTCCTCACTATAGAGGATGAGCCACATCAAGAGGTTGAGCTGGCTTTTTCACAGGGACCGGCCAATGTTATCATACAGCTCGTGAGGTAATTTCTTTTGTGTAAGGTATGGTGTATCTAAAGTAACTAGAGGTTCAGTAGAATGGGTTTCAATGCATATATAGGTATCATGATATTAGCTCTTTAAGGTGTGTCATTTATTTGTCCTACTGAATTAAAAGTCTAAAAGTTAATCTACACGAGTAAGAGGAATAGGGGATATATTATGTGGACAAAGTGTTAATACTAACACGGAAACGGAGGGTCCAATAAGTTACATCGGATGCTGGCTATGCAGACTTTAAACTTGTGAAAACACAACAGTGATTAACCTTCTAGTGGCTAATACAGATTACGTGTATCGAGGTTTCAGAGGAACTTTCTTTTTGTGTAGGGCTTAAAGCTTTTTAGGGATGTCCTCAGTTTAATTCTGAGCATCTAGAGGTTATCTCGACAGAGTTGTTAGAAAGATCTGCTTTGTTACTCTTCCCTTGAAAAACGTAAAAAGAGCATTTCCCCTTGCAATTAAGCTTTTTCAATCTTAATGTGGGATCGCCTGTTTTTTCAGATTTATTTTTAGAAAATTGTACTTAATCCTTGGAGCTCCTAAACATTTCCTCCTCAATTTAGCTTAAACTGTACAGGCGATTCTGCCTTTAAGCTTTTGTAGTATAGTGGTGAATGTGGTTTTCATAAGCTGTAAATCATGTTGGCAAAAAAATGCTGCTTGCTTCGTAGACCTCAAGTAAGCCAATTGATTTTTTTTTTTTTTTCACAAGATAAAAGGAGAGGGGCCCATGTTGAGGATTTTTTTTAACTTATTTTTTTATTTTTTGAGACGGGGAGCATTTCTTACTTGCCATAAGCCTCCGTATGATGATTCCTTAACAACAAGCAACAAGCATATAAACGAAAAACCGTCAATGTTAAGGAGATGATTTAAATTAGGTCAACTTTTTTGCTCGAGATTGATTTGTGTAAAAGTTACCCTTGTTATGATAGAAAAGAAGCAGAAATGAACGACCTGGACTCTTATGAGAGAACAGCTATAGTCAAATCGAACGGCCGTGGGAGTATGCTGGTGCATCAATCACTTTGTGCTCTTTCTGCTCTCAGCAACACTCAAACGAACTTCAACCATATAAAAGGCGATCATGCCTACGATATTAAATTTTTATTCATTATACCTTACATTTCCAATTTAATTCAGTGGGCATTCAAACGAACTTCAAACATATAAGTTTTATAAAATTATAGTGACAATTGTTATTAGAAAAGCACGTGAATACATGTTTCTCCGGCGGTAGACGTCGCACTAATTTTATAGCATAAGATAAGAGAAGATTTAAAGTGTTTTTAAATTTTATTGACCTTTCAAAATGTAAAAATAGCACTTCTATTCACTACATTACATAATTAGGCCTTAATATACATTTCAGAAATTATATCGATGAAGTTGGGAATGACAGGCTGTGAAAAGAAAATATGAAGTTGGGTATGAAAAATGCACGTAATCAGGATCTCAAGGAAGGGTATATGCGGACCTATTTACCTGTATACCTCGGCTTCCTCTTCTCAGCAAATGCGGCTAACCCTTCAAGACGATCCTCTGTGTTCAGCACCTGCTCATAGCATTCTTCTTCTACCGACAGTGCGGAGGGCATCTTAACCTCCATCCCTTGGTTGATAGCCTTCTTAGCCATTCTTACAGCTAAAGGACCCTAAAATAAAGAGATCAAACGAAAACATATTTATTTGTATCGAATCAGCATATAGCAAAGATTAGGCAGCTAAACTAGACTTAGCTCAGGATATAGTGTTAGTTTTCCCGACAAATAAACACTTTAGAAAGGACTAAAAAGTGAAAGTTTCCTACCTTCTGATTTATCTCTCGAGCAATTTGAAGGGCTTTCTGATATGCCTCTCCAGCAGGAACACGGTAATTGACCAGTCCTGCCATGAAATATATCTCTCAGGCTGTAGACACTTCCAGAAAGGGTCAACTACACAGAAGTTATATTATAAATGATTGAGATAATTTGTTTTACCCATGGACAAAGCTTCTATTGCATCAAACCTACGACCCGTGAATATCAGCTCCTTGGCAACAGATCTTCCTACTATTCTGGGAAGGCGTTGGGTCCCACCAGCTCTGCACTTGGTAAACATTTGTAACACTTTTAAGTGGGAATAAACAAACATTCTCCGTGTTTGCATTTTTGAAGAAATCCGAAACTGAAATTAGCATTTTCACAAATATCACAGATTTGCGATAGTAGCCAGTAAAAAGTAAGCACTATTACTTCAATCTACAAGGCATGTATAAACATATAAAAATGAATCCCTTCTTTCCAATAGGACAACCAAGTTCAGAACCTACCCAGGAATTATGGCAAGCCCAGTTTCTGGCAAGCTAAATGTTGCATTCTCTCCTATAAGGCATGTTGAAAGAAGCTCTCATAAGTCAAATATCAACTGCCATTAATTTAGTACGGGCACACTATGTATTGAAATTCTATAAAATTTACCGGACTTCAGTTGAAAGATATACCACATATACGAAGGTCGCATGAGAGGACCAATTCTAATCCACCACCCAACGCTGCTCCTTCAACAACAGCAATTGTAGGAATAGAAAGTGCCTGCTCAAAAGATAGTTTACGGCAATCGATAGGATTTCTTACGTAACGAAAGAAATAGTCTACGGCAATCGACAGGATTTTTTATGTAATGAAAGAGTACATTGAAAAGCTAAAGGTGCAGAAAAAGACTAAAAAAGTGAATGATGGGATCTATTTGATGGAGGAAAATTAGCAGGATAGTAATTGTCAGCCTGCTCAAAAAATATTCCATAGTAATTAATTAGTCGGCTTAAGCAATGACGAAGACACATAGAAAGGCTAACAGTGTACGGAGTTAAACAGAATACCAGGAAATAGTCCATAGAAGAAAATGAGCAGGAAGAAATTATCAGTATTCATGCTTTTACGACAAGAAGTAGCTGATCAGAGTACATCAAAAGCATGTGAACTTGCAATAGGCTCTACCTAAACAGCATGCGAACTTGCACAAGAAGAATGTCACTCATGTAAGACACAAACCTCAAATGACGAGAAAGTTGACCTTAAAGAATTGACGAATAGCCGAACTTCAGAAGTATTCATCAGCCTCCTTTCCTGCCAATACACTTTCAGCCGCAACGAACTTATGCGAATGTTGAGACATATAAGTATTTAAGTTCAATCCCAAGAGCAAAAGTCATATGAGAATGTAAAATTTAAGTCCAGTAGCATGGAAGATTTCCAATAAATATATAAGCAAAATTTATTCTACAAATTGTTCAAATTGTATATAGTTGGCATGCATAAGCAAATTAGAAAACCATATGCAGGAAAAGACGAAGCTAATGTTAAATAACAAGGTAAAAAATATTGACAATTTATGCAGAAAGACTACTGCAATAATTACTAAATGTCTAAGGCCATATAAATTATTCAGCTATCATGGTCTCAAAATAAACATGATAATAATGAGCAAGCATCATGTCACTTATCTTGCAAATGTAGCCTCATTTTACAATAGAAATTCCAAGATTAACATCAGACTATAACTAAGTACAATATACAAATCCTGATAATAACAAGGGCACAAATGTATAACTTCTTACACTTGGGTATAACATAATCTAGAAAACACATGAGAAATAAGAATTTGCATATCAACCAGTATAAGGCAAGCAATTCTGACATACTTAAGTTACTTGATTGCATGTCAGGTTCGGATGAAAAATATCAACCAGCATAAGGAAAGCACTTCTAACATACTTAAATTACTGTATTGCACGCTCAGGTTCAGATGAGAAAAAATAGAACTCGCTGCATGATACGTTAAAAACTTGAAAAATGTTGATTCACCTTAGATGATAATGAAAAGGGATGAAATATAAGGGCACTCTAATCGTTCAACCTGCTATATTTCCATATCCACATCTTACCCGACCTATACGCATCTTATGCTCAAGAGACCATACACCCCATGTCGAAAGATGCATATCCATTATATCCCTACTATCAACAGGCCATGAGATTTTCACAACTCACAACAGGTCAAAAAGGTCATGAGATATTCACAACAGGTCATGAGTAAATGGCTAAACTATCGAATCTTAACTGAAACTTACTCTTCTTATAGCATGCAATTGGCATTACAATCCCTGTTCCTTGCGGTTCAGAGACACCAGATTCAATATTATTGTGCAATTATTTGTATATCACCAAATTTTCTTCAATTGAAGGATTTTTTTCACAATCCAGAACAGAGCAAAGCGTGATCCTAAGTACCAATATAGATTACAAAGGGAATTAAAGATGAGTTGTTGATGTACCTTGAGATCAGCCCCGGCACAGAAAACCCTAGGGACCGAACTCGAGATCAACACCACATTCGCTGAGGGGTCTCCATCGATCACATCGAGCGCGCGCCTCAATCCGTTCAACATCTCCTTCCCGATCGCGTTCTTCGCCTCCGGCCTCTCCAGCTTCAGCTCGACGATCCCTACTCCACGAAACCTCGTTAGCAAGAGCGAAAACCGGGGGGGAGAGAGAGAGAGAGCAAAGAAGAGATCACCTGAGTCCGAATCCGAGAGCTTCTCGATCCTCACGGGATCGGGGAGGGTTTGGAGTATGAGGCTCCTCCGGATTAGCGCATGGTGGCGGAGCTGCGGCCCCACGGCGGAGGCGGTGGTTGTGGGGATCGGAGCATGGGAGGGGGATCGGGAAGCTCCGGCGATGGCGAGGTGGAGGAGGCGAGGAGATGAGGAGGAGGAGGAGGAGGAGGAGGCGCTAATGGCGCTCGAGGAGAGGCGGAGGAGGCGGCGGCGGAGGGAGACTAGGGTTTGGACGTGATGCATCGTCGCATCGCTCGGCGATTATAAGCGCCGCAGCGGAGACGCTGCAGTGGGAGGAGCGGGGAAGTGATCACGGCTCTTGCGTTTGGATACAGGAATAAAGGGGAAAATAATAAAATAATAAAGATAATGGATAATAGTTAATGGATAATTATACACGACTTATTAATCACAGAATTAATTAATCTCATAGTTTTATATTTTTTATTTGCTTTTCTTAGGTAACCCAGTTACCCCAATACTAAGGCCTTGCTTGGTATCATAGTTATTTTTGAAATAAACTTTTTACATAAATTTGTATTAAAAGAGATGATGAATTATTTTTAATATTTATATTCAACGTATTTGTTTGGAAACTAAAAATATTAATTTGTAAGTTTTTTTTTTACTTCTAATTTTTAAAAAATAAATTACCATTCATTATTTGATCGGATTACATTACTAAGCTAGCTAACAATGATATATAATTGGATGGAATTCCTCCCACCCGTATTTTTAAGTTATATATAATTAATATTTTTTTAAAAAAATAAAAAAGCACCAATGGCCTAAAATTATAATTCTTTTTTTTTCTTTTTTTCTTGATCCGATTTGTATCTATTTTTGTTTCACCGTTCATCACATTAATTGCATGAAAATCGAGAATAAAATAGTCTCACGTTAGAAATTGTTCCCATCAAATTATTTTTTTATATTTATAAATGCCCACCATTAAGGTTAGTACCTTCCATATTTTAATTATATAATAACTAATATTTTACAGGTAGAATTAACAAAATCTTTATCAGCAAAATATTACTTAGACGAGATACCTTTTTAACTAGCAGAAACGTAATAGCTAGTGTTATTGTTAAATTATAAAATGTTATTTACAACATGCAAAATATATTGCGATATGACAAATATATTCTAAACATAAGATTTTTCTTTATCACCAACTGTACTTAGCACAAGTGGCAAAAAGTATGATGATTGATATCCGAGGTTCCGAGTTCAAATCCTACTTAATTTATATTTTTAGCTAAACAGAAATAAACGAAGCGGATAGCGTGCTATCTTTCTCTCTCACAAAAAAAAAAAAATCCCCTTTATCCTTTCTGCAGCTATTTGCTTCTTACTTTTTTGATTCGACATGTAGAACCTAGTAAGCGAATCAAATTTGCTCACATTAATTGATCCAACATGAATTTTTGACCTTAGAAATCACCTTTCTATCTCAAAATGTTAAAAGAAAATTTTGCCTCAGATCACTTTAGGACTTAGACAAGTAAAACATGGATCACTTTAGGACTTAGAAAAGTTACATCACTTTTTGGATCCTTAAATCCAGTGCGTAAATTCGGTCAACTGCTTCGCTCTATTACATGTCACGAAAATAGTAGATTAATTACTCGCAATTTTTTTCTCATTGACCATTTGATAATTTTGATTTTTTTTTTTTTTGGGTGCTTTCCTGGGATTTATGAGGCATTCGTAAATACATGTGAATCACTATATATCCCTGTGATAAAATAATTTACCTAAATATTTTTTATTGTTTTTTTTTTAGAGAAAAAATATTTTTTATTGTTGGACGATATATAAAGATGACGAAGTACATGCTCCACCATTTTATTGTTTCATAAATGTAGTATGAGGGTGAGTGAATAGAATACCTCAAATTATTACGGATTAGAGAGGGAGAACATAAACCCCACCTACATAAATAAATGATGAATAGTTAAATAGAAAATTTTGGCCCACTACATTCAATTAATTTTGTTAACAAATCTCAATCATCTATCTAGTTTCAAAGACTCAGAATAAAAAAAAAAACAACGACAAATTAGCTAGTGATCTATTTTGTGATCTATTTTGAGATCTATAAGTTTGATTAGGTAAGATATGCGGACTTTATATTATTTCGTGATACTTACCATCAGATTTATTCGTTATTTAAGTCATATTAGTCATATTAATTTAGATGCACAAATATTTTATTCGATATATTTTTTCGATGCATTTAAAAAGTTTGTAGTATTTGGTAGACAAAGAGTATAATCAAATGTTTGGATTTAGATATCATATTCGGCCTGTTAATTATTTTAATGGAAATAAGATAAGTTATTTTGTAGATAAAATATATTATCCTACCAAAATTTAAATATAAAAAACTTTAAAAATTAAAATAAAAAATTATTGAATCATGAAATAAATTTTTTACACTGAATAAAATATCATTAAATAACTTAGTTTGACATTTAAACGTCACCTTACTCAGTCATATTGACTGTAAGTAAGAAACACAACCCGTTCTTGCTCTGTGGACCGGACGACTCCCAAAAATAACCGCAACAGCAATGTACAAATATACAATTAATAAATGCAAAACATTGTACATTCACTTTCTTTGATCTCTTCTATGAAAGCTACAGCTTTGATGGAACTTGGTGAATCGTCATATTTTTTCTCTTTTTTTTGTCCTCTTAAGCTCTTTTAAAGATCAAACGGACGATCACTAAATATGAATAAATCAATGATTTTAAAAGACATATTAGGGCAAAGACCAACTATATACATATTTACTCTAAGATATTATTATTATTATTATTATTATTTGTCTTCCTAGTTCCCTCCGACAAAGGCAACATAGATAGGAGTTGACCCTCCGCTTTTTCTTTTTCACGAGGGGCTCGCTACGTATCCGTACGGTTCGGGCGGGGACGCGGCGGGATCGGGGGGCCGGTCGAGCCGGAGCGCGAGAGCCCGGTTCGCGTAGACCTTCTTGATGTTGGGCCGGTGGTGGCGCAGCAGGCGGACCACGCTCCGGCTGGCGTCGGGGCGGAACTCCCGGCCGGAGCCGGCGAAGCCGTCGACGAGGTGCAGGTACGCCTCCAGGTCGTGGCTGCAGACCGGGCCGGCGTCGGGGCGGAGGCACGGCGAGTCGCGGCTGTCCACCCGCAGCTCCGCGCCCACGTGCGCGTACCCGCGGCCCGCGAACGGGGCCCCGGGCACCCGCGTCACCACGTCGCCCTCGTTGACCACCCGCAGAACGTTGACCCCGCCGGCGCCGGCGCAGCGCCGGAGCCGGTCGGCGAAGGCGCCGTCCCCGACCCTGGGCCCGCCGAAGGAGACCACGGCGATGGGGGGGACGCGCGGGGCGGCGCAGGCGCGGAGCTCGTCGGCGGCGAGGAGGGCGAGCGCGGCGCCGAGGCTGTGGCCGACGACCGTGATGCTCAGGTCCTCGCCCTCGTAGAGGCGGAGGAGGCGGCGCACCTCGTCGACGAGGGAGGAGGAGAGGCTCGGGACGTGGTCGCCGGGGGTCTCGTAGAGGCTGAGGAAGCCGCGCGCGACCTTGGAGCGGTCGTGTTCGTCGGCGGCGGCGCGGGGGGGGAGGGGGACGAGGGAGGTGCGGAGGTTCTCGGCCCACTCGTGGCAGGTGGCGGTGCCGCGGAGGACGACGGCGATGTCGCGACGGCCCATGCGGGCGATCTCGCGGTCGGAGTCGCAGACGGCGACGAAGCCGACCCAGCTGGAGCGCTGGGTGAGCCACTCGGGCGCGGACGGGTGGCTGTGGGCCCACTCCGGGAGGGCGAGCGAGGAGGTGGCGAAGAGGCTCCGCGTGACGCGGTAGGACCGGTCGGGGAGGACGACGTGGCGGCGGAGGGAAGAAGAGGAGGAGGAGGAGGTGGAGGGGAGGGAGTCGAAGGCGCGGTAGGCGGATTGGACGAAGTCGCCGTAGCGGAGGAGCTCGCGGCGGAGGTTGGGGTCGAGCGGGTCGAGGAGCCCGTCCCAGGATTCGGCGCCGTGGTAGCGGCGCCACGCGGCGGCGATGGAGCTGCGCGGGGACGGGCGCGGGGACTCGGAGAGGAGCCGCTGCAGGTGGCTCAGGCTACGCGGCGACATCGTCTGAATATCGTTGTCCGCGGCTTCTCGCCTGAACGACTGGAGGAAGAGACCCGAGGGGATCAGGCTCAGCGCGTTGAAGATCCCCCCCACTCCTCCTCCTCCTCCTCCTCCTCCTCCTACGTTGTTAGCATGATGATGAGCAGGGGGATGAGATGACGCATGGTTGTTCTCCTGGGTTGTTTGGGGAGGTTGCTGCTGCGGAGGAGGAGGAGGTGGCGGGGAGGGTTTGGAGAGGATGCGGTCGAGGTTGGAGAGGTGGGTTTTGGTGCCATTCGTAGTAACGGAGGAGGAGGAGAAGGAGGAGGAGGAATACGCGACGATGGGGACGGTGCCTTTGAAGTTGTGGCGGTTCTGGGGATTGAGAGAAGAGGAGAAGTAGCTTTGGACGAGGGAGGAGGAGGAGGAGGGAGGGGACACCGATACGGGGGCGGTGGCGACGAGCATGGAGGGGACGAGGAGAGGGAGAGAACACGTACGAAGTCGATAGGGAACCTAATTAATATTTAAAACTCTTAATTTGTTTCTCGTATGTATTGTGTATGCGTAAAATATGTGCAAACGCTATACTACACCCCCCACGTACTACTTATATAGAGTGCGCGATTACCTAATACACTGGTGTATAGATCCTACGGGCTCTTGACACGTGGATTCAGCTAGGTTCAATTGCTTCGTTAGGTAGTTTTGGTCAGCATGCGACTTGAAATTGAAACAAAAGTCAGAGGTGTGAAGCATGCAATGACTGTAATCTAGCTGTCGGCTGACGCTGGTTTCTTTATAACGCAGGTTGCACCGTCAAATTTGGTTCAACATAAAATTCCTATGACGTCAGACACTAATCACAATGCCACAGGTCAGAGATTCGATCCCTTTTAATCCGACTTCGAGTTAGAACAAACAAAACGCTCAGATCCTTTTACTGATTTAGTATTAATAGCCATTCAGAGGTTTTCTGTTGGATATAGATTGTCGAATTTCGAATTTCGAATGCTGTACTTAAAGAATACTAATTTGTTTGCGCATTTTGCTCCGGTAAGTCCAAATAAGATATTATGGCCCACATGAATACAGCAGTACTAGCCAAATTTACAACCATTTTGTCCACTAAAATGTACAAGATTCTGGAGCTTTCCGATTGTTATTATTTGGTTTAGATATGTAGTTATCTAAATTTAAGTTAAATGCTAATTTATTTGGGATAAGATATTATTTAGATTTAATTTGGCATATATGGATTACGACTAGAAGATTAACTCTAATCGAATTAGAATTAGACTCTAGTTTGGAGACATGTATTATATATACATGCTACGGCCAAATTAACGGAGCGGCGACTCTAATGTGAAGCCATGCCTAATTAAGTTTGAGTCCGAGCCATCGGTTTCTGGCGCTTGCGGTCACGTCGCAGCGACGGCGGCGCAGCATGCATTGCAAAGGCAGAGCCGTGTTCTAATTAGAGGGATGCTCTAATTAATTAAGTGCAAGCAGAGAGGAGCCGCACGTTGCTTGAAGGGTGAGCCGAGCCGAGATATATTGTCCGGATGCGCTAAGAAGGTGCCGTATGCCGTAACGCGTGTCGATTTATATATTTGGCTTTCGGATTCTTTGATGAGATATCTTCTTTGTACTCCGCCTTTTCGATATTAATAAAGTATTTGCTCCGTCTTCGCCTGTGGACGTAGGCCATTGGCCGAACCACGTAATCTCGGTGTGCTCTTTTCTTATCTTTTCTCTGTTCCGCATTAATTATTTTCTGGATCTATTTTTCGTCGTTCCGAATTTCTCAACAAACTGGTATCAGAGACTTTCTATTCCCTTTGAGGATTAAGATGACGACGAAGTTCGAGATTCAGAAATTTGACAGGACCAACAGTTTCGCATTATGGCAAGTCAAGATGCGTGCTATATTGACGCAGCAAGAATTGCAGAAGGCACTGTTGGGAAAAGAAAAGATGTCCGATTCTTTGACGACGGAGCAGAAGGAGGAGATTGATGACAAAGCTCTTACGGCAATACAATTATGTCTATCCGATGAGGTATTGCGCGAGGTCTTGGATGAAAAGACCGCAGCAGGGCTTTGGCTTAAATTGGAGTCTCTTTACATGACGAAATCTCTCACCAACAAATTATATTTGAAGCAACGTCTCTTCATGTTGCGCATGGCGGAAGGTACCTCTATTAAATCGCATTTAGATGAATTTAATTCTATTATTATGGATCTCCGCTCGATAGATGTCAAAATCGAGGAGGAGGATGAAGCCCTTTTATTATTATGTTCTTTACCGCCCTCTTATAAGAATTTTCGTGAGACCTTCTTATTTGGACGAGATACTCTATGTCTCGATGATGTCAAGTCTTCTCTACTTTCAAAGGAGAGGATTGACACGCAGATAAGCAATGAGACAGGTGGAGGTTTAGGAGAAGGTTTAGTCGCTAGAGGGAGGTCTCGGGAGAAGGGTTACGGTAATAGAGGTACATCGAGGTCAAAGTCAAAGCACAGAAATCTGATTTGCGGTTATTGTAAGAAGAAATGTCACATAAAAGCTGATTGTTTTAAGTTGAAAAATAAAGAACAGCGGAAGAATAATGGTGATAAGAATCAAGATCAGAAAAACACCAATACTAAGCCAGAAGCAAGTGTTGCAGCAGGAGATTCAGATGGAAATGATATCGTCTTTACAGTTACGGATAAGACACGCAGACAGGATGAGTGGCTTCTGATTATTCTAATTTGCGCATATTTGGTTGTCCTGCTTATGTTCATGTAAATGAAGGCAAATTAGAACCTATGGCCAAAAAGTGCATTTTCATTGGTTATGCATCGGGGGTTAAGGGATATAAATTGTGGTGTCCTGAATCGTCTAAATTAATTATTAGTAGGGATGTCACATTTGATGAGTCTGCTATGTTATATCCTAATCGTGTTTCTTCTGATGAGACCCCGAGTGCTAGCAAGCAGGTGGAGGTAGAGACCGATGGTATAGTTCAGTCGCAGGATTCTTCTCAGACAGAGCAAATTCAGTCGCCAGACACCTCAGTTAATGAAACCCCACAAGTTGAGAGGCAAAGTATTGCTACAGGCAGAGCGAGGAGACAGATCAAACCACCGCAGAGATACGGCTACGAGGATATGGTAGCTTATGCTCTTTCAGTGGCACAAGATTCAGAAGATGAAGGTGAACCTTCCACATATAATCAAGCTATTTCTGGTGCCAGTTCTGCGGAGTGGTTGGTGGCGATGAATGAGGAAATGGAATCGCTCCATAAGAATCGCACATGGGAGTTAGTAAAACCGCCTACAGGCAAGAAAATTGTTGGCTGCAAGTGGGTCTTCAAGAAAAAGGACGGCATCCCCGGCGTGGAAGATACAAGGTATAAAGCTCGTTTAGTTGCTAAGGGCTACAGTCAGGTAGAAGGTGTTGACTTTAATGATATTTTCTCACCCGTTGTGAAGCATACTTCTATTCGTGTTCTTTTATCATTAGTAGCCATGAAGGACTTGTATCTTGAGCAGCTTGATGTTAAGACAGCTTTTCTCCATGGAGAACTTGAGGAGCAAATTTATATGAAACAGCCGGAGGGATTTATTGTTGAAGGGAAGGAGGACCATGTTTGCCTGTTAAGAAAATCGCTTTATGGCTTAAAGCAGTCTCCTCGACAATGGTATAAGCGGTTTGACTCCTTTATGACAGGTCACGGATATTCGAGAAGTAAGCGTGACAGTTGCGTATATTTCAGGAAGCTTGAGAATGGATCTTTCATATATTTGTTGCTCTATGTCGATGATATGTTGATTGCTTCCGACGACATAGTTGAGATTAATAAATTGAAGGCTTCACTTAAGGGTGAGTTTGAGATGAAAGATCTGGGTGCTGCTAAGAAAATTCTCGGTATGGAAATTAAGAGGGACAGAAATTCAGGACTACTGCATTTATCACAGGAGAAATATATAGAGAAGATTTTAAGGCGTTTCGGGATGACAGACGCAAAACCAGTGAGCACTCCTTTTGTGGCGCATTTCAAACTTTCAGCTGAGTTATCACCACAGTCCGATGATGATCGGGAGTACATGTCACATGTTCCATATTCTAGTGCTGTAGGGAGCATTATGTACGCCATGGTTTGCACACGGCCAGACATCTCCTACGCAGTGAGCATGGTTAGCAGATATATGACCAATCCTGGTAAGGCTCATTGGCAAGCTGTTAAGTGGATTCTGAGATACTTACGAGGTACCACTAATACTTGTTTGGAGTTTGGGAGGTGTAAGGATAGTGTGGTTGGATATGTTGATTCGGATTTTGCGGGCGATTTGGATAGGAGGAGATCACTTTCAGGTTATGTATTCTCTATTGGTGGATGTGCAGTTAGTTGGAAAGCTTCATTACAACCAATTGTTGCCTTGTCTACGACTGAGGCGGAATATATTGCTATGACAGAGGGTGTGAAGGAAGCTATGTGGTTAAGAGGCTTATTTGGAGAGCTTACTTCTTCTTGGGATCCGACGATTGTTTATTCAGACAGTCAGAGTGCTATTCATTTGTCTAAAGATCAAATGTTTCATGAGAGGACAAAGCACATCGATGTAAAGTTTCACTTTGTTCGGGATGTGATTGGGAAGCGCACCGTGACTGTTAAGAAAATTGGTACTGAGGACAATCCGGCGGATATGCTTACTAAGTCTCTTACAATTGCCAAGTTCAAGCATTGTTTGAACTTGGTGGCAGTTAGCAGCACTTGAGGCCCTATGGGGCGTTTGGAGAAGACGGAGAACTATGGAGCGTTAAGGAGCATTGAGGTGAAATTAATTTAAGGTGGAGTTTTTGTGGCGATCTCGACACAGCGGCTAAACTACAAATTAAACCAAGGTGGAGATTGTTATTATTTGGTTTAGATTTGTAGTTATCTAAATTTAAGTTAAATCCTAATCTATTTGGGATAAGATATTATTTAGATTTAATTTGGCATATATGGATTACGACTAGAAGATTAATTCTAATCGAATTAGAATTAGACTCTAGTTTGGAGACATGTATTATATATACATGCTACGGCCAAATTAACGGAGCGGCGACTCTAATGTGAAGCCATGCCTAATTAAGTTTGAGTCCGAGCCATCGGTTTCTGGCGCTTGCGGTCACGTCGCAGCGACGGCGGCGCAGCATGCATTGCAAAGGCAGAACCGTGTTCTAATTAGAGGGATGCTCTAATTAATTAAGTGCAAGCAGAGAGGAGCCGCACGTTGCTTGAAGGGTGAGCCGAGCCGAGATATATTGTCCGGTTGCGCTAAGAAGGTGCCGTATGCCGTAACGCGTGTCGATTTATATATTTGGCTTTCGGATTCTTTGATGAGAGATCTTCTTTGTACTCCGCCTTTTCGATATTAATAAAGTATTTGCTCCGTCTTCGCCCGTGGATGTAGGTCATTGGCCGAACCACGTAATCTCGGTGTGCTCTTTTCTTATCTTTTCTCTGTTCCGCATTAATTATTTTCTGGATCTATTTTTCGTCGTTCCGAATTTCTCAACACCGATACTGCATATAAGTAGGTTGTAGGTAGATTTTAAATTAGTAACAGATCAGGTAACTTGTGAGGCACATTAACTTAGTTATTTAATTAATCTTCAAAAGATATTAATATTAATTGTTTGATTATCAACAAACCCATCAATCTACTTCTAATGCTGCGAACGCGAGCAGGATTATGAAAACGAAGGATTAGTGGCGAGATGGTTGTATCCGGGATATCGTGTGAGCCTAATTCCTAGTAGATGCAACCGTTTTGCTTGTTTTAACTCTTCGCCGCACGTGTAAACGTACGTAGGACCCGTTTAACCTAACCCCTTGTGGGGAGATTCAACCTACACACGTGTACACGTGTGAGTCCTCGTGTTGTCCGAGTCTAGGTAAACAACTAAACACCCGTATTTAATTCAGGCTCTTGTGATTGGATATAGTTACTGCTTTTTTTTCTTTCTTTTTTTTAAAGAGAAAGTTACCAATCTACTCGTTTAATTTATTATTTTTTAAAATAAACTCAGCTAAAAAAATAAAATAATTAGGCTTCGCATTTAAAATGTTGAGTATCAATCATTAAGTTCTTAACTAACTACGCTAGAGAGTCTGGCTGGAATACTATCGATAGCACCAAGAGTTTGGTGCTATCGAATTTTCTGCCGTTAGATTTACTCATTTCATCATTTCTAATCATTAGATCATACTATTCAAACAACCACCCACCAAACCCTAAGGGACTACTATCATCCTAACCGCATATTCTATCATCCAAGGACCGAAAACCTAATAGCACCAATGACTTGATGCTATTAATAGTATTCCAGCCAAATTCCTACGCTAGATACGGTCAATATCGAAAATTTAATTTTTTGCTTGTGCTTTTTATGAACAAAAGGGTTCATGCGGCCACGCCCTAGATTTCTGGGTATTAGAGAAGGGTTCATAATAGAAGGATTAAAAAAATATTGTAATTTGATAGTGTTATTTAATATATAGGACAAAAAATGTTACTAATATATAGAGAGATATTAAAATCGATCAGAATTCATATAACAAAAGTGACCATGATATATTAAATCTGATCAGAATTATACAATAAAAATAATCATGCTTATTTTTGATATGATATATCGATCTCCAGCAGTGGTTCAGAAGTTTTTTTTTTTTTGAGAGAAAGATAGCATATATGCTACTTGCTTTGTTTATTTTTTTAGAAATAAACTTAATTGAAAATGTGAAGCGAATAGGCTTCGAACAAGGGACCTCGGATACCAACCACCAAGCTCTTTACCACTTACACTAGGAACGGTCAATTAGTGGTTCAGAAGTTGTCTTAAATGTTTGTAGTTTTCTTTATGTGATTTGACAATTGCCGCGTAAACATTAATTAGTCTTGAAAACGAAGAAAACTTGGGAGGCACCCTAATTAATATCATGTTATCTCATAGTTGACTTTTATGCTATAAAACTAAAGGTACGTAGAATATAAATACTGATTTGGAATTTGAATTTTGACCTGAGTTCACAAACTAATTAAATGG
This sequence comes from Puya raimondii, assembly GCA_016920855.1. NCBI lineage: Eukaryota > Viridiplantae > Streptophyta > Magnoliopsida > Poales > Bromeliaceae > Puya > Puya raimondii. The sequence continues at coordinate 104,675,966 of JABWPP010000050.1, read as the reverse complement.
TCGATTTTGAGGACCCGAGTTAATAATTTAAGCCAAATCACTGCTGCTTTTTCTTCTTCTTTTTTTCTTTGAATATGATTTACTATGCACGGATGAATATTGGCGGAAGGATCCTTCAATATATTTTCTTAATTACACTTCTCCAATTACGATTTTTATAGTTCAAAGTGAGGCAAAAACAAGACCAAGTACGATCACAACATATATCGTGTAGGTTTCTTTTTGACCTTCCTCTCATTGTGCAGTTTTGGACAGCTATATCTCCGCAGCTTTACTTTTGACTTTATTAAATAATGATCATTCCTCGAAGTATCCTCATGATGGTTACTAAATCCAAATCTTTCTCCTATTTACACCCCTTTTTTTTTGTGTTTTCTAATTCTTCTTCCATTTACACTCCTTTTTCTTGATTGTTGAAAATAAAGAGAGAAATTAAAAAGAAAAGATGAAGGAGAACAGGAACTTGTGCCATGTCCACACATAGTTTCTTGTTGACTTTGCTCTCCTTGAATGCTCCGAATATGTAGTTGTTCAACAAACATGTAGTCATCCTATTTAGTACAATTTCAATGGCAATAGAAAAGTAGGTATACGCTATTTATCAAAAAATATATATACATATGCATATATAATTTCCATAAAAAATACACGATAAAAGAATACGTATACTTGTAGTTAAATGCAACTGAGGAAGAACACCAGCTTTGCCCGTAGCTCCCGATCCCAAAATTCTACTGAAATATATGCTATTTTAGTATCCAAGAAGCTGGAGACTCGAGCCTCTTACGTGAAAAGCGCAAGCAAAGATTAAACCTCCAATTCCTAAGATGATAATAGGGATAACAATTGCTAGGCTCGCCCAGTGATTATTGTATATATAGGTGAACTCCATATGAGCGTATAAATAATGATATATACTTGCTCGAGCGCCTTTAAGTTATTATGTATTTGCATCGTGTTCCAAATTGTAACCTTCATAGCCCATTATTCAGATTGAGAGCTTTGGGATCCACAGATATGATCAAAATTTTATATTAGAAAATAAGTAGGGTTCAGACCAAGAGCAAATCCTAGTCAATTTGGCTAGAGACAAATAAGCCTTTTCGCCAGAAAAAAAAAAAAAAAACTTTAGAGGACTTTCACAGATTCAAAGGTTTGAATAGATAAGTAAATAAAAGCCATTAATTATTTTTGTTTGATAAAATGGTCAAAAAGTAAACTTTTAAATTATGAAAGGGATAATGCATTCCAGTATTAGTTAAACATCTTAGGACAAAGTCAAACCATAGGTTTCTTGGAGCAAAAGCATATTTAATTGTTCAAGCTCGATTTGGACCAAAATAATTTCAGCGCAAAAACGGGATAATGCATTATTTAAACATATTAAGACATAGTCAAACATAAGCTCCTTGGAGCAAAAGCATATTTCACAACTTTGGAAACTAAGTTTAGACCAAAAATTAGTGCAACAAAAGTTGTTTGTTTGGGTCTTAATGGAGAGCATTAATTTTTCAGTAGACTTTTGTTGAATTGGACTGATGAACTCTTCTCACTAATAAGATTTGGATTTAATGGCTCATTAAATTTTTCGTGGGACAGAATTGGTTAAGGGAGAGAGAGCAACAACCCCTACCATAAGTAACGCAATACAACAGTAATTCAACTATTGATGGGACGGATTAGTCATAACATGGAGATGATTCGGTAATAAACTGAGACAAGCTAATAGGTTTTACCATATAGGAGGCTTAGTTTGTTCCTGCAGTGACTAGGCGCATATAATTAAAGAAATGAAAATGCTTTGAATCTTTCATTCTGTAAACAACACGACAAGCTAATAGATTTTGCCATACAAAAGGTTTAGTTTGTTTCTGCAGTGACCATGGGCATATAAAGAAATGAAAATGCTTTGAATCTTCTGTTCTATAAACATCGCGACAAGCTAATAGATTTTACCATGCAAAAGGCTTAGTTTGTTACTGATCACTGACCAGACGCATATAAAGAAATGAAAATGCTTTAAATCTTCCATTCTATAAACACAGCGAACAGTAAATTGGATCATTGCATTTTCAAACTAGGCGCAGAACTGTTAAATTAGGATTGAAGTTTTCTGGCCATGTTTCTGATAAATGAATAGAACTAAATAGATCCTAGAACTTAATCCGATAAACTATTTACTAGATCTCTTTTAAGAATCTAAACTGGAAATTTTGTATCAGTTTTTGACTATGTTGGGATAACTGCGGTTCATTCACAACTCTATTTCTAACTTTTCTTAAGAGGGGAAAAGAGATTTATCACATCTGAAATTTTCCTTGCATAGAATGTGTCAAAAGTTTTGTTTGAAAAGCTTGTTTTACCTTTGAAAAATCAACTTTTTGCCTAAAAATCATTTAATGGTCATTCCTTATTGCTAACTAGGATTGCCTTTCAATGCCAGTTTTTGAGTCCAATTAAATGATCTTCTCAGGTACTAGAAAAGTATAAAATTGCGAAGAATGAATCAGGAAGAAAATGAACATTAATTCAAAAAAAAATTCAGTAATTTGATGGGGCCATTTTAAAGGTTAAACATGCATGAAGGCAAATATTTTATCATAATTGTTCTTCTGAACCGCCGCATTGTTTCTTCGGATCCAAGCAAATTTAATCCTCACGGAAACAAAAAATTACCTTTTACAAGCCAAAAACCATATAACTCTTCACACCGAAACTATCCATCAGTTTCTTAAAGAACAAAAAAATAAGGAATTTTTATTGTTTCTTTGTTGAAGTCAACTTAATTCAATTGGAAATCCATGGCACTAACTAATTTATTTCCATGTTAATCCACGAAGGAAAGCAAAATCATCACCTGTACCAGTACTAGATTGAAAATTCTACCAGTTGAAAAATGCTAAATAATGAATCAGTATAGTCATATAGTTTTCAAAATTTTGATATGGATCAAAAGATCAAACTTGTGTACTTTTCCACCAACTTAATGGATTACTGTGACGCAAATTAAAGGAGGCATTTCTGAACACAAAAATTGCAGAAAAATTGAGGGCGAGACCATCAAATGCCAATCCAGAGGAGAATAGGTTGTCTGGTTTATTTATTTATTTATTTTTAAAAACATAAAAATATTGTATAAATCTTCCACCCTTCTCATTAAGTATATCTAAGGCCAACAATGCTTTTAAAGATCAATGTTATCTAGTAAAAAGCAACGGTTATAAAAATAACTTCAAAGATAATACGTAGGCATAGTGCTAAATTTCCAAGAAATTTCAATTTAATCCCATTTGAAAAGTCCTTGTACTTGGATTCTCGCAGCACCTTATTGGGTGGATATAACGAAGTCTCAAGCATTACAGAATTTCCACGATAGACATTGTATTGCAAGAAATTATGTAAATTAAAGAAATATATGCTAAATTAAAAAAAAATCAAGGACTGAATAGCAAATTCACCGAAAAATTTAAGAACCAACCACGCATTTTAATCTTAAACATGGCAAAAAGGATGCTATATACCATCATTAAGTACCAATTATAGTCGCACACTACAGCAATTCTCAATAAATTTAATTTGGCAACTCAAATTGCGACCAAAGCACAACATAAAACTATTATATGCAATACAAGAACTACAAAAAAAAAAAAAAAAAAGAAAAGAAAAGACACAACTGCTGTATCTTGTTTTCGAAATGATAGCTGACAAAATCGATCAGCTCAAGTGTCTCTTCACTATTGCTCTGAACCGCCCTCTTCTTTACGAATCCATTGTCTTTCCACGGAATGCGCATGTTGTTGCTTTCTCGAACCATGGCCTTTATGTTTCCTCCTACTGCTTAAGTTTGTCCGATTGTTTGTCGTGGCTTTATTTTGTGAAGAGTTTGAATCCGTTTCCACGGTCGAACTGCACGAGTTATCTTCAGATTGCTCGCTGCCGCCAACTTCCGTGGATGTGGTGGGTGGTAGAGAAGTAGCAGGAAGAAACATTCCAGGCAATATGAGAAGATCCTTTTTAGGTTCAATGAGGCCATTTCTTTCTTGTTGAAGCTTTATGAGGGCCTCAAATTGCCGTCTCCTGTGATTCTCTGACTCAGATTGGAGCAATGCATTTTCCTCTTCGTCGATGTCTGATACTGCAGAACCCTAAAATTCAGAAGATGATGTGGGTTATTCAACTTCTCTTAATATACTGCAGTTGAATTATTAATTTCTTCTTCTTTGTGAAGGTTGTGTTAGGGATACAGTCCAAGAAGAACCAGGTCATAAATTAACACAATTTTGCACAAGCACAAAATATAACTATTGGAACTGATAGGGAAAAGATAAATGGACATGGAACTAACAATACCAAATGGCAAAAGGCAAATGGGGGAGAAAAAGGAAGGATACAATACACGGAGGCTCTAAATAACAAGAAATACATACCAATTGAAAAGAATCTGTTTCCAAATAACCATGGACATGCTCCAAATCCTTCTCGTCAAACACCTTGCGACAAACTGGGCAATTTCCCTTGTGCTGATTTACAACCTCATGCATATCTGAGCTGGACAATACCCGATTATTGCAAAGAATTAAAAACTTGAAGCAAACGATGAATAACAATACCGCAGACAAAAGCATCAACAGATTTATTCAATGTAACTGTGCGCAAGAAAATTGACATCCTAATAGTTAGTTCTAGGAATTCTTCAAGTAGCTTAGGTGCCTAAAGGTGGATGAATGGTGAATGGTTTAACACACTACAAAGCAAAGCCCCAGAAATTTGAAGTCACGTGACAAAATAGAAATATTACCTCTCTGGTTTCCTGTGGTAACAGTAGTTTCTTCAGCTTGCTTGGTGCCACTTTGCACTTGGAGCCATCTCCACCACCTAATAAAGCATTCACTGTAAAAGAGGAAATAGATTAGACATCAGTAAGGGCATGCTTATACTTACAGTAAGTAGAACAGAAATGGAAGAGAATCAACCTGTGAAAGCAGTGAAAGCAGGACATAAGCTTCATGAAAGGGAAAGCTGAAGCATTTTTATCTTCTCTGACCAAAGGATAAAGACACAACGGGCAATCTCCATCAGGATGGTTCATACTGGATAGGATCTCCACAGCTTCCTAGAATGCAAAAGTAATTAGATAATCTTAAAAAACAATGACTAGTACGGAGGTTTGTATAATTCTACTACTATCTTTGTCTGATGACTTAATCACTCCATCAAAGTGTAGCTACACATAGCATTACAAGATCAAGGGTACTGAAACCAAACTTCTCGTTTCCTTCTTCCATAAGTTGAGCTTGGAGAAGGACGAGATAAAAGGGCCCTACGGATTCAATTCACAAAGACCTTAATAACACTACTATGTATGGCGAAAACAACATTTAACTTATCTTTCCAATTTTAAAAACTAAAGAAAGCATGACTACACTCAAGAATAAGAAGAAATTCTTTAACAATAAATATTACATGCTATGTTACCTCACACAAAGCTACAAGCATCGGGCATGAGGACAGCTCCTGTGCCTTTTGCTGCACGCTTGTGATTAAATATGTCTTTCGATTCTCGTCAAGGCCTTTTGTTTCGATAGCATAAACATGAGGAGCTTCATTTGGATACTGCAAGAAGAAGACAATAAAGAATTGATGTGAACTAACAGATACCTTGGGCAATCACAGTGAGAAAAGAATTGGAGGACAAAATGCATGACTAGAAAAGATAATTGTATTGCCTTCGATAGCACATGAGTGCATAGGAGGTTAGAATTAAGTGAAACTTTCAACTACTGGCATTTTATTAAGATTTCCTCAATCAAGTAGGTACATCAACATATGTATGAGCCAGAAGCCTAGAAAAGGGTATCATAGATAAAATTGTAAAGAAGCACTCGAGTTCATATTTCTTTACCTTATTATCCAGATCATCCCACATAATAGATTACACGGTGTCCTACAATGAATTGATTTCTAAACGATTCAAGAATCACACATTCTGTATTGAATAATTGAAATCATTTAACTTAAGCGTTATGCTTATTATTTATAGGTTTGACATCCTGCGCTGTTTGTCATGTTAAAGTATGACCCTACACGATGCCTGCATACTGCACAAAACTATGCAGTACCTTGAGCACTCACATACAATGATGTTATTATAGACTATATTTTGGACAATAAGCTCATCTTGTCAACCTAACTTCCACTCAAACAGTTACTCCTCTAGTTTTCTTAAAAGTTGAGACGATAAATAGTCCAACCAAAAGTTCTCCATATGTTACATTATCCGAAAGAAAGATTGATAATTCTGATTATTTCACTGGAACACAATAGTCATATTGGTATTGCTGTAACAAAAAGCTTTTTTTTATTCCACCATATATATCTGTGAGACCCCAGATAGTCCTATATATGAAATATAATAGGGCTAAACTCTCAACCCGGCTTAAGCATTTTGGACGATGGCTAGACCCAAGAGGTTAAGAGAGTTAAGCGTGCTAGAACGGGAGTAGTTCTAAGATGGATGACCCCCTGGGAAGTCGGGGTGTCACAGTTGGTATCAGAGCCAATTACCAGTAAGAAGTGTGAGATGAGTCTCGACTGAGTCAGGATTATACAGGGGGGAGAGCAAGGCTCTCATACTGTTGACTGTTGTGGGTGGAACGTGACTCACCACAAGGTCGATTTAGGCTAGCGAGACGAGTCTCATATCGCCTGGTACTTGTGAGTCTGAGCTTGACGAGGACGTCAGGGCTTAAAGGGGGGAGATTGTGAGACCCCAGGTAGTCCTATATATGAAATATAATAGGGCTAAACTCTCAACCCGGCTTAAACATTTTAGGTAGTGGCTAGGTCCAAGAGGTTAAGAGAGTTAAGCGTGCTAGAAAGGGGATAGTTCTAGAATGGGTGACCCCCTGAGAAATCACCCCAAGAGGTTAAGAGAGTTAAGCGTGCTAGAAAGGGGTAGTTCTAGGATGGGTGACCCCTGAGAAATCGAGGCGTCACAATATCATTGGTCAATATACACAGAATTAGCAAAGAGAGAGGAAGTTGTTTTGTAGACTTCTAACCCGTACCTCTGTAGATGATTTAATTGCAAGAATTGCTTCCACAAACTGCAAAAAGGTTTCAATAAAGGTTGTTAGCATCTATAGATACGTATAGTAGGTAAGAAGAGGCATTATGGAAGAGACCCAAGAAACATACATGCAGTGTTCTAGTTGCGTTAAGAAAATATTGGATGAACACAAATACATACTAGATATTAGTATGCCTAAACAAGCTCAATTGAAATTAAGTCCTGTGGCGAACTCTATAGAGAATTTGGAAGCTAAAAAAGCAAAACATCAGTAACATACAGAACCCAAAATATTTAAGAGTGTACCGAAAAGGTAGAATACACTAATGCCAGAAAACTCTCAATTTGCTAACAATTTGAAAAAAAAAAAAAAAATCTCAAGCACAGAAAACACGAAGACCTTGGAGAACGCACAATTAAGATCGTCCTTTGCCTAATTCAAAGTATTTATCATAGATTAAACTTTTGCCTAAATCAAAAATGAAAACTAAAGAATCACGAACTAATAGGAAGAGGTCCCTAATCCTAGTTCGAAGTTCTTTTCACATATCATCCAACAAAAACAAAATTACAAATAATATCACCGCTCCTAATTCAAAGTTCATACAATAGATCAAACTTTCGCCTAATTCAAACACGACGAAAATCACAGATAACAGGAAACGATCGATCGTGTGAGGGAGGGAAAAAATTGATTACCTGCTGCGAGGAATCATCGGCGGTGCGGGGTCGAATGTGGAGGGCGAGGTGAGGGGGGAACTCTCGGATCACGCGGCAATCGTCGCCGTAGACGGCCATGGCCGCCTCCACCTCTAGGCGAATCTCATCCTCCTCCGCCATGATTCGATCGATCGGTCGATAACACAAGGTGGAGATGGAGGAAGAGGAGAGGGGGGCGAGAGGTTGAAGACGATGAAGAAGAGGAGCTGGGGGTTCTAGAAGCGGCGCGCCAAGCGCTCTCCCCTCTATGAGTCTGTGACACACGAATCAATATATAAGCTCTATAATGCGCCGCATTAAACGTGGTCCCATACTATTTGAGTTTATGGTTACAAATAAATTTTATAATATTTTTAGATTAATATATATATATATATATATATATATATATATATATATATATACATAATTAATAAAATAATATAAATTATAAGAAGATAATTATAATTTTTAATTTATAGTTAAAATTTAATTATTAATTTGTATAGTTTATAAAGTATCATATAATTTATTTTGTGAAAAAAAAACATATGTTTTCAATCATAATCTCTTTCTTAGATAAGTTGTATAGAATATTAGGTTGGGTGGTAAGAGTAAAAATAATTACCTCTGTATTCTAGAATAGCAGATTATTTTAAAAATAAAAATATTTATTCTTTCAAATATTATTTCATTAGAAAAATAAAAAATATTTATTCTTTTAAATATTATTTCATTAGCAAACGAGCAGCCTTTCTAAGTTTACAGGTGGGCACAGCTCTCGCCCAATACTTGCCTCTGAAATATGCTGGGTTTAGGACATAACTTCTCCGCAAGACGAAAAAAGAATAATAAAAAAAAAAGAAACAACTCTTCCCAACTCAATTATTAGTGTTTCATAGCTATGCACGGCTTCAGAACTTATTACCTATTATGATTTTTGAAATTTTGACCAATAATTTTCGCCGAGAGTTCAGGTGCACACGCAAGCACACTTAAGCTGAAGCAGCAAAATCCTTGAGATGATTTGAAATTTGATCAAGTGAACAACTTCTAATAATAACGAAAAAGAAAAAGACAAAAAAACAATCAGAAGATTTAAAGTTTCATATCAATATATAGGAACAGATACGGATTTCCCAAATCCCTGTTCGGTTGAGGCTTAACAACAAATATTAGAAAGAATTGATTAATGTCGATAGTACCTAAATAAAGTACAGCATAACAATAGTATATCGTTCATAAATAGGAAGCAGCAGTCATCAAGTTTACATGCCAACGGTATCACATTACGAAAGCTTAGGAAGAGCAGCAGGAGGTCTTCTGATTGACAGGTTGTCCGCGGATCTGCACGGTCGGTGGCCTAGCGTTGCTTGCGGCCGGCTGGCTCGCCATTCTGGAAACAGCAAATATTTTAGAGCGCAAACTATTTTAACAGAAGAAAATATGGTAACAGTAGATGGTTTTTTTTTTTTTGCTCGACTGATGCATACCTGTTCTTGATTGCAGCAGTCATAGCCATGAAAGCCTGTTCCACATTAGTGGAATTCTTCGCGCTAGTCTCCATGAATGGGATTCCGAGTTCATCAGCAAATGCCTAACAAATAAATACAGAATTCATCGATAAATGTATGTACAGCGAGAAATTTATAATTGCAGTATGTAATACACCACCATAAAGAAAAAAAACGAATTGAAGAACTTTGAGCGATTCCCAGGAGTTGTTCCGGAATAAAACGCACCTTAAGGCATTGTTATTAGTTTGATGGGATAATGACAAGAAAATATTTGTCAAGTAAGACGAATAAATCAGGAATAGTTTATCTGGTCAAACTGATCAGCTCTACAATAATTTTCGATAATATATCCCAACCAACCCGTTGAACAATGCTATCCACTAACTCTATCTCTAGTAGTCTGCCTATGCTAGTTATCCTTATTCCTGCGAAGCAAAACCAAACACAAATGATTCTAGTTGTCCATGCCTTGGATTGTTTATCCCTAAATACTGGAACAATCCAAGGCTGAGAAAGTTATCTCCTGAAGATTTATTGCCAAACCAAAGATGCCCTTAAAGTATCTTAAATGCCCAGGCCGCCAACATATTTACATGCTCATGATGAAGATGCCATGAAAGAAACGACAGAGGATAAACTAGCGTTTAGGGTATAAACTAGCGTTCATTAAGAAATCACCTTAGCTGTTTCAGAAGAGACGACTTTGTTTTCGGTAAGGTCACACTTGTTGCCGACAAGAAGCTTGTTGACATTCTCACTGGCATAACGGTCTATCTCGTTTAGCCATTGCTTCACATTATTGAAACTTTCCTGATCCGTCACATCATATACCACCTGCGATTTCATGAAGGGTAACATTGAGCATTTCCGTATTTCTGAGTAGCAGAATGAGATGGGAAACTTGATGATGGGAACTGCAAAGCATGAGAACTTACAATAATACCATGAGCACCTCTATAGTAACTGCTAGTGATTGTCCTGAAACGTTCCTGGCCTGCAGTGTCCCACTACAAACCACAAAAAGAAGAAGAAAAAAAAAAAAGAGAGGAATTTCTGCGATGAGGCAAAGAAGGCCAAACAAGAAGGGGGAAAACAATTGACCAAACAGGTTTGTAACAAACCACACTTGCTATACTTTTGTCAAAATGGCACATCATATAGAGTTCTAGAATTTAGAAAGCACTTTAAGTGAAAAATAAATGCTATTTTGATAGCTAAAAAGTTCTCTTGAGTCTCTTAATAGGGGGATGTGGTTAATTTATAATGATGTGATGATTTACAAGGCAAAAAAAAAAAGAAAAAAGGCCCAGAAATAATGCTTTTTCTATCTTTCTAAATTGCTATTTTACTTCAATCACTAAGAACTTACCACCTAGGTTGAGTAATGATTTATACTCCTGAAATAAAATCAGATCAAAAGATTTACAGATGTTAGCCTCCCGGCCAGGTGTTGAATGATATGTGTAAAGCAGGTCTATGAATCAATCAAAAGCTTCATCCAGCTTAAGAGCCCAAAATATCAAATATATCCAGGGTTTGCTCTCTAGCTCCTCAAATTCCTTTCATTTATATGAATTCTATCTAAGAATATCATGGTGTCAAACTACCAGTCTTCTTACTTTATGAGATGACAAGGAGTACCCACGTACTAACAGAGACACAAATGTATCTTTAAGTAAACCAGCTCAAAAAATCAAATCAAACTTAGTTTAACACAATTCAAAATTTTATGAACTCACAATCTGAAGCTTGATTGTCTTTCCATCCTGCTCCACCGTGCGTATTTTCTGAAGGAAGATAACAGTCATAAGTGTTCGAGGCAACTCAGAATAACTTCAGGAGTAGCATCCAAAACAACTTGTACTTACAAAATCAACTCCAATGGTGCTGATGTAGCTCTCCAAGTACGAGTCATCCTAAACAAAAAAACAAAAACAAAAAAACCCAAGCATAGTTAAGTCTCCTGAACTTGATAGAGAAAAAGTCTAGAATACAAAGTACTGTTATTGAGTATAGCACTACAACAAACATATAAAAACCTTACAAGAACACATAACAAACTTCCAGCATCATGCATAAAAACCATGGGTTTAAAATCAACTGACTGCATAAGCTTTAACATTCTGCTGCCAAGACATAACAGCTTCAAAGGCGACTAAAATTGTAAAAACTACTACCTCAACCATATAAATCCTAATGGAGAATGCACTTCCCTTAAATAAAGTCACTAATTCATTTGATCAAAACAGATAAGTAAACATTTAACCCTCTAATTATAAACACAATGCTCTCATATGCAACCTAATTGCTTTCAAAGGCTCCATAAACATATGGAAAGTTGTCAAAAATTTCATGAATACATACATGAAAGCCATGGCATTCATTTCCATATACTAGACAATTCCTGCTGATTCACGTGAAGTACATAAAATAGGATAATTTCATATCAAGCTAAAATGAAATAATAACTAGCGAGGAGATCCTTTTTCCAACTTGCGAGACAAAACCAAATGCTGGAACAGAAAGCATGTTCTTCTTACCGCAAATCTTAGGAGGAGACACGATTTGCCAACACCCGAATCTCCAATAAGCAACAGCTTAAAGAGATAATCACTGCAAATTAAAATCATTTAAGTTAAGTCCCTTATGGAAATCAATAGTACTGAATAGTACGAAATAGAAGGGAAAACAGAAAGAAGTTAGTAGATAGGAAACCAGTTTTCATATATTACTGGCATTCAGAAGGACATCAAGTAAATAATAGTGGCTAAGCATAGATAACACGAACCACTACATATATTGATAAATAGCAATACCTAATAATCCATTTTTCCAAGCAACTTATTAAAATATCATCCACCTAGTTTTCCTATAAATATTATTAGAAATGTCTATGGGACAATAGATATGCTGCGGAATATGAACTAGATGGCAATATCAGTTACCTTCGACATCCAAACATTCCAAAAAATGAAACCATGTCTAACAAGAAAATTGTAAAAGATAAGTGATCAATCATTTCAACTATGAAGTGTTGAGGCATGGATATTTTAAGAAGTATTCTGGTCCAAAACTTGTCATTTGTAGTGCCATCAAATAATACTTTGAAGTTACAAATGAAATTAAGAGTTCTTTTGTTCTTTTATTTTATCTCTAATCTATAATTTCTTAAGAACTAAAGAACTCTTAATTTCAGGTTAACCTCGAAGTGATTCAATGCATCCAGCAGACAGCAAGCATGGCCAGAGATTACCATTCGCATCTGTACAAACAACTAGCAAAAAGGAAATCTATGACATGTGAACTGGTCCAATCAACAATAAATCAGTCTTTCTCAGGTTTGAAATTATCATCCTTTCATAATCATTAAACGTCCTTTTAATTTACAATCGCAATCAAACCAAGGGCAAAGCGCTCAAAAACACACCTAGGTCAAAAAAAATCAATCACACAGCAGTATCATACGTTCAGATCTCAAACATCGTAACCGGATCTACCGTTGCATCTAGTCAACATCACCGATTTGAAACCCGTTCCCAAGAATCATAGTTAAATCACAAAAAAGATCCTCAGGAACCAATAACAAGATCATGTCATCACCAGATCCATCGAGATCTTACATCAAATCCTAGCCAATCGGTCCAAATCCAAGGGCCAACAACTTCCCAATTCAATACCACGAATTCTAACCCTCACGTTTCGAATCGACATAAAAGATCGCAGAAACAAATCGAGAACTTACTATTCCGGATTCATCGCGGCGAATCGCAGATGAAGGATAGGGTTTCGCCGTGAACACGAAGGGGGAAGAAGAGATCGAGAGCGATTAGATCCCTCCTCCTCTCTAGGGCTTCAAATGCTTCCCAATCGAATAGAGGAAAGGGCGAAATGGAGGAGAGGATCCCGAGAAATTAGGGAACAAAAACGTGGGGGTGTATATAATATATAAATAATAAATTTTAAAAAAAAACAGACGTGGAGGAAGAGAACAGCGTGAACCGGGTTGTACTATAGGCTCCAATAAGAAGTCGGCGGAATCGCATCGCGAATGTGTTAAGATTCGGCGGTGAGCTGGGTGCGTTAAACTCGGCCGTTGGATTGGGTGAGTGTTGCTGAACACGGCACAGCGGCGTGCGCGTTTGACTTCAACGTGCCGAGTTGTCTAAACGCCTCGCCAGGTTGGAAAACCTCCTGGGAAAGTAATGTGCTAAAAATAAATAGCTAATTACGCCGGAGAAAAAAGTAATGGGATAATTAAAACCCTGTTTCTTTGGACTATTAGTTTTGGATTTTTAGTTTTATATCCTCGTAGTTTAAATTCTAATGATATATTTTTAAATCAAATCACGTATTTTCCAATTTTGATATCTCAGCTGATGTTTTGAATGTAAATCTATTACAGAATAATTTTAAAAAATAATGTATAAATCTACAATTACACAGGGTGGGGCTCGACTTGGCAAACACTTAGTTACCTGCAGATGCGACGACGTTTGGGCCACATTCAAGTTGAATGCCCGTAGATCAAACCGTTGTCGAAGAAATTTTATACACTTCGATTTGAAGTTTCTTAGCGAAACATATGCTACACAGACACTGCTTGGAATTAGCATGAGTATAGTTAGCCATATAAATTTCGAATATTTAAAAGCTATATAGACTTTCAATCTGTTTTGATTAGCCACCTGATCAAACTTGATTCTTTATTGATTACTTATTTGATTGAGTTACTACTTCATTTTCACAAAGTTTTATGTGTCAATTCAATAGTCATTTTCAAATTAAAACATCTTAGATCCAGTAATAACATTAAGAATTGAAATCGACATAATTTTTATACAAGGTACAATTGAAACATGAACTAAAGTGCAAAAGTTTTTTTTTTAAAAAAAAAATTGACTAAGGCCCCCATAAAAGGGATTCGGGCTTGTGGTTGGGATAGAGCCCAAACCGAACCCAACTTTGCGGGCCTAAGCTCGAACGCATCCGATGCGGGTCTCGTTTGAAGGCCCAACCAGTTCGGGCCCTCCCAACTACCCACGAGGCGTTCATCTTCCTCGTTGAACACACTCGATCTTTCTCTCTCTCTCTATCTCTCTCTCTCTCTCATTATAAAACGCCGCCCCCGCCCGTGCGAGCGCCTTCGCCCAAATCCTTCTCCCCGCGAGCGGCGTCGTCGTGAGCTCGCATACGAGCTTCGGCTTCGCCCTTTAATGGCGAACGCGACGAGCTCAAGGGGTCGATCGGCTCCTTTGCGCCTGGAGAATCCCTTCTCCCTTAAGATCGGCCATGTTTTCACCGGATTCGGCGTCGGATGCGGCGTCGGCATCGGAGTCGGGCGCCCGATCTATTTCGGTATTGTAGTTCACGATCTTTGTTTATTGGGGAAATTACTCGAACAGTTCGTATGCAGGAACTATCGATTAATTCGTTTCTCGATTTTAGCATGTTCGAATCATGGTCTATAGTTCTATCGATTTCGAGTAGATTTATTGAGATGAAACACTCATTGATAGTATATATTCGTGGAGATTTGATGTAGTTATGTAGTTGTAAGTACTGCGTGGAGTGAATTGAATCATAGCTTCACGTTAATATTCGGATGCTAACTACTTTGTCGCACTTTTATTAGCTTAAAATTTAAAAATTATCCAATTACTATCGCCTGCTACTTAGTTTGATGTAGCTTGATCTGTCAAACATTCTACAAGTCTTTTTATGTTAGTATACTACTGAAATTTTACGTGTTAGTTAGTAGAGGTGGCTTGTTTGGCTTATATTGTGTCTGAGAAAATGTTGAATACTTTAATAAGCTTAGATGGTTATAAATGAGAGTATCAGCGATGTTGTATCATTTGTAGAGACCTTTATATATTTGTTATATATTTTGATCTCTTTTTAGATAGAATGGATTTCTTGCTCAGGTTGAAGGAGGTAAATAGTTTTGTGATCCCCAGATATTTTTTTATTTTTTATTTTTTTTTGTGTGCCTCTACTGCATTGATGAGCAATATCTTAAGCTATGTTTTCCTCAAGGCAATTAGACTATTCAACTTCCATATGTAGGCAATTAGACTATTCCTTAGTTTTCTAGGTTCTGGTTTATTGTTCTAATATTGAAACTTACAATGCTGGATTAGAATTATTAAGTCGTGACAATGTTAGGATTATACATATCTACATTCGTGATCTTGGATTTTGGGAAATTATGGCTAGTATTATATGGTTATTGTATTGTTGCTTACTCCTGTTAATTAGGAGCAATACCTATGCTACAGCAAGTTTTGAGTGCCACAAGAGGTGCAACAGATGCTTTTTCTGGGATTGGAGGACATGTTAATAGCTCTGTAAGGGCAATTCCGTGCTTTAATATTCTTTTGTTTTTGATGACTGATATTACGTATTTGACTATTTTCTACTTATATTTTAGCTAAGAAAGTTAGGACTGAAGAACATTGAAGCTGGTGTTGGATGTGGGATTGGTATCGGCCATGGTTTTGGAGTAGGTATGATGCACTATTACTACGAGCATTGTATATTTAGATAATTCTGTGTTCTTTGGTGAGTTCTTTCCAAGTAAACAATCAAACATATATTCTTACTAAGGACTTGAGACCATATTTGAAGTATATGCTTAAATTGGAGAGGACTTAGGCTAGAGATTACACCGGTCAAATATGTACAAAATAATTAATGTAAACTTTCTATGTTGCATCGGGTTCATGGAGTGGCTGGTGGGCAACCTTGCCTTACAATTTTAGATGTTGGTTTGTCCTTGAAATTTAATCATGGCTTTTCCAGATAAGGTGGACAGTTTCAGATACTAAACATTATGAAAACCTAATCATATATATATTTTTTTTGTTTTTTCTCCTTTGGTAGGAATTGCTTTGAAACCGGGAGTGATTCATGGGTTGCAATCTTCTCTCGCGGTAAAAAAGTTTTATTATTGATTTAATTTATTCAGTAAGTTTGAGTGCTATCTTTGAGGTTTTCTTTAGTTTCTCTTAAACACGACTGACTACTTTTAGGACGCCATGGGTAAAGTAATGGTGAATCTGGGAAATGTGCCTGGCCTCTCTTCTGCACTGAGTCAAATTTCAGCTTCCACGTCGAACGGTATAAGTCCACTTGGTGTTGGCGGGCCTTCTATTAATAGTATGCAATCCTCAAGTAGTCCCATTGTGGAATTGGAATCTAAAACTGCAAGAAGCACCGTCGAGAACAAAACAAGTCTTCAGGGTTCCCTTCAAGAACCAACTTATAAAAATTATGAGCAAAAAGGGATTATATCAGAGAAGCCCATTGGAACACGCACTGAGAAAGTTATTGACAATTTTTTGCAGAATCCCCTTTTCCAAACTGATTCGGAGAAAGAGCACAGTGATGTGGTATGCATTAATTCTGTAATGGAGTTAACATACGATGTAATTATTCATTAAATCGTTGCTTTAATTTAATTCATAATTTATGAAACAGCCCTTGGCTGCCAAATTTTAGGTAAAAATCAGTGCATACACAAGGTGAAGCGAGAAATTATTATCCACCTAAAATAACTTCACTCGTTGATATTTTATTTAGTTAAAGAAAAGTTACAGGACCAGTTGATTTTTTTTTCTCCCATTGGTTAGTTTATTTTTAATCAATATTTTTTTCATTGATATCTCTCCACCTTTGTTTCTTTTTTATTTTTGTTAGAAATTATGTCAATATCTTTGGTGAAGAGCCACAGAGATTAAATCTTGAAAACAGGGCACATGTACTTGCTGCGTTATATGAACCAGTGTACCTAATAATCTCTCTTTGAATTGCTACATACACTGTACAACAATAATAAAGCTTGTTGCCTTTCTATTAACTGGAGGTTAGTGAAATGGAAGTCCCAGCAAGTTGATACTAGTGTTGTTTCTCAGAAAAACATGAAAAGACACTAGTTTTTAGTATATTAACTGAGAATAGTTTGCTTTCTGTATTACTTTGTTTATTTTAAATGCTACTTCAGTGACTGATTAATGAAATGCTATGTGGAGTTTTTACACCATAGGTTGATAATATCTTATCAATTGCTCTTTCACCGAGTTTTAAATATTATTATGCTCTTTTGTGATGGCTGAAATTGCTGCTGGTCTTGTTTTGCACAGGGTGGAAATGTACGAGCAATGAATAATGTGCTTCAAATGGTGAGTTTGGTACTGTTCTTAAAAATCATGTCATACAGTTTTATCAGTTGTTGATTTGAAGCTCCACAAACAACCCAACTGCTGCCCCGCACTTCCCTTCTTTCCCCGCTGCTCTTTATTTTACACTTCTAGTATACCTTTGTCAAAGCTTTTATCGCCTAATTACTATCATACCCAACTAACTTAGCCCTTTATACATGTAATCTTTTATATGATCCATATTATGTGATAGGAGTTTAGTTGGTTTCCGTCATTCACATACCGACAGAAGCTGATATTTTTAAATTTTCTAAAAACCAGTTATTGAAGCATCAACAAGTCATTGAGGAATTGATGGAGGAGAATCAGAAGCTGCACAGGGTTCTCATTGAAGACCTTAAAATTCCACCCAGTAAACTTAGAACAATCCAGGAGAGCAAAAATAGGGTTTATTACCCGTGTTCTGAATGTTTTGAATGTCGGAGGAGGAATAGAAAAGCAGCAAGATGACTCAGGCCTAATTATACTCCATCTCAATAGTGACATCTTATCAATTTTCCAGTTTTATTGTATTGATCTATGGCAAGATGATGTCCCAAATAGTTATACTCGATGTATGGTCAATGATCTCCGCAAGGTGGCTAAGTCAGTTTTGGAGGTATGCACCTTCCATCTATGCATGAACAGCAAAACATAATTATTCATTTAAAATGCATCAAGAATTCCTGACTTTTGGATGAATTGTACAATTTTTTCCGTATTGTTTCACTCAAACATATGAGTCTCTCATCTTGTACGATTTCTTGCAGTGCCATCTCTGTTGTAGAGTGAAGTACTTAGCTTCCAACGGATGTTAGAGCTTTTCTGATGGAAATCTGCCCGGGGATGACATTGAAAGATATTAGCGAAGAATCATCGACCAATTCACATTGCATCAAAAGTTCAGGATCTACCCAACATTTGCCCTTCTTGTGTTTTACCGCTCAAATAATTATACTTCTGCCTTCAAAATCTTGTTATCTTCAGAAGAGCGAGTGTTGTATTTGCGTGTGAGAGATCCCTTACAAAGCCTGGAGCAAAGCTTTCTAAGCTTTTCCGGGTTGTTAGATAAAGCATTGCTGCCTCTGACCGGAGAACAACCGCTGATATGCTTTGTGCCTTTGGCGGCCGCCAGATGTTTATGCTTCCATTATTACAAGATTAACTTTTCAATTATTGTTTTGTGTCTTTTTCTTTTCTTTTTTTTCTTTTTTTGTAGACATTTTTATGCATGTAACTATTCTCAGCTTGGGTGGTGTACATGACAATTTTGAAAATCATTTCTACTTGCATTCCTAATACTTTGCTGATAGTTTCCTTTTGTATATTAGCAATTGCGGTTTGTGATGTGTACCCATGGCCAATGGATACTTAAACTCGCGTACTTTTAATTTCAATCTATACATTTCAGCTCGTTTGATTTAAGTATCTCTTCTTCACAACCCAAACGTAATTGTTTCTTTTTTGTAATCAAATATGTTTGTTATATTGTCAGAATACTCTCTATTCGACTTAATCGAAATTATAAATTCTGATCAAATTTGATTTACCTCTCTGAAATTAAAATAACCCTAATAAAAAATCAAATCATAAAAACAATTTTTTTAAAAAATTTAAATTCGGTTTAGTCATCCCACAGTTCATATAATGTGCTAGTTGTGTGACTAGAAATTTGGGTTTGGGTCGGTTCCAAATAGACCGAAGAGGAGCTCGCCCGGTCCGCAGTTTAAGCCGGTTCAAAACATTGCTCGCTTACCGTCTATATAAAGAAAGGAACGAACAACTCGGGAGGCAAAGGAGAGAGAGAGGGAGAGAGGTGAAAGGGGGGAGAAAAGAGGAAGTGTGAGTTTTCGGAGGAAATGGCGGGGAACAACGAGGCGGCGGGGGGAGGGGAGGAGTTCTACCTGCGGTACTACGTGGGGCACAAGGGCAAGTTCGGGCACGAGTTCCTGGAATTCGAGTTCCGCCCCGACGGGAAGCTGCGCTACGCCAACAACTCCAACTACAAGAACGACACCATGATCCGCAAGGAGGTCTTCGTCACCCCCGCCGTCCTCCGCGAGTGCCGCCGCATCATCGCCGATAGCGAGGTCTCTCTCTCTCTCTCTCTCTCTCTCCTTTTCCTCTTCTAGGGTTTACGAGATTTAGGGTTAGGGTTATTCATTTTCTTCTTGTTGTTGGATTGGGTTCGATTACTCCTGTCATGAGGTGTTCTTGGTTGTTGGATCTTTGTGGGTTTGTGCCGTCCATTTGATTCGTGCATCTTGTGATCTTGGATAAGGGTTTTGGCTTTTTCGTTTTCGGGGGCTTTTCTAATGTCTTTGGGAGCTTTTGGTTTCTAGGGTTTTACTTGGATTATGATGTTGCATCCGACTTGGATTTGATTCGTGCACCTTGCGCTCTCAGATTTAGGGATTTATCTTTTCTTTTTGGGGGCTTTTGATTTCTAGGGCTTTAGTTGGATTATATATTTTATTTATAGGATTTAAATGTTGAGTATTCCCCCCCCCCCCTTTTGTTGATAGCTGTTTTTGTATGATACACTCTTGGTTAACTGCTATTTTTGTGTCATTTAGCTTTGCGATATGAAATCAAGTTTCTAGTGTTATTTATACGTATGTCTCACTCACATCTTTGATGTTTGTGCATTCCGATTATCTGAACATGATATTAACGTTGACCTTTTATGATCGTTTGGTTTTCTTTCAATCTTTTCGTGTCTGAGAACATTGATCTAGTGCTTGTTCAGATAATCTAGACTAGGTGGTTTTTTCGATATGAAATGCAGATAATGAAGGAAGACGACAACAACTGGCCCGAGCCGGACAGAGTTGGGAGGCAGGAGCTCGAGATCGTGATGGGGAATGAGCACATTTCCTTTACAACTTCTAAGATTGGATCCCTTGTCGATGTGCAGTCTAGCAAGGACCCCGAAGGGCTTCGCATATTTTATTATCTTGTTCAGGTTTGTTCTCATGAAATCCGGTACTTTGTGGGGTATATACTTGTTTGAGGTCTCATTTTTTCGATGCTAAGTTTACAGAACCATATGGCCATAGTCATAAAATAGTTTAAATTGATCTATTGCTGTGTATGCGAAATGTCGATATTGTACTGCTGAGTTTCGTGTCTTCAGTTCCAAAAGAAAATGTATGGATAAGTGATTCGGCCACTTACCGGTTGGTAAACTTTGTCATTCTATAACGAATTTACTTGTCTCTGAATATGCTCATTATATTTCGGTTGCTATTATTCTATCCATATATTTTTGGCTTTCATATATTTTTGGCTCATGAATAAGCTGCTTGACTTTGCAAATTATTAATTAAATTCCTGTGATTTAGAAGCAGTAAAATATGCCTTATCTCATAATTTTTGTTTCCATTGGATAAATCATATTCCCCATTAAGTTCTGTATATGATGATGTCCACCGTTAAATAGGTGCTGCAATACCTCAAAAGTTCTCCATCTTCCTTCATTTATTATTTACTTTTAAGTAATTAAATGAGAATACAGAGAACACACACACATATATATATACTTGTATGCAACACTTTTCTATATGGGACTCCTTTTCTAGAGGTGCATAAGGGTTGCTAAGATGTTACGATAAATATTAGCTTACAGATGTGTGCTATATTATATTGTGGTAAAGTCATCTTTCCCATAAGCGTAACACATCAGAATATCGATCCTTATTCTCTTGATCAACACTTTCTTGATCCAACAAAAGAATGCTTATGATTTCTGTAGTGTGGCATATAGTTTTTCTGTAAAGTAAGGTAATGAGAGATAGAGTTATTGGTTTAGTGCCGTGGAAGATGGCAGGATTGCTTTGGGGAATATCTGGTTTGTTTGTCGCAGTGCATGCATGCTTGAATGAGGGAAGGTTGAGAGTGCTTAGGGGATGAAGGCACTGTTGTTAGAGACAATGAGTTGTAATTTGCTGGGTGGGAATCAGGCTCTCAAAGTGGGCATTTCAAAATTGGTGGTGGTTTTCTTGGCATAGCATTTTATCGTGTGCTTCTCCCATTTCCAGGTGCTTTCTTTCATAGTTTGCATCTGGAATAACCTGTCTAATCTTTCTAATCTTAACCTGATTCCTTATATGAGTGTGTGGTATGACCCGACAAGACATAATTAGATTGGTTCTTCTGTTCTTTCTTTCTGATTTATTGCCCTTTCCCTTGTCTATTCTATACTAAGTCTCCTTTAACTGGACCATGTCCCCACACTCACTTTTATTACAAAGATAAGTGTAGGCTTGATCCTGTAGCTTGTGCTCTGATCGCATGGGCCAGTTAAAGACTTGAATGATCGTTATACTTGAATGATTATCATGCCTTTTGCAACAATTTCATGTGATGAGTGTGTATTTGATCTCTTTCAACCGTTGGTTACGCATACTTGGAAGGTCACTTGTCAACTTTTTCTAGTACTTATCATTTCCTCCTGTACGTGTCCAATAACTTTATGTGTCTATATGCTTCATATACAATATTCATAAACTATCACACACAATTCTATTTCTGAAAATGCTGTATAAAGGTCCCAGCCTATTTTTTCAGACTAGATAAGCAGTTTTAGAAGTCTACTGATGCATATTTCTTATTTTTTATGAGTAACTAATGTGTCTTGCTCTGTGAATGCTATTTTCGGGTGTTGGTAACTAACATTGCTTGCTGATACCTTTTTTTTAATTGCTTTTGCAGGACCTGAAGTGCTTTGTGTTCTCTCTAATCTCTCTGCACTTCAAAATCAAGCCTATCCAATCCTAAATTTCCTCGAACGCCTTCTTGTGTCTTTAGTGCTGACTGCTTGCTTCAGGTGTGAAGTTATGTGAAAGTAGATGCTTAAGGTGCTAATGAATGGCACCTTTTGGTGAACTCGTGTTTTCTCGCTCGGCGGATTTCATGAAATTTTTTATGTGCTTCACATGTTTGCCAAATGAGAAAGTTTGCTTTGATACCTGGCTCTTTTGATAGAGTGATATGTTGGGAAATGTTGATCTGTTTTGACTTATAGCTTCTGCTAGATTGATGTTATTTGTTCACTCTGTTGAAACTTTTCAGAAGATGATGAGTGGTGTTCAACCCTTAGCTGTTTCGTATCTTCTTCTCTTTCTTGGATTGTTGTATGTGAAGATCATTTTGCGTGTTATTTTGATGTGCTTTTACAAACTTCTATTTGTTCAGGTTTTTCACGGTTCTTTTAGATTAGGAGTTGGGTAGATAATTTTTGAATCTTACTTTTGCAGTAAGAGCCTTGAAGTTTATTTTGCTTTATAGTTTACCAATCTTTTGCCCAAGTTCAATATACAAGTATAATTTGTGCCTGAAATTTTCTTTACTTAAAATGTATTAAATTCATTTGAAAGATATATTATATTTTTCTCCCCCCACTCCCGCTCCACATACATCACGGTTTTTGGCGGCAGTGTCTGAATCTACGATTTCATGGTGAGATACCGGGTGATGATCGTACATGTGGGGGCCGTGTACACGAGGTAGCACTCCATTCAAATTAGAGGGGTAGAAAAGGCAAATTAATTCTAATTATTAATTATTATCCTGCTCACCTACCGACCCGGGAAGTGCTCGTATCTCCGAAATTTTGAACGAACTACAGGTAACATGCGGTGACAGTGAGCACGAAAACCATGTGAGCAGGAATTTCCACCTATAGTATGTCGCCACGTTAGCACCAAACTTGTTATGAGGGACGCGTGGCAAGGGACGCCATCTCAAAGTGCCGTTTCCTGTTGTCTTCGTAACAGCAACCATGCCTCTGGTTCTTCCGTAATTCCACCGTCGTGGAGAGGCCAAAAACGACCGCACACTGACGGGGAAAAAAAAATGAGCGGGAATTTGGCACGTGCTATAGATCTCCAATTCTCCCATACGAGTCAAATTCCCGCCTTCTACCCCACCCTCTTCTCCACAGTCCACAATGAGAAACCCTCGCCTCAGCCTCCATCGTCTGAAACTGAAACCGAGCTCTCTCTCCCTCTCCACCTCCGCCATTTCGTAAGCCTAATTTATGTCTTCGCCATAGATCTCCATGCCCGGGGCGGTCCGAGGTCCGGAACCCTAGATCGCCATGGAAGCTCGCTCCCCGCCTCCCGATCTCCTCCTCCTTCCCCCGATCTCCGCCCCGATCGAGCGCGCGTGGCACCTCCTCACCGTCCTCGTCCGCCTCCGCCGCCCCGCCCCTCCCGCGGAGCTCGCCGCCCGATGCGCGCTCTTGCCCTCTACTTCGCCGGAGCTCGTCGAGTTTCTCTGTCGAATCCCCGGATCCCCGCTGTCGCTCACGGACGATCACTTCGTTACGGTCTCGGAGACGGGGTTCGCAGTTTTCGGGAAGTTCTTGTCGAGTATGGCTGCGTTGTTCGTGCCGAGGGTTGCGGTTAGGGTATCGGAGCAGAAGAGGAGGTTGGGCGATGTTTCCTTGACGTATGCGAGGAAGAGGAAGACCCGCCTTGTGGAGGATGATGTAATACTGGTGCCGAGAGCTAAGAGGAGGCTTTTGATGAGCTCTGATGGAGGTATGTGTTTTGCGAGTTCAAAGAGTTCGCTGTGTTTTGGGATTTTGTTGTGCTTTCTCAGTTGATCAGATCTCTGTTGCAGAAGTAGAAGAGTTGAAGGAAGATGAGGGATTGCGCAACCAGCTATCCCCTGTCAATAGGAGCGAGGTTGGTACTAAAGAGGCCTTTATCTAATCCTGATTTGTCATAGTTGGACGCTGTGATTCTTTTTTGTTTCAGTATCTGACTTTACTTCGGCATTCAGAAATTCACGGTGGTTTGATTCGTGTTTCTCTCCTAGGTTAGGTATAGTAGGTGATTGTTAATTGTTTAATTTTGATTCTGACGCTCGATTCAACTGTTAGAGCTTGTCCATCTTAGTAAGCACATTTGTTTAATATGCTCAGTGTGGTAAATGGGTGAACATGACGTTCTCTGTTTTCCTCTAGTAGTTTTTCAGTGGAACTTACAACTGCTTAGGTGTTATAACATTATTATTATGCTTACAAGTCTACATGCTCGGTGGTTATGTTTCTGATCCTATCTTCTTCTTTTTTTACTTTTTTTGCCACTAGCGTGTAATAATCAGAAAAGGTAACTTTTAATTGACATTCCTTACATTATGATTCCGAAATCAAACCCTCACAAAGACTCTTGAAGATAGGTTTATATTTCTGAAATGATAATTCATACTGGTGCATTTCTCTGCTGGGAATCTTGTTGGTTAGTGTTTATGTTCTCTCTCTAATGCCAATTGTTTGTGTCTAGCGATGGTGACAATAGTCTTATGTGTGGTTATATTATACTGTTTCTAAGATTATATTGGTGGGCAGGTACATATCCATGTTCCAGATCATTTGCAAAGTGATCTTAGGTCAGTTACTGCATCAAGTGTGCGATATCCCTTGAGTTTTTCAAGCCAAAAGAGTTCTTCCCTTCAAACTTTCTGCAGCTCTAATGTACTCTTTCTACGTCCTCTTTATATCAGCCCCATTTGGCCCAGAGATAATGCGTCTAGCAGGTTATGTCATGATAAAATGGCCATTGCGATGAGGAATAAGTTGCTAGATTTCCAACATTGGAATGAAATTTCACCCCTTGATAATGAAACTACGAAAAACACCCAAGACCCTCCTGCCCTTAAAAAGTCTAGGGTTACTGAACCTGAAGCGGTATCTTCCTTTCAGGATTGTGAAGAAAAGGATTCTTTATTTTTTAAGGAGAATCTGAGCAAGGGTTCCCAGCTGATGCCTATCACAAATACAGCAACATGTGTGCACATGAGCATACTTGGAGGGAGAAAAAAGAAGAATACTCTTACTGGGGACGATGATACTCCTATTGATTGTAACACAAGAACATTGGAGAATGCAGAAAATCTCAGCAATGTCTTTTGCCAAACAGAAGGAGATCCATTAACTGTTGGTGTTTTTAGAGAGGCCCAGAATATGCGACAAAATTTGTCGACAGATCAAACGGCCTCCATGTTGAAACTTTCTGCGGTACAACAATCAACTAAAGCAAATGTTACTTGCAAAGAAAAAAGAATGTTGACTTTGAAGGCCAAAGGCACAGATGGGACTGTTAAGTTGTTAGATATGAAACAGGGATCAGATAATCAAGGGGATGTAAACTTCTGTTGGAAGAGGCAGGATAAAAGGATAGATAAATATCTTATGAAGCAAAAGACGAAGAGAAGCAGCATCCATATTATGTCTCCTAAAACAGTTAAGGGGGACTCATGTGTGGAAGCTCCCAAGGTAAGCTCGTTTCGGCTAATACATAGCTTCGCTTAATCAGATGAAAATCATTCTCTTAGTTAAGGTCAATGTTTAATCTTTGGGCATCTGGCTTTATGTTTAGAACTTACTGTTTGCAGAGCCATGTAGAGCCCAAGTTACTGCCCAATTTTGAATCTTTCATCATAGAAGAAGAGGAAGGTTCAGGTAAAAATTGGAGATTTCTTCTTTTAGTACATTTTACCCTTTGTGAATATGTTTCTTTTTTTTCCATTACTCTTCCTGATGATCTTCATTGTCTGCACAGGTGGTTATGGGACTGTTTACAAGGCCCGGAGGAAAACTGATGGCAAAATATTTGCAGTTAAATGTACGTGAAGTGCCGAATATCTTTCATCATCACTAGATTTAGTCTTTGGTTTGTTGCTTTCCAATGTCAAGGACTTATACTCTATTTTATCTGAAAATTAATAAATATACAGAGTATTATGGTTATTTAGTAGTTATTTGCTAGCATAATGTGCATTGCAACCAAGAGCTGCTTCTCTTGCACAACTACAATTATTGAACTAATTTCGTTTGATAACGATGTAGCTATGTATTTTATTAGCATGATATATGTAAGTCTAATCTATTAAGACGAGGAATTTTATTACATAATTTTGCACGTAGATTTTGCATTGTTTAATTATCAGATAATTGCAAGCTACTGAAAGGAGTAATAAGTAGTGAACAAATTCTCAAGAAGTCCTGACGTGTAATTTCTTATGTCAGATCCCCATGCAAATGCTCATTCACATCATGTCAAGAATGAAATGAAGATGCTGGAAAGATTTGGGTACTAGCTGATTAATTAATCTGAGCTTTCTTTTTTCTTTTTTCTCTCCGCCTTATCATCTTGGTGTAAGCTGATCTATCTGTTTAATTTTCTGCTGTTAGGGGAAGGAATTTTGTGATAAAGTACGAAGGCTCCTTTAGTAGTGGCGATGCTGAGTGCTTTGTCCTAGAGCATGTAGAGCATGACAGACCAGAGGTGACTGTAATTTGCTTATTTTCTCATGGAACTTTTTGCGTACGCCCTAACTTCTTTTCTTTTCATAGGTCTTAAAAAAGGAAATAAATGTGTATGAACTGCAATGGTATGGTTATTGTATGTTTCGAGCCCTTGCAAGCTTGCACAAGCAGGTAAAAAAAATGCAAATTTCACCGTTGCCACTTGCCTTAAGTTTATAATTTTTCTTATTCTTCACTGATTTTTTGCAGGGAGTAGTGCACCGAGATGTTAAACCTGGGAACTTTCTCTTTTCTCGTAAACTGAATAAGGGATATCTCATCGACTTCAACTTAGCCAATGTCAGCGACAATGTTACTTCTTTATTCTGCTAGCTTCTTTCTTTGTTCTGGGAATTTCTTGTTTATTGGATACTAACAATGCTGGTTTCTTTCTTGATATTATAGGACCTGCACCAAAAAATTTTCAGAACTAGTAAGTTTAAACTAGGATCTTTTCTCCTAAATGTGAAACTCATTCAGAGCTAACTGTCCTGTTCATTAATTTGATTAGATAAACCTGAAACGACCTCATATGCAAGAATAGATGCAGCTTCTTTGTCCACTTCGAAGTCCACTTCAACTAATCAAGGCAGAAGAACCGATGCTATTTTGAGTAATGTGAATAAGGAAGCAGCTAATGATTATAAGAAACCTTTAACAATCAAGAAGAGATCGAACTGGAGCCCATTTGATTCCCAACCTATAGGAGAAAGTAAGAATAAACATGGGAGTCAAGCTGCAGAAGGTTCTGGTGTAACCTCGGCAAAGGATCTGACAAGCACGAAGACTCCCACAGATAGGTTAAAACAGCCCATCCCTTGTAAAGGGCGCAAGGAGTTAATTAACTTTCTTCATGAGGCAATGCAAAGTCCAAATAACAAAGCTTCGACAACTCCGGCTTCTCAGAGGAAAAGGGTAGCTGCTCCTCCAGGAAAAGTGGATAAGAGACTTTTTATACTGACGCCTATGCCGTTGCATTCTGGTGGCAATGCTGTTGCTGGTGCAGGCATGCTTAAGAGTAAAGGTCTGCCACAACGTGACAAGATTGACTTTGATTTTTAGGCTTTTTTGAGTCAACAAATATTTGGTCCCGGAAGCTTGTCCGAATTTCAGTCTTGTCCACATTAGTTTTTATTTGAACAAGTTTAGTCCGTGAAGTTTATTTCTTGCACTAAGCTAGCCTTTCCATTAGTTTGAATCAACACGAAATTGGGGACAAACTTCCAGGGCTTAACTTTTAGAATTGAAGCACTGAGTTTGATATTTAATCATGGCCAAAAAATAGAACCAAAATTTGTTATCAGCCTAACCTTTCTGTTGTGATCAGAATGACCTATAATGTCATGGTGGTATCTCAGGGAATGGGAAGCACAGGAGAGAAGGTCCGTGTGTTGGAACTAAAGGATTTCGAGCTCCAGAGGTTTGATTAAGCATTTGGTGCCAAATTTCTTCTATAGAAATTTCTTTTAGCCTCTTCTTTTTTCCTTTTCCTTCCTATTTTGACCTCCTAATATGTTGAATTGATTCTCTTCATGTAGGTCTTATTTAAATCTCTTCATCAAGGTTGCAAAGTTGATATCTGGTCTGCCGGTGTTACCCTTCTCTACTTGATCATCGGAAGAACACCGTTTGGCGGAGATCCCGAACAGTAAGTAAATTGCCCACGTGAATTCGCATCGAAAGTTAAAGTGTGAGACTATGTTAATGCCCACCTTAAACTATGCTTTGTTCTTTCACCCAATAGGAATATAAAGGACATCGCAAAGTTGAGAGGAAGCGAAGACCTATGGGAGATAGCCAAACTACACAACTGCGAGTCTTCGTACCCTTCGGTACATAACCAACAACTTTACTTTGCTTCTGATTATTCCATGTAATAACGTCCTTTTTTTTATTGCGAAATCCTCCTTGATTCGCCAGGAACTATTTGACGTCCGATACTTACGATCCCTGGATTTGAGGGAGTGGTGCATGAGTAACACAAGAAGGCCGGATTTTATCGAGATGGCTCCGGACTCCCTCTTTGATCTAGTGAACAAGTGTTTGACGGTGAACCTGAGGCGGCGGATCACCGCCGAAGAAGCTCTAATGCACGACTTCTTCGTCCCTTGCCATGAGAGACTGAGAAAGCAGAGGATGCTAAGGAAGGCGGTTGTCTCCGATCCTGAATATTTAACTCAGTAAACGTCGCGAATAATAGTTTGTTGATATACATCTCGGCAGCCACCAACCAGCTTTTCCTAAGTAACAACAGTCTCTATGATGCTTCCTCTATTCTTCCTTTGTAAAAATCCTCTAATCTTAGCGTTGATTTGGCATTTCTGAATCTGATGTAATTTGTATCCTAGTGTTGTAATCATGCATTAATATATTGTAGGTAGAGAGATGCATAATCTGTAGAAAGCGCTATGAAGGTCAATTTGCTTGATCAAACCTACATCACAATGCGTGGCAGAAGCTTTTACATAAAACTATAATAGGCCTTTCTAGTTTGAAATTAAAAAAGAGAAGCGTCGCATTTGGGCAGTTGATTTGCTTAAATTTATTTTAAAATTAAATATGCTCAGTAAATAATTCGAGCAAACCAACGTTTGACATCGTATATTTCTGTTTAATTTTATCTTTTGTATTTTGGTTATTAAAATTATTTTGTGTTTGTCGTAGAAACTTACTAGATTTTTTTTCCCTCTTTTAAATTTGCACGGTTTGTCTGAGTACAGATGAAAATTTCCCATTCGTACCACGTGACACGCTCACGCCCGACGACTGACCAGGGAAGACGCAACGGTTCTGCGTTGCCAATAAAAAAATAATAGGAAAAGTTTCTTGCTTAAGACACGAGAACCGAGGACGCACTTTCGCGAAATGTGTTAGAGTGCACGTGTCAGCTTTTCATTTGCAGCTATACCTGCTCGGCTGTTCCGTCCCCGCCACCAACCATCCATCTCCCATCCCCGTCGTAGCGGACGTGGCTAATTTCCCGTCCACGTCACTCTACATCTGCAGCGGACGTGGCTAATCCGAGGCGGTACTAGTTCCCGTCACCTCCGCCGTTCATCGCCCCCGCTCCCGAAACCCAAAGCCCACGTGGCAGCGCAGAACTCCCAGCCTAACCAAACCCCTCCCCCCGCGTAACCTCACCTACGGTGACGTCACCCTCCCTCACCTACGGCGTCAGTAACTCTTCCCCGCTACGGCGCTACCCCGCTCCAACCAAATACTCTTCTCGCACACGTCAACCATGCCCCTCATCTTTACATCGCCCCCTCCCTTGGTTCTCCTCGCACTTTCTCGCCTCCCCATAAAACCCTTCTTCCCCTTTCCCCGAAACCCTAGTTCCCTCTCCCTCTTCCCCCTCTCCTCTTCCTCTTCCTTTTCCTCTTCGTTGGCCCCCATGAGTAGTTGGCTCGGGAAGCTAGGGTTAGGGTTCGGGAGCCGCGGGGGGATCTCGGCGGAGGCGTCGGCGGCGATCGCGCAGGGCCCCGACGACGATATACCCGCGCCGGGGCAGGAGTTCGCGCAGTTCGGGGCCGGGTGCTTCTGGAGCGTGGAGCTCTCGTTCCAGAGAGTTCCAGGGGTGACGAAGACGGAGGTGGGGTATAGCCAGGGGAACCTCCACGAGCCGAGCTACGAGGACGTGTGCTCGGGGATGACGAACCACAATGAGGTCGTTAGGGTTCAGTACGATCCCAGGGCGTGCAAGTACGAGGACCTGCTTGATGCCTTCTGGGCGCGGCATGATCCTACAACCCTTAATCGCCAGGTTAGAGAAAGAAATTTCGGCCCTTTTTAAGCTTTATTTGATGTTTTTGTTCAATCGGAGTTTAATTAGCCCTCTTTTATTTGGGAATTATTGTGCTTGTGTTAAATTTTGGGGGCTCACGCGTTTCTAGGAAATATTACATTCTGAGAAGTGAGAATTAAGTTTGTTTGGTGTTAGAGAATCGGGTTATCTTCGAAGGCGTTTCTGGTTTCCTGATCAAGAAATTAAGTTACGTTGCTAAGTGCACTAAGAATTGCAGCTTAAAGTGGGGTAGATTGAAAAACTCTACTTTTAAGTTATTACTTTAGTGGAAAATAAAATAAATTTGAGGGATAGTAGAGTGTAATTGGGCCATTGTGAGAGGCTTTCACATAGAACTTTTAGATAAGGATAGCTGGACCAGGTCAATGATTCCTAGGAATTATGCGTAAATGGATTCGAAGCAGCTTTTGCTAATTGATGTTATAGAGTGTTAGATACTTACCTCTCGGCTTTGCTTTTTGGTGTTCATTATTGGAAAACCGCATAATAGGAGAGTTTGCTTACTTGAAGCTAAAGAAAACTTGATCGATTAGTCTAGTAATAAGTAGAATGCTGAAACAGACACTATTTTTTTCTCAACCGGCTATCAGCTGTTGGTCCTTGAAAGTGACATGTATCTGATATTGCTTCGTTTCTTTTTTCTGGTCTTTGTTTCTTGGGTAAAAGTTTCTTATAAGGAGAAACTTGAATTTTATGCTTTTGGATCAATAATGGGCATAAGAACCTTCAAATTTGTCCCTTTTTTCTTGACCGACAATTGATTAACCCGTGAGTTAGTCTCTAAGCTAAGGTCGTCTGAGTTAGTCTTTAATAGAAAACAGGGTAAAGAAAAAAGAGAGGAAAGGAAGCTTAGGGTGTAGCAGAATGTCCTATCTGCTTGTTGTCCTGAGGTGACTGTTTTGAAGGCCTTTCAAATAGGATTTTGAGATAGCAATGGCTGGAGGAGATTTATGATTCTTAAGAATATCCCTCTGCCTGTGATGTATCATGTATGTAGGAATTGTATACGACTATAGGGATTGTGCTTGGCGATATGAGCCGTCAGATGATTGCCGTCTGTCTTCGTTTTGCGTATTCACCATCGGGAGTTCTTACAAACGAATATTATTCTCATTGGCAAAGAAAGCTCCCATTAGCAATTGAGTCAATTTATTCGGTTGGACCAAATGCTATTTTCTTCAAGAATGTTGGATGTTACTGCACCTAGGTGAACTCTATCCACTTTTTATTAAAGATTTATGGCTATAATGCTCGAGTAAGAGAAAATTGTTGGGTAAGATAGATTAATCTGTAATGGTCATAAGTTAGGGCATCCATTCAATATTAGTTATATTGGATTTATGCCTTGGTGAGGGTTGAGTTGAGCTTCATAATGTGCCTTCCTTAATGA
Organism: Puya raimondii; assembly: GCA_016920855.1. NCBI lineage: Eukaryota > Viridiplantae > Streptophyta > Magnoliopsida > Poales > Bromeliaceae > Puya > Puya raimondii. The sequence continues at coordinate 104,643,972 of JABWPP010000050.1, read as the reverse complement.
TCTGCATATGTGAGGTAATTTAGCACAATGTCTAAAGTAAGGAAAAGCCAAATCTGATAACTGGAAACAATCTTTGATCTTTTGTTTTGTGATATTGTACGTATGAAGCTTGTAATACTGGGGAAAGAACAGAGCTTCTTTGGAACTTATGATCCATTATATCTTTTATTGTCGAAAAGACTGCTTGCCATTCTCAAAAATCTGATCACATGATACAGTTGGGATTTGATTGTTGGCTTCTAAGATAGGTTTATTCTGTGTTGGTGTCTTTTATTATTTAAACTGTGCACTTACATGAGACGGTGGTAATGGATGGCTTCTAAAATACTATGTAGTGGGAGTGAAACAGTTCCTCAAGAAATTGTTTTGGGGAGGAGAAACTAGGTATGCAAAATTAATTATACAATCAGAGCTTCATTCACATTCTAATTACTGTGATCGGTTGAGTAGCTTGCATAGGTTTCAATATATGAATATACGATACATCATTGAAAAGTAATAGATTCACTCATTCTGTAGTTAAAAGCCAAAATGATGGGAGGTTCAGTTCTTTTCCTATTAGAAAATTACATTTTAGGATAGCTATTAGCTATCCTGTGTGAAGGACTTAAAATAGAACGTTAAGGAATTAGTTAGATTATTTTTTGATCAAAGTTGAAATAGGTAGGCTTAATGTGGCTCCTTAATATACAGGGAGGTTCGATGGTGAAAATTTCGATGATGGATGATTAACTTAAGTTGGAAATGTCTATCAGGAACATTGGATGTTGTTGATCTATGTATGTTATTCTGTATTTGATATGACATTGTAATAATTTTGTAAGTTAAAGATGTTTGACAACGCTTTATGTTTTTTGTTCTGAAAAAGTGGGTAAAGTTAGGTGATCTATTCCATACATCATTGCATGAGTTAGATGTATAAACTATATCACCACTAACTGTGCTCTTTACTACAAAATTTGCCTCCTTTGTGAAGCGGTGTTGTTGCACGACTCGGTAGACTCCCTTTCTTCAAGCTCAGGAATTCCTAGTTGGGTTCCACTCCAGCGCATGTTGTGTTGTTATATTTAACCGTCGATAATCTTTTGCAACTGATCATTCAAAGCAAAGAACGGCAAGCGGCAAATTATTCATCAATCACTAGCCTTTGGGTCGCATTCGAGTAAAATAATGTGGCACGAACATAGTTTGTTCATGCGTGCACTCCCATTTGAACAGTTGCCCTAATTTTGTGCGTGTAGGGAAATGATGTGGGAACTCAGTACCGATCGGGAATATATTACTACACGCCGGAGCAGGAGAAAGCTGCGAGGGAGTCCCTTGAGAGGCAGCAGAAACTCTTGAACCGGAAGATAGTAACAGAAATTCTCCCAGCAAAGAAGTTCTACAGGGCGGAGGAGTATCATCAGCAGTACCTCGAGAAAGGCGGGCGCTTCGGGTTTAAACAGTCCGCGGCAAAGGGCTGTAACGACCCGATTCGTTGCTACGGATAGGAAAGGTATGAGAAACATTGTAGCGAACCAAATATTTGTCGAAAGTTTTCACCTGAGTGGGCTGAATAATGATGTATGTATGCGCACCACTATGGTATAGCATTATTGGTAGTTTTTCGGTATATAATCGTACGTGCTGCATATTGAGATGTATGATATGATATACACTACTGAAGTGTCGAAGTAAGGTCGTGTTGGTAATGTATTTAGTAGCTTTTTAATGCGTGTGGCTTGCAATACATCCATGTCTATGCATTTGGATGGCCTGATGGATTCTCGATTCTCCCTTTTTAAGTTGTGTTGTTGTATTACGCTGTTTAGATGGTATGACATTGCTTTCCTCAGAAGCCCGAAAGGAGATTGAAGAGGGGCCAGCGTCGTACGGAGTAACTCTTCAACTTGGTTGGTGACGAATAACAACGCAGCATGAAACCAAATCTTCTGTCAAACTTACTATCATTAAAGTGTCGACCGTGGTGTGTGTGTCACGAAAAATTTTAGAATGCATCAGTTATTTTGGTGACGTGGCGTCTCCGACCGTTCTTTCCGAATTTATTTGTCTCATTAAGATTATAAAAAAAATATTTTTAATGTACATTTTTTAAAATGGAGAGATGTGATGGGTTTGTTATTGATGATGTGGTACAAGTGTAATACAGTAGACTTTCTCGTGTGTCACACACGCCAGATTGTTGCCACGCTCGGTTAGCGTCGAGGGGGAAAGCGCCGCGAGCTGCGGACTTGGTCGCAAAAACCTCGAGGCTTTCTATTTTAGGATGCAAGCAGAAGAAAAAGTGCGAGAAAGTGGAGTTGGAGGTGTCGGAGTCATTAAACGGGTGAGACCACAACAGTTACAAGGCTCGGAATAGAGGAGTAGACGGGCCGAGATGTGGCCCAAGGGTTAGTGGGCTCTGGACACGAATAGTGTACGCAGTAAGGTGGGGCCCACTCTGGTCGCAGGACCCTTTTTGTCAAGCTGGGCTGAGTTTAGCTGAGCCCTTGAGTCCTGATCTTTTTGGGCCGAGCCAGCTTGGGATTGGGCTCTGTCCGAGCCCAACCCGTGCATTGATAAGTCTCTTTTTGGACACTTTCTTTTTAACCTAAAATAGAAAATTTTCAGTTTTGAGTTTTTCCACTCCCGACCCACCGACGAAACACTCGGAGGCTCGGTGTTTAACTGCGAACAAATGTACGGGGGTGGGGTCAACTCTTCCACAATCATCCACATCTATTATCAACTATTTTAATAAATTCTTCAAGTAATCTAATTTTTTCAAAATTTTAGCTCAAATACAAAATTTGAACACAAGTTGGATTGCTCACTGTGATTTCAATTTTAAAAAAAAAAATTATTTGACCTTGAATTCAACTTGGGAATTCCATCATACTGTTTAGATTCATATTTACATTTAGAACTAATTCAAATTATAAAATTAAATTTGAACGGCAAAATAAAGTTTTATAGCTTTCTCGCTGAATCTCTCGGACTTTTCCTCTTTAATTTGCTCAAATCCACCGTTTCCTCTTTCCTTTCCGTCCCCCATCCCGTTATCTGTATAATTAAGAACCCCATTCTTCAATGCCATGAAAGAGGCCATACAATTGACATAACCAAAGTCCACAACGGATGAAAAGCAAAAATGATTAGTGATCTCCACTGAGTTGTTTCCAAAATTCCAAAAGCACTCTATCAAGAATAAAAAGGGGAGGTAAAAAAAACGATTTTTTGTTTGGAAATGCTTCCTTGAACTAGCAATCCAATACTCCCGGCATAGTTTACTTGCCATTGTTGGCCGAGTTACAAACAAATCTTTAGAAAAAGAGACGTGCTAAAATTTCAATTTTAGTTTGACAAAGATACATCACGGACCTGTAGGTTTCAAACAATAACAAAACCTTAGTTTCAAGTAATCATGCTCACTCTTTTTTCAAAAAAAATCAAGTTCCACAAGAAATTCCTCCAATTTTTGTCACTGTGAAACTACTTATATTAGTAAGGCTCCGAAAATCTTCCAACAAGATACTTTTATTCCATCTCATCACCCTAAGAAGTATAAAAGCCCATGACAAGCAATTATGGTGTTTCCAAAACTAGCTCACGCAGAGAGCATACACAACCACAACACGAGAATTTGACAATACTAGGTAGGCAAACCAGGTCGCAAACATACTGCGACATACTAAGCAACAAGTTCAGAGCAGTTTCTTGAATTAATACTCTCAAAAAGTTGAAATTAATAGAGAGATAGCAACTTAAGCCTCGTAAATCCAGGGGTGGAGGTTGCTCCGCCACTCAGCAATGCCTTCGGGGAACCACAGGGCAATCTCCTTCCTTGCACTCTCGACGGAATCGCTTCCATGGATAACATTCCTGGAAAAAGAAAAGGAAAAAAGATTTTTCCTCATCACCTCACGGAGCAACACTCGGCGGTAACAACAGCATAAGTAACAGATGAGATTGTTCTCAAAAGAGAGAAATTGATGACATACGCGTAGATAGCATCACATCACCATCATACTCGGTGAATTTGCTACACGTTACATTATCAGCAGTTATTTTTCCAATAGGTCAACTAACTTGCAAGATTTCGACACTCAAGCGTGAAATGTTAGTAATGATCTATTCATGACAAAATACATGAATTCTACAATACCTTTTAACAGCGTAGCACTTGACGGGAATCAACAGAGGGGATATTAGCAATAACTCCCATTCAATTCCCCCAACAACTTATTACCTAACAGGGAATTTACCGAAAAAAGAACCGTATACAAAGATCGTAATATGCATTGAAAGAGAATCAGTTTTATAAAATTGTTTTTCCTTCGCCAATCTATGTTATCAGAATTCTCCCATTTCAAGTGAAGAGAAGAAAGATTATTTCCCTCCTAACAATCATAACACAATACTTAACAATAGAATTACATCTAAAAGTATCAAATGATGAATCATCATCTACAGAAGATACCTGTAAAATTATACACTAGCAATATCAAGTAACATAACTCAACTTGATAAAATCTTCGAACAAAGAGTAGCAGCTACTTATAAAACCACAAGCTGGCCACAAGTACTTCAAACTAAAGGCACATATTTGACCCACCTCAGATTATGGTGCACATAAATTAGACCCCACACATTTATTTTGCGCCCACATAATTTTTTTTCACCAAATCATAATTATAATAATAATAACAATAGAATAAAAGTAACATACAAATCCGCAAATCAAAACAATCATTTTAAATCAAAAGAATCATTTTATTATGTGGATAATTAATTACCAAAAATTGCAGGGAAAAGGAGGAGAGAATATAATTGAAATAAGAATAAATTACCTTCCAACTTCAACAGCAAAATCTCCACGGATGGTCCCGGGAGTGGCTTCAGAGGGCTTAGTGGCCCCGATGATCTTGCGACCGGTCAAAACCACGTCCTTCCCCTCCCACACCATGGCCACGACGGGGCCCGAGATGATGTACTCCACGAGCCCGGGAAAGAAGGGCTTCGAAGAGAGATCGGCGTAGTGCTTCTCCGCGAAGGACCTCTCCACGCTCATGAGCTTCAACCCTAAACCAACCGAACAAGCGCATCAGGATCAAAACTTTCACTTCAACATCACCAAAATCTCACTCAAAAACGCAAATTTTAAGTCGATTACCTTTGAGGTAGAAGCCCTTCTTCTCGAATCGGCTAATGATCTCACCGATCTGAATAAAGTACGCAAAAATGGATTAAAATATACGAGAAAAATCGAGCGATAAAGAGGGGATCGGAGATCGGAGAGGAAGAGAGAGTACCAATCCCCTCTGAACGCCATCGGGCTTGATCATGATGAAGGTTTGCTCCATTGCTGATTCGGCTTCGGCTTCGGCTTCGGCTTCTTCGCTTCTACGAGTGGAACGGCGCGGGGGAGAAGAGAAACCCTAACCCTAGACGAGTGGAGAAGAGTGTGCGAAGGGGAGCGGGTTATAATAAACCTCGGGAGGGGAGCTGGAGATCGACACCCATTCACGTGATGCCACGTAAAACACGGAATATGTGCTTCTCTCGATTTTTTTTTTTTTAAATATTTTAATTATTCTCTTTCGTGGTTTGGCAAGTAATATGCTTAATATATGCAATTATACGTTTAGATTTTCTTTAAAAAAAAAAAAAAAAAAGGGTTAGTATAAACGAATTATTTGAACTGGTATTTATTCCAAAAAAAAAAGAATAACGGAATTGCTATTTTTGGCAAGCAAAAAAGAACTAGGGTATTAGTATTAACGCAACTTAACTGGATTAATTAAACTATTATTTTAGATTGGATGGGCCACAATTGGGGGAATCTGGGCTCGGCCTTGCTATTTTGGGCCGTAGTTCTTTTTGGGCCGGCCCATTAACAACCCCATGATGTAATGTGGGTTAAAGGATCCCTTTACCTCATGCGTCTGTTATATCTTTAACCTCAAAGTTCAGACCGAAGTAAACTTTCGAATAAAAAAAACTAGAGTTTACACAAAAATTATTTATCTTGCACTATTTACTTGTATAGCTGTAGAACTCAAGTTTCTCCGGTTCTATCTTTCGTTTCATAGAAAGTGAATCGCGTAAAAGTTCAAGATGTGAAAGATGAAAAAAAATATTTTTAACCGAACATACAGCTATAAGAACATTTACAACCAAAAACTATTTTGCCCTTCTCCTCTTATGGTGAAACAAACGCAGGTCACGAAATTGAGTTCAGATAACTCGCAAATTGGGCCTACTCACACCCGCACCTTGGCGCTTCCAAACAAACCCTAAGATAAGATATTGTATTGTATTATTTCTTTTTAAGGTAATTAATAAGATGGCGTTATTTGTGATGTGTATGTATTTATTCATCTTTCCACGTAGCTTTGTTTCCATATGTATTGCGAGACAAAAACACTTACGTCTCCTCGCGGAAACTTCAACCAAAGATTTTAATTAATATTAATTTCGGAGAGAGCTTTTCTGGTAGGCAACATACATCACACGAAAAGTGTACACAATAAAATCCTCCTACCCAGTTTAGTTCCACCCAAACAGTTAAATGGTTTTTTTTTTTTTTTGAGAAAAAGTAGCACGCTACCCGCTTCATTCATTCAGACGGTGAACTAGGCTACATGGGTGAGGCAACAGGGCCTCAAGATAGGCGGGAAAAAAAAAAAATATATATATCACACCCTTCCTAACGGGGTCTCTCGACGTGACTTAGTTTCCCCCACAGCGACCTCAGTTGGCTGATCTTGGAGATTCCGCGTAATGGATCTGTCTGAGTCTTCCTAAAGATCACACCATTCCTGATCTCCCATATGACCCACCAACAGACTATTATACCAATTAGACCGTTGCGCATTGGTTGCGTCCCTAAACGGCCTTTCCATCGATCCCAAACGAGATGCACATCTTCTCCCAAATCAGTTAGTTGTACATCCTCTAGGGACATCCCAAACAGTTAAAATGGTTGGTTCCTTCTTTTTCTTCTTTCTGTTTTGGACACTCATTAGTCTCTAATATATATAATGATTTTCTCCTAATTTTGGATGAAAATATAAGCGTAAACAAACAGAATTATTCAAAAAGATATGGTTTTTATCGCGATTTGAGTTTCTCGCCAAAGAAACAAAATTTGGGTTCACAATCTCAATTCAATTGTATACATCTGAATCTCAAATCAATTCGATCCCGCACTTGATGAATAACAAATATAGAATTTCGATCATGACGGATCTGAAAACGTATAATAACTAAACTTCGAAGTTGAGCACTAATCATCAAACTTTTTGCCATTTGCGTTAAAGATGATCAGTTTTATTGAAAAAATATTGAGTTTAGTTTGCTTTCAACTAAAATGTCATGGACTCATGGTCAACACACCACAACCAGAGAAGGAGAAAAAAAAAAAAAAAAATCCTTAATTAATGAAATTACACAAATTAAAATGGATGAGTGGAACATTCCAGAGAAGGTACGAAGAGTTTAGGTCATGGTCAAGAGCCCATGAGGGTTATGAGAGTTTCAGTTGAGTCGAGGGGACCTTTTATTGGCTTTTATTATCTCTGTGGAGAAAACGTGGGGTGCACCCTATTTGTGTGCATCTCATTTGTGATCTCTCCTAATATTATTAATTAATTAGTTTTAAGTGATTGAAAGAGGAACCTAATGGTTAATACTTTTTAATTTTGGTGTGATTTTTTTAGCACTTTTTGCAAGATTTATTAGCTAATAAAAGTATCATCTGAATAGAATTATTTGATATTAAGTTTCATTTAAATTTTGATAAATAGTTGTTCAAGATAAGCGTAAGACGACCCAAAATAGATAAAAATTAGGCTAAAACATAACCAAACTCAAACCAATAAGAATTACAGTTCCAACCGGAGATAATTCGGATTCGAATTCGCATCAAATTTTCTCGTATTGTTAGGTTATGCTTATGATCACCATTAGGTGTGTGTCACCTAATTTATTTATCTCCTAAAATGGTGACATGTATTGGTGTGACCCAAATAGGACTTTGGACATTATTTTAGCAAAATTTAGGCCAACAAAAAATTCCTGAAATATATGGTGGGGGCTATTTATCTACGAAGCTGTCTACAACAAACTACACTCTAAATTGAGTCAAATAAAATTTAAAAATGATTACTTAAGAGATAGGTAACCAAATTTGATAAATTCTCCGAATCGTGTTTTTTTTCTAACAGTGGGGGGCTCTTTAATTTAACAACAATTTAGAGTCCTAAAATGTTTTATTATTTTTTTAAAAAAAATAAGAACTATAAACTTTTTATACATCGAATATTGCCTTCTTTTTATTATTATTGTTGTTGTAAATTTCAACCCGAAAATCTTTGACTCTTCTTATTGGTTGAAACAATTGGGAAGTTTTATCCTCCTCTTTTTTCTTTTTTTTGGGGTGGCATATAGCTCTTTTTTAATTATTTAAATTCCTTGTTGTGGTAATTAAATTATATTATCACAATAGTAGAAAGAAAAACTGGGCTCCTTTTAAGGTCATTCGTTTCGTCAATTTATAAAAAACAATATTTGACGACTGCAGAATATAGATTTTTTGTTAGCGGACTATTCTGATTTTCAGTAAGTATAACAAAATCTTCAAAGTTGCAGCAGTAGAATTTACCTACAATTTGAAAAATTATGATGATTTTACTATTCCATCAATATCTTTTTACAACTTCTCAACTTAAATTGCATGATAATGATTTAAATATTTTAACTAAAAAAGGTGAAAAATATTTTAAATATTACAAATTCAAAGTCCAATTTACTCGAAATAAAAGTCACGAAGCAGCCGTGGTGTGGACGGCTACTTTAGCTTTTGTTCGTGCATCAGAGCGAATAGAGGGGAAGAGAAGATAAAAGCAGTTGAGTATTTGGATAAATCCTGGCCGTTGATCCGAGTGGATTGTAGTTTACTTCGTGGGTAAGGTTGAAATGGATTAGATTCTAATAATTTATTTATTATTATTATTTTTGAATAATATAAGAAGCTTGTTTATGGTCACCTTATTCACTGCCGAATTATGGGAGGCTCTGGTTCACCGACGCATTCGTCACCTCCCATGCCAAACGCGCCCAACTTGTTAGAAATATCAACAAAAAAAATTTATAGAAACAAAAATAAAATGAAATAGTAAAGAGCTTAAGATGTGACACTCCACTTCTCAGAGTTCATCCATTCTAAGACTACTCTAGTCCTAACACGTTTAACTCTCTTAACCTCTTATGTCTATTCATCACCTAAAATATTATATCTGGGTCAAGAGTTTTAGCCCTATTATATATCATATATAGGACTACGTGGGGTCTCATATTCCCCCATTTAAATTTTGACGTTCTTGTTAGGCTCAGACTGATAATTACCAGCCAAAAATATGAGATAAATCTCGGGTGCGGAAGGTTATACAGCGGAGACAGCGAGATTTTCATACTGATGACTGTTGTGGATAGAGCGCGACTCTCCCGCAAGATCGATTAAGGTTAGTGCCCTACTTTCGAAGGGGTCAAATCTCAAATCTTAGTTGAGATTTGAGATTTATTAAGAGCTAGGCGTCACGGATACTGACACGGGACACGAGACACGGGACACGACACGACTCGGACACGGTGACTCGGTAGCTTTCAAAAAATTAGGACACGGACACGGCATGAACACCGCTAATAAAATATAATATTATTAATATAATAATATATATTTATTATATATAAATATTAATTTTGGTAAAATATTGTTATATTTCTCGTACAAATGAAAATTAGTAAAATTTTCATTGATAGTTCATATATTTTAAGAAAAAAATTCTCCACCATACATAATTTATTTATATTGTCAAAAAAACTTTGTATGCGTTCATCAAAAAACTAAAATATTTATCATCTTACATTATATATGCATAAAAAAAGTAAAAGAAAAATATGTATATATCTTTTTAAATTGTTTGCGCTATGGATCGACATCAAACGCGCGTCCAAGGAGTGTCCACATTGTTTACGTGTCCGACACGGACACGCGAGTATCCGACACGGACACGCGAGATTTATAGAAGTGTCCGTGATACATAGATTAAGAGTCTATTTGGTATTAAAAGCTATTTAACGTTAATAAGCAAACAGAGTTGAAAAGAGGAAGCATATAAAAATATATTTTTATATTTTTTTAATTGAATATATATATTTTAATATAATATAAAATATATTTTAACTGATCCATTATAATATATACAGGGCAGTGTATTAATTTGATGCATTTTCATTCATTCATGGTCGAGGAGCACGTTCCAACAAATAGGGTCAACATTGCACAGCTCAGAGAAAACTGATTTCTCTCGTTGTCGTTTAAAACATATGATCATGCAAATTAATTTGTTAAATTCGATTGTGGAACTCGAATGATCGGCTAAATTTTCGTTTTTTTTCTTTTCTTTTTTACATGCGAGTATCAATGTGACCGTCAAATAATGGCGTACCGAAAATTTTCAGTTTGAATTTCATTATCTGCAGTGGAATTATCAAACTTTGCTGTAGGGAGTGATAAATGTTTTTTTTTTTTTTTTTGAGAGAAAAATAACGTGCTATTCCTTTCATTCAATAAAAATAAAAATATGAATTAGGCTACATAAGTGAGGCGACGAGGGCCTCGAAAAAAAACGATAAACAGCAGACAAAAAAAAAATCAAAATTAAAAATAAGAATAAGAACTACAAATTACGAGTTTACGACTAATGATACATCAGTCGCCTTCAGATTAATGTTGTTGCATTAGCAATGTATGTTCTCATCATGTCATCATAGTAGGGGCTTTGATACTATTGGCACCCATTTTAGTATTTTTGGTAAAAGGTATATATAGTCCTCAAAAAAATTTAATTTGATTTTGGATCCTCACTTAACATTAGAAGCCTCTAAACTTGTCTCATTTATTTTCATCAATGTTGTTTTTAATGTATTTCATATTCAACAATGTCCACTATTGGTTGCTAATTAAATCCGAAAAATAAGTTTGAGATTAATTTGTTCAGGCAAAAGGTTTGGGACTCGATATAATTGCTGCTGACAGTATAATCAATTTTTACCAAATCCGACCACAATAAGATTTTTCTTTAAAAAACTTCTTAGACATGTGAACGTCGATATCATTTATGTTCAAAAATCTATTTTTCATGATAAAATTAAACACACGAAATGTGAACTAAATTGAATAAACTCTGAACAATTTAATCGCTCACTTTCATTTTCAGGAACAGATTTAATCTATTTTTCAGAAATATTATCTCTGAAAAATTTATGACAGGAAAACTCACCACACCTTGATTTATTTTATCTTTTTATCTTTTTTTTTTTCTCCTTGGTGAGGTGTCTTGGCTCCACTATTCCATTCCATCATTTTCTTATTGCTTTGAACAGTTCTCAAATGTTATCAACATCCTGAAGAAAAGTTCATAGTCAACAGGATATATCTGTAATATTCCCCAATGCTTTTATACACCCAAAACCCAAATGTATTATGTATATAATAAAAAGGCTTCTGCAAAATGAATGTACTTCACCCCCAATAATAAATTAAATAGAAAAATTATAAATTACCATTTTTCAAATCTAAATCTTTTTTTTTTGTTTTCAAAATTCAAAAATTTTCTCAGCAAATAAAACATGTAGTCCATAGAGAGAGAGAGAGAGAGAGAGAGAGAGAGAGCATGGGGTCATATAATAATACAAGCTAAAAGGAAAAGCCTCCTCTACCTATTCACCCTTCCTCTCCTTTTCCCCCACCATTTATTTGATTCCCCATTGGTGTGTTCTCCTCTCCATTGGATTGTACAGATTCCCACCTAAAAACCCATCTCACCCTGTAAATTATTTCTGGGTGCTTTTTTTTTTTTTTTTTTTAATCCATTTCTCACCCCCAACACATCTCTTTCCTCTTCTCTCTCTCTCTCTCTCTCTCTCTCTCTATCTTCTCTCTTATTGGGTCTTGGACTGAACCAAAAAAAAAAAAGAGAAAAAAAAGGGAAAGAAGAAGAAGAAGAAGAAGAAGAAGAGGGAGACCCACTATGCTTTTGGTTTGAGTTCATGGGCTTTATGTTTCCTGGAAAATCCCTCCTGAAAAGTCTCTAAAACCCACTAAATTTTTGGTTTAAAGGGCTGTATGAGATAGATGGATAAGAACACTTTCTAAATTCTGCTAATTTTTCTCATTAAAAATTGCCCCTTTTTATCATTTTTCTGGTGATTTTTGTATTGGGGATTGAGAGGGGGAGTAGAGAGGAGGGTGTAGGAATGGGAAAGCATGGACCTTGTGGTCATTGTGGAGTTACAAGTGAGAATTACTTCCTTTTTGTTTTATGTTTTTCCTGCTGAAATTGATAAAAGCTTTGGATCTTTCCTATGTTTTTTTTCTCTCTTGATTTGAGGTTCTAGCAATTATTTAATTTCTTAGAAGTAATTTGTTGTTCGACAACAAGGCTCCAATTTGCTTAGTCAAATTTGGGGATGCGTGTTTTTGTTATTGTTCTTGGACAATTGCTTTTTAATTTCTAAGTTATTATTTGATATTATTGCTCTTATCGGTTTCTGTTTTTTGCCCTTTTCTGGTTTGCTAGCAAATTAATTTGCAAAATATTCAAGTTTCTAAAGTCCAATGTGTTTTAAGCATTTTTGAAGTACTATAAGTTACTAATCATCTTAATTTCCATATTCCAATTGTTCACTGGAGCATGCACAAATAATTAGTTTCCACATAAAAGGAAATTTGTGAATACTAATAGGAGAAATGAGTGCCGAGGTGCGGTGAACTCGGAATTTTGTGTCTGAGTTGCGGCCGCACTTGAGAATATCTCTCTTTTAGTTTTTAGTTTAGCCCTCCGTGTTCACTTGTTCAGAGTGTTCGGTTTAATCTCTCAGCATCGCCCTTTCACGCTACGATTCCACAATTTTGCTGCACAGCGTGTTCCGCTTGTTGCTTGTGCCTAAAATGATTCGATTGGCTCGTGTACCAATTTTCTGTTCAAGTGGGAATGCTTCATTGTTACTGAGATTTGGAACTTTTATTTCTTGGGAATTATCCGATTCCAAAAGATTTTGATGATTTTATTCGCTACTTTCAGTTAAAAGCATGAGAATTCCTCCACTTCTTACATGTTATAGCTTTGGCGAACATTGATATAATGTTGAATCAAACATTTCATCAGAAGGATGTAGTCCTTGAAAGCAATGAGTAAAGAAGATTCATAAATCTGCGCTCGAAAGGATTTGGTAGTGATGCTAAATCGTAATTTTGAAGTTTGATATCAGAAAGAAATTTGATTATCATTTCAGTGTTTGCTATTGACTGTTTTGATGCACTAGGCTTCTAACAAGGCCATTTCATGAAACTCAAAGTCGTTAAGTGAAAGAATAAAAGTTGATTCTACGCATAATACCTATAGCATTTCATACTTTTATCTTTTTCTGTACGCAATTTGCTTGTGTAGATAATGAGCTGTTATCATTCATACACGAAACTGGTTGCTTTTTCAAAGTGTATATCTAGTTTGTTCATGTTCTCGGCTTAAAATGCAAAAAGATTGAATGGAACTATTAAACATTTGCCGCCGTTTTTTTTAATATCTTTAAACAATGCAACAGGTACTCCTCTTTGGCGAAATGGGCCCCCAGAAAAGCCGGTGTTATGCAATGCGTGTGGTTCAAGGTGGAGAACAAAGGGTTCATTGACAAACTACACTCCATTGCATGCTCGCGAAGCTTTTGAAAATTCTGAGAAGTACGAAATTACCAAAGCTAAGAGCATAGCATTGAAGCCCAAGGAACACAAGTTGCCAAAGAAAAAGCAGACTATTGGTGTTCCTGAAAATGAATCCGAGGTGCCATATAGCGATCAGAATTTCCAGAAAATCGTTGAAGGGGATACGAGCAACCGATCTTGTTCTGGTTCGGCAAGTTCATTTTCGAGTAGTTGTGCACATATTGGCACCACCGATGCAAGTGAGTTGACAGGTTGATGACCTTCTCTCGAGCACCAAATGAAATTCCTTTGTGTTTGTAGAAGTTTAGAGTTGCCAATATAGATAATATTTTATTGTTCGTCTCATTCGAGAATTAAGTTTTCTTCTCATGTTTCTCTTGCTAGACCTAGTAAACAAACTCATGGTGCACAATCAATTTGAACTTACACTTGATCATTATTTGAAGAGCGACTTCTACGAACTTTCACATGTTTTGCATTACCTTGTTTCTAATTATAAGGCATCCTACTTCGCTACATTTTCAGAACTTGGTCTCTTTCACAGTTGCCGTCTTAATTAAAAGGTGGAGGGGATCAGCTACTAATTATGTGCCTAGGAAATCGTTCTTCTTTTATACTTTACCTTTTTTCTTTTTTGTGTGTATGTTGCATGAAAACTCGATCAGTATGAAGGTGTCTGTCATTTTCTTGTGTACTTGCTTTTTGGTTAATACGCAGCTGGTTCTGACATTAAATGCAGAGGCCTTCTTATGATGATGTTGTGTATTCCCTCTTTCCTCACCAAAATTCGCTTGGAATTTAATAAATTTTATATTTATTTTACAGGTTCGGCACAATCGAACGTCTGGGTTTCTCTCGTACCATCCAAGAAAAGAACATACGTCAGTCGACCAAAGCCTTCACCTCTAGAGAAGCTCACAAAGGATCTATACTCCATAATGCACGAACAGCAGTCGTCTAACCTTTCGGCAACGTCAGAAGAAGATCTAGTTTATCAAAATGAAACACCTATGGGTTCTTTCGAGATGGGCTATGGAAGTGTACTCATTAGACACCCCAATTCAAAATCTATAGAGGAGGAATCAGAAGCAAGTTCAATTCCTGTAAATAATAAGTCGTATAATACTGATGAGGCCTATTCAGGGTCGGCTACTTATCCTGTACATAGTGAAAGCAAAGGTGCAAATGTTTCATTAAATGCTGGCTCTGAAAAAGCTAAGAAGTGTATAGCACAGGCGGCTCAAGAAAATGCCAAAAGGTGCTCATCTTTTGTCGACATATTAAGAGTTACTCTTCATAGAAGTCGTTGCAGTTGGATATATTCTTTTTCGTTTGTTCAAGTCGTTATTGCTGTGTGTGGCTAAGATCGTCTCTCTGTGTATAGGGACAAAATTAGTCATGAAAAACTACAGATCCTGCGAGAAACAGATTCGCCCTTGTCATCAATAGATTTAAAAGTAAGTTTTGAAATATAAGTTGCCTCGTTAACCTTTTTTATTCTTTAGCTATGAATCGTTTTCCATTTAAAGATGTGGTTGTGAAATTATTTACCTGATGCTTAGTTGCTTGTTTGGCCGCTTTTGAAATAGCTCCTCTACTTTGAGAAGCAGCATATAGATGTTTAGCAAACAAATAATTTTTAGAGATTTGCTTTAGCCGAAAGCTTTGAAATGTGCCTTTGAACCTGAAAAGCGTACGCTCTAACTTGAAACTTCTGCTAAGTTGCAGTAGAAGTAGATAGAAAGATATTACTCTGAAGCTATTAGTGCTTCTTTGACCAACTGCTGTAGAAGCTTCACGCCAGACAGGCCATAAGAAGTAATGCTTGTGTCACACTTCGTATTTGGAGCTTAACAGCTACTTGTTTACGTCTGTATAGGAAGTCGTTAACTATGAGAGCTTCTTAAAATGCTTTACACTTGAGGAACAACAACAGTTGCTGAAGTATCTTCCTTCAATTGATACTGCGAAAACCCCTGAAAGGTTCGCTGCATGCTCTATTGTCCTTATTTTTCCTGTTAAGGCAACATTGTTCCATTGTACGAAGTAATTTTTAATTTGCTGTTTTTGCAGTCTTAGAAACATGTTCGGCGCCTCCCAGTTTGTGGAATCATTATCTTGCTTTCAGAAGCTGCTTCGAGAAGGAGTTTTCGCTCTCTCCTTTTCAGGAGCAAATGCTGAAGAGTGTAGAATATTAAAGAGGCTTGTATTAGTTAATCTAACAAAGTCGAAATGGGTGGAATACTCTCAACCACTCAAGGTAAGAAACGTGCAGTCAAATATGACTTGGGAATAGATCCGATTGATCGTAAATTAATCATATGCATTTTCTTTTTTCTTTTTCTTTTTCTTTTTTTTTTCTTCTTTGAAGTCTTCTTGTTGATGTCTCAGTCGATACTCTTCTTTAATCTCTTTAGGACAAAAACTGTAAGAGGACAAGAGGAAAGGAAATGGCGAACGGCCCAAATCCTGATATATCCGTCAAGAGACCTCGTGAAGGTCAGAATCACAGCCATACATGTTCCTGATTCCACTCGCATCTTTCTTTCGATTATCCTTTAACATTAATTTTAGGCTTATTTTCTATATAAGGGTATAGGTATCTCTAATTTCTTTATATTATTATTTCTTTCTGGTCAGGTAATTCTGAAATGTTAACTAAATGCACAAAACATTCAATCTGGGAAGCGACAATTGAGTAATTGAAAAAAAAACATTTGAAAGGAGGATTGGGCAAACTGCGATTAATTGAAACCAATTAGTTTCGAGGGTACGAACATCCAACGTGATGCTAGTAGCTCGTGAGAAGTAGTTAACAAGGACTTGAACCCATAAAGCAAATAAAGTATGTTAACATTTTACAATATCTTACAAGATAATATTTGGGATGATCGGCTTCGGGTCTCATTTGATAGAACAAAGGCATTAATATTCTTAACATAGCTTGCTCAAACAATTTATATTTGTCATATTTTCACTCTTAATGGGTTTTTCATCTGCGAATTTTCAGATGTGAAAGGCACCATGAGAAGCCCGAAAAGAATCAAACCCGGATGCTCAAACCTTCTATCTAAAAGTGATGCAATCTCTGAATTGGTCGACGACACAGATGGCTTCAGTCCAAGAAGCTTCTTCTCGTCTCCTCCGGATAGGATTTCCATGCTGGTCCCTCCAAATTACACCGAAGATAATTCTGATCAAGACTTATTACTTGATGTTCCGTTCAATGCTCCGTTCCCAGAGGCGGAACTTCTGTACCGTCCTTCGAATCAGAAATCGGCCTCGAGTAATTCATTAGCAGAAAGCGGAATTGCTGAATGCGAGGGCAGTTTCAGCAATAAAGAGACTAAACATTGGTAGTACGATAGGCTTTATTTACCCGCCACTTCAATCTTTTAAAACATAAACTAGAAGAGGGTTTTCGAATGTTGGGGTTGTTATAGTTCGCGTGATTCTCCTATCTTTTGTTTTCTACAATGTCGAGTTTGTCGACTCTAAATCTAAATGCTGACATATGACTTTTGAAAAACCGGCCTGCGCCGGTTCTTTCCCTTCATAGACTAGCAACAGATGTAATATAGCTCAGATTTGGTGGTATCCTCTTTGGTAGGGAGGGATGAAGTTGCAGGGATTGTATTAATTTCAGAATAAGAAAACCGAAATCGCCATTTCGATGTGCTCTGACGTTGTTTGGTCCGAAACATTTTGCTCATTCCTTGAATTGGGCATGTTTTCTTCTTCTTTGCCATGATTGTAACTCTTATCATCATAGCATATGCAGGTTTTTCGCAACCATAATCTATGTTTTTGTATACTTTTTGCAACTTCAAGCTTTCGAATGAGTGCTGTTTTGAGTATCACCTTTTCGCGAATCATTAACAGCTTTTTGTCACGGCCTTAGCGTTTTTGTTCGCAAAGCCCGTGCGGCGTCCGCCTTCCTGCTCGAAGATGGGCAAGCCTTGCTCCTTGATGCTCGTCGGAACCTCCGCGCCCTGTGACTAAGTATGCAAGAAGGAGAGAAGTGAGAGATAGAGGTTTAACCCAAAAAAACTAAGTACTCCACTACTTAGAAAAATAGGATTACAACACACACATACACATTCTCTCCCTCTCTCTAATTGCCTTAGCCACACCCCTATTTATAGACCTAGAGATACAATGAATCTAGCACCATAAGAGATACAATGAATCTAGCCACCATAACCCACCCATTAACTCTCCCATTAACTACACTTAATGAGCCCCCATCAATGCCAAGCCTAAGAGTTACCCATGACTCATGGCTGTTTTTTCTAAGGATTTAATGAGGCTTAATGGCAGCGATTTTTGTAACTCTTCTACTCCCAAAGCGGGTTGGATTCGGGTCTCACCGTCAACCCTTTTCCACCCGTTTTCGCTACGGAGTTGGGCCAAGGACTCAAATTGCCCAACAATTTCATTAAGTCCCTGACATTCTCCCCCACCTAACGCGCAGACGCCCTCGTCGCGCGCCGACTGCTCACGGTCCGTCGTCGGCTCGCCCCGACACATCGGAACCATGCACGGTGCTGACTCGTCCAGGAAGCTCAGCACCCACAAGTGTGGCATGGGCGCCGCCTTCGACGAAACAAGGAAACCCATCCCGAGGATCATTCCGAAGTCGTCAAGCGGCCCAACAGTGAGATTGGCCTTGCCCCTCCACAGGCCGATGGCTATCTCCACGTCTTTTGCAACTCCTGCGATTGGACGTGCCTCGGAATTGACAGCCTTGATGTGACTTGCATCCTTCTCGAGCTTGAGGCCCAACCGCTTGGCCTCCGCCTCCGCGACGAAATTGTGTGTCGCGCCGGTGTCGATCATCGCCCGCGTGCTCCTCCCGTTGAGGATCACATCGACGAACATGAGCTCCCTCATGCGGAGCTTGTCGTCGCTAGGTTGACCGCGAACTGCGTTGACGAGCCTTAACGCGCCCATCCTCGGCAGCTCGACCACGTCCTCGCCCTCCTCGGCTTGGACTGCAGCAACCTGCTTACCTTTGTGGTTGCTCCTGTTTGGGCAGTCCCGCGCCCAATGGTTCTCGCCGCACACATAACACGAGATCATTGCAGGCGGCGGGGCAGAATTCTGCCTTTGCCTCCTCGCGTCGTGGTTTGGCTTGTGCCCCTTTGCGCCCCCTGGATCGCGGTGCTCTCCCCCACCTTTGGCCTCGCTCGCCTTCGATGGTTCACCCCGATCGCCCTCGGTTCGCACCCGCTCGGGCAACTTCTCTGCCAAAGCGACCGCGGAGTTCAAGTCCTTCACGTCTCGCGCCACGAGCTCGTTGTTCACCCAGGGCTGAAGACCGTCAAGGAAGAAGAAAAGCCGATCCTCATCGGCCATGTTGGAGATTGCCAACATGAGTTTAGAGTATTCCTGGACATACTCTCTCAAGGTTCCCCACTGTTTGAGCCGTCGAAGTTGCCTCCGCGCAAGATATTCGACGTGCTCGGGGTAGAACTGCACCTTAAGCTCGCGCACGAAGTCCTCCCAAGACTTCAACTCGCATTGGCCCTTCGCGGCTTCTGCAGAACGCCGCCGCCACCATAGCATAGCGTCGTCGGCGAGGTACATCGATGCGATCTGGACCTTCTCGTCCTCGTCGTCCACACGCAGCGTCTTGATGTAGCGCTCCATGTGCCACAGAAAGTTGTCGATCTCCTTCTCATCGCGCGTTCCCCTAAAATTTTGAGGCTCAGGGACACGTACCTTCAAAGCAATCTCTCGTTGTGGTTCATGTCCATGCGCCACCGCTTTTTCAAGAATCGCTACTCGCGTTTTGAGATCCTCGATCTCGTCGGTCCGAGGAAGAAGTTCCTCAACCAGCTTCTTCCGCTCCTCGTCGCGACGAGTAATGTTGCCTTGAAGCTTTTCGAGTTTGCCTCGAAAGATCTCCATCGCAGTAGCGATGCTTTCCTTCATGCTGCGGACTTCGTCATTAAATGAGTTAAAAGATTCAGCCATTTCGGTGTACCTTTCACCTATTTTTGCTATGACGTCCTCCAACAATGCAAGACGGTCCTCCAACGGTGCGGCCTCCCTCGTGAGAGCCCTCGGCTCCCTGCTCTTGCCCCGCTTGGAGGGCTGCCTTGAAGGGTCGCCTCCAACGTCGACAACTCCAGCATCGGACGTTGACATGGTTCCTTGCTCGAACCGGCTCTGATACCAACTATCACGGCCTTAGCGTTTTTGTTCGCAAAGCCCGTGCGGCGCCCGCCTTCCTGCTCGAAGATGGGCAAGCCTTGCTCCTTGATGCTCGTCGGAACCTCCGCGCCCTGTGACTAAGTATGCAAGAAGGAGAGAAGAGAGAGATAGAGGTTTAACCCAAAAAAACTAAGTACTCCACTACTTAGAAAAATAGGATTACAACACACACATACACATTCTCTCCCCCTCTCTAATGGCCTTAGCCACACCCCTATTTATAGACCTAGAGATACAATGAATCTAGCCACCATAAGAGATACAATGAATCTAGCCACCATAACCCACCCATTAACTCTCCCATTAACTACACTTAATGAGCCCTCATCAATGCCAAGCCTAAGAGTTACCCATGACTCATGGCTGTTTTTTCTAAGGGTTTAATGAGGCTTAATGGCAGCGGTTTTTGTAACTGTTCTACTCCCAAAGCGGGCTGGATTCGGGTCTCACCATCAACCCTTTTCTACCCGTTTTCGCTACGGAGTTGGGCCAAGGACTCAAATTGCCCAGCAATTTTATTAAGTCCCTGACATTTTGCCTTATATTTGAGAAACTCGGATTGTGCTGATTCAATTCGCTAGCACTAATAACTCGTTGAGCTCGAACTCACTTACTACTACTAAAATTCATGTTTCTTATATTTTTAATCCTAATTTTTTTTCTCACATTGACCAAGAAAACGGTAATGACTTTGCTTGTTACCATTAGATGACCCGAAAATGAATGCGTTTACTTTTGACTAGTAGGTGGACCAAAATTGAATGTGAGTGTGTGTTCGGCATTAAGTCATTTGCGCAAATTAGGGCACCAATTCCAAAACGGCCTAAAAGCACGTATAGTTTGGTGTGAAGTAAGAAAAATAAACATGTATATTTTATATAGCAACCAGAAAAAAGATTCTGAAGTGTATTTTTTTTCCCTCCTTAATTACAAAATCATTTTACGTAGTCGATATATGTGTAATTATATTTTGAATATTTACAGTAAATATATATAGTCTTGTTAAATTATTTTTTTTGTCAGCAAAACAACAACAACAACATAAAATGGAAAAAAAAAAAAACAAAAAAAAAAACCCCGGCACCTAGAACATGAAAATATATTGAAAATTCGATACGGAAACTCAAAGGGAATATTTACTCCCTTTGGAATTGAATTGGAAATACAACAACAACTGGTGAAGGCCCTATCTTCTTATGGCCCAGTTCGATTTAGACCTCCAAGCGTGTGCATACATCTAGAAACTAAGGACAAATTACTTCTTAAAAGCCGCATTTTATTCGAGTTCAGTT
Organism: Puya raimondii; assembly: GCA_016920855.1. Classification (NCBI taxonomy): domain Eukaryota; kingdom Viridiplantae; phylum Streptophyta; class Magnoliopsida; order Poales; family Bromeliaceae; genus Puya; species Puya raimondii. The sequence continues at coordinate 104,622,693 of JABWPP010000050.1, read as the reverse complement.
CTCAGTTGAAAGACGCACTAACAAATTATTTTTTAAACATTGTATTTTAGATTAGTTAACTTGTTGGTTTGCCTTTTACCCGAGTTGAATTCAAATTACTCGTGCTTTAATATTTGAGGCCTAGCGACTGATGAAGGAATTTTTTTTTTCTATTAATAAATTGCACAATAACGTAATGCACTTACTCTCGCTAAGTTCAATTATATCACCACTTGTTATTATTAATGTAACTTGAAGCGTTACACACCATGTCCTAAGAAAATATAGAGTAAGTTAATTACTAAAAGTTACTGCATATTTATTTTAGTTATTTGTGTATTTGTCAAGGGCCTTTTTGCATAAAAAATATACTAGTTTTGGGCCTTTTTGCATAAGTTAATTACCCGCTTCCGCGCCCCTGCGCCCGCGCCCGTCGTCGTCCTCGTCCTTCTCCTCCTCCTCCTCCTTTGAGGCCTCCTCCTCGTCGTCGTCGTGCTCCTCCTCCCCGCCTCCCCCCGATTCCGAGTGCTTCCTCGAGATCCGCCCCGCGCCGCGCGGCCCAGAAAGAGAGGTGACCGGATCCGAGTTTGGTTGGGAAGAAAGAGTGCAGAGAAATGATGCAACGAGAAAAAATGGTGCAACGAAGAAAAAGAAGAGAAAAGAAAATGGTATAATTTTCATCTAAAGAGTGTATTTTTAGTCTAAAAAGTATAATTTTTATTTCAAATAGTGTAATTTCTGTCTCAAAGTTATTTAAAACAGTGTAAATTTTTTTAAAACAGTGCAACATTATTTTAACAGTGCAATTTCATCTTTTTCTTCCTTCTTCTATGATTTTTAATTTTTTCTGTAGGAAAAAATATTATTTTTTATTTTTTTTCTCTTTACAATTTTTTTTTTGTCACGACCCACCGCCTTCGCCGGAGTGTAACTATTTTTTTTCTCCTCCCTCGTCGGCGTGCTTCTCGGCCCCAAGAAACACTTCTTCGTCGCCGGCGGCGGCGATGGGGACGGCGGGTGGAGGAGGGTCGGAGAGGTAAAAAAAAAAAAAAAAAGTCGTGGCGCGGTGCGGTCTCGGCGGGGTCGGAGGCGTGGAGGGCGAGGGTGCGCGTGCGATGGGGACGGCGGGTGGAGGAGGGTCGGAGAGGTAAAAAAAAAAAAAAAGTCGCGGCGCGGTGCGGCCTCGGCGGGGTCGGAGGCGTGGAGGGCGAGGGTGCGCGTGCGAGGGCGAGGGCGTGAGTGGCAGAGGCGAGGCGGGCCGTTTCCGCCTCCGCTGTTCGGAGAGAAAAAAAAATGAGCGAGAGAAAAAAAAAAGAGGAGAGAGAAAAAAAAAAGGAGAGAGAAAAAGTAAGAATGATATTTCGGTTAGTTTACTGAGAATTCGAACGAATCTGTAAAATCAAAAATAACGACCCAATTTTACAAAAGCCTAAAACTAGTGAATTTTTTATGCAAGAAGATCTTTGTCAAGCTGAGGGAATATTGGAAGCTCTTTTATTATATTAATAATAAATAAGGAAACGTCGATATCAGTAACTGCAATCTAAAAGGATGGGCCACGAACTCTTGCCCGAATCGTAAAGCACCAATTTCCACTCCACGAACTTCGGTAGCCGTCCAATCACTTTCGAGCCCGAAGGACAAAGTCCAAAAGAGATCATTGCCCACGGTGGGGCCCAATCTCCAGCACGCGCGAATCTCAAAGCAGTCCCCGCATTCTAGGGCCCTTGGATCACGGCTTTTTCTTTCTCTTCCACACAAACCGACACGTTAAACGCGTTTTTCTTTTCTTTTTTTTTTAGGCGAATAAACTTTAGGGTTAATTGCATACACGTTCCTGCAAACATAGTAAATTACAGATATATTCCTGCAAAATTCAACTTCTATTAGTTATTTCTGTAAAAATTCTAATATATTCAGATATGTCCCTGCCGTTAGGATCAGTTAGAAAAATTTAGTTAACCACAGTTAAAATGCTTAACCATGATTAGTTAATAAGGTGAATTGACAATTTTACCTCTCTCTCTTTTCTTCTTCTTCTTCCTCTTTCTCTTCCTCTTCTTTTTTTCTTCTACTTGATCGGGAATGACGTAGGTGGCGGCATTGACGTGGCGGGCTTGACGCGAACGATAACCTTGACACCGGAGAGGTGGAACTCGGCCATCGGGGCCTGGGAGTCGAGGTCGGAGTGGTCGTCGTCGTCGTCGCCGGCGAGGGAGGAAATGCGGTGGGCGATCGCGGCGGAGAAGGAGGAGCCGCGGTCGCGAAGGAAGCGGCTGATGGAGGGCACGTCGACGGCGGAACGGGAGATCGATGGCGGCTTGCCTCCACCGCCTTCTTCTTCTTCTTCGTATCCTCCTTTTGGAGGGACATATTTGCGAGGTCAAAAATGTCATTTCACGACGTTACTGTTAAAAAATAAACAGTTTTCTAACGAAATTAAACCAGAGGGACATATCTGAATACATTAGGACTTTTGCAGGAATAACTAATAAAAGTTGAACTTTGCAGGGATATAACTGTAATTTACTATGTTTGCGGGGACGTGTATGCAATTAACCCTAAACTTTATTGCCTTTTATTATTTGCCATTTTTAGAATTTAAAATGCTATGAAGTGTTTTGCTAAAAAAGAAAAAGAAGAAGAAGAAGAAGAAATAACATCCTATTTGTTAGAAGTATAAAAGCTTCTCTCAAAATTACGTTGAATTTTTAAATACCAATTTTGACAAAATAATTTTTTTACCACACCAGAAACAAAAACTTCAAAGTAGAATATCTAGTTAGGAATTCAATGTTTAATTTTAATTATAAAATATTCTAAAATAAATGAGATAAAATCTAATTTTTTTTTGAAAGATAACAAACTATATTTAATTAGACTGACGTAAATAAATATATAAACTTTGCAACATACTTTGCAAACACGTTTCTCTTCGTTATTAATTTTAAATTTGCGGATTATAAAATTTTTAGAAGAATGAATTTGACAAATAAACTTTTTGTGTGTACGGATTTATAATTTTAAAACTATTAGGGGATGCATATGAAATTATTCCTTTTGTGTGTTTCGTTTCCTTTTCATTTCCTCTTCTTCTTATTCTTTGGAGTCACCAAAAATCCTCTCCTTGACTCCCTCCACTTTTCTTTTTTTCTTTTTTCTTTTTTCTTTTTTCTCTCTCTCATGTGCCATAAAAGCATATTCTGTTTAAAAATAAATAAATTAATTAATTAATTAAGAGAGAAAGAGAGGTTATTAGGCGAAACCCTCTCACCTCGCCCCATTCGTCGTCGTCGTCGTCGTCGTTGTAGATCTCGAGAGAGGAGAGGGGGTGGTGAGGTGGGGGAGGAGGAAGAGGGTCGAGCATGGCGAATGGGGCCGTGCTCCTCCGGAGATCGGCGGCGGCGGTGGTGGAGCGCGCGGCGGCGGGAGCGCGGTCGACGCGGAAGGCGATCACGCGGTTCGCGCCGCGGGCGCAGGCGTTCGCGGCGGCCCCGGACGCGGAGGCGGCGGCGGTGCGCGCGGTGCGGAACCTCGGGTCGTTCCGCGTGCACTACGCCGCGCTCCTCTGGGGCCTCCTCCTCGTCTCGCTCGCGCCGCGCCACCGCGCCTCCATGCTCTTCCTCATGGCCGCGTCCAAGCTCGTCCTCGCCTACGGCGTCCTCCTCCGCGTGTTCCCCAACTCCGCGCTCCTCCGCCGCGTCCTCGACCGCAGGCTCGTCCTCGGCCTCTTCCTCCTCGTCGTCCTCCTCGAGCTCGCCGCCACCGACGCCCTCGGCTGCCTCTTCTCCGCCATGGCCCTGGGGCTCCCGATCGTCCTCCTCCACGCCGTGTTCAGGGTCAGGGACGACCTCTTGCTCGCCGAGGAGGGCTCCGCCGCCGCCGCCGCCGCCGCCGCGGCGAACGGCGGAGACACGCCGGAGAAGAAGGAGGAGGGGGATCTCGAATCGGGGCCCTCGCGGTGACGACGATCGCGCGATGATCCCCACCGTTGGATACTAGGATAAAAGAGAGAAATACGTTAAACCAGGTGATAAAAATTGGGGCTTTTTTTCTTTTTTGTTCCTTTTTCCCCTATATGCTAAATAGGGTGTTCTATATAGATGTTCTACAGCAGTTATTTAGGGTGTAATTTTTCACTATGTTTGATGATGATGAAGGTTTTGCAATGAAAAATACAAGTTTTAAATTACTAAAATTTGATGGATCATGTCATTGTGTTTTTAAGGATTTACTTGAGAGGAAAAAGAGGACTTTAAAATTGAGAACTAGAAAGAGGGCAATAGGGCATTAGCATGATTATTTCTTCTGAGTTTACTTCATCAAATTGATTTTACCGTTTCTAATTGTTCATGTGGAGATTGAAATAGTAGGAGATGGGATTTTTAGCAGCTTTGTGGGATTATTTTATTTTTATTTTTGGTTAATATGCAAAAAGAATTTGCAAGTGTAATGTGAGTGGTTGTCAAAGTGGAAAATTGGAGAGCTTAGCTGTGTGGAATTTGGTCCTGGTTTATAATAATCGGGGTTTTTGTTTTTGCCATTTACTTGTGGAAAGGGGGGGAAAAAATTGCTGTGGTAATGCATTTCCATTTTAACCAGATCTCTGTAATTAAATAAATGTATGAGCAATGAGCAAAAACAATAGGCATGTGGCAGTGAACTGCTGTTTTAGTGCTAGTAAGATATTTAAATTGACATTTTGTGCCAAACTAAGGGAGTTCTAATTTAAAATTTCTATTTATAGTTTAGTGACAAATATTAATTAATCTTTGATAGAAAAGAAAAATATGGGTGTCATGGAAGAGGAAAACTGAGTTGTGTTTCAGATGCAAGAGTTATTAATGATCCACGAGTTAATTGTTGGCAGTGTATTGACACATTAAGCTACCACTTGTAAGTAGAGTTCGCACATCAATTTATAGAAACGCTTTTTCGGTTCCAATTTCTAACCTTTATCAAGTTTACTGTGACGTAATGCAGCTTCTTAGCTAGATCGATGATCACTGAAGCCAAGAGCTTTTCTATTGATCAGGTAGTGCTTAGATGTGAGCTTCAATGTGTCAAATGGTTACAATTTTCTTGGTGTTGTCAGAGTACAGAACAGAGCAATATTTGATATACAACCGAGTAACAGATCTAAGTCAATCCAAATGCCCGATAAACACAAGACCTGGACTTTCTGAAATTATCAGAAATAGAAGCTGTAATTTAAAACACTTGCATTAGCTGCTGCAGAAAATTATTAGCAGAATTTTGGTGTGGGTTTACTGTTAAGAGCTTCTTTGAAGAACTGCAACCAAATAGCATTTCACCATAATCTTTGGTTGAGCCAAACATGACTTAAGATCATCGTAAATTAAAGAAATCCACATGAGCACCTGCCCATCGCAATTTGAGTACAGTAGTTAGCTTTCTGAGAAGAAAAGAACAGAACAAGCCCCACTGCATAAATCCAAAATTAACGGAAAATTAGTGCTCCACTACAATTCAAAATTTTTGAGATATTAACATGCTACAGGAATTGCATGATAGATATCCAATATTGCAAGGAGATAGAATCCATACATCTACCTATCATTATAGGTTGCAACCAATTGATGTATTGTCTAAGCTCCACCATACACTCTGCAGCTAAAGACATAAGGTACTAGTCAGCAAAATGAGCGCGGAATCATAGAAAAAATAATCCCGATTATTTTAAGGAATCTTTTTATGCATCTTAAACATAGTTCACTAAACAAATATCAATCCCGACTGAAGAAAAGAGAGATGCTATATGATGCACAAATCAGGACCATCAAAGCAAGTATGGAACAAGTTCCATTCTCTGTTTCGACTTCTTCTTTTTTTCTGATAAAAGAGAAAGTGGCATGCCACCTTTCACTATTCTGTTGAACAAACATGGGCCTCTACCAACATAAACAATACGAATACTCTGTAATACGGAACTAGAATCTTTGCTCATATATTTTCATCGAATTCAATCAATTCAACTAATCCAATGAAAAGAAAAAAGGATGCTACAACGTCAAAATAACAACAGAAACAATAACTAGTAGTTGAAAAAGAATACAGTAAACAACAACTGCACCTTACTCGAAACCCTAGCACCAGATACCCCTGAAACTACATTTCATTTTGCTTTTTCGGATTGGAGCTAAAAGTTTATCATATATTAAAGCATTTCCTTTGAGGAAATAGAAAAGCCTGAAAGATAAGACCCAATCAGCTAACAATTGAAACACTTTATTGCATACGATAAGTAAATCATGAAAAGAGAGAATCATACATTTCGACTGGTAAAATTAGAAGTGATGCCTCGGAATATTTACATCATAGAAAGAAGCAACTACTATTGATAATGGAAAGAAGTACTAAAAGAGAAGGAACAGGAGGCAATTAAGAAAAGCATAGAAGAGAATGATTATAACGCTATCAAGTAAGAAAGAATGAGGGATTAGACAAATGAGTAGCATGTTGCATAGCAATATCTTACGGTGGTTCTATAGCTATAGAATGTCAATGAATACAGCGGAGGCTAAATAACTGTCCATTCCTGTACATTGAAGTACTGCAAAAGTGCTCAATAGACGACCACTATAGCAACAGCTATTCAATTACAATTACTATTCTTATACTGCAATCAAGTATTGCTTCAAGATTTCAGAAACTCTTATACAAGCTCCTACATCAAGCAGCTACTAAGGAATCATCATAACCAATAACTAATCGTAATGGATTAACCTATTGAAGGAAGTTTGGTCTACAACAGAATGGAAAGCAGAAAGGGTGCATCCTCCGATCCTCCCAAACCAGAAAAAACAGAAAACTGCAGCCTCCTTAGTTAGCCAAACACTTTCCAGCAGTCAGATCAGAGATGCTGAGAGTGCAGGCTGATACAGCAACAAAATATAGTACGACAGGTAAATAAATAGGACAAACCTCTGTTGTAATATTGGATCAACAGGGTGGGTGTCATGTAATTTTCTACATGGAAAATAGCATACTCTGCATGCAACATTCTAGTATAAACAGGATTTACATCTTTCACAGTTATACCATCTCACCAGATCATATCATGAAAGAGATGCAATAACCAGAAGAAACACGCACAAACATCACCAGTAAACCAGAAACAAACATATATTAGCATATAGTCTGCACTATGTAATCTGCAGGCAGCCATAACTTGATGCTCTGTGCAAAACAAAGCAATCAAAGATTCACAATACAACAGTTTGACTTAGTTGCATATTAATATGGTTAGATAACATCACTACACAAAACGATGCTATTTACAACATCTCCATTCAGCAAATATTCACATTCTTAGCTACTCTAACCTATACCCTGCAGCGAGAACTTAGAGATCCGCAGGTTGTGAAATAGGAATTGGAATTGTCAATTGTCCCAACACTAATAGTCCAAAAGGGCTCATTCACTCATTTGCCACTGCATCGGAAAATACTTTTCACATATTATGAAACAGTACCAAACCAGCGGAGTAAAACTAAATACTTAGTAGCAGTGTCACCTACTACAAAAGGGAGGATAACCTCCAGGTGCCCACCAAGGAGGATCGGGGAACGCGACGCCTCTCCTCCCGGCTATGTTGAGGATGTCCATATCGCCTAATTTCACGTCGATTTTACCGGACAACATGTCGACGCAATCACGAAGATTAGCCGGAAAGGCCGAATCCTTGCCCTCTGGAATCGTTTCATGCGCGGGCGCCGGTGGCCGAGCTTCAGCTTTCTCCCTCGATCGGCGCCCTGCATTCCCCTCCTCAGTTGGAGGTTTCAATATGGAATCCGGAAGCTTTCTCCGCGACGGAACTGCTCTGGAAGCATCTTGAAGGGTTTCCAGGGATTGATTACGAAATTCCTCGATTTCTTCAAGTGAGGGATTCATCGATACAGCAGCGTCCTCTTTCGATGTCTCGGCCCTTCTACTTTTACCAAACCCTAACACTTCCTTACCTCTGGTGGGGGTCTTCTGCGGGGAAACCGACGATCCAATGCTGCAGGCCCTCGATTTGGTGCTACAAACCCTAGATTTTCTCTTGAGACCACCGGAGGATGTAGGAGCGAGCTCCGGCGACGGGGTGACTGGATCCCGCTCGCTAGGGTTCGGGGCCGGAGCTTTCGAGATCCCTCGGCCGCGATCGCCGTTGTCGGACGCGGCGCAGGGGGAGTCGGGGAGGGAGCACATGAAGATGGGGGCGTCAGCGTGGGGCTTCGGCGAGGGGGCGGCGCCGGCTCCGGCGAGGGCGGCGGAGGAGGGGGAGGTGGCCGGGGCGTCGGCGTTGTCGGAGAACTCGCCCTCACCGCACTCGTGCTCGATCCAGGAGAAGGGGTCGCCCATGGCGCATGGTCACCTGCGAAGACGACGATGGGATCGGGTGGAAAAGCAGAGAGTCCCGATACATGGGCCGGGAATTGGGCCGAGTAGTATCGGGCTGGGCCTAATATAAGCCCACGTCTAAGAAATAACCCGAACCAAATTAGGCCACGTGTTTCTCTGGTTCAGCGGAACCATAAAGTGAAAAGTCGGGGCCGAGTTATGCGCACCCACATAATATCACAAAACCTCCCTTTATCCTAATTCCACTCATACTCCAACTAGGAGTATCTAATACAAATTTACTCTCAATCCTACTCGGATTTTGCTCACTGATTAATTATAAATAACTCACGAGTACTCTCACAATATTGATTATACAATTAACAATTTTCTCTTCTTGTTTTCTCGTTGCTCGATCTCGCACCAACAAGCAATGGCGGATCTCGCACTCTACCCCGGCGGTCGCCAGAGAGTGATTGACTACCTCACCACGTGCCTCGAGAAGGTAACAGAGGAGAATGACGAGCGCCGCCCAGTTAGACGGCTGCAGGAGAGGGAATCGGTGTTCGACATGATGATAAAGCTGAGATACGCCGCTCGCTCTTTCCTCTCCCGCCTTCCGTGCCGCCTCCCCGACTGCGGCGCCCGCTCTTTTGTTGTCGCGTTCGTCTACCTCGACCGCTTCCTACGGAGGCGCTGCCACTCTATCACTCTCGACTCCTTCAACGTCCGTCGCCTCCTTCTCACCAGCCTCCTTACCGCTACCAAATTCGAGCTCGGATTGTAAGTTATATATATAGTTTCTCTTTTCTTTGTCTTAAAATATATCTATATATCTATATTAATTTTGGTATTTGGAGTCTACGGATATGCTTTGTTTAATTTTTGGCTTATAGGCGTGGTACTTATCTGTTAGTATTTTCTACTACTCTGTTTTTTTCGAATTGATTTCTCTTCTTATCTTGCAGTAGTTCCTATTCTTTTTTTCTATTGAATCGGTTCCTCTTCTTGTATTACTACCAAATTATAAATATTTAAGCTATCAAAAAAACGAAGTAATACTCTAGTAATTTTTATAATTCAAAACCGTTGACGGCTCGGATGCAAGGGCTACGGCCGATCTTTATTAGGTCGGTACTATTGCCTGCACCAGGTTTATGACTTGATTTCATACACCACACCCCTGAACTTTTGTAATGGAAGCCACAAAATTAAAAAATAACTTATTAAAAATTATTTTATAAAATTTGAAATACATATATATTAAAAATTCTGTTTTTTATTGGCAAATTTCTTACTAATCAAGGATTCCTTTGTTTAGCATTAATTTTTTTAAGTTACTTATTGCCGACATAACTAATTTCTAAAATATATTACTTTTAAAATGTATGCTCTTTTAATATTGTAGATTTTACCTATGGAATAAAGTTTTGATTTTAAAACCTTAATCATAAAGTATAATGTTCGGTACATGAACTGTATATATACACAAGGCGTAGGCAATATCTCTGATCCTTAAAAGACCAATCCCATGACCGTTCCTTCAACTTTTTTGAGAATTTCTTTCAATTTTCAATCCTTTTTTTTTTTTTACTTCTATATTAAAATTAATCATTGCATGAGAGTATTAAATTAAATTTTCCACAGAAATTAAGTCGCAACTAAGTGTAATTGTGAAAAAAAACAGTTACAATATTAAGCATAGTTACAAAATTCTCTACTTTTTTTTAAAAAAAAAAAAAAGTCACCAATGGCTCACAAATTTTAGCTGGCCGAATAATTCTCCAAATTAATCATTACTGTACAAATATTGATTAAAATTTTACAAGAAGTATGAACAATTTATGAATTTACTAAGTATAATTTATATATTTATTTTTAACTTTTTTTATAATTAGTTCGATAAAAATTTGAATAATTGTATAAGAACTTTTTGTTCTTTTACATATTTTAGTTTCATATATTTATATTTTATTAACCGAATTATTACTGAATTTGTTTTTAATTCTGCAGATTGTTTCCTAATTCCCAGCTTTCCATCCTTATTGAATTTAATCCAAATTATTTTAATTTTTACAATCAAATAGGATGTGAAAGATAAAAGATAAGTATATTATATATATTTTGGAAATTATTTGCTCTTTTGAAAAAAATAATATTGGACTATCAAAATTGCCACCAGGAATTAAAAAGACAATTTCATCCTTAGTAAATCTAAGGATGAAATTGCCTCTCAGCAATATGGAGAAAAAATTTCGAAGCAAATGTCTTCTTTTATATTTTCTGAAATAATTGATCTTTGAATATGCATAGTTATATATTCAACTACAAGTAATTAGTTTTTAATTCTACTTTATTACTAACCTATTCATTTGTACAATTTTTTTGATAGCGGCTACAACAATTCCCTATTTGCGAGAATTGGGAGAATCAAATTGAAAGACATGAACAATATGGAGAGCGCATTTTTGGACGGCATCGACTTCCACCGCACGGTCGAGGACGACGACTTCAACAACTACTGCACGCGTCTTTTGTTTCACGGCACCACAACATTGAACCCGGAGATACCCTCTCCTTCCGCGCCATCGAATTCTGAGATTACACAGCCGATATCCTCGGCTTCTGCACCTACGTCGACGCCGGTGCTGCCTTGTTGCATATACATGGAAGATGCTTGCGACTGCTCCGAGCAGAAGCCGCTTGAATGATATACATATATATTGTAACATCTTCTAGTGTGTTTAGATTTGTAAATAATATGCATATAATTAGGTATTAGAAACAATTGGTGGTTTAAGTTGATAGACAATGTTGAGACATGTCGATTGAGAATTAGTATATGCTTGTTTTTCTTGATTAATTATTCCAACTTTATAGATCTAGTAGTGTGAGTGATTTTAAAGAGTTCTTATTTCCTTTTTTGTTTTTCAGCTTTATGTTTCAATTTTTCCAACTTTCGAGGTTGTTTCCGAGTCCGAGTCCGAGTCCGAGTTCGGGGCCGAATTCGAATCCGAGCTTGATTTCGAACCCGAATCAAAGTTCGAGTTTGGGTGCGCATGCCGAGTCTGAATTCGAGGCTGAATCCGAGCTACACTAAATAGCTCTTGGTGAACACTGTACATATTTAAATTTAGTTTGAACTAATCATTGATCTATACATATCTCAAAAATCTACTGCTTACTTTTCTTTTAGAACAATGCTATAATTACAATTTAAAATGCGTTGTAATACTACAACTCTCTTATCCAATGACTAATTTTTCTCCACTAATTTTATCACTCTTTTTTTTATACGTAAGAAGTAAAAAAAGGGTCGTTAAATTAACTCTAAACACCCTTAGATGAATGATTTTTAAATTCGCAATATATTTTTTAAATTCTGGAGAGAGATAGATTAATCCTCTTAGGATTGTAGAGTTAATTGGCATTTATCATTAATAGATAGGTTAGAGTTTTCGCTACAATGAAGCTAAAATAAATTCGGACTCTGAAAACAGAAGTTTTATATGCTTCTCTGATCTAAAACACTCTGAGAATATAATTTTGATTGTAAAAAAAGAAAAGAAAAGAAAAAGAACATTTTGAGAAGAATCCTACAGAAATTAGATAAAAACATCTGCACCAAATTAATTTTAAACTTCTATATATATCCTAATTAAATTAGGAATCCTGCAAAAATATATGAGAAATGCTTCAATACACCAGTCAATTTAAATCTGGACCGTCCAATTTTTAAGGTTAAGATCGACTTCTATGCAATGGTAACTTGCTGAGCAGGTTACCAGATAAATATGTATTAGCCAATTACCAAATTTGATAATATCCAAAAAATCTTCATTTCCTAATTTAATTTTATTACTTACCAAATTAGATAATGGCTAATATGATAAGTGATAAATCTTCATAAATTTTTGAATTTAAAATTAACATGTAAGCTTTATATTTATAATTGTATAAGTTAAATTTAAATTTAAATTTGAGAAAGAAAAATTTATATTTAAATCAACAATACATTTCAATTCAAATTGTCAATTCAATTTTAAACTAACATGAAAGTTCAAAAATGTTATTCTCTTTTAAATTTTAATTTAAGTTATAGTGTAGTTATAAACTTTTATTGCTTATTTAAATAAAAAACTTCTAAATTTTAAAGTCAATTGAAATTGTTAATTCAATATTGAAAAACAACACTAGATTTCAAAATTATTGATCAAATTTAAATTTAGATTTAATTTATATTATGGTTAAAAAATAATTTTTCTTAACTATTTACACATAAAGTTTCAATTTTTGAAATTAACTCTAAATTTTAAATTACTAAATTTATAACTTACGTTGTCATCACAAATTATTGTTAAAATCGGCCTTCAAATTCGATAATTTAATCAAAAACTCATTCTCTCGTGATTCAAGTATAGCATGCAAAACATTCTAATATTGGATCTTTAAATTTTTAATATTAATTAATTTTTTTCCCCAAAACGCCCTAAGTTTACATACCTGGTGACCGGTACCTCTTATGCAATAGCAGGTTATCTTTTTTCACACATAAATCTCAACATTTTATTGATTAAAAATAAACGGTTAAGATTAGAATGGAGCATTGAAGCATTGCTCAAAATATATATGTACATATATAAAATTTTAGAAACCCGCAAGGTATCGTTGTGGCTTAATAATTACTACTCACAATAACAATTTTTTTTTTTTTGGCAATGTAGTTAACTAACACGACTGAATCTAAAAAACTCAGTATGATCAAGAATTGTTATTTTCGTATCTGAAATAATGCATAAAAAAACTGCATGCACGTAATTAATTAAGTGCTTCTTTAAATATTGGAACAAGTTATTAACTTTATATATATTAATTTAGCCTCTGAAATAAAGAAAATAATATACTGAACAAAAGGTCTCCTATCCCAATTCAACTCCTACTCCAACTCGAATTATCCAATACAAATCTATGATCAATCCTACTCGAATATTGCTCACATTATTAAGTATATATAAATAACTTACGGATTATCCAACTATAGCAACTTTTTTTTACTTCTCTTTGGTGTTACTTCTCAATGGCGGAGGAGCTCCAACTCCCCGGCGCGCTCCGGAGAGTGGTCGATCTCCTCGCGTCGTACCTCGAGAAGGTGACGGAGGAAAACGACAAGCGCCGCAACGTTAAAAGGCTGCGGCAGCAGGACTCGGCATTCGACATGATTGTGAGGCCGTGTCGCGCCGTTCGCAGCTTACTCGACCGCCTACCCGACCGCCTTCCCAACTGCAGTCCCCGGTGCTACGTCCTTGCGTTTGCCTACCTCGACCGCCTGCTCTGGAGGCGCCGCCATTCCATCACTCTCGACTCCTTCAACGTCCGCCGCCTATTCCTCACCGGCCTCCTCCTTGCTACCAAGTTCGAGCACAGATCGTAAGTTACTATTAAATATAAAAATATGTAAACACCGTTCTCTAACAGCTTAAACTTTTAAAGTACAACGGTTGTTTAATATAGTATCAGAGCAGGAGGTCAAAATATATAAACACCGTTCTCTAACAGCTTAAGCTTTTAGAGTACAACGGTTGTTTAACAGTTACATATACAATTTTTTTTAGCAATCATTGTCTTTTAAAAGATTAAACTTTGTGTTTATTTTAATCGTTTATGACACATATATAACGTTAAAAATGAAACACTTAATTATGGCTTTTTTATTTTTATTTTTTATCTTATGTACTTAATTGAAGTACTATATTACGTATTTACGCATGTCAAAAAAACAAAAGCAAAAAAATACTACGATTGGCGGGCTTCTTGGAATTCAATTTCTATGAATATTTTCACTTTTTTTTTCTTTTACATTTTCTAAAAAAAATGATCTTTGAATATAGATGCATAACTACATATATATCCAACTACAAATATATATATTTTAGTTTTTAAGTGAAATAAATTACTTACCTAATTCTTTTGCAATTTTTCGATAGTCTCTACGACAATTCCGTGTTTGCGAGCATTGCACGTATCAAATTGAAGGTCATGAACGAATTAGAGTGGGAGTTTTTCAAAGGCGTCGACTACCAACTTGGGGTAAGGGACGGCGACTTCGACAGTTACTGCAAGATTCTGCTTCATCAAGACGCCAAAGCGTCGAGCTCGGAGATTGCCAAAGCGTCGAGCTCGGAGATTGCGCAATCAATACCCTCCACCTCTACACTGTCGACATTGTCGTTGCCTTGCTCCTTGGACTCCAAGTAGAACACATTAGGTATTACAAACAGATACATGGTTTAAGTTGATCGGCGTGTTTTGAGAGAAAGGTAGCACGCTACCCGCTTCGCTTATTTTTTTTAAAAATAAATTTAGCTGGAAATGTGAATCAACTAGGAAAGGTCTATCGGATCCACTCAGAGCAGTCTGTAAAATCAAGCACCTCAGGAGACTGTGGGATCAAATCCTACCAGCCAATCAGCATTAGACTCTCTCTCTCTCTCTCTCTCTTTTTTCTTTTTCTTTTTTTCGTCGTCGCCACTTTGTAGGCCTAAAGTTGCCTCACCCCTGTAGCCTAATTCATCAATTCAATGAATGAAACGGGTAGCGTGCTATCTTTCTCTAAAAAAAAAATTAGGATTCGAACTCGGAACCTCGGGTACCAACCACCAAGTTCTTTACCACTTGCGCTAGGGACGGTCGGTCATGTTGAAACATGTTGATTGAGAATAAGTATATATGTGTTTTTCTTGATTAATTATTCTAAAGTATCGTGAGTGATTTTGAAGAGTTCTTGTTTCCCTTTTTCTTTTCAACTTTTGTGTGCTTTTTTTTTTTTTTTTTTTTTTTGCGGCTATGTGTATGTTCACGGAAAGAATTAGCCCAATTTACAGTACGATATCATCAGTTTCATAAATAATGGTATTTAGTTATAAATTTTAATTTATGAGGTGTTTCTTAAACTACAAGATTAATTATCTCTATTTCTCAAAAAAAAAAAATTGACGTAGGATAAAAATTACAAGTACTAAAGAGATGAACTATATTTAATCACTCATTATAAATCTTCTATAAAGAATTAATCTTAAAATTTTTCTTGAATTATCCTCATCAACGTTCTTTTTTTTAATCTCGTTACTTTGTGAGAGAAGATCCTTTCTAAGAAAAAATAAAAAAAGAGAAAAAGATCATGAATAGTATCTTTCTTTTCTTCTTTTTTTTTTTTTGAGAATTTGATACTTTTTATGCTTTTTTTTTTTTCTATCATAAGTACAATATAATGCCACACCACAAATATTTTGACAAACTTTATTATAACTAAAATATAAATATTTGATATTTATAATTCAGTTTGTACAATGATAGTAGAGAGTGTGACCGTGGCCACATTTTTCGTGTCATGCACGGTCCTATCTAATATTCCAATCTCAAAACTCATCGACTTGCATTTTTATCTCTATTTCAAAACTGAATAATAAATTCAAATTTAAAGATCAATCGTTTAGTCGCTTCAAATTTCATCAGTGGAACAGTAATCTTCTAATTATTTATGGATTTTTATCAAAACTTGAGTGTGTGTTAGTGCGCTTTACATATGACCCGAATTTCTCTGAGAACAATAATATATATTTCATTCTAAAATCCAAAAAAAAAAATTATTTTATTGTCAAATAAATGGCATAAGTACATAAATTATTAAAAAGTTCGTTATCCGCTAAAACACTTAGATGGTGAAGGAAAAAAGATAAAAGAAACATCTCCTTAAAGTCATAGCTTCTCAGGAGCTGAAGTTTCAGATCAATTCAGTTGTGCTTCTTCCGAATCGACTAAAACCCAGTCCGAGTCTGGATCCAAATTCGAGTCCGAGTCCGAGTATGAGCCTGATTTTGAGCCAGAGTCTGAACTCAAGGCCAAACCTGAGTCCGAATCCGAGTTCAAGCTTGAATTCGAGGTAGTTTTCGAGTCCGAGTCCAAGTTCGGGGCCGAATTCAAATCCAAGCTTGAGTCCGAGCCCGATTCAAAGTTCAAGTTTGGGTGCGAGCCCGAGTCCGCATTCAAGGCAGAATCCGAGTCAGAATCTGAGCCCGAGTCCAAATTCGAGGCCGAATCCAAGTCTGACTCTGAATCTAAGTTTGAACCCGCATCCAAGACGGAATCCAAATTTGAGTTGAATTTTGAGTCCCAGTTCGAGCCCAAACCTAACTCCAAATCCGGTTCCCTATTTACCTCCGAATTTGAGCACCACGACGAATCTGAATTTGAATCCGAGTCCGAGTCCGAATCCGAGCCTGAACTTGAGTTCAAATTCAAGTCCGAGCCTGAATCCGAGTCCGGGGTTGAATCTAAGTCTGAATCCGAATTCGAGCAGTTGGTGGCCTCTCTCTGAAGAAGATAGCAGTAGGCGTCGAAGACATCGTCATTGACGAAAAGACAGTAGTCGATTCCCATCAGGAACTCCCGTTCTATCCTGTTCATCTCACTGACACTGATCTCTCCGGCAGCCGCGAAATCGAAATTCGTAAAGCTGTTAGAGATAAACAGTTATAAAAAGATCTGGTTAGCTTATCACCGCTACATAAATTTAGTTTGAACTAGTCATTGATCTATACATATCTCAAACATCTACTGTTCAACTTTTCTTTTAGAAAAATGCTATATTTATAATCTCTCTTCAAAGACTAATTTTTCTCCGTTAATTTTATCACTCTTATATATATATATATATATATATATATATATATATATATATATAAAACTAAAAAGAGGTCGGTAAATTTCAGGCACCCTTAGACGAAAGATTTTTAAATTCAAAATATAATTTTTAAACCCTGGAGAGAGAGATTAATTACAACCCAAAGAGATATTGTAGACTTTGGCATTTATCATTAATAGATAGGCTAGAGTTTTCGCTACAATTAATGAAACTAATTAAAATAAATTTGCACTCTGAAAACAGATTTTGTATGCTTCTCTGATCTAATAATTCTGAGAATATTTTGATTGTAAAAAAAAGAAGAAGAAAAACTAATAGAACTTTTTTTTTTGAAGAATCCTACCGAATTTGATAATAACATCTGCACCAAATTAATTTTAAACTTCCGCATGCATTAGTGTATATATCCTAATTAAATTAAGAATCATGCAAAAAAAAATCTACAAAAAACTTTAGAAACCCGCAAGATACGTAGTGGCTTAATAATTACTACTCACAATAACTCTTTTTTTATGGCAATTTAATTAACTAACACAACTTCAGTATGATCAAGAATTGTTATTTTCATATCTGAAATAATGCACAAAAAAAATAATATGCTGAACAAAATATTGATGCATTTATCATGAATTTATAGCTTACGAGTTTTCTTCGAACTTGATGGCGACGGCGAGGCTGGCGAGGAGGAGGCTGCGAACGTTGAGCGCGGTGATCGCGACCGACTGGTTTATGGTGATGTAGCGGTTGAGGTAGGCGCAGGCGCGGACGTAGCACTCGGGGCAGCACCCGATCTCCGACGCGAAGCGGCCGAGGAAGCTGCCGAGGGACTTTGGGGACTCGGTCGTCGACGGGTCGCCGACGTTCCACGACGTGATCCTTGCGAGGCGCGCGGCGAGGAGGGAGCCCACTCTTGGAGTTGCACCGGAGCCATGGATGAACCCTCGCGCCATGGTTACGTATGGTTAAAGCAGGTGTTTGTGAGAGAGGTACGTTGATATATTTATACATGCATGTATATATTTATACGTGTGTACATATATATATGTATAAAGAGAGAGAGGGAGAGAATCCGATCGAGTAGGATTCATTTGGAGATAAACCCCTCTTGGTTTAGGATTAAATTTTACTGTTATTATTATTATTTGTTACTATTATTATTCGTCCATTTGGAGATAAACTTGGATTTGCTTCATCTAATTAGTATTTTTAAGTTAGATCATCATCTATATCTATATTTATATTACTTATAAAAGAGGGAGTTTATTTTATTTTTATCCCTTGGCAATAATTTAATGTCAATTACCTCCTAGCAACATTCAATAATTCGTTTTTTGGATCTTATCCCGCGAATGAAATAAAAAAATATATGCCATTTTTCTATACTAAATGATCTTTCTTATTAATTTTTAAATAGTAATTCATTTGGTATCGATTATTGCGAAAAATTGTTTGAATTAGCAGATTACTTATTTCATAATTTTTCTATTTTTTTGTAAATTTTTATTTGTATGTATATATTAGTGTATAATTTTGGAGAGATTTTTTCCTGACTCTTCGTGATTTTTTTAAAAATATGCAAATTTTTTTACTGTAATTATGAAGAATATATATTCAATCTCCCTTAACAAACTGTTTCAATAAATTAATACTAAAATTTTGCAAGCCTCGCTGTTTCTTTAATTTTTCTTTTAGTAGATCTTTTGAGTTTCACGTACTTTAATCACTACAGAGTTTATCTCTCCAGCTCGCGCTTCAACTCCATAATAATTAATTTGCAAAAATCTCAACTCCATAACAACTTAATTATGGAACTTTTGCAAGAAAGGTTTTATTTCTTTTTTAAGTTGTAAATCTATTTGTTCAAATTGGCATACTAATTAATTGCTTATCCAAATTGACATTTTTTTAATATTTTTTATCGTTTTATCCTATGCACACTACAGTGCAATAAACATCTATCATCTGTACAAAATCAAGCTAGTTTCATTCGGTTTATTTAGAAAAACACAATAATAAATTCAAGTTTAAAAGCTCTTTTAAAAAGATTATATATTTCGCATTTTTCTTTTCATATGATTCTTTATTTTATATCTCCTGATCAAATAGGCATTCTAATTTTATTAGGTTAATGCGACATTTAATTTTTATCTGTATATATAATGATCGATATGCGAACAAATTAACTGTATATTTTATTGCTAAACCAGAATCACGTACGTAGATATATATAAATCCTAAACAATTCATCATCCGCCACAGTACTATTTTATCTCTAAGCAAACAAACCATAATATTTTCTCGCTAAAAATTAATAAAAAAAGAAACAAAAAAACCTTAATCAATTAACCTTCCTAAAGATCATAGCTCCTCAGGTACTATGGTACTTCACGTATGTTGGCGAACTAGGACGCAGCTGAGGCAATTGTGTGGTGGTGCTGCTACTGCTACTGCTGTTCAATTTGCCGCAGAATTTGCACACAAAGCAGGAATCATCAGCAGTAGGACGAGGGGCCGTCGTCATCGAAGCCGAGGGAGGCGCTGAATGCGAGGATGATGAGGGCGCCGAGTGCGAGGAGGGGGCCGCCGAAACTGGCGTCATATATAACGCGGGGCGAGCCCAGTGCGAGGGCGGGGACGCCGAGCGCAGCTCCGCTTCCTCTTCCTCTTCCTCTTCCTCGCGGGGCGCCGAAACTGGCGTCATATATAACGCGGGGGGAGCCCAGTGCGAGGGCGGGGACGCCAAGCGCCGCTCCTCTTCCTCTTCCTCTTCCTCGCGAAGAAGAAGGACGCAGTATTCGTCGAACGCCTCGGCGTCGACGTGATAAGAATCGAGGTCGATGCAGCTGGACAGCGCCTCTTCTATGTCGGACACCTCCTCGGCGGTGACATCTCCGGCCGCCGCAAATCTACCTCTGGTTAAGCTGTTACAGAACCCCAAAAACATTAATTCGACTTCAAAATTTAAAAAAAAAAAAGAAAAGAAGAAGAAGAAGAATTGCTGATTGATAAGAGTTTTGAAGCGTACTAAATCTTGTAGAATCTGACGGTGAAGGTGAGGGCGGCGAGGACGAGGCGGTGGACGTTGGAGTAGGTGATGGGGACCGACGGGTTCTCGCGGAGGAAGCGCTCGACGTAGATGCCGGCCAGGACGTAGTCGCTGGGCAGGCACTCGATCTCCAGTTGGAAGTGCTGCAGGTAGTCGAGGAGCGGGTCCAGTTGCTTCGTGTAGGGCGCTGCGGGGCCGTCGAACACCGTCGTCTTGCCCAAATAGCCGACCGGCGGGGCCATGATGGAGAGCACCCAGTTTTTCCTCGCCATGCGTTCGAGGCGCGAGGCGAGGAGCTCGATGACTCTCATCGTCGGGTCGTCGCCGTCCATGAGCACGCTCGCCATTGTGCGCTGGGAATCGAGTTGATTAGAGAGAGGGAGAGGAGATATATGAGCAATTGCATGTGTATGCTGTATTGTGTGGTGAGAGAGAGAGAGATATATGAGCAATTGTGTATACTGTTTAATCCGAGTAGGATTAATATAGGTTTTAATTTGGTTCGGATCCAAATCATTGTTGGGCTCGGATTGAACTTAATTTGTGCTAAATCTCCAAATCATTGTTGGGCTCCGATTGAGCTTAATTTGTGCTTAATCTTCAAAATCTACTCATAACTTATCTCAATCAATTTAAGAGTTAATCTTTTATTAAGGCTTGATTTGTGGCTCACAGATTGAGGATCCGAATATTTTTTTCTTTTATTTTAAGTTTTATTAGAATAGGATTAGAAGTTGTTTCTTAGGATATATTTCACTTTCGTTGTAAATAGATCCTCGTATAGAGTCTTTGTAATCCAAAAAATTGAAATTGATTGGAAATATTATTGTTTTTTTTTTCCTTTAAATTGTATTCTAGATACAAAAATTTATTTATTTTTCTAAATTTCCTAATTAAAAGTTTTAATTAAATATTAATTGTTTACTTACGCAAAACAAATGTACATATACTGTAATTAATTCAATTTTTTAAGATAATGCAAAATCCCCAGCCGTTAAATTACGTTAAAAATTCTAACATATCATCATGAAATTTTTTGTCAAATTATATATCGTCATCTAAATTAAAAAAATATTTCTTATCATGGTAACCAAACACTAAATTAAAAGTTCAAGCTAGACAATTAACTGCAACAAATTGGAAACTCAAATAATAAATTTTAAATTTTAAACTTTTTATAATCTAATCAGAATCCTTATGTCTCTGAATTTTTCTCCTTTTTTTTTTCTATTTTTCTAATTAGTGGAGTTAATGGTCCAATTTACCCTTTATGAACCGTTTTATCCGAGTATGATAAAGGGCGGGAAACACGTGCGAGAGGTGACGAGAACGCTCCAACTTTTCAGCGGAATCGCGGTAACTTTTACATAAACTTACCGGGGGTGATCATATACTAATATCAAACACGCTCGCTTTTATTGAATCCGCTACCCCCACCCCACCATCGTCTCCTCCGCTTCCGAGGATTTGATCTCCTCCCATGGCGAAACCCTAGCTCGCCTAGGGTTCCGGCGCGCCCTCGACGATCCCACCGTCCGTTCCCATTCCCTCCCCCTCCAGTGGCTGCGATTAACGCCACCGCCGATTCCCTCCTCGGCCCCTACTTCGTAATCCCCGATCTCTTCTCCTTTGCCCTTTTGTTTCGAATCGAGTTGTGGCGTGTTCTCTTTGTTCTTTTTCTTCTTCTCCGCGACCTCTTCATCTTCTGATTGATACATTTGCTTTGAATGATTCTTCTTAGGCGCTTTACTCTGGTTAATCGGTGAGTGATTGTGTATTTTGAGTAAAGTTTGATGTTTCGATCGTCTCTTTTTCTTAAGAATCGCAATGTCGATTGATCCGAGCGGTTGAGATAATTGTTTTCCATGCCCTAATTTCGTGGCAAGTTCTGGGGTTTGATTGCGATGGGTGATTGTGAGAGTCATATTATGCCTAAGCGAAGAAAAACTCTGGTTTCTTGGAGATTCCAAGATGGTTATGTTCGGCTGCCGAGAAAAACCCTAGGTTCGAAGATCGATGATCCACCGGATTTAGAGAAAAGAAAGGAATTGTGTGAAGATGGAGGAGATATGAAAGATCGGAAGGGTGCGAAGTGCAGAATTCAAGTCGTGATTATGTCTAAACGCCGCAAAACGTTAGTTTCGTGGCGGTTCCAACGAGGTTACAAGAGACTGTTTTCAAAAGCCTTCAATTTGGGGACAGAATTATTTGGATCTTTAGAGCACCGCGATACTAATGTTCAGTTTAGTTCAAGATTTGATGGAATCGCGCCTAATTTGGGCAATAGTGAACCTCCTACATCTGCAAAGAGTCCTTCAACTCCCGTTGGAGGAGACCAAGTTCTGAGAAGATATCCTTCACGTGTGAGAGTTTCGGCAGAATGCAATGTTTCTAGCGGGATGGCAACGGGTCAAGCGGAAGTAGCTAGCGGAAAAGATTCAACAAAGGTGAGAACTGCAGTTGAGCCAATTATTTATAAAGGCAACATAATTGATGAGATTGCTACCAGAAAGAGCGTTAGGGAATCCTTACGTGAGTTCCAAAAGATTTACAGGAACCTTTTGGAGGAGGAGGAGGATTCGAAGTCAAAGCAAACCAGGATAGGTACTGCGCCTGATATGGTGGCATTCAAACTCTTTAGGGAGAGGAGTAATGGGCTGAATGATGATAGGAAGTATGTGGGTAAAGTGCCTGGGGTTCATATCGGAGATGTCTTTCATTTAAGAGTCGAGCTTTGTGTTGTTGGTCTTCACCGGCAACACCGGGTTGGTATTGATTACTTAAATCAGGGTGGTAAACTTTTAGCTGTTAGTATCGTCTCCTACATGCAGTGTTCTGGCAGCAAGAATGATTTTGACATCTTGATATATTCAGGATCTGTAATAGCCACAAATAATCAGAAATTAGAAGGCGGTAACCTTGCATTGAAAAGGAGCATGGAAACTGGAACTCCTGTACGAGTTATTTATGGTTTCATTAGATACCAATCCGACAAATATCGAGAAACCAAAGCCAAGAAGCTTGCGACATATATCTACGGTGGGCAGTATTTAGTCGAGAAGTACTGGATAGAGAAGAAAGATGAAATTTGTATGGTTTGCAAGTTTCGGTTGAGAAGGATTTCGGGTCAGGCGAAACTTGACATCCAGGAAATGTTAAAGTCGAAACGGTCCGAAACATTCTCCGGTCTGTATATAGATGATATTTCTCAAGGGAAAGAGAAGGTACCCATTTCTGCAGTTAATGCTATTGATGATGAGTATCTGGTGCCCTTTAATTACATTTCAGAGATTCAATACCCTTTGCTACGTAAGCCAACTCCCCCTAGTGGTTGTGATTGTACTGATGGATGCTCAGATTCTGAGAAGTGTGCATGTGCCGTCAAAAATGGAGGGGAGATACCTTTCAATAACAACGGTGCTGTTGTCGAAGCAAAACCTCTCATCTATGAGTGTGGACCTTCTTGCAAATGCCCGCCAACTTGTCATAATAGAGTCAGCCAACAGGGCATCAAGTTTCCGCTGCAGGTCTTCAAGACTAAATTAATGGGTTGGGGAGTGAGATCCCTTACATTTATCCCATCAGGAAGCTATGTGTGCGAATATGTGGGAGACCTGCTTGAAGATGAAGAGGCGCAGAAAAAGACAAACGATGATTATTTATTTGCTATTGGAAATAACTATTATGACGAATCTCTTTGGGAGGGCCTTTCGTCGTCTATTCCCTCCTTGCAAAAGGGTGCGCACCGCGAAGGCGAGGAGGGCGGCTTCGCTGTTGATGCTTCTGAGTGCGGCAATGTTGGGAGGTTTATCAACCACAGCTGTACTCCAAACCTTTATGCGCAAAATGTCCTCTATGATCACGACGATATGAGCATGCCTCACATTATGTTTTTTGCTTCGGAGGATATTCCACCGCTAGTAGAGCTGACTTACCACTACAACTACACAATAGATCAGGTTTATGACTCCAATGGTAACATAAAGAGAAAAAATTGCTATTGTGGCTCTATTGAATGTACTGGTAGGTTGTACTAACAACTGTTTTTTCAGGTGTTATTTCGCTGGAGTTGGAAGTTTCCATTTTCCAAAAGCATTTTCTATCAAGCTCTTCTCTAGTTAGTCTTGGAACTTGCTTTGGTACAAGCCTGAAGAAATCACATAAAGAACAATTCCTATGAACTTTTATGTTTGTTAGAAATGTACGGCGACCCCCTCAACCATAGGCCATTTTGAAATACCCCCAACTTTAGTTTTTTTTTAGTGACACACCCTTAACTTTTGATTTTTTTTTTTTATTTTTCTTTCACTTGAGTTCTTTTCATAATGTTATAAGTTTTCTTTGGCCGAAACTTTGAAACCGAAGTGAAACCACTGAATCACCAAACCGAATACTCATAGGCCCTCTGCGGAAGGCAAAACTATGACCTCCATTGATCTTGTTCCCTCTATGCCTATAATTTGTTAGCTTATCTTAACTTTTTTGTTATCCTGTAAATCCTTTTGCAAGACATAACTGAATCCTCTTTTCTTTGGTCTAGAGATCTACTAACATTTTAGGTTCTTTGAAGGAAAGCAATTCATCTGCTTTTCCTAATGCTAACTAGTCTTTTACATGTGTCCTTCAAAATTGTATTCTCATATAAATTGCCATTTTGATCTGTTGGTAGTGCATATAGATTGTCATGTTATCTAGAGGTATAAGGCCTCTTTTTTTTCTGAGGGGAAAGATAGCACGCTACCCGCTTCATTCATTGGATTGATGAACTAGGCTACAGGGGTGAGGCAATCAGAGCCTCAGAGGATGCGAGGAGCGAGAAAAAGAAAAAAAAAATCACCACACACACACACACGCACACTCTATAATCGCCGCTTTGCAGGGGGAAGGTATTCACAGTCCTTCAACAACTTATGGAGTTTAAGAACTACCTGTCCTAGGTCCGGTTCGATCTTTCTAAAAATCGTATCATTTCTGACCTTATACAGATATAAGGCCTCTTTTTGTTCTTGGTTTAGTTATGTTTTAGAACTATAATTTTATGTGATGAATTCTTTCTATATATCTGTATAGCAACACTTCTTTCAGGGTTTAATTTCAATCCAAAAATTGCCGAACTGATCATAATATTCTGTTTTTGTAGATATAGCACATCTGTTATTGACTTGTCTCTTTGAAAAAATAAAAAGAAAACTCTCAATAGTATCAACAACCACAATAGTAATTAAGAGCTTGAATACTTTACAAGGAACCTAAATCACATCTTGGAATTCTCAGAAAGAAACAGAGCTCACTCATTTTCAGTAGATTACAAACTAATGGTGACATTAAAGAACAATGTAGTTTTTCCCCGCAAAAAAAGAACACTTTAAGTTTAAAGCATAAACCCTCAATGCACATTGGCTACAATAGCCACTTATTATTCTGTGGCCAAGAACCACCACTTTTACTGGAAACATTACATAGGCTACAAAAGATGAAATAGTAGTACATTAGAACCATTGGCAATTTAGTTTCAAAAATAGGATCCTTTTTTGTTACATCTCTAGACTCCACCTCAATCACATTGGGCAGAAAATAATGGCATCACACCTCTCCTCTCCCTGTTCCTGTAAAAAAAAAAAAAAAAAAAAAAGGTCAAAGTAGACATTGCTGCATGCTGTAACAAATTCAGCAGGCAAATACACAAGGAACTTCACTACAAATAACATTTTTTTTTCATTTTAAATATTTAATTTTACTGCTATTTTAAGTTAACTATCTCAGATCTAGATGTATTTGACCTTTTTGTAACACAAATTTAGAAATTAATAGGTACTTAATAAATCTGTATTCCATTGAACCAAATC
Organism: Puya raimondii; assembly: GCA_016920855.1. Lineage (NCBI taxonomy): Eukaryota > Viridiplantae > Streptophyta > Magnoliopsida > Poales > Bromeliaceae > Puya > Puya raimondii. The sequence continues at coordinate 104,596,775 of JABWPP010000050.1, read as the reverse complement.
AGGCTACTAAAGCCTTATACTACAGCTGAGAATTGACGGAAGCTAAAAGCCATTAATCAGTAAGGAAATGTAGGCCTCCGATTCAGCAAAGCTGCAGCAGAAAATGAAGATAAGCCCACAACAAGGAGAAAAATCTGATGCACACTATAAAAGGCAAATTCAATATAAATGAATATTTATAAGCATTTAATGTAAACAGCAACTGATCCACATGTTTCTATCAACATGCGAAATACTAAATTAAGTTACGGGACTTGATTGTAATAATTCAGAAATCTCGAACCAAAACTCACAACAAATCAAAGTTAGTGTAGCTTACCCTAAAATATAACATAAGACAAAGCATGTGGGCAAAATCTAAGAAGTTATGTTGACGAATCCACCACACAATTTGATAGGAGCAGTTTCCATCACAGAAAAGAAGCAATAAGAGCAAACCTAATCTGATTAAACTGTTAATTTTGGGAGTATCACAAGAAAACATGGTGCAACATCAGTGAAATAAACAAAGTAGCAATGAGAATGGTAAACAACAATAGTGTAATCCTGAGAATTATGAGAGGAACATGGCTTCTGGGGATGTGCACCGCGTGATGAGGCTTCATTACATACTCATGGGCCTCAAAAGCGTTCTTGCTATACCCAGAAAAGCCCAACACGCTTTAAGCCCAATTACTGGTGCGACGAGAACTCTATTGGGCCCAAAAAGCCCACGGGCTTAAAGCCTGTTACCATCTAGAGAGATCCACTACGAGTGTATCAATAAGCTAACCTACGCCTCGCTCGTGCTCCGACCTCAAAAGATCCTCTCTCTCTCTCTCTCCAAAACCCCCTTTCCTCTCTCTCTCTCTCTCTCTCTCAAAACCCCTCGTCCTCTTCCTCTCGCCGCATCCATGGCGGGTTTAGCCCCCGCCTACGCCGAGAATGGCCTCGCCGCCGTGTCGGCGCCGCTCTCCGCCGTCGCCGGGGATGGAAGCGAAGCGCCGGCGGAGCAATCGGTGGGGGCCGCCGCGGCCGGATCGGCGGAGGAGGCGGCGGCGCAGGGAGCGGAGATCAAGAAGTGGCCTGGGTGGCCCGGCGACAACGTTTTCCGGCTGATCGTGCCGGTGCTCATGGTGGGGAGCATCATCGGCCGCAAGGGCGAGCTCATCAAGAAGCTCTGCGAGGAGACTAGGGCTCGCATTCGGATCCTCGACGGCCCCGTCGGAACCACGGAGCGCATCGTGAGCTCTCTCTCTCTCTCTCTCTCTCACCCTTCCGCAAGAAGCAATGAAAAGGATATCTAGGGTTTTGTTCTTCCTCTTTGTTGTGAGAGAATCTATATGAATTATCATCATCTCATCTTGCTTTTTGAGTTTTATATTGTCGCGAGCTTGAACTATGAATTATAAGGTAGGAACTCTGCACTAATAGGGCTTCATTGTTTTGATGGCAAATCCCTACCCTTGGCGTACAATATTGTTCTTATAATGTAGATGTCTCAACTTCGTTCTGTGCTATAATCGAACTAGTACTGTTGTGACATGGCTTTGTTTGTGATGGTGATGATTCTGGTGAGGGAAGAGACCTTTTCCATAATAGTGGCTATGAGCATGGTGATATTCAAGTAATTGAAACACCTAACGTGACTAGATTTATAATAATTGATGAATAATAATGATTTATATGCAAATTTTAGCATGCAAATATAGCTTGGTTATTGATGGTGTGGTATTAGGAAACTGCCATTTGCTATAAAACAACATGTACACTGTTTTCTTTCGTAGGATCACTTCTTTTAAACTTCTTGTCAAATTCAGGTTTTGATACATGGAAGAGAAGAACCAGAGGCGGAGATATCTCCCGCAATGGATGCTGTCGTAAGAGTTTTTAAACGTCTCAATGGGATATCAGATGCTGGGGCTGATGGCAAAACCCCAGCATCTTCTGGGCCACCTGTATGCTCAGTCCGTCTGTTGGTTGCATCTTCTCAAGCCGTTAGTTTGATTGGGAAACAAGGCGCCTCAATTAAGTCGATTCAGGAGAGTGCAGGTGCTACTATACGAATTATAACACCAGGCAAGTGCTTCACTCACATTTATAGCACTATTTCTTTTTCTCAATTCCTATGTAGATGAAGACTTTAATATCTGCTTGGGCTGTGAAACTATGTTTTTCAATGATTTATTAAACTTATTTAACTTGTTGTTATGAAGCATTTTTTTTTAACTGCTATTAATAGCTATTTTGAGTCTTTGACTCTCCAGGTTTCCCTTTACGTAGCAATGTAATTAGGGCTATAAGAGTGAAATTTGATCTGAATCTTGAGGTTAGTTCAAAACAGTAGATAACAAGAGAACAAATCAAAAGGAGCATTTTTTATCAGGGTGAGATTGTATGGATATTTCTTTCAATCTTTTTAGATTTCTGTCTCTAGAAGCTTTTGAGACAGAATTTTGATGATATAACACTCGGGATTCGGGATGTTGAGAAGTTAGTAATGGTACTCCTTATGTAATAGTGATATTATATGAATAATTCTGCGAGATTAATTTTGTTTGCTCTAACTCGTACTGATGAAGAACATGTTGAATCTAAGCATGCCGGCATTCCCTTTGGTGATAATGTTGGTGGCAACTTTATTGATAGTAAAGCAACCTAGGTTGATGCCATCACGTCTTCTTCTTCTTTTTTTTCCTTTTTTTTTTGCGAACATAAAAAAATTGATCATAGTTCATTGTGCTACAATGTTTACCAGGGAAGTCTCGAATATGTTAATTATTAGGAAAAGGCAGCCTTAGTTGGTTAAGGAGAGATTTTGTGTTAATTAACATTGTTCCTTTTTATTGAAGTAACTTATTCATTATTATTTTTTTATACTGCACTATATAGCGAGTTACCTGTAGGTAATCTACCATAGGAGGTTATTAGTTATTGTTTTGATGGCTATGCCTTACCTCGTATGTATACACTGGCTTCTTTTATCATTATAAGAATGGAGTTTGACTCACCAAGGCTGGCAAATATCATGATTACTGGATGCATCTAATCTGTAGATAGGTATTATTTGTCAGATCATGTCAAGAAGCTCTCTCCGTCTCTCGCTTCCTCTCTCTGTCTTTCTCTCTGGTTTCCAGCTCTTAATGATCTTACTAATTATGGTTCTTTCTTTTTATTTGGTTCTATTTCAAATCTGTCATTGGTGTCTAATTCAAAGTTCATGGTTATAACAGGTTGTCAGAAATCCTTTTTTTAAATTTCATTATTGTCTTACCAAAGTTGAATTGATTTTGTATGTTCTTATGCACTAACGTATAATGGCCTTAAGGCCAGTAATTACTAGTATTGGTTGATTTCTCTCATCGTGCTGTATAATATTTGAACTTGTTTATGTTGTATTTCATTAAATTATATACCTTTTACTTATGCTGCACTACCAACTGTATAGCCAATATGTTCATAAGGCCTGCTGTTCATAATCCTTGGTCACGTGGTGATTTCTTTTCTTTGGGTGTGTATGCCTTCACAACTCCTTATTTTGTTCTTTTGCTGGTTCAAAGAGATGGCGATATATCGTTGATGACTGTCTTGTATTTGTCCAATTATCGTTGTCTTGTCTTTTCAATAAAACTTGTCCTTGGAGTTGTTGGTTAGCATGATAATTTGGCTTGTTCTTTGAAAAACCTACATATGTAGGAAAATAACCTACAATGACAATTTGCTGTAGCTACTAGTATCAATAGATTCATGGTTCTGTTTCAGGCTTCTTTTTTGCTTTTTGAGTTGCTTGTATTTACAGAAACTGACATTGTTATAATTTTATTTTTTTGTTAGATGAGAGGCCATTCTATGCGACCGAAGATGAAAGAATTGTTGATATACAGGGGGAATCTCTGAAGGTCCTCAAAGCACTCGAATCAGTAGTTGGTCATCTCAGGAAGTTCTTGGTTGATCATGGTGTTCTTCCTTTGTTCGACAAGGCTGTAAGTCTCTTCCTCTAGTATTTTTTGCTCAATCTGCTATTCTTTTGATAAATGACCTTTTCGGCTCAAACTGTTATTCTTTAATTAATAACCGGCTAATAAAGTTTTCTTTTAAATTATTTCTCCTGAAGTCTAAGGCAACAACGGCCACTCAAGATGTTGCTACCGACAGTTGGAATGAAAAAACACAACCAGTGGATCATTCTTCGCAGCAAGCTGTGATGAATAATGAATATTCTTTTCCAGCGAGGCGAGATTCTCTGTTTCTTGACCGTGAGCCTCAGTTAGATTCACAGATGTCGCGCAGTAGCTTATCATTATATGGACGAGATCCTGCTGCACTCTCTGGGCTACGTTCATCAAGTCTAGGGCGCACTGCTGGTCCTGTAATTACTCAGGTACACTCCCTCCTCATTGTCTAACTTATGTTTTTTGGAATAGTTTGTTGTTCTTGACAAAATGGCCAAGCTGTGCGATACTTTATGCAGGCTTTTACGATAGGTACAAAGGCCGAGTAGAGTTTGTTTTGTTTGATTCTTTGATTTATCATCTGCTTATGAATTTTTGACTTTAGACCACTCTTCTTTGAATTGAATCTTCGAAGAGCTTATAAAATACGTACCATATTGTTCCTGGTGTCTTTTCAACTAAGGTCGTGTTTATCGTACTTATCGATACTCGTATGACTAAGTGAACATTCTGCATCAGATAACACAGACGATGCAAGTTCCGCTGTCCTATGCAGAAGACATTATAGGAGTTGCAGGAGGGAACATAAGATACATACGAGCGACTAGTGGGGCTCTTCTTACTGTTGAAGAGAGTAGAGGAGTTCCTGATGAGATAACTATTGAAATCAAGGGGACTTCTTCACAGGTTCAAACTGCTCAACAACTCATTGAGGTAGCTTATTCTCTCCCCCCCCCCTCCCTCTCTCTCTCTCTCTCTCTGTGTGACACAAGCTTGCGCACGCACACACGGAAGCCGCCACCCCCCACTTTGTCGTCTTTATGCATGTTTATGTTTGGCTTCTGGAAAAGCTTCTCTATTTTGTGAAGTAGAAGCCTGGTGATGATTGGAAAATTGATTTTGCTGTGGTGGAAAATTAATATGAGCTTCTAGGCTCGAAGAGCAGAGGCTTCACTTTGAAGTTTCTATTCTGCTGCATCGTAAAGCTCTTGGAATTCTCAGGTGAAAAAGCAATTACTGCTTTTAACAGCTCTACTCAAATGGCAACACAGAGAAAGCCTCCAGCAAGGCAAAAAAAGGCTGTTACAGTGGCTTGTCATCGAGATTATTGGGTTGCTACTTGGGACAGCACTATGATAACTAGAGCTAGTCTTTTTACTAATACTTTCTTTTCCTTTCATCACAATATATACAGGAATTCATGGCGGGACACAGAGACCCATTAAGAAGCACTTATGGGGGCCTCGACACTAGCTACAGATCGAGTTATTCTCAGATTTCTAGTGCAGCTTACCCATCATCTTCTCTCACATCCCATTCGCTCGGCGGATATGGTTCTTCTGCTTATGGTGGGTACGGTAGTGCAAGTAGTTACAGGTTTTAAGTCACTCTTGTGTGCCGGTAAATCGCTGACCTTTCCTGTTTTAACCGTCTCGAATGTTTTGCTAGAAGGCCAAAAGGGCGCATTTACGAAGTGGCTTTATTTCAGCACTCTTTTTAAGTGTAACAGATTACTATTCTCTCATTATGCAATCACTTTACCCGTTTGGTTTTACTGTTCTGGTTGTACTTTGCTGTAAGCTATCCTCTTCTAGCTGTGTTTAAAGTATGTTCCCTTTGGTTTTGTTATTATTTAAACTGAATCAGCAAGAAGAGAAATCTGAAAATGCTAGTTGATAATTGGACTTTTTAATGTCTCTTGATTTTGTTGGTCTCTGTTTCATCAGCATGTAACTCCTGCGCGCTGTTTTTCTCTTCTCAATCAATATATTTCATGACTATGACGGTACAATACTGCTGAAATGATCTTAAACTTATTACCATGTTCCTGTTCCCAATTCCCAAATCATTGAAAACAAAGATCTTATATCAGAGAGGCTGTAAACAAGCTAAGCTGCTCCTCGCTTCCGCTGGCATGGTATGATACCCGTTTGTTGGGTCCAAATTTTGCCCATGTCACCGCTCGCTAGGAATCTCAGATTGATTGGACCCTTGGGACTTGGGAGGGTTCTCACTTCTCAGGTAGCTAAAAAATTGATCACAATCCTCCCAGCACCTGACTAAATGCATGCAAAACAGCTGAGAAAAATTTACTCCCGAGAAAATGGGTAGAAAAAAAGAAAGAAAAAATGCTTAGTTAGTGGTTTAATTACAGAAATATATTCAAAGAATGGCAGCATAGTTAATTAGCAGAATCTGGAAAACAAATAGTATACTCCCTTTTTTTTCGTTCTTTCTCTTTCTTATGAAAATGCGAGGAAGCTGGTGAACCATCCATCAAAAGAATCAGCTTTTCAAACTTCAGGATCTGTTACACACTGACTTAATCCATTCAGTTGGAGATCATAAAGCTTAGCAAAAAGATCAGATTAAAAAAAAAAGAGAAAAAAGCTGGTTCCACCATTCATAGCAGTCCAGCTACAAGTGGTTTCCTTTGTCAATCAACCTCAAATATTGAAGAACAGCTTACAAAATTTCAACAAGACAAAGAAAACAAGCTATTCCTTAATTCTTACATCAACTTCCAAATACATGATATTTTTCATACAGTACATGCATCCAGAACGCACCATATAATTCTCTTTTTATCATCTGTTAGAGAAAAGAAGCCAACAACAAAAGAAGAAAATCCATCATCCATAGAAATTGGATGACTGAATGCAAAAAATAAACGAATGGCATTTTAAGTCGAATTGCACTTCACAAATAGGAGTCGCATTTATTGGCTCAAAAATTGCAGCTGCAATTAGATTCATCACATGTATCAATGTCTAGAGACCTGGAATTGAGTCAAGACTGTATTTTGCAGACAGTGCAGCTTCGTTATCCTTTTTGTCCTCACGAGATTCTTGATTCTCGATTCCGCCTAGTGTTTGCAAGTAAGAGTAGGATGGGTTACGATTGGAGGATGAACTCGGATTGCTTATTCTGCTGGCGAGGAATCTACGGATGAGGCCCCTGAGAAAGGGAGCCATGGTATCCGGTTCATGCTCTAAATAGTACATGATTCCTCCCATGCAAAGGCAAAAAAGACCCACCTGATATACCACAGAGAATCTGTAAAAATTCAAGAATAATTCATATGGAGAAAATGGACCAGGAAACAAAAGTTGATACCTCTGCATTTTTTATGTCTGGGAATAAGTGGCGGTTAATTAAGATATACCATAACGAGTCTCCAGCACGAGGAAGAACATAGAGGGCCAACTCCCCTCGTCTAGCTTTCTTTTCCAAAAGAACAGAAAGCGCAGCTAATCCACCAGCAAACCAGTATACTAGTTTGTGATCTTTGATAGCTACCTTTCGGTGAAAACAGATAGCACCCTAAAGAAACCATGGTTAACTATTAAGAAGTGCATACCATGCAAACAAGATAAAACACTCAAATCTGCAGTTGTTACCTGGAATATACCGACAAAAGCAGACAAAAATGTAGTTGAGCGAACAGCACCCACGGCAGCACGCCAACAGGTCCGAGCAGGAGATTCCAAGAACTAGAATTTCATTCATAGAGAAAAATTTTGTTTACAAAATATTCAATGAGGTAATGCAATATTACCTTGTAAAACTGATCTGCTGCACTTCAATTTTAATACCGGGTAGAAAGTACATGAGATTAACTTTCAGGACAAGAAACTTCATAAACTAAAGGTGCCCCATATGAAACAGCAAATAACAAGGATCACGTCTAAGTTAATGGTGCAAACTATAAAGCTTGTGCAAAATACTTTGATTTGTAACTTGTATTTCTTATGTGAGATAAAAAATAATTTCACATAAGAACACGGAACAATACTGTATGGAACACCTCTAACAATTATTGTGGACAGCCTTTACAAATAATTTGTCTCCAAAATTTACTGCTACTTTCCCTTTGAATTCAAGTGAGAAGAAATATGATTCATCTATGAATCCTACAAAATTTATACATCATACACTATTCATATCTATCACATGTAATACGTCATGAACTGTTGCTCAATAGTTAATGCACTAAAAAGTTTTCAGAATTTTGAAAAAGGAAAACAAACTAAAGCTTCTTCACATTAATTAAACTTCTTATATTTGTCAGTCAACTTAAAATCAGGATAGCAAATGTCAAGGTGTATGAATGTCTGCACTAAGATATTGAACCCATACTGCAAGAAAAAGAATCCTAGCAAACCACAATCAAACATTCAAAAGCAATGCCCAAGGAATCACTATGACATATGATAAATTTTGAAACTTATTTTAGCCAGTAGAGCAGTTACAATATTGTGAGAACAACAAGATCTCATAAATGCAAATAGGGCAACCCAGAACATTCAGTGGACACTTTAAGTCAAAGAGGAGACAGAAATATAACACCAAGAATGGGAACCATCTATTGGGTACTATTACAGCAACATTAGAAACTCGGGATGGTACTCACTACCACAGAAAGAGTTGTCATCGAACAAGCAAGAAACATAGATTTTAACCAAAGGACTACTTCAAATCAAAGAATGATTAGGGGTAAAGAAACCATTTAAGTTGAATACCTTTTGGAGACGGAGAACAACAAATGGTACAAACGTCAATGAGAAATAGAGGGGGAAGGTTTTCCTGAATGTTGCCGAAAAAGCAGCGGCATTGTGAGCTAGGCAAGAGCTCGAATCAGGATGAATTATAGAGCATGGAATAATGGCGGGATATTCTGTTAATTTTACAGAGCCGGAACCCTTCTTGTTTGATAGGTAGGTTGACAGAGCAACAATATCCACAGGACCACCTCTACAGCACTCCCTCACAGCCTTATACACAGGCTCTGCAACTGGTCCCGTCTTTTGAATAAAATCTTGGTATGATTTAGGCAAGCTCTCGGGTCGCATAACAAAAGCATACATGACCTGAAATTGAATACCATAGATAGCATTACATAAATAAAAATACTAAAAATTTAGGCTGATATCTGTCCATCACATTATTGTATCTGAATAAACGAGATATGGAACTGGTAATGTAATGATTAGACATGTAGGAAAAGTTATCAATAGGCAACGCAGTGAATCGGATTCAAACAATTAAATGAGGATTTTGTACTGTATGATGTAACTTCTACAGTTCTCTTCATTCTTCTTCTCTTTCTATAGGAAAACAAGCAAGTACATCATAAAAGAGCAACATAGTTGTAGCCAAAAATTCTACAATGCTTGATATCAAGGCATCCAGATAACATGTTGTATGCCTACCCTTTTTTATTCAAAAGTACTAAATGATTCTTGGGCATTTTGCATAGTAGAAATAAAGATCAATCTATACACCTCAGGAAGAAGTAAAGAACCATCAGTATCGGCAGGAGTTTCGATTTAACAACCTTCCTTCCAATCTCACTCATAACCAGCTTATCAACTACATACAGATATAGCCAAACAAAATGGAAGTTTGAGTTACCTGAGCACATGCCAAGGAAAAGAGTAAAGAATCTCCATGCCCCCAATGACTTCCCCAAAGGTGAAACTTATTTTTGGACTTTGCCGAATTATATGCACACTGTGGACATCAATATTTCAAACCTTTAAGAAAACAATCAAATCAACATTCACATACACATGCGGACATGCTGATCAATTTTGAGTTAGCTTATACCTGACCAAGCCTAGCTAAAAGATATAAAGCAAGCGTACGCCTCCGACTTGAATCATCTAGTGCAAATATAGACAAGCCTGCAACCGAACCTGCTAAGATTCTGCTCCATCACGCCCTTCAATTAAGTTATGAACGTAGTTGAGGAATAAAGGAACAATAACATATAACTGGTCTTATGAAATTCCGTCTGAACATAGTTGGACCAATTTGAGGTGAAAGTGTAAACATACAACAAAATAGATCTAAGAGCAGATGTCTCAAACTTACGCATTTAATGGCGTTTCTTTCTTCCGAATTCTCCTTAAGAAACATCTAAGAGCATGATAAGATCCAGTAAAGCCCCCGAAAAGCAATCCAACCCGACAAGCTTCTTCCCTTACTATCAAGTCTTTCTCCGAAACAAGTTGCTGCACATGAAAAACAAATAATTGAAAATTCACCGGCTTAAAACATAATGACTCTTTACGGAATACTCTATAATTTATAATGGAAGTTGGTTTTTACTGGTCAATCTTGTCTTAGGTCCAAAAAAGAGATTAGGAAAATACAAGGGACATGAAGCCACTGAATTTTGAATGAATACCATCAAGAATCACCTGCACACGAAATTACATGCAATGTAACAAGAACTACAAATTAATATCGAGTCCCTGATCTGTATACTGCACCATTCTCAGTTCAAATATCTTTGATACAATTGATTCGACTCCACTACTGTAACAAACCCTTAATTCTAACGAAACTACGATAACGAATTCAATATTCACAATATTAAAGCGACTAATCGAGGAAATTGAGTTTACTTACCCTAATCAGGAATCGATCGTATATTCTAACTAAAAATCGGTTAAAGGGAAGGAAAAAAAGAAAAGATCAGATATACCTTGAGATCAAGAATCGACGAATAAGATTTCCGCCGCGCGAGCTTGAACGCGCGAAGCAGGATCCCGATCCCAACCCTAACCCCATAGGAGAGGAGAAAACTCTGGCACAGGTTCCCAATCGCGTGAGCCGCGCACGATCCGTCGCCGTGGTCGCACTCGGGGCGATCGCCGCCGCCGCCGCCGCCGCCGCCGGGGCCCCGGCGCGCGTGGTGGCGCTGCAGCTCCCCGATCGCCTCCCTCAGCCTCTCCTCCGCCTCCCGGAGGCGGCGCTCCGCCGCGTCGGAGGCCGCGCCGCTGCCGTTCTCATGCGGCTGCGGCGGCGGAGGATTGGGATCGGATGATGCGGCGGAGGAGTCGGAGAACGGCATCGCATGGCGGTGAAGCGAAGCTCTCCTCCGCATCGGCCGCCCAAATATGAAAATATGTTGGTTCGTTGAATTGTGGATTTACTTGATTATTTACTATAATCTAATATCTAAATAACGAGTTTTATATATATATATATATATATATATATATATATATATATATATAGTATGGAGAGAGAGATGGAAGCTTTTGTAACCGTTCTTGGTACAGGATAAGGGCCTGAGAGACCGATCTTCCCCAGCACAGATGGTAAAGGGGTTGGTAGTTGGTACCCGGGGTTTCGAGTTCGAATCTTAGTTGATTCACATTTCTAGCTAAGTTTATTAATTATTCTATTTGATAATTAATAATGTGGTGTAAGTGTGACACAGTAAACTTCCTCCTCGGCGTTGCGGGGTTCACTTTGTCGGAGCAACGACTAAGATACATTGGCCTTACATTCGAATCTTAGTGACTACTGCTACATGTTAATCATGCAAAGCATTTTTATTTTTTTTTGTGGTGATTATCCATGTTAATGGCGTAATATGGCTTGATTTAGTCAAATGTAAAAGGTGAAAAACGACGCTGTACTAGCTAGCGATTGTATTCTCGATAGTACATAGTGCGGGCTTGAGGTACAACCTCTAAAAACGACGCTGCTGCGCTCAAGTCAAATTGTCTCACTTAGCCAACTACATCTGTTTTTCTTAGTGACAAGCACCTTTCATAATTCAATAACACCGTTTTCAAACAACGTTGTTGGCATGTTCTCCATCGAGCAAAGGAGCATAAAGTAAAAAAATATAAGCATCTGGAAAATAAGTGGTCGCATGTCTCTAACTCGTCGGCACAGAGATATCACAACTGTTTGCCTGTCCAACCTCTCTTACTTACTTAAGTTGGCTGCTACGAGCGCCCTTCATTTAAACACTAGATTGACGAAAATCTGGATCTTCAAAAAAAATTTAAGCTTCCAGGTCTGATAGGAAATTAAAGAGAGATTTGACAATGAAGCAATAGTTAGCCGTCCACCACCGTTTCAAAGGTAATGGAAATTAAAGAGGGATTTGACAATGAAGCAATAATTAGCCGGCCACCACCATTTCAAAAGTAATAATGGAAATTTAACCGTGAAGCAATAGTTAGTCGTGCACCACCATTTTAAAAGAGTTGAATTGTTATGCAAGCACATTGACCAACATATTCTTTCTCTGTATAATTATAACAGTCCGATCCGCTGCAATAATAAATCAATGAGCTCAAACTATCGGTCCAAAATATTTAAGATCAGTTATTACTATTATGGTCAATAGTCTCTTATATTCTCAATCATAATTTCTAATCTATTTGATGTGAGACTATTTGGGGCGTCAGTAATTCTGTTCAAAGCCTCGTTGGATTTAGCTAGTAACTATTAGAGTCCGTTTGGTCCTGCGTAAAATTGTAAAAAATAATTTTCGATGGAAAAAATTTATCGGAGGAAAAAGAATTTTACACTCGTTGGTGTTTGATTTGTTTAGGGTTTAGAAGAAATTTTTTTTTAACGATATTTGTTTGGTTTGAAGAAAAAAAAAACTTGGATGAAAAACTATTTTATATTTCTTATTATTTATATTATTTATATTATTTATATATAACAATTACTACACTATATAATATACATTATTATAATTTATATTTATAAATTAAGTGTATTTAAAATTATATTATATAATAAGCATGTAATAAAATATATACTAATTATATATTTAAGGGTATATAATAAATAATTATATATTATAAATACAATAATATATAATAATATTTTTATATAAAAATAGTATATAATATATATTATTTTTATATAGAAATATTAATAGTACCAAATAATTAGGGGTGGAACTGGGCCGGGCTTGGGTCGGGTAATACTATGCCCAAGCCCGGCCCAAAAGAAAATGTTAGACTTTGGGTCGAGCTTTTATCCAATTTTTAAAAAAACTAAGGCCTGGCCCAAGCCCAAGCCCAATGCCTAATACCCATCGGACTTTGTGAAGGCCCATTTTATGCATTTATAATATAATACATAAATACTTTTATTATATAAAATTAAAATAAATATCTATTTTTATTGAGGTTTGATCACATCAAAGAAATTAGTATCTAATATGAAACTCAAAATATTTTGCTAATATATAATATATCCTCATATATATATATATATATATATATATATATATATATATATATATATATATATATATATATATATATAGAACTATATATAAATATATGTCATTAATTAGTATCTACTTCTACAACAAACCAAACACACATTTACTCTCACATGACACCTCCTTCCCCACCCCATCCCAGTTTTCTGAGGTCCAAAATCTCCACAGCTTCTCTCTGTGAGAATTTCTCCTCCTCTTCCTCTTCTCTTTGTTCTCTCTCTCTCTCTCTCTCTCTCTCTCTCTCATTCCACTACACATCCATGGCCTCGTTCTCCTCTCCTCTCCCCATTCCCGCCCCCATCTCCACCTTATCCCCTCCCCCCCGCAAAACCCATCTCGCCATTTTCCCCCGGAGGAGCTCCTTCGTGTTCCTCGCGAGATCCGCGGACAATGGCGCGGGTAGCGTGGGCTCTGTGGTCGCCGTAGAGGAGAGGGCGGAGACGACGAAGGGGGAAGAAGCTTCTGAGAAGGGAGCGGAGAGGAAGGAGGAGTCGAATGGCTCTGCGGTGAAAGCACCGCAGATGGAAGCGTTTACGGATCCGCGATGGGTCGGAGGGACTTGGGATTTGAAGCAGTTTCAAAAGGACGGGAAAACTCATTGGGATGCGGTCATAGATGCTGGTGAGTGGACTTTTTTTCTTTTTCCCCTCTCTCCTAATTTTGTTGAATAATGTTGTTACTAGAATCTGCATAGTTATATAATTGTTTATGATTTGTGTGTTTGTGTTGCTAAGATATGGTTAGAATACATTAAGAACTTTTCGGATCTTCATTTACAGAGAATTAAAGCAAAAAAAGCACAAATGAAATGGTGCTGATGATGCGGAAGTATATTCTAAAGTTTTTAACTTGCAATTTTCGATTTCGGTTGCATGAATATATTTTCGGCATGTAGAATTGGTTTACACTGTGATATGTCTATCTTTATGAACTGTGATATCACCTCCTTGGAAGGAATTACGGATTTAAAACCTTCGCCGAATAACTTGTTCTGACATCCAAACAAACAGACCCTTAAAGCTATAGAAATGAGAGTGAGATACTGATAGATTACGATGAAGCATACTCGGTTGTACAAATGAAGACCTCTCTACCTGGAGTTAATATGCTTTACTTGAACTAACTGTGACTTATGATTGACGAAAACTTAGAGTGAACACAAAAGAAAAAGTTCTATCCGAGGACATCTCAGAGCGTGGCTAGCTGCTTAATTGCCATGCAACCTCAAAGAGTGCGAACATGCGGGGGTATGTGAGTTTTTTTTTATGGAATCCGAAAGAAAAATGGATCAGAAGGGGTGGAAGTACGAGTAGGAATGAACAATCTTATTGATGTATTGGCTTTGTAAGTCGAATAGGAATGGGAGTGGATGTTCCATCCTTCCACTTCGGAATGAGATCTCACTCTCATCGCCGCCTTGGCCGGCATCAAAAATGAGGGGATCGGATTACTCCTGTGAAGGCGACTCGGAATGCAGTTCCTCCCACCAAAGAGTCAGCAGTGGTGTCAATCAAGCATAATAATAATGACTATTAAACCCGAAAGCTTTGTTTAAAGAGACGGAATTGTCATCCGCTAACATCATTACCTGTTGCATTCAGAGGTGAGGAGGAGAAAATGGCTCGAAGATAATCCGGAAGCTTCAAGCAACGACGAGCCTATAATATTCGACACATCAGTAATCCCCTGGTGGTCATGGGTCAAAAGATTCCACCTGCCCGAAGCCGAACTGCTAAATGGTTGGTTTCGGCATTTCTTCTTCCTAAGACTCGAGATTGTTTTCTCTTGATAGTTGATAGTTAAATTAACTTCCGTAAATGTTCAAATTCTAGGTCGCGCAGCTATGATCGGGTTCTTCATGGCGTACTTCGTCGATAGCTTGACGGGTGTAGGTCTCGTCGATCAAACGGGGAACTTCTTCTGCAAAACCCTACTATTCGTAGCGGTTGCCGGTGTTCTTCTTGTAAGGAAAAACGAAGATGTCGAAAAATTGAAGAAGCTGTTTGAGGAAACAACTTTCTATGACAAGCAGTGGCAAGCAACTTGGCAGGATGATAAGATTCAAAGTGATTCCAATAAATGATGTATATTTTACTGTGAATTGTTCTTTTCATATTGTAGCTTTGTATATTTCTCTTGTCACTCTTTCCGGGCTTTTTCTCTATAGGTAAGTAGCAATTGGAGCAAAAGTTTCTATCCTTTCTCTTCATAAACTAAATGCATTATTCTCAGTGTTCAACTGTTCATCTGATGTTGTATTTTGTAATTTACCAAGAAATTCATATTTTATTTTATGAAAACTTGTATAATGCGTGTTATGTAAGATACCTGCGAGGGCCAAAAAGAAACTTGATTTAATTCAGAGACTAGTATAAAACATATTTATCTCAATTGGGAGAATGGTACAGAATCTATAATAGAGGATTTGTACATACAAAATATGCAAAAATTTCTAAAAATTATGTGATCGATTATATAGAAAACGATTAGGATTATGACATTAGTGAGTTAAGGAAAATTTGTTATTTTGGGCGGAACAATACCAGATTAATTAAATTATTTTTTTTCTAATAAAGATAAATATTAGAAAAAGTATAAATCCCATAAGGATTAGGAATAACAATATAAATATTAATTTCAGATCCGTTTTATTGTGTGGAGTTGTATTGTTTCCTTAATATTCTTTTCTTCTCCAAACCATCTCTCCCACCATGTTTTCTCGACCCACGCCTCATCATCCTCCCTATGCATATGTAACGCTCTTTACTCTCTTTTTTTCCCCCTTTTTTTTCACTACATTTCATGCATATTATTGTATATGTTTTTCATATCGGTGAATCTTATATTTTTATTTTTTTATTTTTGGGCGACTAACCTACAGAGTTTCTTAATTATAAAATTAAACATTCAAAATTTTTATAAACACTGTTTTTTTTTTTTTTTTTTTGAGAAAAAGGTAGCACGCTACCCGCTTCATTCATTGGATTGATGAATTAGGCTACAGGGATGAGGCAGTCTGGGCCTCGAGGAAAACACATGGACGTTAAAATAAAATAAAATAAAATAAAAAAAAAAACACTGTTACTACGAGTATTATTATGCCTTTCTCCGACTCATCCGCCGCCGTTCTCAGAATGTTCGTTCAATTGTGGATTTATTTAATTATTTATTATTTATTATTTACGATATCTAACTATTCATCTGATGTTGTATTTTGTAATTTACCAGAAATTTATATTTTATTTTAAGAAAATTTGTATAATGGGTGTTATAAGATACCTGCAAGGACCAAAAAGAAACTTGATTTAATTCAGATACTATTATGAAACACTTATTTATCTCAATTGAAAAAGTGGTACAGAATCTATAATGGAAGATTCCTTTATGCAAAATATGCTAAAATTTCTAAAAATTATGTGATCAATTATATAGAAAACGATTAGGATCATGACATTAGCGAGTTAAAAAGGAATTTGTTATTTTGGGTGAGAAAATATCAGATAATTAAATTATTTTTCTTTTTTCTAATAAAGATAAATATTAGAAAAATTATAAATTCGATAAGGATTAGGAATAACAATATATATCGAGAAATTAAGATATCGAAAATTTTCACTAATTAATTGTACATATAAAAAGGATCAAAGAGTTATATTGTGGAGTTATATTGTGGAGTTATATTATATAGTTTCCTTAATATTCTTTTCTTCTCTAAACCATCTCTCGCACCATGTTTTCTCGACCCACGCCTCATCATCCTCCCTACGCATACGTAACGCTTTTTACTCCTCTTTATTTTTTTCACCACTTTTTCATGCATATTATTATATTTTTCACATTGGTAAATCTTATATTTTTCTTTTTCTTTTTCTTTTTTTTTTGATGGATTATGTTGTATGATTAGATGATACGCTGTGCGATAGAAGAACTCGGCGAGGGGAGTGGTTCTACGGTGCAGTCGATTTCTGATTACATCAAAGCCAAGTTCGATGGGCTTCCACTGGCGCACGACAGGTTGATTCTTTTCTACCTTAACCAACTCATTGAGAGCGGAGAGTTCGCCGTCGGCGGCGCACCGGATCGATACGTCGTCGTCTTAAACTCTCCGTCGTCCTCCGCGCCTTCTGCGAGATACTCCTCGCCGGAATCCGTAAGTGCAAAGCTAAGTCCGAACTTGATGCTTACATGTTCGCTGCTGTATGCATTATTCATTATTTTTTTTACGGCAGGTGATAAAATGCGCGATACAATCGCTCAACGAGGAAGGAGGTTCGACGCAGGAATCGATATGCAGTTACGTTCGCGCCAACTTTGGTGAGCTTCCGTGGGCCCCTAGAAAGTTCCTCTTTTTCTTCGTTAACAGGCTGGTTGAGAGAGGAGAGCTCGTCGTAGGCGCTGGGCCGGGCCGCTACGTCCTCGTCCCTCCGTCTTCAGGCCCAAAAAGCCCTGTGGCCCAAGAAGGGCCCAGTAAGGCGGAGGAAGAAGGCCCATCGGAGCCTCGCTCGGAACTCAAAGATAAAGTAGAAAGCAGCGACGGCGGTGGCGGCGGCGGCGGTGGTGATTCTGTGTCGAAGCCTAAGCGCGGCCGCGGACGGCCGCCAAAGAAGAGGACAAATGCGAGTGAGAGTTCTCGACCTGACACAGCCCAAGAGGCCCAAGATGCGCCGAGGCCGACACAGCCCGTCGGGCCGCCGCCTCAGCCGAATCTTGGCCCAAATGAATATATACTCGCATTGCCTGCTGCTGCTACTGCTGCTGCTACTGCTGCTGCTGTAAGACTAGAAGTAAAATCCACAAGTAGTGTTGAACCAGCTACTACTGAAGCAGTTACTAATAGTTTCGCGGTCTCGACGCGCAAGTGAGATAACTTAAAAGAAACCCACACACAAAAGCCCATCAGAATCCTTTATTTATGTTTCTTTTTTAATTTTTGACGCTTTGGAAAGATATTTGGTAATTTTTCTTTTCTTGTACTTTTTGTGTTCTGTAGTCTTGCCTCAGCAAGTCATCACATATGCTCAAGATGCCAAGAGAAAATTGCCAAACAAATACTGCAATTGGAATTAGTCAACACATTCACCTCACTTTCGTCTTTTACGCTTCATGAAACATCAGAATTTTATAAATTACTAAGTTGAATTGTGAATCCATTAACATTTCCAATTGCCACAAGAGATAGAAACAGAAGCAGAGAACACCTACTCGGTTTGACCAACAAACTGATTTATTATTTCCATGCTTCTTCTCCACATGAATATCTGTGAAGTTTTAGGTTCAATTCTTGTATAATTTTTTTTCTTCTCGGAAACAAACAAGAATGCAAGAATAAACATTTGCACTCTGACAAAATTAGATCCTCCTCATGCTTCCCAACCCCTCAAGAGAGTGGCGCGAGCAACGCGGCTCAGTCCTAATGTGAACGCGCCCATCCTGAGGTTGCAGTTTTGGGACCTGCACATCTCCTTGATGTTCTTGAAAGCACTATTCATGTACTTTTTGAGCTCCATGTTCACCTTATCTTCATCCCACATGAACCCTTGAATGTTCTGCAAATAAATATGGGGAAGAAACAATGCATAAGAAGAACGAAAGATTAGATAAAAAATCTGAAGGGGAACATTTGATTTCTATTGATACCTGAACCCACTCAAAGTAGCTCACAACCACTCCCCCAGAATTTGCATATATGTCGGGAAGTATGATCACTCCCTTCTTAGACAGAATCTGCAGAGGCAACAAGCTAAAAACCGGGGGGAAAAGAAAGGAAAATAATAACATTAATCTTAAGTGGTTTCCTAAGGTATCCCTACCTCGTCAGCTTCTGGATCAGTAGGATGATTAGCCGCTTCGATGATGTATTTGGCCTTCACATCGCCAGCATTTGCCCTGTAAATATTAAGATCATCAGCAAATTTGTAATCTACAGAAGTAGCGCTGAATACTAATGTATTGAATGATTGCTGCAAATCAGGTAGTTGAACATAAAAAAGGAAATGGTTGGTAAGATGTTGATTCAAGAAACATCAGATCATTATATATGAAAGTGTGCATGTGTATGTGATCAGTGGGGCATCTAAATAAAAGCGATCAACGAGTTGAAAATAAAATTAATCAAATAAGATGTTCGCATTTATTTCGGTAGGAAAATCAGTGAATGATCTAGATTCCACTTGCCATTATTACTCTCGATACAACATAGGTAAGTATGCTGGAACCATAGAGAGAAGTTGACAAGCATAAATACAGGATCATGAAGAATTTGTTGGAGTAAGTTGAGAAATGAGTGAAATATTCAAGTTAGTACCTGTTTAGGACACCACCCAAGGCACAAGGAAGTAAAACATCACATTCATGCACAAGTAGCTCTTTTGTTTCCATGGTATCAGCACCTTCGAAATCTTTCAAGGCACTGCCTTCATTTTTGTGCTTAATTAAAGCAGGAATATCTATCCCGTCCTTATTTTTAATCGCGCCGGTTACGTCGCTGACTGCAATGATCTTACCACCTCTCTCGTGAAGAATTTGTGCAGCCCATGCACCAACATTACCGAAACCCTGAAAATTTTAATAGAGCGAATTCGGCCAAAATTCAAAATGATTTATATCAGAGAACGTGCGAGTAAATGTTGCAATTTTCTACTTGAGGGTCAAGCCAGTGTTGCAATGAGTCAAGAAATGAATGCTTTTAAAGAGTATAAATCAGATTGTTGGCTTCTTAGATAGAAAGAAGCTGCTGATAAGTTTATATGGCCTTTATTCTCGACCAATTATGTTACTTGTTGATAGTCTGTAAGTATTAAAATTTATTTTATCATTCAAAGCACTAATACAAACAAATTGCATCATTTTCACCTGGATTATGAAGGTTGACCCTGATATAGACTTGCCGTGTTCAGCCAATAGAGACTCCGTCGCAAATACAACACCTCGTCCAGTGGCGGCATCTCTACCTAATGATCCACCAAGATCCTACAGTAGCCAAAAATGAAGGAAATTCAAATTTACTAAGATACTAAAATTTAAATAAGTGGCAGAAATAACAAGTCGTGAATCCTAAATACTCACGATGGGTTTTCCCGTGACAATAGCTGGTGAGTGGCCGTGAAACTTTGAGTATTCATCTAATATCCATGCCATAGTCTGTTTAATAACACAGAAAATAATTAAAAGAAAGGGGGGGGAAGAAATCAAGGCATGGTCCAAAGTTACGAATAAGACAAATCTAATATATACTTGTGCGTTAGTTCCCAAGTCGGGGGCCGGAACATCTGTGTGAGTTCCAATAAGGTCGTGAATTTTCTGGGTGAAGACGCGTGTCAGGCGTTCCAACTCACTGTTACTCAATTCTCCAGGTGAGCATCCAATCCCGCCCTTCGCGCCACCATACGGTATATTCGCGACAGCTGTTTTCCAGGTCATCAGTTGAGCCAGAGCATTTACTTCATCATTGTCCACCTTCCAAAAAGTAGCTTTAATATATTTTTTCTAGAGCATACAATTCTATGATACTATTTCCAGCAATCACGTCTAGAATATAAAGTTAAAAACGATGGATATATCTCCAAACAAAAAGAATGGAAAGGAAAACAATACTATGAGCCTAGATCTATATCCAAGCAGCCACAATTAAGGT
Source organism: Puya raimondii (assembly GCA_016920855.1). NCBI lineage: Eukaryota > Viridiplantae > Streptophyta > Magnoliopsida > Poales > Bromeliaceae > Puya > Puya raimondii. The sequence goes on along the minus strand of JABWPP010000050.1, from coordinate 104,575,936 downwards.
ACAAGTTCCATCACTCGCATGCAGAAACTTTGAAACATAAGTTTGATAAGCACAATATTGCAGAGAAATACGGGAAGTAAGAACACTATTGGGCCTGCATAAGCAGTGCTTATAGCTTTATTTCTTATTCATATTATACTTCATATAGTATATTGGAAAAAACCTTCATAAAGACATAAACTAAAGCAATTCTACATGCCAAACTTTTGTTACTCTAGAAGTAAATAGCCTCAAATCCAACATGCAGCACTTTTTTCTGATAATTTATCCTCGACAATAAATATCCATGATGTTGAAAAAGAAACAAGTATAAATTGGTCTTACCCTTTATCAATGTTGTCCACAAATCTCTGATAACATACTAAAAATTTATACATATACACAAACCTCTGATTATAAAATCGCATATCGCCATATAAAAGGAACTTAAACATATACACAAAACAACAGAGAAATAAAATAAAATAAAATAAAAGTATCAGAACATGCCAAGTAAGATTATTATTATTTTTTTTTAAACCTCTGAGTATACATATTTAGTATACAAATCATTAAGTCTACGTAGTAGTAATATGTCAAAAAATCCACACAAATAGTCAAAAAAGGGGGACATTTCAACGATATTGAACACTCAAACATTAATCCAATCACACTGACCCAATTAAAAAGGGACAATTTAAATAAATAGAACACAGAAAAAAGAAAAGCTCACTTCGGGGTGATATCGAATCCCTCCTTTCATGGGCCCACGGGCATTGTCATGTTGAACCCTAAAACCCACATAAGAAGCCAAAGTACCATCATCCTTGGGTATAGTACATTCCACCTACAAAACCCACAAAAATTAAGACCCAATTCTCAAATAATCGAAACAAAAGGCAAAAATTGTATTTTAAAAAAAAGGACCAAAATGAGATCGATCGATACCTTAATCTCACGAAAGGGGATCAAGAGGCTCTTCTCGAGCTTCGAATCGAGGCCGAGGAGCCGCGACGCTTGCCTAAAATTGCGGCTTGTGGCTGCTAAAGCGTTCATCGCGACCAATTGTGATCAAACCAAAGGCTCGATCTTTCGAAGCGAAACAAAAAGGAGATCGAAGAAAAAGAGATCGAGCGATAAGGGATCGAGGGGAGAGGGAGAATTGGGTGAAGGGAGGATTGGGCGATTGGGTATTAATAGCGAGGAGAGGGGGGATTGGATAAGATCGAGCACGAACACATTCTTTTTTGGGGCTCGCGAGGGTTTGGAGAGAGGGGAAGGGGAAGGAGATGAGAATGGAGGAGGAGACTTAAATTGGAAAGAGAGAGAAAGCGAGAAGCGGAAAAAAAGAGACGTTCAAAGTACTCAAAAGAGTTAATTTTTTCTTTTTTTGCTATTAATTAATATTTTTCTTTCCAAGGGCTGTGGAAGCAGAAATTATTCTATGGACCCGGTCTACCATAGATCGTGCGTGTCTGGTTCGAAATAGAAATATGGATTGATATCCAAAAATGCTGGTTAGATGATTGCTGATGTGTCATGTACAAATTAACTTATCTGCTGTATATTAGTGATTATACGTGGTATATCCATACAGAGTATTTGGACTTATTTGATTATTCATATAAGGTAAGACATTTCAAGAGCTAGGCTGCTATACTATTGATAGCACGGCGACCTCCGTGCTACCAAGTTGTTTTCAATGGTGCGGCTTCCAAATCGACAATCGGCTTCGTTAGACTTGATCTACATTATTAAAAGTATTTAAAAACTAAATTTTATAATTTTTCGATATTATTTGGTTAGTATCAAAAAATCTCAAAAGTGACAATTTTAATGATCGATGTGATGCGTTTGTAAATTTATTGGTGTAAAATAATTTAAATCTGATGAAATTTTTACAGAAAACTCTTTTTATTATTTAGAGTAAGATCAGTATCTCTGGTCTTAAATTCAAGTCTTTTATTATTATTTTTTATGAGATTTTTATTTTCAGCCGTTCATTTTTAGACTACTCGTTTGATAGGTAAATGATGTCGAAAAATTATAAAATTTAGTTTCCAAATACTTTTAATAGTATAGATCAAGTTTAACGGAGCCGATCGTCGATTTGGAAGCTGCACCATTGAAAATAACTTGGTAGCACGGAGGCTTCCGTACTACCGATAGTATAGCAGCCGGACTCTATATTTCAATCTCATGATTCTTCGTAAAATGATCATTATCTTTCTAATAATTGTATTTAATTGAACATTTATCTTTAGAGTGATAAGATATTTACGGTCGAAAAATATGAACCAGGTCCAAGAAGTAATTTCTCATGTTACCAATAAATTTTAAAATTTTCTTTAGAAAAGACAAAAGTATTTAATTAATAGAGAAATTTTGAATCTTCTTTCCTGTGCATCAAATAAGGTTGTAACTGGTTCGGGCCATATCTTGGGAAGCTTCTTTCGGTGTCACCGTGATATATCACGCTCGTCACGCGGGTCCCAGGTGGTGGGCCCCTTCTCTCTCTTCCCAAACTCGTGTTTAACCTCGCTCACACCTTCCACGCGGGGAGTATGTAACGGTGGCTCATCCTCTACAATGGAGGTAGTACGAATTTTCTACAACCTACGTATGCGGTTGCTTAAAATGTACACTAGATAAAAATATAGAGTTCACTTTATTGACTTTTACTGTAAAATAAATTTTTTTTTTTTATTTACTTCGTTTGGATTGACGAATAGGTGTGTATTTTTTAATTATAAGAGGGGGGCAAAAAAAATTAATTATTGACAGATAGATACTAAAATACAATTTTAAATTCATGCAATGAAAAGAAAGGATTGTGCACCCAACAAAATAAAATAATAATGATCCATAATTGGATTGTAGGAATTTTGGGCAAGTAGGGACGAGGGATACACTCCTAGAATGGCTCATGATTTTTACCATTTTTGAGAGCTATGGTAAGATTTAGTAGATTTTGCTTACACATAAGCAGGTTTCACATGTAGCAAATCTAAAATTTATGCGCTGAAATGGCTCAGATTTTTTCTTTTTTTTTTGAGAAAGATAGCACGTTACCCGCTTCGTTTATTTTTTTTAGAAATAAACTTAGCTAGAAATGTGAATCAATTAGGATTCGAACTCGGAACCTCGGGTACCAACCACCAAGCCCGTTGCCACTTGCGTTAGAAACGGTTGGTTGAAATGGTTCAGATTAGAATCATATTCTAGTGTAACTGTAAAGTAAAGCATTTTTTTTGACATAGTGCTATTTGAATATTTGAAAAGTGTTACCAAAATATTATACGGTCTTTTGTCGTAACAAAGCATGACAAATAGAATATTCAGATTTAGTCATGTTATCATTGAAGAAATACCTATATTTATCCGAGTGAACTTTTGGAGGCGAACTAATTCATGTACGCCCTGTTGTAATATTACTTGACTACGGTAACAAATTAGTAGCATAGCATCATCAAAATTCTAGATAAGAAAAACTATATTAGAAAATGATTTTAGGGTAAAAATTAGTTTTTACTTCAATAAAGAATTTGGTAAAATCTAATTTTAATTTTTAGAATTAAATTTGTAGTTCTAAAAGCCCCAATATCAAAAGTAACTAAAATATGCTTTCTGAAAATTAATTTCATAAAATTTAATTTTTGTGAAATCAGGAGCTAAATTTAAATTATAAAAAGTCTCACTACGGAAAGATTATTTAAATAGGATTAATTGCATATAGGTCCCCGCAAACATAATGAATTACCGATATATTCCTGCAAAGCTCAACTTTCATAAGTTATTTATGTAAAAGTCCTAATATTTACAGATATGTCCTTCTGGTTAAGATCCGTTAGAGAACCGTTTATTTTTTAACAGTAGGCTCGTGAAATGATTTTTTTTTTCTTACAAACATATCCTTCCAAAAGCTGGATACGAAGAAGAAGTAGAAGAAGGAGGCGGCGGAGGCGGAGGCGATCGCCTATCAAGGACGCCGTCGACGCCGCCGACGATGCCGCCCGCGCGGCCGATGCCGTCGAAGGCGCCCATGACGATGGCCCACGCGGGCACGACGACGACGAGGAAGAGGAAGGGAAAGAAGAAGAGGAAGGGGAAGGGGAAGGGAAAGGGGAAGAGGAAGAGGAAGAAGGGTAAAATTGTTAATTCTGATCATGGTTAAGTGTTTTAACTGTGGTTAACCAAATTTCTCTAACGGATCCTAACGGCAGGGACATATCTGATAACATTAGGACTTTTGCAGGGATAACTTATGAAAATTGAACTTTACAGAAATATATCTGTAATTCATCATGTTTGCAGGGACCTGTATGCAATTAACCCATTTAATTAATTCAGCGCTGACGTGGAGAGGACGCAGATGCTAACCCGCTGGCGGCGGTGGGTGGAGGCTGAGCTGGACCGGCTAAGCGATGCCGATACTCCGCGTCTCTGCTGACGTCATCTACAAGCTGGACCGGATAAGCGATGTCGACACTCCGCGTCTCTGCTGACGTCATCTACACCTCAATCCCACCGCTTTTGAGCGCCTTAATTATTTTACACTTCGCGTGTCGATTAGTCTGATTGTTGGTACCCAAATTAGTATATTCACAATCTAATACTTTCTATTTTTAATTTAATTCATTTTTAAAATAAATAAATAAAACAGATTGGCGCTATTTTTTTTTTCTTAAAAAAATTTATTTTTCATTCCAAAAATCAACAGAAATAGCAGTCTAATTTACTTGTCATCAAGAGTACATAAAACCTTTCTCTTTTTTCTTTTTTTTTAATGATTTATGTTTTAATTTTTGGGTTAGAACCTGTTGTTAGAAAGAGTAACAAAATACCGGTTTTTTGTAAATTATAATAATGATAAGTATTGATCCAATTTGACAACTTTGCTCCACACTAGTTCTCTAATCGCAAGTTTTTTATCATCACTATTCAGATTACTTAGCTTACTTTTTAAAAATAAAAATAAATAGTAGATCATAACGTGTACGAAAAAAAGTAGGCGCGCATGTCCTACAGTGTTGTAAACTATAACTATGCGCCATTCACATTTGGACTTTCCAAAGTTTCTCCTTTCATTAAAAAAAAAAAAAAAACATGCTTTCTTTAACAAAGATCCCTGACATCTTAATAAAGAGAAAGTACATTATCCAAGAGAAAAGAAATGCTATGAGTTAAGGAGTACGTAATCCCGTGTAATCAACTAGATATATTAATAAAAAGGAGAAGGATAAAAGAGCATTACAATAGTATAATCCATCTATCCAAAGTAGGTACTCAAAGCTACTAGTTAATCCGCTAATCTCTATCCGCATCACCAAGAATAATTTATTCAGAGGGATAAAGATAAAAAGGATGTTTAATATAAATAAGAAGCAATAAATAATCCTCATCTTTAAGGACTTCGATTGATAATCACCTCGTAGTAGGTCACACCCACTACTGTAATGTCGTGATCATCCACACGAGTTATCAGTATCACCCTATTACTTGTAATTACTCTAAATCTAAGGTAAAAGTTCCTAGGCAATTATGGTAATAATTATCAAAATAAGTTGGCCCTGCAACATTAGTAATTAATTGAGCACAAGAAGCAGGAGACATGCTGGTCTTCTGAGTCCACACTAAAAACTTTAGAACCAATCAGCTTAATTGTTATGAAAGAATCCACAAAACTGAACCAACTCCCTCCGCTGCAGTTCACGAAACACATTATTACTATCTTATGTCTGCTACAGGAACCATCTCCATGTCTCACATCGCCTGATACTTGTGAGTCTGAGATTGACGAAAACATCAGAATTTAAAGGGGGAGAAAATATAAGACCCTAAATAATTCTATATATAAAATATAATAGAACTAAACTCTTAACCCGGCTTAAGCATTTTGAGCGGTGGCTAGATCCAAGAGGTTAAAAGAGTTAAGCGTGCAAAAACAAAAGTAGTCCTAAGATGGATGACTCCCTGAAAAATTAGGGCGTCACAGTATCTCCTCACTGATACCAATAACATACCAGCTCCTGGCACTATGCTAAAATTTAATGTGTAAAGGGGTAAGTGCATTATGTTCTTTTACTTTTTCCTTCTTTTTTTTTAACAAGGGAGATAGAGACACTTCTGAAATAGTAAGTAAATACACTAGGTTCTCATATTATCATCCCTTAGTTAGGGACCATATTTATTTTTATCAAAAACTATAGGTGTGACTTGTATAACACTTACACGGTTATCTTGTACGCGAGATTAATCAATCTCGATTCCCAAACTCTGTTAAAACGAACAGTTAATAGTTCCTCTATCTCTTTGCAGCTATAAGCCTACAATTTTTCTTTTTCTTTTTTTCCCCCATCCTTTCGTTGCATGCAAAAACCATTTTTTGAGTACCAAATTTTCTTTATAGTAGCACCATAAGTTCTCGGACTTCAATCGATAACCTTCAACGTACTACTCGCAAGGACGGCAAGAGGGACCCTAACAACATGCTCCTCCTTATCCCCACTGAGCACCAGCTCTCCGAAAGAGAAAGTGTTCGTTACCTCCCGCGCCTTGAGCACGATCCTCAACGCCCTCGTCCTGTTCGGCGCTATCTCGAACACCCTCGGCACCACGCTTACCTTAACCCCCTCAGGCTCCTGCACGGCCGCTTTGTACGTCTCCCTCTCCTCGCTGACGCTCCTCACCCTCCTCAGCACGACCCTCGACCCCATCAGGTTGGCTACGGTCACGCTCGGCGCGTTCAGGTCAGAGCACCAATCTATACGGTTGGTTGGGCAGCTGAAGCCCACAGCCCGCCTGACCGAGTCATCGTCAACACCCGGTACAGCGCACAAGAACTGCATGTACTGGTCGAAGTCGGCGTCAAACACGAGGCCTGGGTCAACGGCACGGGCTGCATTGATGGCCCCAGCACCGTAGTCGAACGGAGTGGCGGCACTGAGTTGGCCGTTGGCCAGGGCTGAGAGACGGGCACCGCTGCGGTCGGTGGTGTCGGCCGTCGTCATCATGGCAGAGGCAATGGCGGCGGGGCTCCAGTCGGGGTGCTTCTGCTTGATCAGAGCAGCGACGCCGGAGATGTGGGGAGCCGCCATGCTCGTCCCAGATAGCATGGCGAAGTTCTCACCTAGTTACACAAATCAAACACATGTTAGTTCAACAGTCAGCGTTTTCCTTAGTAGTGATCCTTTCCAACTGAATATTTGTTGGAATTCTCCCCTTCATTTTATTTTGCAAATTACAAAAATGATAATGCGTCAATCAATTTCTTGTTCATTTCAAAAAAGAAAAAAATAAATAAATATCTTGTTGTGAGAATGTGCCCACAAAAATTAGCAAAAGAGTTTTATGCCATCATATATAGGCTCGAAATTGAATCCCTCTCTTCAAATTTGAACCACCATTTGAGATGAACATAACTATACAAAGTCGAGTAAAATCCAACAATAGAAACTTCCTACATATTGTACCTTCACAAAATTAAAATATCCCGCAAGTTAAATGATTTCCATTTCTTACCTGTAAATTCTTCAACAATCTGGCTCTTGGGGCTCCAGGCGGCCCATATGGTTGAGCCCGGCGCCAAAATGTTGGGCTTGAGTACATCAGCCGTTTCGTAGAGGTTATTATTTATGCCGGGCCCTCTTGAAGAGTAGGAGGCAACAATAGGCCCTTGGCGAGTGTAGAAGGCGCGCCGTCCATCACAAATTCGGCCTGATGCTCCAAAGCTAATGACAGCACCGCTTCTGCCCCGCACTGTGTGGGCGTTGTAGTAATCCTGCAGAGCCTGCAACTAAAATGTGGTGAACAAAGGGGATATGTTTGCCTGTTGACCCTAAGATTTGAGCAATTCCACCTTTTCAGTCTTCCTCTTGGAATTGTTTCTTTCCTCTAAGAAGTATTAGTTCAAGTATTATGAAAACTCACAAATTTTTTCTGCACCGAAAGGATAAAGTAAGATTTTAGCTCTCCAATTTAAAGCTTCAGCTACTGCTTCATGAATTGGAAGTTGTTGGGGATCACTCCTGCTTTGAAGTGCTTTTAAATATTACAGCTCCAGCCAAGTCATGTAGGCTTATTAGCAAGAATTTAAGTGCCGTGGCACGGGATCATGCCGCAAACTTGCCGGCACGGTACGGCACAGTGCGTGCCGGGCCATGCCGATGCGTGCCGGTCACAAAAAATATGTGTGCCGACACGTAATGGCATAAAATATTTATTTTCTTTAGCAACAAAATATGCCAATTATTTATTATGTATTTTTATCAAATCTTTTAAACTTTATTGAGAAAATTACTTACTAATTTAAAGAATAGAGGGTTTTGAATTGTGCCATCGGCACGGGAGCTGTATCGTACCGGTATCTTGCTGGCACGATACGGCACGATGGATACGGCCCGTGTCGATGGGCACTTAAATCCTTGCTTATTAGTACCCGACTGGAGCTTTTGTAGATGTGCTATTGAGTAAAACTGTTCGAAAAAGTACCGACAGCTTTTACCATGGACATTCTCCCTACGTTCATGTTGAAACAAACACACACAAAATTTCAAAATGGAGCTTTTGCTTCTAGAGAGCAACTAATAAAATTAGGAATAGATCTATGGAAAGTCAAAGGCTACAGATACTATTTCCCCATTTGACTGTGAGTTGAGCTAGAATACAATTGATAGCAGCAAAACACTTGCTACTATCAACTTTCTAGCCCCTGGATCCATAACAGTACCACCACCAAAGCCTAAACCCTAGGCATTCAACGGTTAAAAAGTTGATAGTAGCAAACACGGGCTACTATCAATAGTATTCTAGCCCCACTATTTAACTGCATATTATACGCAGAACACCGATGGTGCAACAATAAGAGCACGCCGTCCTCATATTTCATATTATCTCTTTGACATAAGTCATTGAAAGTATCAAGATCAACAGAACAACTTTTACACTTACATTGATCAATTTGTGTTCCATAAACCTAAGCTTGTACTGAAGTTAAAATTGTAAAATTAAATTCGTCAAAAAACAAAAAGGAGAAACACCATTATTTGATAGTTTTACCTGTGCTTCCTGTGGGTTCTGAAGTACGATTGCAGGGAATGATAAACTCAGTGGAGTCTGAATCCCATATTCAGAATCAATATCATGGTCCGGCGTTATTATGACTCCAGACGCGCCCATCCTCTGCATAGCATCGATAGTGTCGCGGATGCCGGTGGAGGCATAGTCGAAACTAGCTATATAAGCACAAATGATCAACTTCCCTCTAACAAGAGCAGGAATCAAAGGGTCCCACTGATTGCAAGTTGGGAGAATCGGAAAGCTCGAGTTCGTTGCCATCAAGTCACCTGCGGAAGCTATCGGGAACAGTACTTCGCCTGTCGTTGGTGCTAAGGGAAAAGAGCACGCAAGAAGGTGAGAAGGAATGAACTGACAGTGTAGAAGCTAGCATGGTAAATATTCACAGAATAATTTTCATCAATGGTTCACAACCTCTTCGCTAGGTTTCACTTTGCTTATAAACTTTTAAATTCAAGCTTTCGCACTCACTAACTTTTATACAAGTTCTTAATTATTGTCCTTCCCTCAACTCCTACATATAATGAGCCTGAAGAAAACCTTTTCCTTTTATTGACGCGTTCTAATGTCGAAAAGTGCTTGGATTATAGATGAGGCTGCTACATTGATTTATTAGGTAGCCCCGTTAGGAGGTGTTAGGGGAAAAATTAAAAATGGAAAAACAAGTATAAATTTGGGAGTCGAATACTTAAATATAGAAAGTTTCAGCATCAAACTCAAATTTTAGAGAAAAGCTTATGGATTATGCCACTATTGATCCATTCTCTCTTGTAATGAAATTGGGAAGGGTTGATGGATTACGTGAAAGGCCGATGCCGGACAAGACCTGCCCATTTGCAAGTATTATTGAGTTGTTATACTTCCGATCGGTGATCGAAGCCGCCACGCTCATGATCCACGGACTGAACGAGAGGACTGAGCACAAATCAGGCCCCCCATTGCCTACTGCTTGAATCACTGAAACTCCAGCCTTAGTAGCAAGCAAGAGCTCCACCTCTAATATGTCAAGGAAAGAAGCCGCCCCATGGGGAACCGAAGAAGGGCCAATGGAGAGGTTCAGAATATCAACACCATCTTCCACTGCCTACATAAAAACAGGACAATAGAAAGAGTCAAATTTACCATTTTGAATCATTTCAGCGAGGAGTAAAGTCTTATGTACGACTCATTTCATAGTATGACCTTGTCAACTGCCGCTACTACATCAGACATGTAGCCACCAAAAGAGTAAACAGCTTTGTAGACAGCAATCCTGCAAGAGATTTTATGGGGAAGTTGGAACTGTAAATGCAAAAGGTGACATGATTAAAACCAAAAAATTATGGGTTTCTTTTTATTGGATTTATGAAATGTGTAATCTTTCATACCGAGCTCCAGGGGCCATGCCACTCGCATACCCGTAGTTATAACCTTTAGAGGACACTGAAGTCCGGTAATTTCCAGCGGCGATTGAGGCAGTATGGCTGTGGAAGAACAATTATTGTCGACAGTAGTTCACGAAATTATCTTCAAACAAATAAATTATATGAAAACATCAGATTTTTTTCAGGGGCACATATGTGATAGATGAATTTGAAGTGCATCAATCTGTAAATATATCAAAACTTTATTATTATGTTATAATGAAAAAGTTTCAGTTCAACTAGTGATGAGGATTAATTGGGTAAACCTGCCATGACCATCAGCATCAAACGGGGAGGCATAGTCACGAGTGGCATTGAACTCCCCAGACGCCATAGCCGCACGTGCAAAGAACTGAGCACCCACGATCTTCCCATTGCATGCGGAGGTAGGGAACCCGTCTCCTCCCTCACACCTCCCTCTGAAACTCTGGAGATTTGTAGAGGCCATGATCTCCTGCAGTTGGCTAGCAAAGCTCGGATGGTTGGGATTGATGCCGGTGTCGATCATGCCGATCACCACTCCATCACCAGACCCCTTGGCGCCTCCTAGCCCCGGCCAGACCCTGGATACCCCAATGTAGTCTGGTGTGTGGGTGGTCATCTTCTTCATCTTGATATCCTCGTGGATGGCCCGTACTCCCCTCGCACCATTGAGGATCTTAATAGCCTGTCGAGGCATGCAACTAAATGCAGTTCACTTGAAGGTTTACTAAACTGTCTTTTTGTTCAGAGATCTGTTTTTTTAAGGGCTGTTTGGTCTGAAACAGAGCTTTTCAAGAAGAAATTTTCGAGTGAAACTTGCTTTTAGCAAAACCTTCGCCAAAAGTAATTCACTAGCAGAAACTAGCCTAAGCAGGTGCTTAATAGCTCCATCCAGAGATTGGGCCTAAAAGCTAGGTTGGCCAGCATAAGGTTGGGTTGGGTTCAGATTAGATCTAGGTTGCATCTGGTTGGGTTTCATATCAATCCTAGCCCAAACCAAACTAAGGTTGGATTAGAATTTTTTGACTCCAACACAATCCATACAGATTTCAATTTATGTCCTGAATCAATGTGCAGTTCGATAAAAAAAAAAAAGAATAAAAAGACAAATATTGTATTTGTTTCCCATATCTAAGAGAAATGAAATTTTCTGAAAGCAAACATGTTTGTTAAGGAGTTCAAGTCTGAATATTTCTCCAACCTGGAAATGACATACATTTGGGGAATGTCCATACGTTTTTGCTTTCCCAAAACCTCATAAGGGTCAATCCACACTTCAACCTAAATCAATTCGTTCAAATTTTCCCATCCAAAGGTTATGAATGACACACCTCTTCAGATGTTGTATAGAGTGCAAATCCATTCAGCAGGTGAGTGTAGCTATAGAGTTTCGTATAGGACCCTGTTGGCAGGAGGGACTCAAGGAATATATCATGCTTAATGATCACCTCCTCCTTGTACTTCTTAGCTTCTTCATCACTCCTGCAAGAATTCCATACCGTTTTAATTAAAGGGACAAGATTAATTAATACTACACCAAAGAAAAGACAGTTTTACAAGGACAGCTTTATAAAGGCCGTACAACACTCTGTTGTGTCTTGCTTTGTAAGAGATAACAGGCTCATCCTCCATCACCACCATGCAAACCTTCGCAGCCACAAAAGCGGGCCCACCATATGAGACTAACATATCAATAAGAGCTAAAATGAGACAAGAGATGTGGATGAGAGCCATACCGATTCAGACAATGAATTTGAGAATGTGTCATGCACTTATATAATCAAGTTCAGATTGGAGGTTGACTGCTCCCCCCTTCTGGATGACGTTTAATAGGTCAGAAGTAGAAATAAAGCAGAGAAGATACCATGCCCTGCACACATGCACGCATGGCCATCTCATTTCTCAACAACTTTACCTTTATATTCCACCTAATTCTTCTGGTGCCCTTTATATTGCTTGATCTTCTTTTCTCACTTTAATTGCATTAACACATCAAAGGATATAAATTTGAATGCAAAAATTTCAACTTATTCATATACTAAATAATGTTACATAACAATCAAAATGGACTAGTGCATAAACATTATATTCAAAAATTTCCTACAACAGCCAGCTGCTTTACTTTGTTCCTAAAAAAGTATCTCAAAATTTCACATCATCTCCAAGTTATACATACTTTAAGAAACCTGGTGATGGACTAGTTTTAAAGTGATGAATTAGTACACCAGTATATTATGGCCATCCATCTCTTTGGAGTAATCATATAAGTTACCTCTCTATCTTAATCCTTCTATCTCCTATACCAAGAATAATGGCACAACTAGAAATGAAAATCTGAGAGAAAAGATCATGGCTTTTTTGATCTTTGCTGTCGAGTATACTCCCATAGTGCAATAGCACCGCTTACATGAACATTCAGCGACCTTACAATACCCAGTTGAGGAATTTCCACACAAGCATCTAAGACATGGATTATATCTACAGGGATGCCCTCCTTCTCCCTTCCCAGAACCAGTACCTTGAAAAATAATAAAAAATAAAAATAATTATATAATGTTGTAGTAGGATCTATTTTTCTTTTACAAATAATGCATCAAAATGGATTTACACTAATTAGTTACATACCGTATTATCTGGAAAAGAATACAGGTCGAGGGGTGTGCTGTTAGCAGTCTGCTCCAGACCAATGATGGAGTAGCCCTCCTGCCTCTTCTTTTCTAAGAAAACCTTAATAGTGCTAACTGGAACTTCTATGATAGGAATCCACTTCTCGGCTGTCACACTATAACAAGTGCATTGTTATCCCCACAATTATAAAAGTAAAGTTATGCATCATAGGATGGACCAAACAGTACATGAAAGCCACTGCAATGGCAACAATATAATATGAAAACTACTAATTTTAGGGTAAAATATTACAATTGGGTTGTGGGTGATTGGGGCTCAGTTAAAGGTATTCTTAGTATATTTCAAAATTGAAAGGTTTCTGTGCTAACCTTAGTTTTCTGACATAGGAAAAAGCGGAATTAATTCAGTGCCTCAGAGAAGAAAGCAACAGTTGGACAAAGTTCTACAATTTAGAATCACAAGACCAGAAACAGAATTTCCTATTAGCAAAGTAATGTCCAGTCATCCTATATATTTTCTATCTTACAAAAACTCTTTATCATACTATATAGTAAAAGTGAACGTAATCTTAGGCCATAAGCAAAAAGTAGGGAAAATAACCATATTCCCGATGATAATTCATAGCCAACATAATATTAGATCAGCATAGAATTTCCCATTCTTTTACTTTTGAAGGTAGAAACTAGAATCTAAGAAGCTTACAAAAATGTAAATATCTGGCAAATGCTGGCAAGTTAAAAAAAAGTATGTTCGAGAAAACATTATTTATCAAACAGGTAACGTGGGTACCCAGAAAAAAGTTTGTCACCTGATCAGTTGGAATTGTTTGTCCTGAAGAATACTGGCATCAGCAATGGCCAAACCAGCTGCTTTGAAGACCTGTAAAATCATAGGAGTACAAGACAATAAAAAATAGACTAGCGGAAATTTAATCCTAATGGACCACGATGTGTAAAAATAACCTCGCAGGTTCGTGCTAATCCAGCGAGATTAGGTATACGATCAAGCAGTGAAGCTACGAGGATAATTTGCTGTTGACTTATTTTTATCATTTCCATAGCTTGATTTCTCGACTGAAGCACTGAGTTGAGAAGTTGATCTTCCTTTTCTATTTCTGGAAATAGCGTGAAGACTTGAAATCTTAGATATTTGAACATGCACAAACCAAGTTATCAAGTACTAAAATTACATAGTAGAAAATTGATGACATAAGTTACAGCAAAGGAAAATAATGGTAAACTCTTTCGCCTTAGCCTTACATACCAAAAAGTGGTCTTGAAAAATCAGTACATCCGAGAATTCCATCAGTATCAGTGGGTACAGACTTTCTATCTTTATTCAGCGTGATCTTTTTCTGAAAATCTAGAGGCATATCTCTAAAACTTCGTAATGACCCATTTGTATTACCATCAAGTTCCTGCTTATCTTTGTGGGCATCTTTCACTTCTAGATTTTCGTTTTTGATGATCATGGAATCCTTCGCTATAGAACATCTTAGGTCATCCCTCACATCCTGTAAATGCTTACGTTGAGACAGCAACTATACTTTTAAAAGAAAAGGAATAAAAAAGATGTAGAACTTCCGGTGCTTACATTTAAGAACTCAATCACTCGGTCCATAAGTGAAACTGGAACACATTCGAAGTCAGATCCCTACATCGAGAAAACTACTAGGGTTGTCATGTTATTTTTTTATCAAGAAAGCAGGATTAAAGCTTAATATATTGAACCTCAAAGCGAGCACCAAAAATTCCTGCAGGAGTTGCAGATGTCTTCGGATCAAAAATATCATAAAAACCTTCCATTGATGCCCTTAGCCTGAAAAGTAAGCAACGTACAGTGTAGAAAAGGGTCATCTCTTCAAAGGTAATGAATGAGAGAAATATTGTAGGTTTATCTGAAGCAAGTAACCTAGACATAAAGAGCTCAACATAAAAAATAACGTGAATTCCTTCTGCATGGTGGTAGTCTCTGTCCCTCAAAATATAGAAAATGATTCTACAAATCCAAATACTCTTTCCTCAACCACCCCCACCCCCCCCCCCCCAAAAATAAAAACAAAGAAGAATATAAAAAGAAGGGGGGAAAAAAAAACAAAAGACTACCGGAAAGAAATCAAGATTTCAAACAGGAAAAGAAAACAGTACCTTGCACAGTCAGTGTTCTCTGCCAAATATGTCTTCAAATCTTCAAAGCACTTCTTCTCCAAAGGTGCAACTTCTGAATTATGAAGTTCTAGAGCAGGACACAACTTGGATAGGACACAATAAACAAGTACCTATAACAGTGGAGGATTTTGCAATGGCTTGAGCAAAAACAAAAATATACTAAATTTCCAACCTGAAGAAGTAAAATGGGCTTCACCTGAGTGAAACCACGTAAGCTATGGTGATGGGAGGTTAAGAATGGAACTATTGGAGGAAGGAGCTCATTCAAATGCTTTATCTGAACAGACAAATCACTTGAATGCAGGATTATGTTTGCTGCTATGAATACATAGGAAGAAAGTGCCTGCAAATAAAACACACATATTAATTGATATCGCCAAACAGCAAGTCATGCAAGCAAGCTTACCTGCGCCCGCATGGTGTAATTGTGAAAAATAGGAATCAGCTGCTGCTCAGCCTGCAACAGATATCAAGAGAAATTAATCCCAGGTGGTTTCATTTTTATATACATTATAAAGGCATCTTGATGAATACCAGTTAGTATCAATAATTGATACTAATAAGTAAAAGTCAAAACCGAAAATATCTCTAAAAGATAATAATAAGGAAAAGTCAAAACTGAAATAACTCTAAAAAAGGTTCTTACGCAGTAACTATATGATTACCATAATACGAACCTAAATAAGTAAAAAAAACAATCGAGCTGAGATAAAAGAAAGCAGAAGGTTTATATTAACAAGTCCTTACCAGTGTTGGGAATTTCAAGTATATCTGTGTGGCAAATGTTTCCAAGTACTGTCTGACAGCTGGTAAATTGTTTCCCTACATAACAACAGAAAGGTGTTACTTGACATTATTAACAACATTACCAGGATTGCTTCGGTAAGTGCCAAGGGATACATGCATTAATACCCTGAAGATGAATATATGATCCAATGAGATACATAGACTTATCGGAATATACTAACTCTTGCACAACCATATGACTTTGCGACACCTAGTTTGTAACATGGATAACCATCGAGAGTGTTTTATACAATCAACATACGAAGTAAACAAAGAACAAGAGCCATATGCTTTGAGAACAAGTAGGAAGAGGCCTTGCATTAGTGCAAGGCATCAAAATCAAGGACACGAAGACAACATAAATTTATCAATATTCTAAGGGTAAGAGCAACTGAAACTGGGTGCAACAAAAATAATATAACCACATTTGAAAGAGAAAAGATGTACTAACATATAGACAAACATGCAACTTAGAGGTGACTTCTTCAACTATATCCTCCTCGACAAAGTGGGACAATACACATATCATTTGCCAAGCACGAACTTTGCGTCTATGAACCTGATAAAAGAATGGGGTCATAGTAAATACAATAAAAAGCAAGAACCTCCAAGGTGAACTGTAAAACCAGAAGTGAGTTAAAAGATTGCTTACACTGCTATATTTTTTATATAACTCCTTTGAGAGATCTTTATCATTCACCTACAGTCAGCCAGAAGAGATTAAAAAAGAATAAAAATAAGTAGGATTGTAAAAGTTGGATCCCTCATGTCATAATTTAACTAGGTGTGGAACTGCATACTATGAAAGAGCAAAGAAGTGCTAATTATAGGTATTTAGACTCTGCAAATAGCATAAGAACCAATCATGAGAATTTTGGAAAATCAACTTACAGGAATCTTATTATGTATTTGCATACAGAATAGCACCAGAAATTTAATTCTAAACTTAAATTTAATTCTAAACTTTTTAATAAATAAAGATCCTACAGATCAAAAACATTATCATTTAGAAATTACCTAGAACGCAAGTAAAAAAGAACTGAATCTGTGAAGAACATGCTGAACTTAAGATGTAAACCACAAATGACAACTGTAAAATATTGATACAGCTACACTTCAGCCCAATTTTCCAAGATGATAGCCCATACCGCAGAATCGAGGAGCTCCAGTAGAAAAAGTTTTCCACATTGAAGGGCAGACAAAGATTCTTCAGTTTCCAATGTTTCCTTCCTTTTACATAAGTTTGCTAATTGATAAAAGAGAACAGCAACAGATACACGAGCGTACATTTCTGTATTAATAAACACCTGAAAAACAACAAACACAATTTACAAATTAGTAATATGTTATAAAAGACCAAATCAAGTATCACGCAAAGATTGTGCTAACGCCATAGGCAAAGAAAATTCTTATACAAAAGAGAATACCATAAACTTGATTATGAAATATTATGTACCAAAAGACAAGAAATAATAGTGTAATGATGGCAATTCTGATAAGCATCCAAATATAATGGAACAGATGGCTTTTGATACTCAAAGTACCATTCCTAGTATTATAAGGTAGACAAGCACGGCTTTTGTTTACTATTAACTGATAGTAACATTTTAAGTGGTTTTAAAGATAACATCGAAATGGATTTACCTCTGTGAACTCACAGTCTGGGCTTTGAGCTAACAAAGAAACTTCAGCTCTTGCATCATGGTTTTCTGATAGCTCAGCTACAAAGTCCTCATCAAAAGCCACTATTAGGGGCAAAAAAAAAAAAAAGAGGGTTGGAATATAAAAAAGAGAAAACAAGCTGACAAAAGCAAAAAAATATTCCCCACAAAGCAAATTCTTGGAATTAAATGGTAGAAGAAATAGCGCACCAGAGCCATATAAAGATAGCAACTTCAATTCTTTTATGTAACACTTCAGTACTTTTGGGTGTAACAGCCATAATCCTGTTAGATGCAAAGCTGCAAGACGAATAGTGCGAGGACTTTTCACACCTTCATCAAGTAGTTGCTCAACAAACTACAGAAAATAAAGGTTTATAAATCACCGCAAGTGGAAGCTTAGAAGAGATACGAGGGTCAACACAGAAGAGAGGTTAATGACAAGTAGACTAACCCATTTAAACGGGCCTTTCTCCTTTCCATCTGTCTCATGCATGTTCAAGTCACTAAATACTGCAGGATGCAAAACTGCAGATAAAAGGGCAGCAATAGGTGCAACTCTACGTTTATTGCAGCTAAGGTGTAATAACCAGGAAGATTTCACTAGTTGCGTCATCATCTGCAGAGAAAACAAAGATAACTTTCAGTTAATAGAGAGATTTCCCATGAACTTGTGTACTCAAAAAGGTATGTCATAGTTGACCATCCTCTATACTATCTTTGCTCGAATAGTCAGTCGCACCACCAGCTAAAAGCTAGTGATGTGATATCCGTCCTTAACAACATCAATACAAAAAGCTGGTCAAGGTCAGAATGAAGAAAATTATGAGATACGTCAACACAAAATAAAGCTCTAACCATGAGGCCTTGACTTCATGTTGATCAAGGCATCTACAATAGCAAAAAGCAGCAATTCAAATTTCAGAGCTTGTTGCCATGCATTAATTTTCCTTCTTATGAACTCATTTTACACCTTTCTGTATAAATGAGCAGATTTGGTTTTTGGAAACACCTTCTCTAGAATATATTAACTTTGCCCATTTCAAGCAAGTATTTAACTAAATGTTTTGAACCGTTAGAAGTTTTATTAGTCACAAAATTACGCAAAAATACCGAGCACATGAATATTACCTGACAATCGACCTTGGAAAGTGAGGAAATTATTTCTCTTGATCTACAGGAGTGTAAATTGTTTTGAGAAAGCCCCAAAACCAGTCTTACACATCTCAATATGGACAGGACAGAATTTTCACCAGCATTTTCAAGGCTGTAAAGATAGATAAGATTAGTGCAGAAACTGAACAGAGCAACAAAAAAAAAAAGTAAATAAAACAACAAGTTACTGCATTACTTATTCAAAATAGAATTGATTAATGGCCCGAAACATAAGAACGAACAGAGACTGTTGCTTTAGTTTACTTCACAAAAAGGCAACAAGTACTTTGCAAGGAAAATGAAAAAATACGGGGGAGATATAAGAGCATTTGACTACTAGGTAAAATCTTGAGGATGGAAAGCAAAAAAAGGAACATTTAATACATTCCCATCGCATAAACAAGTATAGCTACCTTGAAAACCAAAATCAGCAATAGAATCCTCAGAGACACACCTACGATTTATTTAGATAATAATAAATTAGTTTTATTGCCGCTGCTGAACGAACCAAACCAAAGGTAGAAGAATTTGTACGTGTTGTGGTACTATGCAAGGGGTAACTATCAGACTCAACTGATTGTTGCATCAGCATATATTATAGTTATATGTCATGCCAGCAAAAAATTAAATTTACACTCACCCAAAACAGAAAAGGTGTATTAATTTCAGCTGGATAAACTGAAATCTGGCATAGCAGACCGTAAATCAGATTTGACAATGCCATTGTTTCCAGGAACTATGTGAAAACATCCTGTCCTCTATAAAAAATCTCAGAGAAAGCAGTTTCGAGAAATATCATCAGAAATTACCTTTCCACAATATCAGAAAAAATGGTCCTGAGAGTTGAGTCTGCAAATAAGCAATTTGAACACCCTCGATGAATTCCTTTCCCGCTAACACTGTACGGGATAGAAAGCAGGGACTCCATACAAAGCCACTGAATTACAACAATTTGTTTGTAAGTCTCCATTCAACTTAACAAGTCAAAATAGCAAAAAGATTTCCGTAAGACTTGTCCAAATCCAATAAAGAATAGAGATATAATTATTAGCACGATAAGATCCCTGGCAAAATTCGAACCTTCCAATACATTAAAACTGCTCGCCTGCTTCGTGTCAAAACTCCATTTGCAAGGAGATCGTTGATATTGGTGAGAAAGCTAATAGCGAGCAAATCTAATGAAGGTTCCCTTTCTCCATTTAAGCACTGTGACTTGCTGTAAGCCTTCGTGAAATCAAGATTCAAAGATGTGACACCAGAAGACAACGCACTCAATACATAAGCCATAGCTTCATATGCAGCTAAACGAATTTCTGCTCCAGTCTACTCTGGGATAAGAAAATAATAATAATAATAATAACAAGAAAGATAAAAGAATCATTATAAAACTTTATATTGTCAACTAATTTCTATAGATAAATGTATCGTAGTGATTCGACATGCCTCTGTAGTATAGGTAGAAGATTGGATAACTTTCCAAGAGAATTCTGATAGGAAAGTAAATGATGAATTAAGAGAAACATCCTTTGCATGCTGACTGCACCATGATGAAACACAGGCAACAGTCCTCATCGACAAAACCTGTCCAAAAGGGAAGACATGATTACCTAAGAACTCGTATATTCTTAAATGTATAAAACTGTGCTGACCGTGTTGATACCTTGTCAATACGATAAGGAACGACCAGCACAGCATGAAAACAGGCATTTAATCCTTGGTAAAGATAATTCAGGAAAGGAATGTAAAGCAATAACAATGTACATATATATAGAGAGAGAGAGCTTTGCTGGGCTACTATCAGTAGTAAACGGCTAGATTTACTACCGATTTGTTTTCGATGATAGAGCTTCCAAATCGACGATCGGCAACGTTGAACACGATCTAAACCATTTAAACTATCTAGAATCAGTTTCATACTTTCTCGACCTCACTAACCGAACGATCAAAAGGTCACAAAATTTATAATTTTACTAGCCGGTATGGTGCGTTTGCTCGTTTAACGGTATAGAAGAATCCATATTAGTTAAATTTGTGTTGGAAAATTCTTTAAACTATTTAAAACAAGATCTAGATCTAGATCTTAAATAAAAAATTGTATCATCACTTTTTGAAGGATATTCATTTTCAGCCATTTATTTTATGTCCATTTGATGGACAAGAGAACAATATTGAAAACACATGAAATTTGATTACAGAAAGTTTGAATAGTCTAGATCATGTTCAACGGTGCCGATCGTCGAATTGGAAGCTCTATCATCGAAAACAAATTGGTAGTAAACTGAGCAGTTTACTACTACGAGTATTTTAGCAAAGCTCTATATATATATATATATAAAAGAAAGCAGCAGATCTAAATATTCTCTAATGCGCAAAAATAAAAGAATTGACAAGTGTAAAGTACTCCATTATAATATCTCATATCCTATTCAGGTTAAAGAAATTTGTAAGTATTTCAAATTGAAAGGAACTACAGCTTGCAACACAGAAGAGGTCATAAATGAAGCCAGACGCCTTTGACTCGGGCCTCCAAGCTTTCCTTTGACAGAACACGGTAAGTCAGTCTCTTCTGTCACATCTACTGACAGCAATAGGGGACACACTGATTTGGCAAACACCACAAGTTCCTCCTGCAGTAATAACCACAATGGTTTTTTTTTCACTTATGTCTCTAGATACTTCATTGAAATTGGAAGAACTGGATAAGCAGATGTTCTCATTTACCATAATCGGAAGTAATAATACTGTAAAGTTTTCACAAATGGAAATTAAAAGAGGACAGAATTGATCCAATCTGTTACTCATTAATTTCCTCCAATTAATTTGAAGTTCCTCAACCATGCTCAAAATGATAATGAGAAACTTAATAGACCTCCACTTTATATTCTGGTCCTCTGCAGAAAGAGTTCTGCCATAGTTCCGTAATAACTGCAAATGAGAGCAAAGTATTAACAAGTCATTCATATGAGTATCTATAGCAAGAAGGGAATTCAACATATATTTCCAATTAAAGAAGCAACAGCAAGCAATCCTACTGAATAACCAAATCAAAAAGAAAGTTGGTCCATGCTAAGTCCAATATGCATGTGACAAAAAGCACAATTTCAGAACAATCAAAAGCAAGCTCACCAAAGCCCAAAAGTGGGTAAAAAACACATTCCTGTAAGCAATAAAACTAACTATATCGCATGCAGACAACATAGGGTAGGTAAATGTACACAAAGTCTACCCAGTCTGAGCAACAACATCCAATGGGAAAACTCTACGTTGGTAAGATCACATTGCACATGCTACAACATCCCAATAATTGCTGCTTATAAATTGAGATTGGATTTACATGCTATTTATGACAACTGCCTCACATTAAGACAACACAAGATACAGAGAAGAGAAAAAGCCTAAACAAATGTTCCAATACTATACATAAATTAAGCGAACAAAAATAAAATGGTGAAACTCAAATTATTGATAGAAAAGTTATATAAAAGTTATCCTATAGCATTTAATAACCACCTTATACATTAATATATGTGGTGGCACAAAGATAACGTTCTCAGGGTAAGAGAACACATAACAAATCATAAAGCAAAATTGTCGCCTGAACTAACATTTTAAATTTACAAAACATAAAGCAAAACAGGTTAATATAACCACGCAATAATCAAGTATCTCAAGAAATCGAACCTTGAATATTGGCTCTATATGTTGCTCCGAGTCTATGAGAAGAAGAACCCTTGCCCACCTTTGCGCCTCAGCTTCCCATGCACCTACGTCCTCATCATCAAAAGTATACAAACCTTCTGCTGAGTACGTGTGATTTATAAAGCTGGTCGGGAAACTGATAAGCTCATTAAAAAAACAAGAACTGGTGTCAACAGGACATTGGTCGCTACTATGCACGAGCCATTGCTGCACGATTCCTCTTAATGATCCTAAGAGAACAGTGTGGGTGTAAAACAATACATAAGTGAAAAAAGAATATTCAAGTTAAGGCCAAAATAAAGAGAAGACTTGATGAATAAAATAAAGAGAAAGCAAAATCAAGATTCAGCAGATGGCAACAAGTAAATAGAATGAACGGCATCTAAATGATTGCTGTGAGCAAACCAGCTAGTGGTTGGTTATTTTAGTTGTACAATCAATTTATCATCGTTAATTAGTATAGCAAGAATGAAAGTGAAGTGAACATACAGTACAAAAAAGCCATCAAAATCGTATAATGCACTGCTTCCAGTAATAAAAGAAATGACACGAGATCTAACAATAATACAGCAGTAGAAATATGAAAATATTTTTTTATAGTGCATACCAGTAAGATCAGAAAACTCTCGAGGTACCGTTGAAAGAAAGTGCAAAAGCAGATCAAGTGGGACATCAGTTATATTTATCAAGGCTGATGCAGCTCTAAGAACCTGCTGACAAACTGGGATCCATCATAAAGGATATATTCAGAATTACTTTGTGATGATCGGTAATGAGATACTAAAGTAAGCACCACCATAATCTTGCGAAGATACGAACCTTTAAGACGATAATTTGGATTGAAGTGCTGTTTGCTTCTCTCAATAACCACCCCCAAAGCATCCAATACATCTTCAGGACTAACGGGCAAAAGAGTCACTCCACCATATATTGTTTCCTTTGCCTCTAAAGTAGCAAGGGCACAACTTACATCAGTTCCCCCCTGTGTATCTTCAGACCACCCAGCAGAAGAAGCAATACAAAAAGCAAGAGCCATTAATCCAGCTCGACCAAATGAATCATATTTATTAGCAGATGCTAAGGACCAAACCAGCGACAAGCGGTCACTGCAATAAGAGTTAGGTAGTCTCACAAGTGAAATCAACCCAAATTAAAGAAATGCAAAAAATACAGATATTTACTCTGCTTTGAAATAAAAAAGAAAAGGAGAAAACAGACTAAACAACCCACCACGAACTACGTATCTCCAAAATACGTGTTTGATACCTCTAAATGTGCTGGAACTAAAGAGTGTGACAGCTCAATCATCACCAAGCAATGACATACGAGCATTACACCGAAGAACAAGCTCCTATTTTAGGAGGTTCTCATATGAGATGCAAACCCGTTGGATTCTCTTCAAGCTCACAGATGATGATTAAGTAAGACTAGGAAACAACAAAAATGCATCAATGCCTAACTATAACTAAAGAGGAATGTGGAGATTTTCCCTCTCGACAAGTGGAAACATCTAATCTGGCATT
This sequence comes from Puya raimondii, assembly GCA_016920855.1. Lineage (NCBI taxonomy): Eukaryota > Viridiplantae > Streptophyta > Magnoliopsida > Poales > Bromeliaceae > Puya > Puya raimondii. The sequence goes on along the minus strand of JABWPP010000050.1, from coordinate 104,551,877 downwards.
TTTTGTAGGTTTTACAAACACTAGGTAAAAAAAGTATATACATTTCATCTCTCACACTGATATGGTAATAATCAAGAAAGAAAGGGAAGACAAAACAAGGAGAAAACGGTAGAGCAGCCACAATTTTACAGGCTCATAATATTATAAGGGCATAGGACTAGCAGGATTGGAAAAGCCAACAAAAGGCCATGGTACAAGCAAGTCAAAAATTTAGCACCACGAAGCCACGGACTATATTGTATAGAACTGGTGAAGTCAGCAAATGCACAAATCTGGCAAGAAATGCTGGCATGGGAGTCATGCGGTACAGGAGGAACAAAAAGTAGTAAATTTTTATGCTATCTTGTACTTCACTTGGTGACTACTATATGATCCAAAAAATGCACCTCAACATCATTTGGCGGGAAAATTCATGAAAGAACTTTGTAGCACCTTCTATCGTTTTTGAACTATAAACACCTCTCACACCTGCAACAAAGTACAAAATATGTGAACCATAATATCAGTTAGCTTTTTGAAGAGTAAGCACGATAATACTTAACACCTTCACTACAGGGTCTTCAATTGAAAAACGAGAGTAACTATTGAGTAAAACCAACCGAAGTCCTTGTGGTGAACAACATCGTTCAACCCATGTATAAGAGGACCAAGAACAAAGTCTTTGGGAATTCTTTGAGCAAAATTGTTATATTGTTTCCATCCAATGTCCAAAAATGATTGCATAATTAAACACCGCACTGAAATTAAAAAAAAAATTCATGAAAGCAACTTTCAGCTGTCAGTAATAAAAACAAACAAAATATGTTGCTCAAATATAAAACAAAAAAGAATGCTGACCTTGAGGGTTTTCATGAGAAAAACCGCGTTCCCACAATACAACCATCCAACTTAAAACTCCCTCAAGAGTTTCCATCTGGAAATGATGGCCTCCATGATCTACAGGATCCAAATAATCACTCTGTGATCGAGACTGAAGCAACAAAGCTACCTGAAAGTGAATACATTGGTAAAGGTATTTTTTAACTAAAACCAAGTAAAAGAAATCAGTAATATTGTTATAAATTTCTGATGCATCTACAAAATACTAGGAAAATGGCTTGTACGAAAGCAAGAAAGAAATAAATTGTCACTCCCTCATAAGAACGCGTGCTAATGCTGCTGCAAATGCAGGGACTTAAACAGCCTGCTCTAATGTCCAATATGAGCATGCACTATTAAGTAGAAAGATATCCAAAATAGTTGCTGGATTTTTCTAACTTCTAATCAGAGGTGCAGGACAAAACTTACCTGGTGAGTCCAAGCAGCCTCAACTAAATGCGTGCCATATTCTTCCAATGTTTCATATAGTAACAAGAAAACCTTCCATCTGTCATAACTACTTGAACAACATTCATCCGAATGGCATACCTCTCCCACACCTAAGGACTTAGCTTCTTCGTCAGCCCATCTTTCTCTTTTTGTCATAGTGGCATGTGATGAAGTCCGACAATATGTGGCAGCCGAGCTTCTCTTGGCATCTTGAGGGAGTTTAGAATCACCAGAGCAGTATTGATCAAAATCGCTTTCAGTGGAAGAGGAGCAATTTCTTAGCAATATTTTAATGACATATAAAGCTTGCTTTCTCACTGAACCATCTCTATCAACCTTGAAACATCAAAATGGAAGAAATATGCGGAATCAAGAAATAACACCACATCCCCAAAACGTAGAACTTTATTCCAAGCGAAAAAGCATACAAACAGAACATATGGCAAGCAAAAACATACGAACATGAAGGTACAAGAGCATACCAACCCTTTGCGCACTTCCTCCCAGAATTCTTTTGTGTCTCTTATATCAAAGTCTTCACAGCTGTCATATTTTGCAAAAGTTTCGCATTTTTCTACATGGTGAGAGAAGTACAACGAGAGGATACTGTATGCATCATATCGCTCCTGACGCCCCAAACAAAACAGAGAATTACAGCACTTCCATATATCTTTCAAGATAGAGAACCTGTAGGATCAAATTGGGTGCGATAAATTATCCTTTAAAAGAAGAGAACAATACATTCATGAACCAGCGTGTATCCAAGAACACAAGAGTAATCTGCTCCTACCTGGAAAGTGTGAATTCTTTCTCATGAGCAAAAACTGTGACCGAAGAAAACTCATTAAGCGAGCTGAGTAGGACTGGAAGAAGCATGCGGGTGGCACAAGATCGATAGTCAGGACTCTGCGTAAGCATGCAGAGCACCAATTTTGACAGGTCCCAAGTCAAATTCTGAGCTAGGGCATCCAACGAACTGCACCCTTCAATAGACATTAAATCTAAGCTACAATGCTCCTCCCTTATTTTCAATATGGCAATCAACAAAGATTTCAAGATACAACAAGACGTTATAAGTGGTAAAGATTGTGATGACACCCCTTCAAAGTTCCCGTCGACTGCTCCTTCGCTACTCCATTTGTAAACAGCCAATTCATCGTTCTGCGGAAGGCCCACGCCGAGGCCTAGCGACCTGAGGCAGAAAGGCACGATCGTCGTCCCCAACAGCTCCCAAGATTCGTTTTTGGACATGGCATCACATAGCAACCCAACAATCTGGCGGAAAGGGGGGCTAGAAAGTGAATAAATGCATTCAAGAAGAGAAGGAGAACTGAAGCATTTCGCTCATTACCGGATTTAGCAACTCCGTGTCATTGATATTGATCGCTTTCAGTAGCGGCACGAACACTCTCCAGATTAGCGACCGCATCGCGTCACGCGGAGACTCTAAAAAAATAACCAACAATCTAAGAAGATCGCGAAAAGCAAAGTATCAAAAGAATAGGGCTTAAAGAATCGAATTACCCGTGTTCTTGATCAAACGGCAAAGCGCGGCAGTGTGCGACACGGCGTAGTTCGATTCAAGAACCTGCGGCGGAAGAGATCATCGATTTGAAACGGAATTGAAGAGCTATGGATACGGAGCAATGGAGAACGCTATATAGATCGATTCCCCTCACCTCGGCGGGATCAGGGAAAGCGCGGAGGAGAGAGGCGAAGAGGTCGCTGGGGGAGACCAAGGCGGAGGCGACGACGCAGTCGACGATCGCCGGAACGGCGGAGGGGGGCGCCGCAGCGAAGCACCTCCTCAAAGAGGCGATGTAGGGAGCGAGAGGGGATAGGGGAGATGGGGTTATCTCCTCCATTTCCTCTTCTTCTTCTTCTTCGCCTTTGTTTCTTCGATCCTTTCCCCTCTCTCTCTCTCTCCCCTCTCCAAAACCTCTCCGCAAAACCCTAGTCCTCGTTGGAGATGGAGCCCGCGAAGATACGAAGTTAAATACCCTCTTTTTTCATCTATTTTAATTTAGTAAATAAATAACTTAATATCTTAATCTCTAATTAGTAAGTCATAATATCTTCCCTCTTCGACTTAATTTTTATGTCTCCAATTTGCTGCATCCACTATAAATACCGACTGAGTTGATGGGTTTATCCCAAATTTCACATACCTCATACCTACATGTATATACATTAGTCCTTTTACTTTGTTTCTCTTAATGTTATTATGTAAGAAAAATACTAACCCTACATCCATTTTGAAGATTTTTCTGTTAATCAATCCCCACACTTAGATGGATGGGGATGTATATCCTACACCCAAAATGGATGGTAGGGATAGCATTGCTCGTTATGTAATATGTGCATGTACGTAACATTGTAGTCGAGCACAAGAGATACATAAGCTTCTCAAAACGGTAGAAGAATCTTTTCAAGATAGCGAACGATCTCAAACTTCGAGACGGCAGAAGAGTCTTTTCAAGATGGCGAACGATCTCGCCCTTCAAGCATCTCATATTGTTTGTTTGGTCTTCTCTAAAAGTGGTAATGACTTTGCGTGTAGTAGCCCTAATGTCGAGAAGGTCGCCAAACGGTTCTTATTCAATTTTGATGCAATGAACAGTACGAGAGTGGTAATACTGTAGAGAATTTAATCAAAACACTGAAAGATTGTAAAGAGAAAAATGAAAATAAAAAGTAACGAATAACGAAAATTAAACGGAGGAGAATACTTAAGAGACTGATTCATTGAGGAATAAGATGATCTTGCCGAGTGAAACGGAGGAGAGAACTGAAGAGAATAATATCTCGAGGAATGAGACATGACATCCTGATAAGTGAAGATAGTTTGAATAGTTTGATTGGTTCTTTAATCGAAAGCAAATAATTTTTATAAAACAGGTCCGAGCTGATACAGCTAAATCGGTGCTTTATCTTTCTAGTAGGTATGTAAATGAACTGAAAAGGAATTAATCTGTAATCAATCTGACAAATCTATATCCTACCGGAGTTAGGACTAGATTAAAACCTAGCCCTATGAGAGAGGGTTTGGTTTCCCAAAAAATCGTAAAAGAATATTAGAAAAAAAAACTTTTTTCGTAGTTTTTACTTATTAAACAAAAAATATTTGTAAAAATGAAAAGAAAAGCTCGCTATGAAACCTAGAATCAGATTGAATTTAGGGGTGAAAAAGAGGATCCAACACAAATTAAATAGAAACTATTAACATACTATCTGATAGACGAATACAGACGTGAATATTAGATAAATATGAATTAAATATGTGCCATGATTATCTGGAAGAGAAGGTTTACAATTTAAGGTTCGGAATTTGTACTTCCTGTTTAGTTAATTGGTTGCTTTTATGTTCAATAATATTCGTGTAAAGGGGAATCGAGGGACCACTGTGCCTGCACCTTTGCATGAAAAGAATTTTGACCATAAAAATGTACAGAATCTAAGTAATATTTTAGTCAAAGTAGTAAAGTTGGTCAATTAAATATAGTCAACTGCATAACTTGGTCCTCTCTCCCCACCCCCCCTCTCTCTTAATTTAAATCGTACAAATTTTTTTAAAAAAAAATATCGTTGATTTGGACAGTTCCATCCATATTTTATTAGTGAATTTTTTGTGATAAATTAATAGCGATTTAAAATGTAGTAAAAATTTGTAACTTTCGAAATTTCTTTTGTTTTTGCTTATACAATTAGTTAAATTTATGACAGACGTATACACGAGATTTGAAATTGTGTTTATTTCCTACATGAGTTTTGCTCCGCATAGTTAAACGATCGAATGGTTTCTGATATGAAAACATAGTTTTAAACTATAGTAAATAACTGAGTTTTTTTTAAATTTTATAAAAAGGTATCAATACGAGTGCATGTAGAGCGTGAGAACCCAATAGGAAAATAATTACTTAATGAACAGCTGAATTAGATAATTAGATTGTACGCTTGATTATGTGCAAAAAAATTTACTTGCACACATTTTAGCATGTGTCTAAATTATTACTTTCTTACATAGTATATTAATTTTTTATTTTACATTTTGTCATAATCTTGATGACAGCCAAAATTTGTATAATTGTCAAATTTTGCTTAATCACCTTATATAGGTGAAATATATTATCTTACTAAATTATGAATGATAAAATTGCTTAAGGAGCAAAAATTAATTTTTTTTTTTTATCTTTAGTCACATATAAAAAAAACTTATACCGAGTAAGATATTCAAAGATAACTTATTCTAATATTCAAATATGACCTAAAAATTAAAATTATAAAATGTCAAAGTTAAAAAAAGGAAAATAAAAATGCATGAGTGATATTAGAAGTTTTTTCTATGATAAATGAAGCCACTCAACACCGCGTATAAATACAAGTAGTCTTATATTAAAATTCTTAAACTGGTGATGGTAAAGATTAAACACTCTAATTACTTCATTATCATCTAAAGTCTAATACGTAGAATATTTGTTGCAAATTCGATTACTTTATAATTTATATAATTGTCTCTTTTATGTTCCAAGCTTATAAAATTGAATCGAATTAAATTGCTAATAGAATTAAACAGAATCGAATCATCCAATGCGATAATTTCATTCAGTTCAATATATTACTAACTTTTGATTCAGTAAGGGGGTATTTGGTTTCTCTTAAAAGCGTTAAAAAAAAAAAAAAAACTGTTTTCCTAGATAATATCCTTTCCATAAAATTTTATTTTTCAAATAATTTTTTTTTAAAAAAAGAGATTTTCTTTAAATAAAATCTGGCAAGTTGTTTTTCAAAAGAATTATTTTTAAAAAAATTAAAGGGAGCTAGACACATCTTTCTTAGTACATGTGTACCAAATTAAAAGTTCAACTATATGAAGGGGGCTAAGTGCAAAGTACACAATTATAAATTAATTAGTTAAGTGACAACGCCGAAGAGCCCAAGAGAGCCCAAAACCACCGCCCACCCATAATAGCGCCCGCTCAGCCGGTGAGGACACCACCCCAGCCCCAGTCCCAGCCCCTCGGACCCTCGGTGCGGTGAGGGCGCGGCCCACCCCTTCTTCGCCCTACAACACTTTAACAAACAACTACTACTCTCTCTGACCCGCACCCCACCCCGCTAGCGTGCGCCGCTCCCCCACCCCACCCCACCCCACCACCCCCCAGGCGGTGCCCTCACCGCCCCCCAACCCTCACTACCCGACAAATTATAATGCCCTCCTCCCCCTCTCAACCACCACCTCCTCCTCCTCCTCCTCCTCCTTGGAACATTAACCCTAACCCTAACCCTAGCGCTCTCTCTCTCTTCCCATGGCCTCCCCCCACTCCCCTCCCATCAAAGAAGACCCCCGTGACTGCCCCTCCTCGCCCTCCCCTCCACCCCCCGCCGCCTCCGCCTCCGCCGCCGCGGCGGCGGCGGCGGCGGCAGCTGCGGCTGCGTCGTCTCCCTCCCCCGATCGCTCCCCCTCCCCCCCCCCCCCCCCCCGCACCCACGATCCCGGCCACCCCTGGCTCTTCCGCCGCGGCGGCCGCCGCGGCGGCGGCGGCGGCGGCGGCGGCGGCGGCGGCGTCGGCTCCGCCTCCCTCGGCCTCCTCATCCCGCCGCCTCCCGCCGCCCTGCTGGACGCATGAGGAGACGGTCGCCCTGATCGAGGCCTACCGCGACAAGTGGCTCGCCCTCCGCCGCGGGAACCTGCGCGCCGCCGACTGGCAGGAGGTGGCCGACGCCGTCAACTCCCGGTGCGCCGACCTCCCCACCGCCACGACCAAGTCCGCCGTGCAGTGCCGCCACAAGGTCGAGAAGCTCCGGAAGCGCTTCCGCGCGGAGCGCCTCCGCGCCGCCAAGCTCGATCCGGCCTCCCCGGCCTCCTCTTCCTGGCCCTACTTCCGCATCCTCCACTCCATGGACCTCTCCGGCCCTAACCCTACCCCGTCCCCCTCCCACCCTTCCCCCTCCCACGTGCGCCCTCCCCCCTCCCCCACGCCCTCCTCCTCCGACGACGAAGAGGCCGCCGCGCGCCGCCGCAACAGCTCCAACACCCGGAGCCTCCACCGCCTCATGTCCAACGGCGGCGCCACCCCCAGCCCCGCAGCCGTGGGCGGCGGGATCAGCGGCCTCCGCTTCACGATCCCCAAGGCCTCCCGCTCCAAGATCGTCGGATCTCGCCCGGGCCCGACCCCCAGCTCCCCGGCCTCCCGGTTCTTCAAGGGTTACGGCGCCGCGGCGGCGGCGGCGGCGGCGGCGCGGCCGGTTGCGGAGGAGATCCGGGAGAAGCGGGCGAAGATCCGGCGGGATGGGGAGGCCGACGCCGCGGTGAGGGAGATGGCCGGAGCCCTGAGGAAGCTCGGCGACAGGTTCTTGAGGATGGAGCAGATGAAGATGGAGATGGCGAGGGAGATTGAGAAGATGAGGATGGAGATGGAGCTCAAGCGAACGGAGATGGTGCTCGACTCGCAGAGGTGCCTCGTCGACGCCTTCGCCAAGAGGTTCTTCGGGAAGAAGAGGGCTAGGGTTTCCTCAGAGGACTAAAACGGTTTCGCCTCTCTCTCTCTCTCTCTCTCTCTAACTTATTTCCTTTTTCGTTCTCTCCTGTGTGGTTGATCTAAAAGTATAGTTTAGATTCCTGTAGGTGGAGGAGGAGGAGATGAATGCTAGTAGGGATGATGTTTTTTTTTTTTTACCCTTTCTCTTCTTTTTCCCTTCCTTTTTATGCATTTTGGGCTTCATCGTAGTCGCATGTGAAGTTGTAGTTTCTTACTTCTCTCTCCCGTAGTCTTTGGTAAAGACTTTATGTATTTCTCTCTTCTAATCTGCGCTTGGTATTTCATTTCGGTGAAATTGCTCTGTCTTCTTTGAAAAAAAAAGCAAGTTTCTCTGTAAGGTTTGGAATGTCGAGCTTCGTTTGATACTTTCTGAATTGCAATCGACTTTAGTGCTTAATGATTTGTCTATTAATAAAGTAGAACGTCTTTGCTTGTTATTTGTATAGCACAATTAAAATTATTCTGGGATCAGCTTAGATAAACCATCTGGAATGGATGCCCATTAACTGATTTTAATTTGAGTAATAAATTGGTTGTGTCGAATCCATATCATGTTGTTTTATACTTCATTTTATGAATCTTGGTTCTTCTGCTTGATTATGTAGGAAACTGCCAGTACTTTAAACTAATTAGCTTGCGAAGTAATGGGTTTGAAACTAAAGCAAATTAGTGAGTATATGTGATGAAGAATCTCTTAATTTGATCTACTGGTGAATTATTTTGTTGCATTATATCATTTTTTTGGGTCATCTGTGATAACCGGCTTTGGTAAATTTATCCAATTCTTGCATCTGTAGATATGTTTCTGCTTCATATGTTGATGGCCTCCAATTTCACATCGAACTTGTATTTATTTACAGCAATATAATCATGTTAGCTCCTGTTGGTGTAGCATACTATCATGAATTGATGTATTGTGTAATTAATTGCTATAACTTGCACAGCATCATTCTCCTTATATCCAACTTTGTCTGTCTTTCATATACTTGATCAAATTTCTAATCAGATTTATATTTCTTGGTTAAGAGGATATTTCTTGCTCAGATATAATTTTCTTATTTTATTCAAGCATAAGTCTGGTTGGAAAAAAAAAATCAAGGTAGATGCTTGCTTGAGACCTTGAGTTTAGCTGTATAGGATGAGCTGAACTGCAGGATAGCTTCTTGTAGCTTAGAAGTTAGGATTTGAAGTAAGCTAGGAAATTGGATGAAATTTATTAGACTAACATTGGGTTGTGAGAATTGCCCCTGTACTTCTTGTGTTCGAAACTGTCTTTGTTATTTCGATTAAAATAAATGAAACCACAGAGCTAAAGCTTTTTAACCAATGTTACAGATTGCGCTAACCTCTTGAACTCAAGTTTGATTTTTTGCATTAGTGCTCAAAATGTCAAGCTGATGCACATTTAAGTGAACATTACGACATCATTACCTATTTCATATCATATGCTGAAAGTTTTTGACAAATATAAGTCTCTAGATTTTATGTATGTCGCTAACTTGTTTTTGTTGGTATTGAATTCCAAACGTGTGTCTGGCTCTTCTGGGCCAATCGGTTTTCATCTTCAAGTTGTGAATGTCCATATTATCTCAAACTGTCCCTGTTATTCTGAGGCTATCCTGCTTCAGAGTACAGTGGTCTGTAATACAAACTGTCCAGTAGGGTTAAGTGGTGTGCCATGCTATTTTATGAATTCACTCTCTAGTTGAGAACTATCTGTCTCTCTCTCTCTTGATCATCGACGTATTCTCCCCAAATTCCTTGTTATTTTGGATTGTTGACCTAAGATGTGGAAGTCCAGTTCTTTGGCGGCTTTGTTGCATTGTTCTTTATTGAACCTTCATCATTTGACTCTTGTCTTAGTAAAACATGCAGCTTGTATATTCAGTCTTTCTTGTGCTAGTCCAAAAAATTCTACTCAACTACAGTTTTCCTATATGTATTCACCCCTGATATGATAATATCATCTCGTTTGTAATGACATTGCCTTACCAGTAAATAGCTTACAGCATGGGGAATTATTTTGGATGAATCTTTGATGGGTGGACATTCAAGTTAAACCTGGACGTAAACCTATTTTGGTCAGGAGTTCACTTATTATTGGTATTGGTAGGAATAATAAAACAGAAGTGGTGAACAATACAGTTTGGTAACTGTTATAACGCAAAAAATGCATCTAGAACTATCTTAAACTGATATTATTCTGTCTTTTACCGGGATTAGATTGTCTGACTTTGAACTTAAATCATCTTGGGATCTGAATACAGAATTATTTTTACCCAGATGCTTGTTTTGATATCTTGGATGTTTTGTTTTTTCTCTTGCTCTTTTGATATTTTCTGTGTCATATGTTAGATCACATGTAAAATAGTACAATACTCCCCTCTTTGTGATTTTAAATTTCAGAATCCGGGAGTGAAAGGTACTTAAAAACTGTTTTCCCATTCTGGTTGTTGGGATTTGAAATCCTGCGGAATGTACTTTATTCAAGTCTATGAATTTTCAGAACTAATGCCTGGTCTAGCCTCCTTAGAAATTTTTTTTTCTCATCTAGTCTTTTTTTTAAAAATATTCCAAACCTAGCCTCATTTTTATAGATTAAGCAAAAAAATATAAGTTATATAAGATTATATGTTAATTAGGTGAGATTATATTTTTCTCTCTCCTCTCCCAATTTTTAAGACCTTTCTCTCACTCTCTTTTTCTAATCTGCTTAGAAAATTTTAGTAAAATAAATTATGAAATAAAAAATATACCAATAAAATAACACCAAACGTGTAGAAAAAATTTGCTTAGAAAATTTCAGAGAATCATAAATGGTCTTCACGAATTCGATTTAGAGCAACTGGTATTTTTGGAACCCTTTAGATTATATAAATAAAATATGTAATGAACACTAAAGAAGTGGAAGAGAAAAACTAAATAAGATATGTACTTTTGGAACTCTTTTTATTGGTATGTTATTTTACTGAAATTTTCTAAGCAGATTAGAAAAAAAGAGTAAGAGAAATGTCTTGAAAATGAAGAGAGGAGAAAGAAAAATAGAATTTCACACAATTAATATATAATTCTATATAACTTACATTTTTTTTTCTAATCTATAAAAATGAGGCTAGGTTTGGAATATTTTTTAAAAGAAGGCTAGATGGAAAAAAAAAATTTCTAAGGAGGCTAAACAAAGTATTAGTTCAAAAATTTTCAAAGGTGTATACGTGGGTGTGGCGTGTAAATTCTTCTTGATTTAAGCTGTTACTATTTAAAATTTCTTTTGACTTAAAGGAGAACAGGCAGTAACATGTTGTACCGACTACTGAGGACTTCGAGGACCTTTGACCTGGGAGCAACAGATGGTACATTTTGTACTGTGGACAAAGCAACAATTACTATAGAGGGTTTCAATGTGAGGACCCTCCACAGTGCATATTTCAATCTCAACTGTGCATTGTTTACAAGTCGTGGTGTGCAATGTTTACGAAGTTGTGGTCACGAAGAGGGCCGACCAGATCCGGTGCAGTGTTTCCATCACCTGATATATGCAATAACTTTTCTTTTTTCCGAGAAAAAGAGAGCAAGCCATCTGCTTTGTTTATTTATTATTATTATTATTTTTTCAATGAATCCAGTTAGAAATATGAAGCAATTAGGTTTCGAATTTAAGACTTCGAATATCAATCATCAGTCATTAGCATATTGTGTTAGGTAACAGTAATTGTAAAGGTAAGGTAACAAGTAATTGTAAAGGTAGCACGCTACCCGCTTCGTTTATTTTTTTTAAAATAAACTTAGCTGGAAATATGAATCAACTAGGATTCGAACTCGGAACCTCGGATATCAACTATCAAGCCCTTTGCCACATGCGCTAGGGACGATCGGTAGGTAGTAATTGTTGGCAAAGAAAAGAGAGGGAACTAGCCGTTTCCCTGAAGGCTGATAAATTGGGCCCGTGAAAACGGCAAATTACCATTCTACATTAAAAACGACTCATCAAACTACATAAGGGTACGTAAGACATTCATCAGTCCACTATTCCCTCCATCGGGTTGTAGGCCGACCACCTAGACGGGCCGTACAAGGTAACAGTATGTTGTTAATAGGCCAGATTCGATATGGGACCATGGAGGGCCGCTTAGGTGGGTTTTTGTCACTCATCGATAAGTCCATATTTGGGTACTCTCTCGTTCTTTTTTGCATTGCTTTATTATTACCGCATGCTTAAATATTTACTATGCGCAAACAAACCTTTTTTTAAGATTAGTTAATGATTCTTCTCTTCCAAGCCAATTTGTTTTTTACTATTCGATTTGCTCGTGATGGGTCGGTCGGATGTGTCGTTTCATTCATACTTAATAAAAGAAAAGGCATCGAAGTTTGACTCGAGCTCAAAACGGTATGTATGACAGGGAGTACATTCACCTGAGAGAGTGTTGCCGTAAAAGAGAGGGTGTATATGCAAATTAAAAGCCAAACAGATGTAGGCAAAAGCCACAGAAAGGCTGTTTAGGGGAAATTCGTTACACCAGATACAGGCAAAATCATCTTGCGCGAAAATAGAAATTCTAATATCACGAACATAAAAAGTTGAATGAATATGAAATATATTACCTAAACAATAAAATCAGAGCGCTCGCCGAACTACCGGACAAATATTTTACACCAATAGTAATCAGCTAAGGGGAAAAAACACAGAGAGAATTGATGATTTCCCCGTTTACAGGCAATTAGTTACTGCTTTGCATACAAGTACTTCTATCTATCAGAAAATAATATGAGCAATTTCGATACCTTACCTTCGGCTTTGGAGCCCTCCTACTCGGGAAATTTATCAGCACCAAGTCATTGAAAGGCTTGACAGATGAAATTTCGCAGGTGAAACTATAGCATGGTTGGGCACTTGGCGTCGAGAAACTCTTTTAGTGTCCGAGCCGCTTTTTGACCCCCCATTAATTCCGCCAGTCTCTCGACGGGAAGGAGCGCCAGCTCAGCCAAGTTCTTGCAACTGTCCATCAACGCCCTATAATTTGAATCTGTCACCCCTGGTAGACGCCTCAAGAACTCGATCGCCGACGTGTTGTAGTTCTCGGCTCTGATACATTGTACATCCGTTAGCATTACCTGCTCTTTAGCTAGAAATCAAGTAACCAAATGATAATATGTTTAGTTAAAAGGTGCATCAACACTATATCAGATGTGTAACCTTATTTACTTAGCCCTGTTCGTAGCAGATAGATTTTCTTCCATTATAGAAGATTAAGGGGGTATAATATTATACAACATTTCTGCAAATAACTAACTCAAACCAGAAGCACATAATTTATAGAAATGGCATTCAAAGTAAGCTACCTATGCTCCTCACCTTACATCATTTTCGACAATGCCATCTTCGGATGGCACACCTACTCTCATGGCCTTGGTCTCATCAGGCTCGTCCTGGTTCGCCTTGAGGGATGCGAATATCTCTGCCGTCGCATGCATGCTACGAGACCAGACAAGGCGCAATCGAGGAAAATGAAGAACAAGCAATGAGAGCTTTGAAATTATGTTTGTTGGTGAAACATCATCGCCAATCTCACTGGCAGACTGCAAGAAGCAGCGAGCAAGTTAGTCCACCATAAAGTTCAGAAGCAGTAAAATTTTGATTTTAATACTATTGCATCCGTAGTAAGAAAACAAATGAAACTGTACATCATAGCATTTAAGTGCGACAAAATAGTGGTCTTCTTTGTTTCAAAACTATAACATGGAAGAGCCTGAGATTAATAGTATCAATACTAAAAGTACATTTTGATGCAGTTCCATAATTATCATTGTTGGACGGAATAAATCAAGCAGAATAACAATTTGAAGATGGAGTGAATGAAGTAGAGCGAAAATAATAGGGCATAAATTTTACCGACTCGTGTAATGCATAAATAATAATGCGTTAAGCAAATATAGTCTGCCGCATGTAAATGAGCCTTCACGAAACCCAATCCTTGAGAGCTATAACACAATTTAGTGTTCGTAATTACTTGTAAGCTACATTAGGAAAAACATACGTACAGTGGTAAACATACTAAATAGTCTGGTAAAGTAATGCACAAAGAACCAAACCAGTGAATGTTGGCATCATGAAAGGCTAAGAAATGTAAATGAGCCTTCACCACACCCAATCCTTGAAAGCTATAACACAATTTAGTATTCGTAATTACTTCTAAGCTACACTAGGAAAAACATGCGGATAGTGTTAAACATACTAAATAATCTGGTAAAGTAATGCATAAAGAACCAAACCAATGACTGTTGGCATCATGTAAGGTTAAGAAATGTCCCGAATGTTGGCACTTAAATTGGATAAACTGAATCGGTATAGTTCAGAAGTCATGGCAGATATAGGATTAATCTTCAAAATAAAGAACACAAACATACACGAGATGCGACAGTCTGCAGAAACACCATACTTCAAGGAAAAGCTATTAAAATACCTGAAAGGAGAAGCTCTTATCCTGAGAGAACTCTATGAGAAGCACTGGCATCCTATAATACCGAACCATTGTTTCAACCTGATTATAGAGACGGCCTGAGGCAAAGCTTTGGAACAAGTCACCAATACTTTTGCGTTCAACACAAATCAAAGGCGAAAGAACATAATCCCCAACTTCCAGAGTTACGGGTATTATTCGCATGCCTTTCTGGTGGAGAACATTAGGGAGACTGCTCATGAACTCCCTCATATCCACTATAACCTGAAATCCAGTAAGATCTTCCGCAATTCAACCCAGAAACAGGATCATTTCTGGTATGTAAAATCTATGGATAGTCCCTACTATACCAGTATTGCAACTCCCTCCCTGGAAACTTTGATGATCGAACTCCTCGTGGTATTTGAGAGGGAAAAAAAAAAACACTGATATCCATTGACTTTTGCTGTTAATAACTTTTTTAACCATGTTTTACGTAAACTGAAACAAATTTTTTATAGGAACAACAGGTAGTGTGGTCATTTTACAAGAAAAATTAGAACTTTTTGACGGTTAGGGATGGAATATGAATATATAAGAAAGTTCAAGGACTACAGTTCGAACAAAAAAAATCCAGGGACCAAGTTGCAACATACGAATATGTCAAATAGCACAGTGATTATCCATACATTTTAACCTTCTAGCTATCTTTCTCCAGAAGTAGATCTTGGATGCTTAAAGCTACCTGCATTTCTTTTTCTAATGGCTTCCTTCCACCAGCCTTTCTTGTTGCCGAGTTTGGTAAGTTAATTGACTGTACTTCATTGCTAGTACTTGGTCCAATGCATCGACCATTCTGAAGTGTTAAGCAATGCAAGATAGTATTCAGTTTTGTTTGATAACCAAAAATAAATGCTTCAACCTCTTTAGTTCATTGATAAGAAGAGAAGGTAGTAAATACTATTACAATACGCAGACAATATTGTCTCCTGAGTCATACATAATACAATGGAAATAAAAAGCTATTAATGACAAGCAGCAATTTGAGTACTAGAAGAGATAATTTTTTACTCGTTTCTTTCAAGTTAATCAAATTGCCACAACTGAAAACTCAGGATGTTATGAAGAAAAGTAATTGGTGTCCTTTTAAAAGGAGGTCAGATTAAAAAAAAGACTGGATGATGGAAAATCATGGCAACAAATTAACCGCAAAATAAAAATATTAAAACTTGCTGATTCAGGTAGTCACATATCTTTAGCTCATCAATTCCTCATCTCAAAAGCATACTTTTTCAGTAGTACAAACTTTAATGGCCTATAAGAAATTGACAAGAATTCAAGCAAATGTATGATAATGATGGAGCCAGATTACCCGGTTTACTTACTTTTATCTTTATATATTTGTGAATGCCTTAATATTTAGTAGTATATTTTCTGTTCCTAAACCCAATATAGGTTCCACTACCTCTAAGAAAAACGTATACCAGATGAAGGAATTATTGGAGAATATATTTTTGGCAACTGTACATACTAAAAATGATTTACAGAATCAAGCATGTAAACAAAATTTAACAAGATATTAATTCATCTCCACTGCTAGGGGAAACTAAAGATTTTGCCAAAATAAGGAAGCTGCTGGGACAGAGATTTTTTTCTCATTATCTTACTACAAGCAAGACAACAGAAAGACTTTTGGATACATCGATGAAATAAATATCCTTGATATATAAGTTTATGTATAGACCCCCAAGAATTTTCGAAGTCCTTTCAAAGTGAGAGAATCATAACCTGCATAATTAGGACAGACATTTTTGCACAAATCAAGAAAATAAATATCAAGAACATAAATATTCCAAGAGGAACTTTCAAAACAGTATAAGTGCTTAATGACTCCAACATCTAAATTAATGCCAACTATTAATCTTCATTTTATGACATTAACATTTCAATACCTTTTAGTGTAGATCAATAATGGTTTAGGTACATGAAGAAAACAAAAGAGAAGAGAAGAACCTGATCCACAGGTATCATCATTAGGGACTTCTGTCTAATTAAAGATTCAAATGCGCCATTTTCCCTACGTATGCTAGCCTCAAACTTTTGCACCTCAGTGGAATCTTCATAAAATAGAAAATAAACTTTCAGCTTCTTTGTTGGATTCTCAGCCTTGTATATTTCAATTTCTCTAACGAAGGTCATATCTGGATGATAGGCGATAATTACAGATGGCTTCAACACATTAAATATATGTTGATCACTGTCCAAAGCATAAAATTGCACTAGGGGCAGCGGCTTAAGATCCATGAGATCCTCCAAACCAGACTCATGAGAAGCCCCTTCGAGTGGTCTGTCACTATTGCTGGGAGGACCTTCAGTTTCTGCACTAATTGCTTGGATTTTATCATTTTCCGCACTCTTTTTTCTTTTATTTCCAGGAACTTGTACATTGGTCATGGCTTTTCTTGATTTCCCTTTTCCTCTCCCTGTTCCTCTTCCTTTTCCAACCTTTCTTCTAGAGTTGATTTTAGAATTATCTCCAACCTCAATTTCTTCTTTGGCTAAATTGCTTATCTCTGAAGCTGCAGCTAGTAGGGCATCGTTCTCCAGCTTGCTGATGCTGCTAGGTTGAGCATTCTCACTAGATCCAGTGGCAATCATTCCATCAAGTACACCAAATCCTTTAGGTTCCTGAGATTTTTTCCTGTTACGTTTTCGCAATCCATGCAATTCAGCTTTGCCAAGCAAGTATTTCCCCCACTCTTCTCGCATAACCTACCATAGAACATTAACAGTATTAAACCATAATGCAGAGTATTAGCCCATATCTAATTAAAAAAAAAAATTTGTATCAGAATATAGACATTGTATCCAAATCTTGACTTCCCATAGTGCTACACATGTATACCATGAACTCCAGCCTAAAATATAAATTTTCACCCTAAGATTTGATGAATTGTAAGTAAATAGGATAGATTTTTTTATATCATAATGAAGAATAGAGTACTTTGAGAAAGGCGCAAAGAAGATAATGGAAACAATGTAACAGATGGTGGCAATGAATGACTACTAAAGCCGAAAACCAGCAAACGAATGTACCAAGGTGATTGTAAGGTGGTACCTGATGTTGCCCTTTTGAGATGCACTCTTCCAACTGCAAGCATGACCGTTCATCTTTACAAGCCACCAAAACAATGTCACTATTATCACTTGCGGCTTCAAGCATAGGCTGTCCTGTTGATTGTGTTTCCTTCCTCCGTTCTTCTTCTATCTCTTCTAGCAACTCCTGCATAGAGTTACCATCTATTAATAGAACCTAAAATAAGATCAGACTTCTGTCTTCAAAAAGAGTAACATCCTAGTTCTTTAACAGCTGATGCAGATGGTGTAGGATGCGTGTCGTCTCACAATGCTATCATTTATTAGTATGGCACAAGAAATACCAAGTACTACCATTTCAACGAGGATTTAGTAGGGAGACATCATTATTTGAATTTTTTTTATTAATAGACTTAAGAAATATTATAATTACAAAAATAGTCTTCTAAAAAAATTATTTATAAAACTAGGTATATGCGGTGAATGAATTACCGCTTTCTAAATGCGGTAAATCATTCACCGCTTTTTTTAAAGAATAATAACTATTTTTAGTATCTAATACCATATATCTTTTGAAGTTTGAATAATGAAAAGATGTAAATTAGGGTAAAGGCGGTGAATGATTCACCGCATTTAAAAGCGGTGAATGATTCACCGCTTTTAGAGGTCTAGTTTTACAAATAAAAATTTTAGAGGTCTATTTTTGTATTTAAATTTTTTTGTAGGCTTAATAGCCTAAAAACTCCTCATTATTTATCATTGTATTGTAGCTAGAAAACTTCTCTCTCTCTCTCTCCCTATATATATATATATATATATATATATATATAGAGCTAGTCTCCTATACTATCTATAGTACCGGGGCTCCGGTACTATAGTCGCTTTTTCGATCTTAGGGTATTCAAATCAACGATCCACACCGTTGAAACTGATCTAGGATATTTGAAGTTCTTAGAAATAAAATTTTATATTTTTTCGACGTAGTTTACTTTGTGATCAAACCGTTTCAAAATTGTCAAATTTCAATGGTTATTATGGCGAGTTTGTAGTTTAACGGTGGATAAGAATCTAAATTTATTCAAATTTTGATAGAAAATACTTTAAACTATATAGATGAAGGTCAACATCCTTGATCTTGAATTCGAAACTCCTATACTCAAATTTTAAGGATTATTCAATTTCCACCGTTCATTCTGACATGATTTATTTACTAAGTAAACGATATCGAAAAAAACTAAAATTTTATTCCTAAGAACTTCATATACCCTAGATCAGTGTCAACGGTGTGGATCGTTGATTTGAACACCCTAAGATCGAAAAAGTAACTATAGTACCGAAGCCCCGGTACTATAGATAGTATAGTAGCCACATTCTATATATATATATATATATATATATATATATATATATATATATCCCCTCAAAGGAAGCCAATCTGAAGATGCCAACACTAAGTCTCCTCCTGAACCATGTATTAACTAAGATAAAAGAGTGACATAGCTGAATACCTAATAAAGAGATGGAACTCACTCACTCACACGGAACACTTTCCATTTAGGTGCTTCTTCCAGAACTTCCTCCAACACAATACCACCATTGGCATCTATCTTCCTATCACCTGCCTTACTAGAAGAAGCTTCCTTTTCTGAATACAGAGGTAATAAAGATACAAAAAATGCATGAACGTTATTAGGCAAAAAAAATTTAAAAAAACCAAATAATAAATTCCCTATGCTCTGCCACTTCGCATTTATAAGAACAAGAGCAAAGGATAGAGTAGTGTGATAGAAGTTCCTAACCAATTTCTTTCTCCTTCTCATCGTTAATCATCCTCCTCTTCTTGCCCGGGGTGGTCTTATTATCCGTACTGATTTTTGTGCCATCTGCTCTCACCACCTGATAAATCCGTTTCTTTGCAAGCTCGAATATCTTATGGCTCGAATCAGCAAAGATCCAAACAGACCGAACTCCTTCAGTCACTCTAAGTGTATCTAAATACTTTAAGTACGTCACAGCATCATACCTAATAATCACCCAAAAGTAAATACAAGAACTTAAAATAAAGAAAAGAGAAACTCCTAAAGTAGCAAATTTCTTCAAAAGTTTCCAAGCACATTGTTTAATCAAATATAGTGACCGATCGATCCATACTTTGCTAGTCATTCAGTTCACGACCAATTTTTGGAAAGCAAGAGAGGGGAAATAAGGTTTCACCTCACAAGGTAATCAAGCAACTTTCTTAGGGTTTTGAGATCGCTCACAAGCTGCTTCGTCTTCTTCCCAACAGTGTGCCAGATGGGATCGAGCTGCCTCCTGACTATCTCATCAAAGGACTTGAAGAGCCCCTTCTCAACGGTGAGATCCTCCACATCGACCTTGTTCGTCCTCCTCAGCTCCTTGAGACAAGCGTCCATGGCCTCAAGCACCGCCGATTGGATCCCCTTCATGGCGGGGCTCATCGGAACCCTAATATCCACAACCTCCGGGGGTTCCTTCTCGAGGTCAGCGGAGACGAGGACGTGGAATCGGGGCCAGAGGTGGAGGCGGCGGACGAAGAGGCACTTCATGATGCGCTCGGCCTTGGCGAACCCGGAGACCATGGCGTGGGGGCGATCGGAGAAGGCGAGGACGGGGATCAAGGGGGAGTTGGGCTGGGCGCGGAGGAGGCGGGCGATGAAGGCCTCGGTGGATGTGTCGGAGAGGCGGTGGGCGTTGAGGATGAGGAGGGAGGCGACGGCGGAGGGGGGGCAGCGGGAGGTGAGGAGGTCGGCGACGAGGACGCGGGGGGTGACGAAGAGGGCGGCGCCGCTGGAGTAGAGCGCGGCGCGGTGGTGGGAGGGGAGGTCGCCGGGGACTTCGGAGGGGAGATTAGGGTTAGGGTTAGGGTTTTGGAGGAGGAGGAGGAGGAGGGAGCGGGAGATGGAGGACTTTTGGGAGTCGGAGGCGGAGAGGATGAGGAGGGAGCCGCGGGAGGGGTGGTGGAGGAGGAGGAGGGAGGCGACGAGGGAGGAGAGGGGGAGGCCCGAGGAGAGCACCACCAAGCCCCCGTTGGGGTCCTCCATGAGATCCGACACGATCTGCTCCTCGAACGGTAACATTTCGCCCCCGCCCCTCTCGCTCTTCGTGATGACGATCGGGGAGAGGGAAGAGAGAACGAGAACGCATAAACGGCTATATATATATATATATATATAGATGGGCTCCGGGGCTGAGTTTAATGGGCCGGTACTGGGCCCACGTGCTTCGCGCCGCGATATGGCCCAGGCCAGTACCAGAAGGCGAGTTTTTAAAAATAAAAAATAGAAAAAGGATGGCAACAAATTAGATCAGCTCATAACATAATCGCGCCGCCCAATCCGGTTTAATAATGATATATTCTTCTGCAGATCATCACCTAGCATAAGTGACAAAGAACTTGATAGTTGATAACTAAGGTTTTCAATTTGAAGGCTAGCTGCTGGTGGCAAATATTTACCAGGAAAAGAAAAGTTCTCAGATGTGCATATATAATATGAAGATATGCTAATATGAGTGCGTTATGCATGGATACTGTACTAATAGTCTAATACAGTGTTTAAAGTTACAAGGTAGTTTAGGTTAAATACATAAAAGAAAAATGACATCATGAACTAACAGAAGCAGGTATTTGTCCGATAATGTGAGAAAGATAGCAAGAACAAAACGCATAATAAACGAATTCTTGTTCCTTTCCATTGCTCATTTCTTTCTTTACAAAGTTTCTGCCGAGCTGTCTGTGTGTTTCTCCTACAATAAGTATAATTCCTTCAATCTCTGTATACACAATCCATCTGATTTGAATCCCCAATTAAATTAAACAAAAATAGGGAGCGAAACAAAGAAATCAGTAAATCAGGAAATAAAAGGAGAAAGAAAAATTGGAGCATCTAAGACTCATGAAAGCTAGATTTTGTGCCCTTTGCGATGCGTTTGATCTTAATACTGATAGGCTTTTCGAGCACCGACACATTAAAACTTTTCCATATATCAGGCTTGGTTGGAAGGCTTGCTATTTTCTCCGCAATCTCCATGCTTTCAGGTAAAACCGAACCAAAAACAGTGTATGCTTTTTTCCACTCATAGTGGTTTGCCAAGCTGATGAAGATTTCAGGGCCTGAACCAACCCATGCGACCGACCCTCTCTTTATTGTTGGGCATGCTTCTATAGGTATGTTCTTAAATGGGATCCCTTCGGCTTCAAGTGTTCCTTGGAGCAATGCATAAGGAGGGCCAAAAGATGCCTATCAAACAAAAATGAGAATTACAAACGAGAGGAACAGATGAATAATCTTAGTAGAATAACATTGAGAACATTCCAGCTGATTGGTGTATACAAGTCGAACGTAAGTATCACTTATATATCAACCAATGCAACAAAAAGAAAAATGAATTGCATAGCCCACAGTAGGTTTAGCAGCACAGGTCAAAATTGGTTAGGACCAATCATGGTAGAGCATTCTCCAATTTAAGGATCCATTTTCGGAGCATTGGCATTATCACATTGTCCAATGTACACACTAAAGAGTATTCTAGACAAGTAGTAGGTTTTCCATTAATACGTTGATGGTTTCCTGGTACAGCTGCCAATCTGTTCACAAATCTAAAGCGGAAGCCATTAAATATTGGGACATTTTCCAGGCCTCAGTTTTTAGGTTAAACTTCAACTTCAGAGTTCATCAACCGATCACTTTAGACATCATAATTCTTACTTTTCCAACTGAAATTAAAACCTACTCCGTTGGTGAAACTACGAGGATTTGAGTCCAAAATGTGATACTTCTAGAGTTCTAGATCACTTTCCAGGTATAAGCTTGAAAAGGCGAAAAAAAGTTTTCCTAGTACTACCTACGAAGACAATCTTACGAACTTCTCAGCACCAACAAGTTTATTTTGGGTTAAATGATGTGTGTAAAATATCAAGTTTCAAACAAAATATTATCATCAGTTGTCTTCTATGTCTACTGAAATCAACAATAATACACCAAACATTGTGAAACGTACTTTGTATGAGCACATCCATTTTTCTTTCATCAAAGATAATTAATATAAAATAAAAAAATAAAAGACTCCAGCAGTCACTAAAGGAAAGTATCAGCCAAAAGCACAAAAATTTAAAAAGAAAAAGAAAAAAGAAAAACATCTTACATCTGCAATGTGAAAACCATTCAGATCCCAAGAATTTCCTCGACCTTCGGCACGATAAATTTGACAGCCGGCACAATAGCGTGATTGCAAGAGCTCAGAAATATAAGAGACAGAACGTGGCGCACAAGCAGGGAGAAGCTGAATAACAAGATGTTCTATAGAATCAGCAAATTATACAATGCATCAACTTTCTCAGAGCATGGACATGTGCGTTTACGTTAGTACAAGAAACAAAATGGATCACCAGGACATCTAATATATCTTCTAACATTAGACAATAATGGCTACCTTTCTCTCAAAAATAACATTAGACAATAATGAAACATACAAAACTTACTTTGACGTGAAGTGTTCCATAGTCCGTCTCAAGCCCAATTATGCCCTACAAGAAAGAACAGAAACATCAGACAATGAACCCTGGACGAGTAGATGATTTAGACCAAACATTGAAGGGTAAAATCTCGTAAAATCATTGATGTTCTGCTAAACCATCATTGAGCCCAAAAATGGAACAATTGTGGGCGTAGGCTACTTGTTTTTCTTCAGAATAACAAGCCAATGAAAAGAAAAGATGTCATCATCATATCTACATCTCAACCTTTTCCAGGATTTGTGACGCCATTACGACTGGACTACATGATAGATACCAGAGTGAATAATATAACAGATCCAAAAATGAACAACATGAAACCTCTTTACTGCTACTAACAAGACAAACCAAGATTATATTACCTCTCCCTCCCCAAAAATAAGCCCTGAAGTCCACATAACATTCTCCCCGGTGGCTGCTACTGCAGGATGTAGCACATCCTCCTGCTTCTTTAACCAGCACTGGTAACACACAAAAACATGAATAAGGAATTCACATAATACATCAACATCAACGTTCTTCAACACTCGCTAACTGCGAGATTAAAAATCAATTATCACGGCAAAAGCATTTTGGCTACAAATTAACAATGTTTTGGCTGTAATTAGGCACAGGCAAATATAATTGACCAAATATTATTTAGACATGTGATACCAATCAACAATCTTACATAATCCAGCATTTATAAACAACAAAATGAACATTTAGATGGAGAGTGTTAATAATTTCATCAATATCAAAATAAGCTACAAAAAAATTTCTGCAGATACTTTATTACCTCATTAACCTAATTAGCCAAAACCCTAAAAATGCAAATAGAATTATGCAAACAGACCTCGCCGAATCGATCCCCGCAACGCGCCCGATCGCCACAGAACACCCACGAATTGCAGAGACACGGCCGATCCGACGACGCCGCGGGGCACATCGCCTCGCAAGCGCGGCAACACTCCCTCGCCGAATCGAACCGGTGATCCGAGCCCCACTTCACCGCCGCACCCCACAGCTCCAAACCCTCGATCCCCCTACAACACTCCCCCACCTCCTCCTCCACCTCCTCCTCCTTCTCGGCCCCCTCCTTGGCCTCCCGACCCGAATCAACGGCGGAGGACGAGGAATCGCCCCTCCGGGGCCTCATCGCCGCCGAGAGGCCAATGTAGGCGACGGAGCAGAAGACGAAGACCATGAAGAGGAGGACCCAGAGGGATCTACGGGCGCCATTGGCCTCGCTTTGCCTCCGAGCCATGCGAAGAGATTAGGGATAGAGAGTGGTTTCGCTTCGTTCTCGTTTGGATCATTCGCCAAGGGGTTCTTCTTTGGGCTTGTAACGTAACTACGGCGAGAGAGAGAGAGAGAGAGAGAGAGAGAGAGAGAGAGAGGTTGACTACGAAGGAGGTGGTGTAGAAGTGAAGGAGATAGCAATTTAACAATGGCGGAGGGGTGCGAAAGCGAAAGGGTCACGGTGTAACGGTCGTCGTATCACGGTTAAATGAGAGCGACACGTGGCCGCTTTACGTGTGGGCCCCACATGTCGGGTGTCAGAGGCATATTGAGCTCGCTCTCCCAGGCAAAGGAATGCACGGACCACCTCGGATGGAAAGGGAGCCCCGCAGGTACGTTATCCTGCGCAGCACAAATTGAATTGGCTCTCTGTTGCGACGACACGTGGCAATTTGAGATTGGTGGAGATAGTGGGCCCAGACCGTTTTGTCGGCCGATACGTCCATACTTTTGTACCATTTTGAGGGGGATTAAAAAAAACAGAAAACGTTTAGATAACATAATATAGTGCTTAATCTTGCTTTTAGATTGGCATATAACTGATTTTACTAAACAAAGAAAATACATTTTACTAATAAAAGAATTTGGAAAAGACATCAAGTCTACTATGATCTATCCACCAAAACAATTATCTCTACACATAAACAAATATTTGAACCACTGAGAAATTTTAAACAATGCTCATACTTGACTATCTATGGCACTGCAAGCAGCGCAGATGTATTTCTTCAACTGACTGTCTCTAACACAAAGTGGCAAAAAATTTGGTGGTTGGACCCGAGGTCCCAAGTTTGAAGCCTAGTTGCTTCACGTTTCCAGCTAAATTTATTTCTGAAAAAAATAAATAAAGCGGATAGTATGCTACCTTTCTCTCACAACAAAAAAAAATGTACTTCTGCAAGTGTCATCTGTACTGGACACGCCCCAAAAGTGTATCTACGAAGAAGCACGCACCGCTTTTCAATTGGAAACAGCTCTTCTTTGTGCAGCCAAAGTAAAAAAAATTCAAATTGAAGCTTCCAGGGCCCAAAAGCTCACTTGAACTTCTTTACACAGCCAAAGATCCGAACTAACTTGTTTGTCAAACATCATACTGCCGATCAGATTAGAAATGTTCCCAAATTAATGTTTGATATAAGTCCAAACTACAAGGAAATAGCCCAGGACATTCATCAATACAGGTGTATGACAGTTTCGCTCCATAATATGTACATGCGCAGCTCTTAAGTAATACCCATCCACCAACATTGATGTGATACAGCTTTCATTAATACAGATATTAAATCCTTACAAGCTTCTTATTACTTGATTAAAACAACATATTGTGACATTGTATCCCCTCATAGTATATGTTAAAATTATCAAGTTAAATAGGTGTGAAGAATGCACCACTGCTGTCGACTTCCTCAGCTTCTGCTTCAGCATCAGCTTCTACATCCTCAGCGTCAGCCAATCCAGAAACAGATTGATCAGCTGCTTTAGAACCATCTGCAGGTTTCTTCGCCTCTTGTATTATGCGCATTATTTCTTCGACGCTTTGAGTAGATTGATTGTTTTCAGTAGAGTTATAATTTGTCTTCTCGCCTTCCGCTATTTCCTTTGGCAGGTTCTTTAGAAACCAAGGGTACTTCTTTATCTCTGGAAGCGTAATTCTCTTCGAGGCAACATATAAGCATTTTAGTAGCTTCTTTAATAAGTTGAATAAGGGAAGAGTACTCAAAGATACTGGAGCATACCTTTGATGGGCTGGCAACAAATATTCGAGAGAGAAGTTGGCGGCAATCTGAAGATACTCGCACGTAATCCGGGATGGAGTATTGAACATTTAATATTCGCTGTCGGATGTAAAGTTTTAGGACCGTAGTAATCTAAAAATATGAAGAGTAAAATAAAAGGGATTGATTGCAAATTTACTCTTTACCGATATTTCAATAAAGTCACATAGTTTCAATTTTAACAAGCATCTGCAAACTGCCCCGGAAACAAATTGAGTCCTGTTAGTCTACCATCTGAAGAAACGATATCACGTCAGCATCCATTATTTGAGTTTGCCAGCAGGGCGGATTTTGAAAAATTGCCGAGTCAGCGAATTCTAGAAATGATGCTGACTTATCATCTTTTCCCGTGGGACTAAAGAAAGGACTTAATTGTTACACGGGACAAACTTTAGATTAAATTGTTAAAACTGAAACTGAGGATGTTATTAGATTTGTAAAATTTCAAGGACTAAGTTTGAAATTAACCCTAAGAGAAAAGAGAACTTCGAGGAATAGCGGGAAAGAAATGTACGGTAATTGTCTTCCGAAAGTTTTTAGGATCCTCAGGTTCCTCAAATGGGTACGAGCCAACCAACATGACATACAATGTCACACCGCAGGACCAAACATCTGCAATCTGAATAAAGAAAATTCACCTTACCTTTTTCGGCAATATTAAGCAAAACTGTGATCCTTCAAATTCTTAAGTCGGAAAACAATGGAGCAAAACAACAAGAAAATAGTGGTGAATATAGAATTTTAAAACTTAATTATTGGCTCCAATAGTTTAAATTATAAGACAGATTGTTCTATCAGAAAAGAATCCAAGTTAAGAGAGCTAGCACAAAGCACAAGATTCAAACGGAAAGGCATGAAACCATTTTGATAAACATAAAACTGGATGCTAAGCTGATATGAAAAAATTAAGAGGACTTAAGAATGTTTCAGTGCAATAATCGATAGTTTTATACACGCATAAGGTATGTAAGAGTAGACTAATTTCACTCTATTTCTTCAACTGCCATATATGGTATTCGTTCCAGTGCCCACAGATGAAGATCATCCATACAGAGAAGTATTTGCAAGCATTGAATTCATTAACCACCATAAGTTTCTTTCTAAGTGATTTCTTGAAAAATAATTTAATCCCATATTAAATGCCCAAAAGATACTCGAGTCAGAAGAAAGGAGCACAAACATTACATGACATGAATTCTTATTTCCTCGATCCAAGTGAACAAAATAAAAGTTTGTCAATGGCAAGATGATTCAGTTCAGGCGGAAGAAACCAGGAAGTAAGGAGAATAAGAGTTAGCAGTAATAACGGATATGATGACCCTTTTAGCATTAGTCAACTTCTTGTTCTAGTAGAGCTTACCCTACTTAGATGCACCTATAGTTTCATAGCCACTATACAAATATCCAAAAGAAGTAAGTTAATTATATGCGATGGAATTATAGAAAAGAGCTTACTTTGCCATCATATTCCTTTCGAGATAGAACTTCCGGAGCTATATATGCTGGAGTGCCAACTGTCGATTTTGGTTGAGAGTGCAATAGAGCAGACTTCATTCCACATACAAATCTCATTCAGTTCCAATAAGATTATAATATACACTGAAAAACTTACAGAACCAAGAGCAACTTAATACCTTTGAGTAACCAAAGTCGCATATCTTAACGCGTGGCGTGGGACTTCCATCCAAGAGAGTATTCTCAAGTTTAAGATCACGGTGACAAATTTCCTACATTGATAATTTGATAAAAGTAAAGAATAAACCCCATTTTTTTTTCATACTTTATTACTTTTTCTTAAATGTTGATTGGTTTGGGAATATACCATGGAATGACAGTAGCTAACTCCAGATATCAGCTGCTGGAAGAAATATCTTGCCTGCGAAAGATATAACAAGTCAAAGGAATGGATAACAATTTATAAGCAAGAGATTAGAACCCATTTGGCATTACTTATGTTTTCTAATTTGTTTTTCCGCAGCTTCTATATGTTTAAAGGCACTTAGAGATGATTTTCTGTAGTTTTGCTGTTGCCAGAGATTTATTGGTTGTGCTTGGCAACAAAAAAAGCAGTAATGATATTTTTGATAAAAATAACGATACTGAGTATAGCCATCACAAGGTGTCTTTAGTTTATAAATAGTAGCTGGGAAAAAAAAACATAAATAGAAAGAAAAAAATGTAAATAAATCCCAAATATGCACTCCAATCACTAGTTTACTAACTAAAAGAAGCATCGATCGAATAGCAACTAAATGACCTCATCCTCACTAAATCTTCCAGCACTGCAGATTCTCTCAAAGAGCTCACCACCAGCTGCATATTCCATGACAATGGCCAAGTGAGTTGGAGTTAGTAAGACCTGCAAATATTCATTTTATTAAGAACATTAATAGTAAAAAATTTGACAAGCTCAGAATTATGAGAAACAGCCCTGCATAAAAGTTGATTAGCCTGGAAAAATAGTAGCTTTGTACTTTCTCTTATTAATATTCCTGAAAACACTTCTCTATCATTTAGACTCCTTAATATGCCATTATTGCTAAGGCCAATATTTCAAGATATATGGTGAAATTGTGCTGCAAAGATGTCACATCTACTTAGCAACAGAAAGCGAAATCGATTAAGATGTTATACCTGCTAAAAGATAAATCAAGGATCTTGCAAAATATACCCAAACTTGGACTCTTACCTCCTTAAATCGGACGATGTTGGGATGCTTCAAGGACCGATGATTAATGATTTCTCTCTGCACATTCTCATCAATCTGAACCAACAAATCAAACTTTAAGGACAGTGTAAAAACCACATTGCCATATATAAAGAAATAGTGACAAAAATCAACCAATGGTCTCTAGAGCTTCTACAAAAGTACTAACAGATCAGAGCTACTATTCGAAGAAACATTACTAACTCTTTCATTTCAGCTTGTTGCCACAGCAAAAGTTACAAAATTTTCGTTTGCCAAAACAACTTCCCAAATTTAAAAAACTGCTCCAGAGGCTAAGCCAAAACAGCCACTTAATCAAATACTTGAATAATACGACGCTTATAAATTCACTTATATGTTCTTAGATTTAGCTATCAAAATATCAATTAGAAAGAAAACCCATCTATAAAATTATCTTCTTAGATGTAAAAATCTCGAATTTGAAACCAAAGAACACAGTTGAGCAACAAAAATTGGCTTTTGCATCCACAATACACATAAAAAACATACCTTTTTCCCCCTCTCGATGTATTTAACAGCGACGAGCTCCTTGGTTTTCTTATCCCGCACCAACCTCGCCACTCCAAAATTCCCAGTGCCCAACTCCTTCAATGGCTCGTACCTCTCCTCCATCTCTCCACAAAACCCAAAAGCCCAACACTACAACCAAATCAAAAGGAGCTCCTTTTAGTCCCAACGAATTAAGAAGCCCAACACTATGCTATCTCACGACCTTTCTCGCTCTATTTCACTTCCTTAGCGTGAGAGCGAGTTAGAGAGAGAGAATGGACTTAGAGCACAAGCCAAGTTAGAGAGAGAGAGGGAGAGAAAGAGAGACGAAGAGAGAGAGAGAGAGAGAGAGAGAGAGAGAGGAGGGTTTTATAAGCGAGGAAGAAGACAATGCGTAGGCGCAGCGAAAATGAGCCACGCGTTGCGGGGAGTGAGGCGAGTTGGGTTACATTTATCTTTGATAAAATTGCACTTATACCTCTCAACTATGACCGATTATGAAGCAGGGTCCTAAATTTTGTTTTTTTTTTTAATTTAACTTTTTGAAGTTTGATTGTATTCCTATAAGTTTATAACCGAACTTAGATATACTATTTTTATATCTAAATAGTCATGGGTGTGAGCCACTTCAAGGAGCTGTTTGATTGCACGTAATTATAACTGTATTGTAATCAAAATTATATATAAATCTAAATAGATGTTTGATTTGATGCATTTGATTTAACTGTTTAAGTTGGAACTGCACGAAAAGATTCAATTAAAGCAGTTAGAACTACAATCAAATTAGTCGTAGTTCCAATTGTCAAAAGTTGGAGAGATAAATTCTAAATAAAAAATAAGCTGGTCTCCCTAATAATCTTTTAAATAAATATTTTTTTCTTATAGCAGATAATCTCAATACTAGACATATAAGATAATAAAATTTTATAAATGCACTTGTAAATTATAACAACCAAATAAATTATTTATATTATAACTCTTTCCACTATATCAAACTAAATAAAATATATGTAGTTATTATTACTATATTTTAATTTATATGTATCTTTAACTATATTGTATTTATAAAAGTGCACCTCTAATCTTATAGATGGTAATCTAAATACTAACCAGTGGAGGAAGCTAGAAATCGTTAAATAAAAAATTTGCTGAAGTTGGTTTGAAAATAATAATAATAATAAGATCCCAATGCAAAATTTCATATAATTGAGGGGGTACATATGCAAGTTTACCTTTTTGAATTCTTTTGTCACTGTCCGGAAGAAGTCGCTTTCGGTGATCCCGATTCGGCTCACCTAATTACGACCACACGGACCCATCCGAGTCCGTTACTTGGGCGCCTTCAGTGTAACAGTTACATGTCACGTATAGTAACTGACACGTGGGCCCCACGTTCTATAAGCATGATATGTAACCGTTGCACTGAGGAGAACCTTCCATAATTGGAGTTTTCGAGTGCGTCATGTGTATTGGTTTCGTTAGATCAGAAATGAACGTGTCTTTAGTTGGGCTATCATGCTGGCCACGGCACACCACACTTTGTTTTAGTTATATCTAATCTTATCTTCTGGCCTCTTTGGCTGTGCGAACATTTCAATTCCACGAAGATAATTTTCATTGCAATACGATAAATATTAAAAATTTTAGGTACGATCAAACTCAACACGAAAAGTATTGAAAGTAACTTAAAGTCGGCGCCATGCATGCACTCAGACTTGTTTCAATGCAGTAGAATTTTTTCGAGCATTAAAACGTCAAAATTGTTGAATTTCAAGCTATTTTCTGTCATGTCGATTGTAAATCCATTATGTTCTATAAGGCCGTGGGTTTAACTTTTTACATGATTCCACAATAAAAAATTATGAACCTGAATGATATATTTTTAATATTTTTCATATTTAATTTAAAGCATGATCTCATTCATGGCATTACGAAATGGCCAGGTACCATGTCCTTGTACGCAAAGAGAAATTTTGGCCATTTAAAATCAATCGTCATCATTTTCGGAAGCTTTACCTACCAAAAAAGAAAAAAAGTGAAAGTATAACAAACTAAAGAAAACAAAAGAAATAATAAAAAAAAATAGAGAAGTCCAAAGATAACTAGGCATGTTGCAAGTGAGCATCATGCATGAATGAGACCCATTCACAAAGCAACTCTTAATTACTCCTACTCCAAGTTGGATTCCATATTGAAGTTTTGATGGATAAAATATTATTCTATTATCGGCACAAGCGCGGAAGTAGATGCAAATAATTTAAAACAAGTTTTAGAAGTTTAATGATGTCGTGCTTGTGGCGATAATAGATCGCAGGCACATCAAAATAACCTAATCCACTTAATAGCGTGCTGGTGGATAACTTGAGAGACCAAAAATAATATCATCTTTAGAAAAATACTATCAGACCCTATGAAAGCAGTTTATTTAATCAAGCAGCTCACGACCTTGTGGGGGCAAATTCGCCCAGCCAAACAACATTAGTAGTTTTTTTTTTTATCATTACCGTCATTGACGAGACCTTTTGTTGCCTCATCCCTGTAGCCTAATTTATTGTATCAATGAATGAAGCGGGTAGCGCGCTACTTTTTCCTCATTTTTTTTTTTTTTGAAGTTTAAGCTTGCATTTGTCATAATAGG
Organism: Puya raimondii; assembly: GCA_016920855.1. NCBI lineage: Eukaryota > Viridiplantae > Streptophyta > Magnoliopsida > Poales > Bromeliaceae > Puya > Puya raimondii. Next base: position 104,520,053 of record JABWPP010000050.1, on the reverse strand, counting down.
AGCAATGTGATTCTGTCTTCTGATCTTATTTAATTTTTTTACAAACAAATTTATTATAAATATTTCGTGCATACTGAATTTGTAGTCAAATTTTGCCCACATATTTGAATATTTAAACCTCATTAGAAACCGAGAAGGGTAAACTTTTCTAAAGGGTTGTTTAGAGTTGTTGCCTTATAGTTTTCATTTTCTTCGCACGACTCAATCAAACTTAAATTTTCCGCTCAATCGTCATTCAAAAGCGAAAAATTATTGGCAAACCCAGAGTATGCGTGGGCCAAAAGAGAAAAAAAAGTTAAAGCTAAATCAAACAAGCAAATTAGTGCCGAGATCTGAAATAATTAGCAAAAGAAGAGATGCATTAAACGCCATTAATTAATAACAAAGGAGGACTTTGAATTTTGAAACAGGGGACCAAATGAAGCACCTTTAGAAGAATATTCGCTTTACACCCTTGCTAATATTCCTTTATTTTTATTGCATATTTATTATGCCTAAATTATGCTGGTTAATAGCCTAATAGGGAGGTCAATTTTGGTAGAATTAATAATTCGAGGCACAGTCTGTATCTAGCATAGTTGGTTAAAAATTTGATGACTAATATCTGAGATTTTAAGTTCAAAATTTAAGTATTTTAATAAAAAGATTTATTTTAAATATATATTAAAAGATAAAAAATATATAATAAGTAATACTAAACCAAGGATTTAAGTGTCCATCGGCACGGACCGTATCTATCGTGCCGTATCGTGCCGTATCGTGCCAACAAGATATCGACACGATACAGACCCCGTGCCGATGGCACAGCTCAAAACCCTCTATTCTTTAAATTAGAAAGTAATTTTCTCAATAAAGTTTAAAAGATGTGATAAAAAGACATAATAAATAGTTAGAATATTTTGTTGCTAAAAAAAATAAATATTTCATGCTATTATGTGTCGGCACATAATAATTTTTTTGACCGGCACCCATCGGCACGGCTCGGCACGCACGTACCGTGCCGGCAAATTTTCGACACAATTCTGTGCCACGGCACTTAAATCATTATACTAAATCCTTGTTTTTTTTTTTTTTTTTGAGAGAAAGTACTAAATCCTTGTTACCCATGTGAAACTTCTTATTAGTCAAAATATTCGTTTCCTGTGGACCCAAGCGCACGTGAGTCGCCGATGTGGTCTAGCAAAGTGGGGCACGTGCCATGATTGCCGTTTAAAACGGCTTCCTTGCTCGCGTGTTGTGTGCCAAACAGGAAACACCCTCCGTCACCCAAAGATAATAAAGAAACGGCACCAGAGCAACTTGAGAATAATTCAGTGGACCCGGTTCACCATGTCAGCTGTTGAGTATAATATAGCTCCTTATCCTCCACCTTTTTTTTTTTATCTCCTTAAAATTTGTAGCGCTTAGTAAAATTTTTAGATTAACATATCCTTCAATAGGTGATACTTTGATTCTTAATTTTTATTTATTATAATTTTTAGCTTATTTTTAAAAATTATTATATTTAAATTTTATATTTTAACATGTCTAATTAATTATAATAATGTAATATTTTTATCACATCAGTTATACATCGTAATTCAATCGACTTATATAAATATCAAAATTTAATTACAATAATTTAGGAAGATTGAAGCAAAATTTATAATAAGTTTGAGGGTCAAAGCATTACACATCTCAATATTTTTAGGACCACATATATAATATAGCCAAAATTTTAAAATTTTTAATTAATAATACATCGGCACATGCATAAATTTTTATTTTTTTAACTTAGATAATGATTTCAAAATAAAAAATACTTTTGTATATTACAGTAGAGTGAATATCATACGCTCTACTTATTTAAAAATTATATTAAAAAATAATATTGTGATAAAATAAGATTAGTAAAATAAAATTTATTGTTTAAATGAGTGAACTATAAAATTTATATATATTATGCGCAAAGAAAAGTGCTCTTTGACAAAGACTGCATTGAGAATGGTGGATGATTACGCTTCACAAATGACGTGGTGGACCATATGCAAGTAACTGGGTTTTCGCTACTGTTGATTATTTGTCCAATCCCATGAGTACCCGATCCAGGATCGCTAAAACCCATCAGTTAATAGTTAATACACGACATTACCGCAAACTTCTCGAAAGTCGCGCCAATACCGTCCGTTTCCGGGGCGTACTCCCATATCCGTCGTACGACCCTACCGTTTACCGCCACGTGTCGCTCCGGTACATGCGGAGGTCGCCGACATAAATCCCACCATTCCTCGATCCGCTCGCCTCTGCCCCTCCGCCGCTCCGATCCCTCGACGCCGATCTTTCCGCCGTCCAAAAAGGGAGCCCGAAATTTAAATCAAAAGATCTCAACCGTCCGATCCGTGCAAGCGTTAACGTTCCTCTCTCTACATAATATCTCTCCGCCTCCGTCGCACTCTCTCGTACCGCTCGTTGGGGCTCATCTTCTTCTTCTCCTCCACTTCGATTAGGATTAGGGTTAGGGTTAGGGTTTTAACTCTCTCTCTCTAATTTACAACCACGAAAATGATTCCATGGTGATGCGATTTTAGGTATGTTTAATCTTGTTCATGTATAGATGCTGGATCGGAAGATGGAAGGGAAGGGTAGTAGCTTGTGAATCGTGAGACTAGGGTTTTGCAGAGAGCCGAGTTGGGAGGTCAATGGGCTGCTTTCAATCGACGGCTCGAAAACAATTCCCTGGATATGAGGATCCGGTGCTTCTTGCCTCCCAAACGTCTTGTACGTGCCCTAATCTAGTTCCTAGCAGAGAATAGAGATACTAGGATTTGATCTTGGTAGAGATATTAGGATTTGATAATGTTTGAAACTTATGCGATTAGATGAATATATCTAACATTAGTAATTGTGTAATTGAGTTTGTGTTGTGAAATAGAATGTTCATTTTCTAAATTCAGTTCAAATTATTGTTATTTTAATCCTCACAAGTAATGTGTGTTATGGCGTATTTTTGTGATTTATGTATCTAGCCAACTGATTATTGATTGGAGATTGATTTCAGTGATTGATATTCCAATCTGGTGGGGTCAATGTACTACAAGAATTTAGTAGCATGTTTTCTTTTGTGCAACAAACGAAAAAAATAATTTTCAATATTACAAGGAACCTTGAGAACTGGCAATTTTAACAAAAACTCCAAACAAGTGGGTGAGCTTATATTTTGAGTTAATTTTCTTGTTGTTATTCTGGTTCTTAGTGTTGATCTATAATTCTTTTCCTATTCGTGTTACTTCCAATCATAAAGATGCTATATTGCTTAGGTAGACTACTGGTTAGCATTTTTTTCAGTGTTTGCTATATACAGTTATGTGTTTTGCAGCTCACTGTATAAGCAGGCTTTGTCATGCCCTGTTCAACCCAATTTTTTTTTGTCAGGAGAAAGTAATCTATCCTGGTCTAAATCGTCATTTCTTCATTGCCACTAATTTTTCTGATGCTTATGTGAATACCATTCTGTTTAGTCAGCGTCAGTGAAGTTGAGGCACTATTTGAGCTGTATAAGAGCATTAGCAGTTCTGTAATTGATGATGGATTGATAAACAAGGTAACACGCGAATGTCTGCAGCCTATACTTTTCTACATGATCTAGTTATTGCATTTTCTGCACGATCTAGTTCTTTACTACATTAAATTTGAGTTTTATTGTAGGAATATATTGTTTTTTTCCTGATCTTTGTGTGATATGCAATTTTGCTTCAATGGAGGTGGCGGATATTACAATTTATGATTTCATGTGCAGGAAGAGTTCCAGCTTGCATTATTTAAGAACAACAGAAGAAAAGAAAATCTTTTTGCAAATCGGGTATTGCATTTTCTGAAACCTTGCATTTGGTTGTTGACCTTACAGGACAATTGTGACCTAATATTTTGTTAAATTTCTTAGAAGTGTTTAGGATCATTTATCATGGATTATTTTCTAATGTATTTATTGGGCTTGTGCTTCTTTGATGAGATCATACGCTGATGGTTATTTTCCTGAGGAAGTCAAGCTTTTAAATGTATATATTGTGCTTGCAGATTAACTTTAAACTTTTCGCCTTGTTGCATCTATGTAACTTTATTTATTGCTATGTAGTCTCATGAAAACATCTACCTAATCTACTAGGTCGTATATTTTATGATGGTGAGATTTCCAAACCTATCACCTGTACAGCTCGCGTAAATGTTTCCAGTGGATGTAAAAGGATCATTCATTGTGTGATCGACAGACATCTGTTAGTGTAAGGTCATAGTAATTAAAGATAGTAAACATTAAATATTTCCAAAGCCTCCTTCATGCCTTATATATGATATGAAATAAGTTGTATCGATTAAAATTGTCAGCACTTTCTTTAGTAATGGCGATAGTGATTTGTTTTGTTCCTTTTTCTTTTAATGCATCTTATCAACCCCCTGTTACCATTAAATTACTGTATTTCAATAAGTAGCTTATTTTGTTGCAACCGTACAGTGCTGTCAATAAAAAAACTTGCTGGTTGTCCATTCAGCTTTAATGTTGTTACCTTATTACGCTTTGTGAATTCCAGTTAAACACAGAGACATAAGTTTCTTTTTAAGATTACGTGCTCTTTAATTTCAATAAGTGCAGATCTTCGACCTGTTTGATGTCAAGCAAAAGGGAGTCCTTGATTTTGGTGACTTTGCTCGGGCTCTAAATGTATTTCATCCAAATGCTCCTCAGGAAGATAAGATTGACTGTAAGTTGTTAGTCATTTTGTTAGATTTTGACAAGATAGTAAGGAACCATTAGTGTTTGCTGAGTTTTGAAATGAATATACAGTTTCATTCAGGCTATATGATTTGGATGGTACAGGCTTTATCGAGCGGAAAGAGGTAATCGGAAGCTTTTCATCTGATCAATAAATATATGCTTCTCATTCAGCTCTCTCTCTACTTGAAATTTCTTTGTGAAATTTTACAAACATTTGGAATCAATTTGTGTTGGCTTATTTTTTTTGTACAACACTTGATTTATTTCTGTGGTATAGAGCTACTCCATTATACAACATGTAACCCACCACTGGTCTGGTCTTTCTCATTAATTCTGCACCATAATTTTAAAGCTTATGAAAAGAAAAGTTAATTTTTCGCACTTCTATTACTTTTTCCTTCAAAATTGTTGCTTGATATGCCATATGAACCACTGGAATTTTACTCTCAGAGAGAACTGAGCTGGGGTTGCTTGCTTTTGAGGTAACTCTTATTGTAGATTTTCCTCAGGTTAAACAGATGCTAATTGCACTTTTAAGTGAATCAGAGATGAGATTGTCTGATGAGACCATAGAAACAATTCTAGACAAGGTTTGCCACATTTGCTTGTAGTTTCAGCAGCTACTCTAGTTTTATTCCTGTATATGACTTCTTATAGTAAGGTATTTCATTGTGAACAGACATTTTTGGAGGCTGATGTGAATCAGGACGGGAAAATAGACAAAGCAGAGTGGGAGAATTTTGTTTCTCGAAATCCGTCTCTAATGAAGATAATGACTCTTCCATATCTCAAGTATGGCACTATGAATCCCATATCATACTTTTTATTGTTAATTGTTAGATCTTGAGTGACTAAGTTTCTAGTTCTTTCGAGGCAAAGCTGCTAGAAGTTTGAAAACTAAAAGACGGATAAATCATGCAAATGAGATAATCTTCGTTTAGACTCCAAGGACAAATAGTTGTTGTTTAGCCTACGAAAAATAGTTATGACTAAAGCCTTAATTGTTTCATTACACAAAAGAACTGAGAACTCTCTCTCCCTCCCTCCCTCACTCTCTCTTTCTCTCATATGTGCGCGAATATAACAATGGAGGCTCATTCTTCAGGATTGGGCCGAGACTAGCTTCTGAGTCGATGCGCCTCGAGCCTGGCTAGTTATTAGATCTAGATGAATGCAATGATCGATTAACTTTTATTTCTTTATTTGTTTGCCAATTGCTTGATGCTTGCTAAGAGCTGAGTGACACTCTGTTTAAACCTTTCAGGGACATAACAACTACGTTTCCGAGTTTTGTATTTAATTCTGAGGTCGACGAAATCGCCACGTGATGCATCTGCCATTATCTGCAACAGTATTACGAAGAACACATGAGCAGGTCAGACGGTGTAATTAGATTTTTACACGAGTTTCATCATCAGAAGAGGTCTTTTGCTGAAACTCGTTCTCTTCTCTTTCAGGTGTCAAGTCTAAGCCTGGTAACGAACCTGCAAATATTCGGCAAGTTGAATTACTATTTCAGTGTGTAATAAGATATCAACAAATTAAGTGTTGTTTTAGCTAATATTGTTTTGTTAGAGATTTCTCAAAACAGAGAAAAAAAATTCCGAATTTAAGGGGCAAAAGTTTTTTTTTTTTTTTAATTACCCTCTATGCCTAACCTAGGAAAGTATTATTACTTGTCAGTTGTATGTATATTGTGAGTGAAGAGAAGCTCCTAGTGAAAATATTTTTAAATCACAAATGGTTATAATTATCAAAATTTTATGTTCTCTTCTAATGAGAGAATTTTCGGAAAGAGAAGAGAAAAGAGAAGTATTGGAGAAAAAAAAGAGAGAATAAGAAACAAACCTCGTTTTAATGTTGTTTGTTGTATAGAATAGTGAGGAAAGGAGCTGTCCTGTGTTTTATTATTATTATTATTTTTGGCTCTTCTAGAAACGAAAAATTATTTGCTCTTTTATACTAATTTTTTTATTATTAATCAATGCTATATTATTATATTTTGATGTCCTCTATTTCCTATCAATAGACACATTGATGGCGGAGTCAAAGCTAAAGATATTGAAGCTTTACCAGAAGCCCAATTTTCAAAAAGAAAATCATGATTCTTTTCTTTTTCGTTTTATTTGATTTAAAAAATTATTTTTTAGAGAGGTTTTTCATATATATTTTATAAAAAATTAGTATTTTGTCCGTAAACAAGTTTTAGAAACGGGAATACTAGTATTTCATGAAATTAAGAAATGTTTTTTAATTTTTTTAACAATCAAACAGATGAAAAATTGAAAAAAAAATTTATAAAAAATTTTTCTCGAATTTTTTTTTTGAGGAACCAAACAATCCAGTAACATTTTACTTTTAATTAAGATATTTTAAATTTTTTTAATTTAAATTATATTAACCAAGTCCAAAATTTTATTTAAGTTAAATAATACAAAAATTATAATAATATAATTAATATAAAGATATTAATCTCTAAATCGGCCGAATCTAAGATTTACATTTATCTTTTAAATATAAACTAGTATTTTTTAATATATATATAGAACTAGGCTGGAATACTATCAATAGCACCAAGCTGTTGGTGCTATTAAGTTTTCAGTCCTTGGATGAAGGAATGTACAGTTAGGATGATGTGGGCCTTCTAGGGTTGAGTAAGTTGTTGGTTGAATAGTATAATCTAACAAGTGAAAATAATTAAAGGATTAAATCCAACGGCGGAAAACTCGGTAGCACCAAGTGTTTGGTGCTATATATATATATATATATATATATTTTTTTTTTACAGGGTTCTCTCATGGAGGGGAAGAAAAAAAAACACAAGAGAGCTGTGGATAATCTCTATCGAAAAAGTGAAAAGAATAAAAAAGAAAACAACATTCCACATATTTTCCACAAGCAAATCACTCCTCATCTTCTCTCCCCCTCTCTCTCCGCCTCTCTTTCTCTCGCGTGCTCTCCGATTCCACTGAAAATCCTAAGGCCGGAGCGTAGGGTTTCTCCCCTCCCCTTCCCCTACTCCTTTCCCTAAACCCTAGTTCGTTACCGATCCTTCACTGTTATTCCCCAAGTTCTAGGGTTTCTCTCTCGAATCTCTTCGCCCTCTCTCGAAAATTCGCCTCCTCCTGCATCAGAATCCCACAGGGAGGAGGCGTTTGAGAGAGGATCGAAGAAGAGAGAGATAGCCATGTATAAAGATCGATTATTAGGTGGATCGAAGGTGGAGGTAGGGTTTGCTGATCGGAAACGCGTGGAAGAAGCAGTGGACAAGCACTTGGAGGAGCCCTCGACATCGGCGGGGAAGCAGCTGGAGCACGGCGACCAGCGCCATTCCTCTCTCTCCGAGAACAGGAAATCTGAAGGTAATATTTCTCCCTTCTTACGGATTTGTCTGGTAGTTACATTTAACATCTATCGTAATACCGTGATGATACTCAGCTACACATTCTCTTGCATGTCTTCATAATCATTATCTCTCTCGCATGTACAATCTTGTTCCTTTTGCTTGTTATACATGATTATTAGAGAATTTGGTGCTGTTATAACCCAATTATATAAGCTTCAATACTATAAGTAGAACTGTACCTCGACTGGAGCTACTGTACAAAAAGACACCTAGGGAGTTCGATTTTGGAGGAACATAAGTGTTATGTTGTTAACAAGGTTCATTCTAAATTCTAAAGCCTTATTGATCAATAGGTCCTGGGAAATCTTGATTTTTCTTTTTTAATCATGCATGTTCTCTTGTTTTTTTTTTTTTTTTCATTTGATATTATGTTTTTTTTTTTTCAACATTCCTCAGATGAAATTTGATTAACTTGTACGAACTGTTTTGAGTCTCCATTAGACAAACTGCATCATGTTTCCTTTTAAAGTTCGCGAAGGATTTTATCTTTATAATCAGTTATTAGCTTCTAAGGCTGCTTTATTCATTTATTTTTTTTATTATGTAGTTGAATCGGCATCATACAGTGAAGATTCAGACTTTAGTAGCTACGATGGAGGAGACACCTCTTGGATTACTTGGTTCTGTAGCCTAACCGGGCATGAGTTTTTCTGCGAAGTTGATGAGGAGTATATACAAGATGATTTCAATCTTTGTGGGCTTAGCGCTCAAGTTCCGTACTATGATTATGCTCTCGATTTAATCTTGGACATCGAGTCTTCTCATGGTAAGCCTTTTTCCCCCAGTGAAGAATTGTGCGTCACAACTTACCTGGATTGTCATATATAGCAAACTGCAGTTATGAAGGAATTGATTTTGTGAATCTTAGTTCTCGTATAATTCTTCTAGTTATTTGAACTATTTGAGTTGTTATGTACCTAGCTTGAGTATTTGGAATGTTATGTAGTTGCTGAACAACTGTATTATAAGCTTTAATTGGTCAATAATCTCTTTTATTCTCTCGAAATAATGTCTTGCTGGTGAATTTTTCTGTTGTCGCTGGTCGATTTACGTGGTAGTAGACTAAAGGGTTTTCAATTGTTTTTATTTTGTGCTGTAACTTCTGTTTTCTTATTCTTTTTAAAGAGTTGATGGAATAGGTCTAAGTTTAAGATATTTTTTTATTTTTTTATTTTCTGCAGCTCCAGAGGCCGCTGTATTCTTTAATACAACAATATCCAAAACCAGTGATCTGTTGTAATACTGTATTTAGGTTTATATGTCTTGGTTCTTCAGCTGTTTTAATTTGGTGGATGTATGTAATTATGCAGGTGGCGAAATGTTTACAGAAGAACAAAACCAATTGGTAGAATCTGCTGCAGAGATGTTATATGGTTTGATTCATGCTCGTTACATCTTGACCAGTAAAGGAATGGCTGAAATGGTGAGTTTCTCTGGTCAAATTTTTTTTGTGGCTTCATTTCTTGACACAATCATATTTTGGATAATCACTTTATTAATTATTCCTGCAGCTGGATAAGTTCAAGAACTATGACTTTGGAAGATGCCCTCGAGCATACTGCTCTGGCCAGCCTTGTCTTCCAGTAGGTCAATCAGACGTTCCTCGATCCAGTACCGTGAAGATATATTGTCCCAAGTGTGAAGACATATATTATCCAAGGTCAAAGAAGCAAGGCAGTATCCTGTTGTTCTTCTATTAATCTTCTATTCAATAATTTCATTTGAAAATTCCATTTCAACTTAGCTGCATTTTTAATAGGGGCTTCCGCACATATAGATATCCTGGCAAAATCTTCTTTTCACGTATGTAGCCTCATAAAATATGAATTTTCATGTAGACCCCTTAAAACTACAGTTTCTAGCATAAACATCCTTATCTTAAGTTGGGTAGCCATCCAATTCATGGGTGAAGTTGGTTTTATATTATAAAAATGTTTTCTCAAAGAATGGTTTTTTGAGTAGAAGGATCTGTATGTAACAAATTGTCTTTCAAGGGCAGACACAAAAATTCAGATTTTACAGGTGTATGCATATCAATAGATATTTTGTTAGGGGTGTATCTGTAAATATCTCTAAATAATGTCTTACGGCTGTTCAATCCATTTTGACAAGTTGTTGTTCCAAATCTAATTCATTTGTTCTTTCCTCTTCAGTTGAGTAAATGCAGCATGCATAAACTGTTCACTTGCAATTTTATTAGAACAAAAAAAATCTCTGTTGGTGATACAATTCTTTAAGAATGGCACTTTAGTTCTTCTTCTTTTTTTTCTCTTCTTTAACAAGAAAATTTGACTAAAAATCTGCTTTCTATGTTGTTTCATCACACATTTCTTGACTCAAAATTAGACATTGATGGAGCTTATTTTGGGACGACTTTTCCTCACCTTTTTCTGATGACATATGGGCATCTCAAGCCACAGAAGCCATCACAGCGGTATGTTCCGAAAGTATTCGGTTTTAAAATTCACAAGACTTCTTGAGCGTACATTTTGGTGCCCTCGGAAGACAAAGTGCTGGCTTTCCATTGTAACATGGGGTAATTTTGTATCTCGCTGATCGTCTCATCAAACCTTCGTTTGTTTTAGTAAATATATGTGTAAGTGCTGATTCTGTAACATAGTACTCATTATTAATCTGCAATGCAAGCTTGTCTATTTTGGCATCATGGTCTTCTTCTATTTCTTTCGATGCTTTGATGCTTAGTGTTGCACATTCTTCACAACTGGGTATTAAAGAAACTTCTCTGTTGTTTCTGAAGTTATAGCTTTTTGGCAGCTTGATCATGGGCTTACAGCTAGCACTGCCATAAGAGATTGCAAATTGGGATGCTCTCGAAGTTACTTGCAACTTGCAATTCTGAAGATTCTGGTGATTTCTAGACCATGTATTAGAGTATGCTACCTTTTAGTTTTATGGGATTCAGATATTTCTTTTCTTTAACCTTCGCTAGAATGGTTTTTTCCCTTTCACCTGTGCAGTCAGTTTATTCAATTAATATTTCACCCACTAAAAATATCTTTCTGTGTGCACTTGGCTTTTTTTCTTTTTTTTTTTTTTCCTTTTTTCTGTTTTTCTCCTGCATGCAATTATATCTCTGGCCTTCTTGTCGTACATTGACGGATCAGTGATGCGATTGCAAAATACAGAAAATTCAAGAACCTGATTGCGAATGTTCAAGGATCCACTATTTCTACATTATATCTTCTAAATTTAACATTTTTGTTTCTTTATATTCAACATGTGGTTTTCATATTTGCAATCCTGTGGTCCTGATATTGCCTGCTCAGTTTGGTGGCTATTGGCTATTTTGAAATAGGTTCTCCACTTACATTCATTGGTGGGTGTTCTCTCAGCTTTAGCTTGTTTTGACTTAGTAATTTTAATTTTTACCATTGAATAGGAAATTCTATTGTATTTAATACTTGTTTTGTCAAATTTGACGGCTCCGTCCATTTCTTAGGTGATGAAACTCTGGGTCTTGTTTAACAGCCAATTTAGCGATAGCTAAAGGAACCGTTAATTTTAATGGAGATGTGCCCATCAAAGCAATGAAAAGGTAACACGTCTATTACAAAATGGCCTGTTAGTTGTGGGGATCTCTATACATTTGTACCCTTAAAGTGCTCTTCTTTTTTCTCCCCCTCTTTCCCTCTTCCTTTTTCCTCCTTTCAAAGTTATGGAATCCTTATCTGGTCTGGGTTTGATATAGTGGAGGCGTCAACATTTTACTCGAAAGCGAGCTCTATAATATGTCCATACAAGTCCACAGGGTTAATCTAGGGGACAATGTGAAGATTATGAGTTTAAACAAATCCTTCTAGGTTGGAATCTTGACTTGAGATGGGAGTTATTTAGCCCAGCTTTTGTTTTTTTTTTTTCTTTTATATTTCACGGTGAGAGTTTAATTTGCTCCACAATGTTCTGTGTCGTGGTCTCTCTGTTGTATTAGTTGTGTATTTTTACAGAATCTATTGGTTTTGCTCTAATCGGCTAAGATATTTTATTCAATTTCCGGCAATTATAAGGTGGGAAGATTTTTTTATATGTACTGTGGAATTTAATATATGTACCTATGTCACACATCAATAAACAATGGTGAGTCACTTGTCTAGTACTGGGTTGACGCTTATACATGTCTCTATCATCGCCTTGTTGATAGGAGATTTTTCATAAACAAATTGAGTGTTGTTTTCCTCTTGTTCCTTTTGTATTTTGCTCTCAGTTTTCAAACTTTTTGAGCGGTGTCTACGCATGTATTCGGATTATTCTCTCACCCTGTAGCAGCAGTTTGAGCCATCATGCAGTTCGAAGGAGAAAATGGAAGGGAGAAAATGTGAACGGCTCTTACCATAGCTCTCGCCTCCAATTTCTCCTTATTTTAAATTCGTACGCTTGCTTGTTTGTGCTATCATCATCAACTTCTCGTTTTCTCGCTTATGTTGACAATTGGATTGTTAGATGCATATTTAGACACATAGGGGCAGAACATGTAAAATGTGAGTTGTAGGGCAATTCGGTGGTTTGGTTGGAATAGCATCTCTAAATTAGTAATCCTTGACTAATCTTTTGGTGTAGAACAGCTATTCCTACACATTTTTCACTGCATGTTGTTGGGACAAAGCAAAAGAGAGTTGGTGAGACCTATATATGTGGTCAACCCAAACAGGAATTCGATAACTTTTGTGCTGGTTGATTGTAGTGCAATGCTTTACAAATGAGGGAATTTTTAAAACAGAATTTGTGATTACATACTAATTTTATTATGTTTTTTTTTTCTTCTTGTTTTCCTCTTCTTAAATCCGCGTTCTTTTTCCTTTCCTTTTTTTTTTTTTTTTTCCCCTCTCAGTTTGATGTATCCATATAATTTGTCCCCCACCTCCTGCCCACCACTATCAGTCACCCCTCTCTCTCTCTCCTCCACACAATTAAACTAAATTTCCTCTACCAATCTCTTTCTCTCTCCTCGTATTGTCCAATCCCATTTTAAATCCATGGGAGAACAAAACAATCCATTCCTTAGTAGAGCTCTCAAAGGGTTCTTTCAGAATTAATAATAATAATAATAATAATAATAATAAATAAATAAATAATAATATATCAAACTTGGTCTTTATTAATCTTTATTAGATTTGAATGTGGGGGCAAAAAGAGGAGGAGGAAAGAATTAAGAAGGGAAGAAAAGAGAAGAAAAGAAAATGATGAGAGGATAAAAAGGGAGGAATAGGCCCCCCCCCCCCCCGCTCATCAGTCATCTGCCCTTTCCTTTCCGTAGGTAGATGAACAGGAAAGGAAAGAAGCGGCCGCGGGAGACGGCGTGTTCATTTTAATTAAATGCATCACAAGCGATCCGACTCTGATCAGATCGGGAAAGAAAGCTTCGCTCTCTCTTCCGATTCCCCCCTCTCCCCTCCCCACTCCTTCCTCCGCATCGAAATCCCCAACCCTAACCCTAATCACCATGCCCTCCTCTCCACCCCCCACAAGCGCCCCGTCATGAACCCTAGCTCCGCCGCCGCCGCCGCCGCAGCGAGCTCCGCCGCCTCCTCCTCCGGCGCCGGCGATCCCCGCCGGGCGAGGTTTTCCTCCGCCGTCGCCCGATTCGCCGTGCGCCACCTCATCCGCCGCCTCCACCTCCGCCTCCGCCTCCTCCTCCTCCTCTCCTTCCCCTCCCTCTACCTCCTCCTCTCCTCCTCCGCCGCCGCCTCCGGCCGATCGCTCCTCCTCGACTTCGTCTGCGCCGCCGCGTTCTCCTCGGCGCTCCTGCTGCTCCTCTGCGTCTCCTTCCACTCGCTCCCACTCCCCTCCCTCCGCCTCCTCCTCTCCCGCTCCTCCGCCCTCCTCCTCCCCCGCCACCACCACCGTCGCGGGCCCCACGCCCCCGTCCTCTGGTCCATCGGCTCCTCCTCCAACCCTAAACCTAACCCTAGCCGATCGGCCTCCGGCTTCTCCGTCCAGGTCTACAGCAACGGCGACGTGTACGAGGGCGAATTCCACAGGGGGAAGTGCTCGGGGAGCGGAGTGTACTACTACTACATGAGCGGCAGGTATGAAGGGGATTGGGTCGATGGGAAGTATGACGGATGTGGGGTTGAAACATGGGCCCGTGGGAGCCGCTACCGGGGACAGTATCGGCAGGGGCTTCGGCATGGGTACGGTGTGTATCGGTTCTACACCGGCGATGTATACGCGGGAGAGTGGTCGAACGGGCAGAGCCATGGGTACGGGGTGCATACATGCGAGGATGGGAGCAGATATGTTGGGGAGTTCAAGTGGGGAGTCAAGCATGGCCTCGGGCACTACCATTTCAGGTACAAGGATATTGAATGGAGCTTTCTCAATGCTGTTACCCTTTTTTGGTTACTAATATATTCACATTTTTCTGAAGCTGCAGCTGTTATCTGTTTTTGTTTGGGATGATTGTTAATATGTTTTAGGTCTTCGACTTGGTGTGCAGATTATTCTATTCAGATTTGTTTGGAAGAAATTGATGAATTTTCTTTAGTAATATTTTTGATTGTTAATTCATGTTTCCTAGTAATTCCATCTTGTATAATTGCTTTTCTTTGTAGTATGGTTAAATGTAAGCTGTTTGGAGTGTACCAAATAAGAGTGGTGCTTCTACCTTAGATGTTTGGCCTAAATACCTAACTAGTATCAATAAGTTGTACAATGTGGAGATGCCTAGTTAAATGAAGTATCTGTTCATGATTGATTGCACCTGTAGAATGAGGTCATTTTGTCATCTTTTCTGCGAACTACTTACAAATAATTGGTTTGAGTCAGCAGGAATTAATGTAGTTTGATAGTAGTTTGGTATTAAATAGGAAAGGAAGGTAGTGCGTCTTGTCATGTTGTGATGCACTGTAATGTGCTAGAATATTAATATACGTGATATGATATAAAGATTTCGGGCTGCATGGAGAAGGAATTTTGCAAGGTTATTATAATGTGGGATCAAGTGATTGTGCATCTCAAGGGTTTCCTTCTACTCGGCGGAGAGAGTAGGGTGTTGAGAATAGTCGTAAGTGGTGGGCTATCATTCTTGTCGAATTCTGTGGAAAAGTTTACTAAGACACTGGAGCTTTGTGTAACTTCGTCCAACAAGGCAATTTTTAGCTTAGATGATGGGAGTGGTTGGATATATAGTGGTTAAATCATTAGTATTAGTAAGGCATTCTAGGTGTGTGGTTGCACTCGTTCTTTCAAGTTCAGTGGTTAAGTAGTATTGGTTGGCTTTTCAAGCTTTACATATGGTAACGGAACCTCTCCTAGGGTTATTCAAGCCAACGGTTGGTGTATTCAATGTGTAATCCTTGGTTCAATGAGTGAGGACATCGGGGGTTGCCTTTGCCCTTTTCAACTTCCTCTAATTATGACCCACCTCTCTCTGTACTCGACTTGTCTTTTTTTTTTCTTCCCCCTCTTTCCCCCCTGGTTGTGACTTGTTTCTAGAGTTTTCATATTTTTTATTCAACTTGTAAATATTTTCTACCATGCTTTACTCTGTTCTCTTAATTTCTTTTGCATAATTTATTTAATTTTCAAGTGATATGTACTGTTAGCTGCATTCTGCCTTGTTATTTGCACTTACAACTTCAAATTCTGTTAGTTGCATTCTGCCTTGTACTGTTAGTTTTTCACAGTACCTTTACAATTAATATTTGTATTTCGGGTATATCCTTTTTAGTGATTCCCACCCCCCCCCCCCCCCCCCCCCCCCCCCCCCCATGGTGAAGCCTCCTTGCCTTTAAGCTGTGGATGGGAAGCTATGCAGTTAACTATATTTTCCCATGCTGAGTCCTGTAAATCCTGAAGATGGAAATACCTGTATCTAATATGGCTTAGCTGTTCTATAAGATGCAAATTATCTTCCGCCTTGTTTAAAATGTTCCAGGTCGTTCCTTCTTTCTGAAGGCTGATGTATGTATATATATATGTATGTATATAGAGCTAGACTACTATGATTTCGTAAGTACAGAGGCCTCCGTGCTTGTAAGTTATTTTTGATGATGGGACATCTAATTCGGCGATCGGTTCCGTTAGACATGAATTTAGAGTATTGGAACTATCTACAAACCAAATTTTATAATCTTTTGACTTCGTTTGCCTAGTAAATGAGTAGCCTCAAAATGAACGGTTGAAAATAAAAATCCTATAAAAATTAGTGATAAAAGACTTAAATTTCAAATCGGAAGTATTGATCTTGCTCTTGGTGGTAAGTAGAATTTTCTATTACAATTTCACCTAATTTGGATTGTTCTACACAGTCGAACTTGCACGTGCCACTTTGGCCATTAAAATATCATTTTTAAGACCCTTTGATCACTTCATAAATGATGTCGAAAAATTATGAAATTTGGTTTCTAAATAATTCTAATAGCGTAGATCATGCCTAACGGAGCCGATCGTTGAATCAGATGTCCCATCATCGAAAACAACTTACAAGTACGGAGGTCTTCGTGCTTTATAAAGCACAGGAGACATACTATATATATTCACGCACACTGTAGGGATTAAATTACATGTGTAAGTTACACAAGTTTTTACACAAGTGTAAATTCAAATCTAAGGGACCTAAAATTAAGATCTGAACTATTGAATGTGATCAAGAACATCTAAAATGTATGCTCATAAAGTTTCACAAATTTTAAAAACCGATTTCCTACGACTAGTGGTGTTAAAATCAATGATCTGGAAATTTCAAAAAAGGCCAATTAGAAATCTCAAGATATAGGCTTCCAAAATTATGGTTTTTTGTATGTAAATCTTTTTAATGTTGTAGATTACTTTCAATGGATCTTCATTTTTAAACTTCTATGATTGAATTCCTACTTGTGTAAGAAGTGTGTAACTTGATCCCTACTCTCTCTCTCTCTCTATATATATATATAGTGTATTGGTAGCATTCTCAATGGGCTTTGCTAATATTTGGATGCGACAAAATATTGTAGCATGTGAGTTCTGACTACAGAAATGTTAAGACAAATTGGAAAATTCTACAGGGGTTGGAACTAGTTACAATTGATGTCTCTAATATTTTCTCCCCTATCAAGTATTAGTCAACATATATTATACTAATTCTTTTTGTCCTCTACTATGAAGGAATGGTGACACCTATGCTGGAGAATACTTTGCGGACAAGATGCACGGCTTTGGGGTCTATCGTTTTGCTAATGGGCATCAGTATGAGGGAGCATGGCACGAGGGCAGGAGACAGGGCTTAGGGATGTATACATTTAGGAATGGAGAGACTCAATCAGGCCACTGGCAAAATGGCGTCCTCGATACTCTAAGCACCCAGAATACTCCCCCAGGATCTCCTATTGCAGTTAACAATTCCAAAGTACTTAATGCTGTTCAGGTACCCTCGGCTTATCCTTTTCCTGTTTTCCAGAACAGCTTCTTTGCTTTCTGGCTCCAGAAAGCAAAAACATATAGAAGCCAGTTGTTTTGCTAACAATTCTTCAGGGTTTTTTTGTTGTGGAGAAAGCTAAAACAAGCTTTTGGGTCCCAAAAACAGAAGCTTTGAGTTGAAGGCTTGAAGTTTCTGCTTTTTCTGGGGGCAAGAGATTGTTGAAGAGATTTTAGCGATAATTCTGTTGGTGTTTCTTCAAATAGCTCCACCTAAAAAGTACTTTTGCAGAAGCTCCTTCTAGGCCAAACAGGCCCTTAATATGCAATAGGTGCTTTTATGTGGCGAATGAAATTTTGGATAATAATATCTCCTGATAAAATGATCATGTTTTTTCCAGGAAGCAAGAAGAGCAGCAGAGAAGGCTTACAATGTCCCGAGAGTAGATGACAGGGTGAACAAGGCTGTTGCAGCAGCAAACAAAGCAGGCAATGCAGCAAGAGTTGCTGCTGTGAAAGCTGTTCAAAAGCAAATCCCTAGTAGTTCTGGCAATGTACCGATGCCGCTTGTCTGAGACCTTACCCTTGAAAGAATATTTTAATCTTTCAGCAAGGCCGGCCCACATTGCTTTCTTCAGCCTTGCAGCCATCACAGCCGACAAGGTCAGAATTAAAAGAAGAACTCCCATTACCTGGTGAGTTGTTGTTCTTTCAGTCCTTGCTCTCTATTTCCCCTGAGAGCAGTGTCTATACATTCCAGCCTCGAGTGACTTTTCAGTTATCGAAGATAATTGAAAAAACGGCAGCTGGTTTTCTCTCATTTTCTTTTCGTGTTGTATGTGAATATGTAAGTGCCTCATCGGTTGCGGCACCCCCTATGTGATAGGAAGAACTTTAGTCGCCTTATGCATGTATAGAACTGGTCACCGCCGTGTTGGTTTGATGAGTTGAAACCTCGAGGCGTTCAATCTTGTACTGAAAAAACTAGCTGTTGTGATAAAATTGAGTTGGGATAGCATCTTGCTTGTCAATTAATGGTTCTAGTTTCTATTTTCCCAAATTTCTGGGGATTCTATAAATAGCTTTTCATTGTTGCTAGTTGTTTTTTTTTTCTTCTTTTGTGGGGAGGTTCTATAAAATATTTGTAAGCAACAAGAAAGCTCCAGAATGTACCGTCAAAAAGGATAATATACCGTCAAGTTTCAATAGAATACTCCAATTAAACGTACTGCAAGAGTAAATGGTAAAATTTTTAATTTTCAAGTACCCATTTCAAAATGTTCTGATTTGTAACCACCATATTTTCACGCAGTGAAAGATCTTCTTGTCCGCTTAAAAACTTACCTTTCAGAGGGGGTATTTTATTCCAGTAAGTTTGAACAGCCGCCAATGCAGGAAAGGGCTCAATTCCTTCCTCTTTCTTTAATGATTAGAACATAAATTTACAGTTAATGTACCATACTACTGCACAAGTATTGTCCATCAGAAAGTTCCACTAGTTACCAGCTCTAACATAAGATCTATGGAGAATCATTACAATGACAAGTGTATTAGTTCAGTAATTACCTTCATGATGCATCGAATTGCATAGAAAGTAAACATCCAATTCGCTTACCGGTAGAAGATCTGCAATTGCATAGATCTGTGGCTGAATTCGGATATTTGTAACAGGAATGATTGGAGAAACGAAGGATAAATACAAGTGCTACATTAAGCTGATACTGATCCCACGAATGTTCTATACCTTTCTTTCATTACTCATGTTCCCTGTGCGTTTCTGAGAAAATATACAAAACAGTTCAATTTTGAAGGAATGGAAATCGTACTGGTGATATCATGTGTTTGTATGTTGGTGTGGTTAGGAATGTAATGAAGTGTACAAAATGAATGTTCTCCCGTTCTTGGGCCGCGCACTCCCCAGTGCCTGTACAATGAAGATATGCCATTAGCTGATTTCTAACTTTGTTCGCCAAGGAAAGGAAAAGAATGAAACAAAACAAAAACAATCTATGTGAATAATCATGCTCTGCATATGTAAATAAAACTGCAATAATTTCACTCGCCCACCATAAACAAAGCAATTAAATGGTATCAAAGCAAGTTTATTTTTCAAGTTCGAAAGGCTTGTACTGATCTTCACGAATTTACAAGAATGTTGAACCATCAATGAAAATAAATGATACTTGTTTTCCCTCTCCCTAGATTTTCATAATATAATATGAAATAGAACAGAGAACTAGAATACACACAGAAGCTTCTCCCTCTCCCTAGATTTCATAATATTTGTCGAATAAAAGATGGATTATATTTAAATTTGGACACAAACAATAAAGACGATGTGCAGGCAAAAACCAGCGTAATTCTGAGGTGCAATGTGGATGTTCTTGTCATCTACATGGCCAAAAGCAACGGGGCTAACAAACAAGCTAAAAGAGAGAATACTGGTAATTGAGGAAACAATCATAAAGAAGAAATAGCATAAACTGATATAGCTAGCAATGGCTACGATAAGCTCAGGAAAAAAAAAAAAATCACTATATCAAGTTTTCCCCCCCCCCTCCAATTTGTAAATGCGAACCTGTCAGAAGATGGCTTACCGAGAATGGAGTCAAAACTTTCAATTGTAGATGGACGTTATCTACTAAATTCAGGAGCAATCTGGCTATAAGTACACGCTATATTCGACTCTGTTGAGGGGTAGTAAATCTCTATGAACATGTCTTTCAGTTTGTCATGAGAAGTCATCTCTTCCAAAATCTTATCTTCTGATACTAATTTATCAGAGTGCTCCTTTTCAGATTGTGATAGACTGTTCCTTACATTGTGAAGATCGATTTCCGGAGAAAATAATAACTTGGATAAGTGATCCTTTTTGGCTTGCCTTTCATATTTCTCTCTTTCACCTGTTCCAGAAGTGATTAGATTATACGTATAAACAAACTTCTCCTGCCCTATTCTGTATGCTCGACTAATTGCTTGTCTACCAACCGCAGGGTTCCATACAACATCTAAAAGTACAACCCTCGAAGCCCCCGTAAGGCTTATCCCTTCACAACAAGCTCTTGTTGATGCAAGTAAAACTCTAGCCTCACTTTCTATATCATTGAAAATTTCAATTGAGGCCTGACGATTTCGAGGAAGAATCTTCCCATCCATCTGAATTATCTCCTTCCCTTCACTCCAGTTGAATAACTTCATAAGCTGTTCTTTTATCAACGATAACGGCTGTATATACTGGCTAAAAATCAAAACCTTTTCTCTTAGCGCCTCGCAAAGACGAACAAGTTCCACCACGAATTTTGTCTTCACCCCTTCACAGGGATTCGATCGTAAATCCTCTAGTAAATTCTTGTCGATAACTAAAGCGTCCTCTTCAGGCATGTTAATATGAGTTGCAAGAGAAGGATGAATTGACACCAAGGATATATTATATTCATATTCAAAATTATGAGCAAGCCCGATTTTCTCAATCTTCTCAATAATTTTCTTTTGCTGAGAGAACGGATTTAGCACGATTAGGCATTCTCTTAAACCAGGGAGACTTCGGAGGATGTTACCATTATGGATATGGACAAAAGGCTTTAGTATTGATCTAACCCCTTCTGCATTATCATCAGTGACATGACTAGTTAGAGAAGTCCAAACCCCTTTCCCTTCATATTTTCCTGGAAAGATGTCCCGCTTCTCTAAGGTAAACTCTGATTTCCTTCGAGACACTTTCGGAGTTTTATTTGAAATCTTTTCAGCAAATTTAGGTCTAACAAGGCATAAAATATTGTAAAGCTCCAAAAAATTATTTTGAAAAGGAGTTCCTGATAGGATAATTCGCTTTTCGGTCTTGACTTTCCCCAGCGCTTTCCAAATTAGACTCCGCTCATTCCTAGGTGTATGCCCCTCATCTAAAACAAGTAAACCGGGCTTCTCAAGAAGAATGCCTCTTATTTTCATGTCCAAAGAACTCTTAGATGTCTCTCCAGTCAGCTTTTTGAACAGGCCATAACTTATTCCTAGTATACCATTTCCTTTATCCCATGAATACAACTTCACTAGTCGTGTCAGCTTCTCACTCCGAGGTTCTTTGCATACCAACTTAAGCATAGATTTATCTTCATTGCCTGAATATTCCACAGAATTCAATATATGAAATGGAATACCAGCATTCCATTTTCGGAATTCTTTTTCCCATGTAAGTAGCATCCCACTAGGGGCGATAATCACCGGCCGGCATTCAGAGAAAACCTTCATATATGTTTGGATAAAGACTATGGTGAGCCGGGTCTTTCCTGTTCCAGGTGCATGAGAAATAACGCAACCTCCAATAACATCAGGTCTAGCTCCTTTTGTTAGCTCATTAAGGTTAATCCCTCCGGCAAGATTAGTCCACATAAACTCAAATGCTTCTCTCTGATGATTGTACATAGTGTTAATAATCCCAGGAATGAGGTTCCATACAGTTCCTTTTATATGACCACAGAAACCTTGCTCATCTTTGTTCTCAGCTTTTAAAAGATCATCATATATTGAGGAGTTCTCCACATCAGTGCAACTTCTCCGGGTTGAATTTTCTCCAAAATGTTTTGCCTTCAAAATGCAGAAAAGAAGCATAGCTATTAGAAATAGTAGATAGCAGAGTATGTGCAGTAAGAATTAATAATGAGGAACTCACCAAAGAAGGCATAATATATCTAATTTCCAAATTTACAAAGGAGCAAAATTTGCATGTGATTCCTATTTGTTCATTAAGGATAAACTGATGCTTCCCTTGAGAACAAAGAGATTGCGGATCAGAAGCAGCTTCTGGTACATTGATCTGCTCTTGTTGAATCTGTATAAGGAATAGTCATTCAATATAAATGACAAACCAAGCACATTAACAAAACTGTACTACATGATCAAGAAAACTGTACAGAACCTCAAAAGTGAATGTGATATTATACTCATTAATAGGTATTTAATGCCACAGCAGAGGTCCAAAGTGCACCCTCTAATCCTTTCTTAAAGTTGTGTAAATTTAGTCCACAGTTATTGAGGAGCATGCATGTACAGTATTTCTTGCTGTTTTGAAAATTTATTTACACAACTTAACTAGACATAAACCCTGCAAGAAAAATGCCAGCATACAGGCCTTTAATATATGAGTTGGAAGTCTCAGTTGATTCCAGCAAAAGATCTAAAATATTGGGTTCTTCTCTAACCGGATAGGAATCCTATGAGTTTCAGCAATCCCAGACTAAAAAAGAGTTTGACCGAACCACTGATATTATAAATTTTTATAATCGTGAAATCATATAATTCGACAGTTAAGTTAGCAATAAACATATAATTGTAATCACTCACACATGCACATGCTTTTGACACCCATACTTTCATACATACATATATGTGTATACAATGATACATATTACACATTTTCTCTTATGACAACTGCATGGGAGAAATAGACAGGCGTGTATGAGAAAAACAACAATGTGAATAGAAAAGTCTTGCAGCATTTGCCAAAATAAAATCTGGCAGTATTAGTCAAAATTAGTGTGCTCCTTTCAGCCTTATCACCTATAGCAAGATTATTACCGAGTGCATCCGGCAATACTATAATAGCTAAAAGAGGCATAACTCACACGACCTCATATATACACAAACTTATACCACAGTTCTATGTAGGGGCACTAGCTTATACTATTTACCTGCACCAGGTTATCTGGTACAAGCTTATACTATTCAAATATACTTGCTCTATTTTATTTAATCTTATATGAACCACATGCACTTGCCAACAGCATAGAGGTTATGTGTTATCTTGGTCTCCCGTATATCATTTACATAGTTTAGAACATTAATTGCTACTTGGACATGCTTTTAATACTGGCTGATATGGCGACACTATCCAATTAGAACTATGCAAATTCTGCAAAGGCACCAATTGGAGGTCACAAAAGCACCAAATTTCAGAAAATTTACATGCACAATTATGCAAAATATTGTGAAAAGCAGAAATACCTCAGCTGTATGATAAGTTCCAATATTCTTCGACTCCATAGAAAATTCAAAGTCAGCCCATAATTCATCTAACGCTTTCTCATCTTCCGACATCCCAACTTGTACAGCATCTTCATCTCCAAAAGAAAATACCAGAGGGGGCAATTGTTCATCACAAACGTTCTGTTTGAAAGGAGAAGGATCATTATCAGGAGGAACTGAATCTTCTAGAGGCTCCTTCTTGTCACTGCAAATAGTATCGGCGAGAAGCTCAAAAAGGGATTGCCCCTTTAGCATCTCGACGCGCTTTCTCTTATTAGATTTCCATGATTTTGCAGTGTCCTGTCTCACTCCTCCCTCTCTTTTGTTGTCATTCACTTTTGCGTTACCTTTTGTTCTTCCCTTTTCATCCTTCTCGCCGGATGAAAGCAAGCCCATCTCAGACTCCAAGACGAGATCATTCACCTCCGAACAGAAGGGGTTGGCCGCTGTCCCAAGCTTCTGTTTCTTCTTGGGCTGCTCCAAGCTGAAACGGGATCGCGTTCGTTGTGCAACACTGATACTCGGAGGAGCTTCCCCATTAGTTTTCGCATTGCTTCCTGGGACCTTCTTCTTGATGAAAACTGGAGAACTCTCTCCATTAGTTCCCCGATTGGGCTCACCATTGACATCCTCTTTCTCCTCCTCCTCCTCCTCCTCCTCCTCCTCCTCCTCCTCCTCTTCTTCTTCTTCCTCCTCCTCATCTCCTTCCTCCCCTGAATCATCAGAGACATCTATAAAATAAGAACTGTAGGAGAACCTTTTCTGTTTTCCCATACGAGACCGAGTTCTGCTTGCAACACAGGAAGCCACCAACAGTCTCTTTGCTTCTCCAACCTTCCCTTGGTCGCTTCCGCCACTGCCGTTACCACCACAGCCATCAGCATCACCAGCACAATCGTCATTGCTGTTGTCGTCGCAATCTTCGTCATCTTCGTCATTGGCATCATTATCATCATCATCATCATCATCAACATCAACATCAACATCCTCGTCCGGTTTTTCCTTTTCTAGATGGGAATCAGAAATTTCTTGAGCTTCCCCTGCTCTCCTCTCGTTTTCTTCTTCTTCAAAATCGAGAACATCAATAACCTCCACCTCCTTCATACCCTCATTAGCATCACTACGATTCTGAGACATCTTAAATCCCAAATCTCCGATCGGAGAATCATCTCCCTCGCAATTTCCCCTCCCTCGCTCCTCGTCCTCATCATCCTCATCGAGGATGATTAGCTCCCTCGGTCGCACAAACGAAACGACGTCACTCGCCGGATAAACCCTAACCCCGCTTCCACCACCTCCTCCTCCTCCTCCGCCCCGACACTTCTTCCTCCCTCGCTCCTCCTCCTCCTCCTCCTCCTCCGCCTCGTCTTCTTCGTCGAGGATGACGAGCTGGTTCGGACGAACAAAGGAAACACCGTTGTCGTCCTCGGGACAAACCCTAGCCGCAACGCCACTTCCGCCTCCACCATCGCCGCCGCTTCCTCCACCGCGGTGGCGGCGGTGGCGGAGGTGGGAGCGCTCGCCGGGCTCGATCGGGAGCTTTAGGGTTTCGTGATCTCGCGTTCCTCGAGCCATGGAACCTATCGCCTCTCTCTCTCTCTCTCTCTCTCTCTCTCTCTCTCTTTTTCTCTCTAAGAAGCGGAGTGA
Organism: Puya raimondii; assembly: GCA_016920855.1. Classification (NCBI taxonomy): domain Eukaryota; kingdom Viridiplantae; phylum Streptophyta; class Magnoliopsida; order Poales; family Bromeliaceae; genus Puya; species Puya raimondii. The sequence continues at coordinate 104,494,884 of JABWPP010000050.1, read as the reverse complement.
TTGAAGTAAGAGTCGAAGAGGAGGAGAGTGGTGAAGGAACGTCTTTATAAGGAAACGAATCATAACAGGAGTAGAAGTTCGCACACCCAGAAACGGAAAAGACACGGGTGGGAAAAGTGGCGGGATTCAAAGAGAGGACGCCACGCTGGCGCATTCTGATTGGGTGTGGTTTTGGGTGGGGGTATAAGGGTAAAATCGCATGGGAGATCGACGAGCGATCATGACAGGCAACGTGAAGAGAAGAGCCCGCGAAACTGGACTCCAACAGGCTTAATTTATGAGAGGACAAAAATGCCCTCCCCTTTTCTGGCGGAGCCCAGTGGGACAGGTGGCAGAAAATTATTGGATGTTGATAATACTTTTCTCTCGGTGGCATATATATAGGAGTATTAATAAAGGAACTGAGTTACAATACTCGGAGAAGTCCCAATTCCTTATTAGCTTATTATTAAAAGACTAATTTGTCTCTACATTTATTAGACTTTAGAACCGTTTTTTTTTCTTTTTTTTTTCTTAAGGGATAATTGTATTTAGAAAAAAATATTATCTGAGGTATAAGATTTACACTTATTCTAAAGTAGAAATGTTAACGGGTCGGATTCAAGACGAATTTTTAAAAACTCAAATCCAATCCGACAACCAAATTCAAAGTCTAGACTCCAAACAAACATTTTCTTTAATATCAAAATATGTAATATTAAAATCTAAACTTCTAAAATATAAATTCAAATATAAAATCAAACATGACCATCAAATATTCGTATATATTATATAATGCAAAATCTATTTAGGTCGGGTTCGGATCAGATACAGGCAAAATTCATACCCGAATTCAAATCCATCAGATTTTTATTTTCTATATCCATGTTTGAAACTATATATGTTTACCATCCAATAAATTCACCCTGTTCCGATTCGGGCTCGGATTTGAATAAAATTTTAAATATCCGATTCGGGCTCGGATTTGAATAAAATTTTAAATATTCGTAGCCATTGACATCCCTACTCTAGGCTCGAGCATCACTCCAGCTTTTATATCTCTTTTCCTTTAATTTAAAATATCGTTGATTAATATAAAGTGTTCATGGCCTTATTTACGTATAAACCTTATATATATTATAGATGTTTTACATGGCCATTTAACGGTGCCTCAGTTTTAATTTTAGGACTTCTGTAGGCTTAATTATAAAAATTCTTCACGCACTTTAATTTATGTCCCAATAATATTTTGCTATCTTAAGTACATCCAAAAATTTAAAATAATTTTTGAACTGAATTGTAAAACTTTAATAAAGTAAAATATATTAGCATTCCATATTATTCTACATGTCAATGCAAGGACGGATATAAAAAAAACTGTTTAATAAATCCTACCAACCACCGAAATGTTTTGTTTTTTCCACAATCATATTCCCTTCACGATAATTTGCTTCATGTACTTGCACATTCTCTCATGCATTAACTCATCAAATTTCCTACTAAAAAAGATATTAAACATCTCGGATCGGAAATAGATAAATTTACAAAGGAGCAAATTGTATAACTAGTGTGCATCAAGGACCAACATTTAAAGTTCAAGAAGCAAAGAGCAATATTGTAGAAGTTGAAGAACCAACTTTAACATTTTACTGAGAAACAGGAAACAACAGCTGAGGACAATGCAGTTTCTCATACATTTTGTTACTACCAACTTTAAGCAAGGTAATTTCTCTCAATGGTACTGGATGAAACAATCAATATAACTGATCAAATAGAGTAAAAAGTTGGATTGAGCCAACGCATCTTCGCAGACAACCTGCATGAAGATGTTCCAACATGAATCACTATACCTGCTGAAGCACCGAAACGAAAAGGAGGCGCTCATTAAGGTTTCTGCTTCATAAACATTATTTGGTCGGAGAGAAGCGCCGATTGAATGATAAGTAAGAAACAATAATGAGGCAGGTGGTTTTACCAACCACCTCCGAAGAGAACCACATACTTGTATCATTTGCAGTTAAAAGAGGAAACGAAAATGTACAACAGTAACCCGCACGGTACAGGAAAAGAGAAAGAATTTAAAATTGAATGCAGGAGATACTTATCACCGACTGAAGATGTATATTGTACAACAAATGATACAGCTTGGCTAGATAATTATCAAATTTTAACCTTTGAATGAATCAAAACCCTAGGCCAACTAGATTATCCCCTTACAGGGAGCTATAGTTAGATGCAGGATATATTAGTTAAATATAGTCTAAATAATCTAAATAATGTACAACAAAGCACATGGGTGCGGTGTGAAGGACTCATTAAAATGTCCAACTGGCCTTCAGTATCTAAAGGCCTAATAAATGAGATAATATCCAGAAAAAAGCACTCATCATCTTTAGACAGAATTCCTATCTGAGCCACAGAAATCAGGTGGAAGTGAAGAACTCGAGTGAGCCAAAATGCTTTGCACACCACTGCACATTAAAGTACTTCTTCACAACATAATTCTTACATAATTCACACATCACCTCATATCCATCATCTCGTATGGTGTCATATCATCATGGTCAATTATACTACTTATCATCAACGGTCTACACTCCGAGTGTTCACTTTTGCAAATCGACTTGTAAGTCATCAGCATTAAGAACTCAAGAAATAAACATTTCTCTGAGTCAGCAACTGAGTTCTCAGAATTCTCACGCATGTCCCGATAAGCCCTATCTAGTATATTCCATGTTACTTCATCAAAGCTGAATGAAACTTCTCTAAGGGTTTCAGCCCATGCAACTGCTCTTTTTGCCAGCCCTTGTTTACAAAAATTAGAAAGGAGAAGGTTAACAGTTACTACATTAGGGACAAAAGCCATCTTAAGCAACTTCCCAGTTAGAATCATAGCTCGATCTAGAACATCCCGGCAAGTACCATTCATCAAAGTGTTGTATGTAACCGTATTAGGGACGAAACCCATCGAAACAAGCTCATCTAGAACCTTCATGGCTGGATTCATCATATGGTTATTGCAGAGACAATGGATTAATATATTATATGTGAAGATATCCGGCTCACAGCTATCTGAAGACATCTGATTCATAAATCTCATTGCATTGACCATATCTAGATTCCGACAACAAGCATTGATGAAAGTATTGTAAGTCACGACATCCGGAGTTAACCCATTATCGTGCATTTCTCGGAATTTGTTAATTGCCATGTTCAATTCCCCCTGTCTACATAAGCAGTTGATTAGTATGTTGGTTGTGAAAACATCAGGAGTAAGTCCATTCTGTATCATCTCCGAATTGAGCTTTGATGCCTCGGCCACATTACCAACTCTACACAATCCGGATATGAGAGAATTGTACGTGAAATTGTTCGGAACTAATCCTTGCCTTGTCATTTTGTTAAATGCTTCATAAGCCTCGTCTATGTAATTAGCTCTACAAAAGCCATTAACGTAGGCTGAGAAGGCAACAAAATCTGGATATATCCCAAGCCTCTCCATTTCATTCCAGCATTTAACAGCATCAGCTAAATTGCCTGCTCTGAAACACCCATCTAAATATATTGTGAAGGCAGATACATTTACACAAAATCCCCTCTGGACCATATTATCGAGCAGCTCGCGTGCATGATCGAACCGCCCTCTGTTGCAAAACCCCATGATTAAAGCATTACAAGTGGATATTGAAGGAGAAAGACCAGCCTCTACCATAGTTTGATACAACTCAAAAGCTTCCTCTTCTAATCCCTCCTTACTATACGCCGCAATGGCCGCATTGAATCCCACAACACTCACAGGCAAACCCTCCGTGATTGCTTCTCGAAGAAGCTCTTTGGCTTCATCTAACCGCCCTTCCCAACAGAACCTCGAAACTAATACATCTAATGTAGGCCCTTCGGTCAATACCTCCGGCCTTAGTATATCATTCATCAGCTTCTCATCCCCGCCCTCCCAATCTTTTCGGAACTTACGATGTCCCGCAGCAAGAATGTTGAAGGTGCAGCAATCAGGGACCAATCCCTTCTCTCTCATCTGCGCATAAACTGCATTCGCCCTATCGAGCTGACCGGCCTTCACAAACCCATCAATCATAACATTATAAGTAATTGAATTTGATTCAATGCCCGCTTCTCCCATACTATCAAAAAGTGCTTTTGCTTCCACCAACCTGCCCTCATGGCACAAAGCATCCACTAAAATATTGTATGTGACAATGGTTGGAGCACAGCCCAAATGAGGCATTGCGTCGAACAGCTTGAAGGCACCGGAAGAATGCCCAAACACGCAATGCCCCTTCATTAAGATGTTAAAACTGCACGTATCGGGATCAAGGTGGAATTTTTTCATCACACCTAGGAGCCCCTCGCCGACTCGAACGAACCCTCTTTGGCAAGAGCCGAGAATCATAGTGTTGAAGGTCTTGCAGCTCGGCCACGGGCCTCTTGCGAGCATTTCCTTGAACACGTTCCACGCAGTCTTCACATCGCCTCTTCGGAACAGGAGACGAAGCAGTATAGCTAAAGCCGATAAGCTCGGCGTTTTGTTGATGCCTCTGATGTTGTGCACTACGTGCAGGGCTTCGGGGGCCATGCCGGCGATGAGGAAGGCGCGGAGGACGAGGTGGAGGGCGTGGTAGTGGGGCGCCAAGGAGCGGCGGCGCTCGGCCCACCGGAGGAGCTCGTCGGCGGCGGCGGCGGAGTGGGTTCCGGCGCGGCGGAGGAGGGAGGCGAGGAGGTCCTGGGCGAGGGGTCGGAGGGAGGGGGAGGCGGAGGAGAGGAGGAGCGCGGCGGAGGCGGAGGAGCGGAGGGTGGCGGGGGAGAGGTCGGGGACGGCGCGGGCGAAGAGTGCGGCGGCGGAGGCGCGGGGGAAGGAGCGGAGGAGGAGGGCGAGGGGGCCGGGGAGGAAGGAGAAGGAGAGGGCTTTGAGGGCGCGGAGGCATGGCGGGGAGGTTTTGATGAGGGAGGAGAGGGAGAGGAGGGTTTCGCGGCGGAGGGAGGAGGGGAGGGGAGGAGTGGGGAGGGATCGGGGAGGGAGGAATTGGTCGATGGGGTCGAAGGAGTCGTTGCCGGTGGTGGAGAAGGAGACGATGAAGGGTTTAGGGTTAGGGTTAGGGTTAGGGTTAGGGTGGGGGAGGTGGGCGGCGCAGCGTGGCGCGGCGGAGAGCATCGGAGGAGGGAGTCGGCATGGGAGCTGCGCGAGACGCCGTGTTGCTTCGTGAGTAGAAACGCTATGCTATATGCGCCTACGCGGTCTCATTAACGTGAGTCGCGCTCGGGCTCGAACCCAACCTGGTTTGTCGTATGGCCCGGGTTTATGGGTCTCAGTGGCACTAGACTCAAACAAACAACATTTTGGAACTCTGAGTAATCATTATACGGACTATAACAATATCAAAATAAGATCAACATCTAACTAGTTCAATCACGCAAATTCACCACTTCAAGCCATGTTGCATTGAAATGCACTAGGTATATCACAATCTCTCCATCAATCTAAAAAAAAGCTAAGATGAATATCATCGTAACAAACAACCAACCAACTCCAAAGTTATATATAAACTTGATGCTCATTGCTCATCTCAATCTTTTCTTTATTAGTGCTATCCGAGCCATTAAAATATTGCTCTTGGAACACGAGTACGTAATATAATGCATAACATAAATATGCGTACTACCTCTTTTCCTTTTCCCTTGCATATCGCTACTTACTTATACAAGTAATAAGATCTATACATATAAATCCTTTAACGCATATGAATTCCACTCTACACACTTACAAAGTCCCGGCCATTTCACGACTCGATTTCCTATCCCCACTCTTAACGAACCCAACGTACAAATCCGAGTGACTCGAGTCACACCTGGGCAAAGCCACGTTTTTACCACCTTCGTTCATGCTCTTCACAAAGGCCACAAATTTTCTCCAATTCTCCCCCTCGAACAGCCTCTTGTTCATTCTTAGGTAAGTGAACGCGCTTAGCCCTTGTCCCGACTCGGCACGGCCCGTCTCGACGACCCGAGCGTACGCTCGCTCGTCGTACCGCTCCAGCGCGTTCTCTCCCGCGAGCTCCGCCCGTGCGGCAGCTGCCGCGGCCCGCACCTGCCCAACAAGGGACTGGGGGGAGCACCCGGCTTCCGCGGGCTGCTCCTCATCGCGCATCTCCATGCATGTGAAGTTGAGTACCGCACCGTGTTGTGCCAGCAAGCGTGCGATAGGGATATATCTGTTAGATGTACAGAATTAAAAATATTATTTTCAAGCTGCCTAAGTTTTATCGTCGCCGATTTCTATGTAATTCATATAATTCGGTCAAATTCGGTCAATAGACGACTGAATTTATTTGTCAATATCAAAATCGATTTTATAAGATAAGGAATGTTTCACGGTACCCGTTGCGGAAGCGCGTGTTGTAGTAGCCTGCAGTGAGCTCTGCAGCGTGGGACCGAGTTTTATAGTGCCAGTGGATGCCCGCGACCTTGGCGGAGAGCTTGGCCCCCGTGCCGCGGAACACCGAATCTGCGGCGGCGAGAACGCGGTCGCCGTGCGCGAGGAGCGCGTCGGAGTACCACTGCAGGAAGAACCTGCCGTAGTCGGTGTTCCACGTGCCGTCGCGGCGGAAGAATCCCGTGTCCTCCGGAAACTGCTTGTAGTGCCCCGCGTCGTGGGGCCCACTTTTGCCCCATTCTTCGCGCCCGGCGGCGATGGCCGCTGCTCGTAGAGAAGCTCTCATGAACTGTAACACAACAACATATATATAAATTCAAATTTTAAATTTCTGAATTTTTTTTTGAGATTTGTAAATTCAAATTTGCAATTAATTTTATACCTTGTCATAACATTGGAATTCTCCTATTCCTGGGAACCTCCAGGTGCCATTGCTCTCAGGGTAAGATGGGTATCTTAGCTCACCACAGGGGCCCATTCCAACCTGAATTTCCTGTAACACAATTTTACATAGTTTGATTTAATTCTATATGAAATGCTCTCACAATTGGTCCCTTTTTTTTTTTTTTTTTTTTTCCCAAATCTTATACATGACATAGAATGAAAGAATTACCACAATGACATTGCCCAAGTAGTCGCTGAATCGATCGCGAAAACTTCGCATGTAATCGGAGTAGACTTGGATCGGGGTTCGACCGCGTAGAACCGGAATCATATCGCAGCCCAAAGAGATGTACTCTGGATTCCTCCTCCCTGACCTGTCCGTGTAGACGATGTCCGGATCCCTGCTCATTTCTTCTAGAACCCATGGTGGAAACGGTATGCTGCATTAAAATAATTTTCATTTAATTAGCTTAAATTTATGATCAAATGTTTATTCAATGTGCAATGAGAAATGGAGTTTCTATATGTAATAGATTCCATTTTGATATGTAATAGCTTATTTTGCTTGTTGGCGATACAAAAGTTACGATTCGACCTCGAATAAGGTTGAATGAGAATTTAGCATAGAATGGCTCAAGGTCAAATACATGGTCTAGAGTAAAAAAAAATTTTAAAAAATTATGGTCAATATGGATTTTCGCAAGAGAACTGATACTTGTGCACGTAGTATATAAATCTTATATTCTTCCATCTAAGAATACTTTAACATTAAAAAAAAATTGACAAAACTAATATAAAAATATTAGCTACTAAATGAACAAAATGTAAAATTTACGTCCACTTTTTAAATATACAAGTTGTAACTTTTTGTGTAAGACCATCTAGTTGCTTACAAGTTCACGATTTGCTTGGTGTAGGACACATATATATCAACAAGAAATTAAACCTTGTTAAATTGGGTCCATTTTGGGTTGTGGTCCCATTATAGGAAAGAGAAATTAATAGAGAACAATTACTTAGACGAAATGTTGGCGCAGTAGCCATCAAATAAGTTAGAAGCTTTTTGGCGTGTGATAGGAGGAAAAGAATCAATAATTGAAGTTGAAATGGAAGGGATTCGTTAATTGTGAGTGTCGCACAACATTACCCTTCTTTTGAATATGAGAATAGAATTGGGTCCAATATGTACTACTCACAAAGTGACAAAACAATTTCTGATGAGTAACCTAGGAATATAATTTCTGATGAGTAGAAATTTCAAATTCAAAATGCATGAATCTATTTTTTTTTAAATAAAAAAGAATTTAAAAAACTTAATTTGTATCTAAGCATGTCTCAGAAAACTAGAAAGAAAAAACTACTATGCAACGACTCTTAATAAATGGTGCCAAATGCAAACAAAAAAATTCTAATCATGTCCCACTAACTAGCTAAATAGGAGAACTCTATGATTAGATTTGATAACGAAATGGGACTCCAAACAGCCAAAAAACTGCCGAAAATTGAGGGAAAAAAATGGAAAATTGCGAAAAGAACTAAGATTAATCCAAACAAACATCCAACCGAAGATGACATAAATAAATTCAGGATGGTAAATTAACTAAGATAAATATATATACGATATGTGAATGTGAATGCACCTGCAAGAGTCACCAACGTTACCACCGCACTGGTGGAATGACATGACCATCTGCAGCTTGAGCCCGTTCCGGCCGACCATCTGCGCCAGCTCGGCGTAGGCGTCCCAGTCGTATCTCCGGGGCCCGTCCTTCTCGACGAGGCCCCACCACACGTCCACCATCACCCCCTCCACCCCGGCGCTGCGCAGCGCCATCAAGCTAGCGTTCAGCGCCCTCGCCCGCGCCAGCCCCCCCGCCGCCGACACCGTGTCCAGCGGCAGCATCACGTACACCGGCACCCTCCCCCCACCACCCCCGCCCCCGACGTCGCGCCCCGTAATCCCATGCAGCCGCTCCGTCGCCGCCGCCGATGCCGACACCGCCATTTCGTGGCCCGGCGGCAACGCCGTCGCCCGCGCCGCCCTCAGCGGGGCGGCGCAGGGCGGCTTGTGGGGCCCGGCAAAGTGGGCCTGGGCCGGGAATTCCTCGCAATTGGGCTTGTGCGCCTTGGCGGTGTCCACAAGGCCAATAGAGGACATGGAGCAACGTAACATCAAAGCCATGTTGTTGATGCAACAGTATCTATCCGTATATATGTGCGTCCAACTACGAAGAAGAGAAGCGAAGGGATGATGAAGGAGAGGTGATTGGGGGGTTGATTTATTTATAATAATCGGAACGCGCAAGGGAGTTGGATCGTTTTCAAGGGGACAAAAATGGTGGGGCTCTCTCACAAGTAGAAAATAGAAAAGGGAGAAAAAGTGCTCTTAATTTGTATACCTCAAGCGCTTTTTTTCTACACCTCTCGTTCACCAAATTTTGGACTTTATATTCATGAGATGAGAATCGTGGCTAAGGATAAAAGTAAATATGATTAGCAATAAGTTTCGGATAAGTTAGAACTTAATCCCGAATTTTCTCGGCGTGCAACGTTTCATCGTGTTCATTCCTTCCTGGAAAACGCATATCATTTTTACCAACAATATCTACAATAATTTACGAAATTTAAAATATAGTAGCTGGATTTTATTCTGTCTTATAAATTACAGCAATCTTCCCGTAATTAATTTTCTTTTATTAATTAAATACGATCAAATAAGCAAGTTCGTAAGATGTTGCAGAATTTGTTTGTTAAGTATAACATTACTTTTCCATTTTATACTTCAATTTTTATTTTTTCTATTAAATAAATAATATATAATAGTCACATTAAAAATATGAAATGAGATAAATCACGTCAAAGTGATGATTTTGACCAAAATTGATGGATAGTTGCTTATTAATGAATTACTTTATTTATTTTGGAGAGATATATATGTTCAGTTATGCGTTGTGATTTTTTTTTTGAGAGAAAGGTAGCACGCTACCCGCTTCGTTTATCTCTTTTAAAAATAAACTTAACTTGAAATGTGAATCAACTAGAATTCGAACTCGGAACCTCGGATACCAACCACCAAGCCTTTTACCACTTGCGCTAGGGACAGTCGGTTTAGGGATGTCAATGAGTATGGATACCCGAAATTTTATCCGAATCCGAACCCGAACGGAGCGGATATACCCGATGCTAAATGGATATGGATTCGGATATGAATATCAAAAATAAAAACCTGATGGATATAGATTCGGATATGGATTTTTTATTATACCCGATCCGAACCCGAACCCGACCCGAACCCGATTTTATTTTACATTATATATAATATGTATATAAAAAGTTAATGTTATACTTGAATTTGTATTTTAAAAATTAAATTTAATATAATATATTTTGAAATATTGAAAAAAATAATTACCTCGGGTTCGGATTTTCGGATTCGGGTTCGAGTTTCGGATTTTTTGTCGGGTTCGGATTTGGATATGAATTTTTAATATCCATCGGGTTCGGGTTCGGGTTCGGATTTCGGATTTGGAGTCGGGTTCGGATTCGGATTTTTCAGTATCCGCTCCGAACCCGACCCGTTGACATCCCTAGGTCGGTTAAATGGATAAATGGATAAGATATACAATAAAGGAATGGGTCATGTGTGTATAGTTACGTGGCTACTATTCTACAGAAAAATATGTGGAACGTAGTTATATGGTTCGGCCATATTTGAAGCCTCTTTTGGCAAATACCTTTTTTCTTGGACCCAGAACAGTTTATTCCTCTATGTTCACTTGTTTTTACATAAAAATGACGGGGCAGAGAGAGAAAAATATAAATATTTTTTGGGTTAATTGCATACAGATTTTTGCAAACATAGTGAATTGTAAATATATCTCTACAAAGTTTAACTTTCATAAGTTATTCCTGCAAAAATCCTAATATTTTCAGATATGTTCCTGTCGTTAGGATCCGTTAGAGAAATTTAGTTAATCATAGATTAAATACTTGTTCTTGGTTAGTTTTTAACATTTTTACTCTCTTATATTATACTATTATGATTTTTGGAGGGACATATTTGTGATGACAAAATTAGAAATATAAACAGTTCTCTAACGGTAACAAACTAGAAGGACATATATAAAAATATTAGAACTTTTGTAGGAATAACTTATGAAAGATGAACTTTGTAGGGATATATTTGTAATTCACTATGTTTGCGGGGAGTTGTATGCAATTAACCCATATTTTTTTGTGGCTATGAGCTTATTACTTTGTATTTCCCATGTTTTTTTAATTATTTTATGGATTTCCCACAGGGTAGGTGCATATAGTACAACTTTTCGTCAAGAGATTATGTAAGAAATTAAGAACCAAATATGAGGTCTCAAGTTTGAAATATTGTTATTTCAAAATTTTCAGCTAAATTACTTTTTTAAATAAAAATAAAAGAAGCAGTAGTATGCTACTAATCTCTCAAAAATATTATATAGCAAAAAAGTAGATAACCAATTAATTCAAGTTATGGTGATGGAAGGTGAAATTGTGCTTCCCTTAAATAGAGTAACTAGAATTTATTACTGCTAAATACCCATTTTAGAGTATTTTTTTAGAGAAACAACTCAAAAAGAAATATAATGTTAAGCAATTTGAAAAATTTGTGGATAAACCATGCTAATGATGAATCATTTTTTTTTTTTTTTTTACATTTTGCTAATTAAGGTGTATATATCAACCTCTTAATTCTCAGTTACCATCTTATTCGCGACTAAACGAATGTGAATTTTTCACAATAAATTTTTTTTTTTTGAAAGAAAGGTAGCAAACTACCCGCTTCATTCATTGAAGAAAATGAACTTGGCATACAGAAATAGAAGCAGCTAAGGCTTCCAGAGATAATAAAGAGGCGAAAATGTGGTAGAGAAAAACAGCAAGGAGGAGAAGGAGGAGTGTAGCTGAGAGGAGCAACATAAAAAGAAGCGACGCAATGACTAAAACTAGATTCCAAGGGCGATTGTCACAGGAGCTGGATCCAGGAGGCCGCCAGAAGGTTGACATGATCCTTAGAGCGCAAGGGACTGTATAGTTGATCTCGAAAGATAGTGTTATTCCTTTCTGTCCAGACGACCCACCAGATTGCCGTCAGATGGTTTGAGATATTGATTTTGGGTAAGCAATGACATGCATCTTGTTTGAAAAGAATGGCTCAAAAATTTGAACTGCAGAAATGTAAACGCTGAGTACATTTCAAAGATTCAAATGTGTTTGGCAATCTTACTGTATTTGGACCACCCTCTTGCATTGGATGATTAGTTTGTCGGTTTGGAAGTTTGTGGCACTTGTTTTGCTTCAATCTAAAGTCACGACTCACAAATATGGATAGACATTATTTTTAATGAATTACGTAATCTTTCGTTGTCCTTTATAAACGCTCTCTAAATAGTACAGGTTATGAATATGCCAGTAAAATCAACAGTTCTTTAAATTTGAAGAAACTCATAGCAATTATTCGATTAGTTTCAGATTAATAACTTTATTTGTTTTTGGAAGCAACCTTGTTTTGAGAAGTAGAATTATCTAGATGTGGCCTAAGAAATAAATTAAGAGATTTTTCTATATATTGAGAAAGGACAAATAAAAAGTTTCGAGCTACTACTTAATTTGATGGAAGGCTAAAATTTAGCCATACGCGTGGCTTCTAAATTGAAGCTTCGGTTCTCAAAATATGTAGGTGAATAATGCTTCTAACATGAACGTTCCAAGCAGGTCTATGATGACCAATATTGTTTATTTCAACAGAGATAATAAAAAAATAAACCAAAATAACTAAGCAACGTGTCACGGATAAGAAAAAATTGTGTTGTAATTCAGTTTTTTTAAATGATAGTGTTGGACCGTTGGCGCTAACCATTAATCATAAAAGCTCGAGTATTAAAAATACGCAATCAATTCACTTAAAGCGTGCAGATACAGCGCCCACGGTCTCGATTGTGACTCGGCCCAATCAGCCTCACGCCACTTCGAACATGACTTGGCCCAACCAGCCTCACGCCACTTCGAACATGACTTGGCCCACCCTGGTCTCCCGCCATTTATAACCTGACTCGGCCCAACCTGACCTCCCGCCACAGGGCAAAATGCTGGCCCATTTAAGCTAACAATCCCCCCTCCAGCACTTGCACACATTTGCAGCATGCGGGAATCGAACCCATGCTCGAGCTGTTAGAAATAAGCAATCAATTCACTTAAAGCGTACAGACATAGCGTCCATGGATCTCGATTGTGACTCGGCCCAACCAGTCTCACGCCATTTCGAACATGACTTGGCCCACCCCGATTTTCCGCCATTTCTAATATAACTCGGTCCAACCTGACCTCCCGCCACAGGTTGGAGAACCTCTATCTCCTTTCTTTTGATTTGCACTTAGTCGTAAGACACGGAGATCCGGACTAATAAATAGGGAGCAAAACTTGTCCATCTTCGCTGAGGAAGGCTAACGCCGCGCGGGCTTTGCAAGTAAAATGTTTAAGTTCGTGACAAACGGTTTTAGTATTATATCATCTTAAAGATCGATTTAATAAGAAATGATTAGTACGGAGAAAAACACAAATGCAAATTTCTTGGTGCTCTAGGGATGGGTCATAGATCCCATGGCTAAGTTAGGAGTAAAGATAACAACTAAGTCCTCATCACTCAAACACCACTCAAAACCCTCTGGCTTAGCTGGTGTTGTCGACGCAGCTCCAACTCTACCAAGAGATTGTTTCGTGGTTTGCATCAAACCTTATCCACTCCTCTCTCTCTCTCTTTCTCTCTCTCTCTCTCTCTCTCTCCAACTTGTGTTGTGTTACATTTTTAGGTTTGAAAACCTAGGACCACAAATAGAAGGGGTACCTCATGATTTTTCTAAAAATACTGCAGGTAAGCTGACAAAATAATATGTCACAGTAGATTAATGTTTATAGTACAGCTTCACATATATGATTGGAGAATAAAAAGGATATCTATAATGAGACGCTTAGTTTGTGCTATCTTATAAGAAATGCAAAAGAAAATTTCAAGATTACGACGCTTGATTGGTATATTTTGGGAATCTGGATCTTACATTTTGAGCAAAAATAAGCGCACAAAATAATCAGATGCGCTTACAAAATGCTGATTTGATTATTTGGGAGGGCTCGATATATTGTATTACTGATGATGATGGAAAATCCTAATTTTTTTTTCTTAAATACTTAAATTGTCCTCTGTAAACACTCACTTCCCCTAGCCCTTCCTCTCTGCAAAGTTTTGATACTTGAAAATTTGTGAAAAATATGATTTTATGTAGATATACAGTGCTTTTATTTGAATAATTATATGTACTTTTTGGTAGCTAAAATTAAAATATATGAAAATATACGAAAATATACTTTATATATAGATTGAGAAATACTTTATTGTTATGAAACATTATATATGTATATGCATATAAAATTTATTTCACTTTGTGTATGCTTTGATGCAAGAGTATTATATTTGTGTAAAGTTTTGTTTAGATCTTATATCAGTCAACTATCTATATTACGCCCTCTGAACGCATTACTATAATATTTCTAGCATTTGAAAATAATGTTACTGCTCAAAATCAAATAAAAAAGATTAGATTACAGAAAATCAAATTCATGGAAATAAAGTTATAAAAATTTAATATTATTTATTAATCTTTCATAACGTGAACCAAACGTCTCCTAAGTGGTACGGATTATAAGAAACATTAGTCCATGAACTTTGACATTTTGGAGCACGTTTCTTGATGCTAGTTGGGCGACTGCTATCTACTAAGGGCCCTCTAGGACCCTAGGATTCACTTTTTGTTTATGGCTCTCATTTTATTGATTTGTTTTTATTGATCAAACCACCCTTTTCTCATGCAAAAGTAAAGGTACACAACCAAATTCAACAAATTAGGGTTAACCAAAAGTTAGGAATTAATGTAGGTCATAAGCTTTTGTTATCACTTCCTTTTGATGTCTATTAAAAAGAGGAAAAAAAAATTACTTTAAGAATTTGTTCTTACAATATTGTCATAAAATGTTTTTTTTTTAGAGAGAATGGTAGCATGATCTTGTAGAAGTGTGTTTTTGAGGAATTTTTTGGCAGAAGATTTCATAGATAATCACTATTGAAAGAGTAGAGGTAAAAGAAGATTTCATAGATAATCACTATTGAAAGAGTAGAGGTAAAAGGTAAAACTAAAATAGGCTTCAAATAAATAAAAATATAAGCTCTATACTTGCGCTTCTAAATTTTGGCACAAAGCACCGACTATCGTCTGGCAAAGTTGACTAAGAACTTAACGATTGGTGTTCGAGAAGATCTAAGTTAAAAATCTTAATTGTTCAACATTTCTAATTATTAAGAAGTAAGAACTTCTCTCAAAGATATTATTTTAATAACATATTTGTAAAATATGTCATGAGTGACGGTATGAGCAGATCCAATATATGTATCTATTATTAGTAATTTTAGAGTCGTTGATATCACAATTCTTTCACCTATGCATGTATTGAAGAAATTACTACTTAAATCTGTTTCATCATATATTTTATAGACTATCCACCATTCTACTCTTTATTTTGTTAATTTTATATCCTCACCACTTACTATAAAAATTATGTTTCAATTTTAAAAAATAAATCTTTTATGTGGTAATGTTTTTAAGAATAATAAAAGAAATACATATGGCATAAAAATCTAAAGTAAATTAAAGTGGTGGGGCCAAATCATACCAAAATTTTCTAAATTTTTTTAGATAAAGGTCAAGCTCTATTAAATTAGAGTTGACGTACCTAAAACATACATAGAGTTACTGTACTTCTGAAAGTATAAAGAAATTGGTGCTTCTGATTATTTGATTCTTGAATTAAGAATTATAGAATTGGGATGATAATTGTCCTCTCTATAATTTAATGGTCCTTCTAGAAAAATAGTATTAATTTAAAAGTTAGAAATGATCAAAACGATTGATTCAAATGTTTAAAAATTAGAAGCATCATTTATATACCCAAATAGTTTTGTTGCATTTAAAATTTTTTTTTTTTAGAAAAAGGTAGCACGCTACCTGCTTCATTCATTAGAGTGATGAACTAAGCTACATGAGTAAGGCAACTTGGGCCTCGATCGCGCGAAGCGGCGAAAAAAAAAAAAAACACACACACACACACACACACACACAAAACACTAATTCTGCTTAGGTAGGAAGCAGGTAACTCCAATACTTCATTAACTGTTTAAGCTTGTGAACTTCTAGCACAGGGTCCGGTTGGCTCTTTCTAAAGATCGTGTCGTTTCTGGCCTTCCACAGGACCCACCGGCAAGCTACTAATTCGTTTAAACTGTTACTCATAGTCTGTGATCTTTTGCTACCCATCCACCTATTCCAGACAGAAGTCACGTCGTCTTCCAGGTCTCTGGCCTGAACACCCTCCACACCCATCACTAATATGAATTTGTAGAATACGCACCGTGCAAATAAGTGATCGGCCGTTTCCTCTTCCGATCCACAAAGCACACAGATTATGTCTCCGGCCCAACCTCTCTTTACGAGATTATCGGCTGTAAGGGACCTCTTCTTAAGAACAAGCCAACAGTATGTAATCTTTCTGGGAAATATCTCTCTCTCTCCTTTCAATGCTTGATATTTGTCTCCTTTTTCTGAGAGGGGCAAAAGGGGATTCTTTCGTTCCCGTGGACTCTTCTACGCGGAGTCGTAATCCCTAATAATGGGGACTCGCCCCCGTAAATCACTCTCGCGGAGGAAAAATTCTAAAATGTAACGGGTGCATATGCTGATGTGGCGTTCCAAACCAATCAAATCTTTTCTTTTAGGTATATATGTCCCATCATAATTATAAAAAAAATATTTTTATTGTACTTTTTTTTGAAAAGGAAAGATGTAATTGGCTTGTTATTGATGACGTGGTGCAAGCGTGATACAGTAGACTTCCTCCTCGCGGAGTTACACCTCGCTCTTCCGTAACGCAGTTGCGCACCCACGTTGGTCGGACACGTGGACGGCCGTGAATCGCTGAGCCCCGTCGCGTTACGTGGAAGCGTGTATTGCGTGTACGCGCACCTGCTCCGTTTCCATTGAGACATTGGATCGAACAGTTTGTGAGCGCGTCGCATGGACTCGTACGTTGAGCCCACCTCAACCTAACCCACCTTGTTTTATTATCGAAAGTAGGGGAAGATAAAATTATTTCTAACATAAATATTTATTTATTTTTGTTATTTAGTTAGTCGTAAATTAAACTCATTTATAATTCTACTTTACCAAACATATCTTGGGTTGTAGATAGATGCAAGAACATGTTCATGTGTCTTCTTGAGTGTTGGAACCAGCAATACAAAAACTAGAGTCATCATCACACACAATTTGGGAAAGAAACATAGCTTGGGATATCAAGGGTTTTAGGATATAAGAAATGTCTTAGCTTAGGGTTTTAGGGTACCGAGGTCCCGAGTTCGAATTCTAGTTGATTCACATTTTCAGCTAAGTTTATTTCTATAAAAAAAAAAATGAAGCGGGTAACGTGCTATTTTCTCTCAAAAAAAGAAATGTCTTAGCTTGTTCCAGAAGTTCTTCGCTGCTTCGACTATCCTCTAGAGATTTCTAATATACTGGGAATAATAATATTAAAAAAAAATAAAAAAAGTTATTATTATAACCATTATGCTTGATAGGCATTGTGCGGAGTAGTTGAGATTAGAGGAGGGAGTAGTTGAAATAAGGATACACTGAATATAAATATTAAAAAATTCATTTTCTAACCGCCTAAATTTTTAGAAAAAAATTATTGTTTTATTGATTTTAATATGGTATCAGAGCAGGGGATTCTGAATTCGAGCATTACTAATTTTTTCTAAAATTTGAGTTCCGTCAAATTTCTATCATTATTAATTTTATCCGATCAATTCGAGTTTACGTCTTAGGCCTATCAACAGGATCTAGTCACGAGGATAGTAGAATTCTATCATCATATCTCATAGAAATGCTGATTCTGAGGGTAAACTTGCGAGCATCAGACATTTCAGACTTTATTTTCCACCCAATTTCAAGGGAAGATGTCTGAAGATATCTGATGCCTCAGCATCTTCAGAGGGATACTTGGAATATCTGCCACTATTCCATATGTTCTTTCCTAACCAAACTCTGCCTTAATGGAGGTAGACAATAAAGGTGATTACGACGAAATCTATATAATAATTGGGGATCATGTAGAAACAAGTATGATGTTGCAACAACTTCAAATGAATGCTTGGCAAACAGTTAGTCTAAAACATCTTGCTATGATCTTGTTGAAACAAGGATCCTAGTGTCGAGAGGAAGGAAGAAGATCATAGCAGTATCAGCAAAGGAGGAGAACATATTAGACTATTCCATTCCACTTTGAAATCAAATCCAATTTCCAATTCTTAAATTTGTTGTACTATTCGTTTTCAAACAGCTTTAAACAGCAAACTTCGCTCATTTTTCAGTGTTCACTTGAGGCTCTGAATCCCCAACAAAGCGCACCTTAATAGGCAAAAGTACACTTATTCCACGAAAAGTATGCTAGTGGTGAGCTGATAACCAAACCATGGACTTGTTAAATCAAGTCGGTTCGGTCGAAAGAATGCTCATCCCTGCACTGGTATGGATGAAGAAGATATTACAGAGAGCATGTAATGCGACAACAAGCAGCATATACTGGGTGGTCTCTAGATTTATTGTCAACTATGGAAAAATTAGCACCCAGATCTATTAATCAGGTCAAATATATAACAAGATTCAGGTTTAAGCAGCTGTTGAAACTTTAAGGTCGTAAACACGTCTTTGAATTACTCAACAAGAGAACAAGAAACATTCTTCATTTGGTTTACTTCTGTTATTACCAATTCTGCAATCAAACAACAAATCAGGACCAAGAATAACATGCTGCTTGATATTTGTTCTAGAAGCTAAACTTTGGATACGATCAATCTTCGGCAATAGGAAATATGGATCCAATCTTGTCGTTCCCCAGGCGGTAGCATTTAATATTAACTGAATACGGACCAAGCTGAACATGGTTATCTTCTCCGCCCACAAAGAAGCAGAGAGTATAGAGAGCAATCTCGAATTCGGGGCTTACTCCAATCAAACTGGTGGAGACTGATTTTAGAATACCATGCCATTCAAATTGAATGGTGAGCAACTGAGTTTCCGTGTCGGGCTACAAGAAGCATTACAAAAACAAATTACACAAGGATGAGTTACAAAAGTCTTGATAGAAATTACATATTAGAAGAAAGAAAAGGACTCATTTCTAGAGTATGCGAAGCAACGGGCGGTAAATAAATGGTGCTCTGAATTTCTAAACCTTCATCGACAGTGAAAATGAAATGAAAAGGACGTTACAAGCATAAAGAGAGTAAGTACTCACAATTTGTCCACGCCTTCTTGGGAAAATATAGCCTTGGTAGTTAACGGTCCCTTTGGCTTCTTCTAGGTAAAACTGTAAATCAATGGCAAAATCTGATGTCAGATTTCTTCCTTTGAGCAAGACACATGCTTGAACAACTGCAAAGCAGCGACTAGAAGGGAAGTCCGTAGTATACAACATGATGTGTACTATATTAAAAAATGAGATATTATGTCCTATTTATTGACGCTCAAAAGCATTATCCTGATATGGTCATACTAACTGAAAAGTACAATTGAAAGGTGTTTAAGGTTCAACGAAACACGAGCGAGTACATTATAAACCATAGTTTGTGGGATACCGTGTGCAATCCGCCAAAAGAACATTGTAGGTCCTAAAACATATTAATCAAATTTGAGAAGTAGTGATAGTTTGATTGAGCTGAAATTGTTGTTGATAGAGCAGGTTCATTGCACCTGGTGATCTTTGACATGAAAACCAGCCAGGTTCAGTGAACCTCCTCTCTCGCTAATATTTAATCTCTGTCAATGTCGCTACTCAACTCAAAAGCATGGATGAGGACTTGCCTGAATCCAGTTGTGAAAGCCAGAGACCTCGTGCTCTCCTTGCCCCTTGATCTCTCCCACAAAAACATGCTCAAAAGCAGAAGAACAACTCGACCCACCACCTCTTCCATATAGATGAAACCACAAACTTTTCATCACATTCTTAAATTCTTCATAATCATGCGACACAACTCTTTTGGCAACCAAGTATTTATGAAGATATTTTATTGGTGCGGTCCTGCTTATTTCCTCGATAAACGCCTCCTGCTCGTGCTTCTCTTCAGAAGTAATGACTTCCTTAACTCCTTCATTTGGGTTGTAATTATCTAAAAGAGAACAAAAACGGGAGTACGTGGGCCGTCTTAATATGCCTTCATCCAACCAGGTAAATAAGTTACCAGCTGCCATATCATCCTTCTGGTAGACCTTTTTCCCTTCACCACAATTAACCTCATAGTCTTTTCCTGGAACTAAGCGGTTCGTATCGAGTTCCCATAACTTATGACAGGCTCTTGATAAGTTGTCGAGCTCCTCGTCAGTAGTTTCTATGTTTATCCTATGAGCGGTATCATCGGAGTACACTTGTTCACTAGGCGGTTGTTTATACCCTTGCCATGCCTCCGACTGAATAAAACATACATCGTGATCGGCATCAGTTTGACACAAAAATATAAGACTTTATTCAGTAGAGTCTAATGAAAGAAGACTTTTTAAAGAAAGAGGATTTCACCTAAGAAAAATATAATATTAACTCGACGACGAGTTACGGCACAAATTAAACTCAAATCATATTCCGTGCTTTGGCCTATAATGGAAACTTATTGACGGTTCAATATTCACCTAACTCAACAATAACACTTTTCCTGCATGTAAAGCAAAAAATCACTAAAATGAACAAATTGACATAACATTAGCTTTTAACACCATATCTGTCCTCATCAGATTATGAACAGATAACCTGTTGTACACCCAAAAAGATTCAGATTCCCAGTAACTCTACACTACTAATTTACCGAGTCGAGAACTAATAAAACTCCATATTGATCGAATTACCGCCGAAATAGCACAGAAAATACAAGTAATAAAAAATAAATAATTTTTTTGACAAATGCAAAAGCCAAATAAACCTGGTGCTGCCTCCTGGCTGGAGGATGATGAGGCTTCTTCTTTCCTTCAACAGTCTCCCAAATCCCATCCTTTCTCTCTTCACCTTCTCCCTGCGAGCTCATTTTTCAAATCCAAAATTAACTAACAATTGTGACTAATTTTTAAATTCTCGAAGAAACCAAAGAAAAATCGAAGCAAAATTACGAAACCTGGTAATAATGTTTCACAGGTGATGTATGGTGCTGAGGCTTCTTCTTTGCTTCGAAAGATTCCCAAACTCCTTCACTTCTCCCTTCGCTTTCCTCCTGCAAAACCCCACCGAAATCCGAAACAAAACCCGCAATTCACAACCAACCCAACTCATCAAAACACCATCTTAATCCGAAAAACGAAAAAATTGTCACCTTTCTCCGGCCATAGCCGTAGCCGCTCCCCTGCTTCCGCCCCTCGTCCTTCTCCTGTTCGCCGTTTGAAACGACCTGCGAAATCCACACCCCGCATCACCACCAAAGGAGTAGAACACACGATTACCAAAAAGGTAGTAGTAGAAGAAGAAGAAGAAGAAGAAGAAGAAGAAGAAGAAGAGGCGGAGACCTCGGCCCATGTGGATCTGGATCGAAGCTCCTCGTCCTCGTCCTCGTCCTCGTCCTCGGCGGGGGGAGGACGAGATTGGGCTCTCCTCGGGGGAGCTTCGTCGCCACCATCAATGGCGTCGAGGGCGACATTGATCAAACCCTTGATGAGACCTTCCATTCTTAGCTTCCTCTCTCTCTCTCTCTCTCTCTCTCTCTCTCTATCCTTCGCACTCCTTTTTAGTCTCCTTGGATCAGGATAATTAATATTTTAATTAATTGGAGAGAGAGAGAGAGAGAGAGAGAGAGAGGTGGGTGGGGTAGTCGTGGATTATTAATTGAAGTAATAAAGTAGAGGGAGAGTCGTCGCCAACGTGAAATCGTCTTCGAATGAATGAATGGTATTGGTGGAGGGAGGGAAAAGGAGGGAAGAGGAGTGTGTCGGCTGTGGCGGGTAATGGCGTTACGGTGATTTTCAGATATTTTTATTATTTATTTACTCTCCCGCGGCCCCGCTCTTTGCTCTATTTTTTTTTTTTTTTTTTTAATTTTGATTATCAGTTACCGTCTCATCCCATTTCGGATGGATCGGAATTCGGAGCGAAAGCTCTATCGATCCGGATCCATTTGCATCCTCGTTGGCCGCCCGGTCCAACCCGTTTTACATCCTACATGCAACTCATGTTCAATTCGTATTGAGTTGGAGTACGACTTCGCTTGTCCCGGCCGTATAAACCGACTTCATTTTTTATTTTCTGTTTGGCCAAAAGATTTTCTTTTTTTTTTAAATTTTTAATGGCCAAAACTTAGAGTTATTGTTCAATGCACGAGCCGTAGGAAAACTTGGAAATAGCCAAACCATTAAGATTAGAGCAATGTAATCTGTGTACCTTTTAGGTGTGTAAATTTTATGCCCTTCTATCTAAGGCTCAATATTTATTTCTTTTTTCACATATATGATACAAAATATACAAAAGAATTAGTGAACCCTGGGATAAAGAAGTATAAGATTAACACTCTGTTTGGCTGTCTCCGTCCCTAGAATTCTAAAGAGTTAAAATTCTAAGTTTTTGTACATAAGTTTATGTAAATTTAATTCACGCAAAAATTTTTTGGTAAAAATGTCTCATAATATAAATAACTCTCATTCAAATTCCACAATTTTAGGTTGGATTTAGTAAGAATTCACCTACTATTAATTATACTTTATCAATAGCTCCAAGGTACTCCTTAATTAGTTATAATATTTTTTTGCATTGTGAAATAAAAAAATAATCGAAACAATTCCTCTTTTACTGAACAATAAAACGGAATAGTTAAGTTGAACTCTGACACAATTTCTTTTATAAATGATTTTAACTGAATTTTTCTCAACTGAATTCTATTAAATTCTATTTATATTTGGCACCGAACGAAGTGTAGAAGGTAAAGAATATGGGTATTCCGTGGACCATCCCAATACTCAACTACTTTTAGTCCTGAACTTCCATATATTATACAGTTTACTATCTCACTGCAACCGGTGAATAAAAACCTTTAATTTATTCTATAAACTGACTTTTTAAATCCTGTTTGACAAAAGTTGATTTTTGCAGGTGGACCCACCAGCAACATAGGTATAGCACTTTCTATTCATATTAACCTTCAAGAAATAAAGGTAATATAGACACCTACCAGGGGGGAAGAGAGAGAGAGAAAATCCGAAGCTCCCACCTACAAGAAATAGAAGCCTCAGAAATTTACAAACCAATGTTTCCACAACGTAAAGCCATTCTATACAGTTTCTGCCAAAACAAGATGCTCATGCGCTATCCGAAGGTGCTTCCGATAATTGGGGAAGATGAGAATCAGAAACCCTCATGGGCCTCCACTCGCATTCTTCCTTGGGGCGTCGCAGGGCAATGAACTGAAGAGCCTCGCTTTGCAGCTGATACACGTAGCAAGCCCATGGGTAGGCGTCCGGCGCAGTCCAAACCATCTGCTCCTCAAATTGTGCGCCCTCAACTATCCTTTCACTCGCGCAGTATGCGAGATCGAGCGGTGGCTCCTGATAAGCACCCATGGCCACACATCCAACCGCGACGTATCCGTCTGACGGCCTTGGAAGCCAAATTGAAACTGGGGTGCTGTAGTCCTCGGCACAGTTCCTCCAAACCTATATATAGACAGTACAACATTTGATGCAATTTATTTTACAGGAAGTTTGCTACAAAGGTAATGGCAAGCAAATTCTGCTTTCCGTTAATCTGATAGATAATATCAAATATCCTCTATACGAGACTGTACTGTATGATTTCGATCCCAGGAACAGTGACAAATATCCTAAAGAAGAACCTATCGGTGTGTTACCCTCATTGGATTTCGATAGAAATTAGTGAGGATTAGGTATAATCGGGACCCACACAAGGAAATATTGCAACTCCAAACCCCGAGAAATCGATATCCCTGTAATAAAGGGATTACTTTTCTACCCGATACAAAAATCTTCCTAATGTTTGGTAGGATAGTGGGAGTATCTACCACTATACCTGCAACATGGCCTACAATTTGTGATAATCTCACAGATAACAACAGTATATGGAGCAAGATAAGTAATATAAAGAAGTATCTTGACCAACATCATTACCAGGTCATAGCCAATAGGGAGTGCAAAGTTTCCGTCAGAATTTCTGTAGATGGCAGCCACATGTGGTGGATGGGTGCCCACACGTGCAACATCTCCAACTGAAACATACCTGCAAAAAGTTATCCAGTGATTTGAGCTTAAGCATATAGCAAGAAATTAGAAAAAGTGGAAAATAAAGAAATATCTTATCACAAGTTCATCATGAGGCTGAAAATTGAATTAATGGATCAGTTGACAGGGGAAAAGAACAAATGAATCATGACAAGTGCAGCGTGGCAGCAGAAAACATCACAAGTGAAAAACAACAGTCTTGCTCCAAAATCTGCCCTTTCTTTTTCTTTTTTGCAAAATTAACTTTGACAGCTGCAAAAGATAAACCCGTATAATCTGACATATGGATGCAAGTAAAATTGTTTATTACCCATCAGGACAGAGAGGCCTCCAGATGCTGCATATTGAGCTGTCATCTGCGACCTGAAAAATTTGTACAGCACATATAGATTTTGTGAAATGTTGGTTGACAGTAAATAATATAAAAAAATAGGATATGAACTTGATAACATTGGCAGCCACCTGCTTTGCAAATAATGTACATCGACTTCCACCTTCTCGTTCACTGGTCCAAACTTTCTGAAAATTGACTGTGTGCTTTATAAATCTTTGGTCACCAGAGTTTGAACTTCCTCTTGGTCTTATCATAGGCTTCACAAGGCTATGTGATTCTCTGCCATCTATATCATCCCAAGCTAAGTGCACATAGCGCTGTTTTGAAGGGACCTGTATATCGTAGTTTAGATTCAAGAGGCCGTGATATCAAGTTGACATAATTATATGCCCCTGAATAATTATTTATTCACATGCAATATCCCTGCTAAATTTAAATAGTAAAATATGTTCTATGTACCCTTGAGTCGGACAATTCTCCAACTTTACTGTTTTGTGCTTTCAAGGGGCATGCATAAAAATCAATCTTGTAAGGGGTAACTAGGTGATTTTGTAGAGAAATATATATATGTAAAACCCCCTGAAGAGTTCTAGTATGATACTGCTGAAAGAAAGCGAAAAATGAGTATGATACTGCTAGAAAGAAAGAAAAAAAAATGAAACCTTCAAAGCTATGACCCTCTTGTCAGTTTGGTTCGCTTTCCACGTTTTTCGAACAGAGGAACAAATCCTAGCAGCCTGAGGCTCATTATCCTCATCTTCATCGGTGTTGCACTTGATAAGTCGTACAAAGTTTTCCGACCTCCTAAAGTTCTTAAGATGAATAATCAAGTGAGAAGGCCTGGGGTTTCTGACTTTTGCCAATTCCAGCGCCAGGAGTTCTTCCCAGGGTACATCCCAGATAATCTTGGATGGTTTTTTGTCGATTTTATCTTGATCAGAACACTGAAATGAAGCATGATTGAAGAGAAAGACTTAGTGACCAGGGGGAAAAAAAAGAAAGCAAAATCAAAATAGTTAAATAACCTATTCTCACTACCCAACCTGAAGCAGCATGACACGTTTGTGTGTTACTAGAACAATCTTCTGGCGTGGCACCAAGAAATGGTTCTCATAGTAATCGGACCAAGCATACTTGGAAGGTTCCTTGAATAGTTCAGTACAACCAAGATGACCACCAGCTTCAGCCAAATAAAGGACCATCTACAAAAAAGGGAAAATTGAATTTTTTTAAGGTAAGTAGGTTACAAAGAACTAGTTAAAAGATTTTATTATATGCTTATGATTATTTCACTAGCGCCAACGTATGAATATTAAGCTAAGTAGACGCAAGTGCATTCCCAACTTGTTTTGCAAATGCTGCATGATAATAGCTACTTCACAGAACTTACAAGACCAAGGGGATTAAACACTATAACCAAATAATAGAACCATGACATCGCTGAAGTTGAGATAAATAGATTGTCATAATAGAAACATATAGCTATGTACAGCAAAAAAAAACGCATGTCAGTTTGTTATGATCTAATTAATAATTCACTTTGAAGTATCATAATTTGCACAAAAACATTGTTACTACATGTAAGATGATGTTGAATCTTCAGATTAAATTTGGTTTATTTTCTTTGCTCTTATTTCCATTTTCTTGGTATTTCTGTTTCTTCATCCTTCCAGGTAATTGCTCTTATTACACAAAAAGAATTGGAAAGACAAAGCTACCTGTCCGTCAGCTTCACTTTTATTATACTCTCTAATAATACCATCTGCATGAATAGCACGCGGGTTTCTAATCCTTTGGGCTACTGACTTGTTATTCAATATCTCGAAGCATCTGACAAAGCTGGCTCCAATTCCGTCTACAGTTAAAGATACAAAATCCAAAGCACCACTTAAAGGCTGAACAACAAACCCTAGGAAAGCACGCCCAAGTCCGTGAGCAAACCCAAGGAGACCGTGCTGTCTAGCACTCTCAACAGGCTTTGTCAAGACACCAGATACACCAAAGGCTACACTTTGAGCAAAAGCTTCTGATCCTTGAATTATCCCATCTCCTACACCACTAATTCTCCTTGACCATACCTGAAACAGTGAGCACTATAAAGTAAGATGACTGAGGATAAGAAGGGAGGGGAGGGAATTTATATTTTTTTGCCCCCCTCACTTTACCTGTTTTGACCGCAATTGAAGAAATTGTCCATCTGTTGAAAGTTCTGCAAATCCTTTGCTAAGAGATGATAAAGTTGATTTTGTCATGCTAAGCACGTCCACAGAAAATATAAGATGCAAAGGATTGTGCACAAGGTCTCTCTTGACACGGTTCATAATAGCAGGAATGATGGAGCTTTTCTTCATGAACTTACTCCTGTGCATCACCTTTCTAAGATGCACCTGAGGCAAGGGTCAAAGAAAAAGTTACAATTCATGTAATAAAGTGGCAACTAAGAAAGAGTGTGAAATTCAACCTTGATGACATGTAAAAATAGAAATTTTGGATTCTGTTTCTTTCCCTGAACTTCAGTTTATCTTAAGTTGATCACATGAACATATCATGCTAACACAATAAACAAGACCAAACCTGAATTTTGAAGGCACTGCCAATAGCAGACAATATAGGGCTCCAAATACCAAGGACACCCTGCGGTCTTTGAGTTGGCGCAGTCTCCAGTGATATCTTCAGCCTTATCTCAGAAATATCTATCAGCCTATAAAAAGAAAAAGCATTCCTTCAATCACAAAATAACATTACATCTCAATTTAGAGAATTTATTACTAGGCAGGATAATGTATATGCAAGTATTTTCCCCAAAATTGCTTAATAAAGGTTTCTTAAAAAAAAATTTATAGGGGTTGAGAAAACCATCCCTGGCAGACCACGACCTGAACTTCCAAGATAAAAGTTACAAGAAGACATCCTAAAAGTCTAAGTAGTATTATTCACCATCCACAGAACAAGTAGAGACTGGTAACATCACCTCTCGCTAAACAAAAGATATCAAGGACATAGTGGGTTACTAAGAAATTCTTTCCTACACCTTATATTGCACTTATTGATCACTCAATGTACTTGTTTTCCAATTGTGTTAATTGCTAAATCACACCAAATATCTAATATGCACACTAGAACAGCTAGAATGGAAATACTTCCGCAATTAGCTGAAGACCTGGCAAAGCGAGAAGTATATACACATCACGCAATATCTGAGATAGCATATCTTACTCTATTTGAATTTCTGGATCCACTTCTGCGACACTTGAACTGCTGGGATTACTGGCAATACGAAGGTTATTATAGAAGTCAACCAGAGCCCATATAATTGGCTCATGAATATTCAATCTCCAAACCTTTTCAGCTACCTATCATAAAGTAGAAAAAAAAAATGCTTGGTAGTGTTAAAAACGTAAGTACTGCAGTAGTATGTACTTTTACAAAAGATGAGGATAAATGTTCCTAAACAAAGCATTACCCGGATATACACATATGGGTAGACTTGGGTGCCATCTGCAGTCTCGTTTCTTATAGTGATAGTTGTCTTAAAAACAGAATGGCGTAGATCAGGCTTGTCCTCAGGTGCCAAAAGAACAGGCATCAATGTCAATGGCAATTGATTATCTAGTTGTAAGTAACCAATAATAAGCTTAAACCTGCCCAAGCAACAAAAAGTTCAATGTAACAGAAATAAGACCAAGTTACCAATATTTATGCAACAACAGCTTGTTCTTTTAATTATCCATATTTGTGCTTTCCATGCTCAACTAAAAACATAAAAAACTATACTTTTGGCAAGTCAAAAGGAAATTATGCCTAGATGGTATACAAATACATCCCAACCCCAGAAGATACGACAGCTGAAGGTCAGAAAATTATGTATATTGTTTGCCGTACATTATTGTAACATGAGCAAACAAGATATTTCAATGTGGAGAAGATAAATGCTTGGGACACTTGGAAGCAGAGGATGGATTCTTTTTTGAGAGTCCGAAGTCATGGGATTAGATTCTTACTGTAGAAAATTTTGTGAAGATTTAATTTTACCTGCTGGTTGTTCCGGCATCATACCCTGTTGAATACGAAATGAAAACTTTCTGCAAGTAAAGGTACAAGAGCTCTCTAGGTCTATGGTCGATCAAACATACTCCGACAACTCCTAACTCAAGGATAAGCTCCAACGGTGCACTACTGGTCTGCTGCATCTCATTCTGCATAGAGACATCGACCTGGTTGTCAATCGGTCCCATTTGTGATGTCCTTTCGTCATCCATAAACTTCACAACTTTAATATCTCCAATATCCGCCACATGAAGCTGGAGGCCATGAGCTTCTAATTGAGTGGAACTCTCCATTGGCTTCTCTAGGTTAATACACAGCTTAAAATTTTCATTTCCACTTTCAATACTAACGTCAAGAAGTCTAGTTCCATAAGGATCGTCCCAAGAAAATTTCGTAGTTGAACAGGGTTGCAAGTGGATTGAGGCATCTTCATCTAGACCAAATTGGCAGACATGGACCACTGTATGGCTTGTCCTGTTTTCAATCCTGCAAGAAAGTAGGCTAAGATTTGATGATACCGCACAATTGATCAACGTGGTGTTACCAGTTGTTAATTTTGAAGCACCTGATTGGTCCATCGCCTGATCCAAGACGAAATACGATTGAGAAACGAGAGCTTTCCTCATAACCACGGATCTCAGTTTTCAGAAATTTCCTACCACCATTTTGCTGTCTCAGCACCATAGTAATGGTGTCTTCCTTTACAATTTCCATAGGGAGACACCAATCTGTGTCTTCGAGACGAACCTTCCCGTAAACAAATTATTAGTTGATTAGATATCATGTTCGCAGAGCCATGAAATTAAATGCAATAAAGTAACACATTAAACATGAATGAAAGGAAAAGGCTGGGCTGCAGAGCAACAGTGCTGGCTGTCGAAATCTCTTCTGTGGTGAGTTGTACTAAATACAAAAGGAGAAGCAAAAGACAAACTGATATAGCCTGTTCACAAGTTCGGGAAAGATTTCAACTACCATGCCCTAAATGTTACGCATTATTAGAAATGGCAATTCCAGTCTATTCTACAAAAAAGTATTAGTTCCATCCAACTCTTAAACTTTGAATTCAGCAGTTTGATGACTGATCTGTTAAAAATATTGCACCTAAAAACTTAGGGCATGTTTGGTTCACGATTGGAAGAGGAATGAAAAATGGAATTGGATTGCTATGGAATAGGAAATGGAATAACGGATCATCCAAAATGTTTGGTTCATTATTGGAATGGAAATCGGAATGGGAATCTAGAATTTTGAGAAAGGGTTTGATTAAAAGAGAGGAGAGTGATGAAGGGAGAGGAGGGGAAGGTGTTTGTGAGAGAGGATTTTGAGTAGTTTACTTTGGAATGGCCCACTCCGGATTCAAAGCCGGATTGGGCCATTAATGGATATGGTCATTTCCATTCCAGAGTGGAATAGGAATCGGAATCCGATTTCCGTAAAACAAACAACAAAATCAATGAATCTCATTTCGATTCCATAGTCTAAAATAGGTGAACCAAACATGCCCTTAAATGACTGCAACCCTCCTGGAAAGGAAAAGACATAAAAAGTGTAGCCAAAGCAGGATATAGTACTTGGAGCTTATTTGGCTCTCCTGTTTCAGAATAAGTGAACGAAACTCTCCAATCAGAAGCACATAGTGTCTTCGGCAGATCTCCAGTATTAAGTTTCACAAACAAATCTTGGCCAATCATATTAGTAAATGTCATGAATGGCCGCACTGATATAACCTGGAAAATCAACAAATTCAGAGTTTATCTTATGTAGTTTCTTAATAATAGTAAGTACAATTCCCTACCTTTGTAGGAACAGCTTGATAAGGGGATGGCTTTGAGGAAACAAGTACTCGCATGCAATTTCTGTCACTATCATAAGCAAAAAGGTCGACGGAACCATCCTAAGGCGAAAGAAGATATCAACACTTAAATAATAAGATTCTCATCAATGAGTGAAAAGGCAAAATATTAATGCAAACATACCATGTCACCAAGAGGAGAAAGATCTTTGACAGGTCCGAAAGATTCTTCTCCACTTCTACCTAGAGATGCTGAGAGGCCCAAAACTTTAAGATTCAATGCGGAAGCAATGGTGTAACCACCAACCATTTCCTCCTGGGTGATCTGGCAAAGTATTTTCTCACTTCCTGCATGTCTTCTATCTCTTCTTCGTGACATGTCAACAAAATGATAAATAAGAGGTGGGCATCTTGCACTAGATATCCAATAAGGAACATAAATTCTGATTGTCCTTGCCACCAAATGGTCCTTGTCATAGTTTTGTTCAAGTATAATTTGAACAATCCTGTAAAATAGGGGGGAAGTAATATTAACATGGAAAGAAATATAAATTTTTAAAAGAGGCTCAAAACAAATTATCTAAAATTGCGCCATACCTTCCAGAAAAAGAATTTTTTAGGCAAATAAATTTTGAGGGCTTTCTGGTTGGATGCGATACAGGAACAGGCTCCTTGAAAATAAGAAAATCCATCAGTAATTGTATGGAAGTAAAACTAGTAACATATGTCCAGCTACTAAAGAAAAACAATATTAATATATTTACATACGTGCATTGCTTCCCAACCTCCATCCGGAATAAGAGATAAGTACAAGGGATCTCTCAGATCAGCATTATAAATCTTCACAGATCTGCCAGGAGCTAAAGTACCTTGGGAGCAAGTTCTATTGTCTCCATTAACATCACTGTAACTAATAGTATATTGAGATGAAACTGGAAGGTAATGTGTTAGAGATAAAGGTGACTGGATAATAATGTTCCAATCCTGTATGGGATCTGAGTGAACATCTTTTCCAATCTCCTTTGCTTGTATACTTGAACAAAACCATAAACCACGAAAGGCACTTGAAGAGGATCCATTTGATAGCGAGCAAAACAAGAGCTTCTCGGACTCACTGAGATCTGATACACATATTCCGGACAATTCCTCATGTCTACGAGAAATATCAGTTTGACTATGTCTCTCCTGTATAACGCTCCAAGAGTATTCATTAGGGTGATCAGATATCTTTGGTCGCAACTGAAATACATATGACAATGCAGGATGCGTCAAGCCTGTTAATGGAAGAGGAATAGTATCACCAGGCTCCAATATTCCAACTGAAATTTGGTCATTTTGATCATATGAAATATTCCTCCTATGCCTTATCCATCTTCGTTGCCTTGCGTGGTTTGAAGAATTTGAAGGATTCGATGATTTTGGCCACTTCAGATGCTCAGTATCTGGTGCATAAACCCATCCATCAACTGTTTCTACGGATGCTGAATCCACATGCCAATCATCCATCCAATCCCAGCCGACTGGCAAGTCAAGCCTCAATGGTTCCTTCACAAGAAAACAAGAGATGATGATGGACATTTAATTAAACGATCCAATAATTGACAAGCATCTTCCAACGAGCTGCAAGTGTTAACTAACAAGATTCAAAAGGGGACTTACAATTGGGGCAAGAAGAAAGTAACATACTGGGACTCGTTGAATAAGCAATTAACTAGAACTTTTATATGTTTCCAGCATTCCAAGAGAGAGAATAAACATAATTCATTATTCTTATAAACTTGTTAATCATCTAATGATTGGCAAATTAAGCTCAAGATACTGTATCCCTGTTCTTACAAAAGGATAAGTTTACTAACAATTGCTTCCACATCCTTTACCTAAAGACAAACAGCAACAATGTCCATAATAAAGTACTGCCCTAGATTCTTTAAAAATATTAGTCATGACCTATGTTTCTACACGTCTGTCAGTATAACCAATAGCAAAAGAAATGAAATTTAAAATGAAAAAAGAAAAAACAAAGTTGCAGCTTATCACTGCAAAAAAAATCTAAATTTCTGGATGAAGCTTCTTACTTGATGTTCGGAATCTTTATGCAACTCTATCGGTTGATTGTCTGATGGTATGCCTGAAGGACAGGCAACCCATCCACTTGATGGAATATAGATCTCTGTTTCAAAGAACTCATCTGTTTCTATTCTGGTATCATCACTTTCAGCATATACAATCTGTTTTCCATTAACTTGTCGCGAACTTTCGGTACGACATTTTCCTTTAAGACGCAGCTCAATAACAATATCCGTATTGTTAGTAACGGACACAAGAGAGCGAATATTCACATATGTGTTACCATCTTCCAAGGAAACTTCGCTGGCAATGACATCAGTGCCAAACCTCCAACACGCAGCTGGTGCTGCATAATTTAGCCGCACAGTAGTCCATGGCCCATCTCTGATAGGACTTATCTGAATATATCCAGCCCTGCTGCTGGTACTATTAACCTCTTTATCTTTTGTAATTTCCGGTCTGCCTGAAAGGAGTACAGCACATCTTATTCTTCCTTGGGATTCCTCACTACCATTAGTTCCATGTTTCTGCACATATATACCCTTATAAGCTTCGTAAGACAAGTTCACATGTCATAACAATAGGAAAGGGCTAGGCTGGGTACTGTTTGGTCTAAACCAAATTACCACACTAAACTAACAATTGAAATTATTCAGTTAGATTAGTATTTCAGTTCAGCTCAGTGTTGTTCATTAACTACTAAGAATCACCAAAATCAAATAAACCAAATTAACTGAATTTTCAACAGTTTGATACGCAAAACGTATTGGAGTTTAGATGACAATCAAACAATCAGAGCGTTTGACCACTACTACCACCGGACTAAGAATTTCAGAATATGATTATATTTAGTAATTTGTTGTATATTAAGCTAAATGAAGTACCCCATTCAAACATAATAACCAGCCCAATCAAGCCAAACCAAATTATTTCAGTTTGGTTTCATTCAGCTTATTCCTCATGACTCGATTCAGTTTGATTTTGATGAAACCACTCCAAAATCGAACTGCTCTGACTAGTGCTCACCCGTAGAAAGGGCTCACACCAATGCTCCCGAT
Source organism: Puya raimondii (assembly GCA_016920855.1). Lineage (NCBI taxonomy): Eukaryota > Viridiplantae > Streptophyta > Magnoliopsida > Poales > Bromeliaceae > Puya > Puya raimondii. The sequence goes on along the minus strand of JABWPP010000050.1, from coordinate 104,461,382 downwards.
TCCCAGGAAAATTACATATGTAGCCCTGTAAAATCTGAAATTTCTAGATAACCAAGTGAAGTGAAAATTCTTACAAAAATGCCTTCATCTTTAGTTGAGAAATCATCCAATTGATGGTGAAGTTAGTTTTGTATTAGAAAAACTCTTAACCTGATGGAGATTATTTCAAGCACAAGGAAATATATGCAAGAATGTGTAAGAAATTAAGTTTTTCAGGGGAATATATAGAAATTCATATTTCGCAGGGATAAAATGTAACTAGATAATTGTTCGGGAGTATATATATGTAAATCTTTTAAATGGAACTAGAGGCTTCCAATAGCATTTTGGTGGTCTCACCCCATAAGTAGAACCCTCCAGTAAGATTTTTATAGCAAAAGGAAATCAAAATTAGAAACTTACTGTCGACTTCGGTGACACAAGTTCTCTCCAGGTCAAGTCAAATTGGGTGCTGTGAAAATCTACGTTGGGAGGCACCATACAGGCCAACAGCTTCAAAGGAGAAGAATGGATACCAACAGGATCACCTGTCAAAGCAAGCACCATTCTCAGGCATATGAAGTGGTAATTCCAAGAATATTACTAGAAGATGATATAATTATTTAGTGACATAATGCAGCACAGAAGTACCTCTTCCCAAATCAATTACAACAATCTCCAAAACAAAGTCATCCTGTAAAAAGTTGGGAGATTTACAAAGCGTAAGAAAGGGTTTAATGGAATAAGAAGAAATCCTAAGGTTACATCAATAATCCAGAAGTAAACCAATAAATCTGTGTACAAGTTATCAGAATCATATGCCTGTTATGTTTTCGAGTTTACAACTAGAAAATGACCAGATACAGCGTTAAAGAAAGAAATCTGGCATAGTTATCATGAAAAAAGGTGATGCTCATATGGACTAGGATTCCTCACCACTGAATCCACTTTGAAGAAGAACATTTCGCTCCAATTGACCAAGGCAATTCCAGGCGACAAATACTTCGCAGCAAAGGCACATGTACGGCCACTTTGTTGCTGGAGGGGGGACTCAGCAGGACGGTTTGAGAAAAGCCGAATTGCCACCATGTATTGGCTTGTGTCTAATCCATTAGCTACTTTTAACTATAAAGCAAAGAGCAATTAAGTTGATTATGAAATTAGGTTTCTTTCCCCAAGAAGAAAAGTAAACAAGTACACATTGTCCTAAGGATCTAAACAAATTAAGAAAAACTAATTTGGCAGATATTTCAGATAAACCAAATAATATAAATGAAAAGGGAAATCAACAATAATTACTCCTAAAAGTTAGTGAGCACGACCATAATTTCGGAAAGAACCATAGAATTTAATTGTTCTCTAAATCACAGAAGCAATTGATCTACATGAGATAGTGAATAATGATGAGCACTATACTTAAGGTTTGCCACTGCGGCAAGGGGATGTGCCAGTTGTGGCCTGGCATGAGTAGCTGCACTATAACCATTTTGACGAGAAATGAAAACACTACTAGTTTTACTATACTTTATCATGAGATTTTTGCAGTCATGGTTTTTATCCAGCATGATACCTACTTTTTTAGGCTTTTGATCATTATCATAAGCAAATAATTTGTCCACAAAAGTGTCAAGCTTATGACTTAGGGAAGATCCCAAGCTCATCTAACATAAAATGGGAAGGGGAAAGGGAAAGGAAGGCAGGATCAACTTGTGTCAAGAAGCATGGGGGGATATTGAACATGCCCCCTCTAATGTGCAAAACTCTTGTCTGCTTGGTTTATGCTGCATCATTTGATCAGCACGAGTCATAGCCGCATAGGCATACCATTTTGCAATAGATTAGAATTTACCTCAGAATCACCAATAACGATAGTCACCATTGACCGAAATTCTCTTTCATGCTTCCCTTTCAAATGGGCATCCAACAGATTCTTCGAAACTGGAACTCTTACAGGTTTATCACCTCCTGATGGCATCTTGATAACATTTGAAACTCTCCTAAATTCTGAAGTTCGTATGTATATGTCTTGACCAAGCTTATTCTGTGGAATAATGTAATGCTTTTTCCTGTGATGTAAGTCCATAATTGACCTCTCACTGTGAGGTGGAGAAACCGCTTCCTGGTTCAAGAATGGGGAAAAAAAAAGAAGAAGAAGAAAGAAATGATTCAGAAAGGAAATCATACAAGAACGTTAAAATGAATGTGTTTGCATAGGATTACACTTTACATTAACAGACTATCACAAAAAGCCTTTTCCAAGCAATATGCTGGCTGATCACTCTCTTTCTCCCCCAACCCCCCGTCCCTCCTTCCCTCTCACCCTCTCTCTCCCCCTCCCTCCCTCGCTCTCTCACCCCCCCCCCCCCCCACCCCCCCCCCCCCCCCCCCCCCCCCCCCCCCCCCCCCCCCCCCCCCCCCCCCACCCCAAAACAAAAACACAAACACCCCCCCCCCCCCCCCCCCCCCCCCCCCCCCCCCCCCCCCCCCCTCCCCCTCTTTCCTTTGTTTTTTTGGAGAAAACCAAAAAAAGAAAAAGAGAAATATCTAATCATGATCTATGCAGCCCCATGTTGCTAAGATAAGGTTTAAATAAAAACAAGAGAAGACAGTCAATATAATAGATAAACTTCAGCTGTCAACTTGAGAGCTGACATCAATCCGCTAGAGAATAAGGCCAACAAAAATCTCGCCATAAACTTCTAAGAATAGTTGGCAACCAAGAATTGTTTTGCCACTAGCACGCTTCATACTGTTGTGCCAGCAGCATGGCATGGCACGGCACAGTGTTATGGGGATAACCTACTGGCACGGCCCCATGCCACCTGCTGGCATGGCCTTGGCGTGGTATGGCACAGACAATTCTTGTTGGCAAGATACATATCAATGATAAAAATAAGAGCGTAGGAGGGAACACAACTTACCCTTTTCTTGTATGACTCATCAATATGACTAAAATTATTCCAGCTAGAGTAAGCTTGGAAAATCATGTTCATATTGGACACAGATACATTCAAGTTCAGATCCCGCGTAGAAGTAATACGAATCTGGCTACAAGCACTCGGTATATTCGTATCATATTGATACCTGAAATATATCAATATTTGTAATGCAAAGTGTCAGAAATCAAGATATCAACTCACATAGAGAATTGGAATCGTACAACTTGCTTAGGCAATCCTATTGGTGGCACAAGTAATCCAATGTATAAATTAGTTTAAAGAAGAAGTTACGAAAGTCATTGACACCCACCAAGCTCGCTATTGCATATTCAAGCAGAAAACGACCAATTTACTCATCCATGAGTTCTTTCTTACCTTACAAATCCATCCATTGGTTCAATAAGGGGCTCCCATGCATCATATTTGTCATTGAATGATCTTGCAGCTAACAAGAAACTCACAGCCGCATTTAAGTAATCAGGCCTTCCATGTAGGCTAAATGAAACATTATCAAAAGAAGAGCCAAATAATGGAACCATCTGCAGCACGAACCAAAACTCACTATCAAGACTTCAAGGCAGAGAGGGTATATCTTGCATAATACACTAATGCAATTCACCAAACCAAATAAAACTCATCTTAGCTGATACTTACCAGTCCTCCATAATCATCAAAAGCTACAGCAGAAAATGCCTTAATTTCTGCATCAATCACGGTGGTATCTGAACCACTGGAAATTGTTGGATATGCAAGCTTTAATGCAAATCTCCTCGGAGGCTTTCTAAATCCACTTCTAACGAGAAATGTGCCGAGGTCATTTCCAACGCCCCACAAGCTAAATGATCCTGATACTCTACTGTCAGACGAATCCCATATGCTTTGTTCTGGAAATTGATCTCCTGCTACCATGTCACTTCTAATACACCTTAATTGGTCAATGTCTTCCTTAGGCAAGCCTTTTGAGGCGATACATCCCAAAGCAACAAATCCAGGAGGTGCTTGAGGATACCAGAAAGATATACCTTCAACACCTCTTTGCCTCTTGATGTGGCCAGCAAGTTCGAAATCTTGAGGAGCTTTTAGTAAAGTTTCATCCCCAGTATCACGGAGAACTATAGCTGAATTTGGTGGCTCATACCTGCAGTCCAACAAATTTCTCCTATGTCAAAAAAAGAGAATGATGTTGTTAATGGGACAGTAGAAAATGCTAAATCATAACATCCATACCCATCAACAGCAATGTCACCAAGAAAGACCATCCCATGTGGGATCACTGGACGCCAAATTGAGAGTTTCTTTCTAGAGTTAGTCCCATTATTCCACCAAATTAATTTAAAATTTGCTGTAGCCTCAAACAAACGACCAGAGGCCACCATTGAAGACCTTTCAAGTTGAGGTGTACGATTTGCATATTGAGAAGCATCTTGGATACTGGAACTTTTAGAAGATTTAACAGATGACTCTTGATTCCCAAAAATCATATGACGAAGGTCGTATGGTTTACCAATCAAACTCATATTACCAGGATCTGCAGGCAAAAAGGATCCAAAAGTATTGTCCACTCGCCAGAATGCCATATCAGCACTAGTCCTACATATATAACAACAAATTGTAAATTAAGCATGGAATATAATAGTCAAATTTATGCAACAATTGGAAGAAAAGAAAAACGATAAGGTGGTAAGAAGTATACGATTCGCTTGACCGAAGAGCAATGCAGTCCTTTAATGTACAAGAAGAAACCAACGAAGCCATTATACACAATGCAGAGGACAAAGGTGGCTCCGCACTTCCCGCTGAAACAACACAGCCCATTGCCACATAGCCTTTTGGCGCTATAGGAAACCAAATGGAGCAACTACTGTTCTCTCCTCCTCTATCATTGTTTGGAATACATATCCATTCACGCTGGCCTTTTTCAGTTTTCAGATGACTAGCTTGCCAAATTAGTTTGTACGACACGGGCCTCTTGACTCTAACAAGACTAGTGTTCACAGCAAGAACTCCCTTTGAGGGAGGTTCATTCCTAAAATGGATAGAAACAATCTTTAGAAGCTCAAAAGAAATTGATTTTGTGTAACAACAATAGGAAAAGAAGCATTTACAGACAGTGGTGTCAAACAGTCTCCAAGAATGGCAAATCCAGATGGTGCACGTGGTCGCCAAAATGCACATGTTTGGTCATTCCCATGGCCTAAGAAATAAAATCCAGCTTATAAGTCAGACAAAGCTAGAGCTAAGCTTACACCAAAAAGCAAAATTTTCTCATAAAAACTGTTAAAAGTCAACAGCACAGCAAAAATGTCTGACATACTTTGCATTGTACCAACTTTGTCAAACTGGGAGCAGATCACTGATACTTTCTTGGACGAAATTCTGAGAAATGCCAAAATCTCTTCCTCAACAGCTAAGAACAGTCTCAGGATACTGAATGAGAAATTCATATATATTTGAGAAACAATAAGATGCATATTTGTTCTCCCAGAGACATTTGAATATTTCACAACGGTGTCAAAAGGCTCTAAAACCCTGAAGCCATTACTTTCAACCTTCAATCCGAGTAGATTTCCACTCATTTCCAAACTGTCACCTTTCAGTACAAGTCTGCAAAAAGAACAAGACAGCAGATACAAATTCTATCTCAATTTCATGGTCTTGGATTAATGGGATGTCATAATAAATATAGGAGTGGAAGTTTTGTCCTACAGTTGAAAATGTAGAGGGAACAAAACCTGACATCCTCTGCATCCTATTATAGATAGGGGTGTACCCAATTCAGTTTGGTTCAGTTTCTAGGGACTTCTCAAACCGAACCGATGGCTTTTTTTGCAATTGGCCCCCTAAAAAAAATTTATTTTAAAAATAGCCCCGACAAATTTATAATTGCAAAAATGGCCCTACCCTTGCCACGCAGGCGCCACGTCAGCGCCACGCGGGCGGGTGGGCACCGGGCTGGCAAGTTGAACACGGTGAACCATTCACCGTGTTCAAACACGATGAATGGTTCACCGTGTTCAGTTACTTATACTGCCCCGAAAATGTAGTATAAATCAATCCGCGTGAATAATAAAAGAAACACGGTGAACCATTCACCGTGTTTGAACACGGTGAATGGTTCACCGTGTTCAACTTGCCACCCCACCTCCCAGCCCGCCTGCGTGGCGCCTACGTGGCAGGAGTAGGGCCATTTTTGCAATTATAAATTTTTTGAGGCTATTTTTAAAATAAAATTTTTTCAGGGGGCCATTTGCAAAAAAAGCCCATTTATTAATAGAACCGGTCCAAACCAAACCGAATTAATTCATTTGGTTCGGTTTTGCAAGTAGCTTTTATAACCTCTATTTTTTTATAAATTAATTTATAATTTAAAAATCAAAACCGAATCATTACGAAAGTTACACAAAAATATGATCATAAACATAAAATTTTAAGAAGTGTATTGATATGTGATCAAGATTTGATCATAAATACAAAATTTCAAATATATGATTTAGATAAAAAGTGGCAGTAATATTACTATTTGGTTTTCGGCTCAGTTATGAGAAGTATTAAAAACAAACCGAAACCGAAAACTGAAGTTTAGTTATTTTCAAAACCAAACCGAACCGGAAACCATATAAACCAAACCAAATTGTCTTATTTGCTTTCGGTTTGGTGGGGTTTTCAGTTTAGAACCAAACTGTGAATCACCCCTAATTATAGAGATTGCAGTGAGTTTTCTTCTTTCAGTGGCATTATTATTTTATGCGAGTCATTTGTTACTTTCACTGGCAATCCAAACATCAGAGCTGAGATACATGCAATGCTGTAATAAAACACCAAGGAAATACCAACCGTCCCTAGCGCAAGTAGCAAAGGGCTTGGTGGTTGGTACCCGAGGTCCCGAGTTCGAATCCTAGTTGATTCACATTTCCAGCTAAGTTTATTTCCAAAAGAAATAAACGAAGCGGGTAGCGTGCTACCTTTCTCTCTCAAAAAGAAAAAAAACACCAAGGAAATGCCAATACTGCAGTAACTCGATGTATCACAGAAGGGCCTAAATATAATTTATAGAAACTTTACAGTTAACAAGGAAGAGAACTGTACAATAAAGGTCACATAAGCTAAATGTCTTGGAAAAGAAACTTCAACACTAGAAAAACTTACATTAGATAAAAACTGTAAGAAAATAATCATATGAATCACAAAAGATAAGTACATTACCTACAAAAAACATCCAATTGAGCATGCATAACCTTCGGTGATAGTGTAAATGGTCCACCGACATTCTTTGACGTGCTGTAAAATGTTAGTTCTGGTCCAATAGCCTGTGAAAGATGTAGTTGTAGAGAAATAAAATTAGCCCATGTTACTGCAGACAAGAATTTTCAAATTCTAAATATGCAAAAAAAAAGAAAAAAAAAGAAAAAGGTTCCGCCATGGCCAACCGGCCAACCAAATATAGCTTTACTAGTGCATATTCCCTTTCTGATAATAAACTTTGTAAGTGAACCATATAGTAGAAAGAAAAGAGTGAAAGATGACATGTCAATAAAATGCCATATTTAAGTGTGCCACAGTGACCAAAAGAAATTTATCTTTATAATTTGAAAGCACAGAAAAAGACAAGCTAGTTAATATCATAGAAGTCTTGTACTTCAGAAAATGCCTCCAGACATGTCAATATCCTTCCATAATTTCTAGATTTGCTAATTTACTGCATCATATAATCAGAATACATGCCTGCATTGTTTACTTAGCTCCAAAATTATAATCTTTGAAAGAATGATATATCAGAGTCATTATCGTAGTCGTTTAAGTTCTAACTAAATTATCCATGAATTTTACATTTTTACATAAAACAATATAAAACCACCCTTTCTCTTCCCATTTCTACAAGAAAAATAACCTGTAAGTATAATTTAAAAAAAAAAATGCTAAAATGCACAATGAAAAGGAAAATTTTGTTATTCCAAATAAAGAAAACATGTGAGAGAACTACCTGCAACTCCATCATAAACTCTGTTGATCCATGATCATCCGCTTTTGGGGCAACATTGCTCATTTCCTTTTCCTCATCAGAATTCGATCGTACACCATTATTTTCTCTTGCTAGGTAAACATTATCATCTTCTGAAGCAGAATAGCTGCTATCTGTCCCAAGAGATATACAAGAATCCAAATACTCTCCATTCTGCAGCATATCATAGTTCCTTAGATGCAAACATAGGAAGACAAGTAAGGAAAAGAAAACAAAATACTTGTTTTAAAGCAGACTGATACCACTATGGTGACATTCTTGAATTGCAGTCTCTTGCCATTTGCCACATAAATAATGGTTTCATGGGCAGGCCTACGTAGGATTTTACCATCTCTATCCTCCAAATATAGTTTACCACCCTTCCCATCATATATGAAATGATCAAACCTTTCATCGTCAACAATCAGAGGCTTTTGAGGCGAGATGGAAAATATCGAAGAGGCTGGAGAATAAATCTGATCATCAAATACTATCGCGGAAACCATATGAGAAGTGTCTTTATCGTCATCACTTAATAGCATGCTGCGGACAGATGGAACGAAAAACTCTGCAATAGCTAGCAAAAAGTCAAGGGCCACAAGAAATCTTGGCCTTTGAAAACATATAGATACATTTGTTGAAGACTTCCTAAATGTGGCATCAAGAATAAGCATTGAAGGAGTTGGCTCATGATCAAGTTCCTCTTGCATTTCTCCTTCCTTTGAACTAATTAATGCTCCAATATAGCTATCACAATCATCACGAGATGATGTGTCTCTGATTGTGGCAGACTTTCCTATTGCAAGCCTGAACTGTTCTTTGGTTCCTTCACGGTCATCAAAGACGGAAAAACCTTTAAGAGTTGCAAAAAGAAACCCCTCTTCCCATGTATTAGATTTGTACAGAAGCCATGCTCCACTTGCCTGCAACAAATGTTGTATTCAACAAATTACCCTATGGAGTACACCATGATATAACATCCAGCTAGAATATATAGTTTCGAACTCAAAGAGTTCAGAAATAGATTAAAACATATGGATATTTGAGAATCTCACTGATGGCTTTGCCTTTCTCAAATCAACTTGAAATAGCCTAAGAAATACATAAATCTAAAAATGGAAAGTCATAGATATTTCTTAAGAAAAATTAAGGGGACTCCTCATCAAACTTGGAGCTTGAAAAAGGGTTGCGACCATTTCTGGGTCATGAAGCGTAACCATCAGAGAAAATGAGTACCTGCACTGTAGCTAGAGATGAATCTCTAGTAAGCCCTGAATGCAGAGAAAGCTCAACAAGGTCTATGGCAACAGATATCTTCGTTGTTATCCATGTTTCTGAAACATGAATGTCAGAGACAGCAGTATCTGAAGCAATAGAAGATGGAATTCCAGTAGCACCATTTGTGGAAGTTCCAGCTTCTTTATCCAGAGTAGGCACAACATGTGGCGTCTCAGAGAAGTTGGATAATGCACATTCGGTTATAATTTCATACTCCCGATTGGATAGAGCTGCTTTTAGGGCTTCAAGCTAGAAATTGATGGGTAAAAATAAACACAAAATTGTTACTAGCCTAATAACTGGAACATGGTAGGCAATATTACCAAGAGAAAAGTAACGATTGTGATGAAGCTGCGTTGCCAACAAGATGCCTTCAAAGAACAGCATATCTTACCTTAATAGACAACTCAATTGACGGCACTTGATGCAGCAAATCACGCAGTGATCGGTGTACAATAAAAGAGAATCCTTTAACATCTTGAATAATACTCTCACCAGAGACAGCACCAATGCCAACAGTCAAGTTGATATCCTTAACCTACGTTGTATGAGATAGGGTTATAACGTGGTAAAAAAACAACTTTTAAGTACTTTATTCAGCAGAAGCGTTATTTATAGAGAAACTCAAAACTCGCAGCCAGTAGCTTCCATTATGTTACTCAATAACTAACAGATTCCAGATGTATGTCTGAAAACACATATATCCATGCAGCACCAGCATCTCAGATTTGTAACTGGTAGAGGTTGAGAAAAAAAGAGTGTTTGAATCAAAGAATGGCCAATAGTAATATCTACTGTCTGATGTTGTAAAGTGATGACTCTTTATATTAGTTATTTTACTTTTAGTTTAATTTTTGCTCATCAACTAGAAATTTTGGATTGATTTTGATTGTAGATGTTTGTTTTACTGGGTACCATGGTGCTTGCCCGGCCCGATGAAGATCAGGTAATTTCGTGGAGATTGGTCTTCTCCAAGGTTTTATGCAAGGTTTTAAGTCTCGAGCGTGCCGCACCGTGCCGGTGCGGCACGTACCGTGCCCTATCGGCCCTCGCCCTCCGCTTCCACCACAGACATCCATTTTTTCTTCACAAATTATTTTTTCAAAATTTGTCGCACGGCGGAACTTTTGGCGAATTAGGGGAACAAAATCGAACTCAGTAAACAAATTTTGAGGCACATCAAACATAAAATTTTATTTTTGCGCTAGAAGATTGAAAATACTGATAAAATTAAAAGCTAAATTAAATCAATTGATACTTAAATTTATTTAATTTATTTATCATAAAATATTTCTTAATTTTTTTGATAGATCTACTAATTTTTTTTGAAAAATTAATTTAAAATAATTTTTTCAAATACTTTTTAAAATAATTTTTTTATATTTTATAAAAGAAAGACTGTAATATGGTCAAAAAAAGATGTCTTTGTATTTTTTAAATTCTAACCTGTAAAAAAATTTATTCTGCATCAGGTATAGTTGTACTTTACATACAAAAAAGCTTACAAGTATATTAATTGATGAATATAGTAAGCTATACATAGCAAATATTCATAATTATTTGATTAAATCTTTCAAAATAACATTATAAGAGCTTATTGGAACCAAAAAAACTGAAATAAGTCCGTGCCAAAGCGTGCCAGTAGGAGGTCGTGCGTATCCATCGGCACGCAAGCGTACCACGTGTCGGCACGGAAGCGTGCCCGTGCCGTACCGTGCCAGGGACAGAGCGGCACACCCCCGTGCCACGGCACTTTAAACCTTGGTTTTATGTCTTTATTGCTTTTCTTTTCTGGGGATAAACCTTGAGGTCATTTAATTCCAAATTGAGTTCAACCTTAGTACCCAGGCTTTATTGCTTAGTTGGGCCAATTAAGTTCGGCTCCCTTCTACAGCTGACCTTCATTTAGAATTTTTAACCAGCATCTTATTTCCTATTCCTAATGGGTTTTCTTATTGGGTCTAACTGGGTAATACTCATGCAATCACTAGTTTCCTACATAACTGGGTCTTTTGGGGCTGATAATATTTTTGACAGAAACTATCCTCTTACTTAACACTCCGGCAGCTTTGGGCATCTCTTCTCCTCTTCCTCTCTTTCCTTGTCCCTATCTATCCCCCTCATCTTTCCCTGCACAACTCCTTGCTACCACTGCTCTTTCTTCTATGGATCTGCCACTGGGTGTTAATACTGCTGTTTTTCGACTGATGCAATATTTTGAATGATTTACGAGCATCGTACACATTATTTGCACGAGAAACGACTTCAAAATGTTCCTCTGGGCCCACACCTAGTCAATTTATTACTTATTTGCTTTTGTTCAGCATTAGTTTGTCTCATCATGACTTCAGAATTAATAAATTCAGAAGTTCAACTATTCTATTTGTGGCCTATCTATTCTTTTCATCAACAAGTTGGCATCCAATTACCCTAGTTGCAAGCTATTAATGTTTAGTTCTGCATCAGTGTTCAAACCGATTTGAAGCCAGAGAGCTAAAAGTTTATTACGTCCGCAAGTGCTGCATCTGGCCAGATGCATTACAAGCAAAACAACAGTAAGAAGAAAAAAGAAGTCTATCGCTAGCACGAATTCATGTTTAGAAAACGAAAAAAACAGCAAATATATCAAATAAGCCTTAGTTTTAGACAATACGCTATAGTATTAAAGATACTTCATATAACTTTCCAGAATGAACTAAAGCTAAAATAACTAAAGCAATAAAATAATAAAGAAATCTTAGTGCTTGAAGAATTATCCAAAATAAAGTGCAATCCAAACATAACTCATGACCTTGGGAAGAAAAAACATATTGTAGACTTTCTACTGTAGGATAAACGCGATGAATGCCAATAATGAATGCTAAGAAAGAATGGTTTATGTATAATACCACGGCCTATCTAGTCTTGAATCTAAATACATGAAAAAGTAAAACACATAACTAGCAGCAAATGGCAGTAATCAAATTTACCTTGATTGTCATTATTTCAAGGTGGACAGCATTCATATCATTCTTACTCCCACCAAGCCATTGAAATGTATTTTCTACAGTTATGTGCAGTACATCAAGCTCCAAGTAGCTGCAATTCGAAATCTATCATAAATTAACACCCAATGTCCATATTGCACTTACCCTATATTCATATAAAAATAACTAGTGATTAGTCTGTAAACTTACTCTAGACTGTCTGTTCTCCGGGGCATCAGAATTACTGGCCTACTAAGAGAAAGATCCAGTTTAAGAGCAGGTGATCCTTCAATATCAGTGTTACTAACCCACATCTCCGAGTTAGTTACCTGATCTTTCAGCTTGACAACACTCTCTGCATTTCTAGGCACAAGGCCCATAAAGTAACTGACAATCTGCATAAGAATAACAGGCCATATCTTTTTAAAACATGACTTCTAGTAGAAAAGAGAATATTATAAAAATCTTACCTCTTCCACGAAACGGTTCAAATAGACAATCCGTACTTCTGAAAGCTGTCCTATCAGACCATAGTCATAACCACAATAGTCATCATCATCCACACTGAATGAACTGAAATCAATCTGCAGAAGTGCAGGCCATATCACTTGTCTTTCCATATTTGTTTGGATAATAGTCTAATCAACTAACCAACAGAATAACTTAACGGAAAAAAGCATGCACACAATCTAAAGTACACATAATTGTAGGTCATATTACTGTTTCCTTAGTTACACTGCCACTCTGTTGGATAATAATGTATTTAAAATAATCACACATTGTAAGATTTCCTTTAAAGTTTAAACGCAGGCAATACTAATGAAAATTTTAGCAACACCAAAGTTTGTACTCCGAACTGCAAGCCACTAAGACAGATAGCAAAAGCAATTAGAAAAGCAATTTTTTTTTTAAAAAAGAGCAGTTAAGTTATCACTCTAATTAGTCTAATAGCAAAAATTCTTTAAAAAAAAGCAATTAAGTTATCACTCTAATTAGTCTAATAGCAAAACGGATAGCTAGATAGCACTTTCCAAACTGTACCTCCACGAAGGAACTACCACCTGGATTCCGCATATCGCAAACCCAAAAGTATGGGTGATCGCTCCGAAGACTGTCATCACTAATTTTCAGGTTTCCAAGTGCAGCTTTTATACTGAATGAAGATGGGAACACCTTAAACAGCACAAGATAGATGAATAAGCATGAACGAATTAAGAAAAAAGTAAATGTGATACTATAGAAGACGATGACAAACCTTTATATCAGTCTGAAGGTTATTTTGTGATAGAGTGGCAAGTGATTCCCCATTCTCAATCATTAACAAAATTTGAGCCTTAGCCATATTCAGCGTGAGATGAAATATTACTCTGCTTTTCCCTTTACCAAGCAACCCTTTAATAGCCGGATTCTGTGTGAATGCTGAATCGGGCTCTTCGACTCCCCCATCACTTGTTCCAGAATCAGATAGTTCCTTCATAGATTTATCAGCATCCTTCTCATCAACAAAGTTGATAGCATTGAAAAACTCGATGATTGCAAGAATAGTTGGTCGATGACAAAAGAAAGTCAATGTAGCAAGGGTAACAATTACCTGATAAAAACAAATAAACAATCAACATTACAGTAATATATGAAAGAAAAAATTGAACACATCCACACATTAGAAAATGACATCTTACTCTGGTGTCTAAATTGTTATACTGAGGAGAGTTCTGATCATATATCACAATCTGAGCTTTCACAAAACTATGCAAAGTATCATCTGTCTCCACCTTCAAGCTTCCGTTTTGAAGTTTCACATCTGGTATTAATCCAGAGATTCTACTAAAACTAGGAGGCTTCAAGGAAAGCATCTGTGGAGGCAAAGAGCCCTGAGCACTGAAAAACTCTGATGTACTACTCTGGTGTTGAACAGGATCAGCAGGGTCATAAAAATCATCCGATGCTTCAAAAAAGCTCTCTTCACTATCAGTTTTCTTTAGTGTATTGGCACTACTACTATTTTGCTCACTGGTAATGGGGGATGATGTGTTATGCAAGGTGGTAGCTTCTGTACTGTCAATAAATGATCTTGCCAGGTATCGGGGCGTGACTGTTCCATTATAGCAATATTGGTCTTCAATTTCCAGTGATCTAAGAATAGTTCCAATAAAAATATCACTCGCCTTCATTGAAAGTTCTACCTGTTTTATTATGTCAACGAAATGAGTGATAACGAAGACTAGAAACAACAGGACTTTGTCAATAAACTTTTGATACCTGGCCACCAACTGCTCGAAACTCAAACAAACTACTCTCTTTGCTAAGCAGCATCTTCTTGAAGGTTTGATTGCTCTAGAAAATTAAACAAGCGTCAATGGATTATTACTCAAAAATGGAGCTACGAAGTTTTCATGGAGAAGTTACTAACAATACTTACACTTACTTGATAACTACAGCTAAAACGAATTTTCAGTTCATCAAGAGCACCAACTAAAAACAATTTTTCCATGTTGACAACATCCAACACAGTTCTTTCTTTGAAGGACTTGTCCTCTGAATTATCTGTTGGAGAAGAGATTTCGGAAAGACTGGATACAGCAGCAGATCCCTGCATCAGCAACAACTCATTTCACAACTACAGCAGCAAAATTAAACAAGCAAACAGCCACATGACAATTTAATACCTCATGGATATCAGTACTAAGATCCAGGAGTAAGGAATCAACGATATATAGGGAAATATATTTGCTCACAGTTCTGCTAAAATAATAAGAAACGGATGGAAGCAACTTTAAAAGCTAGAACATGAGAAAAATTGCAATCAGAAGAAGCTGGTCTATTAATCTATATATGATAATGTTCCATGTCTATTATCAGTACGAATTTACTCGCAAATACAAACACAAAAGCCGTTATTTTTGTGTTATATTGCAAATTCATCAAGATATATAAGGAATCTTTGGAAAAAGGAACTAATTAAATATAAGAATGAACCATGGAAATAGCTGTGAAGCAGTGGCACAAGATAAAAGAGAAAACAAACTGACATAAATCAAATGTTATTAGGTTATTAGAGAAGTACCGATGCACGATATATAGATCCTTGTAGGCGATTGTACCATGTTTTCCGTATTTCATCATTATCACATAGTAAAATCAATGCACTTCCATCTTCCAGTACCTGCATTAATAAGAAAACAAATGTTAAAAGGAGCTAATACTGCCAATTGTTTAGTCTCCAAAAGGCAACTTAGGTCGAAAATATATAAAACTTGAACATTCCTTGGGATTATACTGTCCAGAGTCAAACAACGCCAGGATATTTTGCAGACCACCTGTGAGCTCAGCAGGGACTTGATGAACTTGCTTCCCTCGCAAACTGCCAATAAAAATAACAAAACATTAAAAAATCAAGATTCAAGAACAGAAACAAAAGGAGATATTTTAAGACGCCGTTCGAAGATTTGGTGCAGGATAAATTGGTAGGAAATGCCAGATAGCATGTTTTCCATTCATTTCTGATTCTTATGCTAAAATATTTAGCGGGAAAAAAAAAAGTCGCTGAGATTTCTCAAGAAGCTAATAAGTGGCATAACGAGCATAAAAACATAAAAATATATTACAATATAACCAATTAGTGTAGGTCACCAGAAACACAAGTAACCACATTATATCACACAACAGGGATATGTTATGACATTCCCTTTGGTACAAGAGAACTATTCACAGCAAGCACCACATAGTATACATGCCATTTCTTACCCTAAGGCCTCAGCATATATAATTCCAAATCCTGAATCTTGCAATTAATTAGGTATCAAAAAATCTGACAGTTTGCAATAATATTGGTGCCGAAAATGATAATGAAGGTAAGATTTCAACAGGTCTGCAAGCAAAACATAAGTATGTGCTCTCCTATGTTAACATGTAACTTAAACTTTGATATGGAGATTCCCACATGATAACATTGGCTAAACTGCAGCCGATCACAATTTCATTAAAGAACACCGAGGAAGTGAATTTAAGGCATAATAATAGGCTTGTAAAGGGCAACAAACACATAACTCTTGAAACACGCTTTAGACGTATATTCACATGTATAAGAGTTTTGAATTGTGCAAAATCAGGGAGATAAATGATAACAGTGAGCACATCAATAATGCACAAGGATTCAAAACACCTTCCATTGACCACAAGAACTGTGATAGTCTTTCCTCTGATGTTAGCAAAAATAAAATGATATCACTTATCACTACACGATAAAACTAGACGCACCCACAAGAACTGCAAGATTAGGTAACCTTATTTGAGAATAACAATTCAAATAATTTTATTTGGAGAACAGAACAGTAGATTAAAGGGGGGGGAAAAAATACAAATAAGAAACTTAAATAACCTGAGATACTGTTTGTATGTTGTAGATGTAGGATTGTCCAGTACATATAGATATGGCCCTACAAGATAAAGGTATCTGCGTTGCCAAACAGCTTCCCTGTTTCCCACACCCTGGGAGAAAGTGTTAAACAAACATGTGAGATTAAGAAAACACAAATGATCTTTAGGTACATTCTTCAAGTTTCGAGATTGGCTAGATCCCAAAAAGCCGAAATGATATTCAATGAGGCAAATCCAAACTTAATTTCTTTGTCAAACTTCATTTGTACTTTTGGAGTTTGGTTCAAATTAGACCTAAAGAATTAATTGTACAAGAATGCCTCAAAGAACAAATCATAATTGTAGTTTTCTGAAAAGGACAAACTAAAACACTTCCTCAAAATTTTAGCCATCGATCACTTTGATCCTCAAATTGACATTGGGCACCCCGAAATTTTAAGTATTTCACTTTAGACCTTTATCCCATTTCCTGTTAGAGGAAAAAATATTGCCTACACCTGTGCATTACGTTAACGCATCACGCATCCATTGAACCTCGTTACCATCTCATATTTCAATCCATACCAACCATCAAGTTGCAACTGTGTCTCTACTTAGAAATTAAACATTTCGATAAAAAGAATAGAGACCAAAGAAATAATCTAACCAAAGGCATTAAATTGAATTCAAAAAGTGAGAAGAAACCAAAGAAAAAGGATAATACTTTACATATAGACCATATAATATCTAGATGGACTGCTTCAACTTTATTTATGCTTACTGCTAAGAAATTCAATATTCAACTTCAGTTTATGACAATATGCACAGATGATGTATTCTGGCATCTGATGCTTCCCGTACAAACAGGTTCTTTTATAGTACTTCTTTATCCTGCATTTCTCTCCCAAGATTCATGATCTAAATAAAACACATGCATACATCTAAAATTGCAGATTCACAACAAGATAGCAAGACCATGCTGGACAAAAAGCAGTAGTCCAATATCAAAACTGTGTCAAACTATTGCAGTTCAACATTTCCATTTCCACCCAGTATGGCCCCACCGAGCGACAACCTAAGGAAACAGCTTAAGCCTTGCTACTTATTGTGTAGATCACCACATGGCAAACAAATTTTGCAAATAAAAGAAAGCTAATTATTAAAGCTTTTCCTTCTGTGGTCCAACCCAGAGTACTGCAATTTGGTTCATATATATTGTAAACTTTCTCACAGCACTCAGTTGATAGGTACAACCAAATTTTAAAGTGTCCACCCATTTCCTATTTAAAGAAAAAGAAAGCCAAGAAGACAACTGTTGACATGAAATTTTCAAGTGCAGCTGGCGGTTGTCACCTAGGTATATCATATACTACACATATAACACCTTATCATACATGTATAACTTTAACAGATAAAACGAAACCAAACCTTCCACGTGAGAACAGACAACCATCCTTCAAAATCAGCCTGATTCCATAAGTTCACTGTATCCTGACTAGTGCTATCTTCAACCTGAAAGACCTTTACAACTTGCATTAATCGGTGGTAGCGAGCAGGAGAGAAATGAAATCCCAGCGAAGGCAGACGTATGGCAACTCTTGTTGATGGATAGAAAGGGTTTTCCAATTGAATCTGAAAGAGATGGAAGAAAAAGTCAAGCTTACTTTATAGGGTGCAGGGAGAAAAAAAGCAACAGCATATGATGGTGACCTGCTGTAGTTTTACGACAATCCCACACTTATCAATAACTGGTAAAAAAAAGCTACTGCGTGATTGACTAGAAATCATCTGGACATGTGATTCGCTCCAATGGTAATCACCATCGACCAGAAATGCTGATACATCACTCAGTACCAAATTAAACTGCAAATACATATCTTTCTCCTGCGAATGTTCAGAGTCCCACATATCCTGAATGTATGAAGAAAATCAGTACCAGATATCAAACATTTTGCTGCAGAAATAGCAGCAGTTTGTAAAATAACCTAACCTGTGTTCGGAGCATTAAATTTCCTAAGTCAAGCAAAAGCCTCGTTTCATGCACATCATCTGGGCAAAATTTGGTGGGTATGGTAATCTTGGGAGCAGCTATATCAAGGTCCAAAGTAAACCTACAAAAAGTTGCTCATCTATTTGTAATTGCCATAATAACAAACCAAATATATAAAATCAGGCACAAGCATAAAGAACCTTCCAGCAAGGTCACAAGTTAACATAGTCAAGTATGAATATAGAAACACATATGCCTAACAAGTGAGCTAACAGTCACTCGATACATATGAGGTTTTAATAAATTAAAAATCAAAATAACTTAAGAGAGTTCGGAACTCGTAAGTTACATTGTATAGCCAAGGCGTATAAATTAACAGTCACTGCAAAGGCAAGAAGTAGTTGTAGAAAGCTTTTTTATTTGAGATAGAGTGCTAAGATTGTTTCGTTTTGATCTTTGGTGTGTAAATTCCTTTCATCAATTTTCATGGAGCTACACTGTAATCAACACCAAATTAGATGATATAAACACAACAACATTAAAGTAATACAGGAAGGATCATATCCATGAGCTGCAACACCACATGCTAGACAAACCTGGACTTTTCCCTTAATGCCCTTGTCACTTGCTCTTGAGCAGTGCGCTTGACTCCATCGATTGTCATCTTTAGATGGCAAAGAAATTGGTCAATGATTAATACAAAAAACCTTAATCTAAAGCTTCGATCTAATAATGTAAATACCTGCAAAGCAGCTGCAGTCTCCAAAGCTAGATTTTGACTAATAGCAGAGCTGCTTTTGAAAAAAGCAACAATTTGATCAATCGATTCCTTCAGATACTGTTGAAACATTCACAGAATTAATACAGGATCATTAACACAAGTTAACACCCCTATAAACCTGTTGTAGGATAGAATAACTTACAGTCACATAACATGGAGAAGCTTTAGCAGCTAAACTCCAATCTACTGGAGCATCGAAAGGTTTGTACGAAAAGATACCAACAAAAGAGTCAGCAGCAGTTGCACTCTGGTAATTCAAGACAATTAAAAAAAGGTGTAAAATCTTGCTATAGATTCCTCGGAAATTGGAAATTTGATGGAACTGCAATTGTATGCACGTAAGAATCAAACCTCAGCAAGAAGACCATATTGGGAAGACAAGCGGTACGAACCCAACTTCAAGTCAAATATTTTGGTCTCAGCATAAGTTCTCATGTTACATATAAACCCTTCGCAGGATAAGTCAGCAAGGCACTCCTGACCCTCAATAATGAGCTTAGATGCGTTATGTTTCATATGTACTTCTAAAGAAAATTGAAGTAACTCCTTATCTTGGACACTCAATAGGTATTCATCAGAGTTTTCCTTGTAGCCAATGATCTTATTAAGTCGTTCCCAATCTTCTTCAGTGAAACCCTTGAAGTCAGTTTCATCCTTGGCAGGCCCAGTCCTGAGGAAAAGAAATCTAACTTAGAAATTTACATAATTCAACGAAAAGTAGCAAAGCAATTTTTGTGCAATCAAACATAAACAACTGAATAGTTCAAGGTGAAGAGTATAAACCGTCCAAATGACCACCAAGAGCGCCTAACATTTTGCTTGTTAGTATCTACATCAGATTGTAGTGACTGCTCTACGAACTTGTGTGCTAACATCCTGCGCAAAAGAAAAAGGCACTAAGATATCTTGAAATTACAAAGTGAAAAGGCCAAAAGTCAATACATAAAAGGCAAAAGGCTCCAGTCGCTCAACTATGAGAATCCTAATCTTAGAATCATATGGAAACTTCAGGTTTCAGATGTCCCTCTAAACATTCAGAAACATATAAAAGATGGCTAAAATAACAGGTAAAGGAGTAAGACAAAATTGATGGTTGTATACACCAAAAATGGACTAATTAGAATTTCGATCTTCACTGCTGAGAAGTGTCATATGTAAGCACTTCTCTCAAATATGTGCACATGAAAACAGGTAGAAATATGTATTTCTTCATGTATAGACCTCAAAAAAGATCCATGAGATGGCCAACATGTGCAAAAAAAGGCATATTAAATCATAACAAGCTAGCTTAAGTCTAGTTTATTGCCCCTCCAAACTAGTTAAGAATTGCATTGGAAATGCACTTCTCAGCAAGCAAAGAACAATTGAAGGAAACACAAGAAAATGTTCATACGCTTTGCTTCACCGTCATCACTAAGAGGATGAACTTATTAGCTACACATAGCTCTAGGGCATACAAAGGTACATTTACTGAAGTACTGGACTCCACATTACCTCCATTGTAGAATAACTTCAATATCAAGCTGACGATCAAGATTCTCAATCTCCTTGTTGTCATCCACCACCTGACGGTTGACGTCAGATTTCAGGAGAGATGCATATAGAGATACGTACTTCTTACGAAGCGTTGCATGTCTTAACACTTGTTCCCATGATAGCTTTCCACTAGATCAGGTATAAAGCATATCATTAAGAAAATATGGATAGAATTTAATGGCCCATCATAGAGAGACAGAATATAGAGAAAAAAAGTTGAATAATCTCACAAACTTACATACCTCGCCTTCTTTAATTCATCAATTACCACTTTGTACGCATACTTCCACCAAGCTCTTGGATCGGACTTTATTGGTACAGATGGACGATAATGAGCATACTTCAGACGTTGATTAAACGCAGAAAAGTTATCCGCCATCTTCAAGATATCCCTGTACCCATCCTTCATTTGCAAGGCAATATTAGTAAATTCAAGTTCCTCAAAGAAATAGAAATAAAAAATAGCACGAGGGAGAAGAACCTTGGATAAAGATAATGTAACATCATCCAAATCAACTGCTGCTTTCTGCAGTGCCTGTCCTGTATTTTTGGATTCATCTAGCCGCAACTTTGTGTACTTTGCGTTGCCTGTCACTGGTTGTAGGATGTAACAATGTTCGTAACAGTGTTCTTTTGAAGGAGAACTCAAACATGTACCATCCTCTTTTGGAAGTTCAAAAATCTGAAGCACATATTACACAAACCACAAAGAAAACCTGAATCAGTTTTGAATACATGTTCTGATGAAAGTTTTACCCAAGAGATAAGTACCTGGCTCCACTCTGAAGGAAGCAAATCCTCCCAGGGTTTGTCCACAGTCCATGGACTGCTATCAGAATCAAAATATAAAGCAAGACGCACAAGTTCCACAGACTGCGAAACATTTAAGAGTAAGCTATCGAAGGTTCAAACATTTATCTTGAAGACAACTTTTCAATGCTACACCAGCAAAAAGACTAGCATAACATAAGAAAATCAAATCATGCATATCATACCACCAAAGAGAGCAAAAATTTACAAGGACATAACATCAATAAAAAGTTCTGGTACCAAATTAATTACCAGAATTTGGGGAGTATACCCCATAAGTAAAAATGAGAAAAAAAGAACCCAAGAAAAGAACCAATGAAATATATACCTTCCTGATTCGGTCTAAAGCTCCCCCTGTTGCAAATGTTTCCTTTCCAAAATCATCAACTGTTACTGCCGAAAGCTTTCCAAGTGTCAAACCAGCTGCAAATGGGTGGCCAGGATTGCTACAAAAAACAAGTCACTATGCATTCATCTACTTGATAATCAACTTTAACAAGAAGAAATAAGAGTACCTCTCTGTATCTTCATATCTTATATGGATATTAGTGATCGACAGCTTCAGATTTCCAATTATTGTGTTAATAAATGATCCAAGCCATGATGAGCTCTTCAACAATGAAAAAAAAAAAAAAATCCACATCAAAATAGATATATTCACCAACCCATATTAGAATATATTATGTAGAATATCATACTGTTTCAACTTTGAAGTTGGAATTTATCAAAATTGATATATTGACAACTCAGGTACAGAAATATCATATTGTTTGAAGAGAAATATAATTCAACATATCGTAGTCGCATCTTTCTTCGCACCATTTCAGATTTCAGCTGCTGCTGACTCTCTAATAGCTTTGTTTCCAATTCCTTTTTGATGAAAGCACACCAAAAACAGAAAAAAAGTTAGTCGACAAACTTAAAGCATTAGGTAAATAGAAAGAGATACATTATCCCAGCTACTCACCCTCACTCTAATCTTCTTAGCCTCTTGGATAGCATCTTCACTACATCCCTCGACTTGGGTTGCAGTTTCAGCTAAAACAAAAATACGATCAAGATAAACTAGAACAGGCTCCTGACCTAATCTGCTCCAGGGAACCTGAAAGACGAACAGTGCAGGCCATCACTGATGAGATTACATTTAATAATTAAAGTTTCAACTTCTACCTTTCTAGCACAATTTCACAATATGATAGAATTGATGAGTGTACCACCAAAGTTACTTCATTAAGTTAGGTATGACGAACCTTAATCTTCACTGACCCGAGAAATCCTGCCTTAACTTTAATGGGCAACTTCAAGGCATTAAGTGCCTCAGGCCTCAACTGCATGTTCGTTAACTCTACATCACCTGTACAACATTGAGGGCAACAAAAAATCAGCAAGCCAACATCAAAAGCATAATATTACTAAAAAAACAAAACGAGCTCACGGAATAGAGAAGGCAAACACGATAGGTCTAAATGATTAAGCAAAGTAATTAATTAGAAACCTATAAACGCGTCCTTCCCTCCAAACTAAGAAACAACTTCTGCACCAGAAACAATTAAACCAACCATCGTGAGCCTCTAATAGGTTCTTACCACTCCCGATCATTATCTAGAGCAGGTAAGCATGCTGGCTAACCTTTTCTTCTTCTTTTTTTTTCATTTAGTCAAATCAATCAAACTTGGCAGGTCAACTAATAGCCATTAACTAACAATATCAGCTAATATCTCATTTAACTTAAAATGAGGGCTGACAGAAATCTTGACCAAGATTTTCCTGAATCCACGCACGCTGTGCACAAATCAACTCGAATATAAAGAGGTATGTGAAGAATGTAACTGATTCCTTGGCTAACAACAAAATTATCAGTAACAGCACGAGAAACCCACCTGATGATCAAAGATAAGTAACAAGCCCCGCTCTCAAGAAAAGCTAATCGGACTCAAATATTCATTGCCACATTTTACAAATACAAACTCACACATAAAGATTCAGCAAAAAGCTGTAGCAATCGATTAACATCGAACAAATAAAAAGAAAACCGGCAAAATTAATCAAATCCCTCAACACCAGCAAACGAAGGCAAAGCAACAGTGACAGTGGCCACTCATCTGAATCTCAAATCAAAACCCTACTAAGAAGAACAAAGATTACAAAAGAAGACGTCCTCAATCCTCGTATTATTAATCAAAAACATCTCATTCTTGCATCGTACTATCAATTACGCATCATGCAACGTAAACCCTAAACCCTAACAAGAAGAACAAAGATTACAAAAGAAGACGTCCTCAATCCTCGTATTATTAATAAAAAATGCGATCGAACCATTGAAATCGACAACAACATCACATTCTTGCATCCTACTATCGACTACACATCAAGCAAGGTAACATGGTAAAGATCAAGAGACACTCCGATTGCAACCTATCGAAATTCGTATCACTAGGAAACAAATCAGTAATCGAAAGCGAGGAGGAGGAGTAATCGACGAAGGGCATTACCTTTCCACACGCTGATCTTGAGAGCGTCCTTATTGAGGCCTCGGACGTAGTTGCCGAGGTACTTTTGGAGCAAGAACGCGACCTGATCCTCCAACATCGTCGCCTCCTCCCCTTTTCCCCTGCGATCGCCGTCGAAGGATCGAGATAGGAGCGAAACGGGAGTGGAGAACGAAGAAGAAGAAGAAGAAGAAGAAGAAGCTTCAAGAACCCATGGAGAGAGAGAGGGGGGGTTCTTTGTCTTCGTCTCTGAAGAGGTCGCTCACAGAGTTACCTATATAGTGAGAGAGAGACCAAGAAGAAGAGGGCGTAGTTACTAGAAGGAGGGGGTAGGGGACCGATTCGAAATGCCCGAACGGTCCTCTCGTTTGCTTTTATATTACCAAACATGCCATTGTCGGTGTGGTTGTGTTCACAAATGTTCTGGGGGGTAATCTTGT
Source organism: Puya raimondii (assembly GCA_016920855.1). NCBI lineage: Eukaryota > Viridiplantae > Streptophyta > Magnoliopsida > Poales > Bromeliaceae > Puya > Puya raimondii. Next base: position 104,436,819 of record JABWPP010000050.1, on the reverse strand, counting down.
AATTAAGGCTAACGAGAGGGGCATAAAGTATCGTGGGCTTATTTGATCCGCGGTGCTCCGCTTTATCCCCACGCACGCAAACTTCTGGGTCGGCGTACGACTTAACGTGAACTGCCAGGTGGCGCGACGACCGTTGCCCGCGGTTACCACCTATCGTTATAGTTCCCGTGCCGCGAGCAACAAATACCGGTTGGACCCGGTCCACCACCTCATCATGGACCGCCTAATTTATTATTTAAATTTCCCCTTTCGTTAAAAATATCGGAAAGGCTCAATGAACTGAAGTATGATAATTCAAATCAGGATGGTGTAACATGGAAATTTACTTCTGTGGTCCATGGATAACGATGTGGACAGAGCCCAGGGAACATTTTGTGCCGATTTAAGAAAAGAGGAAGTGGGTCTTACAAAGTGTGGGTCCCACATGTCGGCCCACTAAGCTTATTTATCTAAGTAAATTTCACTTGTGGGCCAAAAAAAGAAGTAATAACCTGTTGAATTAGTAGGTTGCCCCAGAAATAAAATAATATTTGGAAGATTCATGTTTTGCTATGCTAGCTTAGCTGTTACTCTGTTAATATTTTTCTTTTCTCTATGCTTTTTGACTTTTGTATTTTGTAGAAAACTACGCAGCTGGATTGGCCATGTAAAACTTAAACTTTTCTTTCTCCGCTATTGTTATACTCATCACATCCTTATAACAGCATTGGTTGATCTCACCGCTGCACATCTATTGTTGGTATTCGGACGTTTGTGCAATTTAGTTTAGAATATTAAGACGAAAAGAGCAAAAATTTTTAAGAAAACTAAAACTAGCTCTGTCCAGGAAATGGAATATAGATTTGGTAGGAAAAAGTTTAAATTGCTTATTCCTAACAAAATCTGCTTTGTTTATTGATTAGTTTGTTGAATACTAGTGTATGAAAAAAATACAATATTGTGTGATATGGGCTCAGAGAGATCATTTCCCTATTTAGGGAGTGTCCATGGGCTACATGAACCCAAAACCAGGCCTACTATGAATCAACCCGAGCGGTTAAAAGTTAAAACTAAGGTCCAAGGCAAATCCAAACGAAGAAAAGCCCATTTTGAGAGCCCAATAAATTGGGCCAAAGAGTTGTATTGTGAAAACTGGGCCTTCTTGGCCCGTGTTTGGACACTCTACAGTTGTTTACGTAGAGCCTACAGAGGCCCGATACCCACAATGGGCCTAATGGGCTGTGTTATATGTGATTTTTATTTCTCAGGCTAGTAATAACTAATAACCAAGCTCCTATAAATTTTAGAAAAATGTTATTTGTACACCCCTATCATAGAATATATATCATACACCTATAATTCTAGGGTCTAAAATCTTTTGGATTTGCAGTATTAAAAAAAAATGATAAGACAAATGAGTAAACATTGGCCTTTTAAATGTTATGGTGTAAGATCTATATCTCCATTTGTTCTTAATTGTTAAGAAAAATTCCCAAATTTGACATAGGATTCTCTGTATCTCAAAAGTTTAGGTGGCGATCTATAATTATACAAATAGCTCAAAAGAAATTGGCAGTTATTTTTTCCCCAAATATTCACTTCATTTGGTAAGAAGCTTCTCTTCATTATTGTACTCTGGAAACAGTATTAGACGATAATAAACAAACCAAAGTACAAAACCAACATAAGATAACAAAATTAGTAATAAATGAGAGGAAGTGCTCTATTATCCTTCATCCCTTTACAAAATGGCCAGACCCAATCTTATGGACAATTGCTTTAGCCTCGAAACATTACTAACTTGTCGTCGAGATCACATATTTGAGATTGCGCGCACCATGAGAAATTTTACAAAATGGCCATCCTGTAAGTTTTCGTTCAGAAAATTATTTCTGAGAAAGAAAAAGAGCTGATGTATTGAACATGATCATTGCTCACATAGCAAACTTGATTAGATTCAGTAAATCCAATGATAGTTCTTGCTTCGTTTGCATCCTTGTTCCTCCTTTCTCTTTGTAATCTTGTTCCGACTCTTTTGATGAACTCCCAACGATACAGCAGACATATAGCAAGTGTTATATTAAAAGCTACCGCGCACTGACTGGTATTCTTTGAGAACTCTGCTTCTGCTGCTGCTGCTGCTGCTGCTGCTCCGGTTTTTCGGAAGTAGCCCTCACGGAATACTTGGAGTTCTTTTCTTTAGTTTCATCTTTTTCGATCTGTACTTGCCTACACTCCTCACTACAAAAGGGCATATCACCTCTGTTCTCGGAAAAAAAAAAATCCAAATTAATAATAAAATTATAAATATATAGACAGAAAATTTAAAAATTATTAAGAAGACTGCTTGAAAAAATCTTAGACCTGAACCAAGAAAGGCAAAAACACATGAATTAGAGCTAAGAAAAAGATTATGTCACAAAAGTAAAGTCCTTGTATGATTGATCCGAAACAAGTCGTATGTCTGATAACTTTTTTATGAGCATAATACCGTTCTCGATTTACTGAAAAGTAATATTATCTGTAAATTAACAAATAAGCTTAAATTTTATAGCCTCTTTAATTATTTAGGATCCATTTTTTCACACTAGTCTTATTACATCTCATATTTTGTAATACTAAAGACCTTTCATCGAAACTACACCGAAGAGTAAACATTAGGATATATGTGGGGGATTGGTGCACAAACCTATACATGAAGATGTCGCAGTTTCCGGCGAGGGGCTTCTTGCAGAGAAAACATGCGTCGAGGAAGTGGTGGTGGCCGTCGCCGTAGTCGTGGCTGTCGTTGTAGGCATCGTAAAAGAATCGGGACTCGTACCTCCGCATGCCGGAGCCGACGACCACCCTCCGACGTTGGTTTCGGGTGCAAAGTGGCCGGTGCGTCTTAACGGTGCATCCGCAAAACCCGGCCTCGACATCGGAGTGATCAGTAGAAGTACCATAGAAGGAGGAGGAGAACGAAGAAGAGGACTCCATGGAAACTAAAGAGAGTTTTCTCTTTGGTTGCTCTTTTGGTTTGTGATGTTGTGATGTGTATTTGGAGAGAGAGAGAGAGAGAAAGATTGTGTGTTTTGCTTATGGAGGAAATAGACCAGCAAATGAAGGGTGGATTTATAAAGAGAAGGAGTTAGTATATAGAATAGAGATACTATTATTTGCACCGGATGTATACATGCATCTTATGTGCCATACTTAATATCAAATAATGTATATACTATTTACTTAGTTAGGCTGGTATGCTTTTAGAAGTACGGAGTTTTTTCTGTTTTCAAATCGCTTTTGATGTTGGGACTTTCGAATCGATGATCGGCACCATTAAACTTGATCTAGAGTATTTGATATGCTCAGAAAATAAATTTCACAATTTTTCGACATCATTTGCCTAGTGATCGAAGGGGCTCAAAATCAACAATTTTAATTATCGTGGTGAGCAGTTTGCAAGTTTAACAGTGTAAAAATATTCAAATCACGTAAAATTTTTATAATTTTTTTTATACTATATAAAATAAGATCAATATCTTTGATCTAAAATTTTAGTATCATATCATCACATTTTGTGAGATTTTTATTCCTAGCCGTTGATTTTGAGCTCTTTTGATCACTAAATAAATGATATCGAAAAATTATGAAATTTATTTTTTAGATACTTCAAATACTCTAGGTCAAGTCTAACAGAGCTGATCGTCGATTCGGAAGTCCCAACATCGAAAACAACTTGAAAACACGGAAAGCTTCGTGCTTTTAAAAATATACCCGCCTAACTCCTATTTACTTCATAAGAATAGATATTTAAAATTTGTAAATTTTAGCATGTTGTTTACGATTGTTTATGCATTTACAAGCGAGAACAGTTTTATATAAAATGACAAAAAGAGAAATAATAAATTGGTTTACTTATCGAATTTAAATTTCAGACGTTAAATTTTTGAACTGAATGAGTTCTAATCGATATGTAACATCATTAGATTGTATGAGACTTGAGCTACTCTTTCTAATGTCTTCATTTACAAGAGAATTCGAAATAAAAAAAATATTATTATTTGTACATCTATAAAGCGGGTATATTTCTCTTGAATATTTTGGATTAAAAAAAAATTAAATTTTGTGTAATAATACTAGTTAGTGGGTGAAAAGAGGCTCTTAAATAAATTGGATGTAAAATCTACATCACTTATGCAATTAATGTATCTTTCTCTTCTATTTTTCCAAAGGAAAGTGATGGTGGTGGGGTCGAGAGATGGGGATGTTTTTGGGTGCACATATAACATACCACGGCACTTTAATTCCCGGGATTCGCTCCATAAACCCATTGGTTTCACTCACCAAAGCTTTTCCATGGGAATGAACTTGTGGTCCTACGTGTCATTGTCATTATTATTATTATTATTATTTGGTGGCTAACTAATGTATTAAATAACAAATGAGATTCCCGATTTGGTGGTTTATTACATAATCACAATAATTAATTAACACCACTAAGAACCTATGCTCACTTATAGGCCTTATTTATTGTCCAATTATTTAGCTGGAGAGCTAATTAAAGGCCTAATTATTATACTTAAGTAGATGTCAAATATGACACAAAGCTTCGGCTGCAACAAGCAACTTTTTCTTCATTAAAAATAGCAAAGAGTTTGGAAAGTAAGTAACCACAATAAAAAAAAAAAATAAGAAAACGTACTGCAACTCTACTCTATAAGATTTAACATAACATATATATTTACCAAAAAATCAAAAAAAAAATGATAGGGATAATTTTATACAGGTTCCTGCAAACATAGTGAATTAGAAATATATTCCTATAAAGTTCAACTTTTATATATTGTTCATTGGAAAGTCCTGATGGTTTCAAATATGTCTTTACCGTTAGAATCTGTTAGAGAAATTTAGTTAATCATAGGTTAAATACTTGACCATGGTTAGTCAATGAGATAATTTGATATTTTTATCCCTCTTATATTAGCTGTTGTGATTTTTGGAGGGACATATTTGTGATGGTAAAAATATCATTTTACTTATCTGCTGTTAAAAAATAAACAGTACTTTAACGGAAACATCAGGACTTTTGCATGAATAACATATAAAAGTTGAATTTTGTAGGAATATATTTGTAATTCACTATAGTTATAAAGACATGTATGAAATTTAACCCTAAATGATATATGTTAGTAAAATCCTAGTTTATGTCAATACGACATACGTATACATTGCTTTCGTGACACATCTAAACAAGTCGATGACTGTTTCTCGAAGTTTTTTTTTTTTTTCCCACCCCTCAAAATGAAAAGGACCACCGAATATGATTGGAACGTTACATTTGGAAATATTTTGTGAGTTGATGCATGAAAACAAAGTGAGAAATAGAAAGGAATGTCCTCATTTATTTCACTTGAGAAGGATGGTTATTGTTCTTTTTCTCGCCATTCACATCCCCATCCCTTTCTTATACCTATACATGATGGCGAAGTATGTTAGTGGACTCATTTTTATGGACATGCACTTTATTGGCGTGCGTGTAGAATATTGTGATCAATCCTTTTAAGTCGTGGTCCAAGAAATGGGTTACATTTTTCAACTTTAAGAGACAAAGTAATTAAGGCCATTATGAAATAGCATCTCAAAAAAAGAAAAAAGAATAAACTTCCTTTTTTACTGTATTTTTTATTTTGTCATCTTATGATTCAAAAAGTAACAGTTAACTTTCTTGTATTTTTTTCTTTGTTTCACGGTAAGAATCTATAAAATAGGTCGGTACACTATAACATTTTATCATTTTATAATCTATATATACTTTATAGTCATGTACTTTGTAGAAATTAAGTTTAATCCTTGCTATCTTGTTTAATAGTAGATATTTACAGTAAAACAAAATTAAAACTATAAAGTAGTAAATTTTTAAAAAGTATAGAGATCATAATTTTTTTAAAAAAAATTTCTCAAGATCACGGATAACACTGGTATGCTCAAACACTTGGATCTTGGAATAAATTGAAAGAGAAGTCCTAAAGAGTTATTCGGAATTAAAAAAGAAAATATTAATGTTTTAATCATTTACATTCACCACTTTCCTTTTTTCAAAGGTATACCTCCTTAGATTTCTGAAAATGCTATCATTAGACTTGTTGATTATTTATAGATATAATAGAAACGATTTTGATTAGTTTATATGTTGAGTCTACACCATGATATATACATATATATATTTATTGAGAGAGAGAAAGACAGTAGATTATTCGTTTCGTTTATGTCTTCTGTAAAATGAGCTCAGCTAGCTAAAAATATAAAGTAATTAGATTTTAAACTTTGAACCTTAGATATCAATCATCAAGCCTTTCACAAATTATGCTGGACATGGTCAGTATGATATGAATATTATTTATTAAACTTTATAAAATGTATAGGGATTCAAAGACATTTCCTTTCCTTGCATGTGCATGCTAGCTTTTGTGGTAGAAGACCATTAATCAACACAATTCTTTATGCTAAAATTAAAGAATATCTCCACCATCCGTTACCTCTTTTACGGTAGATTCAGACACGTGCGTACGCGTGTCAGCTCAAACTCACCACAAGTATGTTGAATATGAATATTAAATACATAATTCTCTTTCAGTTCAAACTTTTAAGAAGATAGTAGTTATTTTATACCGATCGTATCTAGCGCAGTAAGTATTGTATTCAAATTCGATCAAGTTTCGAGTCTAAATGTGCCGAAGAGTTTCAAATATAAATATTTAAAATATTATTTTTTGACAGCTTTAATTTTAAAAATAATAAATTTATTAAACTATTAATTTTTGGCAACTTAAACTTTTAGAGGACGGCAAATTATAGCGACGTATGTCTCCTCAATAGCTAACACATCTCTCTCTCCCTCTCTAATAAAAGTACTAGCCCAATTTATTTAATTAATCCTAATTATTTATGTACTACTAGGCTTAATCATTTCTCATTAATTAAAGAAAAGGGATTAAGGGGGAAGCATGCATCATTTGGCGCTTCAATGTGGCAACCTTGTCCATCACTCAACTCCATCAATTATTATTATTTTTATTTATAAATACTCCAATTGGATAATAATTAATTAATTAATTTCATTTAAAGATTCAAGAGTTCTCTCGAGACACGTGCGAAGACACATGCGTGGACATGATTGGAGCACTTAGTTATATTATAATATTTAAGAAAAAAAGAGTCTAGTAAAGGAATCTATATATTATTTGAAATATAATAAATAGATCTCATTAGAGCATAAGCTAATAGAGTTAGTACATAATATACACATCCATGTTTTGGTGCGCACATGGTTAAGATTCGCTTTGCATTTGAGTCATCACCTTTAATATTTATTTTATTTTTTCTTGTAATTAATATTTTTACTAGATATTAGATAAATTCTAAAAAAACGGTCACAAACTAAAAGTTTTTCTAAATCAAATTCCCGAGTTTTATTTTAATTTTTAGAAACTTAAACTTTACCAAATAATTGAATCGATTCATTTTTTATCTTTCACAGCGTATTTTTCGTAAAAGATTATATAGGCCTAAAGAAGAAAGAATAGTGGGATCAATCTTATAGAATAATAATATTTTTAAGAGTGTTAATATTGTTTAAGTATGTGAAATAAATATTATTCTAAATGCTTAATCTTTCAGATAATGGTATGAATATATTTTTATATTTAATATTCTTTTTGTCGTTTTGACTTGAGACTTTGATTCTATGTTAAAACATGTGAAATAAATATTATTCTCTAAAAATTTAAGCTTTTAAAAATAATATTTTTCTACTTATATACTTCAAAACAGATTTAAATATATATATATAGTATCAAAAAATACCAAGTAAAAAATTATAAATAAATTGTATAAATTTACCAAGATGATTTCCATCACTTAGCGTGTTTCACGGCAACCAGCATATCACCGTTGAGTGATTCCTGAGTTGTACGAATTTACCTAGTAATTAATGAGACATTTTGAGCCGATGAGGTGGCGACACGTAAAGCTACAATAAATTGTTATAAATCTCTTTGTTGTTCCCTCATAAAATAATTATTAACCTCGATCGTCGATTCACACGTGTGTGGCGAATATGTAGCTTTGCAATTCGTGCGGAATAAACAAAGAAAGTCTTTGTTGTACAGCTAATCTTTTTCTAACTCGGCAAATTTTTTTAAAGCATTTTAATCCGTGTAAATTGAAATTTTATCAAAATTGAGATAAATTTAAATATTTTTATTAAATTTAGATGCCGAACTTTATATTATATCTATTCATACACACGAAAATCTATCATAATTTTCTTTCTTATTGAATATCAGAAATAATTATTTATTAAATAATTTATTTGATTATAATCTATTAAATGCAACAACTGTGGTGCAGTAGTTCATTTTCATAGAAGTTCCAATTCTGAATCAATAGTAATTCTATATTTTTGAACTTAATAAATGTGGTGAGAAAACACACAACTGAAATTGAAGTAATTACTAATACACTTTTTTTTTCTTTATCACTCACGTTTTATACAATTAAATTATTGAATATAAATACTAAAAATACTGCACTTGCACAATTAATTTTTGAAGACTATATGTGAGAAAAAATAATTAAATATAAATATTAAAAATACTATTTTTTTTAACTTGAGTTTTCAAAGGACAATGATCAGCTTTCGGAAACAAGCATAAGGGAGAATATAGAATATAAATATTAAAAATATAATTCTTTAATAGTTTAAATTTATAGAGAACAGTAATTAGTAATTATTTTATATTCACCAATAACACATTCAATTACAACGGAGTTCAGTTTTTTTTTTTTTTTTTTACTTTTTTATGTGAATTCATAGGTTTCTTTCGACTTTTTAATCGTTACCAAAGTTTTTTTTTTTTCTTTCTTTAAGTAGGATCATCACAGAAGCTCTAAGTTTTCTGAAGATATCTTATGCAAAACATCTAATTCCTTGGAGTTATATATTATTGAAATTCAAAACTTTCTCCGTATTTTTTTTTGTTTTTTTTGTTTTTTAATCCTTAAGCTAAGCTAATCCAAGTAGCTAGCAACGAGTTGTAAGCACACACAACTACAGGAACATGCAAAATTTCCATTTCATTCCAACTCAAATTCAAAGAAAATCAAATCCACCAAACATGTCGGCGCCCTTGTTATAGCCGCTCTAAAAAAGCCAACCCTCGCCGCCACCGTTACCGCCCGGAAAATATTTTTCCGGTTCCGATTCTCGTCCATCTCACATATTTCACGCACCCACGGTGCAACGCGACGATGATACGTTCTCTTGTCGTGCGACCAATGATCGACCATTCTGATTCTGATTCCGACTCGCGTTATATAACTTTTGCGATAGAAATAAAGTTTATACAACATGGGGATCTACCACGCGCTAACTGGGATTCTCTGAGAGCGCTGCTTCTGCTGCCGCTGCTCCGCTTTTCTCGAAGAAGCCTTCAAGGCGTATTTGGAGTTATTCTCCTGAGCTTCGTCTTTCTCGATTTGTACTTGTCTACACTCCTCGCTGCAGAACGGCGTGTCCCCTCTGTAGTTTCCAACACAAATTATGAAAAAAATCGGAGTTAGAGTCTATCCCCGTAAAAATTAAGGTTCATTATCTCTGGTCAAGTCTTTTCAAAAGTATAAACAAACCTGTACATGAAGATATCGCAATTTCCCGCAAGGGGCTTCTTGCATAGGAAACATGCATCAAGAAAGTGATGCGCCTCGTCCTCGTCGTCGTCGCCGCCGCAGAAGAATCGGGGCTCGTGCCTGCGCAACGCGGACCCCGCAATCGCCCTCCTGCGGGGGTTTGGGGTGCGCACGTGATACCCCGCCTCGAGATCGGAGGCGTCGAAGGAAACACCGGAGGACTCCATTTGTGTAGTGTATGGAGAAAGTGTAAGAGAGAGAAGGGGAGGTAGTGAGGGGTTGCTTATGGTTTTGGTAGAGGGAGAGGGAGTTTATTTATAAAAAAGAGGGTGGGGGGGTGGTGGAGTAGTGGAGTGGGGAGGGGAAAGTGACGTGGTGTGGGGACGTTGATGGGGACGTTTTTGGGTGCGCATATGATACCGGGGGTGGTTAATTTGATTAATTCCGCGCTGAAGGTTTTGCGAACCCATTGGCCCGGCGGAAACCGGCGTCCGGGATACGCCCAAGCTTTTCTTTCCTTCTCTTTTCGACTAAATTACAATTTTGACCCTCAAACTATAAGACTCGGTGATACAGAATTAGACTGGAATGTTTCTAATAGCGCAAAATTCTAGAATGTACCGATTATATTAGAAATGTGGTATTCTCAACGAATAAATGGTTCTTTTTGAATTTATTTGTTTCATCGTGATTATGAAAAATTATTTTTGTAATATTTTTTTTTAAAATTGAGAGTTGTAATTGACTTGTTATTGATGATGTGGTGCAAGTGTGACCTCCTCTTTTCGACTAAGTTATAATTTTGACCCTCCAACTATAAGACTAGTGGTATGAAATCAGGCTAGAATACTTATAATAGCATTAAATAATTGATGTTATTATATTTTCAGTCTTTGGATAAAAAAAACGTGCGGTGAGAATGATAGTAATTTTCTAGGGTTGAGTGGGTAGTTGATTAAATAGCATGATCTAATGAATAAAAATGGTCAAAGGGGTAAATTTAACAGCGAAAAATTTGGTAACACTAAGTGTTTTGTGCTATTAGAAACATTCTAGTCAGACTCCGTGATAATTTAATTTATTATAAATTTTCACTTAATTTTTTTAAATTATTATAAATAAATTTTATGATATAATTTAATTGATTGAAATATAACGTATGGCTGATATATTAGGCTATAAAATTTGAGTTAAAAATGATAAAAGAATACAAAATTGATGACGAAAACATCATCATCAGGCTCATAATTTAAGGACCGAAAATATAATTTCGCCTTTTTTGTCTTTTTGCCGTGGGGGGAGGAACGTGTGTGGTCCCACGTATTTATTTTTGTAAAATTGTATTGAGACTCCCTCAGCTACGGGCAATTTGGAACTTGGTCCATCAACTTTATTTCTTCTTCTACTTGACACTTCTTCAGTTTTAAATTTTTTGAATTCAGCTATTTTGGATAGTTAAATAAATTTTTTTACTAAATCAATAAAATTAAAAATAAAGAAGTGTTGATAAAAAAGAAAAAGATGAGGGAACTACTTCAAATTAGCTTGCATATTAGATGAATTTCATACAATTTTTTTTAAAATTTCCTAATTTATGGATGCTGAGTCTGATCTTTTATGACATGATCATAGTTATTAAAAAGCACCAAACGTACTAACAGATTTCTTTATAAATTTACTTACTTGGAAACTAAATTAAATACTATACATTATGCAATCTTGTGCTTTCATTTGAACATCTAAAATATCTGAGCTTATAGTTTAGAAAAAAAAAAAAAAATCGATCGTCCCTAGCACAAATGGCAAAAGATTTGGTCGTTGGTACCCGAGGTCCCAAGTTCGAATCATAGTCGATTCACAATTTCAGCTAAGTTTATTTCTAAAAAAATAAACGAAGCATGTAGCATACTATTTTTCTCTTAAAAAAGATAAAAAAATAATTCAGAATAAAAAAGAATAATAGGCATCATTGTCACGTTTGATATGTTATTTTCACATCACCATCGTAGCCACGTATCGTGGCACCTAATAAAGTAGTGATTAAGACTTTCTCGAAGCATATATAAACAAAAATATATAAAAAATTTGGTCTTCCCGGAACAGGAATTTCGGAAAGTAATTAATTCTAGTGCAAGGTGTTCTAGTTAAAAGTGACATTTTTTGTTTTTTTTTTTTGGGTTTTGTTTTTTTCCTTTTTTCCCTGAACTGAGAAGACAAAGAAAGTAATTAAGTTGACATACACAAATTATTCTCTAGGAAATTGCTATTTAATTGCCCATATATAAGGATTTGCCACCCAATTCAAGCTTTTTACCAAGACAATGGCGCCCATATAATTTGATAGGAAGGATGATAAAGTTTTTTTTTTTTTTTTTCCTTAGTGCAGTAAAGGATGTAACGATGGCTATAAAAACACAAAGATCCCGTCACATAAAAAAGTCTTAGAGTAGCTCGGAAACTCTGTACATTTTTAGGGTATATTTTACCATAAAATTTCCTTAGAAATATTTTATTTCAATATCGAAAAGTTTATGAAACATACTGCATACATGAGATTCTTAAAGGATATAAAGATTATAGCAAGAGAGAGTCTCGGATGAAAATTCATAATTTTTAAGTATTTACGGAACAATTTTCTGTAGCTTTATATAACACATGAGAGAGAGATAAAGAGAGAGATGTAACCGTCGCCGTTGTCACCGTGGCCACCCCAACTAGCTTTGCATCATCGGCGAGAAAAAAATAAAAACTTCAGTTTTTTTCTTGTTTCTTTTGCTAGAGGTAAAAGCTCATGTTCATTTTACTCTCAAATTATATCATTTTAGAGTTTAATTTATATATGTTTTTAAAACTGTAAAAAATAAAATAAAAATCCAAACATCATCTTTGCAAACCAAATACTTCGAAGCGCTAAAATACTCGATTTGTTTCCAATATTCTTTGTTTACAACACTTCCAAACAGGCCCTAATAGACATTTCACATAACAACGGTTAACTCAATCAGGCAAAAAAATTTCATAAATGATATTTCAATATCTACCAAAGAGTACCATGTTGTCAGAAGAGGCTCAAACCCCTTGCTTTTGTGACTGCACCAGAGACTTATTTAATAGCCAAAATAGCTTTGATAATATCAATAATTTTTTTTTTTTTTTTTCCCCTGCAAAGAAACCTTCAATAATTAATACTAGTTTGGTATGTACACTACACTTTTGTGGCCCTTCCTCAAAATCATCATTCATCATTCTTTAGAGAGACACTATTTCTGCACTGCATGTGCCTCCCAGCTTTTCATCAATTTGTGGCCACTCATCAGTTCCATTGCAAATAAGATAATCTTCTTCACCATCTAGGCATGCATCTAATATATGCTAGCCTCTATATCACCTACACAGCTACACTGCACCTGGCATGGACACATGCATGAGCATGTGAGATCAAACTCACCATGCCCATGTCTCCTCAACAACCAGCATCTCTCTCTTCTTGCTCCTTATTTCCCAGCAAATGTTAGCATTACTTTAAGCTCAATTATATGCCAACAAGCTACTAAACTAATAAGCTTAGGGGAGAGGGGCATCTTATACTAGTGTTTCAAGGTGGCAACTTTGGCTACCCCTGCTTGCTTAACCCCACAAGCTCTTTTCTTTTGTTCCTTAATCAAAAGTTGGTTTCTCGAGAGCCTCAAAAGGATTCTCTCGAGACACGCGCCGATACACGTGCGTGCGCACCATAGGTTCACTTGAAATTTTATCATGAGGAAATCTACTATGGAACTTGGACTGGTTAAATTTTTTAGGAGTAACTAGAGCAAATTGGAGACTATTCTAACATGAGGTGCACATGATTGAGGTTGCCCCCCCCCCCCACCCCCCCACTTTTTCTTTCTTTACTTTGAGAAATAAGTTGCGAATCCCAATTCCATGAGGTTGGCATTTGTATAAGAATCTCCATAGGTGGCTATGCTTAGAGTTGTCCACATAGGGCACTAGTTATTAAGTTATACCAATTGACACAATTAACAATCTCATTACAACTAAACATACTTTCGAGTCACACAAAACAAGTTAAATAACTTAATAAGATAAAGGAAATAGCTTACGAAAGACTAGAAAACGATAAGAAGACTCATGTATATATGCATCTAAAATACCACATAAATATACAAGCAATGCGATTGCTATCAGCAGGGCTACCTAGTGAAAACCACAAATTATAACCCGCCCTGGATGACGATTGTAGAGGAAAAGAAACATGCATAGCATAGCAGAAATATATTCGTAAGAAATTTGAACTAATTTCTAGTGCATAACTATAAGCAGTTTCCACTTGCTTACTAGTATCAAACCGTATCAGATGCCTTAACAAAGTACATTACATGGCTAACCTAAATTGTAATAAACTCTGGAATATTTTTTTTTTTTTTTTTGAGAGAAAGGTAGCACGCTTCCCGCTTCCCGCTTCGTTTTATTTTGTTTAGAAATAAACTTAGCTGGAAATGTGAATCAACTAGGATTCGAACTCAGGACCTCGGGTACCAACCACCAAGCCCTTTTCCACTTGTGAAAGAGGAGGCAAAAATTTTAATTTAGCAATGACAGAGCCTAACTTGCAGGATTTCATATTTTTCTCCACATCTGTAAAACAAAAGACGCATTTTTCCCAAAAATAGAAACGCCAAGAATTGCAAACCTTTCTAGATGCGCATATAGCTACCATGAGAAAAGAAATATGGCTTGCCGGAAAACACGAATTTGGTTGGCTCATTCATTTGCATGTTCTTCTTTAGCTTCAGAAATATAATCATGCCTGAAAAGATGTAACGGATTGGTATGCGAACTAGTTCTCCGTGCACCGCAAATAACAGATGGAGGAATGTATTGGTGTGAAAATTATGGGAACTAGTTCTTCCATGCACAAGTAGCCATAACTGATCTTGGCAAGCATGTAGGCTCAATTTAAAGCATGAACCGAAAGTACGCATACCGAATCTTGCGACTAAGTTGACAGAGGCCAGTTCCAGCCATTGCGACATTCACACTGAAAAGGTTCCAGTTCTTCTGCAAGAGCAAAAAGACAAAAGAACAAAAATCAATTAGCACCAAGTAACCAGCATGGAGCCTGCAGCAACATGAAAGTCAAAAGATATGCCCATATGTTCCTATTCCATAATAATCAAAGGAAAATGTTAGCCCTTTACTAGCTTGGCTAGATGTTACTCGCTTAGTAGATATAACCCATCTCTCTTGTATATTTATTCTCACAAAGCTAGACCAAAGTACTGCTTATAGTTTTTGTGCTAGGCCCTAATATTTATCAGATCAGAACACTAACAGTGTATAATACCATACAAACTAAAAATTGCAATAGAAATTTGCTAATTGCACTGTATATTCAGGGGAATCAACTAACAGATATGATAAAAAGATCATATCACACAATGACATTGGACTTAAAATGCATCACTGAATTTATGCAAGACTAACCGGTGTTATCACAGTGCTGTAGCGCGACCAGATAAGTCCAGTGAGAGTAACAGCTGGAGATTAATGAGTGTTCAGTACTTAAAAGTAAAATTTTTGGGGGAAAAGGAAAACCTCTTATGCAGTGTGAAAAATTTCTCTTCTACGTACCAACTTGCTGAGGGTAGGAAATCTTCTCAGGTGGTTTAGAAAAATCTGCAATATTTGCAATGCTAATTCCCCATTTAAAAGTCGGAGCCCAGAAATGAACTGCAGTTACAGATAGTTTATAGGAAACAAATTACATAAGAACGATTTAGCATGTCTACAGAAAATATAAAAACTTAGCTAAAACTACATACGGCATGACAAATTGGTCAATAGACTTAATACTTAGTGTTGTTCGTCTACAAGAAAGAGGATAGCATGAGAAGAAGAAATGGAACGACATACTTGTTTTAGGGCCCGCTGGGTGGTTCCATAGTGCTTTTAGCTTAGATGATGCCATCTAAAACAACTAAACTTTTGTTTAAGCCAAATTCCTCTAATCCTCAGCTATCACCTTCAATCTAAAAGATGAATCCATTAAGTATATGCTGGAGTTGATATAACAACTTAACTGTGCAGCTAAATTAAACACGAAACGAATAGCCCCCCAAAACAAGAAAGTGAAGATTCACCACTAAGACCACCTGTCTTATCCTTATTCATACTGACTAATGTTAAATCAAACATAAAAATTATTATGCTAGTTGTCGCTACGTCGTTATGATCGATCACTTTAGGTCCATAAGGATTTTATTGCCTTCAAATAAAAATGAATATAGTCATCAAATTTCTCATCAAAATAAGTTTTCCCAGCAACTACAAACGCATCAAACTTCATAATAACAAGATTAAAACACTACAATTAGTACCCTGCAACACTTCAAAATTGTCCAAGATTCATAATATTCCATCATAATGGTCATCATCTTAACCCAATAACCCCAGTTCCAAATCAAAAAAACCTAACCCCACAATACCCTTATATTACCTAAATATTCCATTATAACCATTACTAGTATATTATGATCAGATTAAGAACAATCCCGATGTCATATACCTACGGAACCAAAATGAGAACCCTAGTTCATCAATTTCTACAATTAGCGTCATAAATCAAAATTAAAAGACAAAAAAAAGGAAAAAAACAACCAAATAATCGTACGAAATTCTTACAAGATTTATGATGACAAGGAGAGGGCGGAGACACGTTCGATCGAGTGATAGAGATGGGAATGGGCGAGCGAAGGAGACGAGAAGATAAAAAAAAACAAAATTGAAAAAAATGGCGAGAAGGGGCCCAACTTGGAACTTGTGGGCCTAATGTTTGTAAATGGGCCATATAAGGGCCATATTGGGCTCGGCCGAGGCCCAGCCCTACAAATATTTTGAAAACAACATAAAAATTGCATAATTAAAATTAAAAACACGTGCATGGCACGTGCGTAGTATCCAGCTTCTCCAAAACGAGCGGCGAGGGTGTCTCCGCACTCCGCGCGTTTCGAAGCTTCTTGGGCCGCAACAATGGCTGCAGCAGCATCTCTCTCCCCACTCTTCGCTCCCCGCGCTTCGCCAAACGCGATTCCCCGCCGCGCTTTTCCCTCCGCGCGGCGCCTCGCCGCAGAATCGCGTCCCCGGCGCCGGGTCCTCGCCATGGGCGCCGACCTCCTTGGCGACCTCGGCGCGAGGGACCCGTTCCCCGAGGAGATCGAGAGCAACTTCGGCGAGAACGTGGTGGGGAACACCGACACGCTCCACCGCATCCTCGTCCCGAATCTCAGCGCGCTCTCCCTCGCCCAGCTGAGCTGCGAAGCGATTCCCCCCTCGCAGCCTCCCTTGGCCGACGACGACGCCGAGAAGCTTCTTAGGAAGGTAAAATTTTCTGCGAATTTGTTCCCAATTTCGCTTTTTTTTTTCATGTAATTTAAGATTTTGTGTGCGAAATTCAGTGTTTTGGTGGTTGCAGTGTGTAGGATTTTGTGTTCGTTGTCGAAATTTAGCCCAAAAATTATAACTTTAGAAGATGCATTTATTCATACCAATACATTACTCCTAATTATCCATTCACACCCCATGCCCCTGCAAATTCAACAGTCATGTTTCTTAGATAGACCATGCAAAATCGAAATTTTCCGCAAATGTTAGGAATTAACATTGCCATTAACAATATATGCTTTTCAAAAACTGGGTTTCCAACATGTTGGATATGACTCGAAATTGATAATCGAATTCAGTTTTGGACTTCGACTCGCCAACGGCTTCGCGGTGCGACCAAATTGGAAATCAATTTGTGGAGGAAAATGAATGTCTGTGGTGGGTAGCGGAGGGCTCGGGCCGTTAGGCCCGAGCCCGTAGCCCACCACTGACATTCGCCAGGGGGTGCGGGGGGCTCCGCCCCCCGCGGTACGGATCAGATCCGAAATCCGTTAAGATGTTTCTCTTTTTTGTTTTGCCCTAGGGCGACAGATGGTTGTAACGAACATTGATTTCCCTTTTCTCGATAGTGAAGCTCTCTCCTCCCTCGCCCGTGGTTTTTTCCCTGCAAAGGGTTTTCCACGTAAATCTGTGTGTTATTTACTTTTCTGCTTGTGGTTGTGTATTTCGTGTTCGCCGTTTTCGTTTCTGTTTGTGCGCTCGTCGTAACAAACTGGTATCAGAGCCCTAGGTTCATCGATTAGGGTTTTGTTCATCAATGGCGTCCATGAAGTACGATCTTCCTTTGCTCGATCACAGCACAAGGTTTACGTTGTGGCAAGTAAAGATGCGCGCAATCCTGGCTCAGATGGACCTGGAAGATGCGCTGCTTGGGATGGACAAGATGCCTATGTCCCTCAGTATGGCGGAAAAGGAGAAGATCAATCGGAAGGCCCTTACGCAGATCCAACTGCATCTCTCGAACGAGATCTTACAACACGTCATCAAGGAGAAGAATGCTGCGAGCTTATGGCTGAAACTGGAGTCGTTATGCATGACGAAAAGCCTCACCAACAAACTCCACTTGAAGCAGAAGCTGTATTCTCATCGTCTGGCAGAAGGTAAGAGCATTAAGACCCATCTCGATGAATTTAAAGAGATTATTACTGATCTGGAGATGATGGAAGTAAAGTATGATGATGAAGATTTAGCACTACTACTTTTATGTTCTCTGCCCACTTCCTATAGAAACTTTAGAGATACTATGCTCTATGGACGTGATACCATATCTTTGGAAGATGTCTCAACTGCGCTTCTCTCGAAAGAGAGGATCGATAAGGAGATGAGTGGTACCACGGAAAGTCAGGCAGAGGGCCTGTTCACTCGCGGAAGATCCAAGCAGAGAAATTTTGGTGACAGCAAGGAGAAGGCTAGATCTAAATCCAGGCATAAGAACTTGATATGCAATTACTGTAAGAAGAAGGGCCACATTAAAGCGGACTGTTTCAAATTGAAAAGAAAGGAACAGACCGAAGGGAGAAGTGATTGGAAGGGAAAAGAAAGCTCGAAATCTGCCGAAGCCAGTGTAGCGGAAGACTATAGCAGCGAGGGGAATGTTTTGCTGGTCTGCGATGATCAATCCAGAGCCAGCACAGAGTGGATTCTTGATTCTGCCTGCTCGTTCCACATGTGTCCCAATAAGGATTGGTTCTCTACTTTTGAAGCTGTTAATGGTGGAGTTGTCCTGATGGGAAACGATGCATCTTGCAAAGTGGTTGGACGAGGATCGGTGAATATTAAGATGTTTGATGGCGTAGTCCGAACACTCACCGATGTCAGATATATTCCACAGCTGAAGAGAAATCTGATTTCTTTGAGTACCCTCGACGCTAAAGGATACAAATTTACTGGTGAAGATGGAACTCTGAAGGTAGTTAAAGGAGCTTTCGTGATGATGAAAGGCCGAAGACAAGAAGGAAAACTATATGTGTTGCAGGGCTCTACTGTAACAGGTGGAGCAGCAGTATCCTCTTCATCCACGTCCGATTCAGATGTCACAAAATTATGGCATATGAGGCTGGGACATATGAGCGAAAGAGGACTGACGGTGCTGAGCAAGCGAGGACTTCTTGGCGGCCAAACTACTGGAATTCTGGAATTCTGTGAACATTGTGTGTTCGGAAAGCAGAAAAGGGTCAGCTTTAGCAAGGCAATCCACAGAACCAAAGGGACTCTCGATTACATTCACTCAGATCTCTGGGGGCCAGCACCGGTGCCCTCTAAAGGTGGAGCGAGATACATGTTGACCTTCATAGACGATTACTCCAGGAAGGTGTGGACGTTCTTTCTCTTGCAGAAGAGTGATGTATTCAAGACCTTCAAGCAGTGGAAGACCTTAATTGAAAAGCAGACTGGAAAACAAATCAAGCGCCTTCGCACGGACAACGGTTTGGAGTTCTGTTCAGGAGAGTTCAACGAATTTTGTAAGGATGAAGGAATTGAGAGACATCGCACAGTTGCCTACACGCCGCAGCAAAATGGCGTTGCTGAACGCATGAACAGAACACTGATGGAGAAGACGAGATGTCTACTCTCAAATGCAGGTTTTGGTGAGGAGTTCTGGGCAGAGGCTGCATCTACGGCGTGCTATTTGGTGAATCGGTCTCCTTCGACTTCTATTGATCTGAAAACTCCAGAAGAGGTATGGTCTGGCCACCCTCCTAGTTATTCTGATTTAAGAATATTTGGATGTCCTGTTTATGCTTATGTTAGTCAAGGAAAATTGAAACCTAGATCAAAAGAATGCAAATTTCTAGGTTATGCTTCTGGTACTAAAGGTTTTCGTTTATGGTGCCCTGAAGATAAGAAAATTATGATTAGTAGAGATGTTAAGTTTAACGAAACTGCTATGCTTCGCCGGAAGGAGGAGTCGCGTGTTTCTTGTGATACAGGTACAGGTGCAGATGCAAATACATCAAAGAAAATTGTTGAGGTAGAGTTCCAAACTAACTCCAACAGTCAGATCACTCCAGCACCAGGTACTACTTCAGGCGATTCTGTTCCTATCGAGCCGCAGGCACCATCACAGACAGACACTTATTCGATAGCCAGAAATCGACCGAGAAGGGATATTAGACCACCGCAGAAATATGAAGAAGCAAATTTGGTGGCTTATGCTTTCGTGACTGCCGAAGAGACAGATGTCTACGAGGAGCCTACTACTTATACAGAAGCGGTTTCATGTTGTGATTCCTCAAAATGGTTGCTTGCTATGGAGGAAGAGATGGAATCTCTTCATAAGAATCAGACTTGGGATCTGATGAAGCTTCCTAAGGGAAAGAAAGCTGTTCGTTGCAAATGGGTGTTTAAGAAGAAGGAAGGTACACCAGGAGTAGAGAGTATCAGATATAAGGCACGCTTGGTTGCAAAAGGATACAGTCAGATTCCGGGTGTCGACTTCAACGATATTTTCTCACCAGTGGTGAAGCACACATCCATCAGGGTTCTACTTGGATTAGTTGCACTGGATGATCTAGAACTTGAGCAACTAGATGTGAAGACGGCTTTTCTACATGGCGAGTTGGAGGAGGAAATTTATATGCAGCAACCCGAGGGTTTTGTGGTTGAAGGAAAAGAAGACCACGTCTGCAGATTACAGAAATCGCTTTATGGGTTGAAGCAATCTCCAAGGCAATGGTACAAGAGGTTTGATTCTTTTATGATTAGCCATGATTTTAATAGAAGCAATTATGATAGTTGTGTTTACATAAAGAAATTAATTGATGGCTCTTTTATCTATTTGCTTCTTTATGTGGATGATATGTTAATTGCTGCTAAGAACATTGCTGATGTTGATGATCTTAAAAGGCAGTTGAAATCTGAGTTTGAAGTTAAGGACTTAGGTGCAGCAAAGAAGATACTTGGTATGGAGATTCAGCGAAACAGAAAAAATTGAAGAAGTTATGTGACTCAGAAGGCATACATCCAGCGCGTGTTGGAGCGCTTTTGTGTGAAAGATATTAAGCCTGTAAGTACGCCTTTTGCTGCACACTTTAAGCTTTCAACTGATTTGGCTCCGAAAACTGATGAAGAAAAGGCATATATGGAACGAGTCCCTTATGCCAGCGCAGTTGGTAGCATCATGTATGCTATGGTCTGCACGAGGCCAGATCTTGCACATGCTGTAAGCGTGGTGAGCAGGTACATGGCAAATCCAGGAAAACAACACTGGCAAGCTGTGAAATGGATTATGAGGTATTTGCGAGGTACTACTAATGCTTGTTTAGAGTTTGGCAGATCTGATGCAGGTTTGACAGGATATGTGGATTCTGATTATGCTGGAGATCTTGATAAAAGAAGGTCTCTTACTGGTTATGTCTTCTCACTTGGAGGATGCGCTATCAGTTGGCGTGCCTGTTTACAGCCTACTGTTGCGCTATCTACGACAGAGGCCGAGTATATGGCAATCACGGAGGCTGTGAAGGAAGGTATTTGGTTAAGAGGCCTATTTGGTGAATTAGTGGAGGCAGTCAGAAACTTACAGTATTTTGCGACAGTCAGAGTGCTATTTATCTCACGAAGGATCGAATGTTTCACGAGAGAACAAAGCATATTGACATCAAGTTTCATTTTGTTCGTGAAATTCTTGCTCAAGGTGATATTGCAGTGAAGAAAATCAGCACTTTAGAGAATCCTGCCGACATGTTGACGAAGCCTCTTATTCCTCACAAGTTCAAGCATTGCTTGGACTTGATTAGTATTAACTGTTGATTGGACCGCCCTTAGGGGCTTGTGGAGAAGGTGGAGAGTTATGGTTGCTGCTTCATTCAAAGGGAATTTCTCGTCAAGGTGGAGATTTGTTGGATATGACTCGAAATTGATAATCGAATTCAGTTTTGGACTTCGACTCGTTGAATATTCGGATATCGTATGGATATGTGTAAACATTGATTATTTAGCAAAATTGTATTCTCAAGTTAAAGGCTAATGCTCTGAATTTGTGTAGTAGGTTGTGGGCTGGAGGCTTGCGGAGGCTGACGGAGTGAAAAGACTACAATGCTTGTGGAGGGTGAGGGATTACGGATGCGGGATAGAACTCATTAATAGGATTTATAAGGTGGTCGAGGCTTCCGGGCATTATCCGAATCTTCATTCGGAGCAACCTAATCAAGTTAGGGCGGAACTATGGACCGCTTCAATCGGTAAAATTATTTTCTATTCAAATTTGTTGTCGTCTTTGTATGCTTCTTATTGTACAAATCCGTGTGTTTTCAAAAGATTTAAGGTGATAGTTCCGAGTTGAAGTCTCAATAGGACTAAGTCGAAAATTCTTCGGTAAAGAGATGAGTTTTGATATTAAGCAACAGACCTCTTTTCTTTGATCCAAGCAAAGTAATCCTACTCTCACTTTCTTGCAAATCCTAAGCTGACGAGTAACAAAAAAATAATAATAATTAAAGAAACACTTATTGTACATCACTTCTATCTGAGTGCAACAACTTCTGCAACTTCTCTATCTGAAAAGCGGCAGCCAGCATTTGGCGATAAAAGTGGGAAGATAGCTAGTAGGAGCAGACAGCCGACAGAAGAAAATGAATGCCGTGCAATATGGATATTTTTATTCAACGTAATAATTTCTTGTTACAAGTGAGGTTACAAACTATCAAACCAGATAATGACATATTTCAGTGGCAAATCGTGTCCAATGCTCGAGGTTTATTTTGTTGAAGTTTTACTTCATCTTCTAGGATGCTACTTGTTGGTTGCTTTTGATGATGTACCAAAAGAGACTTTCCGCCCCGATAATTCTATTCTTCAATTCTGTTGTTCAATTCCGAATGCCATGAGTTAGCTGGTCATATACACAATATCCCTTTCCGTGCCAGTTCAGATCAGTTAGCTTTTGTTTCTTATTTGCTACTGAATCTAATGCACACTTTGTTTATGTTATCTTGAACATTGACTGTAATAACAAATCATTGCTGATGACTTCATATTGCAGGTGGTTTAAGCATGAATGATTTCATCGTAGCCGCCAGAATTGATAGAGTCAAAACAGCAGATCTTGTACCCAAAAAACGTATATGGGCATGACTTGTTAAGCAATATCAATGTTCATAGAAGGAACTTCGAAATTTTGAAACTACTCAAGTATATCTCTTTGTAGCAATTGAGAGTCCTCATTTCGCATGTAATTGCTTAACTTTGATTGATTACGGCCTCCGAGGCTTGTATATACTTTGCGACTATTATTACTTCTATTTATCTCCTGTTGGAAGAGTTTGGTTAGTGAACAGTGAAGCTCTTTTAGTGGTTTAATTTGCCAACACAAGCTGATTATGGTAAGTATAAGCTTTACAGAAGTAGCAGCAAAGGAAGATATTCGTTCTGTATTGGAGCTAATTATACATTTTAAACCCAATTAACTTTTCATGTGAATCTAATTCGTTCTCTTACACCTGGTTTCATGATTATGCGATTCTTTTAGTAATTAAAATTTTATCGTCGAGACCTTTTCTGTAGTAATATCATAGCCTTCTTAATGGAGTTGAGTTAAGATGTTCAATTATCTCGAATGTCAATCATCAAATTTTTAGCCAACTGCGCTTGATATAGTCGATAAAGTTCATTTGTATTTCAGAAATTGTATATACTTTTTTCTTTTTTCTTTCTCTGAAATATTGTCTTAATTTGTTTGGTTTGCTTCATCATGCTTTGGATGACATTTGTGAAGGATGGTGGTTGCTAATGGCACTTTTTGTTAGTCTTGTTACTTAAAAGATCGATCTAATAGAAAATGGGCGCATAAGTATATATTAACACCTCCACTCAAAGACGGAGATTTAACTTACTATATAATACCAAAAATTTTGTTAGATATGTCTCGAATTCTGGAACTATAACGTTTCCTAACTCTTCTGTTTTGATTATCTCATTAAATTAAATTTAGATTATGCCTAATCTAATTAAGATATTTCTAATCTTAGTGGATTTGTATTTCTAATCGTATTAGGATTTAGCCACTATTATAAATATGTCCTTTATTCTATTAATTTGGTGCGGCAGATGAGGAGAAGTATGAGTGTATTTTTAGGACTAGAATTTTGTGAAAGAAGTATATTTTGTACACCACTTGAATTATAATGGAAGTCTCGGCTCCGTCTTCGCCTGTGGATGTAGGCTAGTGGCCGAACCACGTAAATATTGTGTTCTTTATTTTTCTTCTCTATTTCTCGATTCTCTTATGGTATTTTCACGCCCGACGAATTAGATCTTTTCCGCTTTTGTCATAACAAATTAAATCTGTTAAATGTTAAAGGTGGGAACTAAATTCAAAATCTCACAAAACGAAGAGATATAGAATTGCATCTGATAACATATTACTTAAAAAATCAATCTACTATGAAATGGACTCAGAAATGTATATTAACAAGTCTTAATCACAAGTTTCTTGAAGCGACGCAAACCACTAAAACCAATTATTAATAAACATAAAACCAGGAACACATTCCTTAATACATCCAACTAATGAAAAGTTAATCTTCTTAGAGTATCATTGACATAATTTGGATTTATGCTTTGCGTCTGATGTTATTTCCTATATTTATTAACAATCCAGGAGCTTCTATTCTTTGCCGACCTTGTAATAGCTATTTATTTTTCTAATCTTTTTTTTTTTCTTTTTTCTTTTTCTGTTGTTGAACTTGGTGTGATTTTGACCCTTACCAGAGCATTATCGCATAAACTCATTCATTAAAAGCATCAATTCCTGAAATTCCAAGGCATCTTTTTAGCCCAGGTTTTGCTGTGCTTTGACAATTCCCAAGCTATCTGGGGCTTTATCTAGAACTTAAAAATATAGACTATGGAGCTCCTTTTGACTAAACAACCCTCTAATCTAAAAAAAATAGCAGGTGAGATATACATATAACAACTTTAAAAGATGAAGGTGCCTGGGAATTTCCTCTTTTTTTTTTTGTTTTTTTTGCTTTTTACTACCTTTATCTCTAGAATATGCATGAGATAAAATATGAATATATTCTGATAAAAGGATTTATTTATTTTTCCTTTTCCTTAGTGGTGGTGCAATTGCTATTCTTAGCTGGAAAAATAGACCAACATAAAGAATTTGTGTGGAGTTCCTATTTCATGAGCTTGGTTTCCTCTTCCTTTTTCCTTTTATTTATTATTTATTTATTTTTTAAATCAGAATCTACTTGTTGAATTCAAGCCACTTAATGGAGTACACCTTTTACATGGTCCACAATTTGGAAATTTGATCACTTAAGAAAGTAGTTGATGATGTGTTTAATTGCTCGATTGGTCTATTCACTGCAGATTATGTCCATAAACTGTGCAAATTAATTGTTTTTGGTGCACCCTTGATAAGTACATCTCAAATCCCTTTATTTATGTACTCTTTTACCCTTCTCCTTTTTCGTTTATTTCTTTTTAGAAAATAAACTTAGCTGAAAATGTGAATCAACTAAGATTCGAACTCGGGATCTCGGATACCGACCACCAAAATCTTTGCCGCTTGCGCTAGGCCGGTTACTCTTTTACCCTTCTTGTATAGTGCTTTTGAGTTCAAACATTTGAGTTTGCATCATAGAAAAACCTTCACTTCGTCTTCGCCGGGCGAAATCGTGGTTCGCGGAAAATTCCCGTAACGTCAAAAACGTTGAATTCAAGATGATATATGGCGTACACGAAGCCACGAATGAACTCCTTTCGCCTTTCGATCTACGATATGCCGTCGCAGCTGATTTTGAACAAAACACAGAAATGTTGCGGTCACTGGAGTATCAACTATCAAGTTCAATTTGGCAGCAAGTTAAGGGCATTGAAACATGAACATATTGTCAATTTTGTATATGTCTCCATTTTTCTCTTTCCCTGTCATTTTAGATTAGCAGTGAAACCTTTGAAAGCTACTAATTGAATTACAAAAGTTTTAAAAAAGAATCTTTATTTTTATTTTGTTGGGGACTTGTTTGCATAAATATCATGAGGATTAGCTAAGATTTCCTGGAAAATATTTATACAAAACTGAAGAGGGATTAGCTGTTCCCCACCTCCCCCCCAAAACAAAAAACAAAAAACAAAAAATTCTTCTAGCTTTTTGCATTTTAAATATATAAAGGAAAAAAATTAAAATAAAACACAATAAAAATTGAAAATGAAAAAGAATGATAAATCAAATTGAATCATCTTTGATGCCAAATAGGTCCTAATCCTAGAAGTCGACATATATATTTTTTCTCTTTGCTAGCCACAAATTTACTTTTTAAAACTCTTACTTCAATTTTTATTATCTCCTTAGTGTTTCTTTGATTATTTTTTATGGAAAATTTATTTATTCTGCGCAACAGTAAGAAACAAAAATAAAATAATAAAAACATTATAGCCTCATCATAGAGGCCACTGATGTATCAATTTCTTTTTTCTCTCTTTTTTCTGATGCTGATATAAAAGGATAAAGAGTACAATTGAAATCAGGTTCGAATTTAAAGGATTTATTTTCTAGTTAATTATTTATATATATATATTTATTAATTATGTAAGGTCACAACTCATTGGAATGTGATGTCCTTAAATATGGACAAGCTGTGTTCTCTCGTTTCTTCAGCTGATGGGCATCTTTTCATCAGCACTTTTCATCTTGAAAGCAAGAAAGTCATTTGATTGTTTTGTGCAACTTGTCAAGAAGCAACTAGAAAAAAAATTGTCACAAAAAAGATAAACAAGTTTTCATTTCGGCTAAATTACAGAAAATCTCCATGTCAATACCCGCTTTTTTACTTTCCTTCCCTGTCATTCAAAAACCTACATTTTGCCCCCTTAAAAAATGAAAAATATTCACTTCGCCTCCCGCCGTCAGTGTTTCGTTAGGGTTCCGTTTATATCTTATTTTTTATACCCAAAATACTCCTGAAACTCTCATTCATGCCCACACATATGCTCTCGGCCGCCGCCTCGCCCTCGCACGAAGTCGGAGTTGGGATCAAGGGAGGCGTGGGCGAGGTGCGGGATGCGGGATGAGCAAGATTAGGGAGGAGGAGATGAAGAAGATGAGGGTATTTTGGTCATTTTGTCACACCGTACTCCCCTGTGAATATTTTTTATTTTTTAAGGAGACAAAATTTAGATTTTTGAATGAAATGAGGGAAAATAAAAAAACGGGTATTGACAGAGAGGGTTTTATATAATTTAGCCTTTCATTTCTCCACAAAATGGTGATAAGGAAGGATTAAAATATCTAAATCATTTGATAGAAAGTGACAAAGTTTTGGAAACTAAATAATTGTTATTTGAAATATCTGTCTGATGGTTAACATGGTATAAGAGTTAATTCTAAAATCTAGCTTGTTCTGTAATTATTCATTCCTAGTTTCTGTTCCTACCTTCATTGACTCCCCAAATTAGGTAGAATTCGCAACTTAAACTCCACGCTCCTTAATTTGAATGCTTGATTTAGTCCTTGAACCAAATCTCTTTAGGCACATCAAATGGAAAATTTAGGTGAGCATTAGCTAAGTTGGAAACTTTACATGGACTCTTAATTAGTTAGGTGTTTGGTTCACACGCATTGGAACTCTTTGTTGGAGTGTAGTTCACTTTTGGGGCCATCTATTCCAACATTTATTTGGAGTCATTGTTACTTGTGAAATTTTCAATTTGTGGTCTTTTTCTTCTTGTGCTTTCCCACATTGAAGATACATAGGGAGGAGAATTTTAGATGGTGATTTTTAAAGGGATCAATTCAAAGGTTGATGTGGGATTGACCTAATCACCTAATTAATAGCAAATTATAGGTTTGTAAAACATTGCAAACTCTATTAATAATACCTTATAACATATTCGCGAGGAAAGGATTGCTATAATGTTGGATAAATATTCGCTATTGGATTCAAATTTATAGACTTAAGTTTTTGAATTAGATCAAGTCATAAACCATTTTGTTGGATAATACGGTATCAGAGTTGTTTATTAGACTTTCTTTTTTATCTTCTCTTTGTTGGTGGTGAATTAAACAAATTTTAAAAAAATTTATATGAATATGCTTATGCTTATCCATCTACCTTTTGATGCTAGGTGTATGTTGTTGCTTCACTATCCATTGGAAAGCAAAACGCACCACATCTATATCACTTTGATTCCAAAAAATATAAAAAGAAAAAAAAAATCTCTTTTAATATAAATAATTATCCATAAAATATCCGGCCTATTCTGATTATTATGCAAAGAAATAGAAATAAAAAATATTTTATTTTATTTTCTGTTTTTTCTTTTTTTGGCCAGTATAAACTATTAGTGGGCCTAGGCCTTCACCTACAATTCCCGATACGGCCCAATAATGAATACAAGCCCAATTAGATATACGGCCCAATAACCTGATCATGTGCCGTGAACGTGACCTAGCCATAATACCCCAGATGTTTCACTCGGGTGAACACGGTGTGCCGCGTCACTGCCACGCCCATCACATCCGTCCATTCTCCGATCGGACGGCTCATAACATTCGTCCTCTCGATTATTTCACAATGAGACGGAGATAATCAGATCAGTATATCAGCTCGAGTCTTAAAGCAACAGGAACAGCGATGATCTCCGTCCCAAGAAGAGTAAACAAGAATACTTCGCACACGCTCGCACAGCTTTTAAAGCAGCAATATTACTTACAATAGCAGAAGAAAAAAGAAAATGTCTTCGATAGTACTGCTCTTTGAGATAATATTTACATCATATATATCAAGCTATTTAGTCTAAAAGAATAAAAATATAAATGAAATTTCTCTAAAACCCTACTAAAATAAACAATAAAAGAAAACAAAAGGAAAAGTAGCTGGAGGTACCCAAAAAGTACTCATCATCAAAAAAAAAAAAAAAATTCTAAAATATGACAATCACATAACTTGTGGTGTCTCCAAACGATCACATTAGGCTTCTGAGATTCACTAATCTCACTTTTAGAAAAATATTTTTATTGTACTTTTTTTTTTCAAAAAAATTATGATTGATCGGACATAGATAATATGGTGTAAATGAAGACACCTCCCTATTTTTTTTATAAAATTTCCCCTTCAAATTGCTCTTAATTTTTTTTAAATAGAAAATTTATTTTATTTTGTTTTATTTGGGTGGGGGGATAACGACGGGTGAGATTAATTAGGAGAAGCAGACGTGGACGCTGCCGGTCCGTCCGATGAGGCAGAGGGGGCAGGAGGGGGCGGCGAGGTCGCAGGCGTCGCAGAGGCAGAGGTGGCGGCAGGGGAGGAGCACCACGGAGGCCGGCCTGAGCCGGCACGCCCGGCACGCCCGCTCCGGTTCGGCCCGGTCCGGGTCGACGTGCGCCGACTCCGCGTCCTCCGCCCCGTCGCCGCCGCACTCGCCGCCGCTCGGCCGCTCCGCCGCCGCCGCCGCAGCGGCGCGCTGGAGCTGGGCGTGGAGCGCGGCGGCCTCGGCCTGGTCGGCGAGGGCCTTGGCCTGCCACGCCGTCGACTCGGCGCGGAGCCGCGCGAGCCGCTCCTCGAGCTCGGCGCCGCGCCGCGCCGCGCGCTCCGCCTCCGCCTCCTTCTCCCGCAGCCGCCGCGCCGCCGCCTCCTCCGCCGCCCCCACCACCGCCCTGTAGTGCCTCCGCCGCTTCTCCGCCAACCCCCGCCGCAGCTCCTCTCCCTGCATTTTTTTTTTTAAGCCCATTTTCAAACCCAACCAACACTAAGAAGACGAGCACAGTACAGATTCACACACACACACACACACACACACAAAAACTACTACTTACGTGAGCATGGAGGAGCCGCTCAATCTCGTCGTGTTGCCGGGCCATTTGCGCGGCGAGCTCGTGAGAGAAGAGCGAGGAAACAATCGAAGAAGACGAAGGCGAAGCCGAGGAGGAGGACGAGAGGAGGAGATTGGATTGGTTCTGGGCCTTCTTCAATCGCCGGCCGTCGAGGTCGAGGCAGAGCCCGGTGGACACCATCGGCGCCGGCAATTGGTTCTGCTGCAGCTGCGCCAGGCTTATCCCCGCAGGCGTCGTCGCCTGCAGCTGCTGCTGCTGCTGCTGCTGACAAATGAGGCTGTTCACATGCTGCTGCATCTGCTGCGGCGACAACAGGGCCGCGGCATCTCTACCCCTCTTCCTCGTGTTGGCGCCACTCCCTACAGGTAAAAGAGCACGCTCAGAAGTCAGAATCCTCCTCTGCTTTATATAAAAAACACCAAACAACAGAGTATGCATGCAAACAACAGAGTATGCATGAACGCACCTCCTCCGTAGAAGATGACGGGGGAAGGGTCGAGGAACTTGGCAGGGGGCTGCGGAAACTCCATCTCCTTCCTCTCTTGCTCGCTTCTGCATCCAAAACAGAACAAAACCCAAATCACCCAAATGCTCCAAACCTCTCATATACTCCGCATAGTTAAGAGACAAATACATGCATATCATATATATTTATGTATATAAACCTGTTGAGGATGAGAACGTTGGATGGGTATTGAGCCTGAACCGCCATTGGCGGATTCCAAGCAGAGAGAGATATATAGACAGAGAGATAAAGAGAGGAGGGGGGTTGTGGCGGATTCGTCGAAGAGAGAGAGAGGAGGAGGAGGAGAGGGAGGAATAAAGGAGAAAGAAACGGGTGGGGGATGTGGAATCAGAGGCAAAGCCAAAGAAAACTTCTAAGCGAGCGTGTGTGTTCTCGATCTCCTCCGTTGTATCACCCAGCGATTTCGACGTAGAGGAGTAGAGATAAAAGGAGGAGGCGAAGGGGAGAGAGAGAGAGAGAGAGAGAGAGAGAGAGAGAGAGAGAGAGAGAGAGAGTCGCGGTCGATACGAACGAATCAGTCCAAAGAACGGCCTTCTTATGCTCCTTCGCACACACTTATCGCGCACACTGTGCGACGACGAAGAAAACAATAAAAAAATAAATAAAATAAATGAGGAGGATAAATTTGCATTCTTAGCCAACCTGAACTATCCCAAAATTGCATCCTGGTCCTTATACTTTTCTTTCACTTAGTTATTTATTAGTTATTGAATTTTTGCATAACGCAATATATGTAAAATTCCAAGATCTAAGGTATTTTAGTGAAAATATGTATATATATATATATGCAAGAACCACGTTATTATCTTATTTATTACGCAATTTACCCAGAGGATTAGGAGGAGCGTTTTCGTGGTTTGAATAATTAAAACCACTTTTCCTTACGAGGTGGATTATACGTGAGCCGTGTGGTGATATGTACATGTGGTAACAGCTGAACTGCATGTGGGGGCGACGGATCGCATCTCGGGTAAAAACTACCACATACGTACGTGTACGTGTAGTTCTCGAGTTCTCTACGTAATTATAATTAACTTGGATTCTTTTTTTTTTAACTTAATTTTACTTTAATACAGTTTATATCTTAAGCTTCTACAACAACTTGGATTAGTATCCATGAGTTTATTTACTTTACTCTCCAACATATATATAATCTAATTTTCTTAATTTATTTTCTATGCATGGATCCTAACTCCACATTAGTTTTATCTTTTTAAGAATTAGCATGCATATATTACTATTATAGTTTTATCTTTGTGAGATTAGCATTTGTTTTTTTTCACTTAAATTAAAAAATCGAAATTTGTTTTGGATTCTCCCGTGGGTTTTAAGTCTTTGTTGTATCATCCCAACTGCCCCCTCTATTCATTCTCTCCTTATCTTAGAAAACCAACAACAAAGATTAAGCCCCTTAACCTAATCTTGAGTATAATTGGTTGTGAGCCATATTGTTTGAATCATCAAGTTTTCTTTAATAGGAATAGGTTACATAAATTGACTAAAATGCAATACATTAATCAATCTTTCTGGGTCCATCTAGAATAAAGAAAAAATAATGATAAATTCTACATGAATATCATGTTCTTTATATGTGTTATCCTTAGCTTTACTAGTTTCTTTCGATAATTAGATGACTTATTATTGTGAGCATACATAGATGAGGACAAGTTAATAATGTATTAGGCCGACATAGAATATTGCTATTAAAGTCGCGCATGCATCGTTTGATGGTTTCCATTTGTTTTCAATCTTTCATTGTTTGCATGTTTACAAGTTGGAATTATTCACATCAACCCATATATAATATATTTTTCCCCAAAGCAAAAGAATAGATACATTTTTTTTTTATCCAAATATTTGTAGAGATCGAATTTTGTTGCTGCTTAATTGTTGTTACCTTTGATATACTCAAAATTATTCTCAAGCAACTAATTGATAATTAACATTGCTGGTTTTTATTTTATTTTATTTTTGTGAGCGCAAATTTTAAGAGATATTAGCTATAAAAATAATAAATATTTAGTTTTGAGGGTGGTGATCGAGCCTATTAATTAATTATAACAAGTAATTAATCCCCGACATGAGAAATCGATTGGCAACTATTCAAGGAGACTTGCGTGTCGTACATTGTTTCCAAATGGAAATTATTGCAATTTGAGTATATTCTTAGATTTAAAGTCACATCCATGTACATAATGCACAGCAATAAGCATTAGTTGGCTTGACCACATGTACTTTATATATTTATGCACAAAAATTAAATTGCATAATAATGCACAACGATAATCGTGCCGTTCAGCAATCCTTACTTCTCAGAGGAGGAGGCCGTGATTTCAAGTCATGTCTGCAGCGATCAAACTCAATCGTGATATCATAATTTTGTTTAAAAGTTTAAATAATGAGAGGCTCAGTACTTTTAACGCAAACTATTTCTTGCAATATTGGACCCTATTTACATAGAGCTTTTGGGTAAGTCTATAAAACTTTTTAATTATGAATATAGGTATTGAATTACTCACTACTTTCACCTAATTCATATTTTTTTCTATATCCGATCTGCTAAAGATGTATAACATGTATAACGTTTTGAGTCGAGCGGTGATTCTTTCACCGCTTAGGTTAATTTTTGTAAATAAATTGTTCGAAGGACAATTTTTATATATGGTTATATATAATAATATTGTACGAGCTTAGTAATAATAAAAGTTCCTAGTTATATTTATAATATTGAAGGAATCCTAATCCAATTTTAATCTCTCTTTGAAAGGGTTCATCCACTTAATAATTAAGAGCTACATATATCTTTTCAATTTACTCAAAACTATATACTTTGCTCCACCGCAATCGCGGTCCATTAAATCCGTGGAAAATAAGAAATTAAGACGTGATGGAACAATAGCAACTTCAACGCAAGATCATGTGGAAGGACAAAAAATAATAAAGAGAAAAAATAAGGAAAAAAAAATGGAAGGGGGGGTGTGTCTTAATTTGATTCGCACCCCAAACATTAAAGTGTGGACAAAGGAAGGGCAAAAGGGGGCTCAAATCTCTTTTATATATAGTTTTCACAAGAATGCGTAGTGAGTGAAAAGGGTCGAGGGGGAGCATGTGATTCTTTTCAACAAGAGGGTCCCTTTGCAGGACTAATTATTAACTTCCAAGGGAGGGAAATGTCGTCGTACGCACCACACTACTCATACGGGTTCGAATCATTCCATTGCTGGAGCAAAGCAATCCCACCCCCCACCTTGGTTTTATCTCCGCATTCAAAGTGGAGCTGGTACTCAGCGTCATAGGGATGTTCACGGGTCGGATTTCACCAAATTTTTCAAAATAACGTAATTGACGCGGCTACTGTAACATAACCCAAAACCCGGTAAGCTTGTAAGGATCATATTCCATTTAATATTCATATCCGTAATAGAAGAGAGAAAAAGCGAAAATAATGCCATGCCTAGTCTTGTTATAAAAAAATATTTTCAATCTAGCCTTTTTTTGATTGATTAGAAAATAAAATGTGACTTAATAGCACTTATATGCTAATTAGGAGAGAGAATTTTTTTCTCTCTCTCCTCCCAACCTATTAATATTTAAAAATAATTATTTTTTGTTATAATAATAATAATTAAAGATTAATATTTAATAATAATAAATATTATTATTACTGGATTATTATAATTACTACTACTACTACTATTGTTACTAGTATTTAATTTGAGTATACAAACCAACATGATCAAATTTGATTTGCATAGTCAAATTAAATACTAGTAATAGTAATAGTAATAATAATAATTATCATTCAGTAACAATTAAATATTAATTTTTAATTATTATTATTATAAAAATTAATTATTTTTAAATATTAATAGGTTAGGAGGAAAGACAAAAAAAAAAAATTTCTCTCCTAATTAACATAAAATACTATTAAATTATCTTCTGTTTTCTAATCTATGAAAAAGAGGCTAGATTAGAAATTTTTTTAGAAAGAATGCTAGAATGGTAATATTTTTTTTCAATGAGGCTAGATATGGCATTAGTTCGAAAAAGAGAGAGAATTAATATAGGTGGGGGAAAATAAAGGGGAAAGAGAACAATATTGCATCACGCATTTCTTGGGAGATTTTGGACCCCACGAGAGAGGCTCATATTAAATCTCCTGTGCGGCCATAAGAGTGTGATGGGGCATATGGCCTCTTCCATTTATATTCATACCTATCTATATACCCTTACTCTATTTAGATAGTTACCTCTACTTGGTCACATCAGTAAATATTTTATATTTACCGACTGTCCCTAGCGCAAGTGGCAAAGAACTTGGTGATTGGTACCGAGGTTCCGAGTTCGAATCCTAATTGATTCACATTTCTAGCTAAGTTTATTTTTAAAATAAACGAAGGGGATAGCGTACTACAGTTCTCTCAATAAAAAAAAAGTAAATATTTTATATTCATACGCATGTGAAATAATAATTCATGTGAAAATATAATAATATTTCGATTCTAAAGTCATGTTCTTAATTATCCGGTGGACCTAAAGAAAAGAAAAGAATAAGGTAAAAATATATAAAGCTTATCTGAATTATAGAACATTTCGAATGGACTATCTTATCTTTTAGAATTTTGATTTTTCTATCTAATTTATGAATTTGCTTGATTTGAGTCGGTCAACGGTATTTTGACTTCAAAAATTTAAACTATTTGCTTGTTTTGATGAACTTATAGTTGTGAGAATTGCATGTAATATATATTAACTGGACTTGTGAAAATAAACGGCGCATTCAAATTTTAAAGTCAAAATACCGTTGATTACTCAAATCAAACAATTGAAAGGTTGTTTAGTAAAATCAAAATTTTTAAAAAGTCGAATAGTCAAATCAAAATGGTCTATAACTCATATAAATTTTGTATAAATTTACCAAAGAATAATTAAATCTACACATCAAAAAAAGGGTGTGAATCTTATATTTTATCTGACCAGAGGTTAATATCTCTTCACTAAGCTTTATCAACTATTTATTTTATATTAAAAGTGTAAATTTATATCTCACTTTTGAGTGTAGAAGTAGAGCATTTCTCAAGACAAAATTAGAGTCCTGCGCTATTTTCATCTTTTCCCTTATTACCTAAAAGATCGACGGGTCAGAAATAGTTTTTAACACTTCCAAAAAATATAACAGAAACCAAATCCAGATTAATTTTGATTACTGATATTTTCTACAAAATTAATCTAATAAAAAATAAATCAGAATCAATATCAACACTCATGTTAATTACTTGCCTCTCACATTAATTACTTGCCTTTTTAACCTTTAACATTTCCCTTTTTCCTTTTTTTTATTTTATTCTTTTTCACCATTCTCCATGGAATTTGTCCTTTGTGACAGCAGATAGCTTCGGCTAATTGCGTGGTTGACGGTTCTCTGCATTTGTACTTATTCTTACATAAATATGACCCTCGATTTTATACAAATTAATTTATTTTTCTATATCTATATATATATATAAATATATACAATTATCTATGACATATATATATATATATATATATATATATATATATATATATATATAAAATAGTAGCTAGGGAGATGGTCTAGGCTCTTCTCGAATTATTGAATCATCATCCTAATCTGCAATTACAGGATAAAAGTTTGCAGCTTAGAAAAATATCTATCATGCGCATGACAATAGCATGCATCTTAAAAAGTGGTTTGTTGTGGATTGCAGCGCAGTGACATAATAATAAATATGAGAAATGCTACTTGTAAATCTTAAATTCTCCTCTCTACATATTTAAATATTTTTTTATTTTTAATATTAATTAAAAAAATTGAGAAGATTAGTCTGATAAAATGAAGACGAAGTAAAATTTACACATATTTTTAAGTGTACAAGTAACATATATATTGCTCAATAAATATTGAAGGCACAATTTGAATGGTGGAGTATTTGTCGTGATTAAGCGTTATATTTCTTTTTATTTGTGCGTCCCTTTCATTGAGTTGGATTCTGTGAAGGGTGTGCCGACGAAACAAATTAAAGAACTATTATTTTTATTATTATTTTTTAAAGTGATAAATTAATTGTTGAGATATGATCTTTCTATATATTCTTTGATGTTTAAAATGCTATTTCTTAAATTAATCTCTTCCAAATGAAGGGATGGGCCAAATGTGAAATGGCTTGGTTCGTTTTCGAGTTCATTCGAAGATTATTCATCACCTAATATATATTGAAGGATCACCTGCCATTTTGGCTACACCGGGAGCAGCGCCCACTAAGTGGACCATTTTCGACCGTTACCGTGGTTTGAATTTTATAATGATATTATGAGACGATCCTTTGCATGGAAAAAAAAAGGAAAAAAAAAAAGGGTATTGGTCAATATTTGTATTCCTAAACATCAATTTATTATATAAAAAAGAGAGGATATAATGACAACAATACCCCTAGGTGAAAATTATCCCTATCAATGCCTAGTCACAAGTTTACGTGTTAAGTTTATATATTAAATAGGATCCATTTATATTTACGGCGTTACCATATATGCGTTAAGTAACACTAATTACATATAGGATGAATAATAACCAAAGATTTTTAAAATATTATTTGGATTTTATTCCTTAAACCTTAATTTATTAGCTTTTAGTGCTAAAATATATCAAATATATATAATCAATCAAATCTCGGCACTTTTTTTTCACTAATACATGCACAACTGTACTAACAAATTTGCACGATAATTTATGGACTATTGGTGTAATATATATATATATATTCTTACACTTAACTTAAGAAGGATGCATCGTATATTTTGTCGCGTCGCTTGGTTAATTGCTTTTGATGGTAAACAATATTCAATAATACCTACGTTTTACTCTTTGACTTAACGTGAAAAATTAAGCGTTATATATATATATATATATATATAAATGCGTCTATATATATATAGCATCATTGTATACGTTAGAACAACTCAAATAGGCAACATAATATTCGCATTCGCAAGGCTCGAGTGTGACACACTAGCGAACGTGCCACATACGTATGCACTACCTATCAAATAAAATATTGTAAAATGAATAAAATTAAAGGTACAATTAATAGTGACATATATGTATTTTGATTGTATAATACATGGCAAGTAGGAAACCTACGTAATTGGATAATATAACTAAAGAGAAAAAAAAAACAATAATATAAATATTAGAATCTTTCATTTTCATATCATATGAATTAATCAGCTCCTAATAAATTATATATGAAAAGTAGAAGTGGTCCAAGTTATGAGAGAAATAAAGTCATTTTCGGTATATTTGTCTTTATCATGCTTCTTAGCTATAATTATATTTTGAAATGTGCATGACATTCATTAATTCTCCATTTAGAAGCAAATTGATTAAGAAAATTCTCATTCCACTTTTTATCACATCAAACTGTTTTGATCTAGTATGGTAAATTTATTTCGCCAACGAAAAAAATGTAATTTTTATTTTTATTTTGTCAGAAAATTGTTTTTTTTTTTGTTCCACTAACTTACATCACAATAGAAATATATATATCGGTAATTGTGATTATTTTGGAAGCTGTTTTTTCTTCATAGTTTTAGTGAAAATCATAAATATTTAACATCGTTTGATGTCATCGCAGCCGCATTCTGATTATACAGATATGTTGTTTGAATAAAACAATTTGAATAAAATCCGATAACTTTTCATCAGAAAATCTTCTAACTTTAAATTTTTTTAAGTGAAGCTTCAAATATTACTGCATGCACAACTGGTTATATAAATTCTCTTTATAATATAGCTACAAATTTTTCTGCTGGAACACCTGGCTCTAGCTTCAAGAAGAAGCACTTTTGAGTCATGGTAAAACTATTCTGTAAATTTTTCTTTTATTATTATTTTTTTAGGAGTTGTGAGGGAGGTAAAGTATATGTGAGAAATGTCAAGTCCAAGGTGCCTATTCAGAGAGACATGATCATGAGTAGATGTGAAACTTTGCATGAACAACTCGGCTTGGTACAGTGCTGTGACTTTGCCTCTTTTCTTGGATCTTTCTTGCACACCAAGGATTTGCCATGTTATACATATTCCATCTCACATCTTGGTGAGTACACAATTAAACAATATATAAATAAATAAATAGTTCCATCACACATCAGGAACTCTGTAGAATCTTTTTCCAAACCAACTTATTATTACCCCACATGAAACATGGCAATAAGTGACAATCTCTCCTATTTATCTCCCTATGAATTGCCCTACTTAATTTGTTGTTTAATCCCTAGTCTTTGCATGTGGATTCCCACAGTGGGAGCAAGTCAAATTGCCCGGCACATTTCATGGGTAGTGGGCACCTTTTATTTTTTATCTTTGGTATTACTTTATATATTTTTCTCCTCTTTAATTATGTCTCAATATGTCATCTCAATATAAAAAAAAGAAAGGTTCAATCAAAGAGAACTAAACATATATAATGGGTACATATATTGCCACCACTGCTCCCAAACTTATTGTTTACCTAAAATCCTATTTCTTGGAAATAGAAAGCTAATTTAATTTCCTCCACCATTCACCATTTCTTGGATTAAAAAAATGGTATTTCCCCCTTCTCTTCATCATATTCAATTTAAATAAATAAAATTATTTAGCATGCGGTGCTTCATAATAATTGACTAATTGGGTATGAAAAATGAAGGGATAAAAAAAAAGTTCACAGCTTTAAATCTAACCCATCATATCATCTGATATGCTGTTGCTTACAACCCACAAGATTTGCTCGGGCCACCAGAGTCATGTGACACATTTAAAATGAAAATACGCATCAAGCAACCAATATCCTAAATAAGAAATAAGGTTATTTGCCTTTTCTCTTGTCACCCATATATATGTATGATATGAATTAGCTAACACTAGCAACAAGTTTCATTAATTGACATGTCAATAGTAAAAGACACCACCAATGGCCAAAGCCAATGTTTCATCACCCTTTATAAAGCTTACAACCATTGCTCAAAGAGGGGGGGCCTCTGTGCACAAGTGTCATGTGATATCTCGAGTACCAAAATATGAATATAGTCATGGAAATTGATGAAAGAATAGTGGAAAGAGAGGAAACCCAGTTCCCATTATACATCCAACCACACCATCAATATTTTTTCAGTGGCTTGAAAGGGAGAGAGGAGCCCAAATAGATATGAACAAAGTGGGAGAGCATAGTATCCTAGAAAGAGAAAGAAAGTGAAAAAAAAGAAGAGAGAGAGAGAGAGAGATGGGTATATTAATGAGCATTGGACTGAGCTTGTTCAGAGAGGAGAAATTATTGCGTAGACGTGGACTACCATGAACCGGTTCTTTAAAACTCAACTTCAACTTCAACTTCATATATATATTGATATTGATGATATGTTTCAGAATCTAATGTACATGAACATATGCTCCAATATATCAAAAAGTTGTGATACATGCATGCATGATCAATCAATCATTTTCGTATTTTTCAATTTTAGGGACAGGTGAGATGCTTTGACGAGCCATGCTTCGGTACAATAGATTCATCATAAACATAATGCTGTAACAAAGGAGTGTTGTATGTTACAAATCATACCTGATAATTTATTATCTATTTTTTAAATGCCTCGAAATTAGGTGGACCAGGTCCAAGCAAATTATGTTTGGGTCATTGAGTGGTGCCAATGGGTCAAAACATGTATAAATTTTCGCACCATAATTTCTTCCTATGCCCCTCCTCCCACTGCACCAAACCAGAATTATTATCAGAGAGATCCATCTCTTCCTTGGTTAGTACAAACACCAAAGCAAAAGGGGTGTCAGTGTTCCTTTCCTTTGCCTCCACTGCTCTGCCTCAGCTGTTGTTGGCCCTCCCCCCCACCCTCTCCTCCTCTCTCTAGCTACCACTCTTAATAATATTTGTTGCTCTCCTCACCCACCACCTTGCACACATCCCCATTCCCCCCCCCCCCCCCCCCCCCCCCCACCCCTCACACTGACATTTCTCTCTCTCTCTCTCTCTCTCTCTCTCTCTCTCTCTCTCTATTATTCACCTAACTCACTTTGCCACCATTAGTGCCTTTGGGCTTCACAACTTATATATTCTTTTTTTATATATACTGTTGACTTAAAGGAGCTAGCATCCTATCCTGTGACGGAAAGTCAGGTTGGACTGAGTCACGTTTGAAATAGCAGGAAGTCGGGTTGGATCGAGTCATATTCGAAATGACGTGAGGCTGGTGGGGCCGAGTCACAATCAAGATTCGTGAGCGTTGTATCTGTACACTTTAAGTGAATTGATTGCATCTTTCTAATAGCTCAAACTCTTGGGATTAATGACTACCCTTTATGCATGCCCTACTGGCATGGCTACTGCCCTCTCAAATGGGAATTAGTTGGGGTGATCACTGATCACAGCTAGCCTTGTTTTCTTCCTAGCATTGTGAAGAGCCTGTCTTTGTACATGCAGGCCCTCCAAAACTCCCTATCCCATGCCTTGCTTCATGTCATGATTACTCTCTTTTTATAATCATTAAGTGAAGAAGATTGAAGGGATCATGTCATGATCAGAAACCCACACCTCTCTAGATCTCTCTTTCTCTCTCTCTCATTGCCTTGGACAAATTGGTTTACTATTTAAATTTTTACACGTTTAATGGTTGATCAAGATTTAAAATAGAAATAACACGATGAAGGAGTACAGATCAACTGGCGATCCACGACCATCGTGGCGGACTATGTGGAGTAATCTTGTTCTTATCTCCACAACCTCTGAGTGTGACACCTAGCTAGTGATGAGGTGCTCTCCTTTAAAAAGTGTGGCATATATTTGAATGTGATGCATGACACCAAATGAAGGAACAATGTTTGGGCTCACCCAAGTGTTAGAGAGAGAACCATTGGTGTGACCCATAAAAATTAATTAAGGACCATTCCAGAGTCCTGTTGCTACAATTGATTCTAGTGCGATATTGTAGACCCATACAATAGCATTAATTTCTTTACTGTTTACAACTTGTGCTCCTCACTTTGAATTGCAGGTAATTAATGTTAATGACAACAAATTAGCTAGCTAGGATCGATCTAATCGAACCCATTTCAATGTCACACTGTGCCACACATCATCACAGCCAATATTCAAAAGCACCATTACTCCTTCCAGATAAACACATCACAACTAATTTAGTATTATTAAGCAACAAAACCTTGCTTATCTTCTTTAATCTGCTTATGTGTCATTAAGAAAAAATAGTTAAAGGAGGATCACATGGCTTTTTCTTTGTCTCTCTCTTTCTTTCTTCTTCTTTTTTTAAAAAAATTTTTGTTGGTCATGGAACCTAACATTTCCACATCCTACTTTTACTTGGGGATTAGGAACATAGAGATAATGAAGCCCAACCTAGCACATCATCTTTTAGTTAGGTTCATCTAAGTGTAAAATGGTCTCTTTTTTTCCCCCCTCCTCTTGTCCTTTATTCTGTTAAAAATCTAAGATCCTCAATTAAGTGCTCATATGATGTGTATGGATCCACAAATGGATGTTTTTTTATCTCTATGGTCATAAGTTAGTTACCTGTATATTAATTTGTATGGTGATAGGGACTTTCTCCTTATGTAAACTCAGAAAAATGAATCCTACATCTCCAGTAATTATAAGAAATGCAGTGTTGCAAAATTAGAAGTACAAAGTTGAAGTTTCTATTTCTATTGTTTAAAATCCTTTTTTTATATTAATCACTACAGAAAAGTTCTAAATTT
This sequence comes from Puya raimondii, assembly GCA_016920855.1. Classification (NCBI taxonomy): domain Eukaryota; kingdom Viridiplantae; phylum Streptophyta; class Magnoliopsida; order Poales; family Bromeliaceae; genus Puya; species Puya raimondii. Next base: position 104,394,645 of record JABWPP010000050.1, on the reverse strand, counting down.
TGTTTTTTTTTTTAAACTAAAGTAGAAACTGAGCTTTGAACAATTTTTTTTTCTTTTTTTTTTCTTAGGCTGTCCTATATATGCTTGCTTTCTTTTTACTGTGACTGGTGCAACCCCCTCCATTATTGACTTGGTGAGAAATACTAAGTCCTCCTGAGATCACCATTACTTTATGGCTCTAGAAAATGATGACCACTCTTTCCAATACCATCATGCACTCCTAGAGAGGATGCCCACATTACCTCAAAGTGCCATTCCTCCCACCCAACTTCTCCTCTATTTCCTCTCTCTCTTTTTTCCCAACTTATTTTGATGCCAAAACCACTCCATTACACCCCCACTTCATAAGATTCCTTGGTGAAAAAAAAAGGAGATCTCTAGAGCTCCCATTACTATGAGCTTTGGATCTTTGCCTAGGACAACCATTCAACCCCACAATTAATAATTCTCACTCACTTGTTTGGTTGCATGTAAATGCAAATCTACTCACCAGAGAACCCTCTTCCAAATAAGGAAAAAAGAAATTTCATGTAGTACTGTTTTCATCCTTTTGGATCTTGCTGCTACACTGTCCATACAAGTTCCCTTTCACAAGTTAGGTGTGAAAGTTAGTGTTTTGCTGATAAGAACCAATTCTTGTACTGCAGAGAAATATATATATTTATACAAAAAAAAGGACCCAAAACAACCACGAAAAAAAGTAATTTTGTTTCAGCTGAAAAAAAGAAAACTTTTCTTTCCTGGTAAAAAGTACTTGGATTTTGAAAGTTTTCTATAGAGTTACAAACATGCATTAGAGTTTTTCACAGTGTGCTTGTGCGTGAGCGATTTTTTTTTTTTTTTTTTTTTTTTTTTTTCACCCTTCATTGAGGCCTTGTTGCCTCACCCCCTGTAGCTTAGTTCATATTTTCAATGAATGAAGCGGGTAGCGTGCTACCTTTCTCTCAAAAAAAGAAAAAAAAAAGAAAAAAAAAAGTAAGGCTCTAATTTGACTAGCTTTTTGGTTAATTGGTACTATGGCTTAATATGACAGTTAGGTAATATTAGACCACCAATATATGGACATTATAATTAAGTTAGGTTAATCCTTCAAAGCTTATTCCAGTGGTTAAGACCCACCTAATTAAAAAAGAAGAGGACTATAATTGAAGGACATAAATTGAGCCTACACATAATTTGGAGAGAAAAAAAAAGAAACTAATGTGAGTTAAAATTTATAAGGTCTCATTAATTATCACTTATTTGCAGTGTCACACTCTTATATATGCATGTGTAAGAACTAAGAACCTTCGATGGCGCGAAAAAGAAGAAGATTAATTCATAGCTAACACGCGCGAGTAAAAAGTAATGGCATGTAAAAATCATTGGCATATGAAAAGTAATTCCACACTGTAAAAGTAGAGCAATTTACGGATCTCTCATGGTTACTTTTAACTCCCCAATTAATGCGGAATCTAGAAGCAATCTTAAGGCAAAAGGCAATTAATGCCATTCATGTACTGATCAATATATTGGTATATAAGGTTATCTACATACAACTTGTAATTATCTCAATTGGTGGTGCACTTCATAATCTATTAGTGGAACATTTTTTAACCATTATCAGATCAAAAGGTACAAAAGAGACCAGATGTGTCTATGAATCATTGCAATATTCCATGATCCTTCATGGAGAAGCATGGATTGAAAAAGTCCCAATGAGAGTGTTAGCAATTCATAGATGGTGTCTTTACAGGTTATAGGTAGATGCAGCATGAGAGGGAGTGGCATTATTTGATCATATATATTATGATTGAGTTTGTGGATCTCAATTCTAAAAGGAGACACCACAAAACAAAGGAGAGTTCAACTACTAATTAAAGAGAGGAGAATAAAGCAATGGAGAGCCCAAGCACATGGAGGCAAAAACCCACTAACAAAGCCAAAATGGGTTTTAAAGGTTATTGAGTTAGGAGTACTAAGTTGGAATATTGATCACCTCACACACATAGTAATTTTCCTATTTGACAACTATTTGTGGGTTCTCTTTCATTAGCAATTGGGTGGTGTGGCAAGTTAACTTTGACCTTGATGTGGATGAACCCACAAAGAGTAAATTAAAGAGGTATATACATAAGAGTACGTCACCTATGCTTTTGAAAGTACAGAGGCCTCCGTATTTATAAGTTGTTTTTGATGATAGGACATCCGATTCGACGATCGGCTCCGCTAGGCATAATTTATACTATTAGAACTATGTAGAAACCAAATTTCATAATTTTTCGATATTATTTACCAAGTGATCAAAATGTCTCAAAAATGACTATTGTAACGGTCGATGTGGCACGTTTTTAAGTTCAACGGTGTAGAACAATTTAAATTATATGAAACTTTAATAAAAAATTCTACTTAACACCAACAGTAAGATTAATATTTCTGATTTGAAATTTGAGTCTTTTATCACTATTTTTATGAAATTTTTATTCTCAGCCGTTCATTCTGAGGCCACTCGTTCACTAGGCAAATGAAGTCAAAAAATTATGAAATTTGGTTTCTAGATAGTTTCAATAGCGTAGATCATGTCTAACAAAATCGATCGCCAAATCAGATGTCCCATCATTAAAAAAAACTTACAAGCACAGAGGCCTCCGTACTTTCGAAAGCATAGGAGCCTAACTCTATACATAAAGAGTGGAGAGCATCATTAAGGGGGGGAATCACTTGGAAGGAGGAGACCATGGTGGCCTTAATAGAAAAGGAGAATGAAGGTGATGTTGAAAAAAAAAAGAGGGTTGGCTCTTCTTTGACTCACAAGATTTTACTTTAAAAATAAAAAAAGAAAAAGAAAAAGAAAAACCTGCCTTAAGTTGCATGCTTTTGAAATTCAAAATTGGAAGCTATGCACCAAAGAGTCCCTTTCTCGCTAAACCAATTCAAAATGGCAGGACATTGACCTGTTTAAGACTCATCTAACCTACCATTCAATAATTGACATATAATAGTATCAGTTTCAATGTAAACAGGCACTGCTACCTGGGGCTGCTGAGCTGTTGAAGTTGATATGTTTTCTTATTTCCAGTCGATCGGAGGCGGTTTGTCGTGTAGACCCGAGAAAACAGCGGACTGGACCAGGCAGGGCTTTGTTTTGCCCACTTTAGGTTCATTGTCCTGTCCAGAATGACCAGGCTAGGTCAAACTGAAAGAAAAATCTGAGACGCCATCGGTATTTCCTCGAGCCTCTAATTTTTCAAAACTGGACCGATCTGATTCATGCGGATCTTTCTCGCGCTGGATCCAACTGGTTATAAGCTCTCGATCCGGATTTTAGGGAGTCTCTAATTTTCAAAATCGGACCGTATTGGCTTAAAAGGGACTGGCATTTTGGAAAGCCGGATTGAGCTGAGTCACAATCGAAGTCCGCGGGTGCTGTGTGTCCGTATGCTTTAACAGCTCGAGTTTTGGAATTGTGGTGAGCGCCGACGAGCCAACGACCGATCCGGTACGCCGGGTCGGGCCGGGGACGTGACAAGAAATTTGGCCCGGCTAATTTAGCCCAACCTAGTAAGACACTAACATGGTTAAAATTCGTGGGCCAAATGGGCTGCTAATACTCGGCCCGCATGGGAATATTAATGTGGGCCATAGGGCCCGAGACCATGAGTAGGCCCATCGCTCTGCGTGGAGAAAAACGGCTTGGCGGCGAGGGGGAGCGCGATCGGGGGGAGAGAGCGGGCGATGGGGGAGGCGTTGTGGATGTGGGGGGCGGCGACGTGCGTGAAGCTCCTCCTGGCGCCGTCGTACCGCAGCACGGATTTGGAGGTGCACCGGCATTGGCTGGCCCTCACCTCGTCCCTCCCCGTCTCCCGGTGGTACGTGGACGCCTCCTCCCCCTGGACCCTCGACTACCCGCCCCTCTTCGCCCTCTTCGAGCTCCTCCTCTCCCTCCCCGCCTCCCTCCTCGACCCCGCCATCGTCCGCCTCCGCCACGCCCGCGACTACTCCGCCCCCTCCGCCGTCCTCTTCCTCCGCCTCTCCGCCGCCGCCGCCGACCTCCTCCTCCTCCTCGCCGCCTCCCGCCTCTCCTCCTTCCCCCGCCGCCGCCGCCGCTCCCGCGGAGGAGCCCCAACCCTAACCCTAACCCTAACCCTAGCGCTCGTCCTCTGGTCCCCCGCGCTCCTCCTCGTCGACCACATCCACTTCCAGTACAACGGCTACCTCCTCGGCATCCTGCTCCTCTCCCTCGCCTTCTTGGAGGAGGGGAACGATCTCGCCGGGGGGATCGCCTTCGCCGTGTTGATCTGCTCCAAGCACCTGTTCCTGGTCGCCGCCCCCGTCTACTTCGTGTACCTCCTCCGCCATTACTGTACGGGAGGGTTTGGGAAGGCCGCGGGAAGGTTCTTCATCATGGGATCTGCGGTCGGGGCCGTCTTCGCCGCCGCGTTCGGCCCGTTCGTGTACTACGGCCAAGTAAGTTATCTCCCTCCTCAGTTTCTCTTTATGTTAAAGCATCTGATATTTAATATGCTTGGCAACCTTGTCCTGTACTTTTTGATTCTATTCAGTTGAATTGCGTTCTCTGTTATACAGGATTGTTACTGATGTTTGCATCTTCGCAATGCTGTTCTTGTAGTTGTTCATATCCGGAGGATTAGATTGTCACCTAGCAGTCCAGAATCTTGGAACATGCCTTGTTACCAAATGCAATTCTTTGTGGTTTCAAAGTTGTTTCAGTATAGCTAGAAATTGTATTAAAACTAGAAGTGTATGTAAGATGCCTGTTTATTAGTGAAGAAAGGAAGAATTGGTTACATATTTGTGGACTCTTATAGTTGTAGTCTCAACATCGAATTCATTCCTTTGAGGATAGGGAGGGCAATAATAACAATTCGCAGTTCTTTGTTAGTTTTAAATTTTATATCAGTGTCGATATAGTATATATATATATATTAGCCCCAGTTGCGTACAATAGATGTCTGTTCAGTTGGTGAATAAAGGATCAAGTGATTTCATACGTAGACTCCTTTTGTTGTAATCTTGTGTTCAAATTTCATTTTTTTTTTCTATGGTAAAACAGGATGAGGCATTACATTCGTAGAACTCTTATTCTTGTAGTCTCAAGATCAATTTTTTGTTTTCAGGTTTCATGTTTCATGTTTACAATTTCTTTTGATGTTCCATGATTTGCAGATGCGACAAGTCTTTAGCCGATTGTTTCCATTTGGTAGGGGCTTATGCCATGCTTATTGGGCTCCAAATTTTTGGGTGTTCTATATAGTTCTTGACAAGATGCTAGCTTTTCTGCTTGCCAAACTTGGATTCAATATCCAGACACCTAAAGCTTCTTTCACTGGTGGACTAGTTGGGGACTCTACTCCTTTCGCCGTGCTTCCTCAGGTACTCTAATCCTGGTCTTATTCAGTTGCGTAGCCCATAATTATTGAGCTGAATTGTATCATCTTTGTGGATAATAGGTTACACCTGTGACAACCTTCTTGTTGGTTCTACTTGCTATGTCCCCTTGCCTCGTGAAAGCATTCTTGAAACCCCAACCTAAAAATATAATTAGATGGGTGACATATGCTTGTACCTGTGGTTTTATGTTTGGGTGGCATGTTCATGAGAAGGCATCGCTTCATATCACCATCCCACTTGGCGTCATTGCAATGAATAGCTTGGATGATGCAAGGCATTTCTTTTTGGTGTCGATTGGTATGTTTTAAGCATTCTACGCTCCCTAGTTTTCCTTCTTTTATTTGATATTATTTTACATGCAAGTTCCTTTCTTGTTTTGTTGCATAGTAGTTTAGTTACATGTTTTCTTGTACTTGATATATGAAACTTCTTGATGCAGTTTTATCTTCTTCTCCTGTCTGAAAGTTAGAGCCTATATGTTTGAATGTAGTACTGGTGTCTCGGCGGCATTTTTGTAACAGTTTTATTTACCGGTTCTCCAAGAAAAAGATTGTCCTTAAACATACTATAATCAAATTTGCAATATATCTTACAATATTATTGTGTGCTGACACCTCTTTTTCATCACAGTATCCTGCTACTCCATGTTCCCCCTCCTGTTTGAGGCACAAGAGTACCCAATAAAAGTATTGTTGCTGCTGATATACTCGATTCTCATGTGGGTAGGCTTTTCCTCCCATTTTAGCTTAGGAACAGTTGTCAACCAAACTAAAGAGAAAGGTAGTTCAGGGGGCTTTACCAAGAATGGGCTTATCGGATGGACTGGTAAGTCCTACCTTCTCGGATTGGTTGCTGTAGAGTTATATGGTCAGTTATTTCACCCCTATATTTTTGGTAGCCAGCTTCCATTTCTGCCGCTTATGCTTGTCTCATTTTATTGTGCCATTGGCATGATGTACTCATGGGCATGGCAGCTTTTGCAGATAGTTAAATTTACTTGATATTTATTTTCGTAATAAGCTAGGCCGCGTAGGTTTTTTTTGTTTGTAAATTTTTTTTGCATTGCTACTATATTATTCTTTTAAGATGTTATATTTAAATATAACGTGTAGGGTGCTCGATCAGCTGGATACTTGTTCATTTAACGTTCATCAAAAAAATTTGATTCTTTTTATGTATATCAACTTAGAATTGTCAGATGAACTGTCCAAGTAAGAGCTTGCAGTTTTTGTTTCTTTCTTCTTGTGGGATTACATACGCAGGAAAACTCTGAGGGGTGAAAGGTCTATTAGGTCCCCCCCCCCCCCCCCCCCCCCCCCAAAAAAGATAATTTATTGCTCAAAAGGTCTAGGGTGCAAAGATGCGGATCCCATTACATCAGCTAACAAAATAGAGCTAAGCTCTGGAGGAGCAGAGTCCTTCCAAAAACCGAAAAAAGCATGTAAACGACCATAAGAGGCAAGCCAATTAGTAGCTTGGTTGGCCTCGCGAGGTACATGATTTATACGAAATCGGTCGAACGGGCTTAAAAATAAAAACAATCATGGATAGCAGCTTGTTGTCTCCAAGGGACATCACTTTTCTTCATTAAAATGTTCGCCAAAACAGATAGTCTGTTTCAGTAATGAAGATCTAGGTTTAAGATAACTTTGGTTTATAGATTTGTTGTTTTTCTGTTGTTTACTCAAATGGAATGGCTATTCTGATGATGTTTTGCATATCAATTAACGTACCGCTGGAATTTTACTCAACAAAAATGTTTCCTTTCTTTCTTCCTTTTTCATAATGCTCTGATGAAAATGTCGTAGAGGGCACTCACAATAGAGAAACAGTACCATAGAAATTGCTATGAGAGATCTAGGCAATTTTACAGTGTTTGCTTCTAGTTTAGTGGATAAACATCTACTTAAACCATGATATCTCCTTCATTGTTTGAACTAGTACTTGCTTATCCATCCTTTAAAGTACATTACACAAAGTCTCTCCCAATCATGTTTCTAGTGTGACATTTACTTCTTTGTTTTCTGCCATTCTATTCATATTATTTTGCGTTTCGTTGCAATCTGTTTTAACATGCTAGCTTAACTATAGATAATAACATTTTATCTTTTTCTTTTTCTCTACTTTGCTACCCTCTCTCTGTGCCATTTTATGTGGAAAACCAATGGGAAAGTAGTGCTAAATTGTTGGACTTTGGTAGCAAAGGAAATGATTAAATATATAGGCAATGAATCCAATGATGTATTGGTGCCTGGGGCTAGTTTTATCTTGTTGGGATTAGGGAAGTATTTATTCATAGTCTATTAAAAACCTTTGTCCCTAACCTTTTCTCTCTTTTTTGTTTCCTTTTTTTTTTTGTTTCCTCTTTTTATAAAGACTTTCTCTATATGATAGCCAAGTTCCAAACCTAGGATTCTGTAGGTTATCAGCTCACCAATCACCATCTGTTATATATATATATACATATATATATTTCCGGATAAAATAGAACCCATCTAGAAAGTAGATTAGGCTAGTAAGTTGTTTAAATGGATGACTACATCTGCAATTTAGGTTTAGGTTTTACTTTCTTAGACTAAACATACTTTAGTGTTATAAGGCTACACCTAATAAGCCCAATGTAAAGGTCTGTGGGAACATGCTTAGCTGTGATTAGGTTCATAAAATAGATAATTTTACCCCAAACTATTGGCTAGTAGGTTTAATACTTGAGTGAAGGAAAATCTCATGTATTGGTTTTCAAGTTAAATACGAGTCCAATTAATTATTAGACCTCTTACCATGGTTAGTCTTCCTATTTTAGTCCTAAGTTAATTTTTCGCAACAGGGTGACTTTAAAATTAGAAAAAACTTCAAATATCACACATGTAGTTTCGCACTTTCTCACTTTAGTATCCTGTAGTTTAAAGTGTATCACTTTAGTATCCTGTGGTTTCGTTTTTCTCTTTTTCTTATTCATTTTGTTAATTTTTTTGTTAAATCAGTGAGAAAGTTACAACCACAGAGTATTAAAATGAATATATTCGATAAATCAGAGGTGGGTTATCTGAAGTTTTTTTATATGATTTAATGAAAAATTAATGAAAGGAAAAAGAAAAAAAGAAAAACGAAATCATAGGGTACTAAAGTGAGAAAGTGCGAAACCACAGAAGTGGTATTTGAAGTTTTTCCTTAAAATTATCACAAAGTTTAGGGCTCTATGTATAACATTTTCATGCATTGGTAATTTCGTATCCATACAAAATAGACATCAAGATCCATGTTTTCTTGACCTAAGTTTTGTTCGTTGCTTTGTTTGGTGTATCCAATTTTCCACGTGACTCCAAGTATATCCATATGGATCGATATTAACAAGCTTACCAATTCCCTTTTGACACGTCCCAACACCCGGAAAGTTAGGGGACCAACTTATTTTTTTTGTCGTCGATACCCGAAAGACCCGTCACAACAATATTTTTGTCAAAAGGCATGCCTTAGTTTTCCTGTAAATTTATCGAATAGTTTTCAATTTGTACTCCGAATGCAAACTGGGTATTGATGTCATTGGAATTAGCGCATAGAAACATTATTCTTATAATTTATCTGTAGTTCTATTCCTCGAAGTCCACAAACTTAGCTTGTCGTCATTAGGCAACGCTAACGGTCCATTTGTATAATAAAATACCCGAACAATTCAATCCTAACTCCCAGGTATTTCGCTCAAGATCGGGCTTTGTGCAAACAAGGAAGGAAACTGTAATGTGGCTCCACCATCTCCCCTGTTGTCACATTCAAATCTTTTACATGCATTTTTGAATCTCGTATAGTTCATATATTCCTATTACAAGCTAAATTTTTTAAGGTTTGGATCGGATTCAGATTTGAGAATGATATTTGATAGCTTATCAGGCTCGAGTATTTACGGCTTGGCGTATAGCTTGTTTTCCTGGTCTCTCTTTCATTGTGTTTCATTTCTTCTCTAGCAAAGTCTTGAAAGGTAACTATCAAAGCAATCATTTGATTAAGCCAGCCATCATATTAATATCTCTCCTCATCCCATTAGGGAAGTTTAGGGAAAAGCTTTAGGAAGCTCCTCAACGACGTCTCAGGAGCTTCAATTCAATGTTGTATGTCATTTTTCTCTCTATTCAAGTATTATTATTTTTTAAAGATTTTTATTGAGTTTTAATATTAAAACAATCCAACGAATTATTGGATGAAAGTAAAATTAATATGTGGCAGAAAAAATTTCTCTTTAGATTTTAATATTAAAAAACATCTAACGAACCTAACACATGGAAGAGAAAAAATTTCTTTGGATTTTAGCATTAAAAAGCATCTAACGAATCATTAGATGAAGGTAAAACTAATACGTGGCAGATTTTTTTTTTTTAAAAATTTAATATTAAAAATATCCAATGAATCATTTGATAGAGGTAAAATTAATATGTATCAGAGGATTGAGAGCTTTCCAACGGGACCTTATTGGAGAGCTTTCTATTGAAGTTTTATCCAGTTGAATATGCATACAAAAAACCCCAGCAAAACAAAATTCTCCCCTCTCTCTTTCTCTCTCATCATAGCATTGTAGATGAGAGAAGGGATTGTGAGGGCCATAAGAGCTCTTTATGTTGGATCAAAAATAGGTAAAAAGCAGGTGTGACAATTAAATAAAAAAAAATGAAGGGCAAACATGAGGTACTAAAGCAAAGCAAGTAATGATGAATTTGATATACTAAACCTTGCCATGGGGTGCAAACCAAGCAAAGGCTCAGAAGCCTATCTTATATATTTGCAATGTTGGTTCTAATTTATCTTTGTAATTAAGGCACGGCGATCCCCTGGCGCCCCACTAATATGATTCGATAATAAATACGATTGCTTATTCTTTTCTTTCCTTTTAAATTTTGTGAGTGACTGAGGTGACAGTTATTAATTAAGTTGAATTGGGCTTCAAATTAATTAGGCTTCGTTTGGGTCGGATATAAGCAAGAATTAATTATTTTAGGAAAAGATATAAGTGTGGGTATAAAAAAAAATAATGTTTGGATGAAAATTAGGTTGTTTCCGGAGATAAGAAAAATAATGTTTGGATAGATAATATGGAATAAGAAAGATAGTTGGTAGTTATATATATAAATTGAGGGTGTAAGTGGAAATAGTTATATCAGCTTATTTCAGATATCCGAGAATTATTATTTTCGGATAAAAAATTTACGTTTTGTATAAAGAAGGATAACCCTTATCCCCGAACCAAACGGTGGAAAAGTTTACCGTCAGTTTTGCTATTCCACCTCTACGCCATTATCTTTTTTATATCTTACAAATTGTCGCTTAATTATATTTTCTGCTCTTCCACCTGCTGTGAAGTCTGGGTCCTTTCATACTATATCTTGTACTAAAAAAGTTTTAAAAAACACTTTTTTTCCCCTTATTTTCCAGTCTTGGATTTCCATATCTATAAAAAAAAAAAAAAAAAAAAAAAAAAAAAAAAAAAAAAAAAAAAAAAAAAAAAAAAAATCTCAGGCTTGTTGTACTCTGTGCAAATTTTAAGCCAGAGTCGTCGTTGCAGGACAAAACCTCTAGAGATGAAAATCCCAAGAAACTTAAACCCATAAAAAAAAAGTAGGGAGTATCTCTCCTCTCACACTGTATCTTTAATCTCACTCTTCAGTGAATAGAACATTATTACTAAATAAATGTACATATAAGATATATCTTATTATACTTGGTTCGTCCCCATTGATGAAAGGACAGGCCAAATCTCCTCCCATTTACCCCAAGTTAAGGTGGATGGTACCCTCCAATAGTGACAAAGCATAGATTGTATTCATTTACAAGAAAACAAAGCTAGTTATTATTATTATTATTATTATTATAAGAATTAAGGCAAGTGGGCCTCAAATCATATAGCACATTAAGTACAAAGATCTAACAAGGTACACTGTCATAACCTATAGAAAATAAGAATAGTGCTTCTACACAATAGATCCTATATATCCAACTTCACTCTTACCGTCCAACGATCCAAAACTTACTGTAATAAAAAACCGATTGCATCTTCTTCTACACATTTTTATTTTAATATTTTTTTCGCGTGAAATTTCTAAAGCATGCATATTATCGGTTTGATTTTGGATACTATTTAAATGTGTAACCCTAAAAACTACGAGATATGAATATTACTAATGTTACTAATACTTAAATATTGTGGCGTAACATGCATGAATTCTGGTCAAAAGATTGTAACATTTAAACAATAAGCATCTGCTTCATTTAAGCACCATATGGAGTTCATTATTATTAGTATTTTAAGCCTAACATATTTGGTGTCATTCCTTTCAATCATTTCTCGGACACTAATGATATACCACATAAACTTATTGTTTTGTGATATTTGTAGGATTTATGTATCAATCACTCTCCTTCCACTTACCAACTTATCTCTGCTATTCCTGGCTGTTTTATGTTCCAAGCATGTGAACTTAAATTCCATTAAGTATTAATAATCAGCGAGAAATAATTTATTCATTTTGATCATTCGCACGCAGTTGACTTTGCCGATGAGGAATTTTCTTTTAAAAAAGAAAATTCTCTCGCAACAACATTACACATACGTACGAAGTTATACATATGTACTCTACAATTTGTGAGGTTTTTCCTGAAAACATTAGCCCTTGCATGTAGTATTTTGAAATTGGCACCTATATTTGAATGTTTTGCTTTTTTCCGTTTCTATCATCCAATGTTGATGACATATCTCTATCTAAAAATGGGATTATTCTGCATGGCAATTTTTTAAAAGGATAATAACATCGGACACGAGTATTTCCTTTTGTTAATACAAAAATAAAAGATTTATACATTGGGAAGTAAAAACTTTCCCAAAAAATAAAAAGCTAATTCTTTGGTGAATGCCAGATGGAATATATGTACCTCAAAACTGCTAGATTGACATGTAGGACTGTCGTATATTGGAGATCATTTTTTCTAAAATTTATTTTTCCTAAAGTGTATATATAGATCCAAGAATTTTTTTTTTTTTTTTTGGTCCCTCTCGAATTTAATTTTTTTTAAAATTTTCAATTTTAAGTCCTGGAAAACAATTGACATAACACGCTCCAAGTACACTACTATATAAAGAAAGGAAATAGAGGGGAAAAAAAAAAAAAAAACAAGAGACGTGAATAGAAACATAGGAACAAGGGTAAGTAAGAAACATTGGAGAGGAGGAAATATTAAAAGGAGGGCGTGCCATAGAAGGCGAGCATTAAAAAAATAAGGAATCCCATTCCCATTCCCATTCCCCCCACCATAATTCTCTCTCTCTCTCTCTCTCTCTCTAAAACCCTCCCAAGAACCGAAACGAATTAAACAAACCCCAACTCCCCCTCCTCCATCGCCATGGATCCACCACTACCACCACCACCACCACCAGTTCCCTCGTCGTCGTCGTCGTCGTCGTCGTCGTCGTCGCTCTACTTGTCTCCGAGCATCTTCATCATCGCCGCCATTATCGCGTTCGTCATCCTCGCCTCGGCCTCCATACACCTCCTCCTCCGCTGCCTCTCCCGCCGCTCCCGCTCCCACTCCCATTCCCATCCCACCTCCTACTACTCCTCCCGCGTCGCCCACCGCCTCTCCTCCTCCTCCTCCTCCTCCGGCGACGGCGACTCCGCGGCTGCGGCGGCGGCGAGCTCGGATCGGGAGAAGGAGGCGGCGGCGGCGGCGCTGATATCGTCGCTGCCGCTGTTCACCCTGGGTTCGTCCCTGGCGGCCCCGCCCAAGTCGAGCCCGGACTGCGCCGTCTGCCTCTCCCCCTTCCACCCCGACGCCCAGCTCCGCCTCCTCCCCTCCTGCCGCCACGCCTTCCACTCCCACTGCATCGACCCCTGGCTCCTCTCCTCCCCCTCCTGCCCCCTCTGCCGCTCCCCCGTCGCCCTCCCCCCCGACAGCAACCCTAACCCTAACCCTAACCCTAACAACCCGGCCGTCTCCTCCAGATCCCCCAGCTTCCGCATTGAGATCGGCAGCGTCAGCCGCCGCCGCCACAGCGGATCCCTCTCCCTCTCCTCCTCCTCCGGCGACCCCGATCCACCGCCTCCTCCTCCGGACCACCCTAATCATCTCCGCTCCTACTCCATGGACTCCTTCGACTACGTCGTCGAGGAGGAGGTCGAGGTCGTCGTCCCCCGCATCTTCAAGGACGAGAAGCCGCCCCCACCCCCGCCGACGTCGGCGTCGGTGGATCCGCATCCGCCCGGGGACGAGGTGGCGGATGCGGCGGGGGGATCCGGGAGGGGCTGGCTCAGGGACTACGTCGACCGCCTCGCCTCCTCCGCCTCCTCCTCCTTCAACTCCCTCCGCTTCTCCGGCCGCTGGAGCCTCCGCTACGACGCCGGCGCCGCCTCCTCCTCCTTCGCCGGAGCTCCGCCGCCGGATTCGTGGCTCTGGGACTTGGAGGACCACCACCACCACCACCACCCGCCGAGGGAGGAGGGCGAGGAGAGCGGCTTCTCCACCTTGTACAGGTGGCTAGCGGGGGTATAGCTAGCTGTAAATACACCATCCTTACGAGGGGCAGATCCGTCATTTTCTCCGCGGTCTCAACCTCCCAGGTGCCGCGGCCGAAGCTTCTTTTCGAATAAAAACCCCGGCAAAACAAAAGCGCCTCGCCTTTCGCCGAATTTACGGACGGTGCCCCCCCCCCCTTCCCCCCCAACGGCGTTAGTTCCTGCTACTACCACTCCTCCTCTACCCGTAAGTCCGCGACCCGAGCGTTTTGTTTTCTTTCTCTTTTTTGGATTCGGGTGTGAGAATATCTCGATTGGGGCTTCTCTGACTCTGCTGGTTCCCGAGAGATTTATTACATTCTGAGCAATTGCTTCTGAAGACCGCGACTCGTCCTCTCCTCTCCTCCCCCCCTCCTTTGCTTTTCTTTTTCTTTTTCTTTTCTTCTTTTGCCTTTTCTGAGAAATTTTTGCAGAGTATGCATACACCACCCTTGCAAATACATGAAAATTATTATTTCATATAGATTACTACTCGAGCAATTTGACATAGTTGCAGGGGTGCGCATGCAAAAGGACCGATTCTTTAATAAACTCATGGGAAGGGTGTGGTAAATGGGAGCAGCAGTGGGGGGTAAAGAGAATTAGTTGGTGGAGGGAATTGAATGGGTGGTAGCATTGACGAGAGAGAGAGAGAGGGGGGGGGGGGGGGGGGGGGGGGGGGGGGGGGGGGGGGGGGGGGGGGGGGGGGGGGGGGGGGGGGGGGGGGGGGGGGGGGGGGGGGGGGGGGGGGGGGGGAGAGAGTTAGAGATTTCAATGCTCTCATAAATAGCTCTCTTATGTGTGCAGAGGGTAGGGTGCCCTGCACTGCAGGCACCTGCACCAAAATTTAGTCTTTGAATGTACTCAGTGGCTTGAGATGTGGAGTTGATGTGAAGTGGCCTAGATCTATATATATACAGAAAAGTAGTAAAGTATTTATATTTTCAAAAAGATGTTTGAGTATGTACGTACATAGCCAAGTTTGTTCTCTCGGGGGTTAAAAAAAGAAAAAAAAAAGAAAAAATATACCATAATTTACTCAGTTAAATTTGTTCCCACCTCCTACCCCCATTTCTCAAGAGGAACAACATCTTATCTTATATATGAAGAGAGGGACACATTGAATGCGTCGCAGTATGATTAATACCTGAGCACATTGAAAGCAGTCTCATTGATTCTTATATCTAATCAACTACTGCTGTACTACAATTTGCCACGTGGAGTTAGCAAATCGCGCAAGAAATGGATAATGAAAATGAAAACCAACTCTAAAGGGAAAAAAAAGGCTAAATTTCCCGCACACACATCGCTTTCTATCACAAACAATAGCATGCAACAACACCATCGTGCTGTAGTTTTCTGACTTTTCTTTTTAGTTGTCACCCTCTTATAGTCAATTTAAGTAAACAAAGAAACAAGTCTTTGTTCAACAACAAAATGATTAATTTAAGAAAGCCCAAAGCGACACGTTTACTTAACAATGGTCAAAATGACTTGCTTATCAAAAGAGTAGCTAAATAGATGATGTACTTAGTTTACCTACTTTCGTACGAATAGGAGACTCGTTAGATCTTGGGTAAAGCTAGAGTAACCCAGAAACTACGCATACATTTCTGTGTACGTACCAATGCTTCTACTAAACCATCTTCTTGAAATGCCCTAATTCGAACAATAAGGCGACGAACACGCCAAACAAAGAGATTGTGTTCTTAACTTGAAAACGGCTACCGTATATGACCGATTAGTTTGAATTTTTCTGTTCTACTGCAGGAAAGCAGTAACCAGGTTCAGAAAGGAAGATTAGAAACATCATACTGAGCAAGAAGTTATAGTTAATTAGATGCGTGACTTGGTGATCTCTTAAGCCAGTTAACCGGCACGAGCACATGGTAGACCACCGCAACGAGGACGCGACTATCGCCTCTATTCAAGTCTACTGCTGTGTCGTTGTGTCGATAGCTCTAGTTAAATTGCAATAACATGCACTTGAATGATGGGGACAATTGTGGCTTTTGTATTATTTTTCTCAACTACGTACCAAAAGAGCCATCCGAATCAAATAAATCACCCTTCAAGGCCTGCTCAAGTTGGGCCGGTCTATATATAGACTGCGTCATGCTCATAATTTCTCAGTAATGGTCGCTCCATCTGCTGCTTTGCAACTTAGTGAAAGCAGTGTCAGGTTCTGCTGCTTCCCTCGCAGGTTAAGTTAAACTGAAAAAAAAGGAAACCGAGAAAATTCTAATTAGTCTCATCAACATGAATATCATCCCTACAGCGATTAACACTAAAACAGCGCATAACTCTTTTTTTAAAAAAAAAATTTAATTATCGGCCGTGTTACTCAAAAGATCAATCAAGAATGTTGGCTTATATGGGCCAGCATCCTGCCCTGTGGCGGGAGGCCATGATGGGCCGAGTCATGTTCGAAATGACGTGAGGTTGGATTCAGCCGAGTCATGTTCGAGGTGGTGTGAGGCTGGTTGGGCCGAGTCACAATCGAGACTCGCGGGCGCTGTGTTCGTACGGTTTAAGTGAATTAATTTCGTATTTCTAACAGCTCGAGCTTTGGGATTAATGCTTAGCGCCAATGATCCGACAAGTGATATTAGAGCCAGTGGCGTGGGTTCGATTCCCACATACTGGCTATTTATTATTGGGCTAAAATAGATCCAACTATCTACCCCATGATAGACCTAACGGCAAGAGGCCCAACAATAGACCTAACGTTTAGGTGGATTGAACCAGGTTGGAGCCCGTAAGCGATGTGGTTGAACCCTTGAAGTGCGATGGGTGCGTCCTTCCTATAGCTAAATAATAAAACTATCTCATAAAAAGAAGGATTTTTGAATTAGCCGTAATACTATATTATTTTGAAAATAGATTTGATAGTAAACAGGCTCAAAAATATATTTAACAAATCGAAGAATCGGCCCCGTGTTTTGAAATTAGCCGCCACCATTTCAATGTGTCGGTAGTAGTCGGTAGCGAAAGGCCGCAAAATGCCGAATCTTATTCAAATTAGGTCAACTATATTCGGCGGCGAAAGCTCCTAAGTGCCGAGTTACGAAGAAACTAGGACTACAACAAATCCATTTGTGGGCTCGGGCCCCGTAAAGAATCCGCATACTTGGTCAAATTCGGGCCTGAATTGGGTCTGAAAATAACTATGGGCCCAAATAATGGGCTTTTCTCTTTCTCCTATCGAACCTTCTAGAAACCCGGCCGATCCTCCTCGAAGCTCCCTTATATCGTCGATTAGATGCTGCTTATTTTTCGCTACTGCGAAAAGCACTTCTTATCCCTCGTCGCACATTTCTCCTCTGTCTCTCTAATGGCGGCTTCTTCTTCCTCCTTCCTCACCGCCGCTACAAAACCCTTCTCCCAATCCTTTCAAACCCTAGCTTCTCCCCCGTCCTCTCTCTCCTCCCCTCGCTCTCACCCCGTTCCTCGCCGCCGCAGAGCCCTTCGCGTCGCCGCACAAAAATGGGAGCCCTCGAAGGTGTCGTCTCTCTCTCTCTCTCTCTCTCTCTCTCTCTCTCTCTCTCTCTCTCTCTCTCTCTCTCTCTCTCTCTCTCTACCTTTTCTCGGCTTCTAATGGCGTGTCTTATTCCTTATATAGGTGGTTCCTCAAGCCGATAGAGTGCTTGTTCGACTCGAGCAGCTTCCGGAGGTCTCGATCTTCATCCCTTATCTCTTTTCCTTTTTAGTTTTTTGCAGATATATGACCTATATTTGTAGATTTTGATAGCTTGTACTATTACATACTCTTTTTAGTAGGATTCTTAGTTAATCTGAATATTTCAGTGTTTGCTGTTCTTTTTCTCTGATAACTGATAAGGAATAAGCTATATGCCTATATTCATTCTGTTATCTGATCAACAGTAAACTTAGTAAATTCAGAGTACTGTAGATAGATATTTCTTTGGATTTTAGAACTTCGAGTGTTTGAACAGCTCAAGAAGGAAGGAGGTATTAGTTACTAATGCATTAAATTCCTATTTATAAATTGCTGAAAAAGGTCGTTGATGGATTTTGGATCAAGTGGCCTGATGGTAAATGTAATGAACATAAAGTGGACCAATTGATTTAAGACAACTACGAAAAGATGTGGTTTGCGTTGACAACAAACTAAAAGGTCGAACGCAGTTTTGGCAATGTGCTTATGATGGGCAAAATTTTGTATTATAGTTTGTTGATTATGTTCTTTTTATTTGGGGTAGGGAAAAAGAAGATGATAATAGTGATTAATGTGCTAGTTAATACTCTTTATTGTAGTGACATAAGGTAGGCAATTATGCCCTTAAAAGATGATGTGCGATTAGTTGGTAAAAAAAAAAAAAAGAAGAAAAAGTATGATGGAAGAATAAGAGAGCAATGGCCATATTAGAACAAGCTTCAAAAGAAGTCACTTTGAGAAAATTGGGTTTCCTCTTCGTCAACTTTATCAGCAAGAAAATATGAAACAAAATTTTAATATTTTGTTGGTACTAACTGCATACTTGCCATAGCATCTTAAGATTTTCTCTATAAAAATGTGCATGGATCTGGATGAGGTTTAATAATGTGAACTGAAATGGTTGTCCGGAATGGGACTTCTCTAAATTGTTGGCAATAGACTGCTTTCTGTATACATAAAAGTTTTTCAAAGTGTGAGCTGTTTGGACATGCTGTATTGACATTTTCTTTAGACATATCAGATACGCAAAGGAAGTATGTGCTACGTATCTCTGAAGTAGCCAGTGTATATCCATCTAATAGGATATCCTTTTAGGGCAGATTTAGAGTATTGAATTATTCTTGTATAAAAGGCAATTGTATGGTGTTTTCAAATGGTATATTTATGGACGAGAGTCTGTTGCTTGTTCTGAGAATATGATGTTCGTTGCAACAGAAATCTGCTGGTGGAGTTCTGTTGCCGAAATCAGCTGTTAAATTTGAGCGGTACCTGATGGGCGAGGTGAGGCACAACAAGAAAAATCATTTATGCAGGATTGCTATGCTGTAAAAGGTTTAATGACTCAACTGTCCTATACTGTCTTTTGCAGATTCTCTCAGTGGGTGCTGATGTAGGTCAAGTGGAAGCTGGAAAGAAGGTAAACCGGTCAATCTTCTTTTCTCTCTTGTTAATCATCTGGTTATAATGATGCTTGTTTCTCAATTTTGTATCCTATCTTTTCCTAAACTTTTAATGTTACTTGGATTTTGTGCGCTTAATGGGATTTGACTAACCTGTATCCAAATGAAGTAATATATCATCAAATATGTAATTAGCATGCAAGTTCTACTTCAATCATCCTTAAGTTTGCTAGCACATATGCCATGAATATTCGAATTCCATTGTAGACATCTATTGATTTCTAATTGTTTCCACTTTCCCGCGAAGGAAACCTTTATTTTCCCCCTTGGAAGTTTTCTAACCTTGTGTTTGTGTGCTCTTATCATCACAGGTTTTATTTTCAGATATTAACGCATATGAGGTATGTATTCTTAAGAACAGAAAAGGAATTGCTATAAATTGGCTTTGTTCCCAAATGCATCTGAACAATCAAGAAATGCATCTGTGTTCTGAGCAAGCTATTATAGTCTATTTTTCTGACGTATTCCCTTTTCTGTATCTATAGGTGGATCTGGGGACCGAAGAGAAATACTGCTTTTGCCGGGCTGGAGATCTCCTTGCTTTAGTCGAATAATTATATATATCTATCAAACTTCTTGTATTAGGTTATCCTTTCTAGTTACGGCGCGGTCGGGTGAGGTGATTCTATCTTATTGCTCATGAAACTCTTTAAATAGAGGAGGCATTCTCGATTATGTAATGGGTATTGTTTGCTTGTGTGCTACTGAAATTTTGGTGGATCTAAATGGTTCAAATGCATTGCGAACTGTAATTGTTCCATGTAAGCTGTCATTAGCAGTAAAAGACATTTTCCTGAAAAAGGTGTGCAATGAAAAATGGAAGCAACATTTAAGTAAATTTTCTGTCGAATGTACCCAAATTAATAATTAAAAAGTCCTCTTTTCTTTTTTAACATTTTTGTTTTTTTTTCAACTTTTACTATAAATTTATAACATTGCAAAATAAAGAAATTGAAAATGCTTTTAAATATTTTGGATCTTTTAAAATAAAAAAATAGTGTTTTTAGCAACTGTATTACCAAATTAAGCTTTGCTTTTTTCGCGAATACTATTTGTGCACGTTGAAAACTATTTTATAACTGTTTGATATATAAGACTGATCTTTTAGATAATATGGATATATTCGCTACATCACAATAAATAAAAAAGTACTAGAGCTTCTGAAGCGGGCAATGAATTGTTGAATTAGGCTAATTTTCAGATGGAATGCTACCTCAGTTTTTTTTTTTTTTTTTTTTTTTTTGAGAAAAAGGTAGCACGCTACCCGCTTCATTCATTAAAATGATGTATTAGGCTACATGGGTGAGGCAACACCGGCCTCGGTGGAGGCGAAAAAAAAAAAAAAATTCGACCGACTACAAGCGAGCTGACAGAGGTTGATTCCAAAACTTCGTCAACTGCATAATTTTGTTGGCTGCAGGAGGGGGTCCGGTTGGGTCTTTCTAAAGATCACGCCATTCCTAACCTCCCAAATTATCCACCAGCAGGCTACCAAGCCGGGTAACATAGTACGCGACGACTGCGATCCATTCCACGTCATCCACCTATCCCAGACCGAGGTTACATCATCCCCCCAATCTCCAGGCAGGGCGGTCTCCACGCTCGTCACCATTAGGAATCTCGAAAATACACACCGTACGAAGAGATGATCGACAGTTTCTTCTTCAGTCCCGCACAGCACGCATGCAGTATTTCCAGTCCAACCTCTCTTAAGGAGGTTGTCAGCAGTGAGAGGCCGCTTCTTAAGGACGATCCAGCAAAAAAATTTTACTTTTAAGGGTACTCGGAGTCTCCAAACCTTGCTAGTTCGACCGTCCCTTAAGCCCCCATCGTTCAACATCGAGTAGGCTGATTTCACCGTGAACCGCCTGTCAGGGCTCCATCGCCAGTGCACGCTATCAGGTCTAAGCTCGAGTTGGAGAGTAGAAATTCTTTCCCATAGTGCTAGGTAACTAGGAGTCAATCTGTGTCCACTAGTGATCTCACCACTACAAATCTTGCTCCAGTTCCATCCGTCGCTAGTCAGACGGTCACTAATTTTACAGTTTTTGCAGTGCGAGAGAGAATAAATCTTGGGGAAAGACAATTCCAACGTCTTTTCTCCACACCATCGGTCTGACCAAAAATCAATACTACTCCCGTGTCCCAATTTGTATAGGGCTCCCCACTTGAAAATTTCGTTATGGCTAGGGACTCCCTTCCACCAATAGGAACTAGGCCAGAAGGTAGATTGGTGAACTAGGCCGGAAGGATCTACCCTCCCTAAGTTGTCTTCTTCTACGATAGTACAAATCGTGTATAAGTTTATTCCACTGTAGGTGAGGCTCCGAGAAGAATTTCCATCACCATTTGGTTAGAAGAGCATGGTTCATCGTGGCTAAGTCCAATATGCCGAGCCTTCCCTCTTTCTTACTCTTACATACGTTCTTCCATGCGACCAGGCATCCCTTACCGGATGAATTGCAACCTCCACTCCAGAAAAAGTCTCTACGTAGGACCTCGATGCGCGAAATTACCTATTTGGGTGCCTTGAACATTGACAAAAAGTAAAGAGGAAGATTAGTTAGAACCGCGTGCACTAGTATAAGTCTACCACCTCTAGAAAAAAGTTTCGTTTGACACCCGTCAATTTTACGCTGAATATTCCGGATGATGCCCATCCAGTCCTTCTTAGAAGGGGAGCGGTTACTTAAGGGCAAGCCTAGGTATTTGGTCGGCAGGTTCCCAACTTTGCAGTCGAGTATAGTCGCAAGACTAGACGCTTTCCCTTCCACATGTCCGATGTAGTATAATTCTGATTTTTCCCCGTTAATTTTCATCCCTGAGGCCCATTCAAAGAGGTGCCACAAGAACTTGAGATTTCCCATATATCTTTTTCTAGCCTCACAAAAGAAGAACGTGTCATCCGTAAATTAGATAAGAGTAATTCTGGATGTGTCGGAAGGGCCGAGGCCTTTAAAGAGGTTGTTAGAGATCGCCTCATTCGCCATCCGGGCGAGACATTCCGCCACCAAGAGAAAGAGAAAAGGAGAGAGCGGATCACCCTGTCTGACCCCCCCTCTTCGTCTTTATCCAACTGGTTGCGTCGCCATTCAACATGATAGCTACCTTAGCGAAACAAACACAAAGTTTGATCCACACACACCACTTTTCATCAAATTCCCACCATTCTTAAACTCGAAATAGGAATGGCCAGTAAATTCTGTCGTAAGACTTTTCGAAGTCCACCTTAATACATACACCCTCGACACCCAGTTTACCGCCCCAACCCAAAAGCTCGAAAGCTGCGGCAAAAGCATCGGTGATATTTCTCCCCTTTAGAAAGGCCGATTGGGTGGGTGCTATTAGGTTACTCATAACCAGCTCGAGGCGGTTGGCCAAAACTTTAGATAGAATTTTCTGAATCCCGTTCAGTAAACTGATGGGTCGGAAATCACTCGCCCTTTTGGCCCCTTCCCTCTTAGGGACTAAGCAAATAAAAGTGTAGTCAAGAGGGCTAGTGGATAATCTCCCCTCAAACATTTCCTGAAAGATGCTCGAAATATCTCCCTTCAGGGTATTCCAGAATGCTTGATAGAAGCTCAACGGAAACCCATTAGGGCCCGGCGCCTTATCACTCTTGAGCTGGAAAACCGCTATTTTGATTTCCTCCAAACTAAAAGGTCTAGTAAGGTGAACGAGGTTGGAGTCCGATAAGCGGTTCGAATCGAAAAGACCACTCCAATCGCCAAAGAAAAACGGAGCCATCTCATCCGGTGTGAATAGCTTCTTGAATTTATGAAAGAAATAGTAATTTTTATCCTCATCCGTTCGAATGCTACCTCAGTTAATCCAAACGTTACAAGGAACTGATATGCTAGTCCAAATAAGTAATTTAACTAAATAAAAAAAGTCATCATGTATTCCATCATCCAATGTGCTATACTGCTATGCCACTATTGCGTCAAAAGTCGTGCTTCCATCCTCTTTTTTTTTAAAAAAAATATATGAAAATAACGTGGACATCCTAGATTGTCGAACGATGCACAATCAAATTACATTGCTGACCCTGTGTATTTAACCATACATGCAGAATTTATTAATTAATTTAATCAAAATTAACCACAAGTTCATGAAACCACAAAATAAATTTCTCAAATCAAAACGTGAAGACGCAATAATACATAAAGAAGAAGAAGAAAAACAGAGCAAATTAATTTCGAATGGGAAATTTCGCTGTAACGGTTATCAATTAACCGCTCGGCAATTGGTCCTGATCTGACCCTGGGTTCCGGTCAAAACCTGGTTCGAGCCCAACTTGACCAGGGCATTGTTGAACAAGGGCGGGAACAGGTTCGTGGAGGCCAGGAGCTGAACGATCCACCTTGTCGACGGGTCCAAAGCTAGGGCTTGGTCGATCGGGAGCACCCCGCGGTTCTGCATCAGTTGCCTGTAGTAGCTGTTGTCGACCGTGTTAACGCTCGTCGGGTTCTGGTCGAGGTCGACGATGTTATCGGTGGACGACTGTGACGGACATATTTGTTTAAGGTCGTTGAGAAGTGCGGTGTTCATGCTCGGGTCCGGTTTGCCTGAACCGTTGAAGTCGTAGAGTCGACCGTCGACGAAAGAACAGTGCGTGACTCCAACAGTGTGAGCACCTAAAGAAAAAATTTTAATAATAATCATGTTTGGTTTCACAAAATGATGTATTTACGTACATATTTTTGTAAAAACGTAGTACCAAGTTGAAGAACCATGTCGAACACATTGAAGCCCTTTTGTTGATAAACTTGAAGAGCTTGTTGTACGGACATAAAAGGAGAGGGAAGGACCACATTTGATGCGAGCCCAATGGTCCCATCTCTCCTCCCCATTGGCACCCGATAGGGCACTCCCCCGGCCTTTTTTCAACAAAAAATAAATAAATAAATAAATCCACAGTTAATTGATTAATTATTATCTAGTGAAATGATCATAGTTATAGTCCTAATCAACTTGTTTATGCAGTAGAGATTTATGTTATAATGTATGTATATACATATGTATATATACCAAGGCAACTGCGTCTCTCGCTGCTGCGATTATGATGTCGGCGCATGAGACGACGCCTGGGCAGGCGGCCTCGACCGCTGTCTTGATTTCGTCGATCAGGTCGTATCCTCGCACGCTCAAGTTCGGGAATGCCGTTTTCTCGCTCGACGGACCGTCCAAAAGTATCGATGCGTCGCACCCCTTCATAAACATGATTCATCAAATATATATAGATATGGTTGAGTAGTCATGAGAGGAGACTGAAGATAAAAATGGACTTAGTTCATCAAACTTTAATTTGTTTTTTATATCATTTCAAGATTATGATATTATTATCATGCCTTCTCTTATAGATGATGTGGCGCGCAGCTGAACTAAAATAGACACATCGAGTTTAGTATTTCATTTGAGATAAATTGAACTGCAAAACTCTTCAACAAGTTCAGTAACCAACGAATTACCAAGACGAAGCAATCGTGGAACTGCAAACGGAGGAGGGCGGCGACGATGGTGGGGTCGCCCGCGAAGCGGGCGCTGACCACGCCTTGGATTATCGCCTCCACATCCTTGTTGCCGCATTTCCCACTATAGAACCCGTATTGCAGCGCACCGTGGCATGCCGTGCCGAGGCTGAGGACGAGGAGAGCTACAACGGTCGCGGCTCGCATCGGGTACTCCATGTATCTCGTATAGCTACTCTCTACAGCTGCAGGAAATTTTACATGCATGCATGGCTTGTTCCTGAGCCTATTTATAAGGAGAAGCTAACTTAAAATTTGTTCCAATCCGTACGTGCAAAAATGGTGAGCACGTCGTTTGGGTTCATGAATATGCAATTTCAACGTGCACAGCAACCAAATCAATCCCTTGAATACTTTTTTGCCAGTTATATATATACATATAAAATGAGTTGGAGAGATTCATCAAGATTACGTTGACCTTATTGAATTAATTAATACATTTAGGCCAACGTTGATCAAAACTTAAGTAAACTTAATATATACGTTATTAATGCAAATCGTCAAAGTAGAACCAATATACAACCAAGCAGGTGGAGTATAGCTGAAGTATATATTAAGTAGTATTAAGTCAAAGTATTAGGTTTAAATATTAAGTGGAGTATCTCGTTAATCAGATACCTCGAATAATTAAAATGCATTAAAATGAACCATTTATAAATAGCAATCTCTCTACAATTCGTTTCAATTATAATAAGAGTTGTCTGGCTAAATTATTTTTTGTCCACAAATAAAAAGATGTGTGACACTTTATTAATCAAAAAATATTATAATAAATTAAAGTTCGAGGATAAAAATATCACCTGTATTGTAATTTTGGAACCAGTAGGTGTAACTTGTTAGAGGAGTAGCTTTATTTGGGGAAAAAAAAAAAAAAAACCCGGACCGGATTGTTTTCCCGGTTAAATGACGAGCTTGGCTTTTCTGACACCCACAACTACACTTACAAATAGGCTGAGTTCGTCGGAGTCGAGTCGTTTTCACGGATCAAATCCGAAACTGAACCACCGACACCCCCCTTTCGTTTCTTCCCGCCTCCCACCAACCTCTCAAACCCTAACCCTAACCCTAACCCTACCTGCGTCGTCGTCCCAAAACCCTGGAAAAACCCTAGATCGACATCATCATCAGGATCTCTCGGGCGTCGGGAGCGCGCCTTCGTCATGGAGGCGACGATAAGGAAGTTTCAGCAGAGGTATCGGAGGGTGAGAGACGAGATGGGGCGATGGGACGAGCTCCAATCCCGACTCCTTTCCCAATTCTCCAATGCCTCCTCCATAATCGGGCGCCTCCAGGTCCTGGAAACTCCGATCGATCAGTTATTTTTCTTATTTACTTCTTCGATTCTCACGCTATATGATTTCTAATCGAGTTTGATCCTAAATCGTAATGGAATTAGCGATTTGTTTGGCAATCGTCGCGTTGACGTGTTTCTTTGGAATGAATCGCTCTTTGCTAGGGGAATAGTTAGAATCGTCGAGAAGTTGGATGATGATTTTGGGTTCCGAAATTGGGAAACCCTAACTATGTTGTCGGTGGTTCTTGCAACTAAATATTGTTTTCTTGCTGAATTTTAATGGATTCCCGGAGCAGATTTATCGGCAAAAGGGTTTGAGAAATCTGATCCTTGATAAAACGTAGGGTTTTAGGTTTTTTATTGCCAATCTAGGAATCCAAATTATGATGGAAAAGAAGTACTCTGATATTGCTATAACATTATTGACTAGTATGCATCGGTTTTTGTCCTGTCTACTCTGATGGAAGACTGTAGATCATGAATTAGCAAATGCTTTTGTTGGTCAAATAAGATGGGATGAAAAAAATTTGTGTATTGCATCATTTTGTTAGGTTCTTGGAGATTCTAAAAATTATGGTGGTCTGAGATGTGTCCCTGCCATTAGAGAGGCGCTCTTGGGGAAACAGATGGAAACCTTGGAAAGGATCTTTTGTTCCATGAGAGAGACCTTGTGAGCCTCTTTTAGTTTCTCTCTTGTTGTTAACTATTGGAAGCTTTGTATAGATTTTGTCATATTGGAGTTTTTGTCATGTTTTGCTACTTGGGTTGAATTTGTGCCTTTTCTCTTTGGTAACAGCTTAAGTCAGTTGCTATCTATCTCTTTGTTCCATTCTATTTTGTTGAAATTGCTTCTTTCAGCTGGTTTGAATATTATTTGAAATAAGTCATTGTCTACCCGGAACTGTAGCTCTTATACTTCCTAGTTCGTTGGTCGTTACAGAGTCACTATGAAGTTCTTGCCCATAGCACGTAATATGTATGATCGAAATAATTTTTTTGCTAGCTATTTACTTTTAAATATTGAGATATTGACCACGTAAATGAGTTCATACATCAAACGTTAGGGTCATTGGGCCTAATTAAGACAGTTTGGGCGTGTGAAATCAAGAATTTGTTTTTTTTCCTGTGAGAATTGTGTCATTTTTTTTTTTTTTTTGCTTTGTTGAATGTGTGAAAATTAAACTTGAAGGACTGAAACATAGAATGTCATACTAGATAGGGAGACTCAACAGAAGGTCCAAAAGTATGGCTTGGTTGGTAGAGAAGATATTATGGCCGTAACAATAAGTTTTTTTTTGGATAGCTATGCTGTACTTCAATATGTCATGGTGAAACAGGTTTTTCGTGTTATTGTAAAACATTAAAAAAAAAGAATTCTCAAAATGGTTATTGCACTAATAGAAATCTTTGTGCTTCTATATTTCAGGAAAGAATTTTATGACATTGTCAGATCTCTTGATAAAATTTCACGGGATAGTAACCAATTATTGAAAGGGGGATCTTCACCAACTGTTCAACAGATGCAATTACAAATTGGAATTTGGCCAACCCTTGCAGATTGTATGGATGGGCTGAAGTCAATATCAGAGATGCATCGTTCTGAGTAAGGATGATCTTCTTCTCGTTGTTGGTGTATAATTTCATTGGATAGATCTTAAGCGCTCCATTATCAAGTATATTATCTGAAAAATGTGTTTTATCTGAAACAAAAACAAATTGCTTTTTATGGGGGGGTTGGGTTGGGGGGGGGGGGGGGGGGGGGGGGGGGGGGGGGGGGGGGGGGGGGGGGAGCATGGATATCAAATTCCTGCTTTCGGTTTGAGCTAGTGTACTGACTTATGCCGCATATATATTTGTCTACTTGGTAAACATCATAGTAGTTAATTTCTACAATATTGTTTTGATTTACTGGATCCTTTGTCTCTTTTAATCATGACACATTGAATGAAGTCTTCAGAATTGTAATGAGTTTTTTGTCCCTTTAGATTTTAAAAACAATATACTCATAGATTTGCAAGAAGAATGTGTTGAATCTTGACATGATATTCTATTTCAGTAACCATATAACATCGTTTCCAGCTTTGGTGGTTGTGTACTTCTGAAATTGCTCTGACTACATAATGCAAGTAAAGCTACTGTCATTATTTTCTCATATCTTCTCAGCTAGTTTCATTATTTGTCTTTTTACAATCTTATTATATGTTTCTCCCTTTATACTTGACCTGCTGTTGATGCTTTTCTTAAATTACATATTCTAGGTATGCGCTTAAATCGTCAATCATTTCCTTCTTGTCGTGGAATTGCAGGCAAGTTGACCAGTCTCATGTTTTTTAGTGCTTTACACTGTATTTGTAATATCTTCATTGAGGTTTTGAGATGAATCACTTTTTATGTTCTATGTTTACTCGTGGTCTTTCAAGCAATTTGTTTTTCTTAAGATTGGCCTTTTTTTTTGGGCTTAAGATGGACTCATAGGATCTTTTCCAGTGAGCTCAAGGAGGGCTCGTCTAGAGACACGAATATCTAGTTCACCCCATGTCTTTGTTTACTTAAGTAGCATGCTACAATCGATGGATGGTCCCAGTAGGAAAATGTCTTCAACTGCATTGCATGTAATGTCCGTATAAAGCATCTTGTAGATAGTAGGTAGCTGCTATAACAAATGAAAAATCTCCAAACAGGACAAATTACCACTGTATAACTTGTCCTAATCTACGAACAGGTTTCTAGTCTTTCCTTAAGCATTAAATGATGCTTTGTCATCACACTTAAAAATTCTCATACCGAAGAAGTATTTGTTCTGACATCCAAACAGGCCCTTAGCCTTTTTCTTGAGCATTGCATGATGATCATAATACTTCCTTATGCCAACTTATTGACTTGAATGATATTGGTACTATTGCGGTGCAGTTCCAGTGACATAGCTGCCCTCCATCAACTTTTGATCGACCAACCAAACATCCCAAAAGATGAAGGTACGTTGCAAGTCCTGTTTGGTTTGAATGTAGATGCTCTATCTTCCCTGCACATGACTGATTTTTTTTCTTTTTTCTTTTTTTTTCGATGCAGTACAATCTATATTCGACATTATATTTGCAGACGAAATTTGCTGAACTTGTTTCTTATTCAAGTGCTGCTGCTTATCGTTGTTCTGTGAGATGCAGTGGGGACAAGCGACCTCTATTTTATCTGTGCCGCTTAGAGTATGGCATTGTTTTGCTGGACATTCGATATACAGGGAGACAGGCAAGATCTCTACAGAGCTAGCTTCTCCAAGAGATGGTACTGCTTTTCGGAAGGTAAATTACTGTACCCTTAGTCCCTAAATTCTTGCACGGGCTTAACTTTAGCCCCGGAAAGTTTAATTTGTTGCGTTATGGTATTATACTTTTAATATTTTCAGTCTTAGTCCCACTAATCAACTTCGGTTGCGTGGAGAGATGGGAATTAAATGTGGTATGATAGACAAGTGCTTTTAGCAATTATGTGCGTGTATCTAAAAGTTTCCTGGATTTGGGTAACAGCTAACTACTTCAAAGGTCCTTATTGCTGCTAATTATGTTTGTTATCCATTATGTATGTTAGAAAAATTGACAGCGAGGCTGATGTTATGCCACGTTAGATTTCCATCCCTTCAAGTTCCAGAACCAAACCCCATTTTTCTTTAAATAGGTGCGAATGATGTAATTTACTGCCTCCAAAACATCTACTTGATTCCTGCTCCTCCTTTGCAGGAGTTTCAGATCCTCAAACTACACGATTGATCAGTCAATACGTTCACTCTGAAGAGTCAGTTACCAAACGTACAGGTAAGTTGTGTTCGTCAAATCGCATGTCAGAATACGCCAGCCCATAATTTATTTACGGTACATGTGATATTAAGAGAGGTTTGAGGGGTTTGTAAGTCATATTAAGGGAGAGGTTCGAGGGGTTGTAAATTTTGAGAGAGGAGCACTTAGAATTTTCCACTCATCAGTGTCTACTGTAAACAATCAGGGGGGAAGGGTTTTTTTTTTGTGTTTTTCTCCTTCTTCCGGTGCGTGATTGTGCGTTCATCATCGCCCACCATATTTTAAAAAAGAAAGAAAATGTTTCACCTTTCTAAAGGGGAAAAAAAAAAAAAAAAACTTTGATCCAACTGGTGGAGAGTAGTTATTGCTTGAGTAGTACTGAAAGTTTGACCTAACTTTTCTCAATAACAACCGCCTTTTATTGAGAACACAAAATTCTACTTACTGCAGTGAGAGCACTTTCACAGCTTTTCTGCTATAGCAAACCTAGTAGCTTCCAAGTTAGCAGTCATTTTATCATAAGCAAAATTATGACCTCTCAATTAACCTCTTATCATTCCGTTGTTAAATGATACAAACAACAAAAGAAGAAAATACATAAAAAGTGCCCACCTGGAAAATCAGATCTTGGTGATGAACAAAGGCAAATAAACATTCGTCCAAAATCATGACGGTCAAAAATAAAAATCAATAAAAACAGGAACTACCTGTACGAAGTAGATATAACAAGCTACAATTACGCACAAAAAGGAAACAACAACAACTTCCAAACAATTATAAGGCGCTAATATGCCAAAAGCTGCATTATAAGGAGCAGCAGCAGCACTCTCAAATCACTTACAAGTACCTATGTTTTTATACATCAATCTACCAAAGGCACCGCTAAAAGTTTTCATCTCCGTCAAAGAAAGGATTACGAAACGATGATTCCAGAAGGGTTGACCACCTTGTAGCACTGCAGAAACTGGGCCGACGCCATGATGCACTATATGCAGGTGAAATATAGTTGGCAGCCTTACTTCGCCAAAGTATAGCTTATGTATTCACAGTAATTATTCATCACCAGCACCCACTGCTGGCTACTTTCAAAGCGGCGATAATAGCCATTGCCCTTTCTATCCAAAGTAGATAGGCCTCAAAGATCGCTTCCTTCGAGGGTTACAAAGCCCAAGCTCAGGTTGCCATGAAAGTCAATAGCCATTGCCGCCTTTGAAATCTCTCCAAACCCGCTATTAATACCATTCTAAAAATTGTGCGCCAAGCAATCTCCAAAACCTGCAATATCTTGCGCTAACAGTGCAAAAAGGCACAACATCTGCATGCAAAGGATGTCACCCACGACACTTTCAAAATGAACCTGCACTGCTTCAGCCATTGTAGTGAAGTTTCTGAGTTGGCGAGGTCTGATTTTGTTGTGGTGGTGGCTGAAGAGTTTGAGGTTGGGTGTTGTAATGAGCAAACGATTGGGAGTAGAGGGGATTGTTCATGAGCCCCTGCAACAGTGTCCAACAGATAGGGTTTTAACACCTTCTAAAGGAAGAGAGCAGGGGATAAAGAGAAAAGGAGCAAAGAAGAAAAACCTGTGACTGAAGAGGGCCATGCGCACCCATGCCAAAGTGGCCCTGTGATGCATCATCCTGCGACGGGTCATTCACTCCAGCTTGTGTGAAAAGACCTTGTGATCCATGGGCCATGTAATCCTGCATAGATAGTTCAATGTTAGCCAGTTAACTTTCTATTCTATCTTTTGTTTTCGTTCGTGGCGGTTTTTTACATAGCGTGTTCTGACGAGGGAAAAATGTATGATTTTCAAACAGTTAATTAACCTGAGAAATAAAATCAGCACCGCTGCCCAAATGGGAGTATCCAGGTTGCATGTTTTGGTTTAGGTAACTCCCAGGGAATCCAGCTTGAGGTCCTTGAGTGGCATAGTCAACACCATACCCACTTTGCGAGGCCTGTACAGAGAAGCGATTCATTTGTCATGTAAAAGAGTTGCATCAAAAGCTTCGCCAATAGTTTAACTGAAAGAGTAAATTCCAGTTCACATAGCGAAAGTAAAATTAGTTAGTATTGGATTTGATTAAATGACGTACGGAGAGAAAATTGCACACGCTCAAGCTTACGGTTGCCTCAGAAGCAGTACAGATGATAGTTAACCCTTATCCCTTTATTCTTAATAATGAGGCCATCAGTAAATGGACGATTTGAGGACAGATTGATCATTAAAAAAGAATGACATTACATAATTCTCTATAACAATCTATTAATCCAGAGATCAGGATAATTCTCTATAATAATGTGTCGATCCAGAGGTCAGGATTATGTCTCTACATACATTTTATCACAGATCAAGTTACAGGACATATTAAGTGATGGGTGATAAGATTTTTTAGGGTAAAGTATAATGTGATTTGAATTAAGCTAACAATTCTGATGGATCTAATCGAGACAAAACTAAAGGCACCATAAAAGTCGCGGATTAATAAAAGAAAAGGCCTAACATGTCATTAGTTTGTAGTAGTTCCATTTGGTGAGTTGAGAAAGAAATGGTTGAATCAAACTATGACAGACTTTTTCAATCCTTTTGACCTTGGTTCCTTAGGAGTAAGTCAGAAAGATTGAGAAATAGAACCTGTTTGAATTGACAAAGATATTGGAAGTGCTCATATCAAGAAATATACAAGCAGAATAAAGAATGGAGCTAGCACATCTCATGTCCAACCATCTAATTCTAAAATAAAGACAAACACACCTGTGTAGAAAAATCTGCCATGTTGTATGCAACATGAGATCCTTGGCTTTTAAAGTCATCACCCAAGAAGTCCTGATCACCCAGGGAAAGTTCAAGTCAACTAAACAGAACAGCATACTAAATGTGTGAAAGAGATTGTACGTCTATTTCCACTAGTCCCGTACCTGAGACATGCCACCAATAGAGAATCCATCACGAAATGCTTGGCTAAGCCCTTGAGCCGGTACCTAAAGATGAAAGTAAGTTCAGAGGGCATTCAAATATCTGTTGATTGTGAAGGAGGCAGAAGAAGAAGAAGAAACAAAAAGGTGAACCTGTGTCATCAACCCAGCTTGAGATAATGGGCCCCCAACAGAGGGCTGGCTGTTTGGGTTTTCAAAGGGAGGGAAGTTAAAAGGAGATCCAATACCACCCAAAGCTTGTTGGCTGTTCTGCTGATGTGGCAAGTGACCGCCGATAGGGCCAGCGGTACTACCGCGACCAGCCCCAAAACCTCTATTGCCAGGTTGAGGGACCTGCGGTACCCCTCCAATGGGCCCATGCACAGCTCCACGAGTTGGTATTGCATAAGGTTGAGGATGAGGAGCTCCAGGAAATGGAGGAAGTGGAACTCGAGGTAGGGGATACCCCGATGGGTGCATACCGGGCTTATGAGTACCATTTGGTGGACCAAATGGCACATAAGAATGACCTGGTTTGTACAAAAAGTAAAAGCAGATTGGTTTTTATCGAAACGCGAAGGCCAATAAAAAGGATTGAAGATACAAAGCACACCTAAGATGTGAATACCTTTGCCCCGTCCACCTCTCTTATCAGCATTCAGGCCTGAAGGGCCAACAGCCCCAAAGTTCTCTGTATTAGCGAGCCCTTGACCACCTCCCAGGTACAGCCTACTATTATAGTAAATCTGTTCACCAAAAACCAACAGCAATTGGAGGCATCAATAAAAGTTAGATCAACAAAATTATGCCGTACCAGAGACTAAAAAACTCATTCTTTTTAAACAACAAACCTTTTTAGGCTTTTGAAACTGCACCATACTCTGCTTCAAGTTGTTTAGCGGTCCTTCAACAAGGCATTCATGCTCCTACACATAAATCAATCAGTGAGATATGCTATCCCAGCAAGCCATGTCAAAGACTCCAAATTGCTCATAAAAATGATAAACTTTCTTGATATCCCATTTTCTCCGCTACATAGCTTATTGTTTCAAATATCAATGTATGCATTAAGTCATCAGACCATAACTAAAACACTTTGGATCCACCATTTTTTATAATCACTTGGATAAATGGATAGTGTTAGAGCCAGGTCAGTTCAATAGGAGCCGTTTAGAGTCCAACAAAGTCAGTCACAACTCAAACTCACAAGTGTTCAGTCACAAGTCATGCAACCATGAAGTACATTGTCAAAATGCATGATGAATTTTTTTACAAGAATAAAAGCAATAAAATATATAGCATGTACCAAACTTGGATAAACACCTAAAATCAAAAACACGAAGTACTTGAGAGTGAATGGTACCTTGTAATGCGTCAACAAGCTATTCCAGAGAGGCTGTTTGCTAAGAACTTTAGGATTACCTAAGATGACAATCCCATACCGAGCTCTTGTTAGTGCAACATTCAACCTACGTGGGTCGTTAAGAAACCCAATACCCTGGAATATAGAAAGTAAGGGTTAGTGTTAAAAGCCATAATGACATTGCATATAAAGTAATGTTAGCAAAACTAGAGAAAAAAAACCAATCTGGAGAAAAAAAGGAAAATATAACCAAGAGATCACTAACAAACATATATCCATCATAATTTCATATTACAGCTAACTTATGACTGAAAAATTAGTAACGGTCGTAATGATAATGACAGTTTTCTAATAAATCCGAATTAAGCAGAGATATATGAGTAAATGATAATAAAACCCTGGTAAAAGAAACATAAGTGAGAGTCGTAATGATAATGACAGTTTTCTAATAAATCCGAATTAAGCAGAGATATATGAGTAAATGATAATAAAATCCTGGTAGAAGACACAATGTTGCCAGGGATTATCGAAAATTGACAAACCTGGTGTTCATTACTCCTAACACAAGACAAAATTATGTAATCCTTCTCCCTACCCTGGAATGAATCAACACTTGCAACCTACAAGGGAGAGAAATTGAAGTAAAGCCCAAAAGGTGGTGGCAAATAATGCAGAAAAGATCAGATGTCAACCTCAATTTCCTTGTAAAGCTGTTGCCTAAGTGAACCATTCCTTGACATATAGTTCACTATATATGCTCTCTGTCCTTCGTAAGGTGTGATAACTCCAATCTGCATAATTCATGAGTCCGTCAATAGACTCGAGCAACACCAAAAGAATACCTAAGTATTTGAATGTCTAAAAACCATAGAGATAAGATGTACCTGACTAGGAATAACACCACTTCTCAAAAACGTTGTTACTATCTTCTCAACATTTGCAGCCTCAGTTCTGTTTAAATAAGAGGTTCCACTTGCACTTATCTCTTCTTGTCCCATCTACAGAATAGAATACGCCTCAAACCGACAAGATATACTTCAACTACTAGACTAGACATAAGAAAATATCATCATTAACACTTAACAGAACGTTTTGCTACCTGGACATAAAAGAACATTGGTCGATTTGGAACAGGCCAAGGAAAATCAATTCCAGTTGTTTGCCTCTCATTAACTGTCACTCCATTCTGCAGAGTACCTTCATAGAAACTATTAGAAGGAAACTCCGAGAGGGAGGGATGCATTCGATATTGGACCTGTAATTTAGAATACACGTGTGTTAAACAAAATCCTGCACAGCACAGGAACATCAACGAGCAATTCCAGTAGATTGGAAAACAGAAGTAGACGCATTTCAAGCATAAATAATAATTCCAGCTATATAGCATGAAATAAATGTTAGGAATGTATAGTTTTTTATGGTGAACAACTTTCTGGAAGCTTAAAACTTTTCTAAATGAACATGTGTATTTGTAAGTGAACATGTGCATGCAGTTTGAACATCCAAGAGCACAGATGAAGCTCAAATGACATCTTAAGTAATTTCTTACCCGGGTTTTTACATTTAAAAAATAACAGAGTCCAGAGATAATAGATATACAACCAATGGCAAAGCTGAGCTTATTCTTTTTAGCTTTATAGCCATAATTCTAGTCTTTCCTACTAAATGTCAAAGCTTTATTGACCTCAAATGTGACATTGAAACAATTAAAAAGACAACCAAAAAGTCTATACAATTAACATGGCTAGCAACTCTATTAGCATCACAAGAAAATTAATTATCCTAAATTAAGAAACTAGAACATGAAGAACAGCCATCACCTGCAGCCTGAATGGTTTAAGTCCAAGTAGCACAAGGCGCTCAAAAAGAGACTGAGCTAACCCAGCACGAGCTGCTTTTTTACACATAATGACAGGGCCCAGCTGACAGTGATCACCAACAAGAACAACCTGATACAAAGAATTAAAAATTAGATTGGAAACTATGGGAACATGGAAGTAAACACCACTGACCAAATTTAGATCAGTAATAACCTGTTTGACCCCAAGAACCAAAGGGATAAGACACTCGGGCTCCGTTGCCTGAGTAGACTCGTCAATAAGAACCTTCAGATAGCAGGCATCAGAGTCAATACGCATATCTGCAAACTCCAAATGCAAAAAGAGCTTACACATCTATTACCTGGCGGAACCGAAAGTTTGCCAATCGAGGATCCCCAGCACCAACACAGGTGCAACAAATTACATCAGCACTTTGTAATATCTCCCTCTCAGTGGCCCGTTTTAATGCTTTGAACTTCTTTTCGTCGCTGCTTGACAGTTCACCTAAAAAATATAGCAGTTATTTACTCATGAAAGGGATGATCATAAGACTTGCAACATCTTCACACTGGCCAAATTGTAAATAAGCAGAAAATGAGCTTTAAGTTTTTATGCAAACATAGAAAGTTAGATGATGTAGACTTCTTAAATCCAAACAATGCAAAACTGCCTAAATTGCTATCCGCCCAGAAGATTATGTCCACAAACTGTACTGTCATATTTACTCATACTAATGGTGTAGTTCTACTCACTTTATAATAGTTCGCAGACCAGTCAACGAAATGAAACAAAGAAAATCATAAAGGAAAACTAAGAAAAACCTTGTTCATCTTTTAGTTGCTGCAGTTTATGTAGTTCACTCTTTTCAGATGTATCAAGATGTCGGACCTGCAAGAGAAATACACAAAGACTAACCACCTGCTGAACAAAGGTAAAAGTTACCAAAGGGGGTAAAACCATTATTTACCTGGTAGTGAAGAGTTAGATGCTCAACAGGAGACATGACAGCCTCCCTTGATTTAGCACAGAGCCTAACAACCTGTATAATTAAGAAAGTAAAATTGGAATCTCATAAAGCATCTGTAGTCACTAAAGCAAATGAAAAAGAAGGAAAAAATATATAATAGAATATAAATCTCGATTTTCAGAGCCGACAGCATAATTAAAAAAAAATACATCTTACGGGCCCTCAAAAACGTCCCGTTGCAAGTAGAAAGTCTAGCAGATAAATGCAGTCAAAGTGCCCACGAGAAAAATAATAGGAAGAAGTGAAAAGAAGCCATCAAAAAGAAAGAAAAAAAAATCCTTCAATTTTTACCTTTAACCCAGTTGAGCTTATCTTCTCAGATAGCTGGTCCACGGCAACATTACTAGGAGCACATACCAGGACCTATAATTGGAAAAAACCATGATATATGGAAAATAGCTTTGTCTAAGATTGTCGACATTATATGACAAAAAAAAATTGAACCTTTACCTGCCCTTGACCTTGTTTAGCCATGTGGTATACGATTGCAGCCGATGTGACAGTTTTCCCTGTGCCAGGAGGACCTTGTATTAAACTAATCGGCTTCTGAAGAACACTCTTAACAGCAAAAACCTGCCCACCGAAAACAGAACAAAACCTAACTTAGACTTGGATAAAGGCTGAGGGCTTATATAGCCAAGCTGAAGCTTGTCCCAGACAGTTCTTTGAGTTAAGCTGTATGAAGCACTATCATTAGATTAAGCAAAGTATGACGGTTCACCTAGAAGTTTCACTTCTCAGAAAAAGTTAACTAATGGAAGATTTTGCATAGGGTATTCAAGAAAAGGGTTCAAATGAACAATTATACCTGTGAGGCATTTAGTTCAGGAAGGCCAGGGGCACCAAAGCGGCGAGGTAATGTATTACGAACCACTTGAAGTTCAACTTCATGGCCCAAAAGATGATGGTATATGTATCTGGAAAGAGGAAAACAGACCACATAACCAGTTATTCAGTCGGTATAAATAATCCAACCAACTATTTTGGAAAAATTCAATTGTCTCCCAAAAACAATTGGACAAGCCAATGTGCTTCCAAAGAAATTAACCAACTGTAAACACCAAACAAGAGGACCAAATAGTAGCCACTGCAGCGCTGTTACTATTTTGATTAGTAGGGAACTTTGCAAGTACTAAATGAAAAAACTGGTGGAGGCCACTAAGTCAGAGAGAGACTCTTTTTACTCCCATTCAAAGTCTGATTTGCATCTGATGCACATAGGACGTGAGGCCCAGAAATCTCAAAAACCAATTGAAAATTCCAAAAGGTATTGGATTTTCTCTTCTTCTATTTACAAAATCTCTTCCAAAGTGCTGGGACTAACAAGACTTACCACCAAGTTTTGAGGCTTTTTCAGCACTCCTTTTAAGGAAAAAAAACATCAGAAAAACCTTCTATTAACCACTACTGAGGGTACATCATCCTCGCCAAATTTTTTGGACCTTTTTGTTCTTAGCTTTGAGAGAGGAGCGGATTACACTGTCCGCTGATCACCCTTTTCCCAAATTCTTTACAAAGTACTGACTCTCATTGCATTTGGCTACGCTACTGAGTCAATCGCTATTCAAAGCTTTTTCACGAAATGATTGTTCATGAATTCTCTCATTGCTAAAATCTTCTTTCTCGTGAGTATGTTATTACTTCTTTTAAATTTATCACCACCTACTGCTAGTATATTTCCTTTTATTGCACCTTTCTCCAACAATCACATAATATTGTCAGATAATGTTAGGCCATCGTTAGTAATTCTACCACTGGCATAGCAAGATATCATTGTTCATAAATGATAGTCAAATACAACACAGTCAGCAAGTCCAAAATATGAAGCCCCTCTCGTGAGCCAGGAAAAATTGAGTAGGCAACACAGCATAAAACAGCTGTCAACACAGCCGGCCGATTGCCTGTTTGGAAAATCTGAATTTGCATTCTGAAATGAAACTACAGAAAAACATGAGAAATGAAACTCACCCACTGACACTTGTTTCATCCACAGCAAAAGTTTTCATCGCCCCTTGCATCCTGTCAAAACTAGTACTCTTCCAAACAAAATCTACACTAAAGCCATGGGTTACATCAACTGGAACTCCCTGTAAAGGAAAATATAATTAAAACGTGCATATGCTACCCTACAAGTAAAGCGATGAGTGCTGCCAAGAACTAATGTGCATATCCAAAGTAATACCTGACTAGCACGAAGCTCAAGTGCAACCTCCTCTTGAGCAGTAAGCTTAATCTGAAGGGGAAAAAAAATTGTTATGTCGAAGTAACAAATAATACCACAAAATGAAGTGTATTTTA
Source organism: Puya raimondii (assembly GCA_016920855.1). NCBI lineage: Eukaryota > Viridiplantae > Streptophyta > Magnoliopsida > Poales > Bromeliaceae > Puya > Puya raimondii. The sequence continues at coordinate 104,355,544 of JABWPP010000050.1, read as the reverse complement.
AAATTAACAAACTACTTGCATTTATGTGAGCGTAACATATGTGCACATGAACTTCCCGAAAAGACTTGTCAACAATTAAAAATAAAAAGAACAACCATACCACATGCCCCACAGACTGCCATGCAGGATGAGAAGCATCGCCAGAATATCGCAATCGCAGCTCATCTCCAGGAACAAGCCTCAGTTCGTTGTCTTCCTATAACACCACACATCCATATAGATATTAGTTGCACAGAAATGAACAAAGATGAAAAAAAAGAAGAACACTATAGTAAGGTCGTTTTTTGGATACTCCTATTTAACAGCACAACCTTCGGAAAGATAAAATAGGCTACGCGCTTCTTGTTAAGACCGATATCCCAACGTATTGTAACATTATCCTTGCTTTGTGACTCTTTCATCATCTGCAAATTGTGAGTTTGAGCTGATAAGTGGCTGTGAATGCCCAGTGAAAAGTTCAAGAAAGAAGAAGAAAAAGGAAAATAGAGAGAAGATACCTTGTCATAATCAGCTTCAAGTTTTATGAGTGGTGCAAAAACATTTTGATACTGCAAAAAAAAAAAAAAAACCAGTTATCTTCATCGGAAAGAGACTACCAAATTCCTAAAAATTTAAAGATAAGCCAGCTAAAGTAACGCAGGTTTATAGAGACTTCTAGAAAATAATAATAATAACAACTAGCCACAGGAAGTTTAAAACCTGATAAGCATCCTCATATTTCAGAACTACTGGCTGAGGCTCATCATCCACTCCGGGCTTTTCAAGGTCTTCAAGAGAGGCATCAGGGTTTGTCTTCCAAAGCTCTTCCAATTTGTTAATTTGTTGAGCACTAATTTGCCGGGCTCTCAGCTGTTCCTGTTCTGAAGGGACCTAAAAAGCACCGGGGGTCATTTCATTTTGAGAATTTACGAACTAAAGACGAACAAAACAAATATATCAAATAAACTACCTTGACAAGCCATTGCAGGAAGCATCTATCATCAATGAGTGGACACCATTGGCTGAGATCCCAGTTCATGTCCTTCAATGCGTTCACACTCAGGCATGGTTCTCGGCAGAGGAGAACAACAACACTCTCTGTTTTTGCCGAGATGAATCCAAGAAGGAAGACATTGCGACAGCCGCAATTGTAGCACTCAAGGATTGTTTCTCCTAATGGACTGTCTTTGTGTAAGCAAACCTCCTTATGTTTCGCTCTAACCTGGGTGACCAGTGAAAAACAGTTTGATGGATGCTTGAAGGATAATGAACATCTTAGAAAATTAATTGCATCATAGCGACAGCTCTGACCTAAAGCAGCTTTGGTATGGGAAAATTTTTAAAAAAAGGGTTTGAATTGTTAAGTTTCTTGACCTCCAATGGATCATACTTTGTATAATAAAAACAAATTATAGGTTACTCAATTCTCAAATCCTATGATGTAAAATGTCATTGGTTGCAAAAAGTGCCTTAAGAATTAAAAATTCCAGAGGCATGCACTATCAAAATAGAAAGGAAACGGAACCACCGTCTCAGCCTGCAGAAAAGTCTAAGTGAAGCTAACCAAAAGGATTGGATAGACAACGAATATCACGCCAACAAGGACATACATAGGTCAACATGGAATATGCCTCCTATGAGAGATGCTGTTACAGGAACTTCATACCGAAGGCATAGAAAAATTTCTTAATTACGTCTAAGCCTCATAATGTTTGTTTCACCTCAGACACTAGCCTTTGGTAAGATGAAGGAAACATGACCCTCTAGGCTTCTACTGTGTTGTAGACTTGTAGTAGCACTAGGAACTGCATCAAATATTTGATATTCCAAACAAATAGAGAAAAAAAATAGTATGCAGACACAGTTGGGTTCAGGACAGTTGAAATAAACCATAGTGAACAAATGAATGCACGATATTGTTTTGGAACCATATTTAGCAATCATAGGCATGTGCAAGAATAAATGCCCACATTAAATCAAAATCCTTTGTCCATATATATATAGAAATGAAATTAAATGTTGCTTCTCAAGCAATGAATGATAACAAGAACTTATTATAGTGTTTCCAAGCAAATAAGAAAATTAATAATCCATGGCCCTTATTTTCATCATCAGATAAGGTAAAACCTCTACGAGATTATTACTGGACCTGGTTCATTCCTAAATCGTCTAGATCAAGATACAATATTTTCTTAAGCAAGGTCCGAAACCTCTGCAGATATGCCTAGGTTCACATTTTAAAGCAATTACTCATGCATTTATATTTTGATTTGCGGTATCAACAACAATATCCAAGAACTCAAGAACATCACCAGATAACGGCAACGCAAGCAAACTATGTAATTTTCCGATGAATGTTTTATCCGAAACCATCAAGATCCCGCGCAAAAGGACCACTCATCCTAAAGAAGTATGTACTCAACAATATTCAATATCTAATCGTATTAAACAGAGCGTAAGGAAATGGATGAAAACGAGAATATGAACCCTACTGAGCATTCATCTCAAGAATAAAAGCCAAGATAGTTCATGAAGGCGCAAGACTACAAGAAACAAAGAATTTCTCTTGCGTGCTACTCACAAGATGATTGACAATATGTGATCCCGAGGTGTTTCCCCTCGAGTTGCAGAACCACTTCCGACACGACGGGATATTGCACCTCACGACGCACGCCGGATTCTGCACCCCACAATACCGGCACGCGTGCTCGGTGAAGCCTCCCTTCCCGAACTCGTAATTGTCGTCCTCTCCCGTCTCTTCGAAGCTGAGCCCGCTCATCCCGGCCGCTAGGGCATCGACGGAGGCCGCCTGGTTGCCGGCCCCGCCCCGCGCCTTCGAAGACGACGCAGACCCCACGGCGGAGGGCGACGCGGCGACCCCGGCCTCGGGGGGCTGCAGATCGGCGGAGGGCGAGTCCGGGACCGACTCCGGCGCCGGGGGCGGAGGAGGCGGCCACGCCGAGGCCCGGGTCGGCTGCGAGAGCTCGCGGAACTCGGGGTAGTCGTAGTCGTCCCCCTGCGTGTTGAACTCGAGGAAGGTGTAGGCGTCGCCGGTCCCATCGGGCTGAGACGCCGTCTCGTAGAGGTCGTTCACCACCGGCTGGGCCGCCATGGCTAGGGTTTGGGGTAGATCCTTCGAGCCAAATCCCCCTCTCCTCCCCAGTGGCGAGTGAGGATTTAGCGTTGGGTGAGGGCTAGGGTTAGGGTTTTGGGTCGCCGTGGAGGAGAAAAGAGAACGCGAATTAGGTCGTTTCAAGAAGGAGGCGGGGGGAGTTACTTCAGAAATTGGGGCGAGTTCAGTGATTTATTAAGGAATACCCGAACCGAAATCGGGAAAATGGAGACGGAAAGAAAGAGCAAAAGGTGCTTGCGGGAAAAGTTAACCGCGGTTAGATACACCGATGGTTAATATCTTAGTAAAATCCGACCCGTTGATCAGAGCTTGCACGAATCGTGGCGTAGACGTTTGAAAGTGGGACGGGCAAAGTTATCGGGCCGGGCAGGGCTAGGTTTCTATGGTTAGAGCGGATCGCACCCGATCGGTGAGTTTTGGCTCTCCTTTTTTCTTTTGGTTTTCTCATCATTATAAAATAAAATGGGTAAAATACTAAAATGTACGTACATAGTAACTGTTTTAAGTCCTAAATTTTAAAAAAAACAAATTTTTTATTAAAACAAAGTAAAGTGTTTTGGTAAAAAATGGTACAAGCAATTTTAAAGTTGCGAGGACACCCTAGGTTGCTATTTTAGATTCTCCACCTACCACAGAAGTTCATCTCTATTGTATGGCTAACCGTTTCACAGTAGGCTTTGCTCCATTTTACTTTCCGTGTTCTGCCCAAAAAAGCCTATTGTGGTCCAACTAAAACTAACACTGGATTTCACTGGTTTCCAAGTTTTATTTAACGTTGCGCTAACGCGTAAACTAAAGGGCTTAATAGTTGGTATCCAAGATTCTAAATTTATAGTCTATTTGTTTTATATTTCTAGTTGAATTCATTTTTATATAAAAAAAATTTAATACTTTTATGATGAAGGGATCGCCAAAATATGCGTAAAATATAATAACGCAGAATAGATTGATTGGATCAGCTAAAATGTAAATTCTTCTGTGTATCTCACAGGATGTGCTTTGAGCGCAAATTTTCGCCATTTATTTTTATTTTTATTTTTTTAAGAGAAAAATAGCACGCTACCCGTTTCGTTTATTTTTTTTAGAAATAAACTTAGCTTGAAATATGAATCAACTAGGATTCGTACTCGGGATCTCGGGTACCAACCACCAAGCCCTTTACCACTTACGTTAGGGACAGGCATTAACTACCGAAACAGGCATTAACTACTTTCCTGATTTTCTCACTTCTTAGACAATAAAGTAAAAAGATTTTTAGATTCAAATAACGTAACATAACAAACATCAAAATCTACTAAGCTAAATCCTCACTCGCCACTAAGAAGTAAATACTAAGTATTTACACTAATGACTATTTACTAAGCAAACCGTTGTCAAGGGTGTGATCCAACTAATCCACCCTGCTTATTCAAATCCAACCCAGATTTATGGGTTTGGATCATAAACAACAAACCCGACGGTCATTAAGTTCAGCATTAGACTCTGGCTTCGGCGTGACAAAATTTGTTTACCCAAAATCCAACTCAGTATATATTAAAACCGGAAACATATTCGGCTTCTCAGCAAAGCTGACACCGAAAACGCCATCTTTTGCACATGGAATTACACTCGAAGCAGTGAGACGAATCAGCAGTTCAGGTACTCGAAGTAAATCAACGAGGATTCAGCTTCGTGACGGTGCATCGCCGTGCGCTTGCCCTGGAACACTAGGAAACAAAAAGCTATTTTAGAACATCAATAAGCAAAATCCCGGCTCATTTTTTCAAAAACATAGGAGAAGAGGAACAACTATGTTGTTTCATCTTTTACATATGATTTTATCATAAGCAAGAATACGCAATTTCGTAGGTCGAGTAACAAAGAAAGAAAACCGGAGTTATAACACCTAGGTTCACAGGGGTGAGAATGTCCATGCACATTGAATAGTTAAGTTTTGTCAATCAGCATAATTGGTATGAATCTGTTAATGCACACAAAAGAATAGTACACTTATAGTGAAAGCGATACATTGCGGAGAAAAAAAGAATCATATAACTCAAGTGGATGCATCTGATTCAGCTATTAACTAGTATTAGGCATTAACAATTCCACTCGACGAGTAATTTTGCCATTCTAAGCATGCGGTAGGTAGGTGATACATTGCGGGGGAAAAAAGAAGAAAAAAATCATATAACTCAAGCGGATGCATCTGATTCAGCTATTAACTAGTATTAGGCATGAACAATTCCACTCGACGAGTAATTTTGCCATTCTAAGTATGTGGTAGGTAGGTGAGATACAATGAAGTACGCAAGGAACATAAAAAGTGGAAACCAAAACATTCCTTATAATTAGTTTCGCAATAGTTCTGTGTCCTCTGAGTGCGCAAGTAAAAACGGCAACTAATATACTTAGTAAGAGGAGAACTTTCTCCAGATCAAATCAAATTTCCATGAATTGGATGAATTATTCTCAAAAGTAAGACGGGAGTATTCTTGTGAACAATGCACCTTCTAGATGTACATGAATATAGATTATGTAGGACCATGTAAATGGAAAAGCCCCTGAAAACGAAAATACCTGCATGTGCCCCGCATAGCAAGAGATTGCATAAGCTATTTGTAGTGTTTCGTCCATACTGGTACTGAATATATCAAAGTTCCCATTGCGAATGAGAGAAGGATGGTCGCTGTTGCATAAATAAAGGCTCTCGCACTATGTCTACTCTGCCTCATGGCGTACACTTCCGCAACAAAGGTAGAAACAGTGCTCAGGCAGCCGAGAAATCCAAACTCGATTCCGCTCGTAACGGTTCTGCATCTCTTTGTATTTACCTGCAATATAACACTAGTCGCTTTTGGATAATTGAATGGGATATAAATATAGTGTCTTCTTATGTTTAAATGTTGGAAACAAGAAAGTTCCCGAGTCCTCTAGAAAAAAAAAAGTGTCTTTAAGATGGTTCATTGATCGCATTTTTTTACTGACTCACCGACAGTTGAAGCAATTCATAGCTACTTTATTTTCAATGGCTGGTAAATAACACCACTAGGAGTGGACAAAGCAAGCTAATCTGAAGGATTGAAATATCACGATATACGACTTACTGTTTGATAGTATAATAACCTACTAGAAGTTATGAGGAAATACCAACAAAATCATACTGGAAGTTGGAGTGCGTCTAGTTAGTTTTCATTTTTCACAAAAAAATAGATCAAAATGCGGAAAAATGTGTTATCCCAAAAATGCAAAAATGACAGTAAACTAGTTTTACCCAACGTTTCTTATTACCGCATTGCTTATAGTCGAAAGTGCTGCCATAATACAAGCTGCAAGAACATTGGCCGCCAAAGTTCCAATTGGAAGCCATTTGAGAAGTTGTCTCTTTCCGATCCCCTCGCCGTTAAGTCTGGCCAAGTGCCAACGGCCCCACACGCCTGGTGGGGCAACCACGCAACCCAACCAGAGAACAGCGCCGCTTTTGAGGTCACGTACCGTTATTATGGCCAATGCTCCACTTAGAAACCACAGTGTGAGCAATATCAAGAACATCATCGTCATCACCACTGCATGCTTAGTGCCAGTGTCCACTCTCAGATGTTTCAAAAAATTTCTGCCTCCTGAATCCTCATCAAAACATTTTAGAAACAATTTTCGAAGTCCCTCGCCTGATTCGACCCCTATATTTATGGATTCATTGACAATAAACATCCCTACAAATTGAAATAAGGCATGTAAGGCTTCTCTCGAAGAGGAAAAGAAGAGATGAAAGGGATGTGACTTGTGAGGCTTCTTACTTCGCAAATAAGAAAAGCAACACTTTTAGAGATCTAGGCTACAAAAAATTATGGGGATCTTACACACACAAAAACACAACATATAAACCTCAAAGCCGAGTGTCTTACAAAAATACCCTATTAGTTAAAGCTGGTAGTGATCCAATTCATAAGGAAAATGTGATTTGCAAAGGAAAAGTTTCTAAAGAGGGCAGGCGTCTTGGTAGGTACAAGGGGTATTTACATAAGAAAATATGTTTGCCATGGAAAGATATGATAAAACATATTCACAAACTTACATATGAGAATGCAGATTTTGCATGGATTTATGTGAATAAGTGTAAAATTTGAGGATATATATGTAAATTATTACTTACGCTAACTATGCTTGACAGGGACGCTTAGTTACCTAATATTATTCCAGCCACTGCATAAACCCAATGGCCCTTGGAGGCCAAATCAAGCATTTCCTGATTCCACCCACTGAAGGTGGTGAGGCTTCCCAAATAACCAGTTGTCAATCCAACTACGACATGATCGGATATTTGGCGTATATCTGCCTTGAAGACAATCCCAAACCATCCCATTAGGAACGAACCGAGCTGAACAGAGTGCATAAAATAGTTTAGTCAAGTTAAAAGTTTTGAGAATGTTAATTATCAGAAATAAAAGCGGTATGGAGTGAGACATACTATATTGGATGGAAGATCAAGGTACAATGGAGAGTCGTCAGATGTGAGAGCGAGAAGGTTCGGACCAAAGAACTTCCGCAGTACGTACCTTGTAAATACCTGGTTGCAAATGAGAGAAAGGGAACGACCAACCACAACATTGAAAGAAAAAAAAAAAAAAAAAATCTAGTTAATTGACATGCATAAATAATATGATATACTCGTTTACTTATCCATAGTTTATTTTCAAACAATGATCCAGCACAACCGCCAACAGTCCACAAAGAAGTTTGGGTTTTTACCCCGAGAAATCCAAAGACGGACAAGTGAATGATGTAGGCAAAATAGTCCAATTGTCGCGGTAGCTTGTAAGGTTTATCCTGCAAGTAAAGGTGTTTATGACAATTAGTAAAAGACAGGAGCTTCAATTAGGATCGTATATCGCTCTCCCTCACATTCGGCAGAACTTTGTGACTCCATTCTTCTCAAGAACATTTTCTTTTTTTCACGAACACTGACAAATATTGGACACAACACTGCTAGGCACTTAAATATTGGCTCTTTTAAGTAACTGAAGTACTAAGAGTTTAACAACTCCTTTATCGGAAAAACAACAGCCAAATGTTTGGCGAGTAACATGTCTGAAACTTTTGCACTCGCACGAAATTGAATGAGCAGAAGATCCGGTCTGAATATTCTGCCTCTGCTACAGTGAAAAGCTATTTGAAGGAGTTTAACACAGATAAACAATACTTCTCAGAAGTTCCAGCCGGACACAGGCCCTAAGCGACATCAGTTTAGTAAAATGAAAAAAAAAGGCATTACACGACGGACCTCGATGGATGGACTTTGTAGAAGTTGTGTATTATCCTTCATTGCACCCAAGGGAAGAGCAGTTGGGTAAGGAGATACAATATCTTCTACCAACGGAGACACAGGCGACAAACGGTTACTGCCACGGGACCACCCGCCGTTCGATACTATCAGAGCATCATCTGGGAGGGGGCCAACTTTGTCCTCCAATCTCTTTCCATAATCCAGATCTAGACTCCCATTCTCATTAATCTCCTCGTCTTCGACTATTCGATCTCCGCGGTCGCCAATTTGTGCCATAACGGAACTATCAATGTCCCCGAGCAGCTGGTCTGCCAACTCGTGCGAAAGCCTGATCGAATTCAGTAATTGATCACTACCGCGCGACAGACTTTTCCGCAAAGAGCTGCTCTTACTTATTCCACCGATCGAATCCTGCCTTGTGTACGGACCACTTTCCACTGTGGAATTCATCCGACTAAGTGATCTCGAATAAGAACGGTGACTGGCCTCTCTTGTGCTCTCCCCTTCAACTACGCGATCTCCGCTGTCGCCGACTTGCGCCATAACCGAACTATCAACGTCCTCAAGAATCTCGTCGGCCAATTCATGCGAAAGCCTGATCTTGCTTAGTGTCTGATCACCCGTCTCGCGTGAAAGACTCGCAGAACTCCGTCGCGAAGAACCGCTCTTACTTATCCTACTAACCGAATCCTGTCTTACATACGGAACGCTTTCTGCAGCGAAGTAACTCGGACTCCAAAGCGATCTCGAGGCAGAAGGGTCATTGCCCTCCCTACTACTTTTTGAAATAGAAGGTTCAGGCATTCTTTTCTGATCTGATGCCATGTCTCTAATGGGAAAAGATGGCTCTGAAAGAAGAAATCAAAGTGAAATATCACTACCCAATTGGTGTTTGTAGCAATACAACAAGCCCAAACATGCATTGACACATAGAATTAAAGAGATGAAGTACTAAAGAAGTGACTCAAAGTAATGCTTGTCTTACTGAGTGACTCAAAGTAATGTTCTGATAGTGAAAAAAAAAATTTAAAAAAAGTTTGTGTAATAGGAGCATTTGTAAAAATACTTTTCTGAGTACAGTAATTCGAAAAAAAATCACTAACACTATTTAACTAAAATCTCGACAACCACCTTCTCATTACAGTAGAAACTTCATATTAATCCAAGCCTCCACTTTTAAGCCAAAAAAATGGTCCAGTTCTCGTAGGAAAAGGACTTCAAAAATGGCACTTTTTGGCAAGTGAACGGACCAATCAGAAGCCATGTATGAACTAGCAACCATCTTTGACAAGGCCATTATATTTCATTTGGTGCTTGGGCACTATGATGTTAATTTAGTGGGTGTTTGATTCCTCGGAAAAGGATAATCAGAAATAAAATACTACTTTTTATAAAATATGCGCACAAAAAAAACTTTTTTCCAAAAAAAAAACTTTTCCGATCTGAACAGTTTTCTGAAATATTTTTTTGGAAAACCAACCACCCCCTTAATAAATTATTGAGTTCCGTGGCGGCAAAGAAAAAAGAGAGAGAAAAAAAATATATATATATATAATTGTGGTCAGAGGAGAATAGAGTGATGGGTTACGTCGGTTTAAACGGACCCACAGGATGCCCCTTTTTTTCTTATTCAAACACATGCCTTTCTTTTCTTCCTTCTAAGAATTCTTTCTGATACCAAGAGAAGAGGAGAAATAGTATAAAAATTGATTGATCCCATTACAACTACGAGTTTAGAACAAAAAAAAAATTTGGTTACATAAAGAGGACACGATTTTTGGATGCTCCAAAAGAGACACAATAAAAATAAAAATTGTCAAAAAGTATTTCGGCTCAACTCAAAACTTAAAGCTTATTAAAAAAAAAACAATCAGATACGAAAAAAAAAGAAAGGAAAAGAAAACAAAAACAAAACTATCTCAGACTAAAAAAAAGGGGAACGACGCCACTTGCACCTTTTTCTATTGGAACTCACGGTGGATTACAAGAAATATGGAATTATAATAATAATTATGATAAGAGTAATAGTAATAATAATAAATAAATAAGAATCTTTGAACGACAACATAGCATACCCAACATAGCTGGCTAACGATTTGCTGGTTTATATCCGAAATTCAAAATTCAAAATCTAATTATTTTACATTTTTAGTTAAATTTATTTTTAAAAAATAAATAAATTATGTAATTTATTATTATTTTTTTCTCTATCTAAATAAAAGGTCGGAGTAGATAGCTTACTATCTTTCACTTAATAAATAAATAAATAAATAACAAGAACCGTAAAATATTGAGCTCCGGCGTAGTTTGCGGCGAAGAGTTCATAAACTAATGTGGTTTCAGAGAGAAAAAGAGAGAACAGAGACAAATGGATTCTGTTGGTTACGTATTTATTTTCTAACAATATTGTAGTAGAGGATAAAGAGAGAAGATTAAAAAAAAAAGAAAAAAAGGCCAGATTCTTAATCTCATTTATTAATTGTGCACCCGCTAATCAACCTCATCTTTGACGATAGCATGTTCCTCTCCACAATAAATAAATGGCTCCAAAAAAACAAAAAAACAAAAACCAAGCGAGATAAAACCGATGGATAATGGTGGTGGGGAACGGACGCAATATAAGGAACGAAGGAAAAGTAATTACGAAGAAATTAAATCAAATATTATAATAATAATAATTATTACCTGAAATTGGAAGAAAAAAAAATTAGAGGAGGAGGGGATTCGAAGGAGGAGGAGACGGAGGAGGAGAAGGGTTAAGACGACGTCGCCAGCTGTGGCGAGGAAGGAGACGGCGCCGGGGTCGCAAGTCGTCGCCGACTTCTGCTCCACGTGATCCCACCCTTTTCAAACCGCGCCAACGCCAGTCGCCGATTTCGCCCCCACGTGGAGCGTACGTACGCCCCCTTATTTGAGTTTTGAACCTCCGTTTTTACGCGAGAACGTAAAAGAGACGCGCTCGATAGAGAGAGAGACGCGCTCGATAGAGAGAGAGAGAGAGAGAGGGGGGAATGGAGGGGTCGCCTACGGCTCTCGGATTCGGTCCGCGAGGAGACGAGTTTTTATTTTTGGCCCGCGCTGGCGTAAATGCGATGGTGATATAACCGTGCCGTTGATACCAGCCGTTGGATTTCTCATCCACGGCTGTTGTTGCGTGATGGGAGAAAAGAATCCGCAACCTCAGGAGCTGTTTGTTTGTTTCCGTATAAAACTTTGAAAACATAGTTTTGCTGCTGACCCTGCCCTTGATACCAGCCGTTGGATTTCTCATCCACGATTGTGGTTGCGTGACGAGAGAAAAGAATCCCCAACCTTAGGAGCGGTTTGTTTCCACATAAAATTTTGAAAAGATAATTTTTGTGATTACCATGCCCTTCGTACCAGCCGTTGGATTTCTCATCCACGGTTGTGGTTGCATGATGAGAGAAAAGAATCCGCAACCTCAGAAGCTGTTTGTTTCCACATAAAATTTTGAAAAGATAATTTTTGTGTGACCATGCCCTTGATACCAGCCGTTGGATTTCTCATCCACGGTTGTTGTCGCGTGACGAGAGAAAAAAATTCGCAATCTCAGGAGCTGTTTGTTTCCATATAAAATTTTGAAAAAATAATTTTGGCGATGACCATGCCCTTGATACCAGCTGTTGGATTTCTCATCCATGGCTGTGGTGGTGCGACGAGAGAAAGAAATCCGCAACCTCAGGAGCTATTTGTTTCCGTATAAAACTTTGAAAATATAGTTTTCGCGATGACCACGCCCTTTATACCAGCCTTTGGATTTCTCATCCACGGTCGTTGTTGCGTGATGAGAGAAAGAAATCCGCGGCCTCAGGAGCTGTTTGTTTCCGCATAAAACTGTACAAAAATAATTTTATATAAAAATAAATTTTACGGTCTTTAGTATTTGTGCTTATTTTTATTTATTTACATATAAAGTTATATTACATATTTTTATATATTAAATTATATAATTTTTTTGAGGAAAAGATAGCACGCTTACCTGCTTCATTCATTCAGAAGATGAACTTGCTACATGGGTGAGACAACAAGACCTCAAGGGTGGCGAAAAATGAGTCGGTCGAAAAAAAGAAAAAAAAAGAAAAAAGAAAAGAATTAGCAGTGTCTCTCTACGGGGCGAAGTTTCTCCCACAGGGACGTCAGCCGTTTAATCTTATAACATCCACGGATTGGGTCAGTCTGGGTCATCCTAAAGATCACTCTGTTTCTGGTCTCCCAGATGACCCACCAGCAGGCTATTAATCCAGTTAATTCGTTGCGCGTGGACCGGGTCCCCTTCCTTCCTCTCCATCTATCCCAAACCATGTGCACATCTTCGCCCAAATATTCTCTCAAAGAGGTGGAGGAAGAAATTATTCTCGTGCACCAGCCTACTGCATCATCAGCCATCTACGTACAATAAATTATTTTTCAGTTTTTTTGTTAGGCTATGTTGGGATGTGGGAAGAAGATATCCCACGTTATCTTATTCGGCACAAAATTTTTCTTATATGGTTAGAATTTAGAAGTTTAATTCTTGATCGCATTAATGATTGTGTAGAATTATATATTTTATCTTTGAAATGATTTACTTTATTTCTAAAAAATGACTTAAGACAAAATATTATACTTTAATTTTGATCACTCTCATCATTTACCAAATTTTATATACTTTTTAAACATATCAAAAAGATATACAGAATGAAATCTTCACATATTCAAACATAAATGAAGCCACTGTCAGACTCCTAATGGCCATGACCCCTCTTAATATTTTAAAAATTATATATAAGTCCGTAAATAATTAGGCACAGTAAATTTTAAATACTACAAATTTTAGTTTTGAAATATTTTCTGACAAAACTTGGCGGCCACGAAATCAACCGTGCGCGGGCCCCCTAAGCACGTATGCAATACGTTCCTCTTTCTCTCTATGTCCCCTGATTGGTGTAACTTGTACTAAATTTTTAAATTTCAAATACAAAAATGGATATTTTTGGCTATAAATATCATCCAAATCGATCTCCGAAATTAAATAAATGATGCCTTTCTCGCAAAATTTTTAACTGTGCCTATTAAAAAAAAATTATCGACAAATTCCTTATTGATTCAAACATCTACGGATGGATGTCGTGACTTGAAGAAGAACCGAGTTCAAGTTTGGCTTTTGAGTCTGTAAACAAACCTTTTAAATTTTTTTATATTTTTATAAGTCAAATCTTTATTATAGTTTACTTTTTCTAAGATAAATAAACTGTATACTTTTGACCCTTCCTTCGAATCTTAATCCTGGCCTGTTTCGCCCGCCCATTCAAACAAAAGCCTCAAAATTCTTAGGAGTGATGTGATGAAAGGATGGTGTTACTGTGGGTACTCCAATCTCCACAGTACTACCTTAATTTGTTGTTGATACATTACCATACACATATAACTTTGTTGTTGGCACGTTACGGCATTGTTTGGTTTCGGAAAAAAATAAAATAAAATAAGAGGAACAAGAGCTTTTATTTTTCTTGTTTCCAAAAAAAAAAAAAAAAAATCTAGTTCCCCTCTTAACAGGTTATCCTAGGATAACCTGTTAATACGATAAAATTGTTGTTCCAACCAATTCTTCCTTTATACATCTACTAATTTAATAATAAAATATTATTGATTAATCTATTATATACTATTTTATTTACTAATTAACCATATAAATAATTAGCTATTTGATTTATTACTCTAATAAATATTTAATTAACTGTTCGAGCAATTAATTTATTATTTATAATTAATTAGCTAATTATAAAATTAATTATTTAGTTTGCTTATACAATAACTAGTATTTATATTGATTAACTAATTAATATTTATTTTCTTAACTAATTATCTAACTATTAAATAATTAACTAATTAATTTGTTAATTTATTAAATTGCTTAGGATTAATTAATTATTATTAATTAGTTAATATTAATTAAATTTATGGTTATCTAGCAGTATTCATAATTAGTTAATCTAATTTAATTATTATTTAATTAATATTTTGATGTTAATTAATTATATAAAATATTATTATTTTAAAACTATAATTATTCTTATTCTTACTATTCCAATCTAATTATCTAAACACTATTTTCTTATTTTCAAAAATAATTTATTTTTTATTCAAACATAAAGTCAATTTTGTTCTAATTTATTTTCAAAATTATATCTATATTTAAAATAATTAAAAAAAGTTATTTCCAAACCCAACGATATCAGATATCTAAGTGGACTACATGGCCAGGCGAGTAGTTTCGTGAGATGGGAGCGGCACCGAGAAACACGTTGACTTGTGATGTAGACGTCCCTGCCGCTTTAGGATGCCCGGATTGTGATGACGATTCGAAAGCTCAGTACAGCTACTGGTCACGGGACCACATTATCACGCATAAATAAATTTAGAGACTTTTAATTCCTATGCAAGTAAATTTAAAATATTATATATATATATATATATATATATATATATATATATATATATATATATATAGTTGAGCTAGAATACTATCGATAGCAAACGGACACTTTTGCCACCCATTTATTTTTCATGATGAAGCTTCCAAATCGACGATAGATACCGTTAAATATGATCTAGAGCATTTAAAGTATCTAGAAATCAAATTTCATGTTTTTTCGATATTATTTTCTTGTCCATCAAATGAACACAAAAATAAATGGTTGAAAATAAATATCCTTTAAAAAGTGATGATAGAAGTTTTGTAATCAAGATCAAGAGTATAGATCTTATTTTAAATAGTTTAAAAAATTTTCTAATAAAAATTCAATTGATTTGGATATCTTTACACCGTTAAACAAAAAAACGTCTCATATCGACCATTAAAATTACAAAATTTGAAATCCTTTGATCATTAGGCCAATGATGTCGAAAAAGCATGAAATTTGATTTCTAGATACTTTAAATGCTCTAGATCATGTTCAACGGTGCCGATCGTCGATTTAGAAGCTCCATCATCGAAAACAAATGGTGGTAAAAGTTTCCGTTTGCTATCGATAGTATTCTAGCTCAACTATATATATATATATATATATTTTTTTTTTTTTCAGTCGGTTCAGACCACTAACAAATGATAAGGGGAGTGTGATCAGCAGCAGCAAAGGCCTACTCGGCCTTGCAGCAACGAAAAAGTTTTGCTTCAAGTATAGCTACCACAAAATTAACTAAACCGAATGCAACACACAAATGGTGAAAATTTAATGGCAAAATCTAGGGAAAAAAACTGCAACTCGCTCCATGGTAAGAAGTTGAAAGTAGAAATGAGACGAAGGACGCATAAAAACCGACAGTCCACCAGCAACTTACAATAATTCAAATACTTGTGTATTCTCAACACTTCCGGATAAACTCGAATCCATCCTCCCAGGAAGTGATCTGATCATCCGTCAGAAATGCGAGCCGCCATCTCAACCTTTGTTGGTGGTGATCTTTCCAACAGCAAGTGCTTCGTGATCACCCAGCAGTTCAAGGATTTCTTGCACAAAATATCTGCAGAGAATTTGCATCCAACCTGTATAAAGATTTCTGTCCAAAATTCCGAGCAGGGATTTTATGTAGAAGTTCCAAACAGGAATTAATTCTCGCTCAGCATTAAATGGACATAGAATCATGAAGATTTCCCTTCTCGCTTCGAGGAATATATATCATGCATTGAATGTACTATACATCATGAAGATGTTAATTACCAAAGAATAAGGTAAAGCATTAACTATCGAGTACATGAAGCTTTCGTTATTTAACGGCTCGGCAAAATTGGTAGGTTTTACGACATACACACGTGCTCACACGAAATTCCAAACTCCAGCTCCTCTCTCATCTTTCAACAATGAGCCGCCCCTCATTGCTTCCCTCCGTGCTCCTTATAGTAGTTGTAGCCCTCTCCCCTCATTATGTATCTGCAGCTTCCGTCATTGACGAGACCTGCAAGGCTGTAGAGAGGGTGCGCTCAGTAGACTACCGATTCTGCGTGGAAACTCTCTATGCCGTGCCTAAAAGCACATCTGCCAAAACTCGCGGGCTCGCCCTCATTGCTGCCAACCTCACAAAAATCAACATCACCTCAATCATAGACATTACCGAGGATCTCGTCAAGAATCTCAACTCATGCCTTCGCTACTACAGGGAGATGAAGCAATCAGTGACAGGTTCCATAGGAGACATCAAGGCCGGGAATATAGAGAATGCCATTGACAAATTGCAGCATGCTGAGGACACACGCGACGACTGTGATATCCTACTCTTTGAAGGAAGAGCCATGAAGAACCCACTGAAAGATGAGAATCTCAACGCGAAATCTCTTGCGGAAATCACTTATTCGATAACCTCCTTGTTGGAAAATTAAAAATAATCTTCACATTCTTGGTCTGAGAATAAAATATAGAACACTGAAGTTGTTCTGCAGCTTTTTGTTATCTATTAAGAATTGAATTCAATTTTGCTCCTTTCCTTTTGTCAGCTTAAAAATTCACAAAACCCAAAAATATTTTTCTATTCGTGATACTTGATTAACTAATTTTTATTTGGTGACTATGTGGTAATGCACTCATGCCGTCGCAAAATATCTCGCAATTCATTTAGGTGATTATGCAGCTATCGAATGTCTAACATTAAAGATCTTGACAGCAACCTAGAGCTACATGAACTATCATCTAATGTCAATGTGTGGCTACCTGAAAGTGCAAAACCTATTGGTATTTTCTATGTAGGGCTATCTTCCATACAAATGAGACGTGTTAGTCTGAACTTTCATATGACAAGTTTGCGGCTGTATTTATCCAATTATAGACAATCACAACCACTTGAACAAACATCTGATCACCGAGAGAAGGATAGGATATCACACTTAAAGGATTCTATGCTGTTGATGAACATCACCTCATGGGAATTCATGAACCAACTATTAACAATCAAGATATCCAAAGGTGTGATAGGATTCCAAAAACAACTCCTGTAGAATATCAACCTTAGCATTTGTTGCAATTAATAGGGATTATTTTTCGGAACATTCGATCGAACGCCATCTCTGCGGTTCATCGTATCTGCGCTCTGGCGAAAGAGTGGGACAGCTTTTGTAAGCCGGGGTGATGCTGACGCTTGCTTTCATTTGCTAACTCTATCGACGTGTACCCCTTTTTCTTTTCTCACCCTGTTAACCTTTTTTTCGCGTTTCTTTCTCTTCTCGAGGCCCTGACTGCCTCACATTATGTAGCTAAATTCATCTACCTAATGAATGAAGCAGGTAGCGTGCTACCTTTCTCTAAAAAAAAAAACTAGTTCTGGAAACATCTGACTCTCTCCTCCAGAAGGTGATTAAACTCATATTACATGTTCAGCAGAGTTGTTTCTAAAATCCCGCTGTTGCTATTGTGAAGAAATATAGGTCACAAATAACTCACGAATTTCAACTCATAAAAATTTACCAACAAAGTAAAAGAATCTGGAAAGATATGCCTCGTCGATGACCAGATGTCTGCTCAAGTGAAAATGACTATCGACAATTGAACAACCATATTGTAGTTTTGCCATACGATAATTCAGAGTGAGGCATACATCATGTGTTGGTCTGAAAAAATGGCCACATACATGAAATACCAAACTTGCATTTTGGTTAGTAGCTTACTAATACTACCGGTTGAGACATCAATTATTAGATCATGGAGAGCTAAATTCGCTAAAAAGCTTCGACCAGCAAGAATTCTGATCCCTTTTTTAACTCTTTGATTTGGGGGGGGGATTAAGGACTTACATCATTGAAAAGGCTACCCCAACCAAAGAACAAAAGGATTTGCCCCGCTAACCTCACACAAGGAAAAAATTATCCTTACGAACATCAAGGATCAGCTACATAGCGCTCCTAACACCTTGTTTTCCAAGACCTAATTTAGCACATGCTACTCATCCGTGAATATAACGTGGCTCAACCAAACCATCTACGAGAACGAAAAGGAGAGAAAACTGGCCGCATTAGCATTTGGAATTAGCAGTCTGATGCCAGAGGGGCCTCATTTTGGAAAAAATTTCCATCAGTAATAAGCTTTACCTCTCAGTCCACAGTTTGCAATGAACAAGTTACTTCATAAAGGTGTAACTAAAACTTAACCTCGTAATATCACAAGAGAAAAGGTTGAAAGAGGAGCTTAACTCTTTGAGTTGGGAACTGAAACCTAATAGGCAAAAAAGGATCTTATCCCCTAACCCTGTAATCCATTTCCCGCAATCGAGAAGGTTGAGATAATAAACGCCAAACACCTAAAATCCTAAAACTGCAAATTTGCGGTCAAACCCTAGAATCCTAAAACCCTGTAATCGATGATTCAAACCCTAAAACTCACACCGGATTGCAGGGAAACCTCGCCTGAAGGATGCCCGAAGGTAATCGAAACCTAAAACCCTAAAACCCTAAACCATCAAAACTCTAAAGCCCTAAAACGGATAATCAAAACCGTAAATCCCTGAAGCATTAGGAAAAACTGAAGCGTCAAAAACAAATCGAAGGGAGAACCTTGTTTGATGCGTGCGCAGGATCGCCTCTTCTCCGCGAGGAGAGGGAAGGTCGGGTAGGATCTTAACATCGTCTTCCTCCGTTGATGTTGGATCTTAACACCCCTATCCATGGCGACTCGTTGAGCCACAAAACCATCGCGACCTCGCTCGCACGTGTGGGCGAGCGCGCACGAGAGGAAGAACGGGGCGGGTGAGCTACAAATTCGCGCGCGCGCGCGCGCGCGGTGGTGGTGCGGTTAGGAGGAATCAGGAGTGGGTCGGGTTACCGCGAAACCCGAACCGATCAGCGTCGTGATCGGAGCGGATCAGGACGCTCCCTACTATTGATCACGTGGCCCACCAGCCGTTGATTAGCAGAAATAATAAACGTGGACCCGGTCCACCACGTCTGCTGTAAACCGCCCTATCTCTTCTCTTCTATAGAATAGAAAGTTTCATTATAACGAGTCGGCCAGCGAAAATGACTACATTTAACAAAATAGAATTTTACATAAATTGTATAAATATTATTAAATAAAATTTCAAATTAGTTAACTCGAGCGAAGAAGCTGATCTCTTTTGTTTAGTTTGAAAATTATTATACAAGTATCAATCTAAATATATGTTTAGATATAGAATTTACGTAATATGCCAAAAAAATCTTAAACCATTCAAATTCAATGTGTTTTCTAAATATTTTGCTTTATTCAAAACAGTGATAAAACAAAGATTTAATTTGGTATAAACTTTTTATGCAGAGTAAGTTATTGAGATGCATCCTAGACTGCAGAGGGATTTTGAATTCTTTAACATAATAATATTTTATCTAATTAATTAATAGAAAATATTAATTAAATAATAATTTAACTCATTTAATTTACTAATTAATCATGAATATTGCTAAATAACTCTAAATGTTAATTAATAAATTAATTAGTAATTAATAACACCTAATCACGAGTAATTTAATAAATTAATAAATTAATTAGTTAATAACAGTCAGTTAATTAAATTAGTCAAAATATTAATTAATTAATCAATAAAAAATATTGGTTATTGAATAAGTACACTAAATAATTAATTATTTAATTAGCAAATTAATTAAAATAATAAATTAATTACTCAAATAGCAATTAAATATTTATTAAAGTATTAAATTAAGTAGTACAATTAAAAATTTTATAATAAAATTAATATATTATAATATATAACATATTATGTTTATATAATTTAATTTTAATTCAATTTATAATCTTTTAATAAAGTATGAAATTAAACCTTAGAACAGTACACTTCCGTCAAAATGGTGGAATAGTAAATCCCAAGCTATCCCGGAATAGCCAGGAATAGTAAGGTTTTGATCGGGATAAAATATTCCGGTCGAAAAACACTCCGTTTGGCGGGATAGCGAGGATAACTTTCGTTATCTCCGCTTTATTCCCGAATCAAATGGGATCTAAAAATATAATTATTCTTATCCTTACTATTCCAATCTAACCGTCCAAACGCTATTTTGCTTATTCCCGAAAAAAACTTAATTTTTATCCAAACGCAAAATTAATTTTATTCCTACTTATTTCAAGAGTTGTACCTATCCTAAGGATAACCTAAAATAACTTATTTTCGAACCAAACGAAATATCAAATTTAGACGATTAAATTTTCTAATCAATTGTTCAATAAAATTAAAGACATAAATTTGAATTAAAATTTTTAGCCACTTCAAAAGAGCTAGAGCTTTCAGTCTAATTTAAAACTCTGACAGCTAGCGGGAAGAAATAAAAAAATAAAAAAAATAAAAAAAATAAAAAAATAATTTTAGTTGTTAGAACTTCTCAAACATCTTACTTAAACAACATCCACGGCTAAGCTCTAGTCGCCAAAACAGGCTCATCAATAGCTAGGATACGCGAATATCACAACACAATGGAAATACAGCACACATGAGCTGAAGCTGAAGAAATCAGAAAAAGAAACAGCAAAGTAAAAGCAATACTAAATATTGAATCAGTCGAAGCACTTGCGGGCTATAAACAAAGGTGTAAAACAACATTTCCGATCAAAATATACTCCATGCTTAGGAATGGAAGTGAAGACACAATCTTATACATGGCACGAAAATGGCGGAACGGATGTTTTAAGTTTCGTAGCACCGTGCATTATTACTTGCAGATACTACTCATTCTCAAAATTTAAGAAACTGGAATCCCTTCAGATCTTTTTGAACACTGGACAAGTAGCAAATCACAATTCCATTAGAAAGACCAGAAAATCTAAGCAATCACATGCCAGGAAATAGTCCCACTCTCCTCGTTTTGACCCACAGAGTGGCATTTGGTAGATGAGAAAACGATTAAATCAGAACAGCACATATGGGCACAACAACGAAGTACCAAATGCCAGATTATCAAATCCCAGTCTCATTGATTCTTTTATTGCTTCTGATTCTCCCTGCATGATTTACAAGTCAAAGAAGAGTTGTTGTTAGCATGAAATTAAAGACAAACAAGACGATATACTACAGTTGCATAAGATTTGTTTGCATAAAATTAAAGAGAAACAAATAGTTGCAGAAATCCAATTTCCGTCAGAGGTAATTGCAGCAGTTATTGTGCAGAGAGAAACTAAGGAACGAAAGAAAAGAAAGAGAGAAAAGAGGCATAGATAAGGCTATTACTATTCAGATATGCTCGTGAGTGAAAAATTGACAGGGTTGAAGCAAACAATGGCTGGTTTGAGTTTGGTTTAGCCTGCATTCTGAACATTAAGAGGTTGGGCAGAATGAAATCTGGTCTGCAACAAAGTTACGATGTGCGTTAGACTGACCTAGTCTCAATTGTAATTGACTTACTAAGGGCTGAAGTTACCTCGGCAAACCGCCACATCCTAAAAATGCTAAAAGGAAAAGTACAATTAGAACTAAAAGAAAGGACGCGAAAACTTGCAAAACAAGTAACATATTTGGCTCGCAACTGCCTTGTAATTCATTCTAATAGTACACATAATTTTTTATTCGGGATACATGGAGGCACTCCAGGGTTCCATTTTAATGTAATTATCCACAAGTTAAAACTGATATAGTGAAGTTTCTTAGGAAACTGAAGAGGAACAAACTCAGGTCCACTGGCGAACAGATGAAGGGCTAGAAGAGAAAATTCAGGCACATGTAGAAAGCATAAACATTATGTTTCCTAACTCTGAAAGCTGTGAACCAGAAACTAACTGTCTAACTGAGATCATATATCTGCCAGAGTCCTAATTACATCTTTAGTTCATGCAAAGAAAGAGAAATCATCTCTACGATGCTGATAGCGAGAAGGTTGATAGTAATCAAACTGGGCATACCTGGACTTGCACGAACGCTAATTTCCGGCAAGAAGTGAACTTTTAAGTGATATCCTTATGAAATTGCCCTCCAGCTCTCAAAATCCGGTAAAGAAGTTGGCTTTTCCAAAAACACAGGGCTGCCGAATTATTAAATGCCTATAAATTTCCTCGCAAAATTCTTGCAAACAATCTCATGTAATTTACAAGCTACCCTGCGAACTGGTAATTCGTGGGCAAGATAATTGTATAGCCGCACTATGTTTCTATAATCTTATTCATAAATAATACATGTAAGGTGTCTAGAAGGAGCGGGAAGCATCTCTCACATCTGCGCAGCCTCTAGAAACCTTACATTCTCCTCACGGTCTTCTCTCTTATCATCATCCTTTATTTCACCTGTACTCGATCCCAGCAGCTCTTCTTTAGCTCTCCGGACATCACTCTCACCCAAAGGAGGCAACATACCCGCATTTTTCTTATAGTTCCATACCAGCATTGAAATGTAGTCTTGGGGAGTTATAAGCCCTTCCTCCCTAAGGCATCTCCGCTTCTCCTCCAGGGTCTGTGGGTCCGTAAGCTTTACGTACTCCATCAGAACCTTCTCATGATCGGGCCTCCACCCGTTCGGGAACAGCGTATAATCAGTCTCGGGTACCAGAGACATCCGGGTATAATGAAGCCCGTCAATCGAATCCACGAGCCCCATCCTTAACAAATTGTGGTACTCCGGCGACTGACCCTTCTTATCCTTCAGCGGCCGGCTGAGATTCCTCGACGCGATCTTGTAAACCTTAGCCCTCGATCGCAGCTTATACTTGGCCGCATAAAGCTTGGCCAAGGAGCCCCTAATGATATACGAACAGAAGTTGACGATCTTCTTGCGGTTGTCGGCGTACCGATACCATTCGGCCATGACCAGCAGGAACTTATTCATCTGCGCGTTGGTGTGGGCCTGCGTGGCGTGGAACATCCGGAAGCAAGGCTGCGGGTCCGGGTCGCGATCCCCCTTCAAAAACTGAAGCTTTCTGAACTGTTTGATGCATTGCTTTAAGCTCGCCGTCACCGACAACAGCGTCCCGACCCCTTTCTCGCTGATGATCTTGCCGCCCGTCGCCGTGTAGCGGAGCGTGGGGTAGACCACGCGGCGGCAGAGCACGTGATCGAGGAACATGATCCCCTTGGTGATGTGCTCGATCGGGAGGCTGTCGTTGTCGAGCTTGATCTGGAAGCGCTGGTCGCAGAACTCGATGAGCTGCTTCCTGAGCACGGCCGCGTCGGCGCGGGGGCCGCGCACGCCGATGAGGAAGTGGCCGCCGTAGCGGACGTAGTCCATCTTGCGGGTCTTGTCGGGCCCGCTGGTGGGGACGAACTCGGGCCAGGAGGTGTTCCCCTGCCGGCCGTGGCCGTCCCCGTCCCCGACGGCGGCGTCGGACTTGGAGGGGCGGTAGAAGTCGGCGATGCGGTCGTCCATCCACTTGTCGAGGTCGTCGAGGCAGAGGTTGGCGAGCAGCGGGGAGAGCACGCCGCAGTGGCCCCAGTCGGGCAGCTTCTCGGCCTCCTCGGGGGCGAAGCCGAAGAAGGCGTCGAGCCAGTAGGGGTCGGGCTTGGGCTCGTCGTCGGCGAGCACGCGCTTCTTCTGGTACTTGCGCTTCGTCGTCTTCTTCTTCTTCTTCTTGTCGTCGGCCTTGTGCTCGTCCGCGGAGATGACGGGGGTGAGGAGGGCGGAGCGGACGAGGTCGACGAGGGGCTTGTCGCGGAGGTGGCGGAGGAGGGCGTTGAGGACGAGGGCGGGGCGGGGGCAGTCGGCGAGGAGCGGGGAGAGGTCGCCCTTGATGTACCAGAGGTAGCCGGCGAAGGAGCGGCGGACGGTGCGGAGGAGGGTGTGGGGGGAGCGGCCGGGGCGGAAGGCGAAGGAGGAGGGGGAGAAGCGGGGCTCGAGGAGGGGCTCGAGGAGGAGGAGGAGGAGCTCCTGGAGGAGGCGGTCCTGGAAGGGAGGGGGCCCGGGGGAGGAGAGGAGGGCGCGGAGCTTGCGCTTGGAGAGGGCGGAGGGGTCGCCGGAGGCGGAGGCGGAGGCGCGCGGGGAGGGGACGAAGGGGCGGAGGCGGTCGCCCCAGCGGAAGCGGCCGGAGAGGACGGCGTCGCGGAGGGAGAGGAGGGAGTCGAGGGCGGGCCGGGGGAGGGAGGAGCGGGGGAGGTAGGAACCCGTCTCGTCCGCGTACGCCTTCTGGTAGGCCAGCACCCACAGCTCCAGGCGGCGGAGGAGAGGGGAGAGGAGGATGCTGCTACTGCTTTGGCTGCTGCTGCTGCTTTGGCTGCTGCTGCTTTGGCTGCTGCGGAAGGAGGAGATCCAGAGGGAGGAGACGAGGGAGATGGGGTCGTCCTTCAGGAGGGACGAGGGGTCGAAGGGGTCGCCGTCCTCTCCGCGACGGTGGCGTTGGGGTTGGGGTTGGGGTTGGGATTGGGATTGGGATTGGGGTTGGGGTTGGGGTTGGGGTTGGGGTTGGGGACGACGATAGGGGGAGAGAGAGGGGGAATGACGAGGAGGAGGCGAGAGAAGGGTGGAGAGGGGGCGGAGGAAGCGGAGAGTTGAAGCGGAGGAGGAGCAAGGCAGGGGGCGGAGGAGGGAGAAGAGGGGGGGCCGAGGAGGCATCGGAGAGGAGAAGGGGCCAAAGGGGGGGCGCAGAAGGCACGAACACGAAGACTAAAAGTTGTGCTGCTGCTGCTGCTCCTGCTCCTCTCTAAACCCTCTCGAGGTTTGAGGAGGGAGTGGAATTTGCGCATTAGTCCCTCTCATATTTCTAATTTGCGAAATAATATACTTTATGCTATCGCCCCAGAGGGGCGAGGTTCTTTGTTTTTTTTTTTCCCCCTTTCCCCAGAGGAACAAATCTGTTGAAAAATGTCGCAATTTGTTGATACCGTTCTATACTTTAAACTACTCGTTTGATTTTCACACGAATTGAAAGTGATTCAGTGTTATCCTTTAAAAATAGTAAAAGTTCTTATCTTATTCCCAAAAGATAAAGTAATTAGATTTCCTATCCTTTTTTTTTTCTTCTCGGCGAAAGAGGATCGTGCAACCATTCGAAAGTTCGTATACCTATTTCACGGGTAAATCCCCATATTTTAGGCCTGATTGCACCTTCCATTTTAATCTCCAAACTCAAGATAAGAGAGAGTCGAAGCTTATTCGATGCTACAATCAAGTCTATGGTCCATCCAACAAAGGTTGGCAAAATATTAGAACTGGCATGGCATTCCAATCATCACCGTATCGACTATCACATCAGCATTTCATTACATTACTAGATGGTAAAACTTCACTGCAATAATTTTCAAAATATAAATAAATCATCTACAGAGACGCATTGAAATTATGGACCAAACTAAAAATTTTAAGACTGCCGATGCAATATAACCCCGAAATTTCAATTGCTGCTGATGCTTTATCCGTCCCGCACTCCAACAGAATAAGCTTACAATCAAAGATTTGCAGGTTACTGCATCATCTTCTCATGCAAGTACTTACTGTTCGATAGGAATGTTCATTCTTCTAATAAAAGTTCAAAGTCGTCCCGAGAAGTAACTAAAATAGCATTACTGATAAAGGAAAACAGTTACTACGATCATACAATAACCGACCCTAATCTTCGATAACATGGATTACTCAACCATAACTAGTTAGCAGCAATGCCTAGCACCAGATTTTTACATAATATGACAGTCTCGCATAATCACCTTGTGAAGAACTGTTCCAGTTGCTCTCTCCGTGATACTCCAACATGTTGGCTTCTGCTTCAGAATTGAGTGTTCCCGGAGTTAACCTTGCGGAAGCATTTTTACATGCATATCTGCAGATCTTACATAATGCGTTCTTACGGCACCAACGATAGAAAAACTTTTGGTGAAAATTTTTGGACCTTACCTAAAACTACAATGCATTTTAAAAGAGGTCCTGAACTCCAATAATTTTGATTTTACTACCAAACCTTATTTTTTTTTTTGATTTCGAAAAAAAAATTCTAAAGAAGTTTTGTCACATTCTGTTAGATTTTAATTGTTTACATAAACAGATTATAAAATATTCCATCACATGACAGAGTTTTTTGTTGAATTACAAAATATTGTCTACAAAAGTAAAAAATACCTTGAATTTTAGTAGGAACAAACTTATATCAAAGATACTATAAGGTTAGGTAGGAACATCAAAATTATCAAAGTTCATGCATCCGTCTCAAAATGTGCTATAGTTCGGGTAAGTCTATGCTTTTTACCAAAATTTTTCGTGCAAGAAGGGTTACCAGAACGGTCGCAAGTCGCAACGGCCCATTTCTTGAAACTTCTATGTCATGCTTCAGATCTTGTAAGCAGCACTTTCATTTCGAGTGACCCTGCTGAAGCATTTAAACCAGTTACATCTGTCTGATAATTCAAGCGCATTATGTTTCACAGACAAGTTCACTACAGTAAGCACTGAGAGTAACATCAATGCTGCCTCTGGTTAAGAACACAGGCAACTCTAGGAATCACGGATAACTGTGACAATATAGAATAAGAAATTAATGATTACAAAGATATCTATGGGTAAGTGAGGAACGGCATAATTTGAAAAGCATACTAGTTCTGGGGTTACACTCAAATAATTTTATTTAACCAGAAGGCCTGATCCTAGATCTTATTTTGTTGCCATGCTTTGGCTGAACAAATGGGATAACTTTAAGATTTCCAGCTGTTGTCCCCAACCAAAGTTGCTTAGGAAATTTAAGTAAATAAATGTTTCTAATCAGATCACTTGCCTTCCTAGATGGGATAATTCGGGCTCTTCCAGAAGCAAGTCTTGCAGTGGTCTCAAATACTTTACCCTGTCATCACTACAAGAAGTAGAGAAATTATCAGCAACGCACTTGAAACAGCCAGATCAAAGTATTTACGGAAAGCAGTGCATAATATCATTGCATGGAATCTCTATAACAACATGAATATCACAGACTTAAGGGATAGTAGAGCACACCTAAGATCGAGAGAAAGAAGCCTATGACGAATCGAGGAGTCAGAGGCAACATAAGCAACAACTATACTGCCGGCATCGGGGTGGGGCCAGCTGCGAGATGTAGGAAATCTTAAAACAAAAGTGCCCGGCTTCTGTGGTCCTTGAGGACCTTTGAGCGCATTCTCGGCCTCCTCCCTTGTAATGAACCCTTCTATCCATTTTGGTGATGTACATTCCCATATTTTCTTTAATTTCTCACCGGTCAATGAAAAAGCTACAGGGAATAGCCAATACCACAGCCTATCAAACTCTTCCCTTCCCAAATCATCACCACACCCAGCAATTTGCTGCAAAACCTCCATGTCCTGAATAAACAAATGAAGCAAAGATTACTAGGTGCTTTACTTTTCTTTCTTTTTTTCAACGGGTATCTGCATAAATACCTCTCATTATGCACATCTTTATGTGTAGACCCCACCCGAAATTTGAAATTTGCATCTACATCCATAAAAATAGCATATATTTGCACAGATGCCCCTCTTCTAAACTTTTTGTCACAGAATGTTAAAACAATAGCGAAAAGAAGTAGATGATGACTTAACCCTAAAATTTCCTCCATGACTACCCCATTAATGTTGGTAAATGCCTTTGCACCAATGGTAGCATGTTTATTCGGCTATCTAAGTCAGGTTGTAACGTCAATTGGGTTTAACATCAGTCAAGAAGATGGTGATCATGCCACATCTCACAGAGGGGCATAGCAGCAGCCTATACGGCACCAGTGCAAATACACATTTCCGAGGGGAGAAAACACAAATACATGTAGTATGAAGGTTTTCTGTATGCAAAGTATTCCCTTTACTTGTTTCATGATATCAAAAAGTAGTGACAAGTAAATGGAAAAGTAATAAAACCTGTGTTGATAAACCCCTATTAGCAGAACAAGCAATGCACATGAACTTTCGGATGATCTCAGGAACGGCATACGACCATAGAACACGGTTATTGTTCCTCGAGATTGCGGTCCAAGTATCCAGCCCCTCTTGAATCAACCTCTTTGATAGTAATATTTGGTTTCTAAAAACAAGACAAAAAAAAAAAAGCAGAAGCTAATTGCAAAAAAAGGATAATATAATACGAATATAAAGATTAGCAAGAAGAATTTATGGTTACCGGTGATGAGAACAGCCAGTGTACAGGCAAATCTGCTCAGCAAAATTAGCGATCTCTTCATCACTGGCCAAATTGACAGTCTCTTTTAGTAACTTCGACCGCTCGTGTGTGCCTTCCAAACAGTATCTAAATATCGTCGCATCTGAAAAGGGCTCTGTAGAATCTCTCATCCATCTTGATTCAAAGTTTTTGGCATCGGTACTCTCAGAATCAGATGGTGCACTGCCGCTTCCTTCAGTATTATTTGATCTGACTTCTACATTCGTCTTGCATGCCTTCTCAAACCCAATAATAGCATTTTACAGAATTAGGCAAGTAAAATTTTAATGGACGCTTATTGAAGTTATAATGACTATTTACCTGTTCTGACATTCCATTAGAATCAAGCGCCATTGGTGATCCATCATAATCAATCTTAAAACGCTTAGGAGGTGAGCTACACCCAAATGAACTCCGACTTTCCTTTTGCGAGTGATTATCTTTGCTATAATCACGAATTAATCCATGCCCATTACTTAATTTAAGCGAATGAAGTTCGTCAAGAAGTAGGGTTGCAGAAGTCGCTCTTTTTCCAGACCCATATGGCCGGGTACTTCGGTTCCGTGAGATACAGCGGATAGGATGGGAGTATGCTTCAAGAAAAGGATATCCTTGAGTATTATGCAATGAGTGGAAGCGAACACGAAAAAGCCTATTGTCGGATTTAGAAGAGAGCTGGAACAACCAAAAGGAAAGTTATTAATAGAGTCCCGCAATATATCAGTCGAAATATGAAAAGGAAAGCTTGCTAAGAATATATTAGAGATAAAAATACTAATTAAGATTTAAGAGCCTATGAAGTCTAGCTTTTGGAATAGCTTCTCTAATTCTTAGTCAGTTTGGGCCATCAAAAAGTTCGAAGCATCAGCTACAGTGGGAAGCTAAAATGAGCTTTGCAGCCCCAACAGCAAAGGCTGCAACTAGAAGTGCTTCTTTAGTCAGCTCTACCCAAAAGAGCTTTGGTTGTGGTGTTATTGCTTCTTCATTAGAATCCCTTGCGGAAACTAGAAGCAGTGGGGGAGTTTAATAAAAAGGCTGTTAGTGACTCTTTAAATCAGAACAACACTTCTGTGGAAACTCCAGCCATGCCAAAAAGACCCTCTATAATACATTACATTGCAGATTGAAACTTTTTACGATGAAGATCCATTTATGTAATAAGAATAGGAGAGGAGGTTCTGCATTTAAACTGATCAGGTCAAGCATCTTGAAGAGGTACCTGAGAAATTTTAAGCTTAAAAGTTGCACGGCCACGAAGAAGAGATACTGGCTTATCTGAAGAAGGGTATTCCAGTCCATCACAACTTGTAAGTAGTGGAGCTTCTTTTTCATCTCGAGATTTTTCAACAGGTGCTCCATTGTCTGCATATACAAGTGAAGCAGCAATCTGAACAGATAAACCAAATAGTTAGAGATGATGCCAAAGTGAAAAAGGAGAGTGAAAAAAAGAGATGGGTGGGGGTTGGTGGCGGCGTGGGGTTTGGAAAGGGAAAAAGGAAGTAGAAAATGACCTCCATTTCCTTGTGCACTGTCTGATCAAAGGCATCTAATAGAACTACTTCCAGAGAAAAGTTTCTACGACAAGAGGCCTGAATTCAGCCATATTTATCAGTTTGAGAACAAAATATACAAACTTATGAAATTCTCCATGGTTGTGGACTACAATTTAAAGATAAAAAAATAAGATATCATATTTTAAAAACTGAAGTGAAACATAGAACTTTCCTTTTACAAAATATAATTAACATAACACTAGAGAAAATTATTTCGAATTTCAAAGTAGAATGATATATGTAGTCCCCCCAATATGATTCATCATACAGAATTTTGTGAGCATTTTCTGTTCTGTGGTAGGAAAATGCAATGTGCGTCCTAAGATTGACGCGATCCCTTCCTTTGCTCTATTGCGTAGATATCGATTTGAATGAATGGAGTGGTGCTTGAATTGACTTAAACTATCTTTGATACTGAAGGTCGGACAAGCAAAAAGGAACACTAAACTTATTCTTAACACAAGCACGTGATTAAAAGTGGTCTTCTTGAGTCATAATTTTCTATGGCAGTTAAATAAGTTTTCCTGACATGATCTCAAACCAATTATTGCAAATGAAAATGAGATTATCAATTCGTGCGTTAGGAGTTAAAGAATTCACATTTCAGCTGGAGCTTCCCGTCAACATTAGTCTTTCTTATCGGTTATACGTCAAACCAGGTAAATTTACTGGTTTTATAAACTTATTTTACCGTACAAGTAGTAGAATATATGAGGCTTATAGGTGGAAATATCTTACCTTGCCACCTACAATGCTCCAAACACCATCACCACCCTCTTCAACACCATCAGAGGAGCATGAACCATCAAGGGATAATTTTACTGGTGGGTTCTGACATTTAGTAAATAGCTTGGTCATATTCTCGAAGAAGCATAATGAAGGAAACACGATACACGAAAACTAACAACGTATGGTTAGATGTTTTTCCCTCACCTTCTCATACTGTTGTTTTATTGTTGTCGATAGAGGCAAAACATGAAAATTATAGACATAGCCCTCAAGTTTCTCATCATTACCAACCAATGTTATTCTCTTCAAATCATCACAATATTTATGGTCCTTACATAAGGAAGAGAGATTCATCTCAGAAACCAGATTACCATCAATGTGGAGGCGCACACTGTTTCTGGTTACCTGACGTCAGTAAATACCAATTAGATCGGCATGTAAAATGTAACCATTGAGATATGGCTTGTACAACCATAAAAAGAGCTTCTCTAACTATAGAGAAAACATGAAAATAGAAGTTAGAGAACTGAATAAACACAAACTAAAAGCAGTTGAAACGAAAAAACAGTATAAACTAGACTGCTGATTTTCTTCTACAATATCCTACCAAAAATGTATAGAAGAAACAGTATCTTCAATTTTCTATGGTGAAGGAAGTTACAAATTCACTCAGTTGCAAAGAAAACAAGAGGACAGCTGAAAATAAAGTATCAAAAGAGTCACACATTTGCGTATTGACATGAACAAGTCGAGATATTACCAAATAAGAATAATGATACCCTTATCTTTATAAATTGGAACAAAAACCTTTAAAACACAAGAAAAACGGGAGATCACAATTACAACTAATTATCATCACTTAGAAATTTAATAGTTTCAAAAACAAATATAATATATAGCCTATAAATGCTATAGTGGTTGAAGGGAACAAATACCAACAGACTGTCGGTACAAGATTGACCCTTCTAAAGTGCCTTCTAGTATCTAATAGTCAAGCAAGCACATGAACTTAGTAAATTGAGTAGAACTTCTATGACAAACAAGATTGATAAAGCACAAAAAACTATATGCATTCTACAATAGACTATTGAGAGTTTAGATGACAGAACATTGCTCGACCAATATTATATTGGAGAACCTGGTAAAGGAATCCATGGGCTCTTCAAATATGAATAAAGCACCAGCCGACAGATGGAAGGCTCTAGCAAGTGTAACATCTTATGTATTGCCGCATACCTCACATCCAACATGAACCCATTTCTCCAGTGGGCATTCATTCATAGCAGACACATGTGTCAGATCAGTCCACGGAAAGGAACTACCAGGAGATGAAGCTTCTTTATGTAAGAGCACCAAAGGAAAGAGAATCAGTTTGTTCTCCTCGCTCAGAGCTAGAAACGGGATATCTTCTCGAACATCTGAAGTCGTCTGTGAAAAAACAGAGAAAGGAAAATTAAAGTTCTCGCCAAGTAGCAATTGTGAAGATCATATATCAAAGTAAGTAGAGAACTCGCGAATTTGTGAAATGCCATGACCAAACCGTAAATTAATTATTACATTTAATGAATCTTTTTTTTCTAGGGAAACTAATACAGAGATGATTAACTGAACTATCTAGTACGTCGTAGCTATAACAAAAGAAAACAATTGAACACCGAATGACAGGACAAGTTCTAGCACCCAGATCTGCAATATTAGGGGGGGAAGAAAAGAAAGATCCAAGAAAAGGCAACAAATTCAAAAAAACAGCATTGGAAATCAGAAAATTTAGACATAACTTAAATTATTGAAAACCTTCGAATTAGTATTGCAGGCATCAGAGACCAAGCAAAGAATTTTAATCATTGAGCAATAACAAGAAATTCACAGCATCTCCCTAAATCATCAACACCAAATGGGAGAAAAGAACACAACGTGCACATCAAGGACCAGATTTCTTGGCTTTTCCCTATAGTGATTCCAACCAAAGCCGCACCAATTGATCAAAAGGAAACGTGGACAATCCTTATATTAATAAAGGAACGCCCTTTACATCACGGAAACGCCCAATATTTCACAACATTACCATCCACCGGCTAGCAATAAGAAGAAATTGGATATAATCTTAAGTTCTCGTCCACTTCCCACATCAAAATTAAGATGAGGAACCAAACACATGAAATGGGTTTCCTCCCACCGACAACAAAAAAAAAAAAAAAAAAGAAGCGAGAGAAGAGGAGAGGAGAGGAACCTGTCGAAGGATCACCGAGGAAGGTCGTGCGGAGCTCGAGAGGTAAAGCCAGAAGCAGAGGGAGAAGCCGCCGCCGCCTTCAGCTTCCGCTTCCGCTTCCTCTGCTTCTGCCGCCGCCGCCGCTCGATCGAGGCGTACTCGCACGTCTCGGAGCTTGGAGTAGTCCTCTTCGCCGCGCTCCCCTTTCGCCATGGTCGATCGCCCTTTGAGTTTTGGGGATTTTGTGAGGGGGAGAGAGAGAGAGAGAGAGAGAGAGGAGAGGGAGGGAGGAGATGAGGAGAAGGGAACAGAACCCTTTCTTTTTTTCCTTTTTTTTTTTTCTGAGGGGTTTGTTTTGCTTTTTGGTTTGCTTGTGTCGGGCGTTAGTTAACGGTCTTTCCGCTTCCATTGAAGTCCACTCGGGAGTTAGGTATTTGAGGTAGGGATGTCAATGGGTATGGATACCCGAAAATTACCCGAACCCGAACCCGAACCCGAACCCGAACGGGTCGGATTTATCCGAACTAAATGGATATGGATTCGGGTATGGGTATAGAAAATAAAAACCCGACGGGTATGGGTACGGGTATGGATTTGTATGTACCTGACCCGAACCCGAACCCGAATAAATTATATATATTTTATTTATTTATTTATTTAATATATAAAATACATAATGATTTCTATCCATTGGATCTTCATCCAATGGTACACTCAAAGGCTCAAAAATTTTGATTTTACTACAATATATTTTCAAATATAGTACTTCGAATTTGAGTTTCGGGTTCGGGTTCGGGTTCGGGTTCGGGTATTTGGTCGGGTCGGGTATGAGTATGGATTTTTAAAACCCATCGGGTTCAGGTCCGGATTCGAATTCAAATTTGGGGGTCGGGTTCGGATTCGGATTTTTTTAAAACCCGACCCAAACCCGACCCATTGACATCCCTAATTTGAGGTGAGGAGGCCGCCGGTTGATCTGGACCGTCCGTTGGATCAATGAAGCTCCTTGATTCAGTTCAATAGTAGGATCACCCTAGCCCTTTAAATTGATCTTTTGTTTTAATCTGATATGGTTTTAAGTGAAAAATTTTTATGTTTTTTATGTTTTTTTTTTTGTTTTTTTTCAGATGCTGCAAAATAGGTGGCTACTATTTCCGCAGAAAACAGGAATGGAACACAAGCACCAACATATATCTTTTTAAAAATAAAAGCATTACTTTTATATTATAAAAAGTCTAAAAAATTTGAAAGAAGCTTATAATCTTTTCTTCTTTAATATTTTAAATTTATTTTTGCAATGGCCATTAGATAAACATATAACAACATACTTCTCCCGTGGTGTTTACATATTTTTTCTGTGGTGGTTGCAACTATAATTATAATTATATAGTATAAAAAAATTTAAAAAAATTTACATTTTTTTTATTTTTTTATAATATAAAAATAATATTTTTAACCACTGCATTATCAAACTAGGTCTAAATAATGACGGTAAGTTAATCTGATTTTGGGTACTTCAGTATCACGATTTTCTAAGTTATTAGCATTATATTTATGATTTGCATAATTTTCTTAAATACAACCTGCGGGTCCTTAAACTGAAATTTATCCTTTGGAAATATCCAAATCTATACTATTGTGGGCTCTTATGCCAAATAATATTATTCTCGACGACTGTATACGTACGTATCACTTAAATAGAATAAATAATCCTCGTAAAAGTGATAATTAGCTCGCATAATACTTATACTGTACAGTAAATTAATCAAATCATAGTAACCGAACAGTACACCTGCTAATAAGCGCCACCTCTCCTCTCTCGCTTCCACGGCCCTTTGTTTGCATCGATCGATTGATCGATCTCGTTGGTGGAGGCGATCGATTCGTTTCCCCTCCCCTCCTTCCGATTCCTCGGTTATCTCGCTCGTTTCATCGATCTCTCTCTCTCTCGATCGATCTCGTTTCATCGATCGATGGCTCCGGTGTCGGCGTTGGCGAAATACAAGCTGGTGTTCTTGGGGGATCAGTCGGTGGGAAAGACGAGCATCATCACCCGATTCATGTACGACAAGTTCGACAACACCTACCAGGTTCGCGAATCCTCGATCTCTTCATCTTCCTTTTTTGATTTCTCATGTGACTCTGTTTTCCTGATCTGAGAGTATTATCGTGGAAATATGAGATGGATCTGATCCGTTTTCGCTGGATCTTTATGTCTTTGTTTGCTTCCTCTGAATTAGATTGTTCTTCTTATGAGATCTACCTCATTTTTGCGGTTTCTGTTTAGATTATTATATATAAATGATAAATTGCTCCGATTGATGGACCTTAGCGAG
Organism: Puya raimondii; assembly: GCA_016920855.1. Taxonomy (NCBI): domain Eukaryota; kingdom Viridiplantae; phylum Streptophyta; class Magnoliopsida; order Poales; family Bromeliaceae; genus Puya; species Puya raimondii. The sequence continues at coordinate 104,320,296 of JABWPP010000050.1, read as the reverse complement.
GTTTAGCTTTTGGATCTTGTGTACTTGTTGAAACATAAAATTTAGTGTGGGGCGATTATCTGTTACGGTGTTCATTAAGGTAATAATTGCGGTAATAATCATCTGTTTCTCTATGAGAAGCAAATTGCTACGGATGTATACAGACCGAGTGAAGATTCTTATTTTCTTTTGTTGTCTAGTTTGCATCCTAATTAGTCCTAACACTTGCTCTGTACTTTTTAGTCGCCCATTTGATTGCTTTCTGGCTTAAATAATTGCTAGGGTGCATAGTTTAGCATAACTTATGATTTATTTTCTTTTAACTACTTTCTTTCTAGTGTAACGATATATAACCTGCTACCTACAAAATGGAACTCCTTTTTCTTCCTATATTGCGTTTACATTTCACTTTGATGAACAGGCTACAATCGGCATAGATTTTTTGTCAAAGACTATGTACCTTGAAGACCGGACTGTCAGACTACAGCTTTGGTAGGATCATATATTTGTTGTATTTTACATCTACCGTGTGATGTTCCTATTACTATGTTTTTTCATTACATTTTGTTTAAGTATCAGAAAGTTATATCTTATGCTAAGATTACATCCTCAAGTTTATCTTTAATGTTCTTATGATACCTACTTGCAACTTATATTATCCACAGGGATACTGCTGGGCAGGAGAGATTTAGGAGCCTTATTCCAAGCTATATTCGAGACTCTTCTGTTGCTGTTATTGTATACGATGTTGCAAGTATGTTTTCTGCCAACGCATTCATCAAGATAATCAGTTTCAAGAAAATTTGTGGTGGTTGATTAGTATTTGGAAGATTTTATTGATTTCACTTGGTACGGGATTCTGTATAAACAACTTATTTAAGTTGTTTATATCTGAGACTCAAAAAGTTTGCATTTAAGTTCAGATTATCCAGTAATTCACATGAGAGTTATAAACGACTTATTTAATGCTTCTTTTTGTGATGCAGGCCGCCAGTCTTTCTTAAACACTTCAAAGTGGATCGAGGAAGTTCGGACAGAGAGGGGTAGTGATGTTATCATTGTCCTTGTGGGAAACAAGACTGATCTTGTTGACAAGAGGTAACCAACCATGAATGTATCATCCTTTTAACTTTTTACGAAGTTTTCTTATGTGTAATCATGACTTTGGAATTGTTTTCTGCTACCATTGTGGTTGTTGCTTGGGGTTTTCATATCATTATGATTTACCTTTTTTGAAGTCCGACATTTGTAATAAAATCAAAGCATTATTTTCTTTTATTTGTTTTAATATCACTTTGTATGTTCATATTCGAAGCTTGCATGATACATTTGGAGTTCCTTAATAGATATTATTGTTTATAATGTTGCTTCTGTTGGGCTGTAAGTCTAACCTTGTTGATACTCATTTGATTCTTATGGAATTACAATTGATTATCTTGTGATCTAATGTAACAGGCAAGTCTCAATAGAAGAAGGAGAAGCCAAGGCGCAACAGCTTGGTGTCATGTTCGTTGAAACAAGTGCAAAAGCTGGGTTTAACATAAAGGTGCTTATTGCCTTATTCTAAGAGTTGTTTTCTGTAAATGAGTTTTCATGCTACATCATCCTTTTAGCTCATGTGGCTTACTAACAAGCTGCCTGATATCAATTCAGGCCCTTTTCCGAAAGATAGCTGCAGCCTTGCCGGGAATGGAGACCCTCTCCTCTGCGAAGCAGGAAGAGATGGTCGATGTAAACTTGAAAGCCACGAATGCAAATTCTTCGCAGGCACAGTCTCAGTCAGGAGGATGCAATTGTTGAGACCTATCCATTTAGTTTTGTTCCGACAAATGAGTTCGATTGCCATAGTATTTTCTGCTTTCACTAGGCTCCTGTCAATACCGTAAGTTTTTTCTTTCTTTCTTTCTTTATTTCTTTCTTTCTTCTTTCTGTCCTTCAGCTGGGCTGGATCTATTGCCGAAAATTAGGATTTATCAGAGGTTTCAATGGTGTGAATCAGTGTTATGTTTCTTAGCAATGAGGTGAGGGCGTTCAGATAATTTAGTTCGTATGAAGATTCTTTTCTATTTTGTCCTCGGATTGTTACTGGTGTTATTGCTGTTGGTCTTCAATGTGAGCTATGAGACCACTGATTTACGCCTGTATGATTCCATCAGCTGTAGTTAAAAGTCGAGAATCATCAGCTGTAGTTAAAAGTCAAAATGGCAAGCTTTGCAATGCTTTATTATCAGTCTGTGGTGTTTTGCGCTTTGTTTTGTCTTTTTTTCCCTTTCCATTTGTATTTCATATTCATATAGGCATTATATAACTCATCCAGCAATGCTACTTGTGAATTCTTAGACAGACTAGCCGTAAGATATACATCCCACTTATTCAAAGGCCCGTCTTCTTCCTCTAGTCTTATTATTTACTGTTTTTTTTTAAATAAAATCCGTCTTGATTTTTGTGGACTATAAGAGTGAAAGGATGTAAGATTTACACCTATATATAGATGTACAGATTTTATTTTCCTAACTTATAAAATGCACCGGGCTTGGTGCATATCATGTCGGTCCATTGTCATATCAAGCGGGCCTTGAGCATCAGATGTCTTCCATCCGCCCTTTGAGGCGGTTTTGTTGGATCACCGCCGCTACGTGTTCGGAGCTCACGAAATCCCTTCACCCAGAGTTGCAGCTGAGGATCCGGTCCGCGAAGGGTAGGAGGAGGTGGTGAAGGGGTTTATGCCCAGTGGGCGGGCAGCCGGCAGGCAGGCGGGTGGCCTACAGGGCTGCATACAGTCCACACAGCAGGCGGTCTTGGTTTAATGCTGACGGCGTTGGTGTGGATTGGTATGGCCTTCTAGGTCACATTTATCGGCCTCGCGGGGGCTCATCTTCATATCAGAGGTGTTCTAATCTCTACCTCACCATGACAAGTACCTGAAGACCGTTGCATTTTATCTCTCTCTCCTCAATGACAGGTACATGGGCCTGCGAGGCGGTGATACCTTTTATTTTCTTGCTGTCTATATGGCTTTTCTGCTCTATCTTGTTGAGATTCAGATTTTTAAGGCAGTATTCCGATAAGAGATTGGACGGGTTTTGTAACTTCTGCTGTAAGTATCCTTACTACTCTACAGCCAAACATGATCATTTGAGAGCAATAATAATTCCAATACATTAGACAAGAGGAAACAAAGATGACATGGCCATTAGCCAAGGCATATTCACTAAAATGGCGAATGACAAAGATATCCAAATCAATCATACTCTTATTTTTTTTTTTACCCAATTCTTTACTCATTAAACTTCAGCAGCCGGCCAAAATCTGGCTCTACTCTTAGCCCTTTCATTAGAAACATGCTTTTAAGTGTTCCATAGTGCTTGTCCTTTTATCCTATTGATATATCGGCTATTGTGATGCGAAGATTTTTTATTTGTTCATAAACACATTTTAATATGCTGTATAAATTTGTCAGCACATTGATAATATACAGATATAATATTGTACGAAACCTATCGCATTACCTCTCTCATTAAATACGGTCGAGAGGTTCTTAGTTGACTTATGTATGTACTTGGGGCCAATTAAAAGGCAGCATTTTAATTATCAAATAGCAAATATATTTATTTGCAATTGATTGTCTCTGGTGTTCACTGGTGCGGTGAACTTGGCGTACCTGATAATTTTGGAGTAGCAGAACTCTGAAAAGCTGTACAAATTGGAGATTAAGGGCCTGTTTGGCCTAGCTTCTGGAAAAGTGATTTCTACAGAAGTGATTTTGGTTTGGAGAAGTGATTTTGATGAAAAGCTGTAGAGCGTTTGGCTGAGTTTAGATAAAAGTGATTTTTCTGAAGTGATTTTCTAAAGCTGTTTGGCAAAAATTTTCTGATGTTTGCATATATTAATATTTTTACTAAATTTTATTTTAAAATAATTTAAAATTTGAATTTGAATTAAAATTTAAAATTTGAATTAAAATTATAATTTTTAAATTTTAAATTTGGACAAAATAAATTTCAAATTTAAAATTTTAAAATTTAAAATTTGAATTTTTAAATCCTGAAATTTAAAATTAAAATTAAAATCTAAATTTAAAATTTAAAATTTGAATTTTGTAATTTGAAAATTAAAACTTGTAATTTTATATTTTATATTTTATATTTTTCAAATTTTTAAATTTAAGTTTTAAAATCTAAAATGTCAAAAAATTTAAATTTTATCTTAAATTTAAAATTTGAAATTTTGAATTTTAAAATTTAAAGTTTGAGATTTGAAACTTAAATTTAAAATTTAAAATCTAAATTTTAAATTTTAAATTTAAAAAGTTGAAATTTAAAAATATGAATATGAATTTAAAATTTCAAAATTTAAATTTAAAGTTACATTTATACTTTGAATCTAAAATAAAAATAAAAATTTGAAGTTTGAGTCTAAAAGCAGAATCAGTTTTGGAGAAGCAGCTTTTTTCTGCTTCTGATTCTGAAGTCTTCAAAATCAGTTTTCTGATTCTGAAAAGCAGAATCAGATTTTTCAGCAGTCATTGCCAAACGCTCTACTGAGCTCAGAAGTGATTTTGGGCTCAGAATCACTTCTGAAAAACTAGGCAAAACACCCCCTAAATTCTCAATCCAAAAGTTGGAGCTTAAATCATTTGATACCTAAATATAAATATCGAGAGACACTAAATATTAAATTGCGCGAGAATCTGCTGATTTGGGTGTGCCGTGAGCGAGAGACCCAAGACTACTACATTCTGATAAATATATATAGCTTATTGCCATTGTGGGGAATTCCCCACGCAATAATACAAGCAACTGGGCTTTGGAAAAAGGAGACATAAATGGATCCATCCACGCAATCCCAAATAAGAGAGAAAATGAAAAGAGATATCCAAGCACAGCATTAAACCCAACGAATGAGATGGTGACGAGCAAGCCCTCTCTCTCTCTCTCTCTCTCTCTCTCTCTCTCTCTCAAAATCCTCCTCCTTTTCTCTGGATCTAAATAGCAAGTGAGCTCCGCAGATCTGAATGGGGAATTGGAAGCTATTCATGAAATCCGGCACCAATACAAAGGTGAGTTACAAATCCCATCATTTTCCTCATCTTTTCTTTTCTTTACAGCATAAGCTTAGAAAGATAATGGATGGGGCCGCCTGTAGATTAGAAAGAGAAATTTCAAATTTGAGGGGGGTTTTCTGGGAGGGCAATCAAAAGCCATCTAATCCTGCATCTAATAACTGTTTTCCCATTTGGTGTTTGGAGAATCTGAGTTCGGAGGTTACTACGGAATCAAATTTTCGAAAGGCTCAATTGTGAGCCACATGATGGAATTTGTGGTCCAAGACGGTGTCAATTTCCAATTCAAACATTGTTTCCGCCGTGTTTGAGCAGCGACAAAATTTAGTGCTATTTGATAAAGTCCAATAGTTTTTTTTTTCTACAGCGGGAACAGCAGGTCTAGATTAGAATTTTATATCTGAGAGCTCAGAATCTCATTTCAAGTTTCTACAGCAAGCAGCTGGGCATTTCAATTATTTTGGGCAAAGAGAGTACGCATAGGTGACTTAAAATATGAACCACGGGTGGTCCGTGAATTAATAATTGGGCCGATTTGGTGGGCCGTAACGGTCCTGTTTTTAGGGCTAAGAATTAAAAGCACAAGCCCTTTCGCGTGCTGCTTCTTCTCTCCTCCCGACTAACGGTGGAGATGGAGAAGAGTGATTGGTACGTTGGAATCTCCTTTAAAAGGATTGAGTGGACCTTTGTTTCAATTGGGTCGTGGTCTCAACTATTCTCGTCAATGAAGCTAATAGTGACAGGGAGGATCTAGTAACTAGTTCCGGTTCTTTTTAGCTCAAAGATAGAGTTTATTCAACTTTTTACACCTGCCTTTTCTTTTTGTATATATTTAATGCAGAGCTATCTACTTTTATTAGAGTTAAAGAACAGTTGCAGAAGCCGACCATTCTAAGACTTCAGATAGTAAATTTGGGAGTATTACAAGCTAAAAATGGACGGCAGAATCAGTATTGCTAAAAAAAAAATGAATGGCCAGATTGATGGTTGTCAAAATTATGTAAAGCACAAAAAACTTCAAAACAAACGCCCAGCTTACAGAAGTGTTATAAATAATAATAATAATAATAATAATAGGAAAAGCTTCAAAATTTGGTGTTTCTAATTTTGATAGAATTATTTAAAGTATTTTATCAACTAATAGTACTGTCGTTTATGAAAAGGCCAAACAGGCTATGTGTATTGCTTAGAACAAAGTTCAAATTTCGGAGTGCACAAAGTTCAAAGTAAGAGATTAGCCACGCTTGTGAGTCTCCAAATTAAGATTCCATCTATCATTCACCGCTCATCTCGATCGCGCGCGTGTGTGTGTGTTTGTCTCCTTCTTCTTCTTATCCACGGGCTCAATCATCCTCCCCCGCAGCTCAAGAGGCCCAACACTTTTATCCCGGCCCATGTAGAAGACGCCGGAGAGCTCCACCACCCACTCACGGCCACCGCGGCCATGGGAGACACGGGGGAGGAGAAGCGGCGGAGGCGGTGGAGGTGGTGGGCGGCGGTGGCGCTGCACTCCGTCCTCGTCCTCTCCGGCCAATCCGCCGCCACCCTCCTCGGCCGCTTCTACTACGACCACGGCGGCTCCTCCGTGTGGCTCCAAACCCTGACCCTCTCCGCCGCCTTCCCCATCCTCTTCCTCCCCCGCCTCCTCCTCCTCTCCACGCCTCCTCCTCAACCTCCTCAGCCTCTTCATCCTCAACCTCCGCCGCAGCTGCTAATTCTGAAGCTCGGCCTCGCGTACGTGGGCCTCGGCCTCATCTCGGCCGTCGACAGCCTGCTGTACTCGTACGGGCTGCTGTATCTGACGGTGTCGGCGTACTCGCTGGTCTGCGCCACCCAGCTGGGCTTCAACGCCGTCTTCTCCTACTTCATCAACGGCGAGAAGTTCACCGACCTCACCCTCAACTCCCTCGTCCTCCTCACCTTCTCCGCCGCCATCGTCGGCGTCCGCTCCCCCTCCTCTGACGACGACGACCCCACCGGAGGAAGGTCAGTTAATTACTACTTACGTTTGAAATTATTATGCGCCCGCGCGCAAGCTCACTAATCGTTCGTAATTGTTGCAATTAAGTCCTGTTTGTTAGGATTTAATTGAATTTATAGTTAGTTTTTATTAAATTAAAATAAATATTTAAATTTATTAAAATAAATTAATTTTAATTTTAATATTAATTAGAGTATAATTTTTGATTATACGCACATCTTTAGTTGACCATCATGTATAAGCATCATATGGGTTGTACGGCAGTGCTCTTGACAGAGTAGTAGGGCAAATTAATTAGTTGCTCTCTAATTGGTAGGGCAGGGAGATGAAGCCGTACCGAAGAGAGAGACAATATGTTTGGTGCACCTGATGTATAGGTGCATAGAAATAGTTGAAATTGGATGTTTGGGAGGTAGCTCCAATTTCAAAAAAAGAAGACTTTTGAATTTATAGAAGACGAAAGGAGGAGGACTTGAGAAATTTAGAAAGAAAATTTTAATTGAAGCTACTTTATATAGAAGAGAAGTCAGATGTAATTCTTCTCTTATTTAGTGAATCTTATTTTATTCGTAGTTTTTATTTAATTTTTTTTTTTATGATTATATCAGTTTTTGCTGAGAAAACGAGTTTATGATAAAAATTCGATTTAACATTTCTATTGTAAAATTCTAAGTACCAGATCAACAGCAGTCGGTATCAGAACGAATTATAGATTTTTAAAATCTGGTATTAGAGCCAGTCCCAACTTTCCAACACTCTTATTTATATTATAAATCTACATGCGCAAAGCAAAATTAATGGAATTTGGTACTATATAATTTAATACCACAGCCCTGTTTCACGTGATATGCAATGTGGATGACGTCGTGTAATTAAATACTGGGCATAACTAACTATATATCTCCCATATGTCATTTTCATATGCGACAATGCGATGTGGTAATATTATAACAAATAGTTAACTTAGAAAAGTGCCGTGACAATTACAATAATAATTTAAAAAAATTTGAGTCTTGTAATTATTATTTTTTTTTTTTTTTTTTTTTTTTTTTTTTTTTTTTTTTTTTTTTTTTTGTGTGTGTGCGTGGATAATTTCATGAAACAGGCGCTACGTGCTGGGCTTCGTGCTGACCCTGGCGGCGTCGGCATTGTACTCCCTCATCCTCTCCCTCATGGAGCTCACCTTCGAGAGGCTCGTCCGCAGCCGGAGCCTCCGCGCGGTGCTCGACATGCAGATCTACACCTCGGCCGTGTCCACCGCCGCCGCCGCCGCGGGCCTCTTCATCAGCGGCGAGTACGGAGGCCTGAGGCAAGAGGCCGAGGGGTTCGACCGAGGCAAAGTGGGCTACGTAATGACTCTAATCTGGACCTCGGTGGGGTGGCAGGTCAGCAACGTTGGGCTCGTGGGCCTCATTTCGGAGGTGTCCGCGCTCTTCTCGAACGTCATCAGCACTCTCGGGATACCCATCGCACCCGTGTTTGCCGTGATCCTGTTTAAGGATAGAATGGATGGGGTTAAGGTGATATCCCTGTTGTTGGCTATCTGGGGATTTATATCCTATTTTTATCAGCACTATCTTGATTATAATAAGGCCGAGAAAAAGGCTACAGTGGGGGAAACAGGAGAGAGTAGAGACGCTTCTGCTTAGTTGATTGCGCGCTCGCGCGCGCATGTGTGTGTACATATATGGGGCAATTGCTTATATACCACCCGAAAGTTTCTGACTTTCTGATTTACCTTTCTTACGAGGTTAATATTAAAAATACCCTTCTTGCATTTCAATCTATTTTCAATATACTTCTAGAGTTAAACTTTGTTAGTGATCTGTTAGAAATAGCCGTTACCTCGGTGAAATTACTATTTTGCCCTTTCAAATATACCCTTCCATCATTACCAACTTTTCTTATTTGCCCTTAAGTTAGGGGCAAAAAAAGTATTTTAATTTTTGGTCTTTTCAAATATACCCTTTTACCATCACCAGCTTTTTTTATTTGCCCATAAGTTAAGGACAAATAAGGTATTTTAATTTTTTAAAACTCTGATAGATATTTAATTCATGTTTAACCCATATTAACTTAACGGGTGGTAACTGTAGGGATATTTTTGAATAACGGAGGAACATATGTATATTGGAAAGAAAAAATAAATAGAGATAAATGAAATATTTCGAAGTTTTAAAAGGTATATAGGCAATTATCCCATATATATATATATATATATATATATATATATATATATATATATATATATGTATATATATATATATAAGAAGGGCATGGACTTTGCCTTTGCCTTTGCCTTTTTATACTGGAAAGATGGAGGGTGTTTTTCACTCTCTAATGGGTTAATGTGAAAATTTTTAGTAAAACAAATAAAAAAAAGGTATGATAACTATCGTTTTCAAAGTTATTGACAGCGTACAGTGATGGGAAAAAAAAATTACATAAATTTCAGTTTAATTGAAAGCCAGTTTCGACCTCAAAATCAATTAACAGTAAACAAACATGCTCTAAATGAATGATCACATGGGCTGATGGGCTACCAACTATTGTGGCAAATTAAAAGTGTGAGCATTGAAGACGAGGGCCGCAGTAGCAAGAGTGTCAGGAATTATAAGTTTAGGACCACATTTCTAAGGAAGCAACTTGTATCTGTAGTAGTACTATCACATGTGATTAGCTGTTTGCTTGGCTTTCGTAAACACTTTTTCCGTTCGTAGAAACAACAGCTCGGTAGGCGTTTGACAGATATAAAGTTCGTAGCTTTTGCTACCATGGATTCAAATCTGCAGCGAGATGCATCTAAACTTCGGAAGAAGTAGATTTTGCTTCTATTGCAATGAGAAGCTGTTGAAAAATTTTGATTAAGAAACTTCGGCAAGCAGTTTTTTCCCCATTTTACTGTCATAATATTCTGGTTTTCCGGTTTCTTTGCATTCTCGGATTACTCCCTGAAAAGGCAATGAATCCCGGCGTTGTTAAAGTGAAAAAAAGGAAAGAAACTGATCCTTCTAAGTAAATTTCTCTTAAGATGTACTGTTTAGTGATTATTACTCTTCTGGCAAATTTCTCTTAAGCCATATTGTTTAGTGATTATTACTCTTCAGGCTTCTTACTAATTTTGCTACTGCTAGCGAAACCTTTCGTTTTCGGATGGAAAAGGAAAATCCTCGCGTTATTAACGAAAAAGGAAGAAACTGGTTTTGAGAAAAAGCTCTCCTTCCATTAGTTTGAGTAATTTGCGCGTGATAACAGAGTATGATTAAAAAAACATTTAATTTAATTTCATAAGTGATAACATGGCACTAAAAAATGGTGAAGCAACTAACCATTGAATCCCACTTATCCAAAGCCCATCTAGGGGCGATCATATATATATATATACATATATATATATACATATATATATATATATATACATATATATATATATACATATATATATACATATACATATATACATATACATATATACATATACATATACATATACATATATATACATATACATATACATATACATACATATACATATACATATATATGTATATGTTTTATTAGCTGAGCAAATCAAAAACGACGTGGGCCTAACTCTCTCTCTCTCTCTCTCTCTCTCTCTCTCTCTCTCTCTCTCTCTCTCTCTCTCTCTCTCTCTCTCTCTATATATATATATATATATATATATTATATCTAGACCCTGTAGTGCAAAACCTATAGTACAGTACTACCATCATGCCATGGCCCTCCATAGCAGTAAAGGCCGAACCACATGAAGATACATACACAATGGAGACACTGCTAGCCTACCAGCGTGAATATATTTGGAGTTGCTTCTCATTGAAGAAGACCTCTCTGACTGACTGTACTTTGCACGGTTGACTAAGAGTTTGATGGTTAATACCCAAGGTTCCAAATTCGAAGTGCAGTTGATTTATATTTCTAGCTGAACTTAGTTTTAAAACATGGAAGAAACAGATAGATTACTACTTTTTTCTCTCTTAAAAGAAAAAAAATCATGAATGAAGTAAAATACTAGTGATCCTTGATCATTCACTATTACTATGGGATTCGAAATGCACAAACTTAATCTATTTAAGTTAAAAATTCAAAAACTAAAGTACAATTTACTTCACAATTTAAAACAAAATTGTGCATTTTTCAAGGAAAAAAAAAGGAAAGAAAAGAAGCCAATAATCTGTAACCCACAGAGATAAATTACAAGAGGCAGTGCTTTTGCCAGCACCATATCTCTCTTGCAAGCCACTTTAGAAGGTGGATAGCAAAAGAAACGAATAGTTGGTGGCCGATGATCACACCCACCTCCACCACCACCACCACTACTGTAAAACCACTATAAAAGCCACTTCTTTTTCTTCCTTTCTTTTTTATTTTAAGTAAAAAAAAGGCACTGCTATGAACCGCAAATTAATCAATGATCACTATTACAAAACATATATAAAAAAATATATATTAGTCATTCGAACTAAAAACGAAACACATTTAGATTTGAGTGGGAACATGAGTTGACTCCTAAATGGAGTCACGCTCCTCCACCCACACAAAGTTGACTTAATTTTCATCGTGGCCAGAGTTGAGAAGTGGGAATCGCGAGTACTCCAATCATTCGTCGTCACGTGATCTCAATCGATCTAAAATACGGCTTAAAAAAAGAAAAGGTTCAGAGATGCTGGGGAAGGTTTTTGATTAAAGAAAAAAGGCTGAGTTGATGGTAAAGTGATTTTTGGAGCTTTCATCATGGTATAAGATACGAAGGAACAGAGAGAAAATAATAGTAGTTTAAACTTAAAAAGCAAAATCTTTGGTAAATCAGATTAGTAGTTGATCACAATTGTTATCTTTTTGAGTGGTCTTTCCTTTCATTTATATATGGAGGTTAATCAGTTTAGACTCTGTAAAATCTATAGTTTTGTCCTTCCACAACTACATGAATTTAAACAAAGATGCACTTTTAAAGAGAACATTTTAGCCTATTTTGTGTTTAAAATTGAAGGAACTGACATTAGTTGGTTGGTTGATCAAATCACCTTCTGCATAACTCTTGAGATCTTTGACTCATTTACAAATAAGCTGGGGTGTTGACTCAAAATACACTATCAAAGAATCAATAAGTTATGCTATCCAACACATAATCTTTTTTTGACTTTTCGACAACACCCCTTGTACTTAAGCTAACAGGTTGCAGTGATACAACCAATGATGGGCTTTTGACTTCACAATAAGATGAATAGGTGGATATTGAAAACAATTTGGGTGGTGGAAAAATATTATTTATGCTGAAGAGTGCGCATAAATCACGCTGCAAATCTTAAGTGGGACCCACCACCACCCGTACTGTTTGAAATAGTCCCATTCCCACATAGACAAAGGACCAAATCAAAACTCTACTAATAATATGATATTACAAAACATTATCATTATTATAATAATTATTATTAACATAAAAAGCCAAACACACACTTTAATGTAGTCCTGAGTTGCTCCCACATTGTGCTTCGCTCCACTGTCACAAATTAACTTCTCGAGCACTCTCCACAATGCTTTAGAAGTTCCCAAAATATAAATATTGTGTATAGAACTCATTCAAAGTAAAATTAATTTTAGTTTGACAGTTCAATCTTTAAAAGATTTAATTTTGGTATATAACTTTATAATTTGTTTAATTTTAAATTAAAATTTTTAGACGGAGTTGAATGCACAAAGAGCCTTTCTCTTATTTTAATAATGATGATAATATAGTCATATAAATCATGCAAGATATTCTGCTTAAACTTCTTCAAATAATTTACACATAAAGAGCTATAAAATGACTTAAATTAAATAATTTTTTTAAAAAAATTAGATAGCAAAACTAAAATTCTATTATGAAGGCAAGATAGATAAATTAAAAATGAGTCGTAGCTTAACTAAATTTCATAAATATTTATTTACCTTTGCAATAAAATACCCAATAAGCCCACCCAATTCAAGTAATGTATCCTGTTCATGGGAAGGCCAATTTTAATAATAAAATTAAATGGACTTGGATTTCAGTTGGTTGGCAAATTGAATGCGAAATTCATTGCGTATTGACGCAAAATTTAAGCCAAGTTCTGAATCATAGCAGTAGATCGCATTTAATACATAATAAAGCTATCTTCGTTACTATACAACGTGGAGAAAAAACATCACACGACGCAAAACTCAAATCGAAGCACCCAAAAAACAAAAACAAAAAAAGAAGCAAATTTGGTTTTACGCCCTATTTTCACGAGATTAATAATATGGCAAAGGAGTGTAAAAATGGGAGAAAAGCGTCAGCGCAACCTACCGAAATCAGCCAACTTCCTCGACCGGTTGTGGCACAGCGCGGCGGGGGCGGCGCCGCCGCCGCTGCCCGAGCCGTGGCGGCGGTGGCGCGGCGACCTCGCGCTCCGGAGCTCGCCGGAGAAACCCATCTCGCCGGCGGGGGCGGCGGAGCCTTGGCTCCGCCGGTGGCTCGGGCTCGGCCGCACCAGCGGGCTCAGGCACACCGCGAAGCCCGAGATCCCGCCGCCGCCTCCCGGGGCGGCGGCGGCGCCGCCGCCGTGGCGGTGGCGGTGGCGGTGGCGGGACGCGCTGCGCAGGGGGGACGGGGTCGGGTGCCACCACCGCTCTCCGGCGCCCGGGGACTCCGGCTCCGGCGACATCCCCCGGTCCCTCGCCGCCCGGTACGAGCTCCGCCTCGCCATCCTCGACGGCGACGTGAGCGCCGGGGAGTGGACCTCCGGCGTCTTGCTCCGGCGGCGGCGGCGGCGGACGAGCGCCGAGAGCCACGAGGTCGATCGCGACGTGGTCCTGGAGGGCTCCGCGGGTCTCGAATGGCCGAAGAGGGTGTTGAAGATCGAGAACTTCCCGCTCCGGCTCTTCCCACCGCCTACTCCGCCTCCGCCTCCGCCGTCCTCGGCGGCGGGGACGGAGGGGCCGACCTGGGGGGTTCTGAAGAAGAGGAGGCTAGGGTTTCGGCACGGGGGGGCGGGGGCGGGGGCGGAGGCGTCTGATCGGCGGCGGGGGACGTAGGGGGAGACGGATCGGGGGGCCACGAGGCGCGGCGGGGACGAGGGGCGATGGGGCTTCGAGGTGCGGTGGGTCGGGGCCGGGGGGGCCTCGTCGTCGTCGTCGTCGTCCCCGGCGGCGGAGTCTGAGGCGACGAGGGCGAGGAGGCGCTCGCGGAGGCAGGGAGCGCAGACCCCGACGCCGTGGGCGTAGGGATGGGCCTTGCACCTCATCGCCGCCTCCACCACCGTCGCCTCCCCTCTCCTCCCCTCCTCCCTTCCGCCATTAACAGAAGAAGATCGAGGTACCAAGGATTCGGGCTAGGGTTAGGGTTGAGATCTAGGGTTTCGTGGCTCTCTTCGCTTCGTCTCTAGCGGGGAATCGGAATGGGAATGGGAATGGGAATGGGAATTGGGACGAGTATGAGCGAGAGCACATGGAGAGGAATTGGGGGGAAATCAACTTCTTTTATTACCGGTTTTTTTTTTATATTTTAATTTCGTTATAATAATAACGCCGGCGTGTTATTGGGGGTTGGGATTTAATGAGAAAGCAGGGGCGTTCATGTGTTCGTTAGGTACAATTTAAGGTATGGTGATCTCAACATGGATAGAATATTCCTGGTCCGAATAAGAGAGCGAGCTAAGCCAATTTATCCCACCATTGACTAATCTCGGGCCCGAGTTCGAGGCATAACCCGACTTATTATCCCATAGTTTGGTTCCAGCATTTCTGGATAAATAAATTCAGAGGAAAAATCATAGGGGATGTTTGAAATTTAGATGCAACAATATTATCTTATTCGGTATATATATACTTATTAGCAGAGAAAATCACTATTGGGCGCGTGGCGTGATCTGATTCGTCCCTTGTATGATATCCCTCTAATTGAAGGCTAAATTTGATTATGTCTCGGGAGCGAATCGGAGAAGGAACAGCTCAGTTGGATTCGAGCCCGAGAAAAAGTTTCGAAATCTTCGACCTTCAAACTATTTTTTCATAATAAATTAAATCACATTATACTTAAATTATACTGCTCTATCAAATTATGAATAAAAAAAATTTATAACTAAAAATCAAAATTGCTTACTCACAATTATATTAATTTTTTTTTTCTCATACAGTAATAACTTATCCGGATGTTTAAACAGGACCTTTTTACTATCCTGGAGACAAATAAATTGCATGTACTCCAGCAGTGAATAGTTTCAAGTTCCACTTGTGTTATCCAAAAGCTGAATAGTGTTATCCCTCATTAATTAAGCACCATTTGTTACCACCTTCAATTGTCCTGTAATAACAGTACAATTCCACCTTTTGTCCTGGTGTTTTAAGGATCTTTTTACAAGTCACGAGAGACGAGTCCACCAGGGCATGGTCGCAGGAACGTACTCTTCTTCTCTGGACAATTAACTTTGTCCAAATGTGTGCCATTAAACAAGTTTTCCTTACAAAAGAAATGCTAATTCGTCTCCATTTGTAAGAGTAACTCATCGTTTCCGCGCTCGTTGGCTACACGCACGTATCTGCTCCTGTTCGTCGTAGAATTCGAATAGAAGATCTACGCCCGAGAGTAAGGGTATCAACCAAACAACCGGGCAATGTAGTAATTAGATCACCGTGTTCTTTGTTTTATAGTTAGGAAAGTATTACTTGTGGAAAATGAATTAGAAAGAGACCTCCCCCACAATAACACCAAACTTAATTTGTTTCTATGGAAAAAGCTACAGCACATTTATCATCACATGGGATCATTATTATACAAACATGGTAGGAAGAAGTAGATGTTGCGTGATCTCGTTCTTATATCTACCAACCATTGTTAGCATGATGAATCTAAGGAGCAATAATAGAACTATATTTAAATTTAGTAATTTATGGAAACCACAGAAAAGGAAAAAGAAAAAAAAAATGCATGACAATGCTCGTTTGTACGATCATGCGAGTCCCAAGTGTACACAACCTTCTCCGTAGATACAACGATTGATATACTCAAATTCATAAGGGTTGACCTTCTATATATATTAACAAAATATATTTCTGAGCTGATCATTTTTTACTAAAACGATCTTTTAAATAACATAGCACAAAAAAAATTCTAAATTCGTTTGATATGTGAGGTTATCTATACAGATCTAATTAGTACTAGTGGCAAGTCCGGGCTCGCCCAACCACCCACAAAAAAAGCTTGGCGGAGCCAATGATGCCAATTTTCTTGTAGTGTTGCTTAAATTTGTTGGCCTGTAGATAGGTGTATTCTCAAACTACAAGCTTTACGAAAACTCTAATGAATCTAGAAGAAAAGTTATTACGAAATCGACGTTTAATCTTTCACCACATTTCTTTGTGATAATTAATTTCCCATTGAATGAGACATCAGGTTGAGTCTTTGATAGCACTTTCAACCACCATGATACTTCGAAGGGAGATTTTGTTTTGTATAAAAAAAGAAATTTTTTTTTCTTTCCAGTATCTTAAAAAAATTTGCTTAATTTCCACTATTCATTTGTGCCCCGTTCAATGCAATCGGGAAACATAATTTGCGAGTATGATTTTTGGATTCTAAATATCTCAATTACTCTGGATCATTTTAGCAACACGTGTATATATATATATAGAGAGAGAGAGAGAATTGAGCTGAAATACTATTAATAGTATTTAGGCTCTTTTGTTATCGATTTTTTAGCCGTTAGATTTACACTTTAATAAATTCTACCCTTTAGATCATACTATTCAACCAACCACCACTCAATCTTAGGGGGACCACTACTAAACCCCAGGGAACCGCTATCATCCTATCCGTATAATTTTTCATCCAAAGATTAAAAACTCGATAGCAAAAGAGCCCAAATACTATCAATAGTATTCCAGCCCAATTATATATATATATATATATATATATATATATATATATATATATATATATATATATATATATATATATATATGGTGCTTGTAAGTTTTTCGTCGTTAGATCTATACCTATTTGATTATTTTCATCCATTAGATCATACTATTCAACCAACTACCAACTACTCACTCAATTCTAAGGGACTATTATCATCCAAAACCGTACATTCCTTAATCCAAGGGCCGAAAATTTACAGTGACTTGATACTTTTATAAGCATAGAAGCTCAATTTTATATATATATATATATATATATATATATATATATATATATATATATATATATATATATATATATATATATATATATATATATATATATATATTCGTAAGTTCATATGTTGTAAATCTAACACAGATACTTTTAAAAGCATTCTAGTTTTATTTTCTTCTATTGTGCGGGATGTGTGCGCGCACACACATGAGAGAGAGATTATACTTAGTCAAGTCCAAAAAGATGGCCTCTTGTTTGGAAATTTAAGTGTTTGATAACCTGCATATATGGGTTTCTTATGGGTCATTCATCAGTAGTATATAAAATGGAGAAAACTATTGACTATTGATCACAGAAGATGGTGACACTCTACTAGAATTTTCACGACTCGCTCAAAATCGCAAACCATTGCTCAAAGAAGAAACACTCCATTTGTTTCGTAGAATTTTCATACACTAAGTTGGTCAATTGTCTCCAAAGACAATGATGTTAAGAAAAATAAACAGGCATTAAATTTCCCTTGGCACTCATCATAGAAGTTTCCCTCTTTAATGCCTATTATTTTATATGACTTTATTATACCATGTCCAAGTATCAATCAATCTATCCATGAAAAGAGAGAAAGAGAAGCATTATGCATGTATGTAAGTATATATTTAGACCTATAGCACTTTTTTTTGTTAATCCAGAGTGCCACAGCACTGATTTCAAACACACATCTTAAAGCTTATATACAATGAGTAAACATTGGATTTAAATAGCAAGATAAAAGAAACTTCTTTACCTCCTATGTCTCTTTACCTCTAATATACAGTGAGTGCATCATTGCTTGAAAGGTCCTCTATAATCATAAATGCACTACGAATAGTCGACAAACGGAGCAGTAAACTTAAAATCAAATGAAAAGGAAGGCGGGCTGTTACATTATGACCATTCTATACATCCTAGCATAATAAATTGGAAAGAGAGATGATAAAAGTTTAAAAGAATTGCATTTGCAAGAATCTTTATTATTATTATTATCATTATAAAGAGATAAAAAGAAAAATCTTGGTACTGATAACAGAAGAGACTTGTAACTTACAAAATGAGGCGGCACATTTCTCTTTATTGGTTAATCAACAATCAATAAAGAATTAACAAAATACAATTGGAAAGCTCTGCTCGTTTCGTCGGAATTATTTGCGCTATCACATTCACGCATAGGCAAATATAAACATCACTCTCTAGCTGATAGCACCGACTTCACCTTCCGTTTTCTGCATCTTTGCTTCCTGCTGCTTAATCGCGAAGGTCAAAGATCTCACATCCAATGCTCTAGATACTTGGCTTTCGGACAGAGACTGGACAAAAAGAAAGAAAACATTAAAGAAGGGGGTTAAATAACATAATAATAAAGATTTTTCATATACGAGTAATCTTACACATAGTAAGGCCACATACTGCTACAAACTTTACCTATCTGATTTAGTTCACAATAGACATATTGTGATCAGTCATGCGAAAAATAAGATATAAGCAAACTTTTTTTAAAGAAAATACATGATTAACATTTTAAGTCCACACCATCTTTTGGAACATTCCATAGATTACGAGGATTCCCAATTTAATACATAAACGATATCTTTCTCAGAGATCTTATATGAAGCGATCAAAATGTCCCAAGGAGACATGCAAAAAATATATCAATGCATCCAAGTAGGCGTTTAATATAAGATAGTCGATAAAGCAATCGACAAACAAAAACTAAATGTACCATGTACACAAATATCTCAATGAATTGCTGCGAAGGAACAAACAGACATAATTCATAACTAACCTTTTCGAGGAGTTCTGCTTTTTGTTTTAGCTCTTCCTCTGAAACTCCTTGCTTGTGAATTGTTTGAAGAACATAAAGAATATGTGATTGGAGATATTGCGAACAGTGCTCTTTAAGAGTGCACTGCGGAATAGTAGATTCGCAACCTGCTTGGTTAAAAGGACAGTTTATAAGCCTCATGGGGCACACTGTTATACAATGCCTATCCATCTCGCGCCTCATAAGGCTCAGTGAGCAGTTCTGCTCACAAGAAAGCACTTTGAACGGGCACAACGAGTCGTGCTTCTCCATATGTTCAGCAGAAAATTTAGCAAGGCATCCTTCATTTGGGCAATCCATAGGCCTAAAGCAACAAACTTTTTTATGTTCAATGAGCTCATGTTCCGAGCCGAATCTCATCACACAATGGAAAGTGCTTTTCAAGTCAACGTTTCTAAGAAGTGCTTCTGAAACGGTTTCCCTCCTGTCGATCGACCAAAATTCGTCCATCTCCATCTCTTGCACGAAGTCGTCGATTTTGTCCTCTCGGCTCTCACTCAGTAACCAATTCGAAACACGGCTGAAGAAGTTTCTCTTTGAGCCCGAAAAGTTGTCCAGAAACTCCGATATGATTTCAACCGGATCGTCAGAAGTTTCTTCCATCTGGGTTTGCGCGCCTTCTTGTGGGACGACAGATTCAGCGATAAAAGTCTCGCTTCTTTGGGTGAGATAGTCCACCATTTCCTTCCTCAGATCGATGGCCACGGATGATGGGCTCTTGAAAAGGCCGCCGGTGGTGTTGTCGATACAAGCCGTGGCTAACCCGGGAAGCAAGACTTGCGCGATTTTATGCACCAATTCTCTATCACAGTAGTCGCAACTAAAAGGCAAGCATTCTCCCTTTACTGGTCCCGAATCCGAAACTGGTTGATCCATGCACTCTCCCGTTACTGGTTCCGAATCCGAAACTGGTTGATCCATGCACTCTCTCTTTACTGGTTCCGAATCCGAAACTGGTTGATCCATGCACTCTCCCTTTACTGGTTCCGAATCCGAAACTGGTTGATCCATGCACTCTCCCTTTACTGGTTCCGAATCCGAAACTGGTTGATCCATGCACTCTCCCTTTACTGGTTCCGAATCCGAAACTGGTTGATCCATGCACTCTCCCTTTACTGGTTCCGAATCCAAAACTGGTAGATCCATGCTCTCTCCCTTTACTGGTTCCGAATCCGAAACTGGTTGATCTATGCGCTCTCCCTTTACCGGTCCCGGATCCGAAACTGGTTGATCCATTACTTCTTAATCAATGCCTATATATAAATGAACAGCGAAAAAAATAAAATGTTGGGGAAATAGCGGGCAATGCAAAAAGATCTATAATAATTTAACCAACTTAAGCGTAAAATAATTATTTTTGCTTTTGTACATTTACATTGATTTCAAAAGTCATAGCCGTTACTTAAAATTGCATTATACGCGCACACTGTACCTGATTGATACGTTCACTGTCACAAAGGAATAGGTACCATCCAAATCTGGAACAAAAATGTTTCCATGTTTAATTTTGAAACAATCTAAATTGTTCATCAGATAAACAAACAGAAATATCAATGAAATTCCTGCGATAATTCTCTTAAAAAAAATGAACCCCCCCGGTCCCACAAACCAAAAGGAAAAAAAAAAAAAAAAAAAAAAAAAAAAAAAAAAATCTAGATCTAAGAATCTCCACATCTTCTCGCAAGGAAAAAAAGCTAACGAATGTAATTTACATACAAAGACACCTAAATATCTCCTTCCCGTCAAGATCAAACGCACATTCTCTCAAACACATGGAATAGGAAAGCACATCGCAAATAGAACGCTTTAAATTGAGAGGGCACGAACCGTTGCTTGATCTCTTTTGGTGATGGTCACTTTTGAGCTCATTAATGAATGAGGAGATTGGGTGGAAACGATGAAAAGGAGAAAGGAGATGTAAAATGGGGGATTGAGAGGGAAGAGAGAGGGTGGGGGTGAGAGGGATGAGAGAAGGTGCAGGCCGTTGGCCGTTGGATCCGTTGGAGATTTGGTCTCACGATAGAGAGAGAAAAAAGTGGTACCGTTAACCGACTGGTTGGGTCGATCTGAGCCGTCCATCTGACCGTTCTCTTAAGATGAGGAGCCAACGGAGGAAGAAACCCAATACCTGAGATGGACAATTTTGGGTGGATTATCTGAACTTTTGAAATTTTAATTTTATTATCCAACCTTTTAATTTATTTAATTTGAATCAGTTAAAAAATACTTTTATTTAAAAAATTTAACTTAATTACTTATTTTAATAAATTTGTCATTACCAAAATTACATAAAATTTACCCACTAAACTTATTAAAATAAATAATATATTTAAATTTTAAAATCAAAATATTATTGACCGATTCAAATTAAGCAAATTTAAAGATTTGATAGTAAAATTAAATAATCAACTCCAAATAGTGCATAGTTCAAATAAACCCTTCACGTTTTTACCTAAAAGAGAAGAAGAGCGACACCGCTACCGATCAAATATTTTATTCTTCACAAATTTCGTTGAGCTTTCTCAGCCCAAATGAAAATATTGCAAGAAATAGGTACACTCCAGTTTCGAGTTCAAATACTAGTACTAAAGAGACAAGTATCTGTAAGAATAAAACAAGATCGTTTCTAATGTTTATGAACATTTTTCGAAAAACTCCACCTGCTACTCCAAATACAATCTGATTAAGTTTCTACATTCACAACCACATCAAAGCAATAACAGTAATATCACACTGAAATGATAATCACTAACACGGAAAACTGCAGCTCAGACATGTAAATGAAAAAAAATACTATCCACCATCAATGAATAAGAATGCAAACACACAAATTTGCACAACAGAACAAAGTGGTGGATGAGGATTTCAGACATTAGCAAAACCACATAAATGAAATCATCAGGCATTATAATACAGGATATAAGACGCAACATTCAACTTTATCGGGCCCATGATACAGCGTCGATCTCATCCCGCGCTGACTTGTACAACTCAAGTCTCTTGGCACACTGCAGCCTCCGCTCCATCAGCGCGGGATCCTCATCTAAGAGCTGCGCAAGCTGCTTGCCCTGCAAAGAAAGGACTAGTAAGCGCCTTTAGTGATTGGTAAAAAGCAGTTATGGTACTTCTGTAGAACCTCTAACTAAGCCAAAAAAGCCCTAAAGAGATCTAGCAAATAGAAAAAGAGGCTCCAGCACAAACTTGGCCAAGGCATGCATACCTCCTTTCTCCCTATTTGGGTGTAGAAATGATTAAGCAAAGAGCGTTTGGCTTCTCGGACTTGACAGTGGACAGCAGCTTTTGGAATCGAGTTTTTTAGAGTCTCAGATACCATCCCAATGTAAGAGGACACGTTCGAAGCTATCCTTCTGAAATGCCCATCAGTGTATCGGTCGATTGAAGGGTTGGTGGCAGGATTCCCGCCCTTCTCAACTTCCTGTGGAAGCTTCCTGAAGAAGTCTACTGTTAGATAGGAGGCTTCCATGTCAACTAGCCGGATTGTCGTCTTACGGCTGTCCTCACGGAATCTCTCCAGGGCTTCGTAGGACGCAGCTGCGAGTTCAGCTTGGAGAGTGGGGAATCTCTTCAGTTCCTGATGATCAGAGCACAATGCATCACTTATAATGATAGGGCTTTCACATATGTATCAGCAACATCATCTACCGACACACATATACCCTTACAAATTCTGATTTCGCCTTGCCCCTCTCTAGTGCACCATCTTCACAAAATAACTCCTACATTGGTGAAATGACCACTTCAAAGGAGGCCATTGGCGTGGTGTGTGAGGGGGGAGGAGGGGGGGGGAGGTATTCTTCAAGAGGGCAATTCATAAGGGCATGCATGCAAGGAAGTAATGTTTTTGAAAAGGGGGTGGGGGGGTGGTGGGGGAATGAAAATTCACATTTTGCAGGGAAATATATGTAAATAGATAGTTCTGCAGGAATATATGTGCAAATATGATCATATTAAAATTAATGACCACTTGACAGCATTCCCTTTGATTAAGAAATGACAAGACACCAACCTGAGTCTCTCCAATTGATTTCCTCACTAATTCCTTCAAAACATAGTGCACCTGCCAAAAAGAGAAATTAGCATTACTATAATTACGTAAAGCTTTCATAAGAAAATTGAGTAATGTGGAAAGAAAATCTCTCATACAGCATCAACAGAAGCTTCTGCTGGGCCTCTAAAGTAATTGAGAGCACTCTCAATTAAGCGTCGGTAACCCTGCTCGGGAGCAATTAAGTGAGGCTGATAACCATCAGCTTCCGATACAACCTTCTTCACATTTTGTATAGAAAGATGGCGGTCGAATGGAAGTTTCTTCAAAGCGACAGGGAGTTGATTATCAAAGACTCCATAAATACGATCACCACCAGGACGCCTGTGATTTTAGTCAACTGATTTCAGAAACCAATGATGGAACACTCACTACCCACTCCCCCCCACCACAAAAAAAAAAAAAAAGGTTGACACATATTTACACGGCCATGTCATTATTGAATGTAATTACACAGCTTCTGTCTTTCTGAAGGTATCCGAGGATAATTAGAAGTGTTTGAGACATCTTTATTAATAGAGAAGATCAAATACCTAAAAACACCAAGTATGTATCATGTCTCACACAAGATGACAAATGGATATGCTTAGATGAAACATCAAAACTTCATAACAAGAGGAACTAATAAAAGCAGCACCACTAGCAAACATCAAACAACCAAAAATCATGATTATACAATTTTTTCTTCTTCTCTCCCTCTGAGACATGTGAATAGCATATCTGAATGCTAATATTAATGTGCTTGCTAATCAGGAATCTCCAACCTAATGCACACTAGTAACAAATAGATACAAAAACTATTGAATCTTTAAAGGCAAGAAAGGTTGTTAACTGAGAATTAAATCATTTACCCTCCATCAAGATGCTCTTTGAATATCTTGTCAAATGCACGGCAAAGTTCCAATATCATGTATAATTGAGCCTAAAAATGCACCAATGAAGCAAAATTAAGTTGCAAACTTCATCAACATGCAAGTTATGTAACAATATTAATGTCTCACCCCTGCATCAACAGCAATAGGTCTACCAAGGTGGTCCATCTCTGATTCAAGCTCATCAATACTTTTGTTTATCAATGATGTAATACTTGGTATCCTTGCCCTGATCACCGACTCAAGGTGCTGAAAGCATAAGCCACCATTATAACAACTACAACAGATAATTTTCAAGGGAATAAAGGGACATAAAAAGTAAGGGACTCCTTATATACCTTTGAAAGAAGCTTAGCGAGATACTCCGAACCCATTTTGCTAGCCAAGTGGGAGTAATCTGGATTAGTAGCAAAGTATTCCTTTTCCCTTCGCCTAGCAACAATCATGTCAACATTTTTATTGATATCGGCCTGAGAGCGGTTAACAATCCCAACCCAAGGGTGCTGAAGCTTATAAGCTCTTCCTTCAAGAACCTAAAAGATGTTCCATAAAGGTATCAGAATCACACAGATGCTAACAAAGATATCCATCTCAGCAATTCTATCAAGCCATGCTATTTTCTTCGTGAAAAGTTCTATTGCACTCCCAAGGGAGCAAATGGAGAACAGGAAACGTACATCAAGTGCATTTGTTCCCTTATCCATCAAATCAAGCTTTGTCAGCACTCCAAAAGTCCGTTCACCTGAGCAAATTCAAGATGGACGCACAGAAATAACTTTTCAATGTGTTACAATGCACACAGAAAGCACAATTTTGCAAGTAAAAGAAAAGAAGCAGTCACATTAATATCATCATGGCAGAATATAAACTGACTTTCAGGCTAACTTAGCTACATACCTGTTGGGTCGACTTCCCTGGCGAGCTTTATTGCATCAGACGTTGCAATGTCTTGATTGGCAGGAGTTATTGCCAGTATAATGCAATTAGGCTATAAAAGAATGTAAACAAGCAATTTCTTAGAGAAAAGAACCATATGCAATCTAGCACTATACTAAATAAGCTACCCCGTTTTAGTAGTAGATGATAATAATCCAGTAAATTCCCACATTATATCGAAAATTCGATATACTGAAAATGTCTACTCTTCTTAGCACTATACCTAATTCTTCCTTCTGCTCTAAGGAGGTAGCTATGCTTCTATTGTACAAGACAAAAGGGTGTCGCTTCAGATTACTTCAAGCAGGCCATTATTTTTGTGTGAAACACTTCCAAATAAATTTGTCAACTAGATGAACATAAAGAAAGCATCATGCATCATATTACTCAAACCTACACAATATTTGGACAGTCATTAGCAACAATCTGTGAAAAGGAGTACATTGACAGCCCAAACAGCTAAATTCTGGCCCTGCACGCATGTCACGCTAAATAAATCATACTTATATCACTCACAGAAATTTAGAACCTTGGTATGTTGTGACAGTGACCTAGAGCCACACGCATGACTCATGTTACAACTTACAAGCACCATAATCAAATCACTTGCAGAAAATTCTTAGAAAGAAATATAGACGCCAACAAAGATGTTTTCCTGCTGAAAAATACACGAAACATGCAAGCATAATCGGGGAATAGAATCATTCGAGACTGCTAAAGCAACTTTCCATATATCAACTTTCGCAGCTTCTGAGATGTAGTACCTTCTCAACATACAAGCGGACCATGTTTTCAATATCCTGAACAATGCTTTCAGGCTGCCCCTCTGTGGAAGATAGTATTTTCTATGTTATGTTCTTAACGAACAAAAAGTTTTACAAATCTTGTAACCATAATCAGCAAGAGAAATAAACAGTATATTTACATACGTACCTACAGCAACCTTTGTTAGACCCGGCAAATCAATCAGTGTCAAATTGACAACTGCAAATATCGATTAAAGCATCAGATTATCAGGTAATGTAGAACATCAAGCTCGTTGAGTAGGCCAATGAGAATGTAAATCACAGAAACAGAAGTAGACATGGCAGTTCATTATTTAGCAGAATATGCAACCTACTCAGAACGAAAGAAACTACAAAATGGAGAATTGATTGACATCTTATCAATCAGATCTAATCAAGAGTTTGAACCAGCTACAAACCATATACAACTGAGGTTAAAATTTAACCATGTCAAGTTGCATTAAAGCTGTTTGACAATTTCCATTCAGCAGATGATTTACAATTGCAGGTAAGATGCAATGCGAGCAGGTGATATATAATAGTACAATACTTCATGTGGACTTAAGCTTGGACCTTTGATGATAAACCAAAAGAGCTTGAATGAAAGTTAGTTTCCATCAACTCAGTTATTCATAGCCACAAACAACTTTTCTTGCCATTAGCTAATAATCAAACCATCCTAATCCGAAGAAAACTATCCAACACTTAACTAGATATGACTAAAGCTAAAGTAGTATCTACATATTCAGACTGATTACTTCCAGCTAGAAACTGTGAAATTGTACCATTTGGTGAGTAGATGCTCAGATGAATGGGAACCGGAGATATCTGTTTTGTCTTCCCTGTCAATCTATCAGTTTCATCTTGGATTTCCTTCCGCACAAGAGCTGAAAAATGGAAAACAAGAGTTGCAAATGTACCACAATCAGATTAACTTGCTAGTATATGTAGGTATAGACACAACATTTTAACATTCCGCATCCTACGTAAACAATCCACAAGTTACACCCCATAAAGAATAATAAAGAGAATTGCTTCCAAGAATAGGTAACATCTTAGTTCGTTTCTGATGATCAAGAAGTAAGAGAGCAGATAAATTTTTCCACACTTCTCTACTAATAATTCAAAAATTACCCTTCTTCTTTCCCCAGAATTTGAATTCTTGGCAAGTGAAAGAGTAACTATTCCAAGCACCTCTCGCCGAAATGTACTAAAAACAAATCATAGTAAATTCAACCAACAACTTGAAACTACGGCGTGATAACCAGAATTTACAATCTCCACAAAATTATAACATACAGAAATCACTAAATCTCCTCTTCGGCAGGTGAAGGAACTCAGCATACTCCTGCTGCCCTTCGTCCGTCTTTTGCAGTTGCAGCACCAACGGCCGCCTCGTCACAATCCCTGCGAGAATCCCAATAACCGAAGAGAGTGAACTACAAGGAAACAAAAACAACAAGCAAAACAAGATCAAAGCATCCAATAATCAAGAACAAATAGTCCATACCAGATCCACGGGGGAGGAAGTCGCGGCCCACAATGCTCTCCAACACTGAGGATTTCCCCGAACTCTGATGTCCAAATGGAATCAAGAGCGAGCTCATTTACGATTAAGAGAACATCTAGAAAGAAGAAGAGGGATTGGATCAAGAAGAAGAAGGAGAAGAAGAAGAACGGGAACCTGTCCTCCGACGACGGCGACGGAGGGGAGCGCCTCCCACAGCGTCGGCAGCGAGGCTCCGTCGGCGCCGCCGTGGTCGCCGAGGACCGTGCACGCCCTCTGGATCCGGTTCACAAGCCCGATCAAGCTCTCCATCGTCGCCATCTCCGAAACACTAACCCTAACCCTAGAACTCGAGACGAAGACGACAAAGAGGCAACGAGAGAGAGAGAGAGAGAGATAGTAATAACAGAGAGTAGCAGTGAGAATAAAGGGAGATGCCGGAATCGGAAGGTTCGGGTTTTTCTCTGGTCGCTGAGCTCACTTGTTATTTTACCGTTTTATCCCTATTGATAGAGCTAGTTAAGCAGGTGAGGGAGGGGTATTTTCGGGAAACCGTCGATCGGATAATGAAGCAGGAGGGGGTGTAACACGTGCGGAGCGATGAGAGAGATGACGCGGCTCGTGCGATTCCGAGTCCACAGCGGGTGTGGGTCGTTTCAAAAAAATTCAAATTCTCGGCAAGATTTTTCAACGGTACAAAAAATCGCAGCGTAGTGTAATAAAAAAGTGGTCCACGTCCGCTGCTATTTGGTGTGGCCCACACAATTTACGATTCACAAACATTCGCGGACATAGGTACTTTTTTAAAAAATAAATAAATAAAAAATAAATAAACTTTTACATTTTACTTGCCGCAAAATGATAATTATATTATTTTATAAAATACATTATTTAATTACTTTTATTTAATAGTAAGTTTTATAATAAATTATAAATAATGTTTCTGAATGGGATGACAATATAAAAATACACTATAGTGCTGAAAAACAAATTAAAATTGGCCCAAAAAAAGAGAAAAATGGAGACTAAATGGAGAGAAAAAAAATTATTCATCACGAGAAAAAAAAACTTTATTTGGGTGATTACATACATAAAAGCGACAAGGGAATTTTAATTTTGAACGCGACAGCCTCATATATTTGTAACAGTTATAATTGGGAATGTTCAAATCCGCTTGAACATGATTTTTCATCTTTTGGGAAAATAGGAGAGGTAAAACACCTTGACCTTGCCATGCTTTATTTATTAGGATAAAGAACAAGCCAACAAACCGCTTGAACATGAAATTTAAGGGATCAAAACATATGTTTAAGCTAATGATGAGATAAGAGATGGTAAATGGTGCATTTCCACACTGTGTATTGGTTTTGATCTTCAAACAATAACAGAATAGTTCCCCCTGTGGTACTCAAGCTCAGCACCGCGCACAAACTGTGATCTTCTTTGGAGAAATAATCTTCTGGTGGATCCTCCAGTTTGTCGAAAATGCGATCTGAAAGAGCAAGTCATAGAATCAACCGTTGAATATAAAATATTAAAACACAACTTAATTATCAATAATTTTAAGTTTTTTAGAGTAATTAGATACATTTCAAGGTATCACAGCTGAAGATCTTCAGTCTGAATTCCTGTAAGGCTTCTTGTTTTATAGACTTTTTTTGAATTTACTTTGGATTCACAACTAAAATATCGTTCTCTACCGGTTTAAGTTTGTCAATGAAGCGAAATATATCTTACACTCCTCATATGTGGTAAAAGCACCACGTAGATGTCTCTTCCCCATCCTCAAGGTAAGTTTCTCTTGCTTGAAGTGTACGGAGGTCAATTTCACTTGAACTCTCCCTGTATATAAACCCACAGCATCACTCATTTATATGCTACTAGAAATTGGCGAAAATAGCTAGTACAGTAGTAGTTATATTACCAGTAGTAGGCATACGAATTCGGATTGGAGCACCCCTTTGGAGAATTTTAATCTCCTCTGGAACACAATTGTTACTAACTGTTCCCAGCTCAGGTGCTGCTGCTCCTCTTAAGCCTAGAATTTTGCCAACACCATCATATCCATGTTAGCTTCAGAAACAGGGCATATATATGTATATATATATATATATATGCAAGAAAACTCAAAGAAGTAAACTTGTTTTATCCTTAAGGTAAAATGAGAGGCATTACATGTTGCAGCAGTCGCGGTCAACGCGAGCATTTCGCTAGAATTCCTCGTCTCCAATCCCATTTTAATGGCGGACGCGATGTGGGCTCTGTCAGCTCCAACCGATTCTGCCGCTTCAGCGCAAACAGCCGCCACCAATGCCGCTGCAGAGGCCACCACTTTGTTCAACACATTCTCATCGCACTCCCCTCCTCTGTTGTCGTTATTATTCGCCAAACCTAAACTCTTTGATGTATCATTCATCGGTTTCATATTGCTGCTCGCGACGGTTCCAGCGATCACTGCAGCTAATCTCGCGACCGAAAGTGCAGCATGGACTTGAGCTACACGCAGTCGAACTTCTTCTTTCTTCTTTCTTTTATGTTCCCTTGAGAGGCTGCTTAGGAGTTCTCCTCTCATCCATGCTTTCATGTGCTTCACACTCATCTGTGGGACTAACATAGTGTTGTGAACCTTTTTATTTAATGACACTTCTTGTTTTCTTTTTTTTGGAACAAAATTTACTTACCCAACTGGGAAGGAAGGTCTTCAAATGTTGAGGAGATGAAGGGTCATGAGATTTTCCACCGGAAACCACGGGCTGTTAAGAAGATACAGAAGAAAAAGATTTTAGCTGAACTTGTCTTTTTGGACTAATTAACCTCAAAATGAACTTTGTTTTTTTTCCCTCGAAAAGCTTTTAAGTCATAGAAAACAGCGTGATAGATGTTACATGCAATAGTCTGCTTATGTCAGGGCTCGAAACTTTCAGTTTGCCAATATATATAATTTCACTTTAAACTGATCATCTTTATAGGACTGTTTACATGCAAATATCTATATAAAATGAATCTTTTAGTACGAGGTTTAAATTAATTAATCCTTTTTATGTAATTTCCATACCAATATTTGGTCCGTTCTTTGTCTGGTACCTCCATTGATCAAATGGACCATGTTCTTCTCCCTTTCTCGACCCTCTACCCTTCCATCCTTCTCTTCTGGCTCACTACCCTCAAAGCGTGCTATTAGACTCTGTACCCCTCCAAAAAAAAAAGGAAAAAAATATCAAGGCTAAGCACATGTGGAACTTCTTACACAACTCTCAATCATTTAAGGGTATTAAACATCTCTTAGGAATATATATATATATATATATATATATGCAAGGATATGTTGAAGAATTTCAAGTGGTTTTGAAGAAATGTAGAATATGTCAACTTTAATCAAGTGGCTTCGTAACCAAACCTAGAAAGTCAAAATAATATCATAGTCAACTATCGTTCACCGATGGTACCTAGCACAGTGGGTTAAGCGTTTAATAATTGTTACCCGAGGTCCCAAATTTGAAGTGTACTTACTTTATATTTCTAACTGAGTTTATTTTTTTAGAAAAAATAAATAAATAAAGCGGATAGATAGCTTGCCACCTTTCTTTCTTTCTTTTTTTTTAAAAAAAAACTTTCAAGCATTGCATCATCTTCCAAAAGTGGTCCTCCTGGGTATTCTTGGGTCCAGTTCTTTTCTAAAACTAAATTTTTGCAGCCAAGTTATGTAGATGTTATAAAGATCACATAACAAAACTCATATACATTACTATCTCTATAGTAGATACAAGTGTAATTGGTCTTGTACTTACATTTGAAGAGAGTATTTGAAAGAAGTCAGAGGAAGATGTGCTCCAGGTTCTTGAAAGAAACTCCATTGCCTCTTGAGGACTTTTAGGAATCTCTAGAGGGCTACAACGTTTCGCGATCTGCGATTTTCCTCTACATAACTCAAGAGGTTTGTGTTCATCTATCGGCTCCATCCTCTTGTTCTACGCGAATACGTACGTATATTAGATAGAAAAATTAGCGAAAGCAAAGTGATTAGTGAAAAGTATATGTTACAACTACAATGATGACTCTTGCTAAGTTTGGCTTAAAAACTAGGGCAATCTCACCATTGTATAAGGCGAAGAGCGGCGCTGGTGGAATGAGACCTTTCCAAACTTCACTCTATTTCTTGAGTGCTCCATTTGATTAATGATTACTTAAAACCTGCCGAGAATATTAATCCAGTACATTA
Organism: Puya raimondii; assembly: GCA_016920855.1. Classification (NCBI taxonomy): domain Eukaryota; kingdom Viridiplantae; phylum Streptophyta; class Magnoliopsida; order Poales; family Bromeliaceae; genus Puya; species Puya raimondii. The sequence continues at coordinate 104,288,875 of JABWPP010000050.1, read as the reverse complement.
ATAATCCAGCACATTAATCACAGTGAAAAAGGAAATTAATGCATGTAAAAACACATAACTAGAAAAACTATAACTTAGACGAGGAAATTAAAAACATGCATGGTGATAGCACTCCTGGTACAAAGAATTGGTACTTACTTTGAATAGAAGGTCAGTTAAGTGGTTGGGGATAGCTAAACAACTTGCTTAGTGATCTTATATACATCCTAAAAGAAGAAGGCTTGATGAGGCACGAGATATTACTGTTACTATTTTTTATTATGTTAAAGAATAAGTTATTGTTTTTATCAACAGCTGTCACATATGGCAAAGAGCTATATATTTGGTACTCGGAGATCTCAAATTTGTAGCTTAATTACTTCACATTTTTAGCTCAGTTTAATTCTTAAAATATCTTTCTCTTTCAAATTGCTTGTCAAAAATGAGCAATAATATATATACACTTTATTTTTCTACACCCAATCCATCCAATGGGTGGAATATTTTCACTAGTCACTTGATGTGACTAGTAGTTAACACTCCACCTATTGGATAGGTGGCGTGTAATTTGTACATCCCGATTGGGATGTACAAGTAGTATTTTTCGCCCAAAATTTATATGGCATCTCAGATTGCGTGCACGGACTATTAATATTTCATAATGGTATCATTATTTCGAAAATTTATAATAATACGTATATCGTTCTGCGGCAGACTTGAATCAAATCACATCGATATACTGCGGCAGACTTGAATCAAATCACATCAGCCAAAATTTGATTTTATTCGATAGATTGAGGTTTGATTCAAGAAGTACATTAACATTATCCCGCAATCCAAAGTGGACACCTAATTAACCCAAAAATCTCCTCGGATTGCGTGAATCTGGAATTTCCGATTGAACCCAGCCCAGTTGCTAGAACCCTAGTTTTTTTTTGAGAAAAAGCTAGAACCCTAGTTATTCTCTAATAAGAATGAGTACAGGACGTGTACATACGCTAATAAAATTAACTATTAACTACATTTGCTAAGCTCCTCCTCGTTCAGTGCATGATCCCAATACGGAGAACGCAGTTCACGTGAAACTAAGAGAGCAAAAGATGGAATGGATATTTGGGGGCTATTTTACTATAATGGCATGTCGCTAATTTGGAGTCACGAAGTATATGGATTGGAGCCCTTATTAATTAAGAATAAACCCAGAAACTACAGAGAAACCACGTGTTGATGTGCTGTATCTTCCATGAATTTGTGATTTTTTCAGGACCACTTTTTGGAGTCATCAAATTTTTTTTTTTAGGCTTCAGAATCGGGATCTTGAATCTCTACACTCTTATCCCAAAGTCCATACATCTAGAACTCAAATTCAGGATGCTTCTAATTTTGGCTTCTGTGTCGTGCAACTGGAATACCAATGGATGACGAGATCTTCGAATCTCACGATAAGTGAGCTTTTAGCCCAAGAGGAACTTCCGTAAGTATGCTCCTTGAATAAAATTATTCCAAACAATACTAAGATCCCGTTTATTTGTAATATTTCGATAATTCTTCATATTTTATATTAAAAATATTCGAATTATTATCATACAACTCAAATTAAATATTTGTAAAAGGTGTCAGTGAAATAGTAAAATCATTATAGATTACTGGATGGTAGATGGGGAAGTATTTTTATTTATGTGTTTGATTAAAATCATTAGTAATTCATTAATTAAAAATATACTCGCTAGTTTAGACCAACATCACAACCCAAGTGGCCTAATAAGTTGTCAATCCAAATATTAAATATACAAAATCCCTAACTGATTTCTAACTAAAGGCTTTTTTTTAATTATTATTGTAATTCTTTTGTGAATGCGGGAACCAAGTTCCATTGAAGTACTGTCAAAAATTTAAGATTTGAGCTCAACCCTGCGCCTGGGAAAGAAAAGAAATTTTTTTTAGCAACTTAATAAGTACACTCCCTAAGCAATCAAGTGTTGACACCTTTATTACTGCATTACGAAAGTTTCAACGTAGTGCCCAAAGTACTTTTATTGCTAAATTAAGTAAGAGTAATGCTACACATACACACCGACCGTCCCTAGCGTAAGTGGCAAAGGGCTTGGTGGTTGATACCCGAGGTCCCGAGTTCGAATTCTAGTTGATTCACATTTCCAGCTAAGTTTATTTCTAAAAAAAAATAAACGAAGCGGGTAACGTGCTATTTTTCTCTCAAAATATATATATATATATATATATATATATATATATATATATATATATATATATATATATATATTTATGCTACACATACACTCCAAAATAAATATTTAATGTACACCCTATTCATTTTAGAATGGAAACTTCATGTGCTACAGTACAGATGATAAGTACAACTTTAATCCAAATTGTGTAATATTTTACACCCTGTCTACGGTACATCAACCAAGGAATAAAATAATTAAAATATATATGGAAGTTTAAAATTAAAAAAAAAAATCTTTGCTCTTTCATTTTGCTTTTTTAAAAAAGAAATATGAGGGCTTCATTTGGCATTGCATGTCCTTTAACTTTTTTTTCTTATGCTTGGAGTTCTCTGTGGTTAAAAGAATCTTGAAGATGGTTTTACTGATATGGATTTGATACTATGGATTATTTGCTAAACTCTGTGTGAAGATAAAAAAATAAAAAAATTATGCCAAACTCATCCTAAACCTCCTATTTATGTTACTAGTTACTACACATTGTAGAAAAAGTCAAAATCATATTGACGTTTGTCACGAATCATTTCGAGATTTATAAATAACCCAAGTTAATTATTCAAGAACAGAAAATAATTTATTTACAACTCTATACATAGGATTCCACCACTTGTCAACAGAATTGATCTGCACCATCTGACGTGAATGGTATAGATTCATTCTGTTTTCTAATGAGAGGCGGGATCATCTCCTGATGTAGGGTTGTAATCAATGCATTTCCTTTGAAAACTTTCCATCATGTATGTAAAAATAGTTTTAGAAGGGAATAAGGAAGCCACTTTATTCGGAGCATATTCCAGAATCTATCTTCTAATCCTCGTAACAATCACGCAACATACTGTTCCATGTTGAAAGTGTACCTGGGTCCTCTTCGTCCCAAGAATATGTCCATACCTCGTTGAACCTTTGGAAGTAGTAAACCTTATTCAAAGTGTTACATAAAAAAAGAAGCTTCAGAGCATGAATTTAAGTGCCGTGGCATGAGATCGTACCGAAAATTTACATGTACGGCACGATACATGACGGACAGTGCCAATGCGTACCGATCACAAAAAATACATGTATGCCGACAAAATATTCTAACGATTTCTTATGTATCTTTATCAAATTTTTTGAACTTTATTGAGAAAATTACTTACAAATTTGAAGAATAGAGGGTTTTGAGCTGTGCCATCGGCATGGGAACTGTATTGTGTCGATATCTTATTGGCACGATACGGCACGGTAGATACAATCCGTGCCGCTGGGCACTTAAATCCTTGCTTCAGAGTTCATTGGTATCTCCCACTGTCTATTGTACTACAAAGGAAGAGGTACTGTGACGCTCCAACTTTTCAGGGGGTCACCCATCCTAGGACTACTCCCGTCGTAGCACGCTTAACTCTTTTAACCTCTTGGGTCTAGCCACTGCCCAAAATACTTAAGCCGGATTAAGAGTTTAGCCCTATTATATCTTATATATAGGATTACCTGGGGTCTCACAATCTCCCCCCCTTTAAGTTCTGACGTTCTCGTCAGGCTCAGACTCACAAGTACCAGGCGATGTGAGACTCGTCTCGCTAGCCTAAACTGACTTTGTGGTGAGCCGCGCTCCACCCACAATAGTCAACAGTATGAGAGTCTCGCTCTCCCCGCTGTACAATCCTGGCTCAGCCGAGACTCATCTCACACTTCCGGCTGGTAATTGGCTCTGATACCAACTGTGACGCCCCAACTTCCCAGAGGGTCACCCATCCTAGGACTACTCCCGTCGTAGCACGCTTAACTCTCTTAATCTCTTGGGCCTAGCCACCGCCCAAAATGCTTAAGCCGGGTTAAGAGTTTAGCCCTATTATATCTTATATATATGACTACCTGGGATCTCACAGGTACTGTACTGCAAGGGAGAGTGATCCTCTATGGACCATGCCGTAGGAAATTTCTACATTTCCACTTTGCTATTCAAAAAAGGCATGAATAGTTTTTTAATATAAATTCTTCCGAAGAGCTTCTGTTGCAGTCGTATCAGAAAATTCAAGTTAGAGTTTCTAAAGTTTATTTCAACTATTCGTCACAACAGAAGCTCCATTATAGGAACAAAAAACTTAGTTGGACTCGCAAAAGATAATCATCCAACTAAAACTCTCTCGATTGCGCGGTAAACTGGAAGCAGTAAAAGAGGATCTTACATACCATGCGGACGGTTTGATCAAGAGACATTAATTGTACTAAGATTTACAAGGTTTTATCTTTTTAACAGTCCAGAAAAGAGATTGTACTTAGGACTAAGATACATTAGCAATCGTGACAGAATGAAACCTATGAAAATACATACTTAAATACAACAACATTGCCAATTTCGTAAGAAAAGGCTTATGAACGTATAATCATAATCGATTTTTACTCGAATATTGGACTTAAGCTAGTTAACAAATATCAAATTTCTATAGATAATGGATTTCCTGTGCTACTTATCTAATTCTTCTTGTTCTCGTAAAAGTTGTCGGAGACCATACAATCTCAAAAATCAAGCTTCTTTTTTCTTGCCAATGTGATCTAATTCTCCAAGTATGGCCCAAAGGTTTGGATCCTCAAAATCCTCTATCAGCAAGCTCGCTCCTGCCTCCTTCAGTAACTCCTCGGGATTTCTTGTCGCCAAGCCTACCACAGGCATCCCTGCAGCCACGCCAGCTTGTATCCCCGACGCAGAATCCTTCGGGAAAAAAATGTTTAAAAAGTTTAAGATCATTGGCCATTGGGTTCACACATAAAACCCCGACGCACAATTTTGCATATTTGCAGGGATTATATGCCGAAAAAAACCCCCCTAAAAAATGAAGAACCATTTCTGGTTATAGCACAATTTGGATATACCTCAAATACAAATGTGTGATTAGGGGATGCTTTGAGAAACTTGAGGGCCTCTAAGTAAGGATCAGGGAATGGCTTAGCTCTCTCGCACTCACTACCCACTACAAGAAACTGGAAGAAGTCAGTGAGACCGAGTATTGAGATCATAAGTTCTGCATTTTCCCTCGGAGCGTTAGTCACTGCTGCGCGCTTCAACCCACGTTCCTCGATCCATTTGCATAGCTTGTGAAGGCCATCTACCGCCTTTAATTGCTCGGATGCTAGCCTGAAATTTTTGTTATTTCTTTGTTGGATCACTCACAAAAAGAAGTATATCAAGCAAATTTTTTGGCTTATTACAGATCAATAAGGTGAAAAATGTAGATATTGCGATATCTGGGTGAACAGTGTAAAGATTGCGGTACTTCTATTAAAGTTTCATGCATTTTAGCTTCTTCTTAGTAACTTACTTACCTGCGAAACATAGCTTCCTTGTCATCCATGAACTTCGCTGCCCGTTCAAGATCCCCATCCGGAAATAATGCTCTGCCAATATCTTCATTGAATTTACCGCTGATTTTCTCGACGAAGAATTCCTCAGTTATGGGGACGCCGTTATTAAAACTTATCTGTACAAGATTCGATTTATTATGAGAGCAAAACGCGCGGGGATTGCCACCACGATAGTACTCGTCGAGAAGCCATACCTCTTGTAGCATTTCTCGAAAAGCGTAGTAGTGAATAGGATCTGAATCGCATAATGTGCCGTCTATATCGAAGAGTATCGCTTCCAACGGAGCAAGTTTTGAGAGAGGGCATTTGCTGCAGGAAACAGAAATTAACCCACTACTTACACTTGATCCTTTTGAATCATTGAACAATAACAGAACATGAGATGCATGCAATGCAGGGCCGAGAAGTAGAACCCGACTATCTATGATGACAATTTGCCGCACAATCATGATAATTCAATCATCTGAATCGAGTTCTGTGCGATTTTTTGCTAAATTTGTTGTTCCTATCTTTTTAAGATGACGAACATTTCTCTCTCTACTAAATTTTTAATACAATAATTCAATATATACCCCAAATTTGTTCTGCATCACCACGATTTCATTATTAATAAATTTGCAAAAGAAGATCAGAAAAACAGTAATAAATTAACAAAAGAAGAACACACGGAAAAGAAGAAGTACTCATCCATGGAATCGGAATTGGATGTGATCGACATGTCCTTAGGCGCAGATGCGGATGAAGCGACGCTCTTCTTGGGGCGAGGTGATGCAATGCGCGAATGGCGCTTCTCTCTCGTTGGGACGACGCCTCCGTGGAAATGAAGGGGACGGAAAAGAAGGCGAGTGTTGGTCATGAGATTCCCGGGAAATTAGATGACAGTGCGGAATCGAATTCCCCCACGTCTCTCTCTCTCTCTCTCTCTAAACCCAACTGCAATTTGAATGGCGCGTATTAATACTGTTTTGGGAATTATGCGAATATTCTTTCTTTTACGAATCACCACCGTCCAATAAATGAGAGTATTGTTTTCACAAAAAATTAATTCTGGCTTTAACGTATTGAGGAACAATGGGTTTGATTGAATGAAGCGTCGATTATTAGATGGTCACATTAATAGTTAAATTTTAGTGCAGCTAAGTAGTAGGGTTTATTATTTGATGGTTATATTAGCATGTGTCGATAGTATTATAATTGTTACGACGAGCGCACAAACAGAAACGAAAACGGCGAACACGAAATACACAAACCACAAGCAGAAAAATAAATAACACACAGATTTACGTAAAAAACTCTTTGCAGGGAAGCAGAAAAGTAAATAACACACAGATTTACGTAAAAAACTCTTTGCAGGGAAAAGGGAAAAGGAGAGAGCTTCACTATCGAGAAAAGGGAATACAATATTCGTGCAACCTTCTGTGGCCTCTAGGGCAAAACGAAAAAAAAAAAAAACTTCTTAACGGGTTTCGAATCTTTCGATTATCAATTTCGAGTCATATCCAACAATAACTAAACTCGTTAAATTTAGCAATCACCAAAAATTGGTTTCGGTAACATAACAATAAGTTAAAATCACATTAATACTAATTCCATTTACGGGACAATTATTGTACATAAGATATGAATCAATATAAATATTTTTCTCATTTCAAACAGTTGAACAATATCCATTTTAGTGAATCATTCCCACATCAAGGTGATTTTGTAACAAGTTATCCACAATCTATGTCAATTCAAGCTAAACTGATGATGGAGAAATCAATAAATATACGGCATACGGAGTAAATAGAAGGCAAAGAAACAGTGCTAGAGAATTATACAACAATACTCCAATGTAACAATCAGAAAAGCAACAGACAATTATTCAGACAATTAACAGATCAAGACTAAAGAACGTATAACAACACCGTCGAACTAGACAATCGACTTTCTGAAATTAATTAGGACGTAGAGTGACATTCCAACGAGCCGATATTGCAGGTAATGCCGCATCAGAACCCCCTATTTAACTCACAAAAGCTCATGGAAAAATTCAAACAGTTAGACATAATAAATCGATGTTTAGAGAAGAAACTACAATTTTGTGTACAGTCGAAGGATGTCTAATGCAAATTACCCAAATCCATCCATGCATTTGTGCAGCAATTTTTGTTTTCATATCGCAATTTTAGTTCCTAAACGCAACAAGAGATAAGGCTGAAAAACAATGATAATCGAATAAAACTAGAACAATCATTTAGGGCAAACAAACTGAAGACAACTCTTAAGAGTTTCCTGAGCCTTTCTAAGCTATTGTGCTATCCAAACATGCGATTGTTTATCTGATCAATGCCAACATCGGAAATGGGCTCGATAGGTTTCTCCAATCCTTCTGAGAGCATGACCATTGAGCTCTCGCGGCTGTAATCATCTGAGAAAAAAGTAAACGGGAAAAGAAAATGAAACTTTGTTGCCTAATGAACCTAAATGAGTGCATAAGCTTGTAACAGTACTATATATTCTTTGGAAGCAAAATTAGCCTCCTTAGAATTGCTCCCAGCTCCAGGTAATGTTAACAGTCAAATCTTAGTTCAAATGTTAAATCATTTACATAGCACATGAACTCAGAATTCTGAGCAGTGGATGTCTGAACTATGTCTTCCAGCAAAACTCATTTGAAATACGTAAAAATTTGCTACCGCAACCTCAAAAGCATCCGACCTTTCGTATCAGCTTAATCCTTAAGCACCATCCACTATTTCCTCAAAAGATTTTAATCCAAGATACAAATGATTTTCACATTTGGTATCAACTATCTTGGAAGTTGCATTTACAAATCAAGAAGAAAAATAATTTAATCTCACCAAACATTGTGTTGAAGGAATTTGGAGGCGGCGTCAGCATAAAGTTTAAGCCCAAATAAAAGACCAGCCCTAAAACGACTGCTACAATAACGAAGGACGGAACTGCCAACGCCCAATACCTGTCAGTAAATTAAAATTAATTAACTAAAAAGAAAACAAACATAGGACAATCAAGGGACACCTATGCAAATAAATAGATAAAAATGAAGCCACCTTGTCAGGTTTTCTCCAGCACAGTGAATTTAGAAATCTTAATGACAATAAATTGATACTAGAAATTCTGACCCTGTTCGACAACAACCAAATCGCAGAATTTTATGAAATTTGAATTCACTTTCCTTAATTCCCTTGTTTGGATACCTATTAATTCATGTTGAGGTTTTTTTGATGATTTGGCTGATTTTGATAAGCATAAGTAATTAGGATAATTTGAGGCCCGATTGGCCAAAAAATAAACTCTCTAAACATTATCAAATGTAAACATGACTAAGGGCAAAACAGAAAAGTAAACAATGGAATTTGATCTAATTACACTTCATCCTAAACAACAGATTTCAACTCCAAATCCTAATCAATTCGATTCATTGAATAATAAAACTAGTTAATTTCTATCATAATTTAGCACCATATGGCAGGAATTAAGAACCCAAACACCTACAAGAAATCAATAGGAATCTACAACAAGAATCAAGAGAGAAAGAGAAAGATCGAACACTTAACTTGCTAGGATAATACGTGATTCCCATGGAATGCAACCACCGCTCGGGTATATACGCCCACACCAAGAAGATCACTGCATCAAAAAAGAGAGATCACCCAATAAACCCCCAATATTGATCCAAAACCCTGGATTCTAACACAAATACGCAAAGAGATCGTGATCGGTTCAAAGAGAGTACGAAACCGGTGGCGATCACGGTGGTGATGGATCCGACGAAGCCGTAGACCTCGGAGGGCTTCGGCCCATGCTCAGCGGCGAACGCGGCGCCCCTCATCTTCGTCTCCTCTAACCCCTTCTCCCGGAACTCGGCAATGGCGGCGGAGGTGGAGGTAGAGGAGGAGGCGAGCCTCGCCCTCCTCTCCCGTAGGAGGCTCATCGTCCTCCTAGGGCTACTCACCACCAGCGAAGTCGGGGACGAAGGCCCCTCCTCCATCGACTTCTCCATTCTCCTCCGACGACGACGACGACGACGACGAAGAAGAATTGCTACTCCCGTGGTGATTGGAGTTTTTCCTATAATAATAATCCTATTCCGGTGAGGGTTCGGAATAACCCATGACCCGATCCAGAAATTCGAGCCCGGTCCGATTTGTGTAGGTTACGGCCTATATGAAAGACTATGATTTTAGAATGGGCCTGGGCCCGTTTTGGACCTTCCGAGGCCCATTTCCTAAATATAAAATAATAAAAAATGATCACGGAGCATGCCGGTCACGTGCGGACCGCGCCACGCTGCGCCGAGTAGCAAGCAATTCTTTTTTCTTTTTTTTGAGAAAAAGATAGCAGTCTATTCACTTTGCTTATTTCTTTTTAGAAATAAACTTAGCTGGAAATGTGAAGCAGTTAGGCTTCGAACTTGGGACATCGGGTAACAAATAATTCTCAATCAACGAAAAATGTATTTTAGATTTCTTAACTCACTCACTACCCAAAAAGATCACAAAGTGGCCATCCTTGCTCTCCAATCCATCACCTATAGCAAATCAACAGTTAATTTTAGGTGTCCATTTTGTTGACCTCTGATGTAACCGCAGAACCTTAATTAGAATGTAGGTTTACTATTCTTTTCCAATTTCCATTCTAATGTGATCATCCTTCAAATTCCCACCACCGCCACCTCTCTCTCTCTCTCTCTCTCTAAATCTCTTCATTAAACACTGAGATTTTCATAGGTTACTATTCTCTTCCAGTCCCATGTGATTGGTTTGATCCAACATTTCTTGTTAGGGTAAGGTGCAGGTATTGAGAACTAGTGATAGTGACCCCTATACCTATGCATTAAGTTAATGAATATCCATTCTTGCTGGAAATAGCTAGTGATAGTAATAATCGACTTCTCAAATAGGGTATACCCCTACTAAATCAAAAAAACGAAGAAGAAAAGATAGAAATGATCACTGCTCATGCAATAGAATTGGGTGTCAAATGACTAGTTTATGCCATGTAGAATAGAGATAGCTTCTTTACTTAAGCACAAATTTTCTGCAAACTCGGTGTAAATGAAATGCTCGCACACCACGATCTGACCGTCCATCAAAATGCTGGGTGTATCCTAACTCTCAACCGTAGAACCGGAAAGCCTTTTGATAAAAAGTAGGATTATTCGGTGCGTGGAAATTTTTTGCATGATGAGATGTAACGGGAAAGGAGAAGAATGTTGCCTTTTCAAAAGTTGGTATTCCGCTCGATCATTTCATGCATCGGAGCTAATTATTAGCCCTATGAGTTATAGACTCACGGTAGTTTGATGCTGCTTTATTCAGTTATCAAAGAAAACAAGATGCTAGTGGATGTACTTAAAGGTTAATGATGCTTGCTTGTTATGTTTTAATGGCCCAATTTTTTCCAAATTTGTTCCACATGCATTATCATGCCATAGTTTGATCTTCTTTCCTTTCATAGAAAATCTCAGGGTTTGAGGATATCATATTCTCTCTCTCTCTCTCTCTCTCTCTCTCTCTCTCTCTCTCTCTCTCTATATATATATATATATATATATATATATATATATGTATATACATAGTATTATTATCAGTATTATCTTCCATATATGCATGCCACTGTGATTGGTTTGGTACAGGAATAGAGAACTAGTTGGCAAGGAGGAGAATGTCTATATCTACTCATTAAAACCAGAGAATAATGAAGGTTGATTGGTTTGATCCCTTCTTAGTGTAAAATATCTCCCACCACCTATAAATATGATCCCCTCCTACCCTTCTCCATCACTACTACTTATATATATACCATCCCTTTGCATTCTCATTCTACAGAAGAAGCCATGAAGAGCCTCTCCCTCCTCCTCCCTCTCTCTCTCCTCCTCCTCCTCTTCGCCTCTGTTCGACACCCGAACAACGCGTCCGCCTCCACCGCCACCGCCGAGAAGAGGCTAGTCGAGAGGAGCTTCGCATTCCCTTCCCTCTGCGGCACTGGGGTCTCCGCACCGGACCTCGGCCACCATGCCGGTTATTACCGCCTTCGCCACACTCATGATGCCAGGTTTAATCTAGATGCTTTCTCCCTCCAATGCCTTCCGATCAAAGCTTCCGATTCGTATGCTTCGACTAGCCTGAGTGAATTTGGTTTGATGATAGGATGTTCTACTTCTTTTTCGAATCCCGCGGCAGCAAGAATGATCCTGTTGTGCTATGGTTAAGCGGAGGCCCCGGCTGCAGCAGCTCACTGGCCCTGTTTTTTGAGAATGGGCCCTTCAAGATATCAGACAACATGTCTCTCATTTGGAATGAGTATGGTTGGGACCAGGTATAGCAAGTTGCTAATTTGTAGTAAGCATAGAAATTAAGCTAGCTAATTGAAACTTTAAACTACTAATAACACTTAACAAATCGATAATTTCTTTTGGAATGAACCGTTCTTCGCGTATACAGGCATCGAATATTATGTTCGTCGACCAGCCCACAGGAACCGGCTTCAGCTACTCTTCAGATGACCGCGACATTCGGTATGATGAAAAGGGGATCAGTAACGACCTGTATGATTTTCTGCAGGTATGTAATTATGTTGAACTTCTTCTTTTTTAATCTTTGTGCAGTTATGACATCATTGGTTTTTTTTGTACTTTACCACCAGATCTGAGTGTCATATTCTTTCTTTCTGTCTCCCCCTACCTTCAGGCCTTCTTTTCAGAACACTCGGAGTTTGTGAACAATGATTTCTACATTACTGGAGAATCATATGCTGGGCACTACATTCCTGCTTTTGCGAGTCGTCTTCACCGAGGAAACAGAAACAACGAGGGCACTCGCATAAACTTTAAGGTACTTTTTCACTACTCTCAAACCGATCTTCCCGTTAGTTTGATCTTCATATATTCTTTGGTTTTGCAGGGTTTTGCTATCGGGAATGGACTCACGGAACCAGCAATTCAATACCAAGCATATCCAGACTATGCATTGGATATGGGATTAATTGGTAAATCTGATTACAAAAGAATAAACAAGCTCTACCCACAATGCCAATCTCTCATCAAATCTTGTGGTACTGTTTATGACTTTTCTGTTACATTTTCAAATTTTATTTTTTTATTTTTTAATGTGCTCCAATTATATACAAATACATGCCAACTTGTTCAGTAACATGTACTATCATGCCTTTTTTTTTATTTTTTATGTAGCTTCATTATCACTCCCACCAATATGGCTTTGATATTGCAGGGCCAACAGATCCTTCAATTTGCAGGTCTGCACTATTCAAATGCAATTCTATTTTTCATTCAATCTTGGATATAGCCGGAAACGTAAATGTATGTGGAAAGTATGATCAATTTCTCTTTCGTCACATTGGATTTCACTTTTGATTCTCATTTCATGATAACTAACTATGTTGTTGTCCTGCAGTACTATGATATCAGAAAGGAATGTCTGGGGAGCCATTGCTATAACTTTTCAAATATAGAAAAGTTTCTCAATTTGAAGTCCGTTAAATCAATTTTAGGAGTTGAAAATAGGGAATTTGAATTATGTAGTGATTCTGTACATGAAGAACTGGAAGATGATTGGATGATGAACTATGAAGTCGGTATACCCGCACTTCTTGAGGACGGAATCAAGCTGCTGGTATATGCTGGGGACTATGATCTTATATGCAATTGGCTGGGTAAGCGAGAAATATACCGGCTCTCCAATCAGTAAACTAATCATTTTTCTAACAACTTAAGCGACTAGAGAACGGTATTTCAATCAAGCATGAATCTTATTTCCATAACGATCTGTACTTGTATCTTTCTCTTATGTTCTTCCATGTTACATTCATTGGCCATTGCCCCCGTAGGAAATTCGAGATGGGTTCGCTCCATGAAATGGTCGGGTCAGAAAGATTTCGTCTCATCGACCAAGATTCCGTTCATGGTGGACGGAAAGAAAACGGGAGTCTTACAAAGCCATGGAGCTCTCAGTTTCCTAAAGGTGCAAATAGTTCCATTTTTACATCCATTGAGTTGTCATTCTAAGCTGTTGAACCCTTAAAGATGGGGTTTTAACTAAGCATGTTTGCGCAACAGGTTCACCGTGCCGGACATATGGTTCCTCTGGATCAGCCAAAAGCTGCACTTGAGATGTTCAAGCGGTGGACGCAAGGAAAGCTTAGTGAGATCCCCTGTAACAATTGATGTTACTCTAGAATAAATGAGTCTCTGTAGGTCAAGAAAAAGAAAATGTAGCATTGTTTAACTACTAATACTAACTGAAAAAGTTATTATGTAAATATTTGGAATCTATTACATTAATAGAACTGCAGTTACATTGATAAAGAACATACTGTGAAGATGTGCATATGAGAAGAACAATATATACCGACAAAAATGAACTAAATGTCAATTACAGCTGCAAAAAAAACAGTGCAATATCAGCAGATACACATGCACTTCTTTTTTTTCTTTTCTTTTTTTTTTTTAACTTTTGATAGTATTGAAAGGGCGTTTACACTTCAAGACAATAAAGTAATATCATAAAAATTAACAGTAAGCTTGAGTCAGCATTTGCTAAAGGAAGTTTTCATTGTAAGCTATGAAATAACGTTATGACAATTTAATGTATCTGTAGAGGCAGTTAATTGTTTTCAAGAGCAACTGAAGCGTTGTAAAAGATGAAAACTCCCAACTTCAATGCCCTCTTATGCATTACGTAGTATGCAGCATTACTTACCTTTGAATTTGATAGAGCAAGGAAGTGATCACTTCCAAACTCGAACAAGAAAAAAGAAGGATAGAAAATGATCGAAATGCCCATCCCATTCCGCGCCCTACTCCACGCAGCCGTTGCCTTGATCCTTGCAGTGATGATACTGAGCGAAGGCAGCACGGCAACGAAGTTCACAGCGCGAAACCTACGCCACCACTCTGGCCTGTGGATCCTCTGTAGTGGCAGGGATCCTCTGTGCCTTCCTTACGGAAAAAGTGCTGAATTGCATCCTGAGCCTGGGGATATGGTGCCGCCGTCATGCGACGGAGTGTACAAGCGCTCCTGCGAGCAAATCAACTGGAAAGCCGAACCTGAGTGGAAATACTTTACTGTGTTCGAGTTGTTTATCGACGAGTGGAGGTGCTCAACAGGTTGCGAGTTTGAAGGAAGGGAGGACGGATGGTATCGATGGAATACTGAAACTAGGATCTGGGATCGTCTCCGTCCGGTTCCTAGTATATAAAAGCTCAGTTGGTTAGAGTGTGGTAATAATAATGCCGCTGTCAATGAGCATAAGTTTGTACTATTTATGTCTCAGGACTTGCAATATCTTATCTTTGTCGACATTTTTCAATTTTAAAAGTAGAATAATATTTAATAGCTAGAATGATGATGCAAAAGCAGAAGTACTCAAATGATCAGACACAAGCGGATGTAACCTGAAAAAGATAGAAAGTTACAATCAAAAAGTTGAAAGATGAATAATCTGAGCAACTAAAGGTTCTGGCCACTTAAAAGTAATAAAGCCTCAAGAAATTCTCAAATCTGTGTGATAAGTTTGTGCAAGACACGCCACTTTATATAAGCACATAATTTTTCAAAGAAGTTCCTAGTACTAACCCACCTGTGTTATTCTACTTCAACGAACAAATAAATTTTTGATTTTTATGTGGTCCTTTAATAGCCCTATTTCTAGAACACAGAAACATTAAAGTCATCTCGGAAACACTAGGGTCCGTACTTTCATCCCCTTATGTCCTTGATCAGGAAAAGATATCAGCGTCTTAAATCAGAAGGGAAAAAAAAAAAAAAATCAAACAGTCAATCCCAAGATGAGAGTAATAAAGAGCTTCAGGCAGATCCTTATAAAAATATAGATACAAAAAAAAAGGTACAAGCTTTTACGCTTTGAACCACAGAAAATAAAATTGTCAATGCAAATCATATACGTGGAATCCTACAGGCTGTGTCATTGCGCAGAGAAACAAGTAGATCTCTACAACAAGAAGAGAACCATGAAATAACTCAACAAGAGAACAAAACCTGTAGGATTCAAAAAACATAAAATACAAATTTAAAGTCTCGCAATATTAAAGGCAAAAGGATGAAAAATCTTTAAATAAAAAAAATTGGTCTTTCACCTCGAAGTCCATAAGCGTAACAATTAGTTCAAAAGCCATAAAAACAGTCAAAAAATTTTAACTTCGATACAAGTTAAAAACAGGTATGTTCGACGATACTATCTTTGCCATGAGCAACAGCGAAGGGAAGCTTCACTCTTGATCCAAGTCGAACGCAACAACCTCCTCGGTAACCTCCAACACCTCTTCCACTTCCACCTCTTTAGCCTCGTACTCTTCCTCCTCGTCACTCGCCTCTCCATCCCTAAGCTCAACCCGAAGCTCCCTCTCTTCCTCATGCAGCTGCTTCCACTTGCTCACCCACCCTTCCCATTCCTCCTGCACCATCTTCCTCTTCTTCCTGTCCTGCTCGCTCAACTGAAGGGACACGTCCTGGTCCTCCGCCTCGTACTTCTTGCTGTACTTCCTCAGGTTACGGGAAATCTCCTCCTCTTTCTCCGCGCTCAGGAGGGACGGCGGCCTCGGGCGCCATAGGAACTGTTTTATCAAGGTTAAAAGAAAAAAAAAGGGGGGTTTGATATTCAATGTGTAGAGATCTTCTGAAATATGCCAGGCTGACATATGAATAGAGGTATATATATTATAATCGAAAGCAATGAAATTTAGGTAGTTAAAAGCGGGTGATGTACAAGTACCAATAATCGATATTTTACGAGAGCAAAGTGCAAACAGTGATATTTATAAGGGGGTTTCCACTTAGTTAGCCTTTGGAATAGTGTATAGAATGTAAAAACTAGAAGGTCGTACCTGATAGAAGTGATCCTTTGGTATCCTGTAAAGCAGCTTTCCACTGAAGGACCATATGTAGAAACCATTCTCCATCTCATGGACTGAAGTCACCGAAGTCGCAAGATACCTACAACATACCAGGGTTCAATGCACATGCTAGGATTCACTAAATATTTTAAAGAATTGTTGAGGTGAAAAACGAATGGCATGCGCCTCCTGAACTATGAGCTGCTCCGGTATAAAGCATTGAACTTCAAATATTATCAACAGCCTCTTACTTTTACTGTTTTGGAATTTAAGAACGTCCGTCTGTTTTAATGGATTTGTTATTGGAACAGAGAGCACCTTTTATTATTCAAAACGCAGTCAAATGTTATCACGTGTACTACTTCCAATTCCTTGGTATAAATCTACTTGTATCAATGAAAGTGCTCAAAATAAGAAAAAGTAAAGAGGATCGTTAAATAAAAAAACTACTAGTTAGGTGTCTATATCAAAACAATCAATAGTTGGAGAAATCACCATATTGTTTTACCGCAAACCGAGAAGAGTAATATTCATGACAATAACAAGTAACTGAGAAAAATACCTTCCAGTGGGATCCCACTCAATGTCGGTGGCCATAAAATGCTCTCCTGTCGCCATAGTCTCCAACTCATCGACATTGTAGAATTCCAATTGTCCATTGAAACCCTTCAGCCCAGCAAGCACAATGAACCGGCCAGCAGGTGACCAATAGAGAGCATTAGCTTGCTTAGTCTTGAGAGTGGTAAGCTTGGAGACTCGTCCTGTGTTATTAGCTGTTTTCATCGAGTAGAAGCTTACGTCGGGCCGGGGCCCATCTCCGTGAATAACAGCAAAACGATGCCCTTTGGGCTCCCATGCAAAGGCAACAATCTTATCATTCTTATTATCAAGCTCGAGCACCTCGATTGGGATGTCTCTTTCCTTAATGTGGAAAAGCTCAAAGCCTGTGTAGGTGCTCTTCTTTGTCTTAGTGTATCTGTCGACCTTAACAGCGAGGTACTCTCCATTGCTTTGCCAATACATCTTGCAATCACTGACGCTAAAGAGGTTTTTCTGCCTCAGTTCCTCTTTGCCCGGGATCTGAACAAGGCTTACCTGTTTAAGGAGAAGCAAACCTCTTAATTTACCATAAAACACATGCCACTTACCATACCATAGCAGTGCCCCCGAAAATGCACCAGTGATTTTCATAAATGCCCTTTCAAAATGGCATTTTGAGGGTTCACATCAGTGATATATCAAACTTTTGAGGGGTTATACATGAAATTTTGATGTTTTAGAGGGATTTTGTATCAATTAGCCCCTATTTTATATAATAATTACCAGTTCCAAACTTTCTGGAAGTTTCACTTACCCTGGCAGGTTGATTTCCACCACCTAATTCAGGAACAAATAGGGCTAATATAGGGTCAGTAGGGGACCAGCAAAAGTCCACAACATTTTCCACCTTCAAGGACTTCTTATCAATAAGAGTAAAAGTCTCGGTTTCATAAACAGAGATCATGTTCTTCCCAATTCTCGCGAAATATTTGTCATCTTTTCCACCACCCCACCTACAAAATTACAGCACATATAATAGTATGACCAGCATTTAGATCCCAAATAATTCAGTTAGTTTCTGCTACAATCTATCATAACGATATTTATGTCTCACCTAAAGATGGGCCACGAAACACCAGAAACACCTCCGCTTCCACCAGTCAAAAATTCATCCGCATTTCCCTTAAAATCTCGCATAACTTTTCCAGTTCTCACGTCAAAAATGTTCAGCACAACTCTCTATATTAAAATAATTAAGATATTAGAGGTGACCGACAAAACCAAGAAAGAAAAAAAAGAGCAAAATTGCTTACGTGGGTATCACGGGGATTGCTGGGTTCATGACTACTATATGTGATCAAGTACTTCTCCCCAGGAGAGAAATCAATCAGTTTTACCTGTTTACAAGGAGATTTTAATAACAGTACATTAAATTACAAACGAATTATGAAAATTCAAATTTCAAAAGTAGATGACCTGTGAATGGGCAAAACGCATTAAGCGATTAAATGTAGTAGCACCTCCCCAAACAGCAGCACCCTGCCGATGGACTGTAGCCAAGTATGTTCCGAGAGAGGACCATTGAACAAAACTATCAGTCCAGTACTGGCAAGAAGAAATGAGAAGACTCTTAATCATTTTGTTGTGGCAAAGGTATGTTAAAAAAAGAACTGAAAAATAGGATATATAACCAAATAGACAGGGAAATGCATACATAAGCTTCAGTTGAGAAAAAAAAAATGATTACAAAAATAAATATAGCAATGCAATTCATTTTGAAATCTGCAAATGAGCCCACAAAGACATGAATAGGCTGAAAAGCTTCATCCTATAAGTTCAACAAGGCACTTTATCCTATAAGTTCAACAAGGCAAATACTAAGTCCATCATGTCCATCAGAGATGCCTGAGTTTTACGTAAGATAAATATCAAAAAGCAGATAATATAAGCAACCAAAACTGCAGAGCAATACAATTAAATTCCAAGCAACTGAAAACCAACCATTTCAATAGAATGCAAACAGTTGTATCTGCAGAAAAGGTAACGAACATGAAAACAAATTCAGGCACATCTGGTTAGTTAGTGCTCCAACATAAAATCTGAGAGATACAAAAAATGCAACCTTTCATGACATGATGTGGATGCTCCACATTCCACATACTTCTAATGTGACCATAGTACAATATAAACTATAAAACAACCATAAGGATAAACATGATAATCAAACATAAAATCACTAGCCTTGAGATCCAATAAAAACCTTGAAAGTAGCTGAAAGCCAGCCAAATATGATACACATCGAGATTTAGTACGCATACTTAAGAGGTAATCGTGAAGACAAGTGAATTTAGTGGACATGATCAAAAGTTATAGTTACTAAAGGAAGAAGTCCGTACGTATAATTCCAGGACCTCCATACAAAAAGGAAAGCCTACCTGACGATGGTACACAAGCTCAGGCATCAACTGCCGGGCATCATTCCAAAAAACTTCAGTAAATGTACCAGCACGGATGGCAAACTGATCTCTAGCTTTCTCATCAGTTAGCCATTGTTGTAGATTTTCCTGTCATAAAAGATGAAGCAAATTTTGAGACACAGCAAATCTTAAACATGAAGCATGAAACAAGTATTTATAGTCCATTTAAGAAACAATAAGTGACTGTACGAGCACATATAATAATCCTACCAAAAGGATCATTTCAAGATTAACATTCAGCAACAAAATACATGTAACTGAAGCAAAACCAATCACAAGAAAGGATACAATAGACGCTTACCCCGGGTGTGTACGGCTTAATTTCAGCAGGAGTCCACTCGTCAGGGACCTTCATATACTTCTCAAAGTCATCGAACATGTTCACAACGAATATATGAGATTTGTCCAGCTTATACCCATGAGTCTTTTCCCTAGCAAGCTCTGCTTCCTAGTGTTACAACAATCGTAGGAAAGAACAAACAAATAGAAATCATCAAATACACATTAAACCTTAAGTTTTATGAATCAACAAAACCTGGGCAACTTTTTTAATCCTACAACAGATCCTTAACACAATAGAAATAAAAAGAACAAATTTGGTGCTAGTAAATAACCTGAGGGGTGCTGTACTCTATGAAGCAATATCCTAGGGTTTTTTTCGTTTCTGGGTTGACCGGCATCCATAGCCCCCCTTCTTTAATCACCCCAATTTGACTATAGATCTTGCGTACAACACCCTCAAGCTTCTCAAATTTCTCCGGAGGGACTACAGGGAGATTATCCACAACTATTATGTTTCCGAATCCCGCTTCGTATTCTGGCGGGTCCTCCTCCTGCAGAACCTCCTCATCATCACTGCAAAAAACCGATTTTTTTTACTGAAGGACGCTGGATAATTACGTGTATAGCACAAAATATACCAAAAAGGACGATATCAACCAATTTCTAGTGATTATAGCGGAAACAGAAAAAAATAATAAGATATGAATCACCCATGAGGTTAGGGCTTGGTTTACTAATATCCAAAAATACCTTTTGATGTCAAAATCTTCACCGGGAGGGAGTGTGATCGAATCCAAATCAACAGAAGAGAGATCAATCCCAAAGATCTTGGCTTGCGCTTCTATATCCTCCATGGAAACTACTTCTGCCATCTTCTACTGCTCCAGTGGTGATACTAACGTACTGAAAACGAATCAAAGAGCGAAAAAGCGAGCAAAGAAATTATAAGACTCGCGATTTGAGAAATTAGGGCAAAAGGAAAGAAATACTGAGATAGAGATTACCCATCCAGGTCACCGAGAAACCCTAGTTTTTTAGGGTTTAGGGTCGCGTTCGCTCGAAGCGTGAGATCGGAAGGTTCGGGGAGGGGCGGCCTCCGTTATCGAAGGTGAAAAGAAGGGACTCGACGTGAGAAACCCTAGGAAAAAAGGGGACGAACCAGACCCGGAACATAACCCACGGAAAAAGCGAACCGGAACAAAAGAAACCAAATACCTCGGTTCGGTCCGGTTTTATTGTAACTTGGGTTCAGCAGGACGGCTCTATAAAACCGTAATTTCCGACAAGTTGAATTGGGTTCGGTTCGAAACTGTTCGACCCAACCCAGTGGATGAATCAATTTTAGTTACCAAATTTGGGATCTGGCTTGTTAGTACGATATGTTGAAAAGATATTTACCCAACTCCGGTACCATTCTGTCCGGACACATATTGTGGATCGTAGGCGCTAACCAAATATTCTAAAAGCACGTGCTGATAGAAAAAGCGCACCCATCGCACTTAAGGACTCAGTCATAGCGCTCGCGGGCTTCGACCTGGCTCAACCCATCTGGACGTTGGGTCTATTATTTTTTTTTTAGAAAAAGATAGCACGCTATCCGCTTCATTCATTTAGCAGATGAATTTAGCTACATGGATTGAGGCAACGCGGCCTCGAAAAACATTGAAGGCAACCAAAACAAAAAAAGCAAATAAAAACAAAGAAGAAAAAAATGTAGAAAAATTAAAAATTCTACTACTCACTCAAAACGAAATCACTAAGAGCTGCAAAACTCATCCCATTTCCTGCTCACGTCCCGGATTCGTCTAATAGTCAAAAAAGGGTCAAGTGATTGGTTCCTAAAAATTATGTTATTTCTTTCCCGTCAGATCATCCACCAACAAATTGCGACCCTGGTTAGATCCCTCATTGTTGCCCCTTGGCGGCGGTCCCCAGCCAGAAGCTCCCAGACACCCCTGACCTCCATCCCAGGTCTCGGGATGTGCCTACCTTTTAGGATGTTGTACATAAAAAATCTGCTGATAACGCATCCGACAAGCAAATGATCAACAGTCTCTACATCGCTGACGCACAGCACGCACTGTTGATTCCCGGACTAGCCTCTTTTGAATAAGTTGTCAATCGTTGGGTCTATTGTTGGGTCTCTTGCCGTTGGGTCTCTTGTGGATCACACCCCCACTCAACTTATTAGGCTCACCCAACTCAACTTATTAGTCTCATGAGCCTATTGTCACGGGACAGAAAGTTGAACCTATTTTAGCTCAATAATAAATAGACAACACATATCTCCATAATGGATGGGTGGGAGGGTGAAGTGATGATCTGTGACGGTACCGAACTTGATTGTAGAGTTGGTAGTCTACCTACCAAGTATCTGGGTTTACCGCTGTCCCTAAAAGCCCCCTGCAAGGAGGACTGGATGGGTATCATAAGGAAAATCAACTGTAAGATTGATGGCTGGCAAGCAAAACTCTTATCTAGAGGAGGTAGGCTTACTTTGGTGAATGCGGTCTTAACCAACTTGCCCCTGTACTTTCTATCGATGTTCTTGGCACCCAAATGGGTTATCAGACGTATTGAAGCCCTACGTAGAGACTTTTTCTGGAAGGGAGGACGCAACACACCAGGCATGGGATGTCTGATAGCTTGGAAGAATATTTGTAGGAGCAAGAAAGAGGGAGGGCTCGGAATCTTAGACTTACATCTTATGAACAGAGCGCTCCTAGTCAAATGGTGGTGGAAGTTCCATACTAACCCCCATTTACAGTGGAATAAGATTATCCATGCCTTATATTACCGCCGAAGAAGACCCTTGTATGAGGGTAAATCCTTCAGACCAAGCTCATGGTGGTGGAAGGGGGTCCTTAGTCAGAGCGAATTATTCAAATGGGGATTATTCTACAAGTTGGGGGATGGGTGTAGTATTAACTTTTGGTCTGATCGGTGGTGTAAGGAAACTACTTTGCGGTCGGCATTCCCGTTGGTCTTTGATATATCACCCCACAAAAGTATGAAAATCACCGACTGCCTGAAAAGCGATGGTTGGACTTGGTGTAAGATTTTATGCGGCGACCCCACTTCTGACATGAGCCTGAACACTTGCTTTACAGCTCTGAAGGCTCAAATCGCGGATTGCAAAATTGAACGGAGACCGGATAGCGTGCACTGGAGATGGAGCTCTGATGGGCGCTTCACAGTCAAATCAACCTACTCGATGCTCAGTGACGGGGGCACGAGGGACGATAGAGCTAGTAGGATTTGGATGCTCCGAATCCCGCTTAAAGTAAAAGTTTTTTGCTGGCTCGTCCTTAAGAAGAGGCTTCTCACAACGGATAATCTTCTAAAAAGAGGCTGGACTGGTAATACGGAGTGCGTTCTGTGTGGAGTTGAAGCGGAAACCGTCGATCATCTCTTCACACGTTGTGTTTTCACTAAATTCCTACTCGCGATGACCTTGGAGAAAGTCCAACTTACTGATCTGGAGGACGAGGTGACCTTTATTTGGGATAGACGGAAGGACCACTCGGAATCACGGATAGTGAACAACTGGATAACTGGACTTGCCGCGTGCTGGTGGGTAATTTGGGAGGCTAGGAATGGGGCCATTTTTCGAAAGATACAGCCTGATCCTCTCCTTACGGTCTTTAAGTGTAAACAGTTGTTGAATCTCTGGAAGCTGACTCTTTCTTCGGCTGGGCTTTAATATATATATATATATTTATACCTATATATATATATGTATAATTTTTATTTTTATTTTTATTTTTATTTTTATTTTTATTTTTTTCGTCCCCTCCGAGGCCTTTGTTGCCTCACTCCTGTAGCTTAGTTCATATTTGCAATGAATGAAGCGGGTAGCATGCTACCTTTTTCTCAAAAAAAAAAAAAAAAAAAAAACAATAGGTGTATTGTATAGTAGCTAAGTTTATCTTGTGATTTTGTTTCAGGCAAATTATTAAATCTCCATAGATGGTATAACTTAGCCGAGTTCACACCACTAGTTTAGCTATTCCAAACGCACCCTTAACTAGTCTAAGCAGGATTCATGCCGCGTGTTACTTCAAATAAATGTACTTTATTGTACTAAATAATTGGATAAAAAAAGTATACAAGGAGTAGAGTTGGCTTGTTCACTAGATGTGAGTTGCTACATTAGTTTCGAATATCAGTGTCATGACTTAATCATTTTAAGACTTGTCAATCCAAATTACCACTCCTTACTTGTAAAAATGAACTCCATAATTTTTTGTTTGACACGCCAACCAAATCGAGACATTTCAAGATCAATTTCCGACTAGGCTTTCGAGGAGAGATTTTGGAGTTAAAGAGGGATGCCAATTGGCTAAAAAAAGAAAAAAAATAAACTCTCTTAGTCTTTTAACATTTTAACCTGTTCTGTCCAAATTAATGTGGCCTATATACTTAGAGAGCTAGAAAGTATTGTAAAATTTTATTGGATTTCCAGTTAAAGATTTTTTTTTTAATCGCAAATTTAATATAGGTTCACTAACATGATAAGAGAGAGCGTGGTTATATTTTCTCTTTAAAAAAATATAATGCTTTTATTTTTCTTAAGCAGTTAAATATATGTTTATAAACTCATCTCTCTTTTCCCTCTTATGCCGTCTTTCTTCTTTCTCTCTCCAGAACCTCCCACCGCCTCATCTCTTCTCTCTCCTGCCCTTTTTCGGACGGCCACGGCTAGTCGGGGAGGAGGCGTCCTACTCTTCTCCCCTTTTTTTTTTTATCACTGCCTTCGATCTTTTCTTGTTGTCTCTTTTTGCCGTCCACCAGTCTTTCGGGATTGATGAGCCGAGGTGAGTTCGGCATGTCTATCTTTTTCTTTGCCATACATTATGGTGCTCCTCCTCCAGTAGAAACTCCATGACGTACTACTCGTCTTTCCGCGCGACTCGCGGCTCTTCCAATGTTTTGAAATTGTTTATGGTCGCGTATTTCTTCCGTCGATAGGTTGGTATACTTCTAGACCGCTAATTTTCTTACTCAATGTAGATAAATAGCCACTGCTTTTATTGATGTCTCCTTGGGGGTTAATATAGCAGTGTATCCATAATGACGTATCTCTCTAATCTTTGAGTACAATTTATAATATTGTTTGCTTTCTGTCAACAATTTACTTTTGTCCTCTAATCTCTTTACTCTGTACCCTTAAATACCGATCAATCAATCTATAGTGTTCCTCCAAGAAAAAAGGAATGCTTCTTTCTCGCTCCTGAATTATTTATCCCCTTTGTTAATTTTTCTATTAAATCAGTGATAAAATTAAAACCATAAAATACTGAAGTAAAAATTCGGTAAAATACAGAATAGTAAAGTTAATATTCGATAAACCATAGGTGGGGTATCTGAAATTTTTTATATATGATTTAACGAAAAGTTAACGAGATGCTGATGGGAAGAGAAATGAAACCACAGGGTAGTAATAAAAAAGATACACTTTAAACCATAGGGTACTAAAGTGAAAAAAAAGATGAAATCATATGTGTGGTATTTGCAGTTTTCCTTTTATTTAACTTACTAATTTCTTATCTAATAAAAGATTTTTTTTTTTAATTTGATTCCTCGGCCCAACATATCCGTCAATGCACTTTGGGGTACAATTTTCGGTACCCGTAGCACTGTTTTTTCCGGCTTAGAAGACAAGCAGATCACCTTCCGCAGACAAAATAGCCGGCCATAGCGGAGGGAATTTACGATGTAGTTAGTACGACGTTGCCCTTCGCCAGCAACAGCACCCCAACGACCCCTCCGCTCTTCCCGCTTCCCTTTTCCCCCGCTTCGCCCGGCGAGGAACATCAACAAGACGAAGACGAAGACGAAGACGAAGACGAAGAAGACGCAGAAGAAGCCCAAGACCCTGCTCGACTCTCTCGAGCAGCTTCTTCCAGGTTCGATCCATCCTCCTCCTCATCTCTTGTTGCGTTCCTCGATCGGCTTACTCGGATTCGATCGATCGATCGATCGGTGTCCAGTTTGTTTGTTAGATCACATATCTGTTTTGTTGGTAGTTGGTTTGGCTTTGATGGATCGAGGGTTTCGGGGGAGATGGGATTTAGGGTTTGAAGCTGATGTGGTGGGGATTTAGGGGAAGTAGTGAGCTTGGTTCGTGAAGATCTCAGCTGCATGAGTTAAATTTGGTTTTTGATCCGGTTATGAATGATGGAGTAAAACTAGTTAATTGAGATCGAAATGAGTTGCTGGCATCTGAAATTTAGTGGTTTGAGGTGCTTTTATTGAGATATCACTAGTATTCGATACATAAGCGAGTAGATATGGTGGATTTTGGGTGCATAGAGATGCATTTTTATTTTTTTTTGTTGTCTCAAGAGCAAGTGCAATACACTCATTGAGACTTAGTCTCTTTTTATGGTTTACTTGACCTTTTTCATAACACAAAGAGGAAGAGAATTCCTTAGTTGTTCGGATTTATTGTTTCAAACAAGTGCTCAGTAAGTATTGTCTTTTTTGTTCTGCTTTCTCTTTTTTCTGTTTTCAGGTTCATGAGGGGCTCAAAGATGAATTCACGTAACCGTAGAACTCGAAGCTCCATGTTAATAATTATCGTGGTCGGTCTCTGCTGCTTCTTTTACGTATTAGGCGCATGGCAAAAGAGCGGCACGGGAAGGGGCGACAGTATAGCATTGAGGATCACGAAAGAAACCGACTGCATCATCTTGCCAAATTTGAGTTTTGAAACTCATCATAACAGAGGAGGCAGCCTCGGCACAAATGCCAAAGTCTTCGAGCCATGTGATGCTCGATACATTGATTATACTCCTTGCCAAGATGGGGATCGAGCGATGACCTTTCCAAGAGAAAATATGGTCTACAGAGAGAGGCACTGCCCTTCAGAGAAGGAGAAAATGCATTGTCTAATCCCGGCTCCTAAAGGATATGTCACTCCTTTTCCCTGGCCAAAGAGCCGCGACTATGTCCCGTACGCAAATGTCCCATATAAAAGCTTGACGATCGAGAAAGCTGTTCAGAATTGGGTTCAGTTCGAGGGGGATGTGTTTAAATTTCCAGGTGGAGGGACAATGTTTCCACAGGGAGCAGATGCTTATATCGACGAACTTGCATCTGTCATTCCAATTGCAGATGGTACTATTAGAACTGCGCTTGATACTGGCTGTGGGGTATGTTCAAAGTTGAAATTTGGCATTTATTCTTTCAAGCTTGGTTTTACTTCGTTTCTTTTGGCTTGAGAAACTATTGCCTACACCTGCTGTATCCGTACATCCATGCACTATCTAATTCATAACGCTCCATCCTATCTCATATGTCAATTCCTACTGTCTAATGGATTGGGGGTTTTTCTTTCTTTGTTATGAAAATTGGATGATTGAGAAAAGAGAGATAGGATGAAGGCTGATGGGTGGAAAATGCACGGATGCATGGTGCATCTTATGCAGGCAATAATTTCTCTGTCTATTTCATTGCATTCCCTTTTTAATTTATTACACTCGATAAATATTTTGGTCTGGTTGTATTCTATATTTCTGTTTCTTCGCTTGCTATTATTTTCAGAGTAGAGCCTTTTCTTGAATAGGGGCTTTTTTGTTCACCGCTGTCGTTTGACTGTCATTGAGGCTATTCATGCAGGTAGCAAGTTGGGGTGCCTACCTACTAAAAAGGAATGTATTAACTATGTCCTTTGCACCGCGGGATTCACATGAAGCTCAGATACAATTTGCTTTGGAGCGAGGTGTTCCTGCGGTAATTGGAGTTCTTGGAACTATAAAGCTTCCATACCCATCAAGAGCTTTTGACATGGCTCATTGCTCTCGCTGTTTAATTCCATGGACATCAAATGGTGAGCATTAATATACTGCTCACTAAAATTACCTCAAAGTGCTTTCACTTTATTATCACTCTAGTATATTTAAATCAGAGATAATTATGAATATACCCCTAAATATCTACATAAGTTCCCCTGTAAAATTTGAATTTTCATGTATTCCCTAAAAAATGTTGTATTCTTATGTGTACACCCTTCTACTTGTGAAAATGTCTCTTTTTGAAATAGCTTTGTGCAATAGAAAATCAACTTGCTCCCATGAATTGGATTACTCCGCAACTTGAGAATTGTGAGAAACTTCACTTTCTAGGGGTATATATGAGAATGTAGATTTTACAGGGTTATATATGTAAATCGATTATTCTGCAGTGTTATATATGTAAAAGCCCCTAAATCTTATGCATTGAATTCTTAATGCAGAGGGGATGTACATGATGGAAGTTGATCGGGTTCTGAGGCCTGGTGGTTACTGGGTATTGTCTGGCCCTCCCATTAATTGGGAGACATACTATCATACATGGAAGAGATCCAAAGAAGACCTGAAGGAGGAACAGAGAAGAATCGAGAATTTTGCTGAAATGCTTTGCTGGGAAAAGAAATATGAAAAAGGAGATATTGCTATTTGGCAGAAAAAAATAAATGCAAATGCATGCCGTGGAAGAAAAGGTTCGATTGGGAGGTTCTGTGAATATCACAGAACAGACGATGTCTGGTATGCTTTTTCTTGTCACATATATGCCCTTTATTCTTGAATGTAACTATCTGTCCACTATTTTATCCAATAAATACTGTGGTTAGTGTTTTAGGTGTAATGATATAGGAGGCTTTTAGTTGTTAAAGGGGCATTAACATATCATTTTGCTGCCCAGAGTACTAATCAATTTTAGAAAAAAATGAAGTGGAGAAGTTGTTGGGTATATTATTTCTTGTAGATTTCATAAAATCTAAAGTATCCGGGACACAAGTGAGCTGATATTGCATGCGAACTATTATGTTTCTTAGGTTTTTCAGATTGCAATATGTATGAAATTTGATGAGTGAACTTAATATGCAGTCCTAATATGGAAGGGAGGAGGAAAATGGGGAAATTGACATTCAAACCTTACTGTCGTAATCTGCCTGTCTTGCCGAATAATGAATCTCTAGTATGAATTTTTTAGTTTGATAACTATCTTGCTTAATAATGTTCAAACAGTTATCTAGTTAAACATATACTTCTTTTCAAGCTGGAAAATTTAATATCAATTACATGCTGATTTTCCAGGATTTTTCATGAAACTCAGCTGTAACAGTAGATGACTTTATTAATCAAATGTAGGTACAAGAAAATGGAAGCATGCATAACCCCTTATCCGGTGGTCAGCAATCCAGATGAAGTGGCTGGAGGAGAGTTAAAGAGTTTCCCTGAGAGGCTCTATGCCATCCCTCCTAGAATATCTCAGGGGTATATTCCAGGCGTTACAAAGGAACTCTTTGAGGAGGATAACAGGTTATGGAAGAAACATGTTAATGCTTACAAGAGGATGAATAAGTTAATAAGCTCAGGAAGGTATCGAAATATTATGGACATGAATGCAGGTTTTGGGAGTTTTGCAGCGGCAATTGAATCACCAAAGTCATGGGTAATGAATGTTGTCCCTACCATATCGAAAACTAATACATTGGGCATAATTTATGAGCGAGGTCTCATTGGGATATATCATGACTGGTAAGTCCTTGCCTTTCATCCTTCTCATATGTCCAGATAAAACAGAATGTCCTTATAATTTGTGATAGCTTCCTGCATTGTATTGATGTACTTATACGGCTGTTGCCTTTTTCTTTTTTTTAATATAATCCTTTGCAAAATCATCTACTTACGTATATGCCCATGTATAATCGGAATCTTTTTATGCCCCTCAAAAAATTTCTTGCAAAAGTAGTTATCTTAAATCAGGATTATCCTATTCATGGAGCAAGTTATTTAAGTACAAGGGTGTGTGTAGGAATTTATGTTTTGGAAGGGCATATGTGAATTTCAGATTCTCCAGTGATGGAAGATGATTTTGCAAGGTTATATAAGTAATTGTTCCTGCATAAATTATCCTTAATAAGTCTCACTCTTATGAAATTAATCTGCTACTTATTTTCTTTGATAGGTGTGAAGCCTTTTCTACATATCCCAGGACATATGATCTGATACATGCAAGTAGCCTGTTCACTTTATATCAGAACAAGTGAGTTGTGCTGTTTCTTTATTTATTTTCTGGAACTAAATTCTTTGAGCAAAACTCTTCATAGCTAGAACTCAGCTGCTAAATGGCCGCCTCGTACCAATTTCTCTCCTAGCAACAGCAAGTAGGTCTTCCTGGTAGAAGCTTAATACGTATCTGTGCCTTGAAAACTTCATCATTAATTTCTTGCATCTCTTTTAGAGATTGAAGGATCCTTGATTTCTCTTTAATGGGATTTAGCAGTCTGACAACCATATAATTCCCGACTATGTAGGCACTAAGTCTGCTCGCCTATTCTGAATTTTTCCCTGCTGCCCTTAGTACACAATAAAAGACCTTATGCGTTTAAATAAACAGGTGTGAGATGGAAGACATCCTTTTGGAAATGGACCGAATTCTACGCCCCGAAGGCACAGTTATACTCCGCGATGATGCTGAAGTTCTTAACAAGGTTAGGAGAATCGTGAGTGGCATGCGGTGGAAGACCAAGATGATCGATCACGAGGATGGCCCTCTCGTGCCTGAGAAGATTCTGGTCTCCGTTAAAGAATATTGGGTGGCGAGCGGAGACTACCCAAATATATAAACGAAGATTCTTCTGGTCTCCGTTAAAGATTATTGGGTGGAGAGCGGAGACGATCCAAATACATAAGCAGTAAAGACTGATATTACCTTCAAAATGAGATAGAATGCTTAATGGCTGCTTATTGATCCTGTGTTGTTGTATCAAATATCAACCTTTTTCATGTGTTCATAGATAGGAGGCTAATTTTTATCAAGGCAGGTGATTTTGACATCCTGTATGAGTTATTATAAGGATGATTTCAAACTCATGTAACATATTCAGTTTGTATTTTACTAGTAATAATAATTGGCACATGAATTTATTTTCCTTTTTGTGTTTTAACTTTGTTGCTGTTAAATAGAGAAGCTGTTTCATAGGCGAGCCAAACAGGCTTAATAGCAAAACCCAGCATTAATTATCTTCTGTGCGGGTTCATATGTTTGCAGGACTTGAACTATTCATGTATTATATGGTGCTTGATGTTGAAGTTGATTCGATGAAACTGATTTTAAAATTGATTTGAGCCTCCATTAACAGTACTGTATCGGCCTATCCCTTGTTTAATGTATTGGAACTCTACTACTGTGCCAGCTATGGCTTATGCGTTATGTGTCAGATGCCAACGAAGCAGAGATATATTGGAAGTTCAAATACTCAAATCTAGAGCTTCGGAAAATGGCTAAGGCTTCATTAGGAACCGTCCGAAAAGTTTTGTGTACGATAGATGATATATCTTTGTTGTTCCACTGAAACAGAAAATTATATTTCTATATACTTTTTACTCCATTTCGCTTAGGAGCTTTAATATTAAATAAATAGGTCTTTAGTAATCATATTATATTATATTATATAGGCTAGAATATATTGAACTTATCTTATGTTTGCAACTATAGAATATTTTAAGATATTTTAAAATACAATTTTGAATTTTAAAGTTTTAATTTTACCAACGAAGACTCTAGTATTTTTGAATTGACGTTTATCCCCACCGTTCATTATTAGGATCCGTAGATCGCGGTAGGGCCCACAGAAGACATCTTTGAGCCCTACGCGGGCCCCAAGCCACTTCGTCCAATGAGGTAAAGGCCAAACATCCTTACATTCCCATAATAACCCCATCCACCCCCGCGAATATTTCGAATGCAGCCCCCTTTCGAAAGGGTATTAAAGTCTTCGAGAATCGTAACCGTCCATCGCGGATATGAAAGCCTAGCAAAGCGCCACGTGGTCGGTGGCATTATTTGAAAGAAAAAATCGTAATAAGAAAAAGAAAAAAAAAAACCGGGGGCTGGGATCAGAGAGAAGGGTCTCCGCGTTCTACCCCCTTTCTGAGCGCCCTTTACGATCGCCGATTCGGTGGAGGCGAGGGTTTATTCAGGTAATTATT
This sequence comes from Puya raimondii, assembly GCA_016920855.1. Lineage (NCBI taxonomy): Eukaryota > Viridiplantae > Streptophyta > Magnoliopsida > Poales > Bromeliaceae > Puya > Puya raimondii. Next base: position 104,257,149 of record JABWPP010000050.1, on the reverse strand, counting down.
GTTAAATCCACCAAATTCAAGTCTAAAACTCTCGAATTTCGCCATTTTTAGTGCATTTTCTCCGTAATTTCGGTTCAAGAGCGGCCACTTTTGGGGTATTTTTTTTTTAAATTTCTAGCAATGTTCATAACTCGGAAGATTTCCTGTTAAATCCATCAATTCTCACATTTTATATGTTTTTTCGGTCCAATTCTGATGAAATTTTCGGTTATGCGTTCATAGATCGGTCGAATTCGCTCTCTTCTGCATCTTCTTCTCCGAGTTGCGATTAATAAGCTGGTAATTGGGCAAGAAAGCGATCATGGCGTGTAAGGGATTCTTTGAATGCCTGTTGAAGCTCCTCAACTTCGTTCTAACGATCACCGGATTGGCGATGGTGGGGTACGGTGTGTACTTGTTGGTTGAATGGACCAAGATCTCCTCCGGTGGTGATGGTAATCACGAGCTCTTGAATCTCGGCCGTCCGATGCTCGCCGCGCTTGTGTCGCCGTGGGATGATATTGTTGAGAACCTCCCCAAAGCTTGGTATGGTAATCCCTTTCTAGATTTTGATTAGGGTTTTGGTTTAATTCTGATGAAAACTTACAATCTTGCTAGGTTAAGAGAATTGATTTGATTTCTATCTGGTAACATGAGCAATGCGTTCTATTTAGCGCTTTGGAATGATTCAAATGTGAAAATTAGAACAAATGTAACTGATCATGGTTTGCTGTATTAATATCTGTGGAATTTTGACCAAAATCAAGGAAACGTGAAATGAGAGTCACTGGGGCCAAAAACGCCCTTGCAATGATTTTTCACTTTTACAATTAGATTCACATGACTTCTTTCCGATCTTGCTTATCTTGCCAATTGTTACCTGAAAATTTTGTAGGTTCATCTATTTGTTCATTGCGGTGGGAGCTATTATCTTCATCATATCATTTTTTGGCTGTACTGGAGCAGTAACAAGGAACGGGTGCTGCTTATCATGTGTATCCTAACACCCACAAGTTTTTCTTTTGAACCTTTTGTTGCTTCTATCAGAAACATGTTTTGTTTTGGTTTCCTTAGAGGTCTCTGTACTAGGCGAATAAACAAGGAGCTAATGTTAATAGGTTATGCGTCCTGACTTTTTAATCTTTGTGATCGAAATAGGGCCAAAAGTCACGTGGATTTGTGGAATATCTCACAGTAATGCTACCAAGTACTGGATTTAGTATTACAGAAGGTCAAATATTACAGAGTCAGAATGCAATTTGAGTAAGCATAGGTACGATTATTTCCAAAGATGATTGTTGTTGTTCTGTTAGATTGATTATCCAACAAGATGAGGAGTTTTCAGAAAGATGGTTGAAGTAGGGAAATGCTTATGCACATTTTATGTCTTTGATTGTGGAACTGAGGAGAAGTATTTAGGCAGCTGGAAGGACAGCCATGTATCGTGCTATAAAGTTGTTGGACCATGGAAAGTAAATGTTTGCTGATCACTTCTTGATTGAATAAGGATGGTTATATGGATGAGTAATGTCGGATATAGAATAAGAAACCATTATGATCACTTATTGGCGAGCTGAGCACTGGGGATAAAAGGGTGCCATATAGTGCAGTTCAAATGAATTACTTGATTAAAGTTGACGGGCCTTAAAGGGGAGCGGAAGACCAACGAAGGTACTAAAATATAACTCAGCCGAAATGAGTTATTTGAGTAGAGTTGATTGGTCTTTAAAGGGTTGAGCAAGACCAATAAAAGGCCTGAAATCTTTTAACAGAACATTGGGAAAGAGATAATGGCCCTTGGCTAGGAGGAGATTTCCCTGAAATAGAGCAAACCATGTAGCTGAATGGTTCTTCCCGTCCGCACTTTGTACCGTCATGCTTTCATCTACAGTGTGCTGTTATTGAAACTTCCGTAAAACTCTTTTTCTCGTTATATAAGAGGGTAATATTGATCATCAGAATAGCAAATGCCTCACACTTGCTTCCATAGCTTTCTGTTAGACTTTCTTCTTGCAGCATAATAGTTAGTCCCAAACAATATTGTAATTTCCTTAACCTGAACAGTACTCTTTCTTGGTGATCTTGTTGATCCTAGTTGAGCTTGGTGCTGCAGCATTCATTTACTTTGACCACAGCTGGAAAGATGTGAGGCCTTTCTTTCTTTTCCAGATTAAATCAACTTCGTGCCCTCTTTTCCTTTATTACTAATAACTCGTGCTAAAATCCTTTGCAGCTGATTCCAGATGATAAAACAGGGAACTTCGACATGATATATGGCTTTCTGAAGGACAACTGGAAGATAGCAAAGTGGGTTGCTCTAGGAGCTGTTAGTTTAGAGGTAGAGTAAGATTTGAGATCCCCGCTTATTTCCACTTTTTTTTATAAAAAAAAAACGTACTTTGAAAGTAAGAAACCAGCACAACCAATTCTCCCACTCTTAATGACATGCTCTAAATTCTAATATAATTGCTCAACATTATAATCATCTTTGATTCAGCTATTATCAACTTCCATTAATTTTTTAGCGAAGCTTAACCAACACAACAGACCCTTGCCCCGGTGACATTGTGATAATTGTGAAGTTGATGCTGAATATTCTTTGTGCAGGCACTGGCTTTCTTGCTAGCCCTTGTAGTCAGAGCTGTAAATAAACCTGCTGACTATGACAGCGATGATGAATACCTAGCCCCGAGATCTAGCGTACGACAGCCATTGGTTCACAGGCAAAGCATTCCTGCCACTGGGGTTCCTGCCCCAACTCTTGATCAACACCCAAGCAGGACTGATGCTTGGAGCCAAAGGATGAGGGAGAAGGTATCTGTTTTTTTATTTTTTAATTATACTTTTTTAAATAGAAGAAGGTATTTGCTGCCCTAGAAATTTTTTTTTTTGGGTTAAAGTACAAATTGGTAAAAAAAGAATGCACAAGACTTATCAGAGCTACAGTTAAGTTGCTGAATATACCTTCCAAAAATGTTAAAAAGCACAAGTTTGTTACCGACTGGGAGGTAGTTTTACTTATACCATTAGTCGGTCGGGGGAAAACCAATATTTTTGAATTCTAAATTTATGAACAGCATTTTTGATTGCTCTGCGGATGCTTGATTCTTGAATTTTTTGCTTGACGAGCTCTTACCTGGTTCCTATGCTTCTTTGACAGTATGGCCTAGACACCTCAATGTTCACATACAACCCGTCGGACTCAAGCAGGTACCAACAGTCCGCAGCACCTCAGACGGAAGAGCGTGGCCGCTGTACCATACTGTGAAACTCTTTTGAACCGCCCCTGAGTTGATTTCGATGAACAATGTTTGTTTGTCGCTGCTTGTGAAATCTATGTATTCTGTCTAGTCATTTGGGTTTGTAGAATAGACTGTTTGCCTAACTTTTTAATTTTATTCTCGATTTCTTGAATGCTTTGCTGTCCTCTTAATTGTTTATTTTCGAGAAATGTTGTTAATTTCGCCTCCTCGAACAGAAATTTTGTGAACGCTTTGATTTTTTTTTTTTTTTTGTGTTTTTTCCCCCCCGGAGTTGCACAGTTAGCTCTCATTTCCATTTCATGATATGAAAATTCGAACTTGTATTAGCCGACCTGGAGTATTAAAGATGGTAGATGATATGAATATTCGAACTTGTATTAGCCGACCTGGAGTACTAAAGATGGTAGATGCTTTACGGTTAGTTACTTTTTGGTTGCTTTCAGTATCTGTCCTCTGCTTTTAAATTTTGAGGCGTTCTTTTGCAGAACACGAGCGCTTCTTGATCTTGTCTATGCTCTCTTTTGTTTCAGCGTTTGGTCAACTGAACTGGTTTCATTTATGTCACTTTACTAAATTTGTGCTTCAGTACAGTGATTTCATTTGCTATGCTTTATTACAATTTACAAACCATTAATGTCACTTGCTATATTATATTAGTACTATTCTATATTGCACCAAAAAAAGGCCTCTCATGAACATAAGGTTCGATGCAATCGCGGTTTCTGGGCTGCCTTATGTCTAACTAAGTATATAAATTAGGTTCCACCTCATTTTGCTGTGCCAATGCGCTAAACCACAAAAGATATTTAAAATATTTTCTTGTTTTTATTAATAATTTTGGTTGGCTATATTTGACTTCTAGATGATCTTGCGCGTTATGCAGACCAATTATCAATTTGCTTCAATTATCAGTCTTTCTCTGAAGCAATGCGTGAGTTTCACCGGGAACTAGGATGACCACAATGCATTCTGCTATATAGTGACAGATTCTAAATGGGAAGTAACTCGCAAGGATTTCATTGTTGCTTTGACTTGATTATTAATTCATGATCTTCATTGCCTCAGTACTTTTATGGTTTGAGTTCGAAGGCAAGCTGTTGGTTTTTATTTTATTTTTTTACTGATTGCTTCGTTTAATGATTCTTCTATCATGAAGAAAATCATTGCCAATTTTTCGAGTCTAACTTGGCTACATTTGCCATAAAGAATCAATGTTGCCAGTATTGATTCTACAGACCATCCGTCTCTACCTCTACAGGTTCTTCCTCCTCCGGCTGTAAGTGGTCGCATCAGGTGAAATCAAAATAATGTAGGAAAACACAATTATTAAACAAACCAATAAAACGCAGCAAAAAGACCTAAAAATAACACTGTACTAATCGAGAAAAAAAAACATTCTTTTAGGTTTAAAACTGAACATCACGCCAAAGGTCCTGTCTACACAATAAAAGCTTAAAAATATAATCGAAGTGAAAGAGTTTAATTAAAAATAAAAAAACAAGAAATGCATCATCAAAAATATTAAAAACTAGATATCTAACAAAGAGGAAAATCGTAAGAAGAGAAGGCGAAGGGGGTGATCAGAACCCGTCGGGATTTCATGTGTAACATCACAAGATAGTCAGTGGATTGACAGACCATGAAACTTATCATCACCTCAAACCCCCCAACCCCTAAATCCACTCCACAAAAATATTTAATAAAACAAAACCCGAGAATAAATCGACTCCAACCTAGAAAAACGAAAGAAAGAAAAAAACCTCAAAAGAAATTAAAGCAGAAATTCAGAATTAGTAAGGAGATGGGATCGAGGAACGGCTCGGAACTTCTTAGAGGGTTTGATGCGTCGCCCGTCACCGACGGATTATTCACATCCGTCTCAGGCGCACATATCACGTCTCTTCATCGCCACCACCCCAAATCCCCCCTCCCACAATAATAAGAACATAAAAAAACTACATCTCAAAACGAAGAAGATGAAGAGGAATTAAAGGGAGAAGAGAAACAGTAAACAAAGAAGCGAAGCAGTTGCCGTATCACAAAAACGAATAGTTTCACAAAATGAAGAAGCGAGAACGCGGTGTGTATCGAATTTATAGCACTAGAAAAGCGACGGGACGGAGGAAACCCTAGCATCAGTTTTCTTTTCAGTAGGGCTGGAACCTGCTGGACCGAGCCGGTCCGCTTCACTTCCCAACCCGGTCCGGCCCAGCCCAACATCTAATCCACAAAAGAGAAGGAAACAAAAAAAAGAGAGGACAAATTTGGTACAGTACAAACTACCCAAACAAACAAAAAAAGAAGGAAAAGTTGCTCTTCATGATGCCAATTGTTGTGGCTTGGTTAATAATCCATGTTATCAATGTAAAAGAGAAACATCAGATAAGCACAAGCGGAAAAGGGCCTGTTTGTTTCACCGTAAGTGGGGAGGAGAGAAGTAGTTTTCAGTGAAAACTGACAATTTTCGCTGTTTGGTTTACCGTAATATTATTACAGTCGAAAGTCCAGTTCATCCAAAATGAAAAAATTGACTTCGCCCTCCCACAAGGAGGAGTCAATTTCGGTAAGGTGAAGGAAGGGGTTGGGAAATTTAATTACACTGTTGAAGTGGTTAGGATTACTCTCCCCCTCTTCTCTCCCCTCTCAACCCCATTACAGACCCAAAAAAAAGGCCCCCACTCTCCCTCTCTCTCTCCCGAGCCCGCGCCTCCATTCCCCCACTCTCCCTCTCTCTCTCTTACTCATCTCTTATTCATTTTATCACTAATCTAATTAGGATATTTTTTTTTGAAGATAATAGTTTTCAGCATCCTGCGAGATTGCATTATAGCGATTGATACCTTAAACAGAAAGTTGTTTACTACAACATTCAATGATATATAATTCGTGGTTCTGAAATAAAAAAAAAAATTGTAACATTACCAAACACAGTGTAAACACCAAAAAAAACTGCAACACTTTAAAAATAAGAAGGCATGAACATAGCTAGATGTTTGTAATGTTAGTTTTGGTCATTCTTTTCTTATTAGAGATACTTAAAGGTTGTAGAAATAAGAATATAAGTAGTTTTCTATTGGTAATTGTAAGTAAATTTTATTTGTTAATAATTTTATTTGTTAATAATTTTATTTATAATTATATTATTTTTTATTTATTATAATTTATTATTTATTAAATTAGAAAATAAAAAGTAATATCACTTAGGAGGTAAGTTTACCTGGGGTGTACAGATTAAATAGTTTTCGGTGAAACAAACAGCGGAAGTGGAGAACTGCACTTCCTACATCATCTATTTACTATCAAACAAACAACAGAACTGCCAGAACTTCACTTCCACAGCTTGAAACAAACAACGAAAGTGAAGTAATTTTCACCTGAACTTCACTTCAACCCAAAATCCACTTCAACCCAAAATTCACTTACGGTGAAACAAACATGCCCAAAGCGAAGGTAACAACTAACAAGGGATATATCAACTGTAAATGTTCACCTATGACGCAACTTAGAACCACAAAGATGAGAACCCAAAAACAGAAAAAAAGAAAAAATTGACACACAAAAGACAATATGATGTATTGAATTGTAAGGAATATTTGGGTCACTGAAAGATGCTGCTTACAGAGCAATCATCGTGAACGCGCCAGATGGTCTCGCCGAGAAGATTCGCCACCGAAAGAACCGTCAGCTGAGGGAAGCTTTTCTGCTCCGGAAGCGGGATAGTGTTTGTGATGATCACCTCCTGAAAGAGGCCGCTTGATAGCCTCTCAATGGCAGGATCGCTGCCCGAAAACAGAAGCAAAAAATTCATGAATGTGGATTTTGAGACCCGGGTATATAGGATGTTGCTCAGAGAAGGGATTCGACGCGAAAAAAAGGGACAAAATAAAGCAAGATATCAGTCTCCTATAGTAGCATGGTTCCATTTCTCGATTTATGCGTCAGTCAAGATGCGACGTAAAATTGACTCGATGTTTACTGCCATATGCTGGAACTTATGGAAGGAGCGCAATAATAAAATTTTTAATAGATTGTGTAGATCATCCGAAAAATTAGCTCGAGTATTACACAATGATGCACTAATGTGGTTGAAATTTTCGTAACTACTTAGCCTTACATTCAATGAAACGTATAGGACAATGGAGTTGCAGTTTTGTTTTAAGATGCACGGGAGTCCAATTATGGGTGGATGGGTGTCGAATTTTTAGGAAACGTGGTTTCAAAGTTTGAAAGAGCTTTATGGGTTAAGATATACAATATTTAAGATTGGTCTTCAGAGAGGTAAAGATTGTACCTGAAAACAGCATGGGTGCTGCAAGCGTAAACCTCTCTAGCTCCCTCTTGGTGTAATAAAGCTGCACCTTTTGCGATCGTTCCTACATAAAAAATAAGCTATTGATTCGAATTGTTTCGTCTTTAAATACATCCAATAGAATCAAACCATTCTACTGTGGTACTAAAACTTTGGAAATATTGCTAAAAAGATATCATGAGGAGCACGCTCTTCACTATTTTGCTTTAAAAGAGTTCTAAAACCTTTCGAGCTGCATACTAAATAGTTGCATCATCAACCAAAGTGCTTTTCTTTATCCAGTCATTAGAAACGGACTCACCAGCTGTGTCGATCATATCATCTACCATGACAGCCACTTTTCCTTTAACATCCCCTATGAGATTCAATACCTGCAAAATAAAAGTCATGACATCCTGCATTAGTTAAATATCTAACTGATAAGGAGTACTGCTACAAAGCAAAAAGATACACAAAATGTTAAGGGAAAATAACATCAGCAATCCAACATGGTATTGAGCTTTTACAACAATAGAGTAAATACCAATGAAACAATATGCAGACCACAACAAGAACTAGAAACTCGTTGACTTGATCAACCATATCACCTCGGTAAGATTGTGCCCATGGCGCCTTTTATCCACAATAGCTAGAGGTGCATCCGATAATTTCTTGGCAAAAGCACGTGCCCTAGCCACACCGCCGACATCCGGAGATACAACTACCAGATCATTTGAACAGATTGTCTTGCTGGCCAAGTAGTCAAGAATAACAGGCTTGAATTGCCAGAGGAAAGCAAAAGCATATATCAGTCAGAAACTGCTACAGTTTTCATTCGGTAAACAACTGGTACCAATTACACATGGAAATTAAATGGGATGAAGGGCATTACTTGACCATATACATGGTCCACCGGAATGTCAAAGTAGCCCATAGACTGCCCAGAATGAAGATCACATGCAAGTACACGGTCTGCACCTGCTTCTGTGATTAAGTTCGCGACAAGCTTGGCTGCGATGGATTCACGACCTTGGGTCTGAAAATTATGAACGGCATAACAAGGGTGTTAGTGCTTACTTCTTGGAATGATAGGTAGAGCAAGGCAAAATCTCCAGATTATACAACTTGTAAATTCTCAAAATAATCCTAATATATTCAATGGCAGTATTGCATGAAGCATTTTCACCTTCCTATCTGCTCTGGCATAACCAAAGTATGGTATAACCGCAGTGATGTTTTTTGCGGATGCTCTTCGACATGCATCAATCATGATCAAAAGCTCCATTAAATTTTCATTTGCCGGGGGACATGTTGGCTGGATGAGAAATACATCACACCCTCTCACGCTCTCTTGCAATTGAACATAGATTTCACCATCAGCGAATCTCTTTATGTTGATTTTCCCAAGCTCCATGCCCAAGTAGGTGGCAACCTCCTGAATTAATATGGGAAAAATTGCCATCATTCCCCTGTAGGTCCTGAGCAGAAGCCTCTATATACAAAAGTTAAAGAAGCATTTTTTTTCTTCTTAAAATTTTTAGTAAATTAACTTGAAGGACTGTTAAATTTGTAATGCCAATAAATTCATTTCGCTACCCTTTACGGACATGCATACATAGTTAACTTGACTAGAAATTTCATTTATTGGTAAATGATGAGCAAGCTCCTCAAGCTTTAGAATTCACAAGGATTCGGTAAGAACGGGATGGAAAATGATGTAAGATTAACTAAACGATAAAATATATGGCAAATTCTTTAGAAAATCATCACAAACTACAAGAACAAAGCAAGTAATAGATTATGGTCCTGTTTGGCCTTGTTGCGAAGTAAAGTGTTGTCTGAGAAGTGCAATTAGGAGAAGCACTGTATTGGATACCTTCCAACAGGTTCTCTATGTAATAGAATTAGAAGCTTCAATTGGAGGTTCTGCTGCTGGGCCTTAAAACCACATTCCCACTTTTCAGGTTTTTTTAGATTGTCATAAGGGAGAAAGTAAGAAAATTACGGATTCTCAGGCTAAATTAAGCAGGTGTTTCTATGCCTGCAACATGTTTGTCAAAATGACCGAGACCTTGCACGTCACAAAAACACGTACAGAAGCATATCGTACAGAAACTACAAAGCATTGAATTAGATGCACTGCAACGAAAAGCTCTCAGTAGAATAACAAGAAAGAAGATCGATCGATCTCTCTCATAGACGCTACAAGCACAATTGATCAAATCACCGATCGCCGTACCTGCGCGAGCGCCGGATTGGCGGTGCCCGAGAAGATCCGCAGCCTCGAGCCTTGATTGCCGACGCCGTCCTGAAGGCACCGCGGCCCCGGGACGAGCCCCGCCATCGTCGGATCGTTGAGCACCGGAATGCACGGCTGCGGCTGCGGCGCCACTCCGTTCTCGAACCTCAGAGAATCGTACATGTTGCATCTCTGCCACCGACCATCCACAAAACCAAAAAGAGAAAGAAAACCAATAACAAAACGAAGATCCTCCTCGTACAATTACAACTAGATCATCAAAAAACTCAGTGAAAACACGCTGGACGATTATAGAACCACGTAAATATTAGCTAAAACGAATGGATTACCACGGAGAAGCGAGCGGAGGAGGCGAAGCGGCGACTCGATGAACGAGCGCGGGAGATGGAGAACGAAGAGGAAGAGGAGGAGGACGACGAGGAGGAGGAGGAGAACACCAAGGACGCCATTAACGCTCCTCTGCTAAGCTCGAGCTCTCGACGAGGGGGTAGGGGGACGAGGGGGGTGGGTTTTATAGAGGAGAATTGAGGGGGGGGTGGGTTCGCTTCGTCCCTATCGGGAAAGATGAAGAGGAGAGGAGGAAGAAGAAGCAATTAACAGCGTATCGCGGAGTGGAGTGCGCGCGATGGAGAGTGGGGGTTTGTTTGGTTCGGAATGATCGGCAAATCCTCGACGAACCGATAGGCGTCGACGCGGCTCCAGTGGCTCAATCCCCCGCTACTCGGGCTCAGGCTCGCCCCGATTCGATCAATTCCTCGGCGATCGCCTTTTTTTTAAAAAAAAAGGTGCATGCATTTGTTTGTCCAATCAATGTGGAAGGTGATTTAACCGTGTTGGCGAGTACGCAACGGTCTCTTTCTCTTTCCTATAAAAGAGTACTGTACTTCGAAGTATTATCCTTGCATATTAATTTTTTATTTAATTTATACTTCCTAGTTAATATATTATATAAGTTTATTATACATTAATGTTTGATGATAAGTTTGAGTAGCGTCCCTTGTCACCCAAGTTGTGCCATCCACAATACGAAATCGCTTTTTCCAACAGTTGCAAAATTGTAAACGAAAATCTCTTTGGCTTTTCTCTCAAAAAAAAGAAAATCTCTTTGGCTGGTCAAAAAAAAAAAAAAAAAAATCCTAGCTATCCACTCGGACGGCGGCGACACTGTGATCTTGCTTGGAAAATGCTTTAGCTTTTCCTCAAGTTTTCCATAATCTACAGCATCGTCGGTATTTTAAAGGTACATATCGTTTTAAACAATATGACTAATAAAATTATTTATATATTATGTCCTAACATATTAACAGAGTATAAAGATAGTTATTTTTTAAATGTGTTGCAGTATTTGAACAAGTTTGAAAAATATTCAAGGCAACGAGTCTAAGAACAAACAAAATGTGTCAAAATCACTAGAGTATTTAATTTTTAGATATTTAAAAATTAAATAAGGTACTAAGATCCCACAGTTCCTTCTACTTTGATCATGTACAGTACATAGAAATGTATTTTCTTTTTTTTTTAATCATTATCTGTAGGCCCCATAACCTCACACGTGACACCACTCCTATGCACATCGAAATGCGTTAGCAGCGCGTAAAAAGTACAATGTTGGACCTGAATGAACCGGCCTTGTTCCTGGTCCAAGCAGATCAAGGTCCACGACCGGTCCGAGCTCCAAGCCGAATTTGGGCCCTATGTGGGTTCGGGTCCTGGTTCATTCACCACAAAAGCAATCAAATTCACCATTCACACAACATTGGACAAATATACATACCCTCTGAATGATGTTCTCATATGTACAAGAACTTAAACTAAGTAATAAAGTAATTTTGTGATTCTAACTATGTTTTATATAAAAATTATACCAATAATTAACGTCAGTAACTAACACGAGTATAATTTTTAGTTTTAACTAAAAAATAAAACTAAAAATAACCTAATTAAAAATAAAATAAAAAACTAAAAGTAGCTGCTAAAAATAAAAAATAAACTTCAAAAGGATACTTCAAAACGTTCTATAGTTAGGTGGTCCCTATGCAATTTTCGCCCAGCGAAGGCACTTGGGAAACGCAGTGGGAAACGTACAGGCACATAGTTCGAATCGATAGAGTGAAAGGCGAAGACGACGACGACGACTCTGGAAACATTCTCTGGTGTGTTTGAGAGAGAGAGAGAGAGAGAGAGAGAATGGTGGTGGGGGGAGGGAGACAAAGGGCGGCGTCGATGCTCCCCTACCTCGTGAAGACGCTTCGGAAGGAGCCTCTCAAACCCACGAATCAAACCCTACCTTCTCTCAGGTCTCCTCCCCAAATCTAAACCCTAATTTGATTCGATTCATCGCTTCAATTGCAATAAACCATCCGTTTAGTGATTAATTTTTGGCCCCATTTTTTTTGGGTTTTGATATAATCAGGAGGACGTTTTCGCTGTACGATCAGATCAATCTCATCGACACCGTCCCCGATGATCAGCTTCGGTTTCAAGGGTGTGTTGTTGGATCATTACTTCGGTTCCTAATTTTATATTTAGATTTGCTGGGAAATAGAAATAGTTATTTTATTAGGACATGTTTGTGAATTGGAACGGTGGGATAGTTTAGATTGATTGTAGGAGTTTTTTTTTTTAACAAAAAATGTTGATCTAATTATTACTTTGCATACCCCTGTACATTAAGTTGAGAATTTGAGATCTTTTATGTGTCTTAATAAATAATGCTCGTCGCTGCGGAAATTTATCTTCAAATCAGCATTAATCATAGTGAAAAAGATGAATAGCAAAATCAATTGGAGTAGGAGAGAATAGGAGAAAGAGATATGGTGAAGTAGCGAGAAGAAAATGACTTTTGAGTTATAAGTTCATTATTACCACTTGAACCTAATACTACATCAGAGCTGTGTACAAAAAACAATTATCTGTTTTTTGATCTTGTAAGCAGCTTGTTGCAACTTGTTCTTTTTATTCTTGTAGGTACTCCGATACGGGATTTACCATCAACAAAGTAAAGTATGAGGGTAGCTTGCTTATTGTAGAGAACAAAATTATGTCGTGGGCCCCGAAGAAATTTTCAGAGATAACTACTGAAAGGTAGATTTCCATTTGCTTCTAAAACTCATTTTTGGATGACAACATAGATTATCCGTCATGTGAATGTTCCAATTTATCAAACTTGAGTACTATTTTGGTTTATTCTAGAATAACTAGTCCCTATTCTCTAGAGAACTATATTGCTTATTTCTTCTTTTAGAGTAATGTCGGTGTTTATTTACTAATGCATCGATCTTGTTTAAATAGCACAGTTTATCAATCTTTCAAGTTCTCAGGCCTGTTCCAGGTAATTTTCTCTATATTCCTCCGCTGTCATATTCTGCTACTTAGTTTTGTATGGTGAAACAGTTCTCATGTTTGAAAGTAACTGCAAAATTTTGCTTGTGCTTTATCTTAGCTTCCCTTTGTCTTGTCTCGGAGACTCTTCTGTTCAAGTGAATTAAAAGGCCTATCTACATCAACACTAGTGTGATGTGTATGAATGTGCATAATCATATGTGCTTAAATACATATCATCTTCTTTTAAGTGGAATTTATTAATCAAATTAGATTATGTGCAATAGCAAATGAGGTAGACGAGTACTAATACATATAACTTATATTATTCTTTCATTTGAGACTAATGGACCAGTGGCCTAGTAGTTTATGCTTGAAGTGAGTTAAAAAGTTAAACTCAACTGAGCTGTGCCTTTTTGCTTAATGAGGCTGGTGACAGCAATCTAAAGACATCGGGTCAACCTGTTTTGACCTATATCCAACTTGTGTGACTTGTCAAAATAGGATCTTAGCTACTACATGCTTTCTTAGATTTTGATCTAGAAATCGTTTTCAAATTTAAATATATAAGGATATATGGAACAAAGTTACCGAGGTTTAGGGAAAACGCTTAACAAGACTTCGGAATGCTCCAAATTCGCAAACATGCAGGGGATATCCTTCAAATGCAGTTGAACCTGATTTGAGCAAATCCTCCTGAGTACCATCATAGCTCCTGTATTTGTAGATGGCAGCGTTATAAATCAAATATTATTGCAGAGCTGGGCCTTTGAATAATTTTTAAATAGCAATATATCTTGCATGTCTTGATGCTTGTTCATAGTTGTCTATCGATTTTCTAATTATCTTACCATCTGCATTTTCCTAATGGTTGCCTCAGAGATTCTGATTCTTGGCTGTGGAAGAAACATTGAACCAGTGAGTCCTGCGCTTCGCCGTTTTATTAGATCTACAGGAATGAAATTGGAAGCAGTCGATTCTGTATGTATATTAAACACTTGACATGCTTTTTTTTTATTCTTTTGCTCATCTAAATGCCTACTCTCTTTTTTTTCCCTTGAAGATAGAAGAGAACTATTAATGCTGTTGTCACTAAATGTTGTTGTGTTAATATCATGTTTTTCTGCGGCCTAATACTTGCATTATTCGGCAGAGAAACGCTGCGTCGACTTACAATATTCTGAATGAGGAAGGAAGACCAGTTGCTGCTGCACTTCTGCCCTACGGAGTCACTTCGTGAATTGTGCTAAACTAGCTAATTCACTTGTGTCGAGAGTGATGTTCCAGTGCATTCCTTGGTCCAGGATTATTTCGTGCAGTGATAAGAGTAAATAACTTCAATTAAAAACACAAGAAAGTACTATAATCAAATTTTGTCTTGTATTTTTGCTAGTGTAATTCAGCTGCTGTATGACTTAAATAATATCTGTAACACCGTTTTGTAACCGTTTGTAACTCTATTATCCCAATTTGTATTCACTCAGAAGACATTTTCCTCTTCTTAATTGAGCAAGTTGTCACGGCCTTAGCGATTTCGCTCGCAAAGCCCGTGCGGCGCCCGCCTTCCTGCTCGAAGATGGGCAAGCCTAGCTCCCCGTTGCTAGTCCGGACCTTCGCGCCCTACGACTAAGTATTTGCAAAAGAGAAATGAGAGAGAAGTAGAGGTTCCCAAAAAAAAACTAAGTACTCCACTACTTAGAAAATTAAGATTACAACTCACACATACACATTCTCCTCTCTACTTGGCCTTAGCCAACTCTACAATTTATAGGCACCTAGATACATTGAATCTAGCCTACACTAAACACACCCATTAAGCTATCATAATTCACCTATTAACTCTCTCATTAACTACACTTAATGAGCCCTCATTAATGCCAAGCCTAAGAGTTACTCATGACTCATGGCTGTTTTTTATAAGAGTTTAATGAGGCTTAATGGCAGCGGTTACCCAACCCTTCATTCATCCAAAGCGGGCTAGATTCGGGTCTCACCGTCAACCCGTTTCGACCCATTTTCAGCTTGCGGAGTTGGGCCAGGGACCGGGCTGCGCAGAAATTTTCTAAGTCCCTGACATTCTCCCCCACCTAACGCGCGGACGCCCTTGTCGCGCGCCGACTGCTCACGGTCCGTCGTCGGCTCGCCCCGACACATCGGAACCATGCACGGTGCTGACTCGTCCAGGAAGCTCAGCACCCACAAGTGTGGCATGGGCGCCGCCTTCGACGAAACAAGGAAGTCCATCCCGAGGATCACTCCAAAGTCGTCGAGCGGCCCAACAGTGAGATTAGCTTTGCCCCTCCACGGGCCGACGGCTATCTCCACGTCTTTTGCAACTCCTGTGACTGGACGTGCCTCGGAGTTGACAGCCTTGATGCGACTTGCATCCTTCTCGAGCTTGAGGCCCAACCGCTTGGCCTCCACCTCCGCGACGAAATTGTGTGTCGCGCCGGTGTCGATCATCGCCCGCGTGCTCCTCCCGTTGAGGATCACATCGACGAACATGAGCTCACTCCTGCGGAGCTTGTCGTCGCTAGGTTGACCGCGAACTGCGTTGACGAGCCTTAGCGCGCCCATCCTCGGCAGCTCAACCACGTCCTCGCCCTCCTCGGCTTGGGCTGCAGCAACCTGCTTACCTTTGTGGTTGCTCCTGTTTGGACAGTCCCGCGCCCAATGGTTCTCGCCGCACACATAGCACGAGATCATTGCAGGCGGCGGGACAGAATTCTGCCTTTGCCTCCTCGCGTCGTGGTTTGGCTTGTGCCCCTTTGCGCCCCCTGGATCGCGGTGCTCTCCCCCACCTTTGGCCTCGCTCGCCTTCGATGGTTCACCCCGATCGCCCTCGGTTCGCACCCGCTCGGGCAACTTCTCCGCCAAAGCGACCGCGGAGTTCAAGTCCTTCACGTCTCGCGCCACGAGCTCGTTGTTCGCCCAGGGTTGAAGACCATCAAGGAAGAAGAAAAGCCGATCCTCATCGGCCATGTTGGAGATTGCCAACATGAGTTTAGAGTATTCATGGACATACTCCCTCAAGGTTCCCCGCTGTTTGAGCCGTCGAAGTTGCCTCCGCGCAAGATATTCGACGTGCTCGGGGTAGAACTGCGCCTTAAGCTCGCGCACGAAGTCTTCCCAAGACTTCAACTCGCATTGGCCCTTCGCGGCTTCTGCAGAACGCCGTCGCCACCATAGCATAGCATCGTCGGCGAGGTACATCGATGCGATCTGGACCTTCTCGTCCTCGTCGTCCACATGCAACGCCTTGATGTAGTGCTCCATGTGCCACAAAAAGTTATCGATCTCCTTTTCGTCGCGAGTACCCCTGAAATTTTGAGGCTCAGGGACACGTACCTTTGAAGCAATCTCTCGTTGCGGTCCATGTCCATGCGCCACCGCTTTTTCAAGGATCGCTACTCGCGTTTTGAGATCCTCGATCTCGTCGGTCCGAGGAAGAAGGTCCTCAACCAGCTTCTTCCGCTCCTCGTCGCGACGAGTAATGTTGCCTTGAAGCTTTTCGAGTTCACCTCGAAGATCTCCATCGCAGTAGCGATGCTTTCCTCCATGTTGCGGACTTCGTCATTAAATGAGTTAAAAGATTCAGCCATTTCGGTGTACCTTTCACCCATTTTTGCTATGACGTCCTCCAACAGCGCAAGACGGTCCTCCAACGGTGCGGCCTCCCTCGTGAGAGCCCTCGGCTCCCTGCTCTTGCTCCGCTTGGGGGGCTGCCTTGGAGGGTCGCCTCCAACGTCGACAACTCCAGCATCGGACGTTGACATGGTTCCTTGCTCGAACCGTCTCTGATACCAACTGTCACGGCCTTAGCGATTTCGCCCGCAAAGCCCGTGCGGCGCCCGCCTTCCTGCTCGAAGATGGGCAAGCCTAGCTCCATGTTGCTAGTCCGGACCTTCGCACCCTACGACTAAGTATTTACAAAAGAGAAATGAGAGAGAAGTAGAGGTTCCCAAAAAAAAACTAAGTACTCCACTACTTAGAAAATTAGGATTACAACTCACACATACACATTCTTCTCTCTACTTGGCCTTAGCCAACCCCACAATTTATAGGCACCTAGATATATTGAATCTAGCCTACACTAAACACACCCATTAAGGTACATAAATTCACCCATTAAGCTACCATAATTCACCCATTAACTCTCTCATTAACTACACTTAATGAGCCCTCATTAATGCCAAGCCTAAGAGTTACCCAGGACTCATGGCTGTTTTTTATAAGGGTTTAATGAGGCTTAATGGCAGCGGTTACCCAACCCTTCATTCACCCAAAGCGGGCTAGATTCGGGTCTCACCGTCAACCCGTTTCGACCCGTTTTCAGCTTGCGGAGTTGGGCCAGGGACCGGGCTGCGCAGAAATTTTCTAAGTCCCTGACAAAGTGCTTGCTAAATTTTACCGTTCCTACATGGAATGCATGTATAGGGGAAGACACTTATCAGGATCACTAATGTTGCGTCGTAGTAATTAAAGGGAGGTGATTATTTGATGCATTCGTCTAAAATGTACTCATAAGCAGAAACTAAAGACAAATGATTATTTATTGCATTGGACTCTAATGTGCTCATAAGCTAAAATAGGGCTACGACATCAGCAAAGAGGCAGGTTTTCCCGCGCGGATCTTGAGATTAGAAACTCAAGTAGAAACATCTTTCAACATGGTCAGGTTCAGTTAGTAACTGCCAGAGAAATTACCACTAAGCTTTACTGCGATTGAAACAGTTGTGACACTTTGAATATAGCCCCATTAATGTACACAAGTAACTTCTCTTAATTTGAAGCTAAGGTAAGAGCAACTGATGTTACTGATCCTCAGAAACTTCTAACTAGGTAACAGAAAATCCATTAAATCTAAAACCCAAGAGATACCCCTGTCTAATTAATCCCAGCATTCTATCACTCTCAAGTCTCAACCCTATATAAAAAATCCTCAACTCTCAACACAACCATCCTCTCTCCCACTGAAAACGACAACTTCAATGAGAAAGCCTGCAACAAGTTATAAAGCACTTGTCATCATCCTTGCAGCGGCGGTGCTTGCTGCATGGCCCCCATGCACTGCAGCCGCGCGTCTGCCGCCACGCAGAGAGATGCTCTTCTTCCTCAATCCAGACTGGGGCCTCTGCTGGCAGTACACCCTCAGGTCCCACGACTGTGCGGTCGACACTTTCACGTCCTTCTTCGCCTTCCGTCCACTCCGCCTCAGCACCGGCTGCTGCAATGCCCTCCGGGGCATCGACAACAACTGCATCCTTAGCTGGCTCAACCCTCTCCTCCCTCTCTTCAAGGCTCGTTGTCGTTCTACCCGAGGAGGCGTCGGACACGACGTAGACAAAGAGGAGAGTCCTGTGGGCGCACTAAACCCAAGCGCTCCCGTCGGAGGGAGCGTATCAAGTAGTGCAAGTGTAGGAGAGCCACCGAAACCCGAAGAGGCGAAAGGTGGAAAAGATGTGCAGGGGAATGCACCGGCAGTGCCTCCGGCTGTTGATCAAAGCATTGGGCCTAGTACTGGTGGTTTTAGCACGCCGCCGGGCGCCCGAGGGATCGAACCAGTGGCTGGCCCAGGAGTGGCACCTTCTAGTTCTCATGTAGAAGGAGTTGAACCACCTCCTTCCCCCTTAATAAACTCTCATGCCGTAGCACCGATAAGTCCTCATGGAGAAGAAGAGCCGTTCTCTAACGGTGATCGAGGAATCGAACCATCTCCTTCTCCCTTAACAAGCTCTCACGTTGCTGCACCGACAAGTTCTCACGGAGAAGAAGAGCCGTTCTCTAATGGTGATCGAGGAATCGAACCATCTCCTTCTCCCTTAACAAGCTCTCACGTTGCTGCACCGACAAGTTCTCACGGAGAAGAAGAGCCGTTCTCTAATGGTGATCGAGGAATCGAACCATCTCCTTCTCCCTTAACAAGCTCTCACGTTGCTGCACCGACAAGTTCTCACGGAGAAGAAGAGCCGTTCTCTAATGGTGATCGAGGAATCGAACCATCTCCTTCTCCCTTAACAAGCTCTCACGTTGCTGCACCGACAAGTTCTCACGGAGAAGAAGAGCCGTTCTCTAATGGTGATCGAGGAATCGAACCATCTCCTTCTCCCTTAACAAGCTCTCACGTTGCTGCACCGACAAGTTCTCACGGAGAAGAAGAGCCGTTCTCTAATGGTGATCGAGGAATCGAACCATCTCCTTCTCCCTTAACAAGCTCTCACGTTGCTGCACCGACAAGTTCTCATGGAGAAGAAGAGCCGTTCTCTAACGGTGATCGAGCAATCGAACCATCTCCTTCTCCCTTAACAAGTTCTCGTGCCGTAGCACCGACAATTTCTCATGGAGAAGAAGAGCCATTCTCTAATGGCGATCGAGGAATCGAACCATCTCCTCCTCCTTTGGAGCCAATTCACACTGGAAATGGGATTGTGCCGTCTCCAAGCCCCTCATCCTCTCCAAATTCTAATGGTGATGATGGAATAATTGGACCAAGCTCTGAACAAGGAGATTTATTGAGCTCGAGTGCGCGAGCACCTTCGAATTCTAGTGGGGCACAATAACCATTTCCTAATGGTGATCAATGGATTGAACCATCTCTTTCTCCATTAGAGGGAGGATTGGCGCCAAGATCCCGTATAGTCCCAGGACCAATTTTCTAATGCAGGATTTGAACCATCTCCTTCTCCATCGGAACAAATCAATTCTTAACTTGAAAGGAATAAAAGATTAGTTAGAAATATAGAGTAGAAGAGGAAACGTATCAGAGTTTCTTTCGTTTTTTTATCTTTTATATAAAAAGGATATTATTCGATCGGCGAAGATACAAAGGAGATCGGAATAGTGGAGATGGTTATCGAACGAAGGAATTGTAAAAGGCTACAGGTATATGAAGCATAGGAAGCGTATTTAAGTTTGGAAATTTTGGACTTCGAATAATCAAAAGGATGCACTGCTTTGAAATATTCAATAGAACATTCCTTCTGCAATTGTGCACTTCAAAGCACATGTATTTCATTTAACTCTTATATGCAGAACCAATTATTAAACTTAATCAAGTTATTTAGTGCAATCTGAGCATGATGAAACTTGGCCATAGTTTAGGATAGTGATGCACTGATTTTTCTAAAACACTCAAATTTCTTGCTCAAGTCTCCAAAAAAAAAAAAAAAAAAAAAATCCCTTAAAAAGAATAAATAGGCTGACAACTTAATTCGGCGTTGTGATGTGTCTCGGCACCGACTCCTGCCAAATATCGTGCAGATTAATAGTAAGTCGGCAAAGGACGACACCGCATACACACCGAAGTCTATAAATATCATCGGACTCTGCCTCGATAATGCTCGTCTCTCTCTCTCTCTCTCTCTCTCTCTCTCTCTCTCTCTGTGTGATTTAGCAGTTCGGAGTATAGGTTATTCTTCAGGTAAGTTCAAATTCTTGGATCTTACTATGCCACATTGATATAATAGGTTTCTAGGGTTTAATTTTTTTGATCTTTCCTATAAATAAGAAAGGGTCATTAAGTGGGTTGATTATTCTATTTATGTGTGAATTGTCATTGATTTGAGTGTATTATGCTCAATATATATTGGTTAATTGAGCAAACATTTATATGTATATTTGTTAATTTGCCATCCTAATGATCCTATTCTGTTATTGGCGATTCAATTTTTTTGAAATGTGAATTAGATTTAGGTGCATTCTCTGTTTCTTGTAAATTTGCCAAGAAGATGAATCTACTTATTCACTTTCTTGCCCTATAACTAATGTCTCATGCTCAACTCTTTCTGTACATGTTTTAGGAAACCAGTCTCCTTTAATATATATTCCATTATCACTAAATGATCTATAGAGTCAGCTAGCGTCGCGACACACACCGTTTGGTAGCGATCTTGATCGCAGCACTGTGACAACCCGACATGCGTTAATGCGTGAACACAGAAGCTCCGAATTGGAGCTTCTGATATTACGCTGACACGGCTGAACCAAACAGGTCCTTAGTTTGAGTGACAAATAAAAGAACACGGATTCGAACCATATCTTTCTTAGATGTCAGAATCTGCAGTGCTTAGCTGGACCCACTGCAACTTACAAAGCCTATTTATAGTAAGAAGTCTCTTATCAAATTACGGATAAGCCGACTTTTGTATCAGTCACTCCTCGCCGTCCAACATGCCATCGCGATCTTTCGCTTCCTCTTTTCCGTCCAATAAGATGCATCTATACCTCTTAGCACACGCCACGAAGAAAATCAAGTCGACAGCATTAAGTGCCGCTAGTAGAAAATAGAACCTGTCCATGTGACCCTTGTTGAGATTCTCTGATATCCACCCGATCTGATCGCCTTTGCCTGTTATGCCCATCACTATTGTCACAAGCAAGCTGCTCACGTAACTCCCCGCTGACATCGATGCAACATAGAGAGCGCTTCCGAAGCTCTTTAATCCATCTGGACTCTCATTATTGAAGAATTCCAGCTGACCCACATACATAAACACTTCGGAAGCTCCGATTAGCACATACTGAGGTATCTGCCATAGGATACTTAGAGAGCTCGAGCTTCTGCAGGTGCTGCAGGCTCTTTTAGCATGTTTCAGCCTCTGTATTTCCACTACTCCTGCAGAGATCATTGCGATTGATGAGACGACTAACCCGATTCCCATTCTTTGTAGTTCGGTTAGCCCCTTGAGCTTGCCCTTTGATACTCTCGAGACGAAGGTGACGATGTAGAATCTGTACAAGAGGACGAAAAATACCACGCCTAGTATCTCGAAGATAGATATGCATGCTGGGGGGATGTGGAATCCGGAGACTGAAGTTTTCATGACCACGCCTTGTTCGATGAATACCGAAGACATCTGAGAATAGACGACAGAGTAGATTATGGTGCAGAGCCATATCGGAACGAGTCTCAGAATGCACTTGACTTCTTCTACTTGCGTGATCGTGCAGAGGCTCCACGCCCGCGAAGGACGGTGCTCGTCTTGCGAAGGAGATTCAGGGTACGTAATAACCGCCGCCCTGTCCAAAAACCTTGAGGAAAACAACCGATCACCATTTCTCCTAATAGTAAAATAAAATGATCATAAATTCCTACACTTTTTGGTTCTAAACCCCTCGGCAATATAACTTAGCAGTTTCCATAAACACAGTTACCTTATCTTTCCTCGACTAACAAACTTTCCACCATACTAAGTTACAGTGGCCATTAGGTGTGGAGGAATTTTGTGAAATTAAACAACACATTAATTGAGGGTTAAAATCTTAGAAACTGATCTTTCAGATGAGCTTAAGTTGTGCTTCAATGGAATTAAAAAGAATACTGTAGTCTCTAAACCATGAGATCTACGAAGGCTGTATTCTTTACCTGAAGTCCGGTGTATGCAGTATCTTTCGACCTCCGTTTATGGCGCAGTGCTTCGCATCAACTTCATATAGATTCTCTTCTTGTGGAGGTACTCCAACCTTCCAATTCCTTACAGCAGCAACAATTACTTGTGAGACTCTTGTGAGAGGATTCCCACCAGGCTTGAAATGCCTGTACCACGGAGTCGCCGCAAAGAACAACACCAATGCGAGAAATGCAGCCGCCGAAGAGATCCAAAAGCTCAGCACCCACCTCCCTTTATCCTCAAAGTAGGCGAGGAGAGTGTTCGAAAATAGAGTTCCGAGGTTGTTAGCCATGAAGAAATAACTAAAAAAGGCCATCTTTGATTGTCCTTCCTCCGGGTCTTCTTCGTCGAACTGGTCTGCTCCGAATGTGGTGACGGCCGGCTGATAGGCCCCATTTCCTAGGGCTATCTGGTATATGGACAAGTAGAATATAAGGATCTCGAGTTTCGTTGGCGGCGCACACTTTTGTTTTCCATCACCAGGGGTGCATGATTTGAGCAGAAGGAAGTAAGATGACAGTGATAACTCCAGCAGACCCTGTTTGTCATGCATGTTTCAGCTTTCAGATAATTTCCAAGTTTGTTTTGCAACACTGGACTAACTGTTCTGAAATAAATTACCGCCGAAATGTAAAATTTGGTAAGGCAGAGTTTTTCCAATTATGTAGCTTTGTTTATAATCTGAGTTAGCAAGTATTGACTTACAGCAAGAAAAATTATCTGGAACACGGCGCAAGTCCTGTATCTGCCCCAGTAGGAATCACTGACAAATGCCCCCAACAGTGAGAATACGTAGGCGGTCCCCGTCCAGTTGCTCACGCGGTTCGCGGCCTCCGCATTGTCCAGCTGCATCACTCTAGTCATGAACAGTACCAGATTCACCCCTACACCGAAGAATGCTAGGGTTGCTAGCCCTTGATTCACTGTTCCACAATCAATCCAATCAACACATATATTAGAAGGACATGATATGAATCCATGTTGTCACGTTATTAGTAAATGGTGCTATGATGAGCGTACAAACAGAAACTAGCTAGAACGGTGAATATGAAATAGACAAACCACAAACAGAAAAATAAATATCGCACAGATTTACGTAGAAAATTTTTTGCAGAGAAAAATCACATGCGAGGGAGGAGAGAACTTTACTATGCAGAAAAGAAAATACAAAGTTCGTCAATACAATACGCTATATCGCGTCTAGGGCAAACACGAAGAAGAAAAATCGCCCGAGCCCTCCGCTATCCATCACAGACGTTCATTTTTTCCTTCACAAATTTTTTTTCCAAATTAGTCGCACCGCAAAACTATCGACGAGTCGGAGTCCCAAAACTGTTGTCGATTACCAATTTTGAGGCACATCTAACAAATGGACTCTGTAAGGTCATAGATCCTTTTTATGACTAATTTAGAGGAATTATTGAATACTATATATGGTACCAACCTAGTAGAAGAATCCCCAGAAACCATCCACCTGTTTTCCTTCTGATGGCAGGGTGGCCATTCCAATCAACTGATCCATCTCTTGTGACAACGATATCATTTTCCACCTTCTGTTGCACTTCTTGCTTCTCAACTTGTTCCTCAATCTGCAAATAATGATTGCCTGCACTTTCCTGCTTTGTGGAAAGAAAAACCATTTTGTTGTAATTTGTTCAGTGATTTGCTTGGAAGGTATTTGATGAGTTGAATTAAATGCAGGTTGAGTTTTTGGTTAATTACTCACCACCAAAGGCTCAGCCATGATTATTAGCTGAGTTATGGGTTCCTTCTCAAAACCCAGAGGAGGCTTCGCATGCCATTGGAACTTGGGAAGAAGATAAGAGAAGGTGGTGTCCTCTGATGGGGATGGGAGTGCAAAAAATGCTGAGCAATGAGATAGTATGTTATTTCTCTCTCTTCTTTTCTTTTTCTCTCGCTTTGGAAACCTGCAGGTGTATGACTGTTTTATTATTACTAGCTGGGAGCAGTTCCCACGTGTTTCTGTTCTGCTACACTTATAGGTAGTGTTTGGTTCCAAAGAGGCTCGGAAATCAAAATAAATTTTCTAAAAGTGTTTAATTTTATGAAGAATACATTTCAGTATCGAACAATTTAATGTATTTTAGGGACAAAAGTCGCTTTCCTTTTCTTTTTCCTCCAAAAAAAATGCGAACCACAAAGGAAAAACACCTCTCTTTTCGTTACTGTGTTACTCTGTTTATTTATTTTCCTACAAACCGAACATATATTTTTCGAAAACTGTTTTTATTTTACGCTATAAACGAAATGGCATGGAAAAGGTTTCTTCTTCCCTTGAAAATGATTTCAGTACCTTTGAGTGGAACCAACTTTGAAAACTTATATACTAGGATTAGTGGGATAAAACTTCAGTGTGGAGCTCCCCAACGACGCTCTGTTGGGGGGAAGTCCCCGATCTATTGCCACTTGTTAGTTTTACCTTCATCGATCCAAGAGTTCATAGGGTGTTTTTTATTATTACAATAAAAAAAAAATTAAACTCTAGAGGGAAGAAACATACCACAAATCGTGGGCTTCTTAACGAGGTGTCGTTGGGGAGTTTTCCTACTGAAGCTTTTTACAAATTAGTGAGAAAAATCTGAACAAGAATTTTAGTTCTGTGTGTTAATATTATCCCCTTGTGTTTGATAGGAATTAGTGAAAATTAGATGAAATATGTGGAAATAATGTGACTCCTCCACCCCTCATGCACTTGCTATTCCTGTCATACAAAGAGATTTTTTTTTTTCTAATGCAATTCCAAATGAGGATAGTATTTAAAGAGGGATAATGAGATATTCGCTACTATTCCTATTTTACTTCTGAAACAAGTTAGTGCTCATTTTCTTTTTTACTTGTCTTAAGTTGAAATAGGCTTTTCTTTATTTTTGTTAGTTCAGTTTTACCCATACCACACTTAATTACCTTTGACCTATGACGAGCTTATTTGCTTCTGCAGTGCTCATTAACTGCAGGGAAACAGCAGTGAACAAGTGTGTAGCTTCTGCTACACCTGGAGGTTATATTTTCAGAAGTGCTTCGGGAAGAGTCCAAATTTTCTGGTGCAGGGGTTGGTGCGACGTTGGAAGCATATATGCTGTGGCGACCAGCCCCAGCTCCTCCCCTATGCGTGCTTTTGCAATCGCATGACTTACGTGAGTGCTTTCATATTTATAAATAAACATTAAATAAATATATAAGTAAAAATAATCTAGGTTAAGGACATGTTTGTTTCATCGAAACTGGACTTTAAGTTGAAGTGAACTTTGGGTTGAAGTGGAGTTCGGTAAAAACTACTACTTTTTCGCTGTTTGTTTTGTAGTTATAGAAGTGAAGTTTTATTAGTTCTGTTGTTTGTTTGATAGGAAGTGCATGATATAAAACTATAAATTATATATATAATTAATAAATAATTTAATAAATAAAAATAGCATAATTATATTTTTATATAATTAAAATTTAATTATATAATATTTTTATATAATAAATAATTATATAATATTTTTATATAATTAAAATTTAATTATATAATAAATAAATTTAATTATATAATATTTTTTTTATATAATTAAAATTTTATTATATAATATTATTTAATTATATAATTATATTTTTTTATATAATATTTTTTAATTATATAATAATTAAAATATAATTATATAATTAAAATTTAATTATATAATATTTTAAATATATAATTAAAAATTATATAATTATATAATTATATTTTTATATTTTTATATAATATTTTTCTTCTCCTCTCTTCACCGTAATTGACTTCGGCCTACGGTGGGCCGAAGTCAATTACGCCATTTCGGGTTAACTCGAGTTTCGACCGTAACTTTTTTACGGTGAACCAAACGACGGAAGTGGTCATTTTTGGCGAAAACAACTTCCCCCCTCTCCACTTCCACCCCATTTCCACCCAAACAAGCATGCCCTAAGCCTTTCAGAAAAAATACATAATCAAAATAAAGAAATACTTCTCATATATATATATATATATATATATATATATATATATATATATATATATATATATATATATAACTAGGCTGCTATACTATCGGTTGCACGAAGGCCTCCGTGCTACCAAGTTGTTTTCGATTATGCGGCTTTCAAATCGACGATCTCCTCCGTTAGACTTGATCTACACTATTGAAAGTATTTGAAAACTAAATTTCAGACTTTTTCAACATTATTTGACTAGTGATCAAAAGGTCTCAAAATTGATAATTTTAATGGCCGATGTGATGTGTTTGTGAGTTTAACGGTGTAAAACAATCCAAATCCGATGAAATTTTTATAGAATTTTTTTTTCACTATTTATAGTAAGATCAGTACTTCTGATCTTAAATTTAAGTCTTTTATCATCATTTTTTATGAGATTTTTATTTTCAGCCGTTCAATTTTAGACTACTTGTTTGATAGGTAAATAATATCAAAAATTATGAAATTTAGTTTCCAAATACTTTTAATAGTGTAGATCAAGTCTAACGGAGCTGATCGTCAATTTGGAAGCCGCATCATCGAAAACAACTTGGTAGCACGGAGGCCTCCGTGCTACCGATAGCATAACAGCCGAACTCTATGTATATATATATATAGAACTAGGCTGGAATACTATCAATAGCACCAAGCTATTGGTGCTATTAATTTTTTAGCCCTTGGATTGAGAAATGTGCGGTTAGGATGATGTGGGCCTCCTAGGGTTAAGTGGGTGGTTGGTTGAATAGTATAATCTAACGGGTAAAAATAATCAAAGGATTTAATCTAATGGTGAAAAACTCGATAGCATCAAGCCCTTGGTACTATCGATAGTATCCCAGCCGGACTATATATATATATATATATATATATATATATATATATATATATATATATAGATATGCTAGAGATATCATAGACTCATTTACACGTATGAAATTGATATATAGAGATTTTAAAGTTGAAATATAAGTTGTTGGATGTGGTACACAGTTCTACGCAGATAATTTTATTTTGTAACTTATGAACATTAGCAGTACCAAAATACAGTCTATTTTCAGATAATGGTTTATTGTTCAATGTATGAGAAATGTGTTTCAAAGGAAAAATTGAAACTGGATACAGGACAAAGTCTCTAATTTTAGAATTTTTCTTATTTGGAAACACAGAGTATATAATTTGACCCAAAACTGCTCAAAAGCTCGAGTTAAATGGAAAAGCAATGTTATCCATACATTCTATATTAGAATGCAAACTTTATACCTGTTGGTCCTCCATAGGTTACACTAATCCACTTATGTTGCCGTTTTTCAATTAAGTTTTAAAAAATTTATCAAAATTTGAATATAGGGATGTAAAATTTATACCCTCTCTAAGAAGGATGTATGGATAACATTTTCTTAAACAGAATCAGCATCACGCGTTCCAAAAAACTGTTAGCCTTCTATAATTTTGATAATATAGTTTCATGATTGCGAATATGGAGCACGTGAATCAGAGTTGGTCACGTATTCTGAGGTAGTGTTAATTTTAGAAATAGTGTCAGCGTATCGTTATGTAGTTGTTCTTCGAAGCCTAATTAGGGGTGATGTATCTGCACCAAAGTACTTGAAATTTGGCTTCGTGACATCATAAATTAGCATTTAAATGCTGATTTGGTAGGTTTCTATAGTGGGGTTTGGGATGGAATCTCCAGTTTTATGTATGGGAACATGAATCTACTGTGGCTATAAGATTGTAAAATGCATGCCTCTTTTCTCAACTAAAATAAAATAAACTGCACGCCTTTGGTCTCATATAAAATAGTATTATTTAGTGACAATTTTATTGTGAATTAAAAAGTCAAAAAATGAAAGTATGCAATTTTGGGAGTAGCGAGCTAGATTTAAGTAACTACAATATTGTGGTAGGTAAAAATTTCAGAGCTATCAACGACGCCTCATTGAGAAGGTCTTGATCTGCTGCGATGCGTCAGTTTTGTTTTAAATATTAGTACTAAAAAAATATTCAACACATTTTAAATAGTGAGGAAATTATCATGTGACAGTAAACCAACTACTCTCTAAAGTTAGGGGCAATTGCTTATATATTTCTGAAAAATTTTCGACTTTCTGATTTACCCCTCTTAGAAGGCTAATATTGAAAATACATTTTTTACGTTCCAACCTATTTCAAATATACCCCTATAGTTAAATTTTGTTATTGAACTGTTTAGCAATAACTGCTATCTCTGTGAAATTATTATTTTGCCATATTTCAAATATACCCTTCTACCATTACCGACTTTTCTTATTTGCCCTTGAATAGGGGTACAAAAAAAATTTTAATTTTTGATCTTTTCAAATATATCCTTCTACCATCACCAACATTTATTATTTGCCCTTAAGTTAAGGACAAAAGAGATATTTTAATTTTTTTTAACTCTGGTAGATATCTAACTCACGTTTAATCCAAGTTAACTTAACGGGCAGTAACTACAGAAGTATTTTAGAATAACGAAAAAACATATGAGAGGTATATTGGAAAGAAAAAAAATAAGAATAAATCAGATATTTTTAAAATTTTGAGGGGTATATAGATAATTACCCTTTAAAAAGTTACATGTCCCTAGAGCAACATCCCAGTATCAGGTTTGGAGCCCCACCATCTTTCGTAGAGGTCACCATCTGCTTCCCTTTTATCAGTAGAAAGAAACGCAACTCAAATTCGAAAAAGGGAACGGTTTTTTCTTTTCCTTTATTTTGTTCAAAGAAAGAAAAGGGGAAAACTTTTAAGCACTTATGGAACCTTTACAGGTCTAAAACATGTTTACCTTTTTGAATTAACAAGGAGACCAGTGGGGGGTTTGACTCGTGGATCCTTAATTCGAAACCAATTAGGCCTCACCACGTCATCGCTCAATTTATAAAAGCTGTAGTATTTTCTCCTGAAGCGGAGATGCGGAGCAGCCGCCTCAGCTTGCGCAAAGCCGCTGTTCTCCCCCCACCCACGAAACAGCTGGAGACGCCGCGAAAATGAATTTGAATCGACCGCATAAGCGGGGCCCACCTCTACAGCCTATAATATATCTCGCCACGTGGAACGAGAAAAAGCTGTTTCCTGTTTTAAGAGGAAGCAGCGGATTCAGGAACCCCATGAGCCGCGTCCCTCTCGGAGCCTGCTTCCTATTCTCCGCTCATCTACTGCTCCTCCCCACTCCCCCTCTCCACTTCGCTTCTTAACTCCTCTCTTTCTCTCTCTCTCATTCCCCTTCTTCGTTCTAGGGTTTCGTCCCCCTCCTCTAGGGTTTCGCCTCTCTTTCTCTCTCTCTCTGGGGTTTCACCGTCCTCTTCTTCCTCCTCGCTTCCTATGCTCTCTGATTTCTAGGGTTCCAACCTCCGCCATGGGTTGCTTCCAGTCGAAGAACGCCAACCCCCAACCCGGCGACCAAGAACCCGCTCCGCTCGAGAAGCCGGATCTCGGTAAGCAAAAGCGCTATTCTCCTTCCTCCGATCTTTCACGGGAATAAGCTCGTGCTCTTTGCTGATCTCTCTTTGGATCGTCGGAGAAGCCAATGGCGACGGGGGAGAGCCAGATCGCGTCCCGGCGTTCAAGGAGTACGGCCTCGCCGAGCTCCGCGCGGCGACGAAGGGCTTCAGCACCGACCTGATCGTCTCCGAGAGCGGCGAGAAGGCGCCGAACGTCGTCTACCGGGGCCGGCTCGACGGGGGCCGGCTCATCGCCGTTAAGCGCTTCTCCAAGCAGTCGTGGCCCGATCCCCAGCAGTTCGTGGTAAGAAAAGGAAGGACGAAACCCTTTTCATGAAGAGCTCCGATTTTTCTCTCTTCTTGTTTATTTGATTATTATTTCCTTTTCTTGCATAGGCGGAGGCTGCGGGAGTCGGAAAGGTGCGCCATAAGAGGTTGGTGAACTTGATAGGATGCTGCGCGGAGGGCGATGAGCGGCTCCTGGTGGCAGAGTATATGCCTAATGATACACTTTCCAAGCATTTGTTTCACTGTATGATCTTATCTCAGCTTTCGCAGTGACGCCCATTTTGAGTATCTAATTAATGTGGAATTTGGTCATCTTGTTTAGAGTTAATTGGATGCTTCGACTGGCTGTTCTATATACATTTTACTATTTGATCCTACTGGTTAGCATTTCTTTATCTAGATATATTATGGTTTAGGTTAGGGCAAGTTCGGAGAGATGGATCCATTTTGAATTTAGCATCTTAGAATCTTAGATGGGTATATGAGAAAAAGCACTCTGAAAACAAGGTTCAGAATGTTGCTTTTGGAAAACTTTTATTGGATTTGAATATCAAGGATCGAATCCTATTAGATGATGTTCATAGAGATGCTGTATGGAAAAAGCATTGCGGATATGAAATCGTGCCACTGAGATGTTGATGGCACGATCAACCATTGACAAGGGAATGATTTGTATAGTTAGGCATTAGGATATACTACTTGATCGGTAGAGGGTTGACTGGCCACGGGAAAAAACAATAATGGAATTAAGAAGGCAAAAAAGAAAGGGTTGAGGATGATAAAGGGAGCACTTAATCATCTCAAAGATTTTGATGTTCTTCTCGGACAGGTAATTATGCACTGCAATATGGCCAAATCGAAATCAGAAATATATGGGTAATATTAATATCTTTATATCTCATTTCCTCTAATTGTGACTAGATTTAATCTGTACAATTTCTTTCTTTGGAATATTTCCATGAAATGCTATTACTATAATGATGCAAGAATAGGTTTGATATTATAAGTGCTATAGTTGATAGTAGCAGCTTGATGTTATTGAGCTGCTGTCTTTCCTTACTGTAGGGGACAAAAAGCCATTACCATGGGAAATGCGTTTGAGGGTTGCATACCACATTGCTCAAGCACTTGATCATTGCAATGCTGAAAATCGGAGAATCTATCATGACTTAAATGCTTATAGAGTTCTTTTTGATGAGGTATGAGACTATCTTTTTTTTTTATTTTGGTCAAATAGAGTAATATTTTGCCATCTTTGTTTTGAAAAGTTAATGGAAATCATTGCTTTTATCCGTGTTAAGTGAAGGCTCACGAAAATTCTATGCTACAAGTGGTGCAAAAGGTTGAATATTGGTCCTCAAACTTTTTCTTAGGTCCCTAATCCTTTAAAGTGGACATGCAATGGCCTTAACTTACATAAGCATAAATTGTTTGTGTCTTACAGTTTAGGCAGTTGGTGTGTGGTAAATGCCTTCCTATCATTTGATGAAAACATATAGTTCATTGCAAATGCTATTATGCTGACTCTCATTATCCTGAAAACTAAGCAGATGTGCTAGCAGTCTAGGTGTATCAACTAATTTCGGTTTGCAGAAGTGCATTCTATATACCTATACGTTGATTGTTTCTGCATTAAAATATGCTGATTCATATATTTCGTATTCATCATGATGCAATAATCCTGCTCTTTGCTTTTCAAAAGCATTATATTGAAGGTGAACACGAGTACTTATTTGTAATATGCTTTATAATGAGTACTTGGGAATCTCTTTCATTCAGTCAGATATAATTTTTTTGCATAACTTGATAATATACTAACTTTGTAATTGAAATTTCTTGTGCTCTTATAACTCAAAAAGGATTCTAAGCTCTATCTTTGTCAATGCTGTTGAATCAGGATGGTGATCCCTGTTTGTCAAGCTTTGGGCTGATGAAGAATAGCCGTGATGGAAAAAGTTACAGCACCAACTTAGCTTACACCCCTCCAGAATTTCTGCGGACAGGTTAACTCACATCTCTGATGTTTCCTCACTCATGCTTTTGGCTTATAAAATAATATATGAGAAGCAAACAGGAAGAAAGAAAGTAATGTCTGATTAAAATTCATTGTTACTCTCATGTCTCGTGTGTTTGTTTTATTGGTGCTTCGGACAATGCTTCCAAGAGATAGTTACATTCATATGTTTGGTGCTAGCATGTAGCCTTTTTCCAAGGATAAAAATGAACCATCAATTGGTGAAGATGAGCCATTAATTGATGATGGCACTACCCATTTTACCTTAAATTCCTTCAGTCTGTACTTTCAAATAATAAGGGTCTAGTTTGATGATAACCATTATTCTGAGGATAAGCAATTGTGGTGGGAAGGATTTAACAACATTTCTACTGCTTAGGTGATAGACTGGAATTTAACAGATTTTGGATATTGGCAACTTCTTTAAATGGTCCTTTTGTTTGTAACTTCTAGAGTACAGCAGCGACTTTGAATTCTTATCCATGTAATAATTTGCCTTGTTCTTATTTTGCAGGCAGAGTTATACCTGAGAGTGTGATCTATAGTTATGGAACAGTTCTGTTAGATCTTTTGAGCGGGAAGCATATTCCTCCTAGTCATGTATGATAACTTATATGCAGAACCTTTTCTCTCTTCCGGATCTAGTTTCTTTTCATGCTATTCATCACAAATAAAGGGGGAAAAAGGTAAATAAAAAATAAATAAAAACATTTTCAGCTCATTGAAGTAAATAAAGTAAATAAATACTGTCACCTTGTTGTGGCACGATGATATTAAAGTGAAAAAGATAAATAAAAACATTTTCAGCTCATTGAATAATGATTGCTGCCAAGATGTGAACGAGAAATATCAAAAGCTTTTGACTTGTATTGACAGTAGTATAGTCTAGGCACTTTGACAGGAGTATCTGACAACATAAACAAGACTTTTCTATTAACAGTCAGCAAAATTTTTGGCTGCGTGAACTATTCGGTGATGTTGCTTGCCTTCTCTTATTCTAAACCACTGTTTTTCTGGCAGTTCTGTTATTCAAAGAAAGTTAAATTCATTTACTTGGATTACAATTTTCTTATTCTAAAGTTTGAAATTAGTTCTAGGCACACATTGGATTTCTCTGAAGATGAAAAGTCTTTTTGTAAGCTTTCTATAGAAAGCCACTCATGACTTTCTTTTATTGAGCTTGATATTTCAGGCGCTAGATTTGATCAGAGGAAAGAACATATTACTGTTGATGGACTCATCCTTGGACGGACAGTATGCCAATGAGGATGCTGCTAAATTGGTTGATCTTGCTTCAAAATGTTTACAGTTTGAGTCCAGGGACAGACCCAACATAAAGTTTCTTCTGTCTTCTGTAGGGCCTCTTCAGAAACAAAAAGAGGTATAAACTTAGCTACAAGTAATTTATAGATCTTCTTTATTGTGTGTATGCAATCCCACTTTATGTTTGTAATTTAGGTGGCATCACATGTTTTAATGGGTATAACAAAAGCAACAGCAGTGCCACCGACAATTCTCTCTCCACTAGGGAAGGCTTGTGCAAGTATGGACCTTGCCGCGGTCCATGATATATTGCTTAAAACAGGTTACAAGGATGAAGAAGGTGCAGAAAATGAGGTAAGTTTTAGATTACTTTTAATGTTTTAAATTTTTTAGGATACTGCCTTTCAGTAAATTGATTTGTTCGCTAGACCTCTGAAACTAAATTACTTTTGGGAGTTTTGTTCTCCATTGCAAGGGCAATACCCAATAGTGTGGTAAGAACCTATGATTTCATGTAACTCGGGGGAAATGGCTATTTTCTATGTGTCTATCACAAATAGCATGGTGAGAGAATCACTTTTTCCTGGAATTTCTGAAGATGCACCTTCATCCTTAGGAATTGCTTTCAACATGATAGGTGTTAGATTTTGTACCGAATTTAATGTGCCATTTTCTCACTCTCAGCAGCTTTTCCTGTAGTTTCTTTTGAGATCATAAATTACAGAGGCAAACCTCTTTGTTTTATTTTCTTCTGGTTCAACTTTACTTTTGGGTGCTGAGAACCTAAGTGTGTCTTATTCCATGCATGTCTATGCTCCATCTTTTAAATCCAAAAGCTTTCGTTTCAAGAATGGACTCAACAAGTGCAAGAGATGCTAAATACGAAAAAATTTGGAGATATTGCATTCAGAGATAAGGACTTTAAGACAGCCATTGATTATTACTCCAAGGTATACATTTTCTATTTCTGATGACTTTTGTAGTAGTTGTACTTTGAATTTAGAGGAAATAATCGCTCATATCTATCTTATTGTTGTTGTGAGGATGATGCAGTTGGTGGGGATGATGCCGGTTCCCTCGGCCACAGTCTTCGCGAGGAGGAGCTTCTCCTACTTGATGAATGGCCAGTCGGAGCTCGCCCTGCGGGATGCCATGCAGGCCCAGGTGTGCATGACCGAGTGGCCCACCGCCTTCTACCTCCAAGCCCTCGCCCTCTCCAAACTCGGCATGGAAACTGATGCCCAGGACATGCTCAACGATGGTGCCATTTTTGAAGCAAAGAAGCAGAATGGTTGGCGCACTTGAATAGTGAGTTCTTTCTTGTTACCATCTTGCAGCACAAATTGGCGTTTTTACCCCTTGGCATAACCTTTTGAGTCTGGCACCGTCTTGGAGGTTTAGACTTCGCTGTGTAATTGAAAATGGCGGCTTAAATCTGGAACGGCGAGCAAGGAAGAAAATGGGGGGTAGAAATAGTGCTGACTATGGTGGCCATTGTAATGGCTTCTGGAATCGATTTGTACATTACGTTATTTTAATGGAACAATATCTCCTCCTACTTTACTTAGCCTTTTCAGAGATCATCAAAATGCTTCATCTGCCTCTCGATGAATTTGCTCTATAGGAGCGGGGCCTGAATTGCTTTTGTATTGGTTCGCTTAATTTTAGAACTGAGCAGATAGTTTAGAGTGGGCAGTTTTTGAATGGTAATTGATGTCTTACATTGTATGGAGAGAAACGGACGGACGATTAAGGAATTTCAAAGGATACCATAAGCTGATAATGGTTTCTGCTGCTATTAACCAAGCACTGAATTGCGACCAAATTTGCGGTCACTCTGAAATCTGTTCAGACTCTTATATATCTTCAAACAGTAAAAACATTCCCTAGAGCTTAATACGAAAAGGCTGAATTATTTAAGGATGACAAGAACAAAAGTTACGTTATAAAACCTCTATTTTGCGGGGCACGGGGTTGTAAGAAAAACAGAAGGAAAAAAAAAAAAAAAAAAGTGACCCGCTTCAGTAAGGTCACTCAAGTTCTCAAACTATTGGGCCAACATAATAGAATAGGCCCATCAACCTCTTACCAAAACAAACAATGGAAAATGGGCCACTAAAACCCACCTGAAGCACCTAAACAAGAGTAAGACAAAGATAACCGGTCCATAGGTGTCACCTTTACATCTGTGGTATGTTGGCGTTACATTATAACTTATAACTTATGCCACAGTTGTACGGTGCGTCCATGCATAAACCTTCTGTATTGATGAGTCACAAGATTGGAGCGCCCTACAGTGGACCAGCTCCCGGCAACAATTTTCGCCCACTGTACAAAAAGACTTTCTGAACATTCTGATTATACAAAAAAAAAAAAAAAAAAAAAAACCAAGAGAACCACGATCAGACAACTCTTCTTAACAGCGACAGTTATATAGTTCTATCAGCACTATTCTAAGTTCTGCCGCGTTAGTTACACAAGCAAGCCCACATGGGTTTCCCACATATAGTAGCATGTAGTATACATATTTACATATAGGATTAATTTCATCAATATATGTCATATATATATATATGTATATATATAACATATAGGGCGAACTTGAATGACATGGCCTGCTTTATGCTCATAGGGCACATTTGGCATTTGGAATTGGATTTTGATAGGATAGTACGAGAAGAACGTGGGGAAGAAAATGAGGGTTTAAGTCAGGATTCACAAGAGGTTGGGATTATCAAATCTGGTGAAATAATAAATCTGGTGAAACCAAATAATCTAGCGAGGATGGGTTTACCGGATCCCCAAAAAAAAGGCTAGAATGAACTGCACCGGATTTGAAAAATTCAATTGTATCCACCAGAATGAACCCCTCACCATCGTCATCCCTGACGATGCCGATCAGCTAAACCCTCGTTCTCCCTTCACATTGCTTTCCGCTTTTATCCTATTCAAGTCAATTCTAGATGCCAAAAAAGGCCATAGTCCCTAATTGCGAATGATGGTTTGCATGTCTGTGCCTGGCGGCTTCAAAGAAAGCTTAGTCATTGCACGAAGTTCTTCCTTCCTGAACCGTAGCCCGCAGGCATTGCATAAGGTCTGCTCATTATTTGATACAGACAAAAAAAGAAGAAGATAAAATGGGCACAAAATTAGTATGAGAGGTGCTAAAAGAAAATGAAACATTAAATTGGACGGAATAATGACACGCCAAAAAGAACGTAGAATTAATTTGACGACTCTAGTAATATGGAGTGAAAAATCAAGAAACACAAGGGATTAATTTATGAGGAATGACAATGATAAAGTTTCTAAATACGGCATTCAGTAAGAGCAGTGTAAAATATTCACTAAGTACGCAGTATTTCTTGAGCGGTGGAAATACATTAAGTCACTAGTTACTACCCAATTAGTCAGTTTGATCTTAGCATGCAATAAATCTACTGAAAAAGCAATATTATCTATTATCTATAGAGTGATGCAGCAATAACTAGCTCCGTATACAACTTTTAATGAAAGAATCATGCAAGAATTAAAAACTTCAAGAGTAAGCAATATATTTAAGGCTATTATCTATAAAGTGATGCAGCGATAACTAGCTCCATATACAACTTTTAACGAAAGAATCATGCAAAAAGTAAAAGCTTCAAGAATAAGCAATATATTTAAGGTATGGTAATAGTGTCTTTTATATCAATTTGTGTACATATGGAAATACCTTCTACCGATATTCCGCGATCTTCGCCATTCTTTTATTTCTTTGAAGAATGGGTTGCTCTATCTTCGGCACGTGGTTGTTGACTACATGTTTTTCTTTCTTTTCTTTTCTGAACCTTGTTTAGATTTTCCGCGATCTATGGAACTCTTATATTTCTCTTGGCTAAATCTTTAATGTACCTCCAAATGCATGTAATTAAGTGGTGATCAAATAAATGTTTTTTGCTTATGATAAACCTTTTCCATGGCCTTTGGAAATTTTACATTTCTCTCCCTGGTGATTTTCTATTTCTTTTTTTAGTGTATTCCATCATCACTAATCTTCTCCAAATCTCCTGATGCAATAAACTAAGGAAATTGGATAAATGCTGTTTTCTGAAACCTTCTTTACATTCTTACCGATCCTTGGAATTATTTCAATATTTTTATTCCGAGTGGTTTTTTTTTTTTCCTTCATGAAATACTCCACTCAAACTAAGTCTCTTGTAACTCTCGTGATGCATGTAACTACGAAAATGACAACTGAATAAATGTTCTTTTTTTCAAGAAAAAAACATCATGATGACGGATCAATCTTACGCATGCATCAACTTAGTATCTACGTTAATAACCTAGACTTTTGAATTACCAAAGGAAAAGAAGAAGAAAATAAAATGAGATGTCCCAACAACTTATGCAAATCCCATCCTTCCTGCTAATATTAGAGTGTAATAGTGCACTACGAACCACCCACCCACCCACACAGAGAGAGAGAGAGAGAGAGAGAGAGAGAGAGAGAGAGAGAGAGAGAGCTCAGCAAAATCACCTTGGGACCTTCAGGCCCTCTCCTCCACATCGGGGTTTTGGTGGTTTCACACGACAGGCACTTCTTGACGTTGGAGGGGGTCTGGAGCGAGAGGTTTGCATCAACATTCGAGGCCCGATAGTTTCTATTTTCCAGTTGGCTAATCAGATCCTTCTCCACTATAGCATAGGAGGAGGTGGAATAGTAAGAAGGTACGCTCATGAAATTGTACTCCATAAGAACTACCTTACTTGCACACACTAATGTAACAGTGCAGGTTTGATGCAAAGAAGCAAAAACAGTGGGTTGCTACGTATAGGGGTGGTGGGGGTCTCAGAAAACTATTGCCTGGACCTCGATTTACAAATGGGATTTCCAAACACTCGAACTAGAGGGCTAAATATCTAAATATAACGACTAGATGCGATCTATAACATTTAAAAGATTTGTATGTTAAATATCATACTTTTTATAATCCTTTTAATATGAAATGAACAATAATTTTTAACCACCATCAACTGTTAAATTTTGCAACTACTTGAAGCTTAGGTAATAATTTTTCAAAAATTACGATAGTTTGTGTGTAACTATTTAGAGGAGGCATATCACATCTAACTGTTTATATTATATAAGGCCTCTAAGTTTGAGTTTTAAGCAGCCTGGTATAAAGACCTGGTGGATGCAATAATTACTCAGGGCCCAAGTATGGGCTCTGCAAGGGAAACGAGGTTTGGTCAGTGTGATAGGTGTGTACGTGCCATCACCTTTGATTGATCAGTACTTGCATCTAAGTTGATAGCGAGAAGAGAGGCAAAAGAGGAGGGTGCTTCTTCTCGTGGGGGCACAATGGAGTATTCCTCTCTGACATACTCTGTCTCTCTCTCTACCCCCTTAAATTTACATTACACTTTGTTCCTCCAGCGATGAGATCATTTACCATTTACCAAACAACAACAAAAACAATGTGGAAGCAACCAAAATAGAAATCATCACATACCAACAACAAAAAGGATAAGAAAGGAGAAGAGACCAAATAGTGGAGAGTTAAAGTGGAAAAGACCCTACATACCAGCAAGTAACTCGTGTGCATGGGATTATTCTCGGTTGTTCTTGCTTCCTGAAGAGGTTCATTGATCACCGACTCCGCTGAACCGGTCGTGCACAAACACTGTGAGATGGTGTACACTCCGCTGCTTCCCCTGACGAGTAAAAGGTATGGACGGAGTTATCTCATTTAGAATCTCAAAACTGAATAAGAAGCTCAAAGAGTTAACAGTTAAGCAATATTTTTAAAGAAAAATAAAAAGGATTACAATTTAACAAAAATGGTATGACGGCTAGTTTTGGAATATTTCTAAAGAGATATACAAAGTTTTCCAGGACAAGCAACCACTGATTGATGAGCTTCAATAACAGATTTCCAATCATCTGAAGTTTCGGTGTCCTTCGGCAAACACAAAGAAGAGGGGTTTCTATGAAGAAGCATCTGTGCTATGTCACGGGACTCATAACATGTATTGCACATCAAATGAAAATTTGGATAACACGTGTGAAGATTCACTAAATTGAATTTTTGGTAAAATGATTTGATTAATTGTAAACTACACTCCACGCAGTATTTAGATCTTTCATCATTTCTCCTTCCCATTATATAATCTGCATAAAATTTTCTCTGTTTTTCTGCACAAAATTTTCTTCGTATCCATATTCTCACTAAAGCCTCCTTTATTCATATGCTTAAAAAAGTTTGCCTTACTGACCCCTCCCCTCTCCTTCACTCCCTCCTATTAATCAATTGGCTTGAAGTTCTATAAATGTAAAATATCATGCTTACTAAGTTGCTGTACAACATTATAAAATAACTAAAGTGAAGTAAAATATCACCACAATGGTAAAAAGTTTTTACAACAAAACAACGTTACAGCATAAGCTTCTCCTATTTAGCTAATAAACTTTAGACTTCTCTGTTAAATCATCAGTGAGATACAGGATCAATTCATAATTATTGATCGAAGGATCAACTAATATTCAACAAGTCACGACATAAAGATATGCTACTTCATATTATAACTGATATATTGCTTCATTGTAATCACATAGACTTCAAAGTGAAAATGAAATAGTTACTTGGATATAAGACTATCAATAGTTCAATGCTGTTTGGACAGAGGCCCTTTGTATTACACTTCGTCCAGCCATGCATCTTGGAATTAACTTTACAAGAAACATCAAAAGGAAATCGGTAATAACATGGGCTCAAAGACATGATTCACTTACACGTGCCTCTCATGTTGTCGTTGTCATGTTTGACATTAAGACAAGAGCACATATTCGAGAAAGTCCTATGTATATGGGACGGTTAAATTTGCGGTTTCATTAAAATCCATGTTCCTCAAAAATCCCTTCCCTAGAAACTTTCTCGCCACCTCTCCCTCTGTCAGCCAACAATCTAACAGCTTGGCAGGAGAAGATACGGCACGGGAAGTTGGCCTTGACCACCTTGGCGTTCTCTTCAAGCTTTAGTTTTCGGCCATGGTGACCTTTACCCATTGGCTCTTGTTGGGCTACTGGGGAGATCTCATCTGATTATTATAAGGCAGCCTTTAACCAATTGCTATTCTTAGGATCGTGATGTCCCCCTTTGTTTTTGATCATTTATGCTGGTGTCAATCCAGCCTTTCCCAAGGTAAAACTATACAGATGAGACTTCCGATTAATCTAAATAGAAATCTATCTAATACATGAAAAGTAATGATAAAATAATGACAGGAAGAGAAACAGAGTTCGAACCAGCATCAAACATATCCAAGAACAAAATATTTGGAAAGGTAAGCTCATATAAAGTTTGAATCTATATTAAAAGATTCTGAGATGAGAACACCGCCTCATCATGAATCTTCATTTCGAGAGGCAATCTTGTTGCCTAACCCTAAATCCTTCTCCTATCAGCCTACATTCTCGCATAAAACACTAACGAAATCCTTACAGGTGATACCATTTCCATCACTTGAAAAGAACAGCGCATTTAGGATGGATGAGACCTTTACATGAAAGAACACGGCATCGTCACAAACCTTGATATTGAGAGGAAGCACTTAATACCTAACCCTAAATCTTTCTCATATTAACCTACATTGTCGAATCAAAACCAAACAATCCAAGATAAAAAATAAAATAAAATCAAATCAAGAATCAATACCGTACCGAAGCATCGGATCGAATCCACGATCCCGATCGCTCCCAAATCAAGAAGTCGCGGACATTTATCCGCCATTAGAAGGTATTACGTAGGCTTCTACAGGAGCTCTTCTCGTGGATGACGACGCTCTAATCTCCGCGCTAGGGTTTCGAAGAAGAAGAAGAGGAGGAGGAAGCGATTTGCTTCAAACGAAGCATCGGGAGTGCGATTGAGGAGAGGGCGGGAAAGAGGGTGCGGTTATTTATAGGCGAGATAAGTCGGTCGGTGTGGGCCGTGCAATGGGCCGTCTAATGGGCTGAACGGGTCTAGATCCATGACCCAATTATTGCATCTATCTGGGCCGGGTCCGAATTGTACAACATGGATCAAGGTCTGATCCAAATTACAAGGATAGGAACAAGTGAGGCCCAAATTGCCCCGACCCGGACCAATTAGAGGTCGCGTATCATTATTTGCCACGTGGTGGGTCGATTCTTGCACAATCCGTTACTGGCCAAAATATTCTATCATAGTATCATCCACCAAATTTTTTTTCAATTTTCTCAAAATTTAGCTTATTATAACTTGTTAAGATTGTTTATAATTGACTTTTTAGACTACCAGAGTTCCTTCCAAGTCATCTCAGTTCAGAGGATTGATAAATTGAATTGTACCTTTCTTGTCGTAGACTAATCATCGTGAACGATTTCTCAACATTAAACATAAAATCTCTTGATCCACACGCAAGTGCTTTCGGTCATTTTTGAAAATACACACAGCATGAATTACAATTTTTTTACCCTTTTCTCTTAGAGCGCATTCGTAAAAAAACTGATGGGAGCAAATTCTCGATAACTCTATCTTTTCGTCTCTTGTTACATGGCCCTTTTGAATTTTCATTCAAACTCTTTTCCTTGTAAAAAAAATTATATAATAGAAAATGACAAAGAAATAATCTTAACATCTAAGATACACACTATTATTTTTATACACTCCAGTCGTTATCAAGCTGCGAAAAAAGTTAAAAAGGCGCGAGCCATGGGCAACTGCCAGCCGTTGATTGTTGGTCTTGTTCTTGGCCTTTTTAGCCCCAGTTTTCAAATCCCCAGAGCTGTAACCCACAACTAAATTAATAATTGTTTGATATTAAAATGGAAGTAATATTATACCCAGTTTCCAATATATATATAAAATAAATTTCAAACCATAAAAATTATACAATCAAAACAGGGTGACGATGAACTTTCACACTGTTAAAAAAATCATTTATTTCGCCATATTTTTTTTTTTTGTCTATTTTTTAAAGTGAGCATAGTTGAAAAGGTGAAGCAGTTAACTTTCGAACTTGAACCTCGAGTACTAATCATTAATTCTTTTATCACCCGTGCTACAGGCAGTCACTAACATAGAATTATTTATAAAAAAAAAAATTGGTGGCGTAAAGATAAGGAAAAATTCGGAAGGAGATGTAAAAGAAAGAGACAAAGCATTTATATAATGAGGAGTCTTCTTAATAGGGGAACTGTAGAGGAGGATTGGGCATCGTCGGTGATCCATCCCAACATTGGACAAAAAGTTCAGCCGAAAGTGTGAGAGAGAGAATGAGAGAACAAAAGCGACACAATTGAATCTTGGAACCCTCTTTTCTTTCTATTCTCATTTCCTTTCGTTGCTACGAATTAGTTCCCTCGACTATCCTATTAGAAGCCTACTTTACTTTGTTATATTATTCTCTTATTCTTTGTGTGCCGTCGTTAATTTGGTTGACGCATTAACTTAATCATGATGACATTATTATAGGAATAATGTTAGGGGTACATTAATTACTCTGTTCTTTGTGCTAGTACTGCTTAGAGGGGTACAATATTCTCTCAATTATTACGCTATTAAGTATTTGATGATTGTTGATTCTAGGATCATTGAACGTACATTATGAGGAGTTGAGCTGGAATACTATTAATAATACTTAAGCTCTTTTGCTATCGATTTTTTAGCCGTTAGATTTATACTTTAATTTATTCCATCTTTTAGATCATAATATTCAATCAACCACCACTAAATTTCAGGGGACCACTATCATCCTAACCTTATAATTTTTTATCCAAGAGTTAAAAACTCGATAGCAAAAGAGTCCAAATACTATTAATAGTATTCTAGTCCAATTCACATTATGAGATACCTCCAACATAATTCTTTTATTTTTTTTAAAATACTATTAGATCTATAACCAACTTTGAATTATAATCTGACAACTTTATTAATCTAAAAGGCCATCTTTTTCTAGTCACTCTTTTTTTTCAATACTTTTTTTTTTTTTGCATCGCTTTGATTATAAATTCTGGAGGTAAATTCATGCTATGAAAAGTACTAAATAGTAAAAAGAGTCTTACGTACACAACCAAAAGTCTACATATATGCACTATAAACGCTCTAGTTAATTTCTCATGCCTATTATTCTCACACCCCGGGCCCCCCCCCAGAAAAAGAGGGTTTCTAATGACTAGTTTAAAGGTAAGCTTTGTCCTATACTAAACAAACCACGTACAAATTAAGTTCTTAATGTGATTCTTTCCCTGCGTGGGACATCGAATATTAGTATATCTTGTTTAGGAAGCAAGTGCTTAGCAAAAGTGTGGTATATATATCCATTAAATAATACATGGAAATATGTAGCAGGGAGGTATATATAGTTTCTTTCTAATAACTAACTTTTTTGTAAATTACTTGCACCTCTTGGTTGGTGATTATGGGGGCCTATTTAATGTACCGCTTTTTACGTAAAGGAGTACTATATTAAAAGTTTTTCATAATCTTTTTCACATTAGAATGAGAATTTTGTATTTTCTTTTAAGAGAAAGATAGTATATATGTTACCTGCTTTGATCATTTTTGTTCAAAAATAAATTTAGCAAAAAATGTAAAACAACTAAGCTACGGACTTGAGATCCCAAATATCACCCATCAAGCCATTTATCACTTACACTATGGACAGTTGGTAATTTATAGCTTGTTTTAATAAGGTTCAAAATCTCATTTGAATTTTTTGTTTCCTCAGATGATTCAAACCGGTCGCAAACACTTGATTAAGGAGGCCTAATTTGGGATTTAAAAGCGCCCCAAAAACTCGAGAATGTTTTGAAGCTTTTGTTCTTCAATAATATAAACTGGTGGAGAAAATCATTACTGAAAAAAGCAAGCACTAATTTATATGATAGGAGGAGAGGAGTTCTGAGCATGTTCTTATTTTCTTTTTAAGTCTTGAAAAATCTATATGTATTAAAAAAAAATTATGTGCACAAAACAATTCTAAATTAGACCTAAATATAACTAACATCAAAAGTGGACAACCAGTATGATATATTTTCTTTTTTATATGTTATTATATAGTAGGAAATTGTCT
The DNA here is from genome assembly GCA_016920855.1 of Puya raimondii. Taxonomy (NCBI): domain Eukaryota; kingdom Viridiplantae; phylum Streptophyta; class Magnoliopsida; order Poales; family Bromeliaceae; genus Puya; species Puya raimondii. The sequence goes on along the minus strand of JABWPP010000050.1, from coordinate 104,212,554 downwards.
TTACATGTAGAAAACTGCGCCTAATTTTTTTTTTTGAGAAAAAGGTAGCACGCTATCCGCTTCGTTTATTTTATTTAGAAATAAACTTAGCTAGAAATGTGAATCAACTAAAACTCAAACTAGGGACCTCGGGTATCAATCACCAAATTCTTTACCACTTGCGCTAGGGACGGTCGGTGTGTAACATGTAAAAGTCTTTTTCTGAACAGGGAGTCTAATGACGTGACATCGTGGACAAATAAAACAAAAATTATGGCATGCACCTGCCTCAATTTATACCAACTTCAAATAAAAACCAACTCCGCGTGGCACGTGTGTCCCACGACTTTTTCTTAGAAAAAGAAGAAAAAAAAAGAGAGTAAATCCGTAAATCCACGTGTGGCTAACAACTTTAATGGTGGCCATTTTTGCATGCTTTTGGAGTAATTTATTCTTATTATTTTTTGAGTAAACTGCGCGGAAGCTTCAGCAGTTTTGTCGTTAGCACGACCCAAGAGTATAATGCTCAAGCTAACTGTTTGAAATAACAAATTTGAATTAATTAAGTGGTTGTTTATTTGATTTTGAAACAGTTTCTCTACTTTGAACGAAATAGTTGTTGAATAACATTTAGGGCATGTTTGGTTCACCGACTTTAGACTATGAAATCGGAATGAGATTCGTCGATTTCGATAGTTGTTGTTTGTTTTACAGGAATCGAATTCCGATTTTCATTCCACTCCGAACCAAATTCATTTATGGCCCAATCCGACTTTTAACTCCGGATTGATCCATTCCAAAGTAAATTACTCAAAATCATCTCTTATAAACACCTCCCTTCTCTCCCTTCATCTCTCTTAATCAAAAAATTTCATCAAAATCATAGAGGCTCATTTCGATTTCCATTCCAATAATGAACTAAACATTTTTGAATTATTCATCATTACATTTTCCATTCCAAAGCAATCCAATTTCATTTTCCTTTCCAATTCCAATCATGAACCAAACATGCCCTTAGAAGAAAAAAAAAAACTAAACTTCTTAGTTAGAACAAGGTTTTGAAACAGATTACTTTTGGACTCGAATAGTATAAGTTGTTCTCAAACAACTTAACTCAAAGTGAAGCTTTTATAAAAATTCTAACCAAATAAAAAATGATTGACACCTACCTCACTTCAATTTCCTTTTATATTTTGAATTTTAGTATTTCGAATTGCCAAACACATGGCTACTGTTTATGTATAGAAAAGCTATTTTAGAAATCAATCCTGTTTATCTTACAATCACAAGTAAAATTAAAAAGGGTTAAAAAAGCTTCAGAGCGGCCACCTGAACTTTTTTCTGCTACCCACATTAATTTTATAGTAATTTGTGATCATTTTCATCCGAACTTAAAAAATAATACAAAACCACCTCTATATCTACGTGCAACACAAATAGTTTGCTATTGTAAGTTTATGTCAATTTTTTATACGTTAGCATTCAAAAGGAATCCCGAAACTTTTTATCTCCCTTAAGAAAATGACATGTAGCTTAGGAAATGTAATATTAGTGCGTTCCAATAAGGATCTGATGAAGCTAACACTCGAGTGCAACTTCTTTTTACCAAGCCACACCACAAAGTCAAGGAGTTCACAACTATAGATGGCGAGTTAACTGTAGCTAGGTTTATGAAGCTTAATTAGTGGAAAATTGATTTACATGCTTTCATTACCCATTATATATATATATAGTTTGATTTGTTGCTCCTTTAACATCAATATATAGTACGTGAATTGATTTGATGTTGTTAGCAACAAAGAATAATACTTTAATAAATTAACCCACATAGTCAATACATATATAGGTCGTTGATTCTCACGTGGAACGGCTTTGATAAGGAGAAGATATGGAGGGGGGAAAAAAAACAAGAACGAAAAAAGCAATATAAGATTCATGGTGAGTTGTGAGAGTTTAGTGCTCAATAAAGTCAAGTTAAAAAATTAATGTGGTTGAGACTACTATTGAGTCCATTAATTTCTAGCACAAATCTTTGGAATAATTTAGTAATGTGAAACAAATTTGGGCTTTCTAACATGTTTTCTTCTTCTTCTTTTTTGGACTGAATATATATAGAGTTTTCAAAAAAAAAAACTGAATTATTGAGTGATTCCCCAGATATAGGATTTGTAAATTATTTTATGGTAAAAATGTATGGAGACTCTCTCAACAATATGATCTGCTGAAATGGCCCCTCAATTTTTTTTTAAAATTGACACTTTTTCTTAACTTATAACTTTTTTAGTTGAATAATTAAGTTTAGTCAAGTAAATTGAGAAGCTTATTAATTCTTCAATAATTTAGTCAAATTTAGCAGTTTTTTTTTGCAAATAAAATCAAAATAGTTAGCTAACAGGTAATTAAGCTATTAAGTTTAATAACCTTTTTAATCTGGCTAACTATAATAACTAAATTTATAAAAATAAAAAATAAACAAATTTGAGGAGTATCAATATTCAAGAAATCCAAATTTGAGGGGCCTATTTGAAAGTGGGGGATCAAGCAAAACCTACAACGGTCACAAACAATTGGCGGGAAACTAACCACACATGATATAGTGTGAACGCTTCTTAGTAGCTTTTTAACACCTTTGCGGAGCCTCAAACGCTTCGGATCGCTTCATGCGTGCGCCTCCTCTTTTCCCCTCCCTATAAATAGCACTCGTCACTCTCTTTAATTTGTTCATCTTACACCTTGCTTCGTAAGTTATCTCCACACCAAAACTTCCCACAAAATTGAGATTTTGAAGGGGTTTTTTAGCATTTAAAATCTCAAATTCTCCTAAAGTTTGGATCTTTTTAAGCTTTTAGTATTTTGGGTGTAGGTTTTTTTTTAAACTTAGAATTTGTACTCTGTGAGATCCGAAGTAGTTGTTCTTCTCCTATGATAGTAGTAATGATTGGGATTTACAAAGGTTTCATCTTGTGGAAATATTGCCTAGTTTTGGAGAAAATTAGCATTGAGAAAAGCTTCTATTTTTGGATATTCCAAATCTTCAATAGGCACTGTGTTGGAACATAGACGCAGCTCTCTTTTTTTCTTTTTTTTAGTTTTAGATTTGAAATTCGAACTGCTCGAAAGTGTTACATTAAGACACTTTTTTCGGGAAAAAAAAAGAAAAAAGAAAAAAGAAAAAAAAGGTGTAGGAAGGTGTAGTAAGATGACTTCTATGACTCTGCCGCCGGGTTTCCGCTTCCATCCCACGGATGACGAATTGGTGGGATACTACTTGAAGAGAAAAGTCGACGGTGTCAAGATCGAGCTCGATGTAATTCCGGTGGTCGATTTGTATAAGTTCGAGCCGTGGGAGCTACCAGGTAATGTGATTACTACTTGTTCGATGAAATGCCAACATTAGCTTTTGTATCATCTTTCCCCAGAAATAAACTGCATATGGAACTGTTCATAGAAAATGTTAATCATATTATTGTGTACTGAACTTAGGTAAAGCTTTTCATGACGTAATCAGTTAGTATAATAGTTTACGTGCTTGCGTTAGAAAATTAGAGCAAAAGACACAGAAAACAAATTCAACTACTAAGTCAGCAGGGGAACGTTCTTCAACCTTTATTCGATATAAATATGAGCTCAAGTAACATCGAATGGCGCCTTTTTAATGTTGTTAAAGGAAGAATCTGATTCGGCGAGTATGTAGACCAAGAGGTCGGCTGCATATTAGCCTTTATTATACCCTTCCAAAAGGCACATTAGTGCAGGAAGAGAACATTTTCTTTATTCCATTTTCACTTGAAAAGTAAGGCTTTTGGTATATTTCTTGATCGATACTGTCACATTGGTGTTATTTCAGAAATGAACAATAAGGAAACATGCAATTACGCTGTTGATTATCACTCTTTGCATGATCGACGAATCCTTAGCTCTGAGTTTACACTAGGATGTGACATTTTTATTTCTTGAATTTGATTTTCAGACAAATCATTCCTCCCGAAAAGAGATTTGGAGTGGTTTTTCTTTTGTCCGCGAGATCGCAAGTACCCAAATGGGTCACGTACAAACAGAGCGACAGTATCAGGCTACTGGAAAGCCACAGGCAAAGACCGCAAGATTGTGTCTGAGCCTTCCATTTACGGGATCAGGAAAACTCTCGTTTTCTATCGAGGGAGGGCTCCAGGAGGAGAAAGAACCGATTGGATCATGCACGAATACCGTCTTTGCGAAGATTTTTCTCATGGATCCTCTAACTTCGTGGTATTACATTTATTTCCTCCAATCCTTAATGGATTATGCATATCAAATTGTTAATGAACTGCAGATTAGTTGTCTAATTTTTCCTCTTGAATCTATTCATCTGTAGGGAGGTTTTGCTTTGTGCCGTGTAGTCAAGAGAAATGATAATGGCCTGAAAACAAGTGATCTTGAATCCAAAGCTAAAAGAGGTCCTTCTCCTATACTTGGCTTAAGCTTAGAAGGATGCTGCAGCAAAGCTTCAAAGATCCCAGAAGAACATTCGTCTCTTGCGAGCACTGTTTCAACACCAATCAATTCTCCAGAAGATATAAGAAGAGACGTGGAGTTTAATCCTGTTTTAATAGACTCTGATCACCAAATCCAACCTGCTTTGAAGGTATAACATCATTCAGCAGGATCATTACTTGCGCTAATAGATCTGAAATATCTAATGTGACGAAAAAAGAGAGAGATTCAAGGTGTTATATTTAACATCTGCATTAACTTATTGCAGAGTGCTCAGTCTAGTGAAGATGTATATCAGTCGGCAACAACACTGTGGCTTCCTAGTTCAGCAGAATCAAATTCCCCTTGCAGTCCCTCTCATCTATCCTCCATCAACTTCGCGGGGGATGATTTTCTTATTAATGACTTTCACGGCGACGAATGCCTCTCATTTCTCCCAAGTTTGGAGGAGCTCTCCGATCATAGCTTTGAATTCGATACACTGAAATACCCGAATACATCTCTCAGTGGTAATACTTTCAGGTCCATCACTTAACATTCATTTAGCTTCTTACCTTTTTGGTTTTTGTTGCTATACCTTATCTAAATTCTTTGTGAATTATCTGCAGGTGCTGAGACCTGGAACCAGTTAGCACCACCAACAATCTGCAGGCAAGAAAGTGCAGGAGAGGAGGCCAACTTGTGGTTTCAGGAAGACAATATGATAATTATGATATGAAGATGGAATGTGAAGGAATTCCGAGGCAACACCTTTTCACTATTCGCTCTGGGGGATAGAAATGGAATTAGGCCCGCGGCTATGAACTATTCAGAATAAACATATCCAGAAATACTACTTTTAGTGTATGTATCTGGAATTCATGCTTGTATTCTACTATTCTCTAGCTATTTGTATTAGGAGTAAAAGGGTTTCCTAGGCTGTATATGATCACTTCAATTGAATTGATGATGTGTAATGTATTAGACATCATCAAGGGATGTATAGTTCTCATGATCTCATGATCTCATGATTATACAGTGTACAATTATATAGTGAATAAAGTGTTTTATTCTATATGTTGTATGACACACATGGATTTGATACTCGGTTTCCGTTGAAGGAAAAGGTTTACATTATTTTAGTACTACAAAGACGATGAACAAAATAAGATAAAAAGAGCTCTGTGATGATTCCATATTCTTGACATTCCAATTCCTGGGGTAAGCAAAGAATATGAGAAAAGTACCTTAATTGAAGCCACAGAAGAAGATTACAAGAACAAGGTATGATATGAAGCATCTGTGCTGTCCTTCAACAACGTCGCAGAAAAAGCTGCCGACCACCGCCACTAAAAAGAATCACACAATAAAAAAGGAAAAATGAGGGCGGAAAAGAAGAAAAAATTTAAATAATCATTAACCAGTTCATGTATTTATTTAGAGCAGTTTCTGAATATAGCTTTCTTTTAACAAAATCTTGATTAACGCAAGTGGTTTCATATACATCAATGAAATTAACTAGACTATATAAATGGTCTGAGCTTGTAGATCGAACCTATTCGACATATAATGATTTTATTCCTAGATGCTATCTATGATCTAATCGTAAAATGATTTAGCAACAGCATTAGTACTTATTCCTATAGCATTAGTTTATCTTGTCAAAATAAATAAAAGAAACTGCTTATATACCGAAATGAATAATTTACGGAAACCTCTTCATATGATGTTACTTAAAATGTGTGTATGGCACACGCCTTCTTTTTTCAGGATTCGAACTCAGAACTTCAAGCATAAGGAGAGGGCACCACAAACATCCAATTTAACAAAAAGAACATACCCCACCAATGCCCATCATGTTCCTGATCTCCATGATGCAACAATTCACCCCAACTCCACCACCAAAACCACCCACAAAAAGCCCCAAACCCATCATCTTCCCTCTGCTGGAGCTCAAATGCTCAAACCTCAGAGACCTCCAACAAATCCATGCCCAATTGATCACCACCGGGTTCATCCATCACCCCCCATCTCTCACCAAACTCCTCTCCCTCTCCCTCTCGTTACAGCTCTCGTATGCTTGTGTCATCTTCAACCACACCCACAACCCCAACACAGTGACTTGGAACACCATATTGAGGGGCCTTGTGGATCACAACCTCCCCAAAGATGCAATTTTGGCATATTTGAGCATGGTGAAGGAGGACCCCAAATGCGCTCCTGATAGGTTCACTTTCCCTTCCCTGTTAAAGGCTTGTGCTCACTCCATGGCCTTCAATGAGGGGAGGGCTCTTCACGGGCAAGTTTTTTGAAACTGGGTTTGGACTCTGATCTCTATACCGAGACCACATTGATATCAATGTATGCAGCATGTGGGGATGTTGGCGGTGCTAGAAAGGTGTTTGATAAGTGGGTATGCCATGAACGGTTACCCAAAAGCGGCATTGCTACTTTTCGCCGAGATGGAACTAGAAGAGGGGATAGAGGGAGACGAGGTTGCCATTGCGAGCGCCCTCTCGGCTTGCGCGGAATTGAAGGATTTGGAATATGGGAAGAAGCTGCATTGCAGAATTCGGCAATCAGGGATGAAGATATGCGTGGTTCTGGGCACGGCTTTGATCGATTTGTACGCCAAGTGTGGCGATATGGAGAGTGCGAGAGAGGTGTTCGACGAAACTCCTGAGAGGAATGTTGTTGCGTGGTCTGCGGTGATTTGCGGGTATGCTCAGAACAATCTGGGCAAAGAAGCTCTCAAACTATTTAAGAAGATGGTTTCTGATTCCGGTCATAAGCCTAATGCGATCACCGTCGCGGCGGTGCTTTCGGCCTGTGCTCAAGAAGGGGATTTGGCTCTCGGAAAGTGGGTTCATGCGTATGTTGAAAGAGAAGGGTTGCATCACTCCACTGGATTGAAGAACTCGCTCATTGATATGTACTCGAAGTGTGGCAAGATTGATGTGGCCTGCGAAATTTTCGAAGGGATGAAGGAGAAGGACATTGTTTCTTGGAATGCTATGATCAACGGGTTCGCACTTCATGGGCTCGGCGATAAAGCCCTTATCTACTTCTCCCTGATGCAGAAGGATGGAATTAAGCCAGATGATATAACCCTCATTGGTGTATTATCAGCTTGTAGTCATGGGGGTTTAGTTAAAGAAGCATATACTCATTTCAGAAATATGGGAGGAATTTTCGGAATCACCCCCAAATTAGAGCATTTTGGGTGCATGGTTGATGTGTTAAGCAGAGCTGGGCTGTTGGAAGAAGCTGAGAAGTTCATCCAGGAGATGCCCATGAAGCCAGATGGAGCAGTTTGGGGGGCTTTGCTTAGCGGAAGCAATGCGCATGGAAACGTAGAACTTGGCGAGAAAGCAGCAAAAGAGCTCCTCGATATCGAACCGAACAACGACGGTGTTTATGTGCTTTTGTCGAACATCTATGCTAAGAAGAAACAATGGAAAGAAGTGAGAAAGGTGAGAACTTTAATGCACCAAAGAAGTGTTAGGAAAACACCGGGCTGTAGTTCGATTGTGGTTGATGGTGCGACTCATGAGTTCATCGTCGGCGATCATTCCCACGGTGAGTTGGAGAAGATACATTCGGTGCTAAAATATGCAGATAATAGATTAAAAGCAGCGGGTTGTTTACCTGATACGTCGGAAATGTTGCTAAATATTGATGAAGAGGAAAAAGAAGGATAACTATCTCAGCACAGCGAAAAGTTAGCTTTGTGCTTCGGACTGATTAAAACAAGACCAGAGGAAGAAATCCTTATTATGAAGAACCTCAGAGTGTGCGGGAACTGTCAATCAGCAATTAAGCTGATTTCGAAACTCTTTCCAAGGGACATGGAAAGAAGAAGGAAAAAAAAACAAAACAAAAACAGTGTATGTTACCTTTATTCCATCTTCATCTTTATAATAATTTATAAAGGTGAGAAGTATATTTCCAGCTTAAACATTATTATTCCCACTGGATTTTCACAACACCACAGTAATATAATTTTGATTTTAGAATATCCATGCATTATAACTTGTCCTTTTATATGTATATACAAGTCAAAGGTATTTGAACATCAAAATTTAGGATATTAAGAAAGTATTGAATTTGTCAAAGTACATTACTGTTTGAAACAATAAATACGCTTCCTTATGAATGCTTACCTCCACCAACTTGATGGTTTCTTTTAAAAAGTAAAATATACAACAAGGTAAAAAGTAGCTAAATAAGCAGAGGCATACTTCATTAATAAGTGACAAAGCTAGCCCATGTTATTTGTGTTTCTAATCCTCATAAATATATACCGGATTACCAATAACCTGCTTTTGACAAATATCACTTCCCAACCATGGCCGCTGACAGGTTTCAAGGTTTTGAAAAGAAAGGCCACCACCATCTAGAATCTCCTCTAAAGTTTTGAGACGTATGTCGTGGTTGAATTAGGTCTAGCGGGTAGTTTCAAATCCTCCCAATCTGGGTCGTCGACTATGTCGAAATACTTATCGACCACTTTGTCGTCTATTATCTCCAGCCTAGAGGGCTCCCACTGCAACAATCACAAAAATTACATCATTAAAAAAGAAAAAAAAAACAAATCAAGATTTAGCAAGGTGAAATTCTTAGGAAACAGTGTATCTTTTCCCAGGAATTTATGAAGAATTTGACCTTTGGATTTCTGTCTTTATCCACCAATATAGCCCTGCAACCCTGGCCATAGAAAATTGGCATTCAGAAAGAGAAAAGAGAAAAACTTAAACATAGTAAACAAACCTTTTTTTACCAAAATATAATAGGAAAACATTTTTAACCATTACCTCGAAAAAATCCTTGCTGACATCGCCACGCAATACATGGCAACACATTCTATACTCTCGAATTAAGCATTGGCCGATTCTCTGCGTCCTCCCTTCTCTGATCTGCACTCATAATGAGAATTGGTATAAGAAAAGATGGACGAGATTAAGAATTGTAGTTAGAGAACTACTGAAGGATTAGCAAGTTCACTACCATTGCATATATCAACGTAAAATCAAAGAGAAGGCATTAGGACTTAGTGTACACTATATCCCATCATAATTATTTCCCACATAGCAAGTCGTACATTTTCTAAATATAAATCTAAAGCATGATTACTCCCGCAACACCAAGCATGTGACTGATTATAAAAGGAAAAAGGAAGTCCATGGATAGAACAGTTATCCGGGTCCTAAAAAAGTTTCTTCATGATTCTAAACATTTGCAGCTAAATGTACTAAAAGGTATTGAAACACTCACTGATCTAAGAGAAATCTTTAGACTAGTTGGTGAAGCCTTCTTCAATGACTGAATTGCTGCTGTAAGCCATTCCTCAGCACCATGTAGAACCTCTTGTTCCTTCAATATATTCAAACACATATTAAGAGGGCGGTAAACTTGAAATACCAAAATCAGCACAGATATTGCAAAATGATAAACTGACCAGAGCAGAAAGAATATCTTCAACTGTTCTTTTGGAGAAGCATTTGTCAATTATATCCAACCTACAATCACCAAGAGCATGAGCAGAAAATTGAAAATTATTTGAGCAGGGTTCACAAGTCACATGAAATTCATCATGCAATTATAGTTATTTATTGAACTAGAATATTCTCTTTGCTGTTTCCCAGAGAAAGAGAGAGAGAGAGAAAGAGAGAGAGAGAGAGAGATGGTGGACAAGCCACCATTACTAATATAAATTAGAACTTTACCTATGAAAAGCAATACTTTCTTTCACTGGCACCTGTTGAGAGAACTGGTCGATGATTCCGCAGATAGCAAAATGATCAGAGGTGTCCGCTTTAGTAAGTGATTCTTCAAGGGAAGTCAATTTCTGTTAACTGACAAAGAATTAATTAGAAGGCACACAGCATCACCGCACTTCCAAACATCTTAACACAAAACATATAGAATCACGGAACTACAAACAATATTAACAAATCAATAATGTGAGGCCTAAGAAGGAATACAGAAAGGATAAGGGAAACTAGGCAACAGTCAACACACGCACTATTGAGCCATGCCCCAAAACATGAAATTCTGAATCATATCATACCGTAGAATGGACAAAGTGAGTAGCAAGGCCACAAGCAAGCATTTCAGCACCATCCAGTCTTGCACCAGTTAAGCCAGCATATTCTCCTGAAAAAAAAACAGAGATTGACAAAATTTTAATAAAGTAAAAACAGCAGCTGTATGAAAATGGATAATATAATCTTCGATCTTAACAGTGAACTGATGATTGTCCGTTTGACAAACAAGAGAAGTTTTATCTTATGTACCGCAAAAGGACAGTTGAAAGCCCTAATTGAGCATGCAAAATAGGCATATCTCTAATACACTCAAAGCATAAGAGAAAACAAAGTTTCTGTGTTGTCCACAAATTTTACTTCTTCCCATAGAATAATTTCATGTTTCAGTTCAAATTTTCTGAGAAGTCGATGGGTATTTGATTCTGATACCCCATCATTGAAAAAGAAGTGGAAGTAAGGCCTTGACGTAATTACAAGTATTCTACCTTAATTCTATAGAGATAGGAAAAAGTAGCATAGGATTTTTTTTTTTTTTTTTTAAGAGAAGAAAAAAAGTAAAGTATAAGAGCAAAGGAGAAGTAGTACCAAAGAAGCCGGGAATTCTTGATAGAAAATAGGAAGCACCTATATCTGGAAACAAACCTAGCGCTGTTTCAGGCATTGCAAAGACCTGAAAGACAATTATTTAAAAAGTTACAAGTGAGGCAATCAATATATAGATGTACTTAATACTGAGGATTTATGGTTTCCTATATTTCTTTGACTTTGGACCAGAAAGAGCAGGATCAACCATAAACAAGCTAGGCTATTTAAAAACCGGAAGCATAATCAATCTAAAAAGAGACATGACTTACAAGGTCTGACCTTTTCATTGCAATTTTTGGGTTAACTTAATTTACTCTAAGCAAACACAGCTCTGACTACTTATAGGTGCTCTTCGGTAGAAACTGAATAACTTGCTGGCTTTACATGACAGTTTCATATCCACCGAAAAGGGGGAAAAAAAATAAAATCAAATAGCAATAAACAGTCACATGAGAAGAATTGATCAGGAGCATTCAGATAAGAACAAAATATAATGAAGCTACATAACAGAGGTTGGTACCGTTTTCTCTGTCACTACTCGGAATCTTCCATGAATGGAGAGACCAGCCCCTCCTCCCATGACAATTCCATTAAGAATGGAAACCTTCAAGAAAACTTTCATTAGGGTTTGCTCAATACAGTTCCTACCTGCTTTGATATGTAACACAACCATGCTAATATAAGAATGTTTTAAATGGCACAACGTACCTGAGGTTTGCGGTAGGTTGCAATTATATAGTTTAGAATGAACTCGCTCCAGAAAAACTTAGCACCCATGGTCCAATGACCTGATTTGCAAATACAACACAATTAGATGGGATACTCAAAGACAGGACGATTAATATGATTAAATTGCAAGTCTAAGACAAGCGCCAAAAATACCTTCAGTTATAGAACGAGCAACTGCAGCAACATCACCTCCAGCACAAAATGCTCTTCCTTTTCCCTGAAACCAATATCCAACTAAAATACGTAACGGGCCTTAGTCAGAATACAAATACAAATTTCCGCAATATCCGGAGAAGGTTGAATTGCATATTTATGTGAAAAAAATTATCTGTAATAGTCTCATCAGTTAGCATTAACAAATGGCATGCCTTTAAAAACAGTAACAATGACAATTTCAACCATAACTAAAACGCCAAAAAGGAATCTTTAGCACCACCAATATCATCCATATCATATGAACACGCAAACCTACCTAGAAAGAATAGCACCGCCCAAAATCAATAAACAAAACCAACTAACTGAAGGCGACATTCCAATTTTAATCTAACTGAAAACTAAGCTAAGCCAGTGAATTATATCAAACAATAAGAACTAAGTAATTGGCCAAAAATGGCAGACTGGGATCAGATTAAGTCTCTTCACCTGATATTTCCATCAGTAAAGAAAACAGAGAACTTCATAATAAGCTTGCAGTACCTTCATAATCAATAGTTTGACGTTAGGGTCCTCCTCATAAGCAGTAAAATGTTTCAGCAGTTGCATAATCTGAAAAGCCATTATAACCGTCAATTCACTTCATAAAAAAATTTCAATAAAAGGTTACCATGACGATGATATAAAACACACCGTGCTTTAACTCTTGATATATATATATATATATTTTTACGTTATGTTAGCAGACTTTCCATTAGAAAGTAGTCAATGATGATAAAATAATTACCAGCATACCATTGGAAAAGAGAGGGCGTTCAATTGCCGAGGCCTGTTCAGTGTTAAAATTCTTGTGAAGCCTTTTTCCTCTACCAAAACCTAGCAAAGAACGATAAATGCACTAAATATTTCATAAGCAATATTCCAATAATGGACCCATCAAACTTCTTTTTCTTATATATATCCTATTAAATTGCCACTTAAGTTGAAGAACATGAATATTGAGATTTACTATCATATTTGAACGGTAAAAAAATTGGAAAAAAAAAGAGAAGAGAATAATAAGTTAATAACCCTAATGATGCTAAAATCATTAAGACCCGCGCGGAATCATCTCTTGATCCGGCCACTGACATTTCTGAAGATCAAGAACCAATTCTCATCCTCTAAATTAGATGCCTCGGAATCAAAACAGGCGCTCAATTCCACAAATCAGTAACTAATCAGTTGAACTCAAACACACCGTAAAGTACGAAAATTTAAGCGAAATGAAACTAAGAAAGTGATATCTCGGACGATCGAATACCTGATCGGCCCCGTCGTCCCCCGCATCTCGAGATGACGCCATGATGCCCTAAAAAAAGGGCTCCGCCAATAAATATCTGATCGAAATTAGATACGAGAGAGCAAAAAAAGGTGAATAAAGCAAGAAAGAAAATTAGGGTTTGCGTACAAGAGCTCCGCATCTCACCTGGATCGGGGAAGACGAAGCGCGGAGGAAGAGTGGGAAGAAGCGAAATTGAAGTGGTGCGATCGAGTGGGGGAGTCGAACGAACGTGGCTTCTTATACTGCTATTTACCGAACGCGCCGTAACGGTAAAAGGGCGAAAAATAATAAAGGAAACAACTAAAAAAGGTAAAAATGGAAAGAGTATTCGGTTTTATAGCCAAACAACGACTTAACATCCCGAATATAATAAACTTCTATTTTTTGTTCAAAAGATAATAATTGCATATATATAAGAATACTCATGTAAGATAAAATTACCATTGACGATAAGACTGATTTGAGTTAAGATCTAAATTATAAATTTAGATTTATATGAAGTTAAAATTGCACTGCAGTGCAGTAGCATCGTTCTACTTTGATAAAACTGATACTCTGCGAGGGAAGTTAAATTAAGGTCAAATCAAGTAGAGAACTTCGAGGGCTAAATTAGAATTTCAGGATAAATTGTAACTGAAACTAATCGTCGGGGACAAAATCAGAAGCTGGATCATAGAATCATTTTACACATACTCTAATTTGCCAAAAGCATGCACCCGAGTGAGCGCACAACATATTTAACAATCAACTCAATTTGTCTCACTTAGAAGTGCTCCAAGAAGCTAACCAATTAAGATTAAGTCATGATTATAAATAGTGTAACAGGAGATTAAAACTGGGAACATTCTCTGAATTACCATAATATCCTACAAAGTGGCGGTCGCAGCTTTGGACAGAAACTACTGTTAGAAGCTACAAAATAGCAACATTAAACTACATAAATAGAACAGAACAACAACATTAATCTAACTCTTCATGTAGTAGAGTAAACAACCCCTAGGCCATTCAGGAATACATGTAACACTACAAATCATCGTAATTTTTGCCCATCGTCTACTTCGAGGTCGGAGATTGGGAAGAGGAATATCATTAGTTAGGCATCATCTTCATGTCGGCTTGATCGTGTCTATTCTGATTCGCAGAGAGGGACCAACCGACCGATGAGTATGGAGATTGAATGTGAGGGCCTGAGTTGTTGATGGTGCCTCCGGTGTGGTTAATTGGGCTGCCGGGGTCGTCGGAGGATTCACTGGACGTCCCTTCGGAGGGTGGGCTCGCAGCCAAAGACGGCCCGAAGCCTGCCATCTGAGGCGGAGCGGATGAGGGTTCGCGCTTGAATGGGTCAGGCTTTGGCTTTTTACCTTCTGCAATGAAACTGCCCACGACAACCTGAGGAATCAAGCACAAGATGAATACTACAGAAATATGTGTGTGTGTGTGTGTGAGAGAGAGAGAGAGAGAGAGAGAGAAGATGCAAGAATAATGAATGGAGACCTGGACAGGTGTCGCAGCCATCAGCATTCCAGCTACACAACCCCCAAGGACACGGCCATCAGATCCTGCAAGTGCCACACTCAAGCCGCCAGTTCTGCTACGGGTGCCGCCATCTTCGGCAAGCAGAAAGGACCCTGACAGAGAAATGATCTCAAAGCGGCCCTGCATGAACATACGTTGTAAGCATTGTATCAGCATGTAGTGAAAGGCACTCTCAATATAATATAACAAAGGAGCAATTTTAAATTTGGCACTCACCAGTATGGAATAAAATAAACTTATTCTATTATATTGTGACAGGGTCTGTTATGAAAGTACCATGAGAATAACTAAAACATGTCTGGTAAAAGATATAAGTGCGTGCTTGCACACGCACAAAAGGAAATATAAAAAAAGAAAAAACACCTGCAGCTATAAACTTCCTCTACTTGGACAAAAGAAATGTATTCTATTATTGCTTCTTCCAGTATAAGATTCTTGTATTATCTTGAAAAAGAAAAAGGAAAAGCTATATGCTAGTATTTTGTACTATTCGATCCTATTAAATTACATCCAAGGAGACCTACTATGGGTGAAAAATGGTGACTCGTGCTCCACATGCCACCGCGAGCATACAAATAATAGTGGGTACGGTTGAAAATAGCTATAAGATTGGGATACAGATATAATTTTCTATTGAAACAGTGGTTTGAATTGAATGTGTGCACCCCATGTAAATGTATATAGTTAGAATATTGGTGTCTCTAGCAGACACGGAACACTTGAATTGATTCCCTTTTTCCAAACAACTGAATAAGCACATTTATTGCCTGTTAGCACTAGTTCAAATACACAGTTAATTTGAGTGTTTTTCATTCTTCTCTGAGATGTGGAGTTCTAGGAAATTAATATCTGTCCAGACCTCATAAGTCACTGTTCCACCAGAGGTTGCCGGCTGACGAAGCGTTACATTGCAGATGGCACCATTGGCAGAAAGAATACAGACTGTGCGAGGACCTTGCTGCGAAAAGGCCATGATTTTTGAAGCAACATCCTATAAGAGCATAACGAAGATATTAATATCCATATATAGGCATGCAACTCCAAGCATTCCAATCTAAAATCGAGATAAGTAATACTGAAATATACCACACTGTAAATTAACCAATGTTATTCTACGGTTCAAAAACGTGCAGTCCAAATACTCAGATATCTTTTCTTAAAACGAAAAGGTCTGAATAAAAAGTACTGACATGTAAAGGCCTGTAGGACAGCATCTTGTCATATTGAATATTTAATGAAGAAACAAGATTCTTGACACTATTTTGCAGCATAAGTTTGAGGATTAGATAGGTAGGATTAACCTTAAGGGGTTCTCACAGATCATATTGATAAGAATTACCAAATTGAAGTCAAAAACCGGATTGACGGCTAGTAGTTACTGCATAATGTGTCTACAACTGCAATCTACACTGATATGGATATAATGAAAAACATTTAGTACTTTGGATAGCATTCCCTGATATTTCCACCTTTCTTTCCTAAAGACAGATTAAAAAGCATAGGGAAAAAATTCAATTGAATGTATAGAAATGAAAGGAAAAGGTCTATATAGAAAAGACGCATTCAAGCCTGTCTGTTGTATCTTCAGAATAAGAAACACCTCATAAAGCAAACAAGCCCCATCAGTTGATAGTCAAAATTTACCTCTCCGGGTTTAACAGTGATGATATGTGGAGTAAATGAAACGCCTGAAGACCCTGAAAATCAGGAAGAGCACTAGTAAATACTTGGCTCAGATTTGAATTTGAGGCAAGAAAACAAACATTGGAAAAGGAGCAGCCACATATGGAAATCAGAAACATGAAAAACCTCTCAAAATTGCAAGTGCAAATACACAGGAACAGCCAACCTCCTCCTCTCCCCCACTCCACCCAACACACATACAAAATAACAAAAAAAAAAAAAAAAAAGAACTTTGGACAAACACGTGGCCTGGACCATAAATATTGAATAGTTTTAGAAAACTAGCTACAATGAAATCTAACGGCTGACATGGTAGCATGTCTTAAATTTGAGTAGCGTGAAATAAAAACTGTCCAACAGTGAGAATAATTACTGCAATCGCTTGTTTGGTGTTTAAAAGTACCAACAAGAAAAAGGAAAACTAACCATCAAGTCAGACGTATGCGCTGCACGACAACATGCAGTTGAGCCCTAAATTGTATTCGAAGGACCGGAAAACACAAACCCTAACGGAACAACCCAAAGCAAATTACTTCACGAGCATTATGCAAAATATCTAATGATAATGCTGTGAGAGCCCCTTTGGCTGCGTTTTTAATGCATGCAATCAAGCTTTTACACAAAGAAGGCGGCCCAGTGGAAAACTTGGCACACACACATTATGACCGCTCTAAATTCGTACAAAAGCAAAAGTAACAAGCAGAAGCAGATAATTTCTGCTTCGAGTGGACTCACTTGTCCGGTGGTAAGTGATTCCTGCATAATCTTGGCCAGCAAGCCCCAAGATCCGTTTTCACAGCGACAAAACATCAAGCACATAGTCTGCACCAAATATAAAAGAACAATTTTTAATAGCAATTACCCAGAGCTTCAAGCTGTTGCTTCTTCCCCGACCCAGGGGGCCTGCCCCTTCGCTTCATTGCCGGATCCGACATCGGACTGTTCGAATACCCCGACGCCGAAGACATCGGCGTCAAGGCCAGCGCCATGCTACCGTCGGGCCCGTACTTCCTCGGCCTCCCCCGCTTCTTCCTCATCTGCTCCCCACCCATGTTGAGCATGCCGCACTGCCGCATGCTCGGCCCCCCGCCATCTCCATACATTGGCCCCCCAACTGGCCCCCCATCCATGGGCTTCGGCGCCGAGGAAGAAGCCGATATGGGCTCGAAGAACCTCATACCCTGCATCATCCCACCCGAGCCCGTCACCACGGGGGGGTTACTCGTCGCCCCGACGCCGTACGAGTTAGGGCTCACCATCATACTCGGCGGCTGAGACGACGAGTTCGCCCTCACCGGCTCCCTCCCGTCCATTTCTAGAAACCCTAGATTCTGATCTGAGCTCGTTTTTGGCGCTCCCCCACCAAAAATCTCTTCTTTCCACTGTGGAGTGAAGCTCAAATCCCTAATTTTGACCAATTCAAGCGACCGTTAGACGCAACGGGAAAAAAAAAAAAAAAAAAAAAAAAAGTAAACAAAAGAACCCCCAATTTCATTGTAATATAACAATATTTTGCATCTGTAAGAAATGAAAAACAGATTTTTATCAGAAAAAAGGGAAATTAACACATATTAACCGTAAAAATCATGAAATTTTTATAAAAATGCACGAAAAAAGGGGAAAATAAGGGAAAAGAGAGAGGAGGAGAAAAGAAGCGGAAGCTACCTTGTTAGGGTTAGATCGAGAGAGACGTTAGGGTTTTCGCAAGATTAGGGTTAAAATCGACCTCACATTTTAGAGAGAAATTTCACGTCCCCTCTCTCGCCTCCGATCGCCCCACCAAACCCTCGCCGCACGAAAGAGAGGCGAAAAGGTTAGGAAAAAGAAAAAGAAAATAAAAATTATGAGAAATGGAAATAAATATTATTTTTAAGTAGGTAAATATTAGCTCGAACTTTGGGGAAATATATTGATTTTTTATGTAAATAAATTAATAATTTGAAATTTAATTTAATAATTAATGTTTTACCATTAAATAATATTACTTCAAATAGAAGCAAAATATATAAATAACTTTTTCCATCTATTATAAGGTTTTTTTAATATTTTAAGTAATTAATAGTTGTCGAAAAGTAGTATGTTTCGTGTCCCGCGTTAGCTATGTATTCAAATTGCTCTTTGGAGCTAACACGATTATCGATGGACACGTGAGAGAGCCAAAAAGAAAGTCAAATAAAAGCATTTAGATTCTCTAAAACCAAGATTGTAGTAACTAAGTACAATCTAATAATAAATTCAAAGAATTTAATTTATTTGAAAGTATTTGATTAGTTATATCCACTGGTGTTAGGACAAGTAACGGGTCGTAGCAATTTTGTACTACCTTATGATGCATAGAGACTAGTACAAGTATAAACCGGTGCATAATTGTAGTTAGGTTGTTGGTGACATTTGGGTGATTAGGGCTCGCACGTGAGCTCGTGAGTGGCTTGATCAGAGCCCAATTTGGCTTGACCCAACTTTTGATAAGTTGGATTCAATCAAACACCAAAAATAAAGATATGTGGTATTTATGAATCAATTGAGACAATTCGCATTGTAAGTGTCGACTTATCAATAAATAATATACTTCTAAAAAACCTCTTAATTGATGCACATCTGAACTTCATATTCTTTTGATTTTATTTAATTTTTCATTAATATAGAGAAGACCAAAATCTTGCCTACTTGCTTTCCTATCTTTCTTTCCATCTATTTTTTTTCAAAAAAATAAATATACTTGACCGACCATCCCTAGTGCAAGTGACAAAAGAGGCTTGGTGGTTGGTATCCGAGGTACTGAGTTCGAATCCTAGTTGATTCATATTTTCAATTAAGTTTATTTCTAAAAAAATAAACGAAGCGGGTAGCGTGCTACCTCCAATAATAAAAAATATAAGTTAATCAGGTAGCAGGCTACTCATTTTCGTATATTTTTTAAAATAAGCTCAGTTAAAAATATAAAGTAAGTAGGCCTTGAACTTGTGACATCGTGTACCAACAATCAAGAAATGAGCCAACTATGCTCAGGATTGTCGGTGACAAGGTCCAAAAGTTGGCCCTTTAATGAAGGGGTCTAAAGATTTACAATTTTTTTTTTTTTTTGGGGTGTACATGTACCATTGCACACACAAAAAAAAAAAGAGGGACATTCAAGTTTCAAAAGGGGTGAACCGGCCTACTAATCGGATATTGGCCCTTTGATCATTTGCAGCAGAATTGGTGGGCTAGGTATCCGGCCTACTAATCGGATATTGGGCCTCTCTTTTTGTCAAACGTGAGTTTGAATTTAGGCTAAATTATAGAAAACCTCCTGTCAATACCCGTTTTTTCACTTTTCTCTTCTGTCATTCAAAAACCTACACTTTGCCTCCTTAAAAAATGAAAAATATTCACTTCGCCTCCCGCCCTCAGTGTTCCGTTAGGATTCCATTTATATCTTATTTTTTATACCCGAAATACCCCTGAAACCCTTATTCATGCCCACACATATGCCCTCGGCCACCGCCTCGCCCTCCGCCGCCGCCTCGCCCTCGCACGAAGTCGGAGTTGGGGTCAAGGGAGGCGTGGGCGAGGTGTGGGATGCGGGATGAGCAAGATTGGGGAGGAGGAGATGAAGAAGATGAGAACATTTTGGTCATTTTGTCACACCGTACCTCCCTGTGAACATTTTTTATTTTTTAAGGGGATAAAATATATGTTTTTGAATTACAGGGGAGGAAAGTGAAAAAGCGGGTATTGACAGAAAGGGTTTTATGTAATTTAGCCTTGAATTTAATCCAGGATAGTAGCTTTTGATTTCCCCCAAATGGGCCTTCTTCGGAGTACGGTGAGAGCCCAGCCCAAAAAATATTTGTAGAAACGTGCAATGGTGCAGCTGAGCTATAATAGACACTCAAACACTTTTGAAAGAAAAGTAACATACTATCCGCTTTATTCACTTTTTTAGAAACAAACTAAGCTGGAAATGTATAACAATTAGGTTTCGAACTTTGGACCTCGGGTACCAACCATCAAATTTTTTACCACTTGCGCTAGGAACGGTCGGCCAAACACGCGCAAAAAGTTATCCAATTCAACGTGCTGTGGCTGAGCTATAGTAGTTCAGAGAGTATTTGGTTCTTTGAAAAACTATGGTAAACTATTTTTTAATAACTTGACTTTTCACAAAATCCTTCTTTCCGCAGTTTTCTTTTTCTTTATAAAAATTTTAAAAAAAATACTAATTTTTTTGTAGAAATTTAATGAACAGAAAATACTTTTTTAGTCAAAAAGTTAATTTTCTATAATATTTTTAAAAACCTAGTAGCTGATTGAAGTTTCTCTCTTATTCTTCTCTATTCGAGAGAGAAAGAGAGAGAGAGAGAGAGAGAGAGAGAGAGGGTTTTGGCCAAATTAAAAATCATCTCTCTTTCCAAGGCAAATTAAAAATTATTGTCACTTCGTTTGACAACATGTGTGCATCACATTTTGCTAAGCTCTAATTAATGACACCCAAACATAGGACAAACGAGGAGCTGAGTCCTCGTTCAAATCTTAATAAAAGATTCCCTACGCTGTGAAGCACGTGATCGATTTGCTCAGAAGATAACGTTTTTATTTTTGTGACCATCCAATTCCATTCAACTACGTGAGTGTGTATCACATTGAAAGAAAATAAATGTAGATCTTTGCGAGTAGATTAACACATTTTAGTCAACTATTCTCAACCCTTAATTTATCTTGCTTTTTTTTTTTGTGTTCAAATTGAGTAGTTTTTCTTTTTTAGAAAAAAGTAACACGCTACCCGCTTCATTCATTGAAAAAATGAATTAGGCTACAGAGGTGAGGCAATCTGGGCCTCGAGAGAACACAGAAAACTCGAGCAAGCGAAGCGGAAAAAAAAAAAAAACACATACTAATGGTTATGGTTCTGTTGTGCTGGGGGGAGGGAGTCTCACTCCGTTAACAGCAACTTAAGCTTGTGGATTACTCGCACAGGATTCGGCTGGATCTTTCCAAAGATCGAATTATTTTTGGCCTTCCAAATAGTCTACCAGCTGCCTGCTAGTTCAAATTGAGTAGTTAATGGCATTTTCTACACGTTGATTTTGGCATAGTAGAAAAGCCAAAAAAATAAAAAAACTAATTCAATTAATGTAGGGTGTGTTGAAGTTTTTGAGCCCATTAGCCATATTGTGGTACTACAGTTAGTAATAATATGTATTTTCATGAACTACTAACTGTTAGAATTCTAGATTGCTCCATACACAATCAATAGAAATATACAAACAAAGAAAATGTCAAAAAATAGTAAGAACCAAAAACACAATGAAAAAGATAATGATTTATATGATTTTCTTAAGTTTCATACGTTTATGTAAGGAGTGAGAGAGATGTGTTCTTTTTATGGAGAAATAAAAATATAAACCCCACCCTTCGTATTTAAGACTCTTATAATTATAGCCACTCTTTTATTGTTACGAGAAAAGCTTCAAACAAAACATCCTAAATAAACTTATGTAAATATCAAGATAGAGGGAAATGAATGAACTTAGCAACCTATTAATTAAGTTTCTCGGCTTTCTCTTACTTAACCTGGGCTTTCCTCTGTCGCATGCATTTTCTTAACAAGTGCACTTACACTTAAGGGGGCGTTTGGATTGACGTATTTTTAAATCCAACGTAACTCGAGTGCAGAGGTGTTTGAGTTTTTCTGAAGTGTGAATATTTTTTTATTGTTTGTTTTGACGTAACTTGTATAGCGTGGAAGTTAAATTCAATCACTTCTTCTATTTATTTTGGAGTAACTTGATGCTCGTGAAATTAATTTTTTCAGTTCCATTGTTTCTTTTGATGTAAGTAAGTGGATCCCGTTATCTCCTGAATATAGTGATAAATTTATTCTATAAAATTCAACCTATTAAATAATTAAATTTTTTTTATTTTTAAAGATAATACTAATTTATTATAAATAAGGTAATTTTAACTCATTGTAAAGGAAGCTAGTAGAGTTTAGGTTATACTATTAAATAATTTTTTTAGAGAAGGTTGAGTGTGGTGGAAGTAAAGTTCGGTATTCTAAAGAGGGAAGTCGAGAATAGATGAAGTGGAAGTCTAACGTAACTTGAGTTACACTATTTTTTTGACTTACATCAAAATAAACATCGAAAGTGACGGAACTTGAGTTCCACTCTCCCACTTACACCAATCCAAACGGCCGGATGGCAGTTTCAAATTGTCAATTTCTAGAAAGATCTCTATCCTATATGTCATGAGATTTGAATAATACATATGCATGTTTCATGCATGCATAAATAATGCATGAATGAAATATGTATGCCACCATAAATTTATTTACACTTAAAAGATTTCGATAGATCCAGTGCATTGTGAACTGGCTGATATATTCATAAATCTTCTGCATTTAGAAATCTATGCCAAATGAATATCTTATGTTTTATACAAAAAAATAAAATGAATGATCGAATACTTCAATTTAAGATCAGAGTTATTGATCTTTATCTAGATAGTCAATAAAATTTTTTATCAAAAATTCAACTGATTTCGATTCTTTTACACCGTTAAACTAGCAAGTATCTTATACCGGTCGTTAAAAATGGTCATTTTTGAAATCTTTTTATCGTAAGGTAAATAAAGTCAAAGAATTATAAAATTTAATTTCTAAAAATTTTAAATGCTCTGGATAATGTTTAACGGTATGGATCGTCGATTCGAAAGCTTCATCATTGAAAATAACTTATGAGTACGAAAACGATCGTACTCATAATAGTATAATAGCCGGACTCTTGTTTTGTGCTAACCCTTCCTAATTAATTTTAATTTTAATTTACAGTGCCACTTCATCTTATCCACACCCAAGGAATCATACAATACATAATTTGAGAGAACCTTCACCACCTCTCATGAGGCCACGTAGCCCATTGAGGTCTTAACCAATAGGGTAATGCCACGTATTCATAAAACTTTTTGGATATGCCCGATTTATCGTAGACCAATCGTCAAAACCAATAAAAGCTTGCCACTTGCCTTATAGCAATGTTGGACGCACCTGGTGCACTATACATCGACTATAAAATATGCATAAAAAAATAAATTTTTACAGTATAATAAATTATTTAAATATTTTTATATTATATATACTATATTATATTTTATTTTATCATATTAATTATCATTTATATTATTAATTATTTAATCTATCTTATGGTGTATGAAATATTATTGTACACCGGGTGCAAGCAAAATATTACACTATATAATTTGACACTCTTTCCCCTTCACCAGATCCCCCCCTCTTTCTCTCTCTTCTTTCTCTCTCTTCTTTCTCTCTCTACCCTTCCTTCTTGATTCTTTCCCTTCCCAAAGGCCACTTTTTTCTATTTGCCTCTTCACTTCCCGAAGGACCTCTCTCCCTTAGCATCTCTCTCTCTCACCTCTCTCCTCTTTCTAAACTTCTCTCTCTTTCTCTTCCAATTAAAATAGGAAAAAAAAGTCTTGCACAATCATTACAAAGATTGTATAGATTTTTTGCTTTGCTCCATAAATAGCTAAAGGAGGAGCTCGGAAGGGGCACACAAGGCTGTTGGGCAAAGAGAGAGAGAAAAAAAAGTTAGAAGAAAGAAAGAAGAGTACAAGAGAAATTAAAAAATAATTAAAAATAATGATAAATTAAATTTTTTTAAAAAAAGAGAGAGAAGAACTGTGCTCCCCCTCCCTTCTTCTGTCCGTTGCTGCCGTACTCGCGGCCGAGGCCGTTGTACCCACCGGCGCCGCCCAAAGAAACTACCGCCGCCATACTCGCCGGCGCCGCCTAACGCCGCTGCCGCCGCCGCACCCGCTGACGCCGTCCAAAGCCGTCGAGGCCGCCGTTCCCATCGGCGCCACCGACGCCGACTGAAGCAGCCGACGCCGCTCAACACCGCTACGTCGTCGCCGCTCAAGCCGAAGTCGCAACCCACCAACTAATTTTGTTGGTTGCTTCGGGAGTAAAAAAAAAGAACAAAACAAGAGAAGGGCAGAGTATTTTATTATTTTTTGCTTATTCCAAAGTGTACCCCATCTAATATGATATTTTATGTCAAATTTTTTAAAAAAGAAAGATGCTGCGATCCATCTGCAATTTTTTTTAATAAAAATATATTCTGTAATATTATCGTTTTATCTTTACTTCATCGCAAGAGTTTAAAATTTCTGCATAAATTATTACTTATTTTTGTATTTTTTAAAATTATTGTTTAAAAGTCTTTACATAAATTAGTGGCAAACTATTTAGCTGCAGCGAATAATTTAAAAAGTCTTTACGTAAATTAGTCGCAAACTATTTAACCGCAGCGAAGCGCGGGTAGTTACCTAGTTATTTAAAATTTGTCGCATTGCATTGGCTTTACTCGACACGAGGCTAATTAAGCATCACGCAGCTTTGACCTCTCTCGTACGCTTTGGCTTTTGCGTCCACCGTATACCACTGCATGAATCGCACGTGTTCACGTGGCACCTTCGTTCATACATATAAATATATAGTGCCATCGCATTCTAAGTTCATTTTGTACTGTACTAGATAAAGTATCATAAATGTCAATGTATAATCTGTGGATGATAGCTCGATATTGATTTTAAATGTAAGGTTCTCTTAAAAATCACTGATATATTATTATAAACTCAGTAAATATGCCAATCAGTTCGCTCGCACATTGAGAACCTAAGATAGAAAATTTTTCGAGATATAATTCAGGTTCAAATTAAGTAATATATATATATATATATATTTGGAATTGGGCTGGAATACTATTAATAGTATTTAGACTCTTTTATTATCGAGTTTTTAATCATTGGAGAAAAAATTATAGGGTTAGAATGATAGTGATTTTCTAGAATTTAGTGGTGGTCCTCCTAGGGTTGAGTGAGTGATTTGTTGAATAGTATGGTCTAAATGGTGGAATTGATTAAAGTATAGATCTAACGGCTAAAAAATCGCTAGCAAAAAAATTCAAATACTATTAATAGTATTCCAGCTCAACTCTATATATTTGATCAAATGAGGCCATTTAAGACTTGTACATGCGCTGTCATTACGAAGTTATTGACCGAATTTGGTACATTACAAGCCGAACTTGTAGAGACCTTAAAAACTAGTCACAAAAAAGAGGGGAAAAAAAAACTAATCTTTTGGGCATTTATTTCTTCTATAATTAGTAATAGACCTTTAGGACATGGGAATGCTTTATGTAGGTGCAGTAGGTTTTTAAAATTTATTATTTTTGATGCACAAGCCTTTTTCATATTTGTCGATTTCATCAAAATTTTATATTTTTCATTTGATTTTTTGCATAGTTGAATTATAATGTCCTTTTTTGAGATTATGTGGCTGATCAATAAGGATCGAACAATAAAATTTTTCTATAAAATCGATCATATCTAACATAATTGGCTAAAAATTTAATGATTGATGTCCGTATTATTAAATTTGAAAAGCCTAGTGGCTTTATATTTTTGTTAAGTTTATTTTTTTTAAAAATAAACGAAGCAAGTAAATTGCCATTTTTCTCTCTCTCTCTCTCTCAAAACGAAAATATCATGTAAAAAAAAGTTCATTTTTTGTCTAAATTTTCGTTATGTAGACTTTTTTTAAAGCATTACAACAAAGTCTTTGGAAACTGCCACATCACTCTTGTTTCCAATTTTTGGGTGGTTGTGTTTACATAGGATGATGACTTTACAAGGTTTGTTAGTGGCGAAATTTTTGCCTGAATCGAGTGCGCAAGCACACTATATTTCTAAAATTTTATAATAAATTTTTTAAATTAAAAAATAAATCATTAGATATACTTTATAATATTAAAAATTTTGAATTTAAATTTATAATTTCGGGCATCAATTTTTTACAAATTAATCACTAACTTTTTCTGTATCATTGATAATTACTTTTGTTTAAATTATGCTTTTTAATTAAATTTAAATTTTAAAAAATTAATAATTAGAAGTGGGGCCATCGGGTGTACGGCACCAAAAATTTCTCCCCGTGGTCGACGAGTTAGTTCCATACAATTTTAATTTTAATATAATAATAAGAGTAGAGCTATTATGCTATTGGAAGTATAAAGTAGTTCGTGTTTTTCATTTTTTATTCTTTAGATCAAGCTCTTTAATTATTTTTAATTATTGGATTAATATTATTATCCAATAGAGACCACTTAATTCTAAGGAGGACCGCTATCATCCTAACCGTACAATCCATAATCCTAGGATCAAAAAAATCGAAAGCACCAATTTCCTTACCCTTTCGATAGCATAGTAGCTCTACACTAATAATAATATAATTATAATTAAACCATTAATTATTGAAAATTCCATGGAAACCAAAAGGCTATATACGTGTCATAGTACCGTTGGTTACTTCATTTAATGAGCGTTGAGTCAACTTGCAGGCGTCCTATCCAATCATATGGTTCCACGTGCCCAGGAAGGACATTATATGGAACCTTCCTCAGTAGAGGGCTCGCAACATCCTCGGACCCACGTCACCCACCACGCACAATGCGCATATAAATACCCGACCCTCGAACGCTCTTCTTCTCCAACGTATCCTAGACTGAGCAAAGCTACCACTACTCAAAAGCTCGGAGCTCAGCAATGGCGCCTCCGTACTCCCCCTCCATCTCCTCAAGCTCCTCGCCGTTGCTCAAGGACGTGATCGGCGACCTCGACCGCGACTCCTACGTCGCCCTCCTCTCCAAGCTCATCGGCGAGTCGAAGTACGTGCAAAACAACCCCCCCGACTACGTCCCCAAGGAGAACCTCGTCGCCCGCCACGTGCTCGACGTGCTTCTCCCACTCTCCACCACCCCCAACAATGGCGGTGGTGGAGGCCCCCTCGTCGTTAACCACATCACCAACCCCAAGTACCCGGACCGCGGCAACGTCATCGTCGAGTACCCCGGCACCGGCGACGGCGCCGTCTCCTTCGTCGGCATGCACATGGACGTCGTCCCCGCCAACCCCGACCAATGGGTCTCCCCAATCCTCCTCTCAATCCCTTCCCCTAATCTCGTATTTCCCCCCAATTTTTGGTCGATTTATTGATTAGGGTTTCGCTCTACACATTGTGGGGACGATTTTTTGTGTTTAGGAGTTCGATCCGTTCTCGCTGAGCGTGGACGGGGACAAGCTCCAGGGGAGGGGTACGACGGATTGCCTGGGACACGTAGCACTCGTGACGGAGCTGATGAAGAGGTTGGGGGAGACGAAGCCGAAGCTGAAGAACTCGATCTACGCGGTGTTCATCTGCAACGAGGAGAACGGCTCCGTCACGGGGATCGGCGTGGACATGTTGGCCAAAGAGGGGTACCTTGATGAGCTCAAGGCAGGACCCGTGTTAGTGTGATTTCCTGGTTTTACAGGGACTACTGTGCAAAAATTTCTTGCGTTTTTGTTGAGTTGTTTTGGTTGTTTTGAATTTGTAGGTATTGGATTGATGTGGCCGATAAGCAACCCTGCATTGGTAGCGGAGGGATGATCACGTGGGATCTCATAGCAAAAGGAAAGCTGTTCCATAGTGGTCTGCCTAACAAGGTATATTACGTAGCTAATTGTTTCGAACATATGCTTGTTGAACCAATTTTGTAGTACTTTTTTTTTTTTTTTTTGAATGACTTAGAGAACAAAAAGTTTGTAGTAAATCAGTTCCTTATGGAGCTCTAGTCGTTTTGAATTTATAGTTGGCATTTTGAGTTTCCTTCAAAAACTTTATCTTAAAAAAAAAAAACAGTATTGAACTCTTGTTATTTGAGTAGGTAAAGCAGAGTTTGTAATTCCAGTGTTTCACCTTGAATGCATAAATAATTACTCTGTTTCGAATTGATGCATTGTAAGTTAAGTATTTGGAAGTAAGATTAATTTTCAGAACTTAATCTTTATTAACATAATATTTGGACAAATCACAGTTTTCATGTATTTTTGTTTCTAAAAGTCATCCTAGACAAGTGCAGAGAACATGTTCTTAAGCACTACTATATATTTGTTACCACAAATTCGTTCTACGCTACGTACTTCAATTGGATTCACTGGGTAATCCAATTCCACAGGCCATTAACGCAATGGAGTTGAACATGGAAGCACTTAAAGTGATTCAAACAAAATTTTACACTGATGTTCATCCACTTCCTGAAGAGGAGAAATACAAGTATGCCACCCCATCGACTATGAAACCAACCCAATGGACTTGTAAGCCCTATCCACATTTTCTCTATTGAGTAATGTTATTTTTCACAGTAACTTCGTGTTATCTGGTATAACCGGAAAATAATGGTTAAATGAGTACTGTTTGACATTTTTTTTATTATGTATGGTTGCAATGCAGATCCACCAGGTGCTGTGAATCAGATTCCAGGCGAATGTACGATATCAGGAGACGTGAGGTGAACTTTTAACCACACATGAAAAGTCTAAAAATGCTCTGATTTGTCTTCGTCTATTCATTTTTGCCCGTGGAATGTATTATTTACTTTCGATATAATATATCTTTGTATATCCATATTTATGTCTGTTTCTGTGAATGGTGTATTGTGCTAGAATATATTTTAATCCGTGAAAGAAGTGTTACTGATGGCTATTATAGCTGAATGAAATATCAGATATAAAATATTGATTCACCCTCCTATAATAGTATAGGCTTTTGTAAATAAGTGGTTTAATGTGTTGCCATGTCTGTTTTTTCCTTCTTTTTTCTCCTCTGCATAAGACACTTAAATGCTTACTTATCCCTTCGTAAAGTACAATTATTTAAGATGTAGCATGGAGATTTTAATGATTTTAAGGTTTTTCCTATGCAAAAATGCCAATGTTATAGCTGTTACATTTCTCTGCTCTTTCTATTAATTTTGTCCAACTATGCTGATGATTGGATAAACTTTACCTAACCCTGATTTTAATTGCTGCCTACCTGAGTTAAATCCTTCTTTCTAGAGTCTTTTGTACTTGAGAGATTAAGTCTAACTTGGTATTCATTTTGTGTTGCAGGTTAACTGCTTTCTATAGGTGAGTGTCTACTCGATATTATATTTTCTGGTTTAATGAAAAAGAGAAAATTACTGCGTTTGCTTTTCTATCTTGTTGCTTACTCTTTCTTCCCTGTTTTTGGCTCTTGGATTGAACATGCTGAAAGAAAGATAATGTGAAAAACTAACTATGTCATTTTCAGCCCAACTGATGTCGTGAAGAAGTTACAGGCGTATGTAGATCACATAAATGCCAACATTGAGGATCTAGATACTCGCGGTCCAGTGTCAAAATATGTTCTCCCCGATGAAGGTCTCAAAGGAAGGTGAAGCTTACTTCTCATTAACCTTTATAATTTCTTTCGCTTACATGTGAAATTCCTTAAAATCCAAATTTATTACTCTCATCGGGTGTCTTGATGCTTCCTAGTGTCAAAATCAACATTGGTGAGGAGATTATTGCTGGAATCGCTTGCAAACTTGATTCTCGTGGCTATCAAGTTCTATACGAAGCAACCAAGGAAGTGGTTGGCTTTGTTGAACCTTATGCGGATACTGGGACTTTGCCGTTGGTTCGCGATTTGCAGGTTTAATGCTTTCCTCTTTAAATTCGCAGCTTTAACAGAAACCTTATTTGTGAACTGATCCTATAATCATCTCATTTTGGTAGGATAAAGGTTTTGATGTTCAACTCACAGGATATGGTAAGAAACAATTGTATCTCAATATCAGCATTTTACTAGTTAAATCTGCTGTGTCAACCCCCTCATTATATGATATATTGAGATTCCACTTTTTATTGATCGAAATCCTATTAGCTTGAGTTCTCTTAAAAAAAGTACATAAAGACGTCCATTAATTGGTACTTGATCCTAAACTTGCTTAGCCGATTATTTCATTCCCTTTTGGGATGGAACGCGGACTTGAAATTCATAAAAAGACTTTACTGAAACTAGATTAAGATTCTCCATATTTAGCTTAAATGTGCATTAATATGCATATATATCTTATCTAATTGAAGATGAAGGTATGAGAAATAATTGCAGTTTTATTCATTTTCTTTGCATTATAACACTTTTTAATTCGTGCATTTCACCAGGCATAAATGACGTATACCACGCGGACAACGAATACTGCCTGTTCTCCGACATGAAGCAAGGCTTTGAAGTGTTTGTGAGCATCATCTCCAAGTTAGAAGAAGATAAATAAGTGGCCAGGACTTAGTGAGTACGTAGTTCTAAATTCCAATAAACTCCAAGGTTTCTGATCCTTGGGTGAGGCTTTGCCTCTGCCTACGTTTCTCAGTAAAATGAAATAAACTCCATGGTTTCAAATCCTTGTTTCGTTCGTTTCTATGAGTCGGGTTTACTGATCAGCTTTTGGGCTGCAAATAAAAAAAAGCAGTGACTTATGTGGTTTCCGCGAGTTTCGTTTGTTTGCGAAAATAGTGAGAGAGATGTGTTTTTTATATGAAGAAATAAGAATATAAACTCACACCTTCATATTTAACTAAGACTTATAATTGTCGTCACCTCTTTTCTTATTACAATAGAAGTTTCAAATAAAACACCCTAAATAGACTCATGTATATATCAAAATAGAAAGAACTGAATTAACATAGCAACCTAGCTAGTAATTAAAGCTTCCTCTTACTTGGCGTCTGCATGGCAACTCTTTATATAGGAGATGCATTTTCTTAGCAAGTGCCCTTCACTTATGGGAGAGCAGTTTCAATTTGTCAATTTCTGGAAAGATCTTTATGTATTTAATGGCTTATATGTCTTGAGCTTTGAAGAATATATATATACACACACACATATATATATAGAGCAGGGGTATTGTGCTCTTAAGAGTACGGAAGCCTTCGTACTTCTAAACCGTTTTCGATGATGAAATTTTCGAATCGACGATCGGCTCCGTTAGACTTGATCTATCGTATTTGAAGTATCTAGAAAATAAATTTTGCGATTTTTAGATATCATTTACCTAGTGATCGAAAGGGTTCAAAATTCACGGCTAAAAATAAAAATCTCATAATAAGTGTTGATATAGTATTAAAATTTTCGATTAGAGATATTGATCTGGTTGTAGATAGTATAAATATTTTTTTATCAAAATTTTATCTGATTTGGATATTTTTATACTGTTAAACTCGGAAACGGCAGACATCAATCATTAAAAATTATTGATTTTGAATATTTTCGATTTCTAGGTAAATGATATTGAAAAATTACAAAATTTATTTTTAGATACTTTAAATATGCTAGATCAAGTCTAATGAAGCCGACCGTCGATTCGAAAATTTCATTATCAAAAACGATTTAGAAGCACGGAGGCCTCCGTGCTCCTAAGAGCACAATAGTCCTGCTCTATATGCATATATGTATGTATGTTCATGCATGCATAAATTACGCAAGAACTATATAAATATGTATGCCACCACGGTCCAAAGAAAATAAATTCATTCACTTATAAAGATTTCAGGAGATCCCGTACATCGTGAAGCAGCTCATGTGCTCATACATCTTCTATATTAAGAACACTTAAAATATCCTGTTTTATACCCAAAAAAAGCATATATTTAACACTAAATAGGTGAAAAAAATTAATTGTTTATTCAAACTTTAATTTTTTATTCTACTTTTATATATGAAAAGATCACAAACTTTTATCTATTTTTCTGTCTATAATAAAAAAAAAGTAATATTTGTGGTAATTTTGCCACTCTATATATGGAGTGTTAAAATTTAATAAATACAATTTTCATCTATATATAATGAAACAAATTATCTATAATAATAACACATTCGATTACATCTAATTATATATATATAATTCTGTTGTATTTATAATTATACCTCAGCTAAAACTGCTCTGTCAGCAATATAATCGGTATTTTTTAGATTTTTTTTCCCATAATGAAGTGATCCAATCACATCATAGAGTCCTATTCCATTCTCATAGTTTTGTTTTGTGCAAAAATCTTTTTATATTTTACTTTTTTAAGGCTGTAGTTTACGGTGCAACTTCACCTTATCCACACCCAAGCAATTATTTAAAATTGTCGCATTTGCATCGACTCAATTCGCCGCGAGGCGAAATAAGCATCACACGCCTTTGGCCTTTCTCGATCGTACACTTTAATTTTTGGGTCCACTATTATATATATATATATATATATCTTTGCATTACTCGCACGTGCTCAAATCGCCCCCCTCGTTCGCACGTGCATGTTCCATCGCTTTCTCTATATAAGTTTGTTTTCTACTGCACTAGATAAAAATATCATAAATAATTGGCCCCTCCTCCTATCCTCTCCACCATAGCTGTAACATATGATAGGCAGTGAATGAACTCAAATACGATTGCCATATCAATACACAGGTATATTATTATACATACATAAAACGTGTTGATCAGTACAAGATACATATTTTTTTTTTTGAGATTTTACTCAGATGCTTTATGGATTATATTATGAGCTGAACCTATAGAGTCCTTAAAATCTACAAAAGAAAAAGAAAAAGAAAAACTGATGCTCTACACTTCTAAAATTGCAGTGTGTTAAAAACTATTGTTTGGTGCATAAGTCTTCTTATATCTACCGATTTCATCAAAATTTTATATATTTCATTTGAATTTCCGCTGAGTCATAATGCCTCTTTTTGATATTATGTTGCCGGCGAGGATATAGCAATAAAGTTTCTGTATGAAACCAATTGTATCCAGCGCAGTTAACTAAGAGCTTGATGATTGACACCTGAGCTCTCAAGTTCATAGCCTAGTTAATTCAAATTTTTATTAATTTTTTTAAAATAAATAAATAACACAAATATGGTTCGTGTTTCTCCATCAAAAAAAAATCTCAATGTAAAAAAAAAAAGAAGTTCAATTATTAAAGCATTTTGCAACAAAGTTATTGTGATCTGCCACGTGGCTCTTTGTTTCCAACTATTTGGGTTGTTGTCCTTACTCACATAGGATGATGACTGTACAGTGTCGGTTTGTGGAGAAATTCTTGCGTGAATGGAATGTACAAGTACGCTACATTTCTAAAATTTTATAACTAAGCTTTTTCAAATTAAAATACAAATGATTAGATATACTTTACAATATTTAAAATTTTAAATCAAAATTATGTAATTTCGGGAATCAATTTTTTTACAAATTAATTACTAGCTTTTTCTATATTATTATTGATAGTTGATTTTTTTTTCAAATTATGCTTATTAATTAAATTTTAATTTTAAAACATTAATAACTAGAAATGAGCTCAGCGCGTGTACGGCACCGAAAATTTCTCCTCGTGGTCCACGAGTTATTAGTTGCATACAAATTTCATATAATTAAAACAATAATTATTGAAAATTACCTAAAACCAAAAAAATATGTGTACGTGGCATATATTGGTTGCTTCATTTAATGATCATTTAGTGAAAATACAGGCGATGCCGTTCTGTCCAATCATATGGTTCCACGAACAAAGGTTGGACATCATACGGTACGACCTTCCTTAGTAGGGGACTCGCCTGGGACCCACCACGCACAATGAGCCTATAAATACCCGACCCTCAAAACATTCTTCTTCTCCAACGTATCCTAGACTGAGCAGAGCTACCACTACTCAAAAGCTCGGAGCTCATTAATGGCGCCTCCGTACTCCCCCTCCATCTCCGCATGCTCCTCGCCATTGCTCAAGGAGGTGATCGGCGACCTCGACCGCGACTCCTACGTCGCCCTCCTCTCCAAGCTCATCGGCGAGTCGAAGTACGTGCAAAACAACCCCCCCGACTACGTCCCCAAGGAGAACCTCGTCGCCCGCCACGTGCTCGACGTGCTTCTCCCCCTCTCCACCACCCCCAACAATGGCGGTGGTGCCCCTCGTCGTTAACCACATCACCAACCCCAATTACCCGGACCGCGGCAACGTCATCGTCGAGTACCCCGGCACCGGCGACGGCGCCGTCTCCTTCGTCGGCATGCACATGGACGTCGTCCCCGCCAACCCCGACCAATGGGTCTCCCCAATCCTCCTCTCAATCCCTTCCCCTAATCTCGTATTTCCCCCCAATTTTCGGTCGATTTATTGATTAGGGTTTCGCTCTACACATTGTGGGGGCGATTTTTTGTGTTTAGGAGTTCGATCCGTTCTCGCTGAGCGTGGACGGGGACAAGCTCCAGGGGAGGGGTACCACGGATTGCCTGGGACACGTGGCGCTGGTGACGGAGCTGATGAAGAGGTTGGGGGAGACGATGCCGAAGCTGAAGAACTCGATCTACGCGGTGTTAATCTGCAACGAGGAGAACGGCTCGGTCACGGGGATCGGCGTGGACATGTTGGCCAAAGAGGGGTACCTTGATGAGCTCAAGGCAGGACCCGTGTAAGTGTGATTTCCTGGTTTTACAGGGACTATTGTGCAAAAATTTCTTGCGTTTTTGTTGAACTCTTTTGCTTGTTTTGAATTTGTAGGTATTGGATTGATGTGGCCGATAAGCAACCCTGCATTGGTAGCGGAGGGATGATCACGTGGCATCTCAAAGCAGTAGGAAAGCTGTTCCATAGTGGTTTCCCTAACAAGGTATATAATATACGTACGTAGCTAATTAATTGTTTCTAACATATACGTATTGAATTTCCAATTTCGTACTAAATATTATTTTGAATGATTTAGGAAAAAATAATTTTATAGTAAATTGATTCCTTACGGAGCTCTCGCCTCTAGTTGTTTTGAATTTATAGTTAGTATTTTGAGTTTATAGTAAATTTTGACTTTCCTTCAAAAAAAAAATAAAAAAAAAATCCGTATGGCGCTCTAGTTGTTTGAATAGGTAAAGCAGAGTTATAATTCCAGTGTTTCACCTTGAATGCACAGTTAATTAATCTGCTTCGAATTGATGTTTGTAACTTCAGCATTTAGAAGTAAACTTAGTTTTAGAACAAAATATCTATTAGCATAATATTTTGGACGAACCACAGTTTCCATGTATTATTATTATTATTTTTTCCTGTAGAAGTCATCCTAGAAAAGTTCAGGGAACATGTACTTAAGTACTGCTATGTATTTGTTACCACAAGTAAGTTCTATGCCACGTTTTTCAATTGGATTAACTGGGTAATCCAATTCCCCAGGCCATTAACGCAATGGAGTTGAACATGGAAGCACTTAAAGTGATTCAAACAAGATTTTACAATGACGTCCCTCCACTTCCTGAAGAGGAGAAATACAAGTATGCCACACCATCGACTATGAAACCAACTCAATGGACTTGTAAGCCCAACCCACATTTCTTTTTTCTATTGAGAAATGTTATTTTTCACACTTTATGTTATCTGGTATAACCAGAAATAGATAGTTAAATGCGTACTGTTCGGCTTTTTTCTGATTATGTATGGTTGCAATGCAGATCCAGGAGGTAGTGTGAATCAGATTCCAGGTGAATGTACGATATCAGGAGATGTGAGGTGAGTTCAATCACAAACGAGAAGTCTAAAAACGCTCTGATTCGCCTTCGGCGCCTATTCATTTTTGCCTGTGGAATGTATAATTTACTTATGATATAATATATCTATGTATGTACATATTTATTTCTGTTTCTATGAATGGGTGTGTTGTGCTAAACTATATTTTTCTCCCCGCAAAAAAGTGTTACTAATGTCTATTATAGCTGATAGAAACATCGGATATAAAATATTGATTCACTCTTCTATAATAACAGGCTTTTGTAAATAAGTGGTTTAATGTGTTGCCATGTCTGTTTTTTCCTTTTTTCTCCTATGCAAAAGACACTTAAATGCTTACTTATCCCTTTGCAAAATATAATTATTTAAGATGTAACATGGTAATTTTGATTGATTTAAAGGTTTTTTCCTGTGAAAAATGCCCATGGGAAAGCAATTACGTTTCTAAAAATGCCCATGGTAAAGCAATTACATTTCTCTGCTCTTTCAATTAATATTGTCCGATAATCCTGGTGATCAAATCAGCTTTACCACAGATACTGATTTTGATTACTGCTTAGCTGAGTAAGGTTCTTCCTTCTAGAATCTTTCGTAAGTGAGAGATCAAATCTAACTTGGTATTCATTGTGTGCTGCAGGTTGACGGCTTTCTATAGGTGAGCATCCACTCTTGATATAATATTTTCTGGTCTAATGAAAAAAGAAAATTACAGCTTTTGCTTGTCTATCTTTCTGCTTACCCTTTCTTTCCTGATTTTGGCTCTCGGAATGAAGATGCTGAAAGAAAGATAATGTGAAAAACTAATTACTTCAATTTTCAGCCCAACTGATATTGTGAAGAAGTTACAAGCCTATGTAGATGACATAAATGCCAATATTGAGGATCTAGATACTCGCGGTCCAGTGTCAAAATATGTTCTCCCCGATGAAGGTCTCAAAGGAAGGTGAAGCTTACTTCTCATTAACCTTGATAATTTCTTTCCCTTACATGTAAAGTTCCTTAAAATCCAAATTTATTACTCTCATCGCGTGTCTTGATGCTTCCTAGTGTCGAAATCGCATTTGATGAGGAGATTATTGCTGGAATCGCTTGCAACGTTGATTCTCGTGGCTATCAAGTTCTATATGAAGCAACCAAAGAAGTGATCGGCTATGTCGAACCTTACGCGGATACTGGAACATTGCCATTAGTTCGCGATTTACAGGTTTAATGCTTTCCTCTTTAATTCGCAGCTTTACCCGAAATAACCTTATTTGTGAACTAATCCTATTATCATCTCATTTTGGTAGGATCAAGGTTTTGATGTTCAACTCACAGGATTTGGTAAGAAAAAATTGTATCTGATCAATATCCAGCATTTTACTGGTTAAATCCGCTGTGTCAACCCTCATTATATGTATATATTGAGATTCCACATTCTATTGATCGAAATCCTATTAGCTCGACTTCTCTTAAAAGAAGTACATAAAAACTTCCATTAATTGGTACTCGATCCTAAACTTGCTTGCCTGATAATTTGATTCCCATTTAGGGATGAAACACGGACTTGAAATTCATAAGCAGACTCTACTGAAACTAGATTAATTAAGATTCTCCATATTTAGCTTATACGTGCATTAATATGCATATATATCTTATCCTGCATTATAACGCTTTTTAATTCGTTCAATTTACCAGGCATAAATGACGTATACCATGCGGACAACGAATACTGCCTGTTCTCCGACATGAAGCAAGGCTTTGAAGTGTTTGTGAGCATCATCTCCAAGTTAGAAGAAGATAAATAAGTGGCCAGGATTTAGCGAGTACGTAGTTCTAAATTCCAATAAACTCCAAGGTTTCTGATCCTTGGGTGAGGCTTTGCCTCTGCCTACGTTTCTCAATAAAACAAAATATAATAAACTCCAAGGTTTCAAATCCTTGGTTGGTCAGTTTCTATGTTTAGTACTACTTGTTTTCATCCCTCTGCTTATGAAGTATTAACTCCTGCTTAATAAACTCTTTATAAAGAGCTTTGATATATGACCGAGTGATATTGAGCATATGATTTTATCTTATTCTGTTGCTATTCCTTTGCAAAGCATGGTCTGGGCAGAGCCCGGTTTCAGGTGGGCTAGTTTTAGTTGGTTTCAAGTTGGACAACCCACAAATTATTCGGCTCATTCAATTCCGAGCCTGGTCCAAAATGGATTAGACTCAATTGGGTTTTAATCGGGCCAAATGTTAAATTCCCGAACCCTCAGAGAGGAGGGGGAGTCAATCAAAACAAATGGAAAACTGGAGTTTGTTTTAAAGTTTTTCGGGCGTCTGCGACAGCTAGAATATCTCCATGTGCAGAAAAATTTTATACATAGAGTGATCTTACTATCGATTCAAATTTTGAAAAGTAGAATCGATTCTATATATAAAAACAAAATAAAACCCGTATCTGAAAACAATAGTAATAGTAAAAAAATCTAGCTAGACATGCATATATTTTTCCATTTGCATGTTATCAGTTCCTCGTCCTTTTAGATGTAAACTTATATGAAGTCAACTTCATTGAATTCATTAACGCTGTAATTCTTCGTGTAGAAATCGTTCATCAGTCAAATTGGAAATTGTGGATGAATATAATCTCACCTGTCACATTTTGGACGTGACGACTTTGGTCAAAGTCAACACATAT
Organism: Puya raimondii; assembly: GCA_016920855.1. Taxonomy (NCBI): domain Eukaryota; kingdom Viridiplantae; phylum Streptophyta; class Magnoliopsida; order Poales; family Bromeliaceae; genus Puya; species Puya raimondii. Next base: position 104,173,964 of record JABWPP010000050.1, on the reverse strand, counting down.
CTATTTTATGGTTCAATGCAAGTTACCAATTTTGGCGTAACGGAAAGGCGCGTGCGGAGAAAGTCTTCTCCTTAGTATAATATACCCAATAAATTCTATAGAATCATGTGCAATTATATAAATATCGTCTAAGTACAAAATATTAATTTAAAATTGATAAGATGTTTTTTTTTTAAAAAAAAAAGTCGTTGAAGTGATTAAAAAAAACACATAAGGCTTATAAAAAGAGCAATAATAAATAAAGCTTATTAAATTCTAAAGAGAAGTAGAGAATGGTGTGTTGTACGTTAATATCTATATTTAATATGTAATAAATTAAATGTGAGAAAAGTAATATTATTAGGAGACTGTCGAAATTCAAACTCAGGACTTCGTGCTCTTATATCATGTTAAATTATATTAAACAATCGTCGTGCTCAAACAGCTTAAACTATTGCAGGACTGTGTCTTTAATATTTATATCTGATGAGGATCTTTAAATGAATTGCCTGTTTTTTTAAAAAATTGATTTTAAGAAATGTAATGTATACATTTAAAAATAGAATATAAATCTCATAAACATTCTTCTAAGAGTTCATCTCTTTCAAAATTTCATATACTAAACGAATTAATAAATTTAGTATGAAAATATTAGTTTTTGGATGGTTAGTGTGCATGCGGCGTTGCTCATTTTTTTATTGCATTGTCTTTCCTTTCCATCTCACCTTTTATCTTAAATAAATAATCCTAATTTTCTGCATATGCCAATCTTATTGGTTGTAATGATAAAGTAAAACACACAATAAGATGGTAAACAAATGTCCAAATGCACGAGATGCATGGAAAATATAGTTTTTTCGAACAGGGTCATAGGAATTTTTATAAGCTCTAGTATTAAAACCCACTACGAAAATTTGGTCGATTTTGGCCCACACATCAGAGAATGGACGGACGGGTCAGATCTATTATTATTGAATAGCATCGTAAATCACACGCGTACGTATATACAACTATCTATACTTGTTGAACCAACCAATGTCGTGATTCACGTGGGGTTCGTTTTTCTTTTTTTCTTTTTTTCTTTTTTGCGTCCATACGCACCAAGCGCGTTATGAAATTATACGTGTCAACAAAACAATCTACGTATATTATACGTAGACGTAAGGTACAATTGGGCGTCCTCGTCGCCGACTCACCTGCTCGTCAATTTGACCAGTAGCCCGCACGTGGCATTCATTGGACAACACCAATTATTTCCACGTCATAAATATCTACTTTATTATAATTATCAATAAATATTTGTGGGGGGGGGGTCACTTCTCAGTCTCTTGCCAATTGATTGTGAATTTGCTGTTAAATATTAATTTTATTAAATTTGTATCCAATTTTAAAATTGAAATAATTGAGAGTTTTAAAAGTATCAACTAACAAAAGAGAATAGCTGAGCCGTCCATTTCGGAATCTATAGTTGAGGGGGTCTTTTTACATCTTCTTTTTGCCTTTTTCTTTTAGCCCTTTCTTGGTGATTAAATAAAGAGTTAAAATAAAGAGTGGATTAATTGCCTATGTATCCTCACAAGGCAGTAAAATTATATATTTATTTCTATAAAATTTTAGTTCTCAAACATACTATTCTATAATTGCATAGTTTTTTTTAAAAATGTATTTTCTGCTGACCAATTAAAGTTATTTTTTATTTAATATATATTTTTAATTATATTTAAGAATTATTTAATAATTTAAAATTTTTTTTAACATTCGTATCATTCTACAGAAATTATAAATTATTAATGTTAAGAAATTTTTTATAAAAACTAACTTTTTGCAAGGGCAAAATATTGTAAATAGTAAAAATGTAAAGACCAAATAACAGTGATCAGGGTGTAAAAATAAATTTATTACATATATTAAAATTTTAAAAGAATATAATTGATAATTGAACCTTCGTAGAAATAGATTGATAATTTTAAAATTTTACAGCAGTACATACTTTGAAATTATCTAACTAGACATTAGCTTTTCAAAAAATCTAATTTTTATTTAGATAATATTTAACGGTACCCATGAATACATTATTTTTGTGTTTAATTCACGGAGGTTATCCAACTATATTAATGAATTATCGGAAAACTTTTGTTATAGACACTAATATTGCATATCGTTTTACACAAACTTAATTATATAAACATTATAACTGTGTAAATATATAAAATTTATTTAAATATTTTTAAATTTTGAGGTTTTATAATTTTGTTTGTCTCTTATATACAATTTGAGCGGTGGCTAGATCCAAAAGTTAAGAAAGTTAAGCATGTCAGGATTATAGTGGTTCTAGAATGAGTGATTCTCTGAGAAGTGGGGCGTCACTGTTGGTATCAGGACCAATCACTAGGTAGAATGTGAGATGAGTTTCAGCTGAACCAGAATTATACAACGGGACACTTCTAGAATTTGCAATATTTTTATATATAAGATATAACAGGGCTAAACATCTTAATCTGGCTATAACATTTTGGACAGTGACTAGACCTAAAAGGTTCAGAGAGTTAAACGTGTTAGGACTTAAGTAGTCCTAAGATGGACGACCTCCTGAGTAGTGGAGCATCACAGTTGGTATCAGAGCCAATCACCAGCCAGAAACGTGAAATAAGTCTCGACTGAATCATGGTTATAAAGCAGGACACCTCTAGGATTTGCAATAGTCCAATACATAAGCTTGACCCCTGGGAAATGGGGCGTCACAGTAAAATCTTACATCCCCTATTTCAGGGCTCATAAAAAATACAAATAAAAAATTAATAATTTTTAAATGAAGTGGGTGTGAGATGTACACTCCTATTTCGGAGTGTATAAATTAGGGATGTCAATGGGTACGGATACCCGAAATTTTATCCGAATCCGAACCCGAGTGGAGCGGATATATCCGATGCTAAACGGATATGAATTCAGATATGGATATCAAAAACAAAAACCCGACGGATATGAATTCGAATATGGATTTTGACTGTACCCGACCCGAACCCGAATTTATTTTGCATTATATATAATATATATAATAAATTTTGATGTTATATTTGAATTTTATTTTAAAAATTTAGATTTAATATAATATATTTTGAAATATTGGAAAAAGAAATAATTATTTCGGGTTCGAATTTCGGGTTCGGATTTTGAATTTTTGGTCGGGTTTGGATTTGGATATGAATTTTTAAAATCCGTCGGATTCGGGTTCGGATTCGGGTCTCGGATTTGGAGTCGGGTTCGGATTTTGAAAAATCCGCCCCGAATCCGACCCATTGACATCTCTAGTTTCGATAGCATTATTGCTCTTTAAAAATACTCCTAAAATAAATATAGGCGTTATATCCCCGCAAAGCAAAGCGAGAGGCTATGTGTTCTGAGCCCCACAGCAGATCCGTTACACGAGCGGAGCGAGGAGAGCGTGCGCGCGCGGTGGCGGAAGCTTCCAGAAGCGAACGTCACGCTCCGTCTCCGTCCCACCGCACGAAACGATCGTCGCCGTCCATTTGAAGATGTCTTGTCTCCGCCGTTCGATCCGTTCGGGCGCTGCCACCTGGCACTCCATCACAAAATGTGTGGATAGTCCTAGCGCCATCTCGATGTTACTAGTTCATTCCTTTATTTTTCTTTTTATTTATTCACTTTATTTCTAAACATTTGACGTAAATTCCACTTTTGTCCCTGAATGTTATGTTAATAAAAAAAAAGTTTAATTTGTGATCATGCACAACAGTTATTTTCATCTTATTTGATTAACTTAAAATAATTTAAATAGGTTATTAAATAAACTAATTATTTTGTAAAATTTTAAACGATTAAGTTCTCAATAAATAATAGGAAAACATGTACGAAAGCCCCTCAACTATGGGCCATTCTCTCTTTTTTTTATTAAAATAATTGAAGTTATTAAATTTGAATAATTTTTTAATAAATTAATAAAAATATTAAATTTTTACTAAAATATTTAATTTAAAAAACTTAGAAGTTAATGTAGTTTTAATTAAAAGAATAATAGCCAAAGAGGCTATGTAAGAAATGGTAGGATCCTTTGGTTAGATGCAATTAACAATCCAATATGCATACAGTTACAGATAACAGTTATAATATCATATATTTATATTTATTTGATTGGATATTGTCGTACGCGCTACAATATAAATAATTTATTTTATTTCATACCGTTAAAAGGTAATTTTTAAAATTTTATTAATATATATATATAGTGGTAAAATTATCTCTAATATAAAAAAAAAAAATATTACTTTTAAAAAGTGATGGGGACTGAAGCAGGTAAGCTTATCTTCTATTTTAAGTTACCCTCTACAACAGCTGCAATTAGAATTGTGGCTAATTTGAATATAATTTTAATTATTTTAGTTGAGCTTTTTTATACAGTTTTAACTGTAACAATTAAATTTAAATATATCAAATTAAATACTAAAGTTAAATTTGCACATAGTTAACTATATATATAACCAAACGGCTCTATAGCGTTATCTTCACCTTCACATATATGCCCAAGTATGTTAACTGACTTGAAATAGCGGAATAGTACAGGGACCGCCAGTACATTTTACCCCATATATACCACTTTAACTGGCACGGAAACGCACGACTGTTAACGTCCACGTGTCACTCCATCGAGACCTCGGCCTCGTGTTCCCCGCACCAAAGAGGTACAGCGGAGCCCTACCGTATCGCCCCCCACCGCCCCCGACACGAAAAATCTTCCCGCCTTTTAAATCTCGTCCGAACACGTGTCCCCTCCTCAACAGCCTCGAGATTCGCGTAACGAGTACCGTGCCTCGCACGTGCGAAGAAATCCAGTTCCCCTACCCCAAAAAAGGGCACAAAAAAAAAAAAAACTCATCCGCACGCGCACGCATAAGAAAATCAAAATTTTGCACTCCGAGGACCAGAAATTAATTATTCTTATTGGTGAGGAGTTTTCTACATTTATTAACACCCCTGGCCCAGGACAATAAACCGACGATGTACTCAATTAAAATACATGTGCAACACTAGTTAAAATGAGGAAAATAATTCGCGTGTACTGTCCATGTGAATTGAATTATGATCTCTAAATTTTAATCAAATCCGTATGATTCAAAATCAAATTCCGTTCGTACATTCCATGACTTTTCTCTATAAGGACATTATTAAGATGTTGATGCCACCTAACTAAGTGGTAGAATTTTTCTGTAATTAAATGGTAAAATCACTATCAAATCTACCCTATTTTTCGCCGAGCTCGGAATCATTTCATACTTGTAATTTATTCCGGTTTATGATTCGAGCAAGATTGTCGCTAATTTGACCCACTTTCGGCGCTCGCAAATCACATGATTTTTAATTTTTCGCGCACTTATAAATCTTTATTGCCGTATTATAAAGTTGAGAAATGAAACGATTCATATTGACGCGTGGTTTGAATTTTTATCCTCCTAATATTTCTAATCCAACAAGCTGACCAAAATACTAACCTTCAAGTTAGATTTGTAATTTCTGATTCAAAGCTCAAATCAATAAATGTAGGTTCTCATGTCCATTTACAACCCTCTTGGCACGTAATGTTTGTTCGTATAAGAGCATTTAATACTTACTTGTATTTGCGAAGAAAATGACTACTTTGCTAGTGATATTACCGTACAAGTTTGATTTGATTTAAAACTAAATTAGATTAAATTTGTCAATCAAATATGAGATCTGAAAGTGAACACTAATCCAATCAGTTTCCAAAACTCAAAATGATATCCGAGTCCACAAAATGAAAAAAAAAATAACAGATCTAAAACCAAATTACAGCTCTGTTTATTTTTATGTATATTACTCAAAAAATTTGGTATCAGGGAGAGATGAAAAAAAAACACATTCTATGAGGTGCAAAATTTACTCCTGTTTTCTTAATATTTTGCATATTTTAATAACTATACATAATAAATATGGATAATATCTAATATGTTCTCGAAAACCTCAAAAATATCAAACTTATTATTCTTAATTGATCAAAATGTTTTTATCGTTTGAAAAAAATTCTTCAAATATTATCCTGTCCTCTAGAGTTCACTAATGAGACTGAAGTTTTAGAAGAATATTTTAATAATAAGAGATGAATTTTAAAAAATTTAAATAATAATAAAAGGTATATAAACAAAAGCTCTTAATAAATAAGATGGTATTTGATTAAGAAGTAGAATCCAAACACAGTAGGACTACAACTATCATTTACTGTCACTTATAATTAAGTGATTTTTTTTTTCAATATAAAATTTATACTTGTGGATGGTAATTTTACAAGATATACTGTAGAATTTTGTAAGTAAAATTCCTCTTTTGGTTAATTTTATATATCGGGAAAGAAAGTTTCGAACTCCAGTAAACAGTGCGAAATTGTAAAGCATAAACGTAAATAAGTAAATTAGAGGGGGGTAAGCTGTAAATATTTTTTTTCCTTTTTTCCATTTACTTGTTATTATTATTACTAATTTGAGATAGGAGAGAGAGAGGGCCCTCACTCCACGCATGTCTCGCTCTCTTCTTCTCCTTCCTCGTCTCTCTCTTTCTCTCTCTCTTCGCCATGGATTGATTCCACGAGAAGTTTTCACCAAACCGACCCTTCCCCTACGATCCACTCCGAATCCGGCGCACGATAGCGACCCCAGGGCACCCATTCCTCATCGTTCCCATCCTCCTCCTCCCTCCTCTTCTTCTTCGCCCCTTCTCCCTCTCCCCTTCTTGCTACGGGACCTTCTTCTCCGCGGCGGCGACGACGACGACGAAACCCTAACCGCGATGGTAGCGATCGTGCGCGGCTCGGTCGCGCGATAGGGCGATCTCGCCCGATCGGAGCGGTTCGGGGCGGAGGAGGGATATGAAGAACCGCGGGGAGAGGACCGTGAGGGAGCTCTACGATCGCACGGAAAAGATCTCGAAATCGGAGGCATGTCCATAGCTTTCACTTCTTCGGATTATTATGCCATAATTGTATTGTATCTGCGGATGATTGTTTGCGATATGGTGTTATTTCTTGTTCCCTTTGCAATTCTCTTAATTGAAAGGCTGGTTTTTTATTGGATTTTTGGTATTAGATTTACCTTCTTTGAGGGGCTATGATCGTTGCTCACATTTAGGATATACTCGGTGGATTGGTCAATTAAGCAGCAAATTATTGTTTCTCCCTGTGATTGTTGGAGAAAGAGTGAGTTTTCCTTATTTTTGTTTGAATTCAAACTAATTGAAGTCAATATAAGATTGATCCCCTAATTTTTGTTTCAGTTTTTCTTCATACTGTTTAATTTTATGTATGCATGTCGTATTGGGAGTATAATTGGTCTTGGAGGAGTTGGATTTTGGGCTTGGAACTGATGCAGCTGTTCTTGTGCTTTGTAGGTAACACCGCTAGTCGAAGGGAGTTATTGTGTCGAACGACCTGTTAGTGAGTTGGACCACGAGTTTTTAATGAAAGAGGTAAGATCCCTTCTGGTGTGGCAGACAATTCTGTTTTCTTTCATTAAAACCCGAAAATTACTGTAAAATAAATCTTTCAGCGTTGTGAATGAGGTGTATGTTGCGGATGAGCTCCAAATATTAAACTTTGTTAACCTACACCTAGTCTTGTGATAAATGAAACGCCAAAATCTAACAGTTTTGTAGCTACGAGAAGTTCAGATTAGCTTGCAGGTCATAAAGCAGAAGCTCTGCCTCTGTTGCAGTCCGAAGCTGTTGCGATGATTACATGAAAAAAAAATATTAGTGGTTCTTCCAACTTATCTACTTAGAAGTTTTAGCTAGGCCAAAGTCTCTATCAATCTATCACATTTGATTGTGGAGAGGAGTTTCTCTGCATGGTAGTTCCATTGAGTGATTGACGATATGTTATAGAGTCTTATCTCCTACTTATTTCTTACTTAGTGCTATCAAGTTGCGTCATTGACTTTTGAATCGCAAACTAGTGGGATGTTCTTTTGACGCTATTGAGAAAAATTCTTATTCGCATATTCTTGATTTAACAATTCACTGAGTTTGCTATCTGAAACTTTACTTTCTTTTAATGCATTTTCAGGTTAGTTCTCCATCTAGAAAAAGTCAAATGTCAAAAGATAGCCCTCGAGTCAGGACAGAATCTGGCACATGCAATGTGTGCTCTGCTCCTTGCTCCTCCTGTTTGCATCGAAGTCGCTCGCTTATGAACTCAAATGCTGAGTGTAGATTGTCCGAGAATGATAGCTGTTCTTTTATTAGTGGAACAAGTAACCTATTAAGTGCTACTTCGAGTCATGATTCGTACTCTCAAAATGCGGAGAGTAAAGCCACGCTGAAGTCCTCTGCTATGTGTGATGCGTCTGAAGTTGTCGACATGCCTTTAGAGGAACCTTTAGGTGGATCAGGTGGAGACAATCAGCATCTTTTTACAAATAAGTCCTCAAATTCTTGTTCCTCTCATGGCCACTCTGATTCCGATTCACATCTACGGAGAAACTTAAAACAACAAGAGGATCATTGCAATGTTGAATGCCACGGTGATAATATGTCTTGCTCAATGGATCATGTTCAATCATCATGTGGAGACCATTTGAATTCTAATATTATTGAAGGAGCGAAATCAGATGTTCTCTTGAAATATGAAGGTAGCGACACATATAATATTAAGGGCGAATCTCCACCAAGGGATTCAATGAATGGTACTTCATTATTGAGGACCGAAGTTGGAGTAAATATACAACCCTGTGAAGGTGTCAAGTGCGGTAATAATGACAAACAACATGAAAATCAAAATCCAGCTGATGATCAGGGGCCTCAGATGCAAGCTCTGGCAATTACTGAGAATGAAAATGCCGACACAGATGGTCTATTGGATGTGAGTTTTTCTTGCTGTTTCATTGTTGTTGTTTCTCTTTCTGTTGTTGTGAGCTCTTTACTTTTACATATCCTGATTCATTATCTTGCTTGGTTTCAGGTTAAAGTCTGTGATATTTGCGGTGATGCAGGCCGAGAGGAGCTTCTAGCTACATGCAGTAGATGTAGTGATGGTGCAGAGCATACGTAAGTTAAATCTACTGATTTATCATTTCTTCTTTCATGTCTCCCTTTCTTGCTTGTCGAAAACTAAAAGACTAATTCTCATAATCATGTAAACTAGTTACTGCATGCGAGTGATGCTGGACAAAATTCCCGAAGGCAATTGGTTATGTGAGGAGTGCCAATGTAAGGACTCAGAGAAGACAAAGTTTGATTCTCAAAGTAATTTTGGTACACCTAGAGCAGAATGCCTGAAAGAAAATAGTCAGACAACTGGAAGCACTTCCATCCTCAAGAAGCTGGACATAAGGGAAAGTGATCATGAGGTTGGAAAAGGGTTGCCGCAAAAAGCAGATAAGTGGCCGGTCAATGATGTAGATGTTACTTGTACGACCGGCAAAAGGGTTTTAGAAATAAGTGGTGGATCATCGGAGAAAGGGAGTCCAAGGAAGAATATTGTCTTGTCTCGTGAAAGTTCATTCAAGAACTCTAATACGAGAATTGTGAAGTCAACCAACAATGCTGTAACTAGTGCTCCAACTCTCTCACGCCAGTATTCATTAGGCAACATATCTATAGGTCAAACACAACTTAATTCCCCTCGAGGTATGTTTTAATACTTGAACATTTTGCGCTCATTTCATTTTTTCTCGAGTCAAATTAAATTTCTCACAAGTTGTGGGTGTGAGAACTATTAGTGAGAATTGCTAATTTTTTTTGTGTGGGGGTTTTCATAGGCTTTTTATCGAAGCAAGCTTCTTTCAACAACTTGAACATGAAGCCTAAAGTCAAACAATTGATTGAAAGTGCTCCTCATAAGCAATACATGGCCAGAAAACTAACTAAATCTGAGTCCTCTAAGAGCCTGGACTTGGGCCGTTCCAAATTTGGCCCGGCAGGTCAAAAGCAGTTCCCTAGTTCCCCTCGAGCAGAGCAACCTAGAGACCCAAAACCAATGAAGGAGAAGAATGTGCCAGAAAAGAAGAGTTCCTATATTCTAGACCGCCCCACAATTTGTCCATCGCCAAAGTGTGACAATTCTAATAAGAAGGTGGATCCGAAGGTCGGTAAGCATGAGAGCAAGTTAAATAAAAAGTGTGAGTCAAACATGTTTAGCATCAATAAAGGAACGGATGATGCCGAAAATTTAGGTAAATAATCTCCTTTTTCAAAAAAATGAGCTGGACTTCTTTTTTTCGGTTAATTTAGCTATTTTCTCATCATCATAACAACTTTCCTTTACACTTTGTGGCTCAGCAGCACGTGTTGAAGTGAAGAAGCAGAAGACCCATATATCTGAAATTCATGGAAGAAGCAATACAGATGAGCAAAAGCCATGCAAAGTTGTTCCTAAGGAAGGTGGTTGTGCGATTTCTGATGCAAATAATAAAGACAAAGAAAACAGTAACAAAAGCAGCAAGTGGAAAAGTGCTGCTATGGCAGCTATTTCAATGACTAGAATGCCAAATAAGAAAAGCTCTATAGACAAGTCTGGTGATTGTTCTACCTTGAGGGTTGGCGCTAGTTGTGATATAGCTTCTAAAGATATCCCGCCAAATGCGAATTTGCGGGAGAACTCGTCTTTGAAAGTGACATCAGACCAGAAAGATGCCATCAGAAGGTCTGCTGGTGATTTGTGTGAAGCGGAGCCCACAATCAAAGTGCAACCAGCCAGACAGCAGGCAGAAAGTTCGAATGTACCCAGTTCAGATGAGCTGGGCAGAAAATCCTTAGCCCAAGCTTATTATGATCAGTCTTCTCTTCTTGGAAGTCCATTTAGAGCCCGTGCTATTCCCGAACATGAATTCATCTGGCAGTATGATACTTCTATCTCTTTAAAATCTTGAATTTTGATAATATATTTGAAACAATTAAAGCATGTCTAGCATCTGTTTTTTTTCCTCTTTCCCCAGAAGATTGCTATATTTTTTTATGTCACTGCTAATATGTTTGGCAATTGGCATCAAGTATTGCTTTGGTACCTTTAGTTTTCTTAAACTTCAGGGAGCATCTTCTCAATGTTAAAGTTTTCTAATTAATTGTTCACTTTACTGCAGGGGCTGTTTTGAGGTTTTAAGATCTGGAGGATTTACTGAAACATTTGATGGGATTCAAGCTCACTTGTCAAGTTGCGTGTCGCCTAGAGTGCTTGAAGCAGTTAAACAATTCCCTTGCAGAATACGACTGCAGGAAGTTCCTCGTGTTAGCTCGTGGCCTTCACAATTTCAAGAAACAAAGCCGAACGAATTCAACATCGCTCTTTTTTTCTTCGCTAAAGATATTGAGAGGTTCACTATTAGATTATACTGCTTTTACTTTACTACTACTGTTCCTTTAACAGTTCATGCGTTTATTGCTTGATATCTGATTTCTTTTGTTAATTCTGATGCAGTTATGAAAACGCTTATCAGAAGCTGTTGGCAAATGTGCTAAAGGATGATTCAGCTCTGAAAGGAAACATCAGTGGTGTTGAGCTTCTGATATTTCCATCTGACAAATTAACAGCGAACTGCCAACGTAAGTAAGAGCAGTTTTCTATTCTCTCAGTTAATAAATTGAGTTGTACTGAGAACCATTGTGCTTTTGATGGATCAACATGCCAAATTATTATTTACAAAATTTTACCCTTCTTTCCCAGGTTGGAATAGGTTACTTTTCCTTTGGGGTGTTTTCCAAGCCACAAGGTTAGAATCCTCAAAGGAGCTGCTTGCTTCACGGGAAAAACCATCCGAGTCCAAGTTAAATAGTAATCCAATTTCTCAAGATTTATATCAGCAAACAGATTGTTCCACTGAAAAGAAGAATTCGCATGAGAATCTGGAAAAGAAATTTTGGGGCATTGAAAAATCATCCAAACTGAAAGAAGAAAAGTCAAATATGGATTTTCAGCAATTTGCGTCTTCTAAATCAGTGGATACCGTAGCATTTAAGCCATCACTACAATTATCTGTCAGCCAGGCAGGTCCTGAGAATAGGTTGTCAGGGCCAGCTTCTTCGAAAAGCTTGTGCCAGCTGTCTGATTCGCTTCCTCCTTGTGGATCGGAGCTTCATACAAGCATTGAAGTGCATAATTTGTCGGTGAAAAGATATTCTATTAACCTGGTACATTTCCTGGTTCTTTAAGCTAGAACAATTACAGCCTTTTGAGTTATCTATTTCGTATCTTTTACTGTTTATGGCTTGTTTTAACAGTAGTAATTGCTTATGTTTTGTGAATATTAAGAAGACTTTTTATAATTTGATGCTATAAGTGTTGTATGTTTTATATGAAGAATTGCTATTGCAGAGTTCATTAAGCGTCAACCTGTAAATTGTTCTTGTAACTGGTATCATGATCATTTGTATTTTCAAATGTTTAACATGTATTCAATTATCAAAAATCTTCTCTAGGAGTTTGGATTAGAACAGTGCATGTTACTAAAGGCCGGTATTTGAAGTTCTGTATTAAACCGGCTTTCTACATTTTAACTAGAACATGCATGCCAACGAAAATATTGGTTATAAGCATATGCTGAACTTCTAGCTGTTCTTCTTGTATGAGATAAATGCATGTTCACTGTTGCCTAATTCTGTCCTGTGCTTTTCTTCAAGGGTTTCTTTTAGTTGTAGTTCATTAGTTTCAATTTTCAGAGCAGGTCCTTACCCAAATGTGTTGCCTTTGCAAGTGAGAATCCCATCTTTATATGCTAAAGTAAATCATATGGGTCTTCGATAGTATCTGCTAGTTTAAGTAATGCGTGCTATTTTGTTTCTCGTCCGTCCAGTTTCGACTAATATATCTTAAGTTTTACTTTCTTTTCCAATTGAAGTATATATGAATCGGCGTAATTATTTTTCTCTTTGGTGGTCGCTTGTGTGTTCAGAATGCCAAATATATATGGACTCCTTGTCTTTCATGTGCTTAGATGATAGCGAATTATGTCTATTGTCTTTCAACAATTACAAATTTTACCTTTTGCCTGCAGAACTCTGCTAATAATCTTGAAGAACACGGTCGTGCTGCGGTATCCCCAATTTACATGGAAGCAAGTTCCTCACAGAATAAGCCAAGTGTTATCTCGGCTCGTTCAGATTCTAGACAAGGTGAATATTTTTTTTCCTTTTTTTTTTTTTTTTTTGGTGAGATACTTGCGTTACCAGAGGTCACAGTAAGCTGGTGGTTTTTTTTTTTTTTTTGAATTCACCTTGTCTAAAGTTGGGCTAGGTCACTTCATACCACCTCTATGAATTATGCAAATTACTTGGTACTCAAATTCCTTCTCGTCCTCTAAACAGGCACTGTAGGCAGAGAAAGCGCGGGCATAATTACAGACGAAGGAAGGTCCATAAAACATGAAGCTTTATCATACAGTGCACCCCAGGACCAACTGAAGGCGACTGACCATCTAAATTCAGATGTCAAGCTTACAAATAAGCGGCCTCGCTCCTCGTCTATGGAAATAACGTCACACCCTTCTGTTGAAACACCGAGGAGGACCAATGAGATAATCTCGTGGAACAGCAAGGCCCAATTCATTTCTCCTGTTGATGAACCAGAATTTAAGAAGACCAAATATTACGAGGAAGGACGTGCCGACACCAGTTCGAGAAACACAAATACTTCCAATAGTTTATCTTCATCAAAGATACGCCAGTTGTTCCCTCTAGACATCAATGAGCCTCCCACAGATGATCTTTGTGGTGAATCAGTCTTAGCAAATGACTCAGAAAGAGCTGCCGAAAAGCAGTTCCTTGCAGTGGACTCACTTCCCGTCAAGAACGCTAATCTTGAAAATGTCATCCATGTTCTCTCTTCGGACGATGAAGGGCTTCCTGAATCCACTGCTGCAGATCTTGAGCTAGCACTTGGAATGCCTTTGTTCTCCCCGCTCGTAAATTCAAAAGGGATTCGGAATGAGCTATTGCCTAGTTCGTCAGTAAATAATGAAGACGACCTCTCTGCATCGCTCTCTCTATCTCTCAGCTTTCCTCATATGGCAAATGAAAAGGCAGATTCGTTTCCGAGCACAAAGCAGTTCTTGCCAGAAAGGCCTGGTATAGAACCGTTCTTTCCTTCGGTCAGGTAACTTCACCATGGGTCGTTGTAAATTATTGTCGTAGTATAATCCATAGCAGTAGACTAGCTCTTCCCGCGTGTCTATAACCACAAAGAGTGTTTCTCTTTTTTCCTTCTTACTTTTTTCTTCCTCCTAGACTAACGGCTAGTTGTATATAAGAGAAGGCTTTCGATTGCGACACACTGTAGAACGCCGGTGGTATGTTTACTGTTGGGGCCTTGTAGTGGCGCAGTATATATATATATATATCTATGCTATGTTTGCCGACCTCTGTGGTAGTGGTCATAATCCTAGGTTGTCTGTGCTTCGACAGTCTCTTTCTTTCAAACTAGTCCTACCATGAACTTGTTGAAAATTCTCGAACTCTACTGTTAAGTGGCAGGCTCTTGCTGGAATAATCTCTGGATTATTGTGATGTTACTGTAGGAAAATTTCTGCATAATTTGTGAATAATCATATAGCCTACTGTTTAGCTGAAGATCTGGATTTTTCATGTTGTATGAGCATCTTCGTGGATCCTGTTGATGGTGTTCTATTATTTCATTTTAGTTAACAAGGTTACCTGAGCTACCGTCCAAAAAAAAAGAAAAAAAGAAAAAAAGAAAAAAAGAAGCAAGGTTATTTGTGTAATTGCACGAAGAGGCAGCTAGTCTAATTTTCTTATTATTTGGAGGTGAAAATGTGAAAGAGGATAAATGAATCTTTCTTTGTCACCTCAACAATCAACATAGTAGAAAAGGACGAGGCTCTTGTTATTCAGGAATTTGGGAAAAGGGTTCCTTGTACCTGGGCCGAGTGTGACCGTATATCTCCATGGGCTCTGGGCCCAGCATTTGGTTATTTTCGGGCCTTATTAGCCCAGATTTCGAGGGGAAGCCCCTTAATCCGTGTTTTCTCTTAAGGGACTTAAATTTATGGCATTTGGAAGGGCGTTTTGCGGTCCGTGTTTTTTAGTTATATGATTTTGCTTCGTACCAAACTCTTAAAATTGAATCGAAGTAACAAAGTTCGTTCAATCCCTCTTCAAAGAACGCAACGTAAACACGTAACAACATTCAGCTAGAAATAAGACTCTTTTTAGAGCTTTTCTTTAACGCTTACTTATTCGTACAGAAACGTCTAAGTTTGAGCACCTGTGGATCAATTATCTCCGCAGAAGTTTAGCACCCCACCCACATCTTAAAATCATCCCAAAACGAACGAACGATATCAAATGATACATTAGGAAAAATTCAAGGGGAAAAGAAAAGCATTTACCAACAGCCTATTAAATTTGGCACATCATGCTCAGAGTAACCAGAGCGCAATGATGCAGAGAAGAGCGAGTAGAACTTCAACATGAGATATTAGGAATAGTAACAAAAGGAGATAGTACCTATTTGATAAGGCAAATAAAAATGTATTTAAGATGCATCATAGATATCTCAAAGAGACAAAACAAACGGAAGAAGTAAAAGTGATTAAAATTTAAATTCCGAGAAAACTTGCAGGGCCACTGACGGTAAGAATTTACGCAAATTTGCAAATTAAATGCCACACCAACAAAGAATGCATCAAAAAAATATCTAATTTTTCTCCAGAATGTAATAGCTACCAAAGAATACGAACTGCTTAATTCGTGAGATCTTGTTTTGAAAGATCATATCACAACAGCAGTTTTAAAGTCACACTAGGTAAACCTATCAAAAGTCCAAAGAAATACATACAAGTCGAGAAAGACGACTAAATATACGACTCTTAGATGACCAATATGCTGAAAACAGGAACAAAACATATATGCTCAGTATTTCAACTTGAAAATGTAAGTATTTGAGCCTTAGTGATCATGACTGAGAGTTACACATCCAAAACCCTTGTAAACAACCCTACCACATTAGATCACCTTCGTCATAGATCAACCAAAGTTATAACTGCAGCAATTTAATTTACCCACTACTACTACAAGTTGATCTTCTGCTTTCTAGCCGTTGATTGCAATAGTGACCATTAAAAAACTGCCGGAACTGCAACAACAAAGATTCATTAGACTTTTTGCCATTTCAACTTCTCAATTGGCACCAACTGTGTCAAAAAAAAAAACTAAAAGTTTCTTCCGTCATGTGTTGATCTGAATGAAGTAATGAGCTCGAGAAAGTAAAACACTACAACTACAACTACAACTAAATGAAGAGGCGGATACATAACACATTACGTACTCCCACAAGATGATATATAGGTAATTGAGGAAGGAACAAAATTTAGTAAAGTTAAGCTTAAAATCTAGGTGAAAATTAAAACCAAACTTTTCCATGTTCCAGATCAAGAGGCAGCAGAACAGAAGCAAAACTTATTTCAATGTAGAGAACCAAGCTATTAGAAGAGAATTTCCATCCAAACTATGCGGGACAAAAACTTTTTAAAATAAACAGAAGCAATTCAAGATCATAACATCACCCACCATATAAGGAGATAAAGGGATCAAACTAGTTGAGAAAAAACTCAGTCACTCCTCCATAGTACCACCACCACCGCCATCATCATCATCATCATCATCATCATCATCATTCTCTTCCTCTTCATTATCATCACTCAATTCGAGGTCGGCGAGCAATTCGTCCAAGGGCACGGAAGGAATGTCGTCTCCGTCGGCTGCGGAAGAAGCCATCTCCGACGGCTGATAGTCCTTGTTCCGATACAGGGAGACGTTGAACCTCATCTCCGGGTTCTCCTCCAAATCCCTGAGGAACTCCTCGTACTCGTTACTTCTCTTCTCCTCGTCTGCCCTGCCGCTCTTCGCATTCGTATTCGTATTCGCATCCACGTCCATAGCAAGGCTCTTGAGCTTCCAAGGGCGCGGCTTTCCGCTCCTCCCGCGGCGCTTCTCTTCGTAGCTCTTCTTCACGAGAATGGCGTCGGGCAAGACGAGGCCCTTGTGCTGGTCGACGTCGAAGTCGTTGCTGTTGGCGGCGTAGAGGTCGTAGCCGAGGGCGTAGTCGCCGGGGCTGAGGATGCGGCCGAGGTGGGTGCGGACGGTGAAGATGTTGTCGTTCTTGCCGAAGTCGGAGACGCGGGCGACCTGGGCGTGGGCGAGCTGGTAGCGGGAGCCGGCGACGGCGACGTCGGGGGACGATGCGTCGGGCTCGACGTCGAGCACGACGTACTCGACGAGCTGGCGGCTGGTGAGGAGGGCGCGGAAGGGGGCGCGCCAGTACTGCGCGGCGTCGAGGAAGGCGGCGCGGAGGGTGAGGGGGTCGAGCAGGGCGAGGGAGGCGGTGACCTTCACGCAGAGGACGAGCGGCCCGAGGTTGCCGAGCGCGCGGGCGGTCCTGGGGGGCAGGCAGACGAGGTCCTCGCGGCAGACGGGGGCGATCTCGACGGAGAAGGTGTGCTTGTAGTTGTAGAGGCTGCTCTTCTGGTCGTGGGAGACCAGCTGCTTGTCGGAGCGGGAACGGACGGGGGCCACGCCGGAGACGAAGTCGACGAGGCGGGCCGCGTGGGAGCGGGACGCGAAGAAGAAGTCCAGGCCGCGCTCGACGGCGGCGATGCGGAGGGCGCGCGCGGCGGCGCCGTGGCGGAGGACGAGCTGCTCCAGGTAGAGGAAGGTGCGGCGGTGGGCCACGTGCTGCCGCAGCTGCACGGCCGCGCTCCACTGGTCCGGGTTGGCCTGCGCGCGGGAGCAGCCGTCGCACAGCCGGTCGTGCACCACGAACTCCACCGCGTGCGGCTGCTCCAGGATGGCCCCGCCGGCGGCGTCGGCCTCGCGCTGGACGCGGAGGCGGAGGAGGAGGCGCTTGGAGTGGGGCTCGGTGAAGAGGAACTCGGCGTGGACCAGGCGGACCAGGCGGGACAGCGGGCTGCGGAGCCGGCGGAGGCAGAAGGCCAGCAGCTCCTTCGACTCGGGCGCGGCGCGGACCCACGTGCGCGGCGGGTGGAGGTACGAGGAGCACTCGGGGCAGTACACGGCCACCGCCTGCCGGGGGAGCCCCTCCGTGATGTCCACGCGCGCGCGCAGGCACCGCACGCACATGTTCGCCGGGTTCGGCGCCATCGCCACGCCGCAGATGCAGCACAGCACCGTCCCCGCCGTGCGCGACGGCACGAACATCCCCGACGCCGCCAGCTCCGACGACGACGACGACGACGAAGGACCCGCACCCGCACCCGCCCCCGCCCCCGCCCCCGCCCCCGCCATGGGAGGTAGATCGGAAGGATACACAGAGGAGGAGGAGGAGGAGGAGGAGGAGGAGGCGTGGGCGGTGATTAGGGTTAGGGTTTTGATTTTTCGACTACTACGAAGGAGATAATAATAACTCTTATAAAAGTGTCTCGGTGCAAACGCGTGCCTATCTAATTGACTAATTAATTGGGCTGTGCGTTGGAATTTGACTGTTTGGCTTGGATCCAATCCGGTTCGTTTGGACAAAACGCAGCACCGCCTTAAATCGTTAGAGCGAGGCCTAATAACCGGCCCAAAAAGCCCGGCCTTTTCATCTTTTGATTGGACCGATCCTGACCGTATACTGGACTTGGCTCGATCCATTCCACCCTGGACCGAGATAGTTGGCTCGGGCCGATCCAAATTAACGTGGCCCTTTCGAAAATGCTTGGGTCGATGACAATGTATGGGAGTGGGTTCGGTTCTAGTCGAAGTGATCTTAACTTGATTCGACTCCCTTTATTAGGTGAATCACCTGAGAATACCGGTAATAATAAAATTATTATTGCTTGAGAACTACATTATATTTATAGTGACAAGTAGCTTGTCCATAATTAGAAAGAGCGAGTAAGGTCCAAAATCAAATGACTCATGCTCGCTCAGCAGAGTCATATTTTATGGTCGTCCATCTACTTTTGTTAATAAATTTTATGGTCCACTAAAGAGTGTCCGTCCACATATGGACCATGGTAGCTGTAATGCACGGAGCTTTTCTCTCTTAAATATTATAGAAGAGAGTTAAAATAAATAAAAAACGAAGATGGATACAATACAATTGGCCTAAAATTTAAATATATTTTTTGAAACAGTTGTTACAATCAAGTGCTTCCCACGGTGCACGGTGCACTGAGTGCACGCAATAATTCTTTTGCTTAGAGATTCAGATTTCAGAGTAGGAGGGAGATTCCCCCCCACCAACCCGCTTCGGTTTCCGCGCAGAAGCTACATATAACGTATGGGTCCACGCATGTGGACCCCACATGTCAGCCTCACAATCCTGACATAAACCCGCTGCACCGAGCTATTTTTCGCATTCTTTTGCGACAAATAAAATTACAAATTTGATCCAAACCTAATCTGTGATTCCGACCGTTCTTCTACCCTCTCTCGGTGGGACCCACTAAATCCAACGGTGGAGAATCGTCCATTAGCATCATCCCATGCTACCCACTCCCCTTCGTTTATTTGGGCGCTCGAGTGGTCTCAATTTCGCTCCTATCGATCGAATCGAATCGAATCTCCGACATAGGAATAATTGTATAAATAGCTCCTCCTCTCTCCACTACGCCCCCTTCTTAATCCGAAGCAATTCCGAGCTCTCCTAAGGTTTTTGGATCTTTTCATCTCATTTTTCTCCTCTTTTTTTTTCGATCTAATCCACTCCTTTGATGTAAATTTTGATGTGTTTTTGCGTGATCAATGCTCGAGATTGATAAAAATTTGAGAAAACTGTGTTTGATCGTCTTGCTTATTGTAGATTTGAAGGGGCGTGGATTTGTTCGGATCTGGGAACGGATTCTTCTTGTTAACGAAATGCATTTTGAATCTAATCTCTTGTTGCCACAGATTAGGAATGATGTTATAGGAACTTCTAGGGTTCTAAATCATAGTTGTAAACACTAATTTATACTGCATAGGAGACGAGAGTAGGTAGATATAGAAAATGTTTGGGGAGAGAGATTACTGCAGAGAAGTATAAAATTGTTGATGTGGTCTTATCTCATTTCTTTTGGGATGAAATTATTTTGAGGGATTTGGGAGGATCCCTCTTGTAGGATATTCCGTAAATAAGTTTAAGGTTTTTAACCTTTTGAAGGCAAAATTATATAGAAGCAGTTTATTCTAGATTATATCTATTTAATTTGATTCTATAAATAAGCTATTGTCGCATCTACAGAAAATTCTGGCTTAATTTGATGAATAGTTTATGCTGGTTCCTGTACGTATTTTACTCTCCCATTTCTACTGTTTTCAGTAAATAGTCATCACGTTGTATACGCAATAGATACTGCATACAAACTTAAGCTGAAGCTAGCATATTCTATGCCCTGGGGCTTGACTGCTGGAAGTTCCCGGAACTGTTGTTGTATGCTGTATCTAATGCGTATGTAATGTGCCATGCCCCTGCGGCCTCATTTTCTGTATAGCTATATAGTCTTAATCTGGCAAGTTATGGAGTTCGAGACATGCCGTGCCCATGTAAATGCAACGTAGATGAAATCTCTAGCAATAATTGGATCATAGCTTGTTAAGAGGAGGTTTCTGCATGTATGCACTTACTAACAGATGAGCGCGAGATGAAACAATTTAAAAGATTCTTCGCTGATGTTTCATATTCATTTTAAGTCTGTTGGTCTCACATTGCTCAGACTCAGAGAGGCTGTCCTACTCCTACTAACAGTAGAAGCAAATTGATTAGTGCCAGCTCAACAGTTACACGTTCTCCATTCGACCTTTCTATATGTATGAAACTTTATTGACCATTTCATATATTAAATGTGAGAAACTTCATGCATCAAAACCGTATCATGTGATACTTATAGTCATGCAATTGTTACCAAGTAGTGCAGAATTACAGTTAACTTTCATTCTCATAAAGATGGCCTTTTTTGGAGCAGTTTTGCACTTATGTGTGCATTTGTCATGAAAATCTTTTTCTTTCGCAGCTATATTAAGATCCGGTAGCATCTCAATTTCATTTAGTTAGTTTTGAACTATAAGTTTTCCCTGGTTGTATGCGACAATCGATGATAGGAGGCCAAAAATTTCTTTTTTTTTCCTCTTGTTTTAGACATTCAAGTTTTGCTCATGATCTCTTGAATGTGCATAGATGGCGGACGTAGCGAAGGACTTGACTGCCGGAACTGTTGGCGGTGCTGCCCAGCTGATTGTGGGCCATCCTTTTGATACCATCAAGGTGAAGCTCCAAAGCCAACCGGCTCCACTTCCTGGCCAACTCCCTAAATACTCTGGTGCCATGGATGCGGTTAAGCAAACCATTGCCGCCGAGGGCCCTAGGGGCTTATACAAAGGAATGGGAGCTCCCCTCGCCACTGTGGCGGCCTTCAATGCCCTTCTTTTTACTGTGAGGGGGCAACTGGAGGCTCTGTTGAGATCACAGCCCGGCGCTTCTCTCACGGTGAATCAGCAAGTAGTGTGTGGTGCTGGTGCTGGTGTGGCAGTCTCCTTCCTGGCTTGTCCAACTGAGCTGATCAAGTGCAGGTTAGTGAAATTTGCTCCTGCTATTAGGTGATAACTTAGAGTGAAAATACATTGATTATTTGAGGTCATAGATGTGTGATAATCAACCATTGAATCAGAGGCAATCACAGACTTTGTATATCTTGGCTAATACTAGCTTGCTTAACTTGGTTTCTTCAGTTAATATTGTCGGTTTATTATGCAAACTTTTTAGAGGACTTCTTCCTAATAAAGTTTATTGATCCAAAATCCACTAGACCGCTGCGAAGATGACTGATGTTCCTTTCCATATCAACCGCTAAAGTCAATTGATCAGTAATTAATCAACCACTATAGTCAATCGATCAGTAAGTCATTAACCCTCAACGGTGAGAAGAACGTATTCTCTGTTTAGTGGACTGAATTAATCTTTGCAAATTAACCAGTATTTTTTTTTTCTCTTTAACGCTGTGCACTCTGGAGTGGATTATCTTTGTGCTTTCTCACTGCAATACTTGCTTGTTTTTTTAAAAACCTGTTACCTACCTTCTTGTTATCTCATTTAGTTGCCTCTCTGCACATAATCTTCTTTGTATTACACCTGTAGTTACACTTTTTTCTCAACTTCTTGTTTCCTAATTCCAACTTAATTATTACATATCATTCCTGCAAGAATGTTCAGGTAACTGTAGAAGGATACCCTTTTAAAAAAGATCACATTCAGTGCATTGTCTTCTGGCCATTGATGGTACACAAGCCATTAATTCCTTGGTGTATGACTCGCATATAATCTCGTTGTGACATTCCAAAATCAGGTTACAGGCCCAGAGCGCCTTAGCCGAGTCCGGCCCATCTGCTGGCGTGGTGAAATACGGCGGGCCCATGGACGTGGCCAGGCAAGTACTTAAATCAGAAGGCGGTCTCCGAGGCCTATTCAAAGGCCTAGGCCCGACCTTAGCCCGTGAAGTTCCCGGCAACGCCGCCATGTTCGGCGTCTACGAAGCACTAAAGCAGTACTTTTCTGGGGGCCCAGACACTTCCAAACTTGGAAGGGGTTCTCTCATTGTTGCTGGAGGCCTTGCCGGCGCATCATTCTGGCTCTCGGTGTATCCAACTGATGTAGTTAAGAGTGTGATTCAGGTTGACGATTACAAGAACCCGAAGTTCTCCGGCTCGATCAATGCCTTTAGGAAGATATTAGCGTCGGAGGGAGTTAAGGGCCTCTATAGGGGATTTGGCCCGGCCATGGCCCGCAGTGTGCCGGCCAATGCCGCCTGCTTCTTAGCCTATGAGGTCACGAGGGCGAGTCTAGTATGACTTGGCCCAGTTCCTCCTCATTGCTGTGTTTCTTCTTCTTATTTTTACCTTTCATTGTTTCTCAGCAGGCAGGGCGACTCAGTTGATCATACTGCATTTCCTTGTCCGAAGTAGATTACTGATCATTCTGTAAAACTGTTTCTGATGCACTGATTTGAAAGAAGAAACAAACCTCGATCCTGCGAACTATGAGGTGTCTTTTTATCTCGTTTTTCTACTGGCTTGTGAAAAAACTTTTTAGTCATAATTTCTAGTTCTCTGGTGTAGGGGATGTTCGGCCTAGCTTCTCAGAAGTGATTCTGAGTCCAAAATCATTTTTGAGCTCAGTAGAGCGTTTGGCAATTACAGTTGGAAAATCTGATTTTGTTTTTCAGAATCAGAAAATTAATTTTGAAGGCTCCAGAATCAAAAGTAGAAAAAACCTGTTTCTCCAAAACTGATTCTGATTTTGGACTCAAACTTCAAATTTCTATTTTTATTTTAGATTCAAAGTATAAATTTAACATTAAATTTAAATTATGAAATTTTAAATTCATATTTGAATTTTTAGATCTCAACTTTTCAAATTTCAAATTTCAAATTTAGATTTTAAAATTTAAATTTAAGTTTCAAATCTCAAATTTTAAATTTTAAAATTCAAAATTTTAAAATTTAAATTTTATCTCATTCAATACGACAGTATGAACACGATACCAAGGCAAACCCATGGAAATACCTCTTTATCAAAGAAAAATAGACACTATGTCACTTTATTTTATCGCATTGGAAAAGACTATATATACTATGTACCTAACCTTTTCAGTAGATTCTGTAAAGGATTTATATTTATTCCATTCCATTGAAAATAACGGAACAATTTTGTTCGTAAGAACAAAGAGAAGCAGATCTATTCTATACCCGATAAGTACCAACATTTCAGATTTTAAAACTTAAATTTAAAATTTTGAAAATTTAAAATTACAAGTTTTAATTTTCAAATTACAAAATTCAAATTTTAAATTTTAAAATTTAGATTTTAATTTTAATTTTAAATATTAAAATTCAAAATTCAAAATTTTAAATTTAAATTTTAAATTTTAAATTTTAAATTTTGAAATTCAAATTTTAAATTTTAACTTTTAAATTTTAAATTTTAAATTTTAAATTTTAAATTTTAAATTTTAAATTTTAAATTTTAAATTTTAAATTTTTAAATTTTAAATTTTAAATTTTAAATTTAAAATTTAAAATTTAAAAGTTAAAATTTAAAATTTGAATTTCAAAATTTAAAATTTAAAATTTAAAATTTAAATTTAAAATTTTGAATTTTGAATTTTAATTTTAATTTTAAATATTAAAATTCAAAATTCAAAATTTTAAAATTTAAATTTAAATTTTAAATTTTAAATTTTAAATTTTGAAATTCAAATTTTAAATTTTAACTTTTAAATTTTTTTAAATTTTAAATTTTAAATTTTAAATTTTAAATTTTAAATTTTAAATTTTAAATTTTAAATTTTAAATTTTAAATTTTAAATTTTAAATTTTAAATTTTAAATTTTAAATTTTAAATTTTAAATTTTAAATTTTAAATTTTAAATTTTAAATTTTAAATTTTAAATTTTAAATTTTAAAATTCAAAATTTTAAATTTTAAATTTTGAATTTTGAATTTTGAATTTTGAATTTAAAATTTCAAATCTTAAATTTGAAATTTGAAATTTGAAATTTAGATTTTAAATTTGAAATTTGAAATTTAGATTTTAAATTTGAAATTTAAAATTTAAATTCAGATTGAAAAATTAAAAATTTCAATTTAGATTTAAAAATTCAAATTTTAAATTTATAATTTTGAAATTTCAAATTTATTTTTTGTACAAATTCAAAATTTAAAAATTATAATTTTAATTCAAATTTAAAATTTTAGTTTAAATTCTAATTTTAAATTATTTTAAAATAAAATTTAGTAAAAATATTAATATATGCAAGTATGAACAGTTTTAGAAAACCACTTCGAAAAATCACTTTTACCTAAATGAGCCAAATGCTCTATAACTTTTGTGATATCCCAATAGTCCCACATCGGATTATATTGGAGAGTGTGATGGGTTTATAAGTGACGGAAACACTCGTAATAATAACTGTGCTTAAACATTTTGGGCTGGTGGTTTGGGCCCAACGAGTTATTATTGCTAGAGGATCGGGTCGTTACATTTGGTATCAGAGTCTGATAACCAGCCGGAAGTGTCATATCGCTTGGTGAATCTTGGGCTATGTGTGTGATTGGGCGATATCCCAATAGTCTCACATCGGATAATGTGGGAGAGTGTGATGGGTTTATAAGTGACGGACACACTAGTAACTGGACTTAAGTATTTTGGGCCGGTGGTAAGGGGGTCGGGTCGTTACAGCTTTTTACCAAAACAAGCTTTTTACCAAAATTAATTCTCTAAACCAAAATTACTTTTACAGTAATCACTTTTCCAGAAGCTAGGCTAAACAAGCCCGTATTCTAATACGATTGTCTACTCAAATAGGCCTTTAAACGGTTGTTTGTAAATATTTGGTTTTTATAAGTTGATAAAATTTAAAATAACTATATGGGGTGGTGGCGCAGTTGGCTAGCGCGTAGGTCTCATAGCTTCTGAGTAATCCTGAGGTCGAGAGTTCGAGCCTCTCTCACCCCATTATTTTTTTTTCACTCTATTTATCTCCAAAATTTTAATTTTAGCTCCATTATATTGAAATTTTAAATTTGTATCCCATAATTTATTTTAGCTCCATTATCTCGAAATATTTTAATTTTCTCCACAAGCTTGAAATATTAAAATTTTTATTTGGCTAAGAGGTAGGGAAACTCCCTCATCTATCTTCAAAATTTCTCTTTCCTAGTGTCAATTTTTTTAAAAAAAATACTTTAGTCGTTGAAATTAGAAATTTTGTTAAATTTGATAACTAGCAAAGCTTATGAATTCAGCAAAATTGACAGAAATATTTATAAAATTGCTTCGTTATCTGATGCAGATAACCTAAATAAAAAACTTAAAAAATTATACATATATATCAAAGAATAATAATAAAATTAAAGTTTTGGGGGCTATATCCGAATGCCGTATATGCTTCGTCGGAGCTACACACTTACATGCATTAATGAAAGGGAAAAAGAGTTTAAAAAAAAAAAGAAAAAACAGATCAACAAAAAGGTCCTTTTTCCATTTTAAAAAAAGGCCACATGTAAAGTGGGGTAATTAAATTCAGAAGCTGGTACTTGGTAGAGATAACGTGATCCGATAAAAATCACAAGAATCCACTGGGATTAGTTGCAACTTGCAACTTCCTCGAGAAGCAGAATCGACCAGCTTGTTGGCCACAATTGATTTTTGTAGGACAAAAAAAGAAACAAAAACTTACTTTTTCAGTTTATATATATATATATATATATATATATATATATATATATATATATATATATAGTTTTGCTAGAATACTATCGATAGCAAACGAATAATTTTGACATCCATTTATTTTCGATGATGAAGCTTCCAAATCGACGATCGGTATCGTTGAACATGATCTAAAGCATTTAAAGTATCTAGAAACTAAATTTCATATTTTTTCGATATTATTTTCTTGTCCATCAAGTGGACATATAAATGAATGGTTGAAAATAAATATCTTTTAAAAAGTGATGATAGGAGTTTTGTAATAAAGATCAAGAGTATAGATCTTGTTTTAAATAGTTTAAAAAATTTTCTAACAAAAATTCAATTGATTTGGATATCTTTACACCGTTAAACAAGAAAACGTCTCATATCGACCATTAAAATTACAAAAATTGAAACCCTTTGATCATTAGGCCAATGATGTCGAAAAAGTATGAAATTTAATTTCTAGATACTTTAAATGCTCTAGATTATGTTCAACGGTGCCGATCGTCGATTTAGAAGTTCCACCATCGAAAATAAATGGATGACAAAAATATCCGTTTGCTATCGATAGTATTCTAGCTCAACTATATATATATATATATATATATATATATATATATATATGTCTTCTAATACAGAGGAAAATTTTAGAAAAGTACCATAATACCTTGAGGTAATCACATGTCTCGAAAATATTTTAGTATAAAATAAATTTTAGAACCCCCTTAGGTGTACCACTAATTATTGGTTATTCCTCTAGTATGGTTCAAAAAAATTGTGACTCTCCAACTGCTTTTAATAAGGCGATAAAATGTTATACACGCTAAAATACAATAATACATTAGGGTACAAATTGTAAATATTATAATAAATAAAAATATTTTTTCGTTTGACTTTGTGCTTCGTTTGCTTGCGTGTGCGTAGATGTCATCGCCCCTAATTTATATATATAAAGAAAAATATACGTATAATAGAGTATATGTAGTACGGCCCATTGAGAGAGAACTTTAATTTAGCTTCTTTCTCAATTTTTCTCAAAATATTTGGTGAGCAGCATTTTATAAAGCAATCTCTTGACGTCGTATGTCACTAATTTCAGAACAAAATTTTTATCTAATAAAAAAACCTCTCCAATTAAAAAAAAACTATAATAATGATAGTAATAATAATAAATAATGATAATGGGAGAGGGTCCTATTATTTATCTTGTGTAAGGAGTGGCTTTAATTTCTTCTTAATTTGAAAAGAGCGTCTCCATTTATTTTTTTATTTACTTTAATATGTCCAAGTTGGGCAAGTTGATCTAGGCCCTTCTCACCTGAGCTTGACACGTGCGAAAACACCCCCGCATCTTTTTATTTTTTTAAAAAAATTGTGACTCCAACGGCCACTTGCTCATGAAAGGGATGCAATGATATAAAAAGGTATGGTGGTTGGTACCCGAGTTTTCAAGTTCGAATCCTAATTGATTCACATTTGCAGCTAAATTTATTTCTAAAAAAAAAACGAAGCATATAGCATGCTACCTTTCTCTAAAAAAAAAATTGATATAAAAGACAAATTATAATTTCTCCTGCAATTTAATTGGAGGCAATAATTTTTTTTATTTTTATTATATTTATTTTATATTTGTTAGTGCCTGTTTGGACCAGTTAATGGAATGGCTCATCTAATTTTTGGAACATTGGAGATATGTATGAAATTTATTATTAGGTTATATCATGTCACAGTTTTTCAAATCCCTTTATTTAATCTGATGGTGTCGTTACTTATGTCATGATACTATTTTTGTGTACTATATTGGGATAATTGCATCAATGGTCCCCAATCCTAATCCAATATTTCATTTTGACCCCTATATTATTTTATTTTACTTCTTTTTTTGGCAAGCAAATTCTTGATTTTTAAAATTAATTGCACTTTGATTCCCAACCTCTTCTCTTATATATGAGCCGATCATGTCAAGCCCGATATTCTCATCCTCAACGTCGTCTTTTGCATCTGTGATAACTTCGATCTTACACGCTATGTCGACTTTCTCTTTTGGAGCATCTGACATGTTAACATCAAACTAAGAGTGTTATCGTATTTTTTCATAAATTAACAAAGTCAGTATCAATGTTAACCAGGAGCTACTAGATTATAACCGTAGTCTATATATTTGAGCAGGTGGGACTTTATTAGAGTTAATATGACCAATTCCTTCTAAAATAGTAAAAGTTAGGATCAATGGAACATGACTGCAGCAAAGTATATACAAAGGTTAGGAACCTATTTGTAGAAATAATTATAGGTTAGGGATCAAATTAAGTGAAAAAGAGAATATAGTTTATATATTAACTTCTGTTTTTGTTTTTGTTTTTTGTTTTTTCTATTATCTTTGATGGAAATGTATTAATTTATCTGATATGGATGTGGTTTGGACTCAAGCAGGATGATGATATTAATTATTTTTGATGTCCTTGTTTATTAAATAAGAGAATTAATGGCTCTGGAGGTAATTAGAAGATTTAGGAGAAATTAAGAAGATTATTAGTTAAAGAATGGAGGCAATTATATATATATATATACTTAATTTTCTACCATGAAAAATTCCCTCAAATTAGAAGCTTCATATGGCTAGTGTGAAATATTTTTAAGATTGTGGGCGAACTAGCTATAAAAAGATCATGTGGGAGGTGTAAACAGAAGTGTTTTTGGTTGGCTTTGTAATCTTTTATATGATCTTTAAAGTAGTGTACCTACCAGGATATACTTTGCATAAGAGGACTAAACCTAACACAAAATCTAATTTGGTGGCTAAAGAGTCCTTCTTTGTAATTAATAATGTTTTCAACATTTAACGTGCTTAAGAAAGCAACTTGTGGTGGCATCAAATCAAGAGGCGAAAAATGAAAAGGATAGAAGAAGATTAAAGTGGTATATTTCGTAAAAAACTGTTTTGACTTAATTAGTAAGATTATTGTGGCGAAGACTACATCTGCATAATTTTAGAAGAAAAAAAAGGAACTGATCAAATTTGTGGAAGACCAGATGAAAAGAAAAATAAATAAACAAAAGACTCTCGCCAAAATACAATATATGGATGAAATTTTATCTCCGCATACAATGAAATGGTTTCGATCATTCATTCTATGAACTTAAGATAGGGCACGGCACGCACACCCTTATTATATCCATGAAATTTTTTGTGATGTGAAGTCGAAAACTTTTCAAAATTACTTGAGATTTTTTTTTTTTTTTTTTTTTTTTGATGAAACTAGAGAGAAATGTTGTAGAACAATGGATAAGAGAGATCTAATTTAATTTTGTTACACTATGTAACAAGCTTAACTAAACCTGCAGTTTTAATAGAGGAACAAAAGAATGGTAATGCACAAAAATAATTGGCTCATGACATAATAGAGTTTCTAGAAGCAACAGTTCCAGAAGAAAACTGTACATCGGATGATCTTTAGAAACGCCGTGCCGGATGCCCTGCTTGCCGCACAAAAGTCGAAGTCACTGGCAAAGTTCTGGGAACAAATTCTCCCGGCAAGATAGTTCCAAAAATAAACCTCTCCTGGAATTTTTTTTTTTTTCTTTTCTTTTTCGCCCCCTCGCCCTCTCGAGGCCTTGGTTGCCTCACCCCTGTATCTTAATTCACTCTTTCTATAAATGAAGCGGGTAGCATGCTATTTTTTTCTCAAAAAAAAAAACAGTTCCAGAAGAAAACATGAGGGGAAACTTGAAGGAGAATACATTAATAAAACAATGTAAAGAGAAAGAGAGGAGAGAGCATGTAATCGGAGCACGTTTTTTACTATTGACATGGATCCATGATTTTTTTCATAATAAAATTCTCTAGTTTTAGATATGTTATGTTGGATACATCAAAATCACTTAATTTCTCTACATAGGACAGATCAATTAAGTAGATTTTGAAGTGCAACCACTAATTATTTATTGCGTGATATGGAGGACTCTTGAGTACAGGAATCAAATCATTAGCTTTTGCCGTGCTACATTTGTTATTGATTTATTTTAGTCACCAATAAGATTAGGCTCATCTTTTAATTGGCGAATGAAAATGCCACTCACTAAAGAGCAAAGTACTTTGGGAGGTGTTCAAATCCAACAGAACCATTGTACACTTTTGAGTCATCTATAATTTTATCCACCACATATTTAACATTTTTATAGTGCCCTTCTTTCTTGGAATGGAAAGTGCCCCACTCACTCAGATTCTAAGTTCTCAACATTAATTAACTTCCACATTATCCACACCAATATTTTGATTGGCTATTTATCTCAATGCCATTTGTAACAAATCTTGTTTATGTGACTCCACTAAAATGATCATCTTTTAAAGTGTGGAAACTCTACACAATTTTCTTTTTCTTTTTTTTTTTTCAATTCCAAGTTGCAAAAAATATAAAAAATTGTGTGTGATGATCACTTCGAAGAACAAACTGGGTTTTATATAATATATACCCACTTGACGTTGATAGGTGGGACCACTTATTTTAGTAGCGGGATTATGGCAAATATTTTGAATCTTTTGAGAAAGAAAATCGAAATTATAGAGAATTTGCTCGGCATATCTCACGCACATACGCACTCAAAATAAGTTTTTCACTCAAAGTTTTTTGGCTACAGAGTATTTATAGTATCATACATAGATATTATTAATAGATATGCTGCAGCTCTTATTAATTTATACACATAATTTGAGAACATTGTATATATTTGCTAAGAAATTAAAGTTAAAAATGTACAGAATTACCTGAATTATAGATCATTTCGAGTTTAATATCCAATCTTTTAAAATTTTGATTTTACTTTCCAACTATTCAATTCGTTCGATTTGAATAATTTAAGCTAATTGCTTACTTTAATATATATATATATATATATATATATAGTTACGAGAATTATATGAAGTATAGTAATTAAATCTGTAAAGATAGACGACACATTCAAATTTTAAAATCAAATACCGTTAATTAACTCAAATCAAATAAATTAAATATTAAAATAAAATTTGAACAAGTTAAATTAAAATGATTAATAGAATACAAAGTGGGGAGAGTAGTGGGGCTGAGCACTAAAAAACAAGAAGCATCGAGTAAAATAAATTCTTCTTCTTTTATTTTATTTTTATTTTTTGGGAAGAACCGATGACAGCATAATAAAGGACAAAAGAAGAAGGCGCATCAACACTTGCTTCACCGTCTTATCCTGAATATATAAACTGTGGAGCCGCACCCGCTCCCATTCGTCGTCAATTGTCCCCCCAACAATCGGAGTATATACGTGTTGACTACTTTAGTTTTTTAGTTTTTTTTTAAGAAAAGAGTAGTATTATTAATTTATTATTGGAAAAAATAAATTTAGCTACGCTTGCAAGTTGCAAGACAACTGGGCCTCTGGAACCGAAAAAGAGAGAAAAAAAAAGGCAAAGAAAAGAGAAAGAAAACAGACAAAAATGTACAAAAATATGACGATAGAACTGTTCCCACTGTCTCACTAGACTATTTAATACTATTTAACAACCACCAACCGAATCTGAATTCAAGTTTCTAAAAATCACATTATTGCTTTCAAACCGTTTCAGTCGTGTAATTGCTATTAAAGTGCTTAGTCTCTTCGCAGCAAATTAAAAATTCTATCAATCACCCTCTCCCGGTTGGTTGTAACATCAACGTCGACCCCAAATTTCCTCTCCAGATAGCGTTGACTGTTTTAGTCGTGAAAACAATTCTTACAATATTTTTTATTTTGAGGGAAAATTTTTTTTCTTATTTAAAGTACTTTAGTCAGATTATAATTTTATTATTTACGTTTTGAAAAAAAATTGCAAATTTTTGCCTAAATTTTCTAAACCGTATTACTAAGCAATCTTAAATTTTAGTCAGATTATACATCACTTGCACAGAAACTTGTTAGACTTTCGATTAATTCATGATAATTTATGAGAATTCAGATACCGAAGGTTACCGCGCGCTGATTATCCAAAGAACCATTTGATTGAAAAGGATACATTCATAACCAAATCTCCCAATGCTTTGAATGGTAAATTAAGATTTACAATGCGGCATCAATTTTCGATTTGATCCGTTTGAATTCACTTGAAACTTGAGACCTCTCCAAATCAATTGTTGGGCTAAAACCAATTTTGTGCCGGCGAAGATAATGTTAGTATATGTGCTACATGTCCAGCACAACGGAGACTAATTGAAATTCAAATGTTATGGTTTGTAATCGTCTCGTAAGTAAAAAAAAAAAATCTACTACTTACACCGCTCGAGAGTTAGTCATCAAGAATTAATCAATAACGTATTTTAGTCACACTGAACGTACCAAGCGCACATATCTATTTGCTTTATATTTCTATCTGAATTTATTTTTTAAAAATAAATAAAGCAAATAGCTTACTATTTTTTTCCCTCTAAAAAATACATATTGGAGTCAGCAAATGAATTGATCAATGTAGGTGTAAACAAAATCAAAGTCATTGAAACAAGCAACTTGTGAAGTCTACTATGTAGAAACTACAACACAATCATATTTTTTCTTTTGGAAGAAAAAGTATAATAAAAATATTTTTTAAAATTATCATGATGAATTTTAAAAAAAACAAGTTGATTGATTAAAAATACTACATCATTTCATGTGACCGACACATTTTAGATTTTTTTTTTTAATTTTACAGGGATCCAAATTTCACAAAATCACAATTCACACGTGATTGCATGAAAAGAGAGAACTAGAGAAAACACCCACATTCCACACAAACTAGTCCTATTCTTACAGAAAAAAAAAAAAAAACGAAAAGGGAAAAAAAAGGGGGAGGGGGCAAACGTGGGTGGTGCAGTAGAAAAATATAACGCTGCAACTACCCCAACTCCTGAAAAATATTCCATAACTGTGCATTAGTGGCCGTTTCTCACAGATGGATTGTACACTTCGTTTATGGCCAATCAAATGCACAGTTATGGAAAGTTCTGAGGAAGCTGTGGATAGTTACAAGGAAAGGAGAAGAGAGTATTCTATTCGCAGCACCCTCCTCGAAAAGCCACGCAATTATTACATCACAGAACTGAAAATGGAAACGTACACTTGGTTTTGTTGGATAGAATGTAAGAATAGTCCCCATGCTATTCCCGTATTTTCACTTATTAGTCCCTAACTTTTCAAAATACTTGAAAACGTTGCTAATAGTTTTTGCATACGAGACGGTTTTGGGAACTGAAGTGTTGTTTATTGGAAAGAGTTTAGAGACTAAGTTGTGGTATGGATATAGTACGAGGACTATCGGATACATTCAACCTTTGTTTGTTTGTTTTTGGTTTTGGGGTTTTTGTTTTTTTTGTTTTTTGTTTTTTCGCACCTGATTAATTGGATTGGGTTCTTCTTTGGGATGATTGGGATCTCAATCCCCCTTCTTCTCCGCCGCCGCCGCCGCAGCAGTAGCAGCAGCCTCCGCCACGGACTTGAGCTTCTGGAGGTTGAGCCTGACGACGGTGTCGGCGAAGAGCCTGGTGTCGTCCTCCGTGTTGCCCTCGGGCACGTCCACGACGTAGGATTCGAGCACGACGGTCCAGATCTCGCCTCCCGGTCGCCGGAACTCGGTGACGGTGGTGATGGATCGGTAGTTCCTGAGGCGGTGCTCGCCGCCGATGATGGTGAACCCGAAGACGCGGCGGTCGTCGTCGAGGACGTCGAGGCGCTCGGTGCTGGTGCTCGCGGGGAGCCCCGAGATGACGCTCACATCGCGGAGGCACCCCACGCGCACCTCGCCCCCGCCCTTGATGGCGCAGCTCCGGATGAAGTGCTTGTAGATCTGGGGCCGGTCGAAGCGCCGCACCACCGCCCACACCTCCGCCGCGGGCGCCCTGATCCGCTGCGCCAGCAGCGACGAGCATTGCCCCGGCCCCACCGCGTACCGGTGGTGCTCCTCGATCGTCGCCCGCAGCTCCGCGTACTCCTCCGCCGTCAGCCCCGCCGGCACCCCCGGCGCCGGCGCCG
Source organism: Puya raimondii (assembly GCA_016920855.1). Taxonomy (NCBI): domain Eukaryota; kingdom Viridiplantae; phylum Streptophyta; class Magnoliopsida; order Poales; family Bromeliaceae; genus Puya; species Puya raimondii. The sequence continues at coordinate 104,139,781 of JABWPP010000050.1, read as the reverse complement.
GCTCCGGCTCCCGCGCCTCCTCTCCCCCTCCCCCTCTCTCTCCCCCTCCGCCGCTCTCCATGGACGCTTCTCGAACCCACGGGATTTGGGATTTAGGGTCGGGGAGGGGTGGGGGTTAAAATAGAGGGAAAGAGACGAGTACTGGGGGGAAGAGGAGGCCGGAGAATGGGGATTTGGGAGGTGGGGATTTTCAATATTTTATTTTATATATATTTGTTTGCATATTTGAATTGATTAGCTTTTGGATTTTTTTGGATTCGTCTGTTTCTGATTTATTAATTAATTAATAAATTACAATAAAAAAAAATTCCTATGAAGACGATGTGGACACGTGGCTTGGGCGCCGTAACTTAGACTCACCGCTGATTTGATCACGTCGACCGTTGATTTGATCACGGTCGCTAGATGGACGGGTGGGATCGTAGAGACCATGCAATCGAGTTGGGCCCCTGTTTTTCACGGCCCAGTAATGTGCTTCGACGAATTAAATTGGGCTGTCAATCTAGAGAACGTTTCCATACAAAGCTCAATTTGTAATGGGCTGCTTGGACGAGAAAGTTTCGGGGAACGGTCGTACTACGGAAACCATGCACGAGCCAATAACAATACGACACGTCGGTTTCAACCACACTGAAATCGAGAATAATTAGAAATTTTAAAAGAAATAAGCATTAAAAGAAATTGTGTCCTCGCGATATATTTTAATGGAGAAATGCTACACCAACACCACAGTATATTTTACGCCCACCCACTATTTGAAAGTTTTAAAATTTTAGTTGAATTTTTAATATCAAACTAAAATTGATAAGAAATAAAAATAAAAGAGGTCACGTGCACGTCACGTGCCTCTGGGGGGCGGCAAAGTGTGTCGGTTTCGAAGTTCAACAACTTTTAGTTTATTCACGATACCGCGTCTCCTAGACCGGCCAACCAAAAGGCAATATTGAGCTTGGTCTAGTGATGACGTGGTAGAACATCTCCTTATTTCCAATCCTTCTCTTCATAGACCGAGTCGATGGAGACGCGCCCTCTTCTTCATGCTAGGGTTTTGAGTGTTTACAAGTGGCTTCTTCGTTCTCTCTCTCTCTCTCTCTCTCTCTCTCTCTCCCTGATTCCTCTTGGCAAGAATAATGTCGGGGGAGGAGAAGGAGAAGGAGAAGGAGAAGGAGACTGTGTTGGTGATCTCGATCTCGTCCTCGTCCTCGTCTTCGTCTTCGTCCTCCTCCTATGGCGAAGAAGAAGAAGAAGAAGAGGAGGTGGAGGTGAGGTCGTCGGAGGAGAAGAGGAGGAACGACGATGAGTGTTGCATACTCCCCTCCGATCCCTTCGCCGACGATCTCATCCGCAGCCTCTCGCTTTGCCATCGCAACGACGACGACGATGATCTCGCCATTCTCTTCGTACGAGGCCAAGTAATCGATTCTCTTTACTTCCCCTTTCGCTGTTTGGTTCCTACTTTTCCCTACTGATTCGTGTTAAATAATTTGTCCTTAATGGAAAAGATCATATGATTGACATTTTAGGAAACCCTAGTTTACAACGAGGAATTAAGTTCTAACTTAGTATCTAAGTTTTAAAGAACGGTAAAAGAAGTACTTTTCCTTTCCGCAAACAAGGATCTCGGGGTTATACCAGTGTATGAAATTGCCAGAGGTTGTAATTTTTTTCCCCTTCCTTTTTGGGATTTTGTCTCTGCAGGTTTATTGCTACGTGGTGAAACTAAATTGGCAGTAAAAGAAATTGTAATTTAGGATTGATTAACCCTGGCGACACCAATAATTGCAATTAGAATGCCATCTCATTTTCGCTTGTGTACAATAGGTTTTCTGTCAAGAGTACCACAAAAACAACTATAATATTGTGAGAATTTCTTTTGTGGGAATCATTTATATGGAATTAAACTGTTGGAGTTCATCAACATGTAACATTCTTTTTTTCTAAAAAAAAGTTTCCTGAAGTTGATCGTAAGAATTTCTAATTTCTACTAAATGCAGGTGGCTTGTAGAGATCTTTCCCACCAAAGAAATCTCTGTGCAGAATATCCCTTTAGCAAGACACCTCATGAGAGCTATTGTCCGAAGCTAACCTGATCCTTCTCTTATATTCAGCTGAGGTGGTGCAAATGGATTTTAATCTAATTTGGATTAACAATTTTGAATTTGGATATAATAGTTCTTGTTTCCTATTACATTGTTTATTGGTAGTAGATTCCTTAGTAGGGTAATGTAAGGAAGTTGATGCCATTGTCAATGCCAAAATTTTTAACTTAGAATGTGTTAATAAGATTATTTTTAATGATATTAGATATCTTACTGTGCTCATGTTGGAATGTGTCACAACTGATTAGAAGTAATGCTTCTTTTAATCTTCGTGCATTCATGCTTATTTTCACAACTACTACTTTATAATTTAGACATATGCTCGATGTTACATGTTGTATTATTAATTGGTGTGCGACAAGTAAGAGCAATTTCTATGGTGTTTGTTTCAACTGTAAGACATAATCGCGTGGATCTTTTTTCTAGCTTAGTTATAAACATTATGGTAGATTAAACAAATAATTTTGTTAATTATGTGAATGTAGGGAGGCCATTGCGGTATCTGTTTATGGCCCCTGCTCTTCTTCACGGTTGCTACCTTTTCAAACTTGAAATCTATCTTAAGTTTCTTGTAAGTTGGCAACCTTAATATGTTGATGACATCTGTTGCTTCTTTGGTCTGAACAAAAACCTAGTAATTTCTGCTTGTTCAATTAAACAAAAAGGGCCAAAGGACAATCTACAAGTTTGACATAATCTCGAGAAAAATGAAGTAGAATTGTGCTAGAATATTTGATCTTATTCATAGGGATTCTTAAAAATCTCATACAAAATGAAATGATTAAAATGTGTTACAACTATCGAACTATCTCTTTGCCTTTCTCATACATAAAGGCATATTGAGTTCTTATTTGATTTTATTGGAAACTCATGACTTCTCAATGATATTATGTAGTATTCTCTCATTTGGTAATCAATTGCTGTAGTGTTTCTGCTATGTCTGCGAGAAAATAGCTCCCTGTGAGGCTTGGAACGGACCTCTAGGACACTGCCATGCATCTGACCAAGAAAAGAAATGGAAGGATATGAGGAAAGCTAAGCAATCAGCTCAAGCACAGGAAATTAAGCCTTGCTCCGGAGTGTAAGATCCCCTGAGCACCTCATCTATATTTGCACCTCATTGAAATGGGGATGTTTGGCTTTGGAGTAAAAACCATCAAGCATCACTTCTGGTTAATGGGATTTTGGGCTCTTTAGGGGATAAGTGTGGTGCTAGCTACCTGCACATTGCACCTCTTAGAGAGAAGGTTGATTTTTTGAGCAAATAATTTATACTTCACGTACATGTTTATGTTTTTGTTCCGAGTTTGCAATTGTAAAGTAGATTGTAAATTAAGTTCTACCATCTGGTTGATGCCCGAGAAATCTGTCTGAAGGACTTGATAGGCTACAGGTGTTGTCTTCCTCGCACATGTTGGGTTTTCTTCTAGTTATGTGGCTGATGAGACACTGTTTACTAACATCTATAGAAGAGAAGATATATTACTTTGATGCAGTGATCAATGCTTTTTTGAGTGAAGTGCAGGATAGGGAGTAGTGTTGAATTAACTATTCCAATGATAAGTTAATTACTATTAATAAGGTTGTTGCCTTTTCATGACCACTCGATTTTCCAATGTAAGGTAAGAAGTGGCTAAACTTCAGATGGAAATGTCACCTGCTGGGCCTTTTCTCATGAGTTGGTAATGCTAGTCTGTTCATTTTTGTAGTAGCAAGTGAAATTTGGCATGCTTCTTTCTTTGCTGAATGTGCAGTATTCCATCTCCAGATCTACTGTCTCTTTTATTTCTGAAGCACAACACTTCAGCATGAGGTATGTGTGACTCTTCTTTCTTTCTCTTTTACTCTTTCCATCTGCAAAGGCATTTCTGTGTCTGCAGTAGAGTATGAAAGCAAAAAAAGAAAAAAAATTAAATAGTTTCTGCCTTATTTTAATATGCATCATTATTGGTATTATTTCCTCTTCAGTGCTTAGTTAACTTGTTTCTCATTTCGCTACAGTAAAAGTAAAGCATCTTGCAGATTGAGGCACAATGAAGGAGAAATGGTAAATAGTATCTTCTATTCTTTTTAGTATTGAATAATTCATAATCAACTTCACTTATCATCTTCTAAGCTATCTTGTAGACATTTAGGACATTATTTGTGTTTAGATATCATTCCATGTGAGAAGTTTGAGAATAATCACTTTAACTGCCATCTCGTGAAAAGTAAGTTCAGGCATTATATGTAAATGTTATGAAGGATAGTCGGAAGAGGAGATTTGTTAGGTTGGTTTTTCAGTCAGGTCCAATCTGTTTAGACCCAAAATATTTGTTCGGTAGTAACACTATTTGGCTCATCTATCCCTTTAGGTTGAAGCCTTGGAGAGCTTTAGAACAACATATGTATTAACTTCATCGCATTCTACAAGATAATAAGATGACTCATGTCTTGTACTTTGACAGTTGACTTATAGTTTTTGAACAATAAGATAGTTCCATAGGCCAAAGTCAGAATAAGTTATCCAAGGATTGCTTATTCGATATAAGGATTTTCTAGTATGATTGTGAAAAAGAAGTTTGATTTTTCGCTTCTTGAAAGATTTTGATATTCATGACTTGGTAGGACAACATATTTTACTTATATGGTGATTTATCTTTTGCGAAAGAATAGTTTGAAGGCCGAATGAGTATTCAATTCTAGACATTTGATTATACTCCTTATCTACCAAATGTACAATGTTCTCAAGTAAATTGTGGAGATATTCCTTTGGTGGAGAGCATTGTTTTTATAAGTAATAGCAAGGAAGATGTTTTAGATTTCTAAGCAAGTGTTCTCATGTAAAGAGAAAGATGCGGCAAATTCTGCAATTCAACAAAATGTGACAGCAGTGGGACTCCTAACATGATATTCGCTAGGGACCCGTGCCATTTTCCCTTGTGAAACCTTTTTAAGATTCCACTCTGCTAACTCCTTGATGGATAATGTGATCTATAGAGTTTTCTTTTGATTAACAGGGAGAGCTGCAGCTTTTTGGGTTTAACTTCAAAGCTCACTCTTTTGGGTTCATCAATTTGCACCCTGTGAAGAGTGTTTGCATCCCCTGCATTCTTCGCCATCTGATTAACTATGATTTTCGTGGAATTTGCATTAAGGTATACTTGTACTATCATTATTATCCTAGATCAAGACAAATGGCTTTAACTTCCTAAGTTGTAATTGTTAGAGGCTGAACCGAACCCTATTCCTAATACAGTACCTACTCTTCAATTCTTAGATTAGGTTTCTTGTTTACACTTTTCTATAATGCCAATTTTTTTCTGTTCTACCTTATTTTAAGCAAGCCAAGTCGAAGTAGAATATGGTTCGTAGCATAGCAGAGAAAAAAAGAGAGTAAGAGATAGTGATGACACTAAATGGTCCTAAAAGGAGTTCATTTACCAAGAGTTACTGGGTTGTTATGTGGTGCACTTGCTTGATAAGTTAACCACTTTATGTATCTATGCTTTGTTGCTTACAAAATGTAGCCTGCTGAACAAATTGATCAAATGTGAGAAAATGCGGAGATTCTTTTAAGATATGGCTACTAAACCAACTTATTTACTTAAGGATTTATTTTGAAATTCGGTTATTTAGAAGCCTTCCACAGAACTGTTGTTTGTGTAAAGTTTGAATAGTTGCTAACAAATTTTATGCTAAAGCACCCTCTCCTCTGTCATGTCATGTGATGTAGCTGTAGAACTGTTTCTTGATAGGCCAGTCAGATTTATTGAATTTGGTCAAACTCAATCATTAAATTGTGATTAGATTCAATGAACTTATCTTTTGGTATTAAAACTTTGACCTGTTAACTCTATCATCCTTTCACCATCCGTCTCTTAAAACAACTGAAATTTTGGGTGTTATTTATCCTTTTGGGCCAGGTTGGGTCAGAACCTGTTGCGTCCTAAAATCTGAAGAAAAATTTCCACAAACATTTGCGCTGGCCCTAGGAAAACACTTGTAAAATTAAATCAAAATTTTCCACCAAAAGCTCTTACTAGCAAGGGATTCAATTTATTCCTTTGAAACTAATGTTACTGTTTTCTTAATGTATGATGAAAGTGTTGTTGATGTTTGTCTGTTTAGCCTCTGAAGCTTCTTTGGAAGGTTAGTGAAGGCTAAGAGAAGGAACAGTTTCATATCTATTCCTACGAAGTTTGAACTATAAAATTTGTATCATCTTGATCGTCAAATATATTTCTCTAACATTTAAAAATATGTAAAATTTTATTCATGCAGGTTGACTATTGTAAGTTGACGGTGGAAATATACTTTAAAATAATATTTATTTTGAGAGTAGGTCATTTTTAAAAGAAAAAGTTTACTTCAATCAATCAACTAATGGAGAGGATGTATTTCCAAACCATGCACCAGGGAGTAATTTATTTGATTACCGAATAAGTAGTATAACTGGGAGATTTTCCTGACTTTACTGTACGTATATATAGGCATGAGACGGAAACTTCCGCATTAGCACTCCTACGAAAGAAAGGGTGAATATGGTGGTGCATCTATTATTGCATTCAACCAAAAGCCTGTATTGCCATTGTTACTGTATTGCAGGTATAAATGTATGTAGTTCCAAAAGCACTTGATTAATTGGAACTAGGTAGAAGAAAACACTCCTGGGTCTTTGGATTCGTCTAGCACGTTGAGAGAGAGAGAGAGAGAGAGAGTGAGTTCACTTACTGCATTTCATATAAGTGCATCACATGGCATCACTTACTACGGATAATAACCAGTCATACGTAATGTAACCTGTTTTCTGTAAGGTCTTTGTTACATCCTGATGCCCTCGGAAAGAATAATGATGCGGATGATCATTTCTCCTATTTAAGGTCCACTTGCCTCTTCTCTTTGCAAGCACATTTCATTGCGTTGCCACCATGCAAGCAAATTTCTTTGCAATCTTCTACTTGCTTGTTTCTTTTTCCTTCTTCCTATCCAATCCAACTCTTCTCTTGGTTCACTGCCAAATACAGTCCATTTCTAATGACACCCAAATGCAGGTCTATATTGTTCATGTACAGAAGCCCGACAGCATGAGCTTCCTTCGCTTCAAGGATCCGAAAGAGTGGTACATGTCCTTCCTGCCCAACACCACCCTTGACTCCGGCAAGCCGCGCATGGTCTACGCGTACCACCACGCGATCAGCGGCTTCGCAGCGTGGCTCACCTCTCAAGAAGCAGAAGCCATGAAATCTAGGGATGGCGTTCTCGTAGCCTACCCCGACAGCGAGTATTATGCTCAAACCACCTACACCCCGCAGTTCCTAGGACTAAACGCATGGGACGGCGTTTGGTATGACTCTCAATACGGAGCAGGGCAAATTATCGGGGTTATTGACAGCGGCATTAAGCCCGGTCATCCTTCCTTCAGGGATACTGATGTAAATCCTCCGCCGGCGACGTGGAATGGACGCTGCTACTGGAAACAATCCGTGTGCAACAATAAGCTCATCGGTGCAGTGGGATACAGCTATGGGCGCACCGTGTCACCTGATGATGGCGACGGTCATGGAACCCACACGGCGAGCATAGCTGCGGGGAATTTTGTGGATGATGCTCATGTACTCGGCATGGCACGCGGCACGGCCTCAGGGACGGCACCTAAAGCTCATCTAGCAATCTATAAGGTGTCAACCGTCACCAAAATTGCTACTGGTACGGTTGCCAAAGCTCTTGTTAGTGACGCATTGAGGGGCATCGGCGAAGCGATCCGAAATAACGTGAATGTGCTATCCATGTCCCTCGGGAAGGTTAGCGAACCGCTGCATGTGAACTCTATTGCCATAGGATCATATGCGGCAATCACCAGAGGGATCGTCCCAGTGGCCAGTGCTGGAAACGAGGGGCCTGCGAACATCATAGCGAACGATGCGCCATGGATACTTACCGTCGGAGCAAGCACTACGGACAGGAGGATAAGGGCCATTGTCAAGCTTGGAAACGGTATGGAGTTCTTCGGCGAGACAGCATACCAGCCGGAGGGATTCAACTTGACTCAGCTACTGTTGGTTTATCCGGGGGTGCTGCAGACACCAGACCCCTTAAATTGCCTGCTTAACTCCCTGAACACTTTCCACGTTAAAGGGAAGATCGTGTTGTGCTGGCATGATGCGCGTGTAATGATCGAAATGGGTGAGGCCGTTAAGGCAGCGGGCGGTGCCGCGATGATAGTAATGAACGAGGGATTGGATGGGAACACGACGTTAGCTGCACCCCACGTCATCCCGACGGCCCACGTGAGCTTCACCGACGCGGGGAAGATCATCACATACTTCAATTCCATGCCCAACGGAACCGCAGCAATCATCTTTGACGGCACACGATTTCGCGTTCGACCGTCACCCTCAGTGGCTTCCTTCTCGTCGCGAGGCCCTAGCCGTATGAACGGCAACATCATCAAGCCGGACGTCATCGCACCAGGCGTCAACATTCTAGCCGCTTGGCCGTTCGAGGTAGGACCTAAACCCGACCACCCCCTTCCGCCTACAACTCACACATTCAACTTCGAATCGGGAACGTCGATGGCGACCCCTCACGTGGCCGGCATTGTGGCAATGTTAAAGAATAACCATCCTGATTGGTCTCCCGCCGCCATTAAGTCGGCGATCATGACTACAGCTTACACAGTCGATGCCAATGGGAATCCTATCGGCGACGATTCCAAGCCCGCGGGGACCCCAGCTAGCGTATACGCCATGGGCTCGGGCCACGTCGATCCATGGGCGGCCAATGATCCGGGCCTTGTCTACGACCTTGATCTCTATGATTATATCCATTACCTCTGCGGAATGGGCTTCACGGACGCACAAGTTACTGCCATCAGTCGCGATCCGGTGCAGTGCTCTAAGGTCCAGGCAACCAGCCCGGAGCAGCTGAACTATCCTTCCATTGCGGTGTACCTAAGTGCTGGTACGACCCAGGTGACGGTCAACCGAACGGTGACGAATGTCGGGGACGCCCTTACGACATATGAGGTGAAGTTCGACGAACCGAAAGAAGTGAGAGTCGATGTTACGCCTGATAAGCTGCAATTCTCCCGAGCCGGGCAGATGAAGGATTTTCTAGTCACGTTGAGGGTCAAGCCGGGGAGCCCAATACTCAGAATGAGAGGTGAAATTTTTGAAGGGGAAATGGTGTGGGTCTCCCCAAAGTACTACGTAAGAAGTCCTATTGCTGTCACAATCAAGTGAAGCACGACGGTAGTTTCGAGTCCCATGTGCAAAACAACATACTAGTTCTTCCCCAGGAGTAAAAATAATAATAATAATATAAAATAAATAAAAACATGTTGTCTACTACAATGGTCTACTGCTTGGAAACTAAGATTCTTCTTCTCTTTCCTGTTTGTATTTATTTCTCTTCATTTTTCAATGGCAATGTGGTGAAAACAAATCCACCTATTTAGGCTGTTCTTGTTTTTGAACATCCCATGCAGAAAATGTAAAATAAAAAAATTATTAGTGGTCCAATCAGATTAGACCTGTCCTTCATCTTATCTTTACTTATACAATCCCTAGAATCCTGTGAACGGCTCAACTCGAAGCAATCAGATTGGGCCAAGTTTGAGTGGAATGCGTACTCCGAGAAGCCCCCCTACAGCAAAATTGTTGCCTAATAACCGTACTAGTTATCAAAAGGTAAAACAAGTTTGGCAAAAAAAAAGTTGTCAAAACAAAAGATTATCAATTACACCCATATTCTGCCAAGCGCGACAAAAGTTAAACATTTTTCTAGTATAGGATACCAAACCCGTAAATACAATTAAAAATTAATTATTATTTAATTGAAAGTAAAAATGTATGAAGACCACCTCAACTATAAGCAATCTCAAAACAGGCCCCATCAACTTTGCCTTTTTTGTTTTCTATTTACACCTCCCTACTGTCGATTATTTGAAATTGAGTGATTTTTCTGAAATAAATTAGAGGCTTTATCAAGTTCATCTATGGTCACATCAATTTAATAATTTTAATTTTTTTAGCAAATAAAACTAGAATTATTAATAGCTAATATCTAAATGAGCTATTAATTATTTTAAAAAAATAGCTAAATTAATTAGAACTACTGAAAAAATAAATTAGAAAGTGCCCATTCCAAGAAAGTTGAGCCTATTCTACAGTTAAGGGGGCCGCAACAATCATCTATACCTACCAATTAGAAGGCAGCGTTGTCGGTGGCGGTGGCAGAGGTGGTGAACTGCGATGGCAGTGGAGACCAACGCAGTGGCGGCGGAGGCATCGGCGGCGAGTCTCGCCCTCTGAGAAACCAACATCAAGTATATTTTTTATGTCCTTTACCCCATCCGAAGTAGTAGGATATTTTTTATCTATATCTATCTATTAAATTTTAATATTTTTATTGAGATGGCACAACATTTTTTATTTGGCAAAAGGCGTGGGACTCACCATTTTTTTTTTAATACTCTTGACTTGGTATCTTCTCGTCTTCTCCACCGTCTATCCCTCCACCTCCCCCCAAGCCCCTGTTTTTTTTTTTCCTCCTGAATTGGGTTCGGCACCACCTACCCTCTTTATGGCGCACACGTCATGCGTATTTTTCTCTTGTCTACCGTTCGCTTTCTCCCAACTCACCACAGCCCTATCTCCTCTCTTTTTTTGTGGAGTTTTGATAGACCCGTACAAGATGCTTTGGCGGCGTGGTCGTGGCAATAGCAGAGGCGGTGAACCATGATGGCGCTGAAGACCAACGCAGTGGCAGCGAAGGCATCAGTGGCAAGTCTCGCCCTCTCGGAGATCAACATGAAGTGTATTTTTATGTCTTTTACCCCATTCGAAGTAGTAGGGTATTTTCATCTATCTATATCTATACCTTTCTATTACATATCAATATTTTTATTGAGGTGATACAATCTCCTTCATTTGGCAAGAGGCATGGAACCCACTAATTTTTTTTACTCCTGACTTGGTGTTTTCTTCTCTTCTTCACCGTCTGTCCCTTTTAATGGCGGTGTTTTCTTCTCTTCTTCACCGTCTGTCCCTTTTAATGGCGCATGCATCACGCATATTTTCCTCGTCTACCATTCGCTTTCCCCAACTCACCGCAGCCCTATCTCCTCTCCTTTTTTTGTTGTGGCAATAGCAGAGGCGATGAACCATGATGGCGCTGGAGACCAATGTAGCGGCGGCGAAGGCATCAGTGGCAAGTCTCGCCCTCTGGGAGATCAACATCAAGTGTATTTTTATGGCTTTTACCCCATCCGAAGTAGTAGGATATTTTCATCTATCTATATCTATACCTTTCTATTAAATACTAATATTTTTATTGAGGTGGCACAACTTTCTTCATTTGGCGAGGAGCATGAGACCCACTAATTTTTTTCTCCTGACTTGATGTCTTCTCCTCTTCTTCACCGTCTGTCCCTTCATCTCCACCCCCACCCCCTACCCACCACCCCGACCTATTTTTTTCTCCTCCCGAATTGCGCTCGGCACTGCCTATCCTCTTTATGCGTGCATCATGCGTTTTTTCTTCTTCTCTACCGTCCGCTTCCCCCCAACTCCCCACAGCTCTTTTTTTTGTGGAGTTGTGATAGACTCATACAAAATGCTTCAGTAGCGTGGTCGTGGCAGAGGTAGAGACGTTGAACCATGATGGCGGCGGAGGCCAACGCAGTGGCGACAGAGGCATCAGTGGCGAGTCTCACCCTATCGGAGACCAACATTAAGTGTTTTTTTATATCTTTTACCCCATCCAAAGTAATAGGATATTTTTATATACAGTGAACTAAATAGCAGATATATACTTATATAATTTATTCCGAACTCTTCTCTCCTTTTTACTTTACAAGATTCGATATTTATTTCACTTTAAATATTTGATATTTTTAAATTATTATGTATTCTAAATTATTTTTAACGGGTCATATTTTATTATCTATAATTTTTTTATTTCAGTGAAAATTATTCGCAGTAATGCGCGAGTTAGCATCTTAATTAATTAACAACTATCCTGATCGGACTCCAAATAGACTAAAAAGAAATTAGAAAATGATTACATCCAAAGCCTGCAAAAAAAAAAAAAAAAAAAAAAAAAAGTAAAGAAAAGGAAACTAAAATATTGGTCAAGGAGAGAACCTAACCAGCTTCAGTGGCAATCCCACTGCTCAGTCACTATATAAACCGGCTCTTTGTTTTCAACAATAGATAGAACATTTATGTGCTTAACCTTTTCAACTACCCTGATATATAAATCCACAAGAAATTAAGATATCTATAGAAGAAATTATTTTAGTAACATGACCTCTCACTTACCTTCCCCCGAGAGCATGTCGGCTGTGGAAGAAGAGAAGGATAGCAAGACGAATAGTGTAAAGATAGAGAAGGACAAAGAAGAAGGGGATGATACCGACGATGATTGTTACGAGATCGATCCCATCGACTTCTCCCGCATACTCACCTTGAAAGTCTCTGACGAAGTTGTTCTTGTTTCTGAGAAGGAGCCAGTTAGAAATCAATCTCTACCCCCACTTAATTCTAATTCTATTGCCATAATCAAAGTTTTAAAACTAAATTAAGGGCAATTCGATACTTGCAATCTGATTGAATTATGATGTTGATCATTATCATAGGTTGCACTGAGGGACTTCCCCCATCCAAGGCACCTGTGTGTGAATTTCCCCTTCAACACTTCTCCCCATGAGAGTTATTGCAGCCAGGTTCTTTTCTTTTCTTTTCCTCTCTTCTCTTCTCTTTTGAAGTGTTTCTTGATCAAATTTCTCTTCTTAGTTGTTCACAATTATGGTTTGTATTATGCGAAAATTCTGTCATAGAGGTAATGAAATAGAAACATGCGATCGCCTCGCATGATATAATATTGGATACCCCAACTCCCTAGGGGGGGGGGTGGAGTTGAAGAGAGAAAAGTTAGGGCAAGGGGCAAATTGTTCTCTATTATTGGTTCCATTTTGGGACAAATGTTCTCTATTATTGGCTCCACTTTAAGGTTAGAAACTTAAACATTTTAAGTATCTGTAGCCTACTATGCCTGGGAGTCAGGCTAACTAGGGGAGGCAATCTAAACTTGCTGATACTTTTTATGACAATGGATCATTCATTGATATATCACGGTAAATTTACTACCATAAGCCTTTGCCCTTTGGACTCATCTAACATGTCTTAATAAAGGAAACATATAAGTCATAATGAACATTGTATGCTTGCATTTGCTTCATGAAGAAAAAGGAGACCAAAATACAAAGATTTTGCCATAGCCACATAAAGTCGAAGGAATAAAGCTCGACGTACCTTAAAATATGCTCCAAAATAAACTGCTTGCTTGCTTGCTTGCTTGCGGATAACACCGGTTATCCTCTCATAAATTGCACAGTGGACAGCATCTTCAGTACATTCTGGGACACTGATAAAAAAATGCTCAAAATAGAGGACTTATGAATACACTGACCTGAATTCATGATGATTTTAGATATTGTAAGGCATTGTAAAGTATGCTTCCAAAAGTTAAATTAGAATTGGACGTACTCGATTCATGGATACTCTTCAGAAGTCTCAGCAACAGCTGACAGTTGTTTATATCTGATGCAGTGTTTTTGTTACGTCTGCGAAGTAGCTGCTCCCTGTAAGCAGTGGGAAGGAACAGATGGGCATTGCAATGTATCGAAGAAGTAACAAAGGAGAATTTTAAACACTTTGTAAGCACTTCCCAGAGAGATCGGAATTTCAGTATGCTGCTCTGTAGACTCCTTACTCTGTTCCAAGAGGATTTGTGGGATATCTTAAGAAGTTAAGTGTTTTAGAAGTGTTTTGCTTTTAGGCTTTTCTATACCAACTGATAAATACCATCATGAGTTGATAAAGAATCACAGTGGAATTTAACTTCTTTCAAATTAATAAGCCATAAACATGGGCATATCACAATCTGCCTCCAACCCCACAAAACTATCATACCTAGGATTATCGCTATTCATAGAATTCTATCTCTTCCAGCTATAAGTGGAATTTCTCTCTGCTCTACTATTCATGCTTGGCAGCCTCGCGGGAAACTGTCTCGACACTATTCCTTTAACCAAAGATTACGAAGAGGAGGAAGGAAAAAAAAAAAAAAAAGTCGAGATGTTTAAAGCTAAACTATGGTTTTCATCACTTTTAAACAAGCGTATAGTGCCGCAAACTAGGCAACAACCTTACTGCTTGCTAGAATATTTTTCCTTCACAAAAGAAAACAGCATATCTCAGCCGACAAAAATCAAACACATAGTTTGGATTACTACAATTACATTGTTCCCAAATAATTTCATAAAATGAAATTAACACAAGAACAATGTTAGCACATTGTGATCAGAAATTCGCACCGACTTTGGTTACACATTCAAATGATCAACTGCGCAAAAATTACGACAACACGGAGATAGTTTACAAAAGAGACTAGTTAACTTTGTGGAAGTATTAAGTAACGGAGAAAATCAATCAATCATCATCATCATCATAAGAGGCATGGAAGTCCGTAGTACAACCTGGGGCATCTGGATCCTCGGCGCCACAGCAGTCGTAGAATTTGGCAGCATACGGCGGATCATCGGGACCAAGCTCGTAGTACCTTCGATCAACAAGAGGAGATAACATCGATTGCGAATTTGACATGACACATTAACCAAAACCGGTTTCGTAATAATCGAAAGCATAAAAAATAAAAGAATCGGGAAGATCTACTAGGTTGGCTTAACTCTTCAGATTAACAAGAAGAAGAAAGAGGAGGAGGAAAAAGAGAGAGAGAGATCGCGGTGTGGTTAGGGTTTAGGGTTTAGGGGTTTAGTTGGTGACCTCTTCTGGTCGTCGTGGCGTCGGCAAACGAAGAAGGAAGGGTGGAAGCTGCAGGAGGAGGAGGGCATGTTTTTGGAGGGATCGAAGCGGCGCTTGCATCGCCGACACAGCTTCTCCACCGCAGCAGCCACCACGCCCTCCACTGCTTCCGACATCTTCTTCCTTTCTTTCTTTCCTCAGCTCTCCCCCCTCCACACCTCTCTCTCTCTCCCTCTCCCTCTCTCCGCCCCTTCTCTTCTCCTTCAACAATCACAATCACGATCGTCGTCGCCTCGCGTCGTTCCAAGGCCCGTATACATATATCTATATAGACGCACAACCATGGGCCGGTCTTATTGGGCCGGCCCATTATGAGGTAGTTCGGGGCCGAATCGGACGGTTCAGAACTTTTGAGATTGATCGGATTAGGTCGGGCTCGCCCGGACCCAGCCCGGACTACAATTGGTTGATACCAAACTGAAAAAACTGAAAACTCGCAGGGATTGCCCTGGCCCTTTATTAGGTCATGAGCTTTGAAATTATATCGATTTAATGCACCACAAATTTCTTTCAACTTGCTCTACAGCTTTTGTGAAGCAAAAGGCTACAGATGACTCTCTTTTCTTCCGGCTCAAACACTTGGTTCGACTCTCAACTCCACACCAAAAATAAAGAAACCATTCCACGAGCTTGGGGGGGAAAAAAAGGGACTCACCTAGTTTAGAAGCAGGTTCTCTAGTTACAAATGGGAACGAAATGAAAATTTTCCCTCTGCTACTGTTAGGGCATGTTTGGTTCATCTATTTTAGACTATGAAATCGGAATGGAATTCATTGATTCCAATGATTATTGTTTGTTTTAAAGGAATCAGATTCCAACTCCCATTCCACTTTGGAATGGGAATGACTAAATCTATTGATGGTCCAATCCGACCTTGAATACCGGATTGGCCCATTCCCAAGTAAACTACTAAAAATTCTCTTCCACCAACACCTCCCCTCCTCTTCCTTCATCACTTTCCTCTCTCTTAATCAAAACACCCTCTAAAAAATTCTAGATTTTCATTCCGATATCCATTCCATTAATGAACCAAACGTCTTGGGATGATTCGTCATTCCATTTCCCATTCCAAAGCAATCCAATTCCATTTTCCATTCCTATTCCAATCGCGAACCAAACATGCCCTTAGTGTCACCAGAGGAACGGTCCTGTTGTTATTAGTATATCAGAGGAAGGGAGCTCCAAATGCTTTCAGAATTTTAGGTTATCCAAACAAGGCATTATACCAATCATCATTTAACAAGACTATAACCTACTATCCTGCACATAAAAAAGTATATCAAGGCACTGTGTTAAGTAAGTAGTTAGGCAATTGTATTGAGAGCCCGCTTGGCCTGTCTGGCGCTACTGCGAACTATAACATTTCAAGTTAGAAGCCATTTCTTTCTTCTGTTTTCCAACTCAACATTTCAAGTTTTTCTGATTTTTCTTAGTTCTATGACACCACAACAAACACCAGGATATCATATCCTTTGGATCAGATAAGTGAAAACCATAAATAACATGGACCATCCTATAGAAAATAGGATTGGAGTCCGAACTGGCAACCTACCAATAGAAAATAGGACGAGAGGCTGAACTAGCTTTTTGGCCTTAAGTTTATTTTGTAAAGTATTTTACTTTAGAGAACAAAGTAATGGAACACCCAAATAACATCTTAAGCAAAATTAACTAATAGACAACAGAAAATTACGATAGGGACATAAGATGGCACCCCAATAGTTTCACATCGAATAGCGTGGGTGACTTTAAGTGCTATATACACGGCTAGTACATTAGCACTAACTTCACCTTCGTGACCAGCAACCTCAGACATGTAAGTCGTCGCACTGTGCCTTGTGTTTCTACTAGGGTCAATAAATTCAATGATTAAACCATGTTTTCCAATCTGCATAATAGAACAGAAAATTTAGTCAAACAGAAGCTTTTATAACTAAAAATTCTTAAACAACGGGTGAGACTAAAATAAAGGTATAGAACAGACGAGTAAAGCAGAATCTGTAAATATGCATAAAAAATAAATAAATAAATAAGAATATCATATAGGTGATTGTAATAAGTAGTATAACTTGGAGATTTACCAAATTTATCTGTACGTATTGGCATGTGCATGGGAACTTCGGCATTAGCACTTCTTCTATGAAAGGGTGAATAAGCTGGTGTACCTATTATTGCGTTCAACGAATAGCCCGTATTGCCATTATTATTGTATTGCAGGTATAAATGTATGTAGTTCCATAAGCACTTGATTTGGAACTAGGTAGAAGAAACACTTCTGGGTCTTTGGATTCGTCTAGCACGATTAGATCGAGAGTGAGAGTTCACTTATTGCATTTTATAATTCATATAAGTGCACCACATAGCATCACTTACTACGGATTATTATTAGCTAGCTATCCATAATGTAATCTGTTTTCGATGATTAATCAAATTATTTCTTGCAAACATTTGTCCGTAGTTAATATATTCACTATTTGGTCCTTGTTACGTCTTGATGCCCTCGGAAGAATAATGATGCAGATGATTATTTCTCCTATTTAAGGTCCACTTGCCTCTCCTCTTTGCAAGCACATTCTATTGCCTTGCTACCATGGAAATTTTACATCCAGTCTTCTACTTGCTTATTTCTTTTTTCTTCTTCCTATCCAATCCAACTCTTCTCTTGGTTCACTGCCAAATAAAATCCATTTCTAATGACACCCAAATGCAGGTCTATATTGTTCATGTACAAGAGCCTGACAGCATGAGCTTCCTTCGCTTCAAGGATCGGAAAGAGTGGTATGTGTCCTTCTTGCCCAACACCACCCTCGACTCCGGCAAGCCGCGGATGGTCTATGCGTACCACCGAGCGATCAGCGGCTTCGCGGCGTGGCTCACCTCTCAAGAAGCAGAAGCCATGAAATCCATGGAAGGCGTTCTCGTAGCCTACCCCGACAGCGAGTATTATGCTCAAACCACCTACACCCCGCAGTTCCTAGGACTAAACGCATGGGAGGAGGACGGCATTTGGTATGACTCTCAATACGGAGCGGGGCAAATTATCGGGGTTATCGACACCGGCTTTAAGCCTGGTCATCCTTCCTTCAGGGATACCGATGTAAATCCGCCGCCGGAGACGTGGAACGGAAGCTGCTACTGGAAACAATCCGTGTGTAACAATAAGCTCATCGGTGCAGTGGGATACAGGTTTGGGCGCACCATCTCACCTGATGACAAGCACGGTCATGGAACCCACACAGCGAGCACAGCTGCAGGGAATTTTGTGGATGATGCTCACGTACTCGGCATGGCACGTGGCACGGCCTCAGGGACGGCACCTAAAGCTCATCTAGCAATCTATAAGGTGCTACACAACACCAAAACTGCTAATGGTACAGTTGCCAAAGCGCTTGCTAGCGACACTTTGAGGGGCATCGACGAAGCGATACGCAATCACGTGAACGTGCTATCCATGTCCCTCGGGACGGTGACGCATCGGCTGCCTGCTAATCCTATTGCCATAGGATCATACGCGGCAATCACCGAAGGGATCGTCCCGGTGGCCTGTGCTATGAACGAAGGCCCCTCTGAAAGCGTCATAGCGAATGATGCGCCGTGGATACTTACCGTCGGAGCAAGCACTACGGACAGGAGGATAAGGGCCATTGTCAAGCTCGGAAATGGTATGGAGTTCTTCGGCGAAACAGCATACCAGCCGGAGGGATTCAACTCGACTCAGCTACCGTTGGTTTATCCGGGGGTGCTACAGACGCAAAAGACCTTGAATTGCAAGAAGGGCTCCATGGACACTTTCGATGTTAAAGGGAAGATCGTGTTGTGCGGGGTTGGACATATTTCAAACATCGAAAAGGGTGAGGTCGTTAAAGCGGCAGGCGGTGCCGCGATGATACTAATGAACCAGCCGTCGATGGGGAACACGACATCCGCTGAACCCCACGTCATCCCGACGGCCCACGTGAGCTTCAGCGACGCGTGGAGGATCTTCACGTACTTCAATTCCACGCCCGATGGAACAGCAGCAATCATCTTCAAAGGCACACTATATGGTGCTCGACCGTCACCCTCGGTGGCATACTTCTCGTCGCGCGGCCCTAGCCGCATGAACGGCAACATCATCAAGCCGGACGTCATCGCACCGGGCGTCAACGTTCTAGCCGCTTGGCCGTTCGAGGTAGGACCTAAACCCGACCACCACCTTCAAGCCACAACTCACACATTCAACTTCGAATCGGGAACGTCGATGGCGACCCCTCACGTGGCCGGCATTGTGGCGATGTTAAAGAATAACCATCCTGATTGGTCTCCCGCCGCCATTAAGTCCGCGATCATGACTACAGCTTACACAGTTGACGCCGATGGGAATCCTATCGGCGACGATTCGAAGCCCGCGGGGACCCCAGCTAGTGTATATGCCATGGGCTCTGGCCACGTCAACCCGTCGGCGGCCAACAACCCAGGCCTCGTCTACGACCTTCATCACAATGATTATATCCATTACCTCTGCGGCATGGGCTTCACCGACGCACAAGTCGGAGCCATCAGTGGCGGTTCGGTGCAGTGTTCGAAGGTCCGCGCGATCAGCCCGGAACAGCTGAACTATCCTTCTATTGCGGTGTACCTAAGTCCTAGGACGACCGAGGTAACGGTCAACCGAACGGTGACCAATGTCGGGGACGCCGTTACGACCTACGAGGTGAAGTTCGACGAACCAGAAGGAGTGAGAGTCGAAGTTACGCCTGATACGCTGCAATTCTCCCGAGCCGGGCAGACGATGGATTTTCGAGTCACGTTGAGGTTCAAGCCGGGGAGCCCAACAGTTAGGATGGCAGGGCAAGTTGTTGAGGGGCAAATGGCGTGGGTCTCCGGAAAGTACTACGTAAGGAGTCCTATTGCCGTCACAATCCAGTGAAACACGGTAATAGTTTCGAGTCCCATGTGCAAAACAACATACTAGTTCTTTCCCCCGGCGCGTAAAAAAGAAAAAAATAATATAAAATAAATAAAAACATGTTGTCAACCAAAAAGCTCTACTCCGTGGAAACTAAGATTCTTCTTCTTCTGCTTAGTTTTTATTTTTATTTACTTTTTTTTACGACACTGGTGAAAACAAATCCACCTATTTAGGCTGTTCTTGTTTTTGAACTTCCGATGCAGACTAGATATGTTTTCCATCTTATCTCTACTTATGCAATTCCTACCATTTGTAAATAACTCGGCTCGAAGTAATCGGACAGAGACTTGTTTGAGTGGAGTGTGCACTCTAAGAGGCCCACTACAATTCATTGCTCGTGGGTCAATAGGGCAAAATCATTGCCTATAATAACCGTAAAAGTAATTAAAAGGTAAATCAAGTTTAGGCAAAAAAAAAGTTGTCAAAACAAAGATTCTCAAATTACACCCATTTTCTGCCAAACGCTACAAAAGTTAAACATTTTTCAAGTATCCTATACTAAACCAGTAAATACAATTAGAAATTAATTATTTAATTAAAAGTAAAAATTTATGAAGACCCCCACAACTATAAGCAATCTTAAAATAGGCCCCACTAACTATGTCTTTTTTTTTTTTAGTTTATTTACACCTGCTAACTGTCGATTATTTGAAATTAAGTGATTTTTCTGAAATAAATTAGAGGCTTTATCAAGTTCATCTATGGTCTCAGCAGTTTAATAACTTTAATTATTTTTTAACAAATAAAATTGGGACAATTAATGGCTAATATCTAAACGAGCTATTAATTTTTTTAAAAAAATAGCTAAATTAATTAGAACAACTAAAAATAAAAAAAAAATAAAAATTAGTGAGGTGTCCATTCCAAAAGGTGGAGCCTATTCTATAGTTGAGTGGGGCCCGCACACAATTATATCTTAATTAATTAAACAACGATCCTGACCGGACTCAAAATAAATTGAAAAGAAATAAGGAAACGATTACATCCAAAAAAGCCCTGCCAAAAAAAAAAGAGAGAAAAAGAAATTGAAAAGTTCTCCCTGCTTAATCAAGGAGAGAACCTAACGCAATCCCACTTCACAATCACCTGTATAAACCGGCTCTTTGTTTTCAACAATAAATAAAACACCACTTAAAAAACATTTATACACTTAACCTTTTCAACTACCCTCTATATATATATATATATATATATATATATCCACAGGAAATTGAGATATCAATAGAACCTATTATTATTTTAGTAACATGACATCTCACTTACCTTTCCCCAAGAGGATGTCGACTGTGGAAGAAGAGAAGGATAGCAAGAAGAATATAGTAAAGCTAGAGAAGGCCAAAGAAGAAAGGGACCATTACGACGATGATTGTTACGAGATCGATCCCATCAACTTCGCCCGCATACTCACCTTGAAAGTCTCTGATGAAGTTGTTCTTGTTTCTGAGAAGGAACCAGTAAGAAATCAATCTCTAGTACCGCCATAATCAAAGTTTTATAACTGAAGGGCAATTCGATATTTAAAATCCGATTGAATTATGATGGTGATCATTATAATAGGTTGCACTGAGGGACTTCCCCCATCCAAGGCACCTGTGTGCGAATTTCCCCTTCAACACTTCTCCCCATGAGAGTTATTGCAGCCAGGTACTTTTTTCTTGGGGGGGTTTTTGAAGTGTTTCTTGATCAAACATCTTATTTGTATTATGTGAAAACTTTGTCATAGAGATAATGAAATAGAAAGGTACGAACGCCTTGTATGATACAATATTGGATACCCCAACCCCCCAGGGGGGGAGTTGAAGAGAGAAAAGTTAGGGCAAGGGACAAATTGTTCTCTATTATTGGTTCCACTTTAGGACATATTGTTCTCTATTATTGGCTCCACTTTATGGTTAGAAACTTAAACAGTTTAAGTTCCTGTAGCCAACTATGCCTGGAAATCAGGCTAACTAGGAGAGGCAATCTAAACTTGCTGATATTTTTTTTACTGACAATGAATCATTCATTGATATCATGGTAATTTACTATTATAAGCCTTTGCCCTTTTGACTCATCTAACATGTTTAATAAAGGAAAATTACAGGTCATAATGAACATTGTATGCTTGCATTTGCTTTATGAAGAAAAAGGAGACTAAAATACAAAGATTTTGCCATAGCCACATAAAGTCGAAGGAACAAAGCTCGACGTACCTTAGAATATGCTCCAAAATAAACTGCTTGCTTGCTTGCGGATAACGCCGGTTATCCTCTCATAAATTGCACAGCACACAGCATCTTCAGTACATTCTGGGGCACTGATAAAAAATGCTCAAAATTGAGGACTTACGAATACCCTGACCTGAATTCATGATGATTTTAGATATTGTAAGACATTGTAAATTATGCTTCCAAAAGTCGAATTAAAATTGGACATACTCGATTCATGGATACTCTTCAGATGTCTCGGCAACAGCTAACAGTAGTTTATATCTGATGCAGTGTTTTTGTTACGTCTGCGAAGTAGCTGCTCCCTGTAAGCGATGGGAAGGAACAGATGGGCATTGCAATGTATCGAAGAAGTAATAAAGGAGAATTTAGAAGACTTGGTAAGCACTTCCCGGAGAGATCGGAATTTCAGTATGCTGCTCTGTAGACTCCTTACTCTGTTCCAAGAGGATTTGTGGGATATCCTAAGAAGTTAAATGCTTTGGTAGTGTTTTGCTAAAGGCTTTTTTATACCAGGGACTGATAAATACCATCATGAGTTGATAAAGAATCAGAGTGGAATTTTCCTTCTTTCAAATTAATAAGACATAAACATGGGCATATCACAACTTTGTCCAACCCCACGAAACTATCATACCTAGGATTCTCGCTATTCGTACAATTCTACCTCTTCCGACAATAAGTGGAATTTCTCTCTGCTCTACCATTCATGCTCGGCGGCCTCGCGGGGAACTGTCTCGACACTATTCCTTTAACCAAAGATTACGCAGAGGAGGAAGGAAAAAATAGTCGAGATGTTTAAAGCAACTTTTATCTACTCTAGTTAAGTAAACTACGGTTTTCGCCACTTTTAAACAAGCGTATAGTGCCGCAAACTAGGCAACAACCTTACTACTAGCTAGAATATTTTTCCTTCACAAAAGAAAAGAGCATATCTCAGCCGACTAAAATCAAACACATAGATTGGATTACTGCCATTACATTGTTCCCAAATAATTTCATAAAATTAAATCAAGGACAATATTAGCACATTGTGGTACAGAAATTCCTTTGCTTACACATTCAAATGATCAACTGCGCAAAAATGACGACAACACAAAGATAGGTACAAAACAGACTAGTTAACTTTCTGGAAGTATTTAAGTAGCGGAGATAATCAATCAATCAATCAATCAATCATCATCATAAGAGGCATGGAAGTCCGTAGAACAACCTGGGGCATCTGGATCCTCGGCGCCGCAGCAGTCGTAGAATTTGGCAGCATAAGGCGGATCATCAGGACCAAGCTCGTAGTACCTTCGATCAACAAGAAGAGAAAACATCGATTGCGAATTTGACATGATACATTAACAAAAACCGTTTTCACAGTAATCGGAAGCAAAAGAATAAAAGAATCAGGAAGGATCTATTAGGTTGGCTTAACTCTTCAGATTAAGAAGAAGAAGAAGAAGATGATGAAGAAGAAGAAGAATAAGGAAAAAGAGAGAGCTCGTGGTGCGTTTAGGGTTTAGGGTTTAGGGTTTAGTTGGTGACCTCTTCTGATCGTCGTGGCGTCGGCAAACGAAGAAGGAAGGGTGGAAGCTGCAGGAGGAGGGCGTGTTTTTGGAGGGATCGAAGCGGCGCTTGCATCGCCGACACAGCTTCTCCGCCGCAGCAGCCACCGCGCCCTCCACCGCTTCCGACATCTTCTCCCTTTCTTTCTTGAAATCTCCCTCTTCCTCTCTCTCCCTCTCCGCCCCTTCTCTTCTCCTCCATCAATCACAATTCACAATCACGATCGTCGTCGCCTCGCGTCGTTCCAAAGCCCGTATACATATATATATATATACACACGCAGATACATGGGCTAGGTCTTATTGGGCCGGCCCATTAAGAGGCAGTTCGGGGCCGAATCGGACAGTTCAGAACTTTGAGATTGGTCGGATTAGATTTAGGTCACGAGCTTTGAAATTTTATCGATTTAATACACCACAAATCTTGTTGAATGTGCTCAAAGCTTTTGTGAAGCAAAAGGCTACAGAGGACTCTCTTTTCTTCCGGCTCAAATACTCAGTTAAACTCTCAACTCCATACCAAAATTAAAGAAACCATTCCACGAGTTTAGGGGGGGCGAGAAACAAGGCACTCACCCAGTTTAGATGCAGGTTCTCTAGTTACAAATGGGAACGAAATGAAAATTTTCCCTCTGCTACTGTTAGTGTCACCAGAGGAACGGTCCTGTTGTTATTAGTATCGTATATCAGAGGAAGGGAGCTCCAAATGCTATCAGAACTTTAGGATATCCAAACAAGGCACTATAGCAATCATCATTTAACAAGCCTGCACATAAAAAAGTATATCAAGGCACTGTGTTAAATAAGTAGCTAGGCAATTGCATTGAGAGCCTGCTTGGCCTGTCTAGCGCTACCGCCAACTATAACATTTCAAGTTAGAAGCCATGTCTTTCTTCTGTTTTCCAACTCAACATTTCAAGTTTTTCTAATTTTTCTCAATTCTATGACTCCACAACAAACACCAAGGTTTCATATCCTCTGGATCAGATAAGTGGGAACCATAAATAACCCGGACCATCCTATAGAAAATAGGATTGGAGTCCGAACTGGCGACCTACCTATAGAAAATAGGACGAGAGGTTGAACTGGCTTTTTGCCATTCAATTTATTCTGTAAAGTATTTTAGTTTAGGGAACAAAGCACTGGAACACCCAAATAACATCTCAAGCAAAAAATTAACTAATAGACAATAGAAACTTACGGTAGGGACATAAGATGGCATCCCAATAGTCCCACATGGAATAGTGTGGGTGACTTTAAGTGCTATATACACGACTAGTACATTAGCACTAACTTCACCTTCGTGAGCAACAACCTCAGGCATGTAAGTCGCACTGTGCCTTGTGTTTCTACTAGGATCAGTAAATTCAATGATTATACCATATTTTTCAATCTGCATGATAGAACAGAAAATTTAGTCAAACAGAAGCTTCTATAACTAAAAATTCTTAAACAATGGGTGGGACTTAAATAAAAGCATAGAACAGACAAGTAAAGCAGAATCTGTAAATATGCATAAAAAATAACTAAATAAATAAATAAATAAGAATATCATATAGGTGATTGTAATTAATAAGTAGTATAACTTGGAGATTTACCAAATTTACCTGTACGTATTGGCATGTGCATGGGAACTTCGGCATTAGCACTTCTTCTATGAAAGGGTGAATAAGCTGGTGTATCTATTATTGCGTTCAACGAAAAGCCTGTATTGCCATTATTATTGTATTGCAGGTATAAAATGTATGTAGTTCCAAAAGCACTTGATTTGGAACTAGGTAGAAGAAAACACTTGTGGGTCTTTGGATTCGTCTAGCTAGCACGATTAGATCGAGAGTGAGAGCTCACTTATTGCATTTCATAATTCATTTAAGTGCACCACATGGCATCACTCCAACTACGGATCATTATTAGTTATCCATAATGTAACCTGCTTTCAATAATTAATCGAATTATTTCTTGCAAATTAAGATCTGTCCGTAGTTAATTTGTTCACTATTTGGTCTTTGTTACATCTTGATGCCCTTGGGAAGAATAATGATGCAGATCATTATTTCTCCTATTTAAGTTCCGCTTGCCTCTCTTCTTTGCAATGCACATTTTATCGCACCATGGAAATTTTACATTCAATGATCTTCTGCTTGCTTATTTCTTTTTTCTTCTTCCTTATATCCAATCCAACTCTTCTTTTGGTTCACTGCCAGATACAGCCCATTTCTAATGACACCACCCAAATGCAGGTCTATATTGTTCATGTACAAAAGCCCGACGGCATGAGCTTCTCTCGCTTCAAGGATCGGAAAGAGTGGTACAAGTCCTTCTTGCCCAACACCACCCTCGACTCCGGCAAGCCGCGCATGGTCTACGCGTACAGCCACGCGATCAGCGGCTTTGCTGCGTGGCTCACCTCTCAAGAAGTAGAAGCCATGAAATCCACGGATGGCGTTCTCGTAGCCTACCCCGACAGCGAGTATGATGCTCAAACCACCTACACCCCGCAGTTCCTAGGACTAAACGCATGGGAGGACGGCGTTTGGTACGACTCTCAATACGGAGCGGGGCAAATTATCGGGGTTATCGACACCGGCATTAAGCCCGGTCATCCTTCCTTCAGGGATACCGATGTAAATCCGCCGCCGGAGACGTGGAACGGAAGCTGCTACTGGAAACAATCCGTGTGCAACAATAAGCTCGTCGGTGCTGTGGGATACAGGTCTGGGCGCACCGTCTCACCTGAGGACAAGAACGGTCATGGAACCCACACGGCAAGCACAGCGGCAGGGAATTTTGTGGATGATGCTCACGTACTCGGCATGGCACGCGGCACGGCCTCAGGGACGGCACCTAAAGCTCATCTAGCAATCTATAAGGTGCTACACAAAACCAAAACTGCTGCTGGTACAGTTGCCAAAGCGCTTGTTAGTGACACATTGAGGGGAATCGACGAAGCGATCCGGAATCACGTAAATGTGCTATCTATGTCCCTCGGGAGGGAGAAGCAACAGCTGCATGAGAGCGCTATTGCCATAGGATCATACGCGGCAATCACCGAAGGGATCGTCCCGGTGGCCGCTGCTGCAAACGAAGGCCCCTCTGAAAGCGTCATAGAGAATGATGCGCCGTGGATACTTACCGTCGGAGCAAGCACTACGGACAGGAGGATAAGGGCCATTGTCAAGCTCGGAAATGGTATGGAGTTCTTCGGCGAAACAGCATACCAGCCAGAGGGATTCAACTCCACTCAGCTACCGTTGGTTTATCCGGGGGTGCTACAGACGCAAAAGACCTTGAATTGCAAGAAGGGCTCCATGGACACGTTCGATGTTAAAGGGAAGATCGTGTTGTGCGGGGTTGGACAAATTTCAAACATCGAAAAGGGTGAGGTCGTTAAGGCGGCAGGCGGTGCCGCGATGATACTAATGAACCAGCCGTGGATTGGGAACACGACGCTCGCCGAACCACACGTCATCCCGACGGCCCATGTGAGCTTCAACGATGCGTGGAAGATCATCACGTACTTCAACTCCATGCCCAACGGAACGGCAGCAATCACCTTCAACGGCACACAATACGGCGTTCGACCGTCACCCTCGGTGGCTTACTTCTCGTCGCGCGGCCCTAGCCTCATGAACGGCAACATCATCAAGCCGGACGTCATCGCACCGGGCGTCAACGTTCTAGCCGCTTGGCCGTTCGAGGTAGGACCTAAACCCGACCACCACCTTCCGCCCACAACTCACACATTCAACTTCGAATCGGGAACGTCGATGGCGACCCCTCACGTGGCCGGCATTGTGGCAATGTTAAAGAATAACCATCCTGATTGGTCTCCCGCCGCCATTAAGTCGGCGATCATGACTACAGCTTACACAGTTGACGCCGATGGGAATCCTATCGGCGACGATTCGAAGCCCGCGGGGACCCCAGCTAGTGTATACGCCATGGGCTCGGGCCACGTCGACCCGTCGGCGGCCAACGATCCAGGCCTCGTCTATGATCTTCACCATCAAGATTATATCCATTACCTCTGCGGCATGGGCTTCACCGACGCACAAGTCGGAGCCATCGGTCGCGGTAAGGTGCAGTGTTCTAAGGTCCGTGCGATCAGCCCGGAACAGCTGAACTATCCTTCGATTGCCGTGTACCTAAGTGCTAATACGCCCGAGGTGACGGTCAACCGAACGGTGACGAATGTCGGGGACGCCTTTACGACCTACAAGGTGAAGTTCGACGAACCGGAAGGAGTGAGAGTCGAAGTTACGCCTGATACGCTGCAATTCTCCCGAGCCGGGCAGATGAAGGATTTTCGAGTCACGTTGAGCGTCAAGCCGGGGAGCCCAACAGTTAGGATGGCAGGCCAAGTTGCTGAGGGGCAAATGGCGTGGGTCTCCGGAAAGTACTACGTAAGAAGTCCTATTGCTGTCACAATGCAGTGAAACGCGGTAGTAGTAGTTTTTTGAGTCCCACGTGCAAAACAACATACTAGTTCTTTCCCCAGCCGTGAAAAAAAATAAACAAAACAAAATAAATAGAAACATGTTGTCTACCAAAAAGCTCTACTGCATGGGAACCTAAGATTTTTCATCTCTTGAGTGTTTGTTTTTGTTTTTGTTTTTTATTTTTCTTTTATGGCAATGTGGTGAAAAGAGTTCGACCTATTTAGGCTTGTTCTCGTCTTTGAACTTTCGATGCAGACAAAGTAAAATGAGAGAAATTATTGGTGGATCAGAGCAGATCCGTCCTCCTCTATGTTATCTCCATTTATGCAATTCTTGGGCCTGCGCACTCCAAGAAGCCCACTGCAATCCATTGCTCGCGGGAATAGAGTAAAATTATTGCCTATAATAATGAAAACACAAAAGATTCTCAAATTACACCCATATTCTGCGAAGGGCGACAAAAGTTAAACATTTTTCAAGTATCCAATACTAAACCGGTAAATACAACTAGAAATTAACCATTTAATTATAAATAAAAATGTTTGAAGACCCCCTTCAACTATCAGCAATCTTAAATAGGCCCGCCCATTCAACTTTGCCTTCTTTTTTTTTTTTAATAATCTACACCTTCTTACAGTCGATTATTTGAAATTGAGTGATTTTTCTGAGATAAATTAGAGGCTTTATCAAGTTCATCTATGGTCTCACCAATTTAATAATTTTAATTATTTTTTAGCAAATAAAATTAGGACAATTAATGGGTAATATCTAAACGAGCTATTAGTTTTTTTAAAAAAATAGCTAAATTAATTAGAACTTAAAAAGATAGAAATTAGTGAGGTGTCCATTCCATAAAAGTTAAGGAGCCTATTCTATAGCTGAGGGGGACCAGCGGCCGCACACCATTATATATCTTAATTAATTAACAACTATGCTGATCAGACTCCAACTAGATTAAAATGAAATAAGGAAATGATTACATCCAAAACCCTGCACCAAAAAAAAAAAAAAAAAAAAAAAAAAAAAAAAAAAAAAAAAGAAAAGGGAATTAAAAAGTTCTCCCTGCTTGGTGCTTGGTCAAGGAGAGAACCTTAACCAGCGTCAGTGGCAATCCCACTGCTCAGTCACTATATAAACTGGCTCTTTGTTTTCAACAATAAATAAAACACCACTTAAAGAACATTTATACGCTTAACCTTTTCAACTACCCTATATTATAAACAAGAAATTAAGATATCAATAGAAGATATTATTTTGGTAACATGACTTCTCACTTACTTTCCCCCAAGAGGAGGTCGACTGTGGAAGAAGAGAAGGATAGCAAGAAGAATATTGTAAAGACAGAGAAGGCCAAAGAAGAAGGGGACGATTACGACGATGATTGTTACGAGATCGATCCCATCGACTTCGCCCGCATACTCACCTTGAAAGTCTCTGATGAAGTTGTTCTTGTTTCTGAGAAGGAACCAGTAAGAAATCAATCTCTACCCCCTTAATTCTATAGCCATAATCAAAGTTTTAAAACTAAATTAAGGGCAATTCGATACTTGAAATCTGATTGAATTATGATGTTGATCATTATAATAGGTTGCACTGAGGGACTTTCCCCATCCGAGGCACCTGTGTGCGAATTTCCCCTTCAACACTTCTCCCCATGAGAGTCATTGCAGCCAGGTTCTATTTTCTTTTTTCTTTTCTTTTTTGAAGTGTTTCTTGATCAAATTTCTCATCTTATTTGTTCACTAGTATGGTTTGTATTATGCAAAAATTTTGTCATAGTGGTAATGAAATAGAAAGGTAAGATTGCCTTGTATGGTACAATATTGGATACCCCAACCCCCGAAGGGGCGAGTTGGAGAGAGAAAGTTAGGGCAAGGGACAAATTGTTCTCTATTGTTGGTTCCACTTTGGGGCATATGTTCTCTATTATTGGTTAGAAACTAAAACATTTTCATTTCCTGTAGCCAACTATGCCTGGAAATCAGGCTAACTAGGGAGGCAATCTAAACTGCTGATATTTTTTAGGACAATGAATCATTCATTGATATCAAGGTAAATTTACTACTATAAGCCTTTGCCCTTTGGACTCATCTAACATGTTTAATAAAGGAAACATACAGGTCATAATGAACATTGTGTGCTTGCATTTGCTTTATGAAGAAGAAGGAGACTAAAGTACAAAGATTTTGCCATAGCCACATAAAGTCGAAGGAATAAAGCTCGACGTACCTTAGAATATGCTCCAAAATAAACTGCTTGCTTGCTTGCTTGCTTGCGGATAACGCCAGATATCCTCTCATAAATTGCACAGCACACAGCATCTTCTTTACATTTTGGGGCACCGATAAAAAATGCTCAAAATAGAGGACCTATGAATACCCTGACCTGAATTCATGATGATTTTAGATATTGTAAGATATTGTAAATTACGCTTCCAAAAGTCGAATTAAAATTGGACATACTCGATTCATGGATACTCTTCAGAAGTCTCAGCAACATCTGACGGTCGTTTATAACTGATGCAGTGTTTTTGTTACGTCTGCGAAGTAGCTGCTCCCTGTAAGCAATGGGAAGGAACAGATGGGCATTGCAATGTATCGAAGAAGTAATAAAGGAGAATTTAGAACACTTGGTAAGCATTTCCCGGAGAGATCGGAATTTCAGTATGCTGCTCTGTATACTCCTTACTCTGTTCCAAGAGGATTTGTGGAATATCTTAAGAAGTTAAATGTTTTGGTAGTATTTTGCTAAAGGCTTTTTTATGCCAGGGACTGATAAATACCATCATGAGTTGATAAAGAATCACAGTGGAATTTAACTTCTTTCAAATTAATAAGACATAAACATGGGCATATCACAACTACGTCCAACCCCACAAAACTATCATACCTGGGATTCTCGCAATTCGTAGAATTCTAACTTTTCCAACTATAAGTGGAATTTCTCTCTGTTTTATCATGCATGCTCGGCGGCCTCGCGGGGAACTGTCGCAACACTATTCCTTCAACCAAAGATTACGAAAAGGAGGAAGGAAAAAAGTCGAGATGTTTGAAGTAACTTTTATCTGTTCTAGTTAAGTAAACTACGGTTTTCGCCACTTTTAACAAGTGTATAGTGCCGCAAACTAGGCAACAACCTTACTAGCTAGAATATTTTTTGTTAACAAAAGAAAAGAGCATATCTCAGCCGACTAAAATCAAACACATAGATTGGATTACTACAATTACATTGTTCCCGAAAAAATTCATAAAATTAACACAAGGACGATATTAGCACATTGTGATACGAAAATTTGCACCGACTTCGCTTACACATTCAAATGATCAACTGCACAAAAATTACGGCAACACAAACATAGGTACAAAACAGACTAGTTAACTATGTGGAAGTATTAAGTAACGGAGATAATCAATCAATCATCATCATCATAAGAGGCATGGAAGTCCGTAGAACAACCTGGGGCATCTGGATCCTCTGCGCCGCAGCAGTCATAGAATTTGGCAGCATAAGGCGGATCATCGGGACCAAGCTCGTAGTACCTTCGATCAACAAGAAGAGAAAACATCGATTGTAGACGACCTCGAAAGCGAATTTGACATGATGCATCGAACAAAAACCGGTATCGCGATAATCGGAAGCAAAAGAATAATAGAATCGGGAAGCAGCTAGTTAATCCATCGATTTGAATAGGTTGGCTTAACTCTTCAGATTAAGAAGAAGAAGAAGAAGAAGAAGAAGAAGGAGAAGAATAAGGAAAAAGAGAGAGCTCGTGGTGCGTTTAGGGTTTAGGGTTTAGGGTTTAGTTGGTGACCTCTTCTGGTCGTCGTGGCGTCGGCAAACGAAGAAGGAAGGGTGGAACCTGCAGGAGGATGGCGTGTTTTTGGAGGGATCGAAGCGGCGCTTGCATCGCCGACACAGCTTCTCCACCGCAGCAGCCACCACGCCCTCCACTGCTTCCGACATCTGCTTCCTTCTTTCTTTCCTCAGCTCTCCCCCTCCACCCTTCTCTCCCTCCCCCCTCTTCTCTCTCTCCGCGGCTCATCACGTCGTTACGAGGCCCATATATGTATATATATAGAGAGGCCCACATACAGAGGCCGGTCTTATTTGGCCGGCCCATTATGAGTCGGGCTAGGGCGGATCGTATGGTTCAGAACTTTGACATTCAGGCCCGCTCAGACCCAGCCCGGACTAAAATTGGTTGATACCAACCAAGCCGAACTCATAGGGATTGCCCTGCCCCTTTATTTAGGTCTTGAGCTTTCAAATTAACTTCCCGTGGACCTTGCTCTTTATTAGCATATAATAGCGATTCGATACACCACAAATCTTGTTGAACCTGGTCAACAGCTTTCGCGAAGCAAAAGGCCAGAGAGGGTACAACAAATGGGAGCGAAATGAAAATGAAGATATTTACCCGAGAAGCGCCATGCTGAATACTAGAGGTTTCCCCTGTTATCGTTAGTATCACCAGAGAGTATATCAGAGGAAGGGAGCTCCAAATGCTTTCAGAATTTTAGGATATCCAAACAAGGCATTATAGCGATCATCATTTAACAAGACTATAACCTACTACCCTGCACATAAAAAAGTATATTAAGTATATCAAGGCACTGTGTTAAGCAAGTAGTTAGGCAATTGTATTGAGAGCCTGCTTGGCCTGTCTGGCGCTTCTGCGGACTATAACAATCTCTAAGGAAGTTCTAAAAATTACAAATACTAGAGAAAACACGTAAATCTTAAATAACATGAAGATATCTTAAGTTGATACAGCATAATGGAACTGATTTATCCCTAACATTACAATCTAATGGTGGAACTTTGCCACCTTCCCATTTTTCAGTCCCTTAAATAGTCCATAAACATTAAATGATAGCAGATAAATGAGCATGAGTGGTGGAATTAAAAACAAATTCTCACCACACAGCTGCTTCTTAATAGAATCAGTATCACCTAAAACAGCTCCGACAAATAAAGCTGATCCAGGTGAATCAATGGTTGGGTTTGAACCCGTTAATAATTGGAGCCCCATTAACTGTGGGGGCTGCACCTCTCGTGCCCCTCACATATGAGGCGTACTCACCGTAGTGCATCGTAAATAATGTGCTCTGATAGCGTGTAACACGGAGATTCTTCCTAAGTGGCTCGTTGATGGTGCCATTATAACCTGCTTTCCTCATCAACGAGTCGATTGTTTCTACCTTCGTCCAACCTAGCAAAGAGTAACGGGCACGAACTAATAAGATTTGAATTTGTAAAAAGAAAGTTTTATATCTGAAGAATGAAAATCTGCAAGCAAAGTATTGTGAAGAAGCCAAGTAAATAATGAAATCAGTTAGAAACCATTTCTTTCTTCTGTTTTCCAACTCAACATTTCAAGTTTTTCTAATTTTTCTCAGTTTTTCTAATTTTTCTAATTTTTCAGGTGCCATATCCTCTGGGTCAGATAAGTGGGAACCATAAATAACTTGGACCTTCCCGTAGAAAATAGGACTAGAGGCCGAACTGGCAACTTTCGTATAGAGAAATAGGACTTTTTGGCATTCAGTTTCTGCTGCTATGTATTTTAGTTTAGGGAACAAAACAGTGGAACACCCAAATATCATCTCAAGCAAAATTAACAACCAGACAATAGAAAATTAAGACAGGGACATAAGGACTTCACCTTCGTGAGCAGCAACCTCAGGCAAGTAAGTTGCACTGTGCCTTGTGTTTTTACTAGGGTCAGTGAATTCAATGATTAAGCCATGCTTTCCAATCTGCATGATAGAAAAGAAGTTTTAGTTAAACAGACGCCTCTATAACTAAAAGTTCTTAAACAAGAGGTGGGTCTAAAAAATAAAGACATATAACATACAAATAAAACAGAACCTTTAATTGGCAAGATAACAAGCAATTATTAGTGCATCTTTTGTTGAAAGAAGAACTTGGGGAACACCTAATTAAATTGCATATTGCTTGGGGTTGATCATACAGATCATAACATACTAGTAATTCCTACTGAAGGCCTGTTTTGGCAAAGGATATACTTTCTCATTTGACAATCATCTAGTAGTTTGACTCTCAACTTGTCTCTTTGCTATACCAGCTAGGTGTCCAACTTGCCTCCTACATATAAATAACTCATACAAGCAGCCGATAATAAGCCATCTAGAATCAATTGTCCAGACTAGGGCACAAAACCACATTATGATGTGTTAGAGTGACAAGATGATTTACTTACCCATGCAGGATTTGTAAAAGAAAAAGAATACAGCTGAAAACACTAAGAATAGCAGCAAACCTCCCATTCAAGGTAGTCTTGAGCAGTTTCGTAGTTGATTAGTATGGATACTGTGCATTCCAAATAGGGTAACTCTTTGGCCTGTATAGGGGAAAAGCGGCGGTCCCTCAGAGCACTGAAAAAATAGAAGTTAGTACGTTTTTAAGAGAACAGATTATTTGCACATAAAAAGTAGTAATGACAGGCAAGTGATGTTGTAACACAAGCTAGCACATAGGAATTGAGTTAGCAGGCATACCAGCTTCTTTTTACAAGTTACAAGCTTCCTTCTATAATTAGAAGAGGGGATTACTCGGATCATAATTCATCAATACAGAAAGGGACATAAATGTAAGACTGAGAGATGAAAGATAATGCTTAATCACTAAGAAGCTGCTGACAGTCCACCATGATAAAAGTGAACGGCCATATGAACAAGAAGTTAAAGAATGTCTACTTCAGATTTTAGAATGAGCAATAGAGAGAAAAATTAAAGAGGTTTCCTACTGTCCAACTCTCCAAAACATCATGGCTGGACACATTCCACATTACTCACATGTCACATGTGTTTGTACTTAATCTACATTGTTTTCGCTTCAGTTGAAAGGTGTTAGGTTATCCTCGGAAGGTCCAGAACACAGGCAAACTCCTTGTTTAGAGCCTTCTCAGGCTTTGAACACAGTTGTGAACCTCCAACCTTGCATAAAAGCAAAAACTGAAAAGAAAATACCCCCACTATATTCAAGAAATTCATATCATATTCATGGCATAAGACATATGTAACATAATAATAATTAGCTGATTTCCCTTGACAAAAGAAGGTCAAAAGCTACAACGATTTTCACCTGTCTTAAGAGAAAAGAACAAATAATAATCTAAAAGAACAAATAATAATCTTGCATTTAACAAATCATAAATAAGAAACAGTAAGCAGGTAATCGGAAACCAAGAAAACTTTCATATGTTTAGACACAAAAATTAGCCATATTAATGATGAAATTATCCAACAAAAGATTGATAACATTTCAACAAGATATTCTGAACAGAAGTGTACCGCATAAGAAAAAACCTACCTAGCTAATGCATAATCCTTAAAACCATTGATCAAGCCACGGGCCTCCAAAGATCCTATGCATCCTCGTAGGCGCGGTTCTGAACCATTAAGTGCTTTCTTCCAAGTGACAAATAATGGGCTGCAATCAGAAATTTCTTCAAAATGACTTGATAAAAAGAAATACAAATATAATAATAGCCAAGGATTTTAAAATTATAATCTTACAAAATCGAAACATTAAGTACCCTAACATACAAGCGATGCAAGGTTAAAATCCTTAAGCATAAAACTCTCAATCATATACTTACGAAAAGTCTCCAACAAAAAGTGAGCAGAATATGTGGGCATATAGTAAATACAGAAGTAGTTTGCAACCTACAAACATGTCTGCAACAAAGAACCTCAACAAAATCTGAAATTTATATAAAATTTCACCAATTTAAACCATGATTAAGAAATATGTAGCATCTGCTCAAATACAACGATGCCCTGTTTCTTATTTATTCATTGAGCATGCGACAGCATTTGAGAACAATAAGTCAGCTCGGAATCTAAAGCACTATTAGTTAGTAATACAAAACACTCCATTAACACAAAGGAAGAACCTTGCAATCAAGACATCACTAGTAGAAAAGAGAATGATTTGAGCATTAAGATTGAGTGAACAAGATGAATAATGATTGGTACAAAAGTAACTGCATAAGAGCATTCAAACATGGATTTGATTCTGTGCATGCCGAAATGACGAAAAGCAAGCTCAGGCAGAAATGGCCTTTCTTCACTTGACATGGCAACAGTGGCACATGTTCATGACTAATTGATTCACAGTCTCAAAAGATGAAACATTGAACTTGAACTAAGATATTATGTGATGGAAAGATGAGTCATTTTTGATGAATAGACCATAGGAAGAAGATTAAAGTAGAAGCATTACTTGAAAATTATACTTTTGACTCAATATAAGTTAAAATCTTTGAACAACCCTAGTTGTGCTACTTGGTAAATTAAGTATCTTTAGTACATATAGGATGTTTCGAGTAATGAAACTCTCTTTTTGTACGATGTCTATATATTATCCATTATTCATATTAAAAAAACCTCTTTTTTGACAGAATCATCGCTCAATAAGCAACACTTAAACAATCGAAGAAGCAAAGTATCGATAGAACCAAAATAAAGAGAAAAAACAACTATCCCCAAATCACACCGATTCCCACACGATCGCATAATAAGAAAACTAGCATTCGATCGAGACTTAAATTTAGGGGGGCGATCCTCACTGGTGGCCTTCTTCGAAGTCCGGGGGAGGCGGCAGCCCCTTGTTGTAGTGGGCGACGAGGGTGTCGAAGCAGTAGACCACCATTTCGCGGTTCGCCGACACCATTTTGGAGATCGCTTGCGACGCAGCGGGATCTACGGGGATCGAACGCGAGCTCCGGGGGAAGGCGATCGCCGCGGGATCGGATCGGACTCCGCCCCCCCTCCTCTCCTCCTCTTCTTCTTCTAGGGTTTCAGAGGAGGCGAAGAAGAGGGCGAAAATGGGGGAAGGAGCTCTCGATCGGAGCTTAGGATTAATATATAGGGAGGGGTGAGCTGTACGTTTCGGGAATGATTGGGAGGCGAAGGGAAAGTGACAGGTGACGTCGAAAATTGGAACATTTACGCGGGCGAGGATCGGGAAGCTAAATCGTGCAACGTGGCATCAGGTTATTGGACGGAATCGGTGTCTCGTGTGGATGAGGCGATAGCATAAAGATTAGAAAAGTGAGAGAGATTAGCACCGCAGTGGATTTGAGCGGTGCTATAGACCTACCACACCCGGAAAGAAGCCCAATTACGAAATAGAGGGGCCCACCTCGTGACCCAACCCACCCGACCCGTTCGTTAGAGGGGCGCATGCGGACGCGTGAGATCCACCGTCCAATAATTTCTGCTATCCGATGAGCACCGTTGATTTGGGCTGCGACAGTGTACGGTGGACTAGTTGGACGGTGGATTCCTTATCCACCACCCACCACCCGAGCAGGATCCAATGAAGATCCAACACCCATTGGATCCAACTCAGTATAGGCAATCTAGTTTCTCATTAATATTTTTAAAAAACAAATTCCAGAAGCTGATAGACAACAACAAAAAAAAAGAAAAAAAAAAAGAAGAACACAGATAGCATCGTAGCCGTCAAAAATGCTTCTTACGTTCGACTCAAAACATAAAATTATCGACATGCAACTCTAATTGAAAAGTTTCAAGAGATACTGGTGAAATTACAGAATCATCGTACATTTCCGACTAATTGGAATATTACAATACCAAAAGTTAAAAGATTTTGTCATTTTCATACTTAATGAAAATCATATATAACATATTAACAAGATTAGTTGATAACAAACTTGTTATTCCTAATGTAAAATATACCACATACATGAAATACTCCTAAACAATGAATAAGGGACTGTTCCACTCAACTCTAAATTAGAAGATGTCCCCGAAGAATTCTTATAGCAGTACAATATATACAGATTCTAGCGCGCAACAAGAATTCAATTCAATTAAAAATCATTTCCCCTTATCCTAACAAAATCATAGGCTGGAAATATGATCTGATTCCATATCCGAGCAAACCTTTAAGCTATCAAGATGAAACGCAAATGACTCGGCCAATTCGTAAGCATCTTGAACCCTAAGTCGCGTCCCCTGCTGGCCCACCACCACCGCCGCCACCCGAGAGGCGAGCATCCCCATTCCCTTCAAATCCGAGGCCCCTCTAAGAATACCATATAGCATACCTGAGGCATAAGCATCGCCGGCACCGCAAGTGTCTACAGGTATACAAGGAGAAGGAGGAATGTATATGGCTTCGCCTTTTACTCCTATATAGGAGCCTTGCGGCCCGTCCGTGACAGAGACCAAAGGTACGAAATGGCTCAAGTATCGAGCCGCTGACATGGGGCTTTCTGTCGATGTCAAGTCGCAGCAGGCCCTTGCTTCGTTCGTGTTGGCGAATAAAATGTCTGCATAATTTCCTATTATTTCCCTGTAGATATTCAAGATGGGCATAAGTTCAAATATCTAGTTGCTTTGTCTCAGTATGCTAAACAAAAGACCTGTTCGGGTGGAGGTGCCCAAGGAAGGACTAGAGTTCTCTATAGAACAGAAGCAGAAGCTTAAAATGTAGACTTCTGCTCGCAGGGCTTAAAGGCTCATTTTAGCTCTCTGCAAAGAGCTCCAAACTATTTGTGCGCCAAATGTCTAGCTTCTTGAAGCTTTTGCTTTCATGAGTGGAGTAAATTTAGAGGCTCACCAGAAGTGGTCATAGCATCTCTTGATACATGATACATCAGACGCTGTGACAGCAATTAGGGCCCCATTCCTGTGAGCATCTTGGCAGGCTTTCTTGATAGTTTCGATTGTGTGAGGGAGTTCGAATAGATAACCTTCTATGACAAGTATATTTGTTTTAGAGATTATGCTAGCCAAGTATGGGTCATAGTCGATAGTAGACGATGTTCCCTGCAAAACATAGAGGAAAGCATTAGATATCACCTAAAGACATCGTCTAGTTTGAAAGTAAACTATTTGCATCTATTCGATCACTTAAGGCAGCTAACTAGATTAAAAATTTGCCTAGAGACACAAAACTAGTAAAAGATTGAGATTAAACTCCAAGTACAATGTTAATTGAAAAGGAGCTAACCTGATATGCAAGCATAGTACGTTGAGCATCTGGAGTAGTGAGAACTATAACTGTTCCGGTAGTTCCGTCTTTGACGGGATTAGAAAAGAAATGTACATTTGCGCGGCGAAGTTTTGCTCTGAAATTGGAAGACATAGTTTATCAGTCAAACTCATGTTCTTGTTCAACATCCCATCATCCCATCAACTTCTAGTAGATAGCTAATTCGAATCACTCGAGCAGTAATTAAATTTGAAATCCCAAGAAAGAAGTTGGCTGATTGCCATTTCATGGTTTCCAACTAAAAGTCAAAAATCTTTTAACATGAAGAATCCAAATGTCATTTTGTTAAGAAAAAGGCATGCGATGAGACATATGAATATATACTTGCAGTATTCACCTTAGGTCTGCAGTTCAGGGTTCTGCAATCTACGAGCAACAATATGAACTAACACAGACATATTAATTAGTGATGAAAACTTGAGAGAAGTATAACTGTAAGAAAGATAAGATTTATAAGATTTTAATTACTTCGTTTATAACTGTTTCATCGCCTGGAGAAACACAAACTCAAAGAGCGACATGAAATAAAATCTAAGGCTACTCCTAGTATGACACACAAATTTTGGAGATCCTTAAGAGTGTTAGATGTTCCTGGTGTATTGATGGACTACACAAAAACAAAGAAGAAGTGATGAAACAGGTCCTAGATAGAAACTCGTGGTATTATTATAGTCAACTGAACGGTTTGAAAGAGGAAAGCTAATACTCCAAACTTTCATATCATGTCGTATCATACCATAGAATCTTTCAAGACTTCAACAACAAAAATACTTAGCAAGCATATCCAAATAGGAAAATTGAATATATCGTTACCTGTAGAAACCACCCAGTGGGTCACTGCCGACACTGCCTGCCATGGCTACATGTAAGTCAGGGCCGCTGAATGATCGGCTACCTAGTCTGGCCAAAGCTACCAACGTATTAGAAAGAGATCCTCCGGCTGCCGCCTTATAGCTGCAGCCGTCCATGGCCCGCAAAACTCGGCCCCTCTCCTCGTGATTGACCACTTTTCTCGTACCCTTCACCATGCCCACTCTCTTCAAGAATTCGTCATCGACCACGCCGGAAAAGTCAACCTAATAAAGCACGAGAGGATTTCGAAGGTTTTAGTCAATTTAGCTATGTGATTCAACATTTAGCAGGCTAGCTAGAAAGAACACAATTCAATAACTTTTTTGACTACAAGTGAATATTCAGAACCAGCCCTACTAAAGCAACAAATTAATGTGTCCAACCCAAGAAGAGCAACAGCAATTGCAAGAGAGTGCTAGGCTGCTAGCGCAGCGGCTTAACATGCAAAATCTAATCTCTACCATTAGAACACGTAAACAAATTGATTTCGGTTAATAACTCTGATCAATACATCACTACATAGGGCAATCGGATACACATATAAGATGCATCATCACACCTAAAAACTAAAGTTTCGCGACAACTTGAAACTGAGCGATTCCCATGAACAACAGAATAGTTTTTTTTTTTTTCCCCTTAAAAAAAGGCAATTTTTAAGCCAAAAATGCATCAAAAACACGTTTTTAGCAAACCCAATAAGGTAATCAGAAGAGAAACACGCAAAGGAATAAGCATGAGGAGAAGCGGATACCATGGCTTGTCCGAGACCCAACACGTCCCATCTCTCCGGCGCCGCAGAGGCCATCATCTCCGCCTTTTCCTCCTCCTCCTCCATCACCACCCCATCTTGCTCCTCCTCTCCCTCGCTCTCGCTCCCCGTCCCACCTTCTCCCGAGAGGCAAAGAGCCCTCGTCGAAGACCCACGGCTAGGGCTATCGGAAACCCTAGAATCCCTCCCGCAACGGCTCCCGATTCCGAGCCCTCGCTTCCCTCCGCTCAGCAAGCAACTCGTGCGGAGACGAAGAAGCGGGGAGGGGGCGAGAGAGAGGGCGAATTTGGGGGCGAAGAGGGAGCGGGAGAGAGGGGGGAGGAGATAAGAGGGGAGAGCCATGAGCGGCGTACGCGTCAGAGAGAGAGCTCCATCGCGGAGGAAGAGGGGGAGCCTCGCGCCTCGTGGAGATGGGTCTATCACAAACTGAGGGTATTTGTGGGACTGGAGTTAAAAACATAATAATAATAATAATAATAATAATAATAATAATAATAATAATAATAATAATAATAATAATAATAAATAATAAAATCTCTCTCGGACTCGGATGATGTAACCCATTAAAACCTATAACTGGTTATGAATATTTTGATTTTTTTTTTTCTCTACAGGCCAATTGAAGGGAAAAATATTTCTATTAATAAATTTTAGATTAAAAAAATTGTCAATATAAAACTTTTTTGTTAAGATGGTTTTATTAATTTGATGACTTTGCAGAACTTTTCAGCTTTACCAAACTGCAAGTTCCTTTAACATGCAACAAGTAATAACAAAGTGAGGCATTATGTATTAGATAAGTTCTCCATTTAAATTCAAAAATAAAATAGAGTAAAAAAAGGTACATTTCAAAATGGTCTATAAACACATTTCAATTAGAGATTGAACTGACTTTACAATAACTGCCTGACTCCTCATGGAAAGGAAAATTTCTAAAATACAACGGAAGTATTTGATGACGTGACGTCTCAAACCAATCAAATATCTCCTTTTAGATATATATGTCTCATCATGATTATAAAAAAATATTTTTATTGTATTTTTTTTTTAAAAGGAAAAATATGATTGGCTTGTTATTGATGACGTTGTGCAAATCCATGGAAAGGCATCAGGGGAGTTCGAAACACAATGCATCACCAACGACGAATTAACAAATTCATTATAGATTAAATAATAGAAGTAAATTATATTTATCAATGAGAATTTTGTACCTATCACATTTATTAATGAGAGTTTTGCAGCAAATTTGTAACTCTTGAGAAAGAGAATAAGATAGTGTCATCTCTTTGTAATCTTAGGACCCTGTCAATATTGGATCTAAAAATATATATATATGATAAGATGACTACTTTGACATGAATTCTGGCAAAGACTTTCTCACAACCGTCTAGGAGAGCAAATCTTAAGCAAACAACTCCATCCTTCTAAATTAAATTAGCAAAAAATTTCTTTATTGTTTTTCTAATATCAGAAGAAAAAAAAAGAAACTAAAAAAAAGAACTTATTGATGAGAAAAAAGAAAGGTGTTCAAATAGTACAATTCTCAAGCTGATGGAAGAACCCAACCTCACAGAACAAAGACAAAACAGATTTGAGTTGATACGGAACTGACGAGATTAGATAAACTTAAGGCTCTAATTTTCTCACCTACTAATCACAAAGAATTCAGAGCTCCAATGGCAAGATGCATTTTTCGTCATAGTAATGATGGCTTTGCTTATAACTACAGTTAAAACAGCAATTTTCAAGTCCTTCACCATACTTAAGCAAGAGCACTTCCATTGATGAAGTTTCATAAAATGACCTTCAGGGGGAATGCTCTTCTTCCTAGCTTTTAACTGCACAAAGTTGAGAATGAGAAGTGTTTACTGAAATAACACGCAAAAACATAAGCCCATTTACATATACACTTACAAAGCATTCGCGCTGTTTTATTTTGCTTTTTGCTCATTTACAACAGAGGTTGTTGCAGTTAAAGGTATCGATTGCAGAGCTCACCTGCAGCGGAGCAAGATGAGACAAAGCCAGATAAACAAATGCAGAAAAGGGCTTTATCAATGGAATGAACCAGAAGGTAAAACAACACTCACCCTTCTTCAGATCGATTAGCTTCACCCACATGCTTGTCCAAAAATGCTTTGGCCAAATTGCTGAAGCTCACACTAACAGCTTCAGCCGCGGCATATTGACTGATTAGGCTGATGACTTCTGGTTTCAGGATATCTCTCCTTGAAGAAGGATTACATAGATAGTAAAGAGCTCCAAGAGCATAATTAACCTGTCATTAATACTCAAGGTTAATTCCAATAAAATATTTGAAAACTTGCTTCCTGGATCTTCTTCTTTTATATATTTATTATACATTTTCCTTCCTTCAGGAGAGGCGTCTCAGCAGCTAGACTGCCTAGCTCCAAAATGTATTACCTTTTAAAGATAATAATCAGCTAAAAGATTTGCTTCTATGGAAAAGGAGCAATTGTTTGTTGCTCATGGCGCTCATAAGTCGTAAAGCTGGAATCTTAAAAAATAGTCTCC
The DNA here is from genome assembly GCA_016920855.1 of Puya raimondii. Classification (NCBI taxonomy): domain Eukaryota; kingdom Viridiplantae; phylum Streptophyta; class Magnoliopsida; order Poales; family Bromeliaceae; genus Puya; species Puya raimondii. The sequence goes on along the minus strand of JABWPP010000050.1, from coordinate 104,096,455 downwards.
TTAAATTTCCAAGTTAAACACTCACAGTGTTTCTAACCGGGCTAGATAAGCATTGTATAATCAATGGAATTCCGCCGCACTGAATTATAACCCCAGCGTTCTTTGGGTCTGCAATGCAGTAAATATGTAAGTCATGAATATGTCTATCAACAAACTTGATGTAAAGCAAGGAAAAAATTCAAGTAAATTGCATAATCGTGATTTTTTATCCGAGGGTTATGCAGCTTTCACTTCATTGTCTGAACAAAAGAAATCACTATTTGGTGCCCAATCTCACGCATCCGATATGCCAGTAAAAGTTTCTTACCCGCACAAGAGTTACATATTCCACCAACACCAAATTCGACAAGCTTTTCATTCGGCTCTGTTATGCAGTCCAGAAATAACTCCAACACATTGAGCTGATAAAAAAAAATGTATATAATAATTTTAGCATTAAAAAGGATTTCAAGCTCAGTATGTACAAGTAACTAACTCAGTCCAATACCTGGCGCATAAATTCATAATTGTAAGGATCGTATGCAAAGTTGGCCAAGTGGGCAGCAATTTTCTCTTTCGATTCTGCCAAATATGTATCCAATTTAAGAATAACCACAACATTCTACAATCTAAAACAAATTATTGATGTCATCTTCATAAAATAACAATAATAAAGAATGAAGCACGAACTACCGCTAGCTAATGATGCACAATTGATGTTTTCACCAAAATTTTCAAAGAACATAAATGTAAGCATAAGATATAAGATACGTGACTGTCCAAAATGGACGTGTAAAATAGATTTTTCTCTCATTTTATGACGAGGATTGCATAATCGAATAGGACAGGGGACAAAGCTTATGCCCAAACATGCTAACGGGCGACATAATTTTTCGAGCACACAACTTTGAGAAGCGGAAACATTGGTTTGCAAAGGAAAGAAAAAGAACTAATAGAGAACAGCAGAAAGACAAACCTTCATCTGTTGTCTGCTGGAATTCTGTCACTAGATCCTGCAAAAGAAGAAAAGCAATAGCTGTCAGTTACAACAATCTACGCGAACCAACATATCAACAGATGCAATCTCGCTATCATTCATGAGAAAACCATATTTAAGTAATTTGGTTTGTGATTCATGTAATGTTGAGAAGCAGCAACTAGCACAGCTACAATCTTCTATAAATGCACGAACTGCGATAGGAATTAAGCTCAAGAACTTGCTAAAAGAGATCATGTGCGAAAAGAAGGGGACCTGGAGGTATTTGGCCCTATGAGTGCCGTATCTTCCGGTGCGCTCGGCTTGGCGGCGATCGTTGGTGAACATCCCGGCCGGCCGATGGGTTTCGAAGAGACAATCTCTGATGATTCTCTACTTTTCCAGTATAAACAAAAAAAAAACCTATAAAAAAACAATTTTTTTAAAAAAAAAACTTCAACCAGATGTGCTAAATTTGATGGATGAATCAAGATTCACCATTATCTCCATAAGAATTAAGAACGATGGACAAACCCTAATTAATCTTAAATACCACGGCGGAGACGAGGAATTAACAGTATATAAACGAAATCAAGGGGGAAGATCTCAAGTTTTTACTAAAAATCATAAACCCTAAACAGCAAAAAAGCTTCAATGATTCAATCGGATAAATCGAGATACACCATCTCCAATTATCTCCACAGGAACGATTAACAAACCCTAATAAATTAGTCGTAGAAACAACAATTGAAACAAATTTAACAGGATATAAAGGAAAAGGCGAAATACCTTCTGAAATTAATCCCCAAAACCCAAAACCCTAAAACCGATTTACATAGCAGCAAGAAAACATCCAAAGAACCCTAGAATTAGACGATCAAATAAATAAATAAAAAAATTTGCAGGTCGATTTGAGAATTTGTACACAATAGCGTGACAACGGAGTCGCCTAATAATGAGAGAGAGAGAGAGAGAGGCTTATACGTAACCGGCCCATCCCGGCCTATTAATGAAATGGGCCTGGATCCTCAACTAGTTGGGCCTATTTACTGCTTAAAAGCGACAACTTAGAATTGAGTTAACGAAGCCCTATTTAACTTCACTACGACCGCTCGTGTATAGCAACGACTCGTTGATGGAGGATCCCGATCGAGGACGTTCCGACCAATCATCTCGAACTTCGCGGTTTAACCGTTTAGGCGTCCAACGAACTAACGAACCCTCCCTTCCCTTTCCCAACCACAAGCGCTGCCACACACACCCCCCCCCCCGCTCCCCCTCTTCCAGAAAAATATTTCATTCAAGAGAATTTAGAATAAATAGAAAAATAAGGAGGCTGGCCGGAATTAGATTCACTCGGCGATGGCGACACCTCCCGCAGACCGCCACAGCCTCCGCCGCCCTCCCCCTCCGCCTGATCTCGTCGTTGCCCCGAGCTCCGAGATCCCGCCGTCGTCGGAGGGCCGATCCCTCTCCCTGCTCCTCCCCGTCCTCATGCTCTTCTTCCTTCTCCTTTGCTTCCTATCCATCTTCCTCCTCCGCGATGTCCTCCACTTCGCCTGCCTTTCCATCCGTCGCCGTCGTCGCCGCTCCCGCGACCCCTCAGCCCCCGCCGGGGTTGGCAGCGAGGGGGCGAAGGCGGGGCTGGACCCGGCAATCCTAGCGTCGTTCCCGACGCTGCCGTATGCGGCGGTGAGGGGGGTGCAGGAGGGGAAGTGCGGCGCAGAGTGCGCGGTGTGCTTGGCAGAATTCAGAGGCAGCGACGCCGTGCGGCTGCTGACGGTGTGCTGCCATGCGTTCCATCCGGCGTGCATCGACTTGTGGCTCGAAACTCACACCACCTGCCCCCTCTGCCGCTCTGATCTCCAGGCGCCGCCCGATGAGGCCGCCGTCATCGCCGTCCATGAGGCGGCTGTCGATAGCAGCAACCTCAACGGCAGTGGGAGCCACGCGATTGCGATCGAGGAGGAGGCGGAGGAGAGGAGCCGAAAATCGCGGTCGTCGAGCCTTTCGATCGCAATAGAGAGAGGGGAGGAGGGAGGAGCATAAGCACACCCTCAGGTGTATTTATCTAAATCTGCTTTATTTAATTTTCTGTGTTTTTTCCCTTCTTTTTTTTATTTTATGTCGAGATGGTATTTTAGTTTTGCTGCCCTCATAAGTGTGATCAAGAAGAGGAGCTGTTTAATAGGCGTCGCTCGTGGTGTTTTGTATCGCTTCTACGTGTATATAGATAGATAGATAGACAGCAAGCTGATGTAAAAATACCCTATCAGAACATATAAAAATAAGTTAATAATGTTGAAAATAAGAGGAAAAAAAACTGTCAAGCTTCTATATAGAATTATCGAGCTTAATTTAATAGCATCATTTCACTTGATTGGAAGATCAATAGTAACATACATGTATATATATATATATATATATATTATATACACATAATAGCAGATATTGCTATTCGTTAAGAATACAGCAGCACTATATAAAACCCCCTGAAGCGCACAAGTGAATTGCAAAGTTCAAATATCGTATGAACTTGCTTTATACTTGTTTTATTCAAAACCACTTCTTGTTTCATGTGGTTATATTATAGGTATCCTAATATGTGATAGACTTTCACATTTTAACAGTTCACCTCTCCAGGTAAGCTCTTCGGGGCTATCGACTTGTAGAAGCTCATGAACTTTGCGGTAAATTCTGCTAAAACAAAGCCAGATTCAGTACCTGTGTACTTCTCAAAAGGATTATATAGGTTTAACTCCAATACAATTTTACCTTCGATTCTCATGAAATATTGAACATCCCTCTTTGGGTCATGATATCTTTTGCCAGAGCCTTCTTGCTTGATGTCTCCAAAAGCCATGGGCCCATCCTCAAGGGTAAGTGAATTGTTCAACTGATAATCACCCATAAAAAAATAATAATAATAAAAAAAGAACTAGATGTTTGTCACTGAACTAACCTATTTTCTATGGCATGTTGTACTATACAAGTATTCTAGTGAGAAAAGTGGATATTACATTGCTATATCTCTGATATAAGTCATCTATCTTATCCCGGAACTCCTCATCCATGTTCTTCTTCAGTTCTGCAATCAGCATCTGTCTTCGAAAAGAAAATGTTGGCCAAATTATGATCATATAAGAGTATGGAAAAGGATTCGAGAACACGAAGCTTACACTGAAGATAAAATCAGGGGACACATTATGCTCAATAAGTTTCTTGAGCTTTCCGCGGATGACATATAATCTGTGCACCAAAAAGAAGTTCTCTTTTTATTTTGGTTCAAAGATCTTTTTCCAATTTATAGGTAACGATTCTACAGAGAAAGTTAAACATATGATAGAGGAACATTACGTACTGCCTCGGGCTTTGCTCTTCGATAATGTTTTTAGCTATGTTGGCAATATCTTCTTCCCATCCAGTTAAGATCTCTTGATTTTCTGTAAATGAATTACTGCATTTAACCCAAGATTCAGAATGTAAATCACATCATGTAGAACACAGAAGTTGACATTTTGAAAAATTCGATTCAGCATATTATAGCACAAAAAATTGTAGAATAAGACATGCTCCCATAGTGACAGGTCAACATAAGCATTTCAATAGGAGACAGAGAGGAGCCTTGACAAGCACTAGAATGTAGTAGACAAGCCACTAATTTACTAGACAACAATGTATGTTGTAGGCTAGGTACAAGAAAACGAAAGATTGTTAACAACATAAATACTCAAAATAAGAATCAGAACATATCATAATAGTAAGTGAATAATCAAGAAGAAAGACGATCAAAATGTAGATGGTCACGCATAGAATGATTATATAAAAATAAATGACCGTTTTTTCTTTACCGGGATGTTGGATTAATTAGCTAATCTACATTACGCTCAAGTATTATATCATGGCAATACTACTATGAGATATTAGACATCAGGCACACATTTGGAGAGTAAATATATGGAAACACTTAAGCAAGACATTCTCATCCTCAAGATCCTAGAAGGGAAAATGAATATAAAAGTTTCTATTCAGTTTTGAAATAATACTGCAAACTTCAACTTGAACCTTCAAACATAAGGAAGAATTAAGCGGTTGCCAAGTGAGGAAGGTGGATGTGGAAATTCGTAGTAGTATGAGAATTTTCTACGTGGTTTTCTATTATTCCTTTTAATTTTCTTACTCATGCATGTAACAATACCCGCCACATCCTTACTTTGACTTCCATGAGGCTTCAAATGAACGAATTGCCTGTCGAAGGTTATGCTTCGAGTTATCTGCTATCCTCCTGGCAAGATGGTGCGGCAAATCTATGGACTCTTCCTTGGCTATGAACTCCAAAACTTCTACTATCTAACAAAAAAAAAGGAGCAACTTCAGTTAATAATATAGAGCTTAAAACCGGGAAGGCATGTAAATTGTCATGCTATAAAGTGTATCACCTCATCAACAGAAGATGGCAGGAGTTTTACAGTGGTGCAAAGATGTTTCACTACTTGAAGCTTTGAGGCATCAGAGCAGCAAAAGAAAATTCTGTTACAACCTTTGTACTTCTCCATTAACCACCGAATGTAATGTTGAGCATCATTTGAGAGCTTGTCAGCCTCATGGAGAATAACAGCTGCAGAAGAAGAAGGAACCCATAAACAAAGAGAGAATGTTTCAAAGGAAAAAGGGACGGGAGAGGAGGCACAAATAACAACAGATAACAAATTTAGTCACTGAAGTTTGACTGTGGTTTCAATAGAGGCCTTACTGTTCTAATGCCAACTATTAAGTTATTGAAGTTAGTTCAGTGTGATAATAAAACCCTTCCATTAGTCTCCCTTATAAACAAAAACATCACATCAGTACCATTTGCTGGCAAGACCAATCTCAAGAAACTGCCATGTCAGTGAAACTCTGGATATACGGAAGAACCCGATTGTTCCGCAAGACAAAATTCACAGACTAAAATGTTCAAGTTAAAACTTCAATTGCATTATTGAAATATGGTTCAAATTTAAATCAAACCGAAAAAAACCACTACCAACAAAATTAGTGCACCTATTGCCGTCAGCCCAAAATATGAATTTTCCTGTACCTCTGCAGTCACTATGGTCACAGCTCCCAGCTTTGGCTGATAATGCGAGAGTCTCGTTCATCAAAGCATTTATAACATGCTTCTCATACCCTTGCAACTCAGATAGATTAACCTCGACGTGGTGGTCTGATATCCTCATGCTAATGTCAATGCTAGCGATGAGTTCGCCCTAGAGTACACAGAATTATTTGTGTATCAATATGGAATTTTCTCAACTATAATAGATTTTTAGCTCTATAGTCATTTCGAGAATGGGTAAATGATCTTGAGTAAGAAAATTTAAATGCTGAAGATGAAGAAATACCTTCAGCTCAAGTCTCTTCAGCCCATTTCTTGTCTGTAAAGCGAAATTAACTTCCGTCAGGGCCATACATAGGGGCATCAAAAGCAAGGCTTTAAAAAAAAATAGGAAAAAAACAAAAACAAAGGTGATTTATAAGGACCTTCAGCTTATCAGGACCAAATACATCCCTTAGGAATGCCAGAGCCATAGTCTTCTTACCAACCCCAGGTGGGCCTTCAAATATAAAGTGAGTGCACTGCTGCTTTATTACCTACACTTTTTTGGAAGTCACAATATGATAAGCATAACAAAATGCACAAATTGCGTTAAATTGAACAGCCGATTAGAAATCGACAAAGGCCGCTAACTCAATATACCAAAAGGTCAAAATATAACCAATAGCATCCTAAATGGCAAGAAAGCTTGGCGTAACACTCCTAGCAGAAGTTAGATGTACCGGTAGTCAATCAATTTGTAACGACGCCAGGTTGGCAAGGTCAATTATAAACTTATACTTCTGCTAGCAGAAAAAAGCAACTTACTTCTTCCCTCACATTCTCCGAGGTTTGTTTCATTGTCTTGTGAAATGTTGCCTTAGATTGCGCTATAACCTACTTAGCTTTTTGGGGCTTCGTCAAAGCACTTCTTATCTAATTGCTTTCATTCAGTAAGGGTCATGTAATATAGTGGTTTCCTCCTGCAAGAGTCATTTTAAGCAGGCATGTCGACGAGTACTATTTCCTTTGTGTTGGTTATATGCTCAAAAGCCAATCTGGTGACACTAGCTTAAGGGTATTTACGTATTAATCATTTATAATTCATAATATGTGGGCAGATATTCTATTCATGTCTATTGTATAGCTGTGCAATATTGACGTGAATCGTCCATAGAGTCTTTGTTTGAGAAGACATATTCCTAAAAGTTAGGAATTTGAGATATGTACTTTTCTGTACGAGACTCTTTAAATGCTCCTAGCCAGAGGAATATTACAGGGACGGTGATATTCCGGATAGGCCAGTGTATGCTATGTTTCTAATTGAGGTGACGAATCTCAAGTCACTAGTGTAGGGACACTAGAACAAGCATACAGGTGCTTGTTAGAGAACAAGTACACTGAGCGTGACTATTTAGTTGAATAGTCATATGGTTCCATGCTCGCCAGTGACAAGTTCATTATTACAGTTGTGTGAAGTACTTGTGTGAAGTACTCCTCAGACCCGAGGCATCATAGTTGCTTAACGTATAGGTTGCTATCGTTTGACAGTACTAATACTTAGACTCTAGACACGGGTCTATGTTCGGTACTGATTGGCTGTAGTAATTTATACGGGGAGGCATGTGAATGCACAATAAGAAATCTAACACTCTCAATGATGAGGGAGAACGTCCTATGCAATCTATCGGTCTCAACTCGAAAAATTCCTGGCCAGGGTACATGATATGTGAAAAGAGTTTTCAACTGTGTTACCAAATTGAGTTGATTTCAGATATTCTAGTCATATGGTCGAATGATAAGGTTTGGCGAGTAACCATGACCTTAGTTCGATTGGGATATTGTATGTTGGAAGGAATTAATCACACGACAACAGTAAGCAGAAAGGTTCATACTTCATCACCATTCTGGAGTGCCGTGATATACTGCTAGGTGTCACTCACGAACGGCGAGAGAATATGAATGATTCGAGTTGAATTATTCTTATTTATCGATTAGAAGAGTTTTTATTAAATATCAAAGAGTTTGATGTTGAGCTCCACTGCCGAATGGTAATGAACCTATGCGGTCACACACATTAGGAATTGTGTGCATCTGAATCGTATGGATAGAGTCGTTCACTAAAGAGTTTAGTGTAAGCGATGAAGATAAGAGGAAGCTGTTTAATTAAATTAGATTTAATTATTCAACTCAGTTATTACTAATAGTCCTAATTAGATTAGGATCTCAGAATTAGTCTGAGAACTATGCGCGAGATTTAAATTTATCCCTAATTGGATTAGTGGATAATATTTAATCATAAAAGATATTTAAATGAGATTTAAATATTTAGTAAGTAATCTTATTGGATAAGAATAAAATTAGATAAGATCTAATTAAATATGGAGAGATTAATATTTATCTCTAATTGGATTAGAGAATAATTAAATATTCATAATATCTTATGAGATAAGATTTTGACTAGATTTGATCTAATTGGATAAGTATGAATATTTAATTTTATTGAAGAGAGAAAATTTTATTAGATAAGATTTTTCTAAATAGGATTCTATATATATACATATATAGGTTTATATGTATACGAGGATGTGAAAAAAAAAAAAGGGTCGAGTCGTACGGCACAAGATGCCGTGCGGATTGGAGGATTGGATGTACCTTAATTAAGGTGCCATGCATCTTAATTAACTAGATGCATGATGGCTTTGGTCAATATACATATAGAGATCAATCTCTCTCCAATTTCTTTTCCGCGCGCGTGTTTCTCTCCGATCAACTTCTCTACTCTTCATCGACTAATGGATCATGAAGGGATTGCTAGCACCGTCCAGATGGTCCGTGACTCATCCGGTTCGTGAGACGAAGATCGATCGGATATGCGCTGATTCCGTGTGGATACGTGTAGAGGCCGGGCACGTGCGCGGCTACATTGGAACCTCAGTTTGCCAAAGTCAATTTCAACCGTACAGTAGATCAAGAGACCTTAACTGGTCCACGGTAAGATCTCTAAACATAAAGAGTTTTGTTTAGATTAATTTTTTGCATAATAACATGAGAATGATCCGCCGGCACTGGATTGATTTATTGGTTTTCGGTTTTCATATGTGATATGTATTTGGCTTCCGAAAAATTTTAAAATGCAAATTATTTTCCGCTGCGTCTTTCTTTTGTGCCGGTTATTTTCTAACACTTTGGTCATCAACACCGCAAGGAGGGGAAGGATAAAGAGAAGATCATGGCGAGGTGCAGCCTCACGCCTCTTCAGTGCGCGACAGCGAGGTGCGCTCATGGCGGTGCGAAGTTGGGAGGCTATAGACCACCGGATAACAAAAAGCATGGCCGCCCTGAGGAGCCCAGCCTCAACGAGCGGACTAGACAGAAGCCTCACGCTTCTTCATCTCCTGTCCTAAACCTGAAACTGGAACAAAGATTCCTACGACTGAAAGAGAAGTTACACTTGAAGGTAAATGGTTTTTCACGAGCTCAAAACAAGGAATCTGAGGGAAGAGTAATTTTGGATGGGTCCAAAGGGAAGAAGACAAGTCTTAGAGTCTCGTGGGCGGATCGCAAGGGTGGGTCTCTAACCTCATGCTGTCTAATCGATAGCGACCTCCCTGCTGCGACATCCGGACCCTGCGGCTCACCCCCACCCCTGCACAACTCTAACGAGAGGAAGACCAAGGAAACCTTGCTTACCCAGTGGAGATTGAAGGAGACCAAGAAAGAGACTGGGGTACCCCAAAAGGCGACCTATAAAGAGGTCCTACTCCGGCATGCCCCACACCAGAGAACTGCAAACTCTCTCCCAAAACCTACACACTCCAGCTTCCCCAACCTTGAGGGCAGATGTTTCACGTGCCTTGCTAAAGGGCACAGAATTAGAGAGTGTAGAGACCCGTTGAGGTGTACTCTGTGTTTCAAGTTGTGCCATCCTGCGCGTTATTGCCGCAACCGATTTAGCTCCAGCAAGGAAACAATGCAAAGGGCCCTGCATTTTCGTCCTCCCTCGGTGAAGGTCTTCGTGCCGATGACAGAGGGGTTCCATCACCGCCAACAAGTTTGTCGGAATGCCGTGCTAGCCAATATCATCGGACCTGCCAACCTGGGGCATTGTCCTCAGGAAACCATTGCGACCGACCTCGCTAGCAAATTTGGCGAACCCTGATGACTTCCACGTCGCCCGTTTTCGGATGAGGGACTATGTGATCTTCCTACCTCATTGGGTGCGATCGGAGGAGCATACGAGAAGGGAGGTCGTCAGATTTCGGCACTGTCAACTAAGGTGTTATGAATGGAACCCCCATCTTAATGCGCGTCGATCACAGATCACTTATAAAACCTGGATCAACTTGTTAACCTGCCCTTCGAGTGCTGGTCTGAGGCAAGAGTTGCCGCCATCGTTAACGGCTTTGGTCGATACCTTCGGGCCGACAAGGACAGCGTTGATATGATGGACCTCATTGCCTTCCGCTGCCTAATTGCCATAGACGACCCCGCCGATATTCCCGAATCTCTGGATATCACCTTGGGAGACATTATTATCTCTGTACCTGTGCTGATTAAGAGAAGGACGCCATTCGGTGGCTACGATCGGGGGACTCCGTTTGCCGGGGTGATCAGAACGAAGGAGTTGACCAAACAGATCAGCTTGGACGTCGCCTGGCATAGCGGGTCAACCTGAATGGAGGCGAGCCTTCAAACCGTAATTCTACCGAAGGTGAAGCCACTGGGAACAGCGACACTTGGAACTCATCCGACTTAAGAGATCGATGGAGAAATAGCTCACGGCGGCCTCAAGTGGGGCTGCGACGCCCTCAGGTCGACGGCGGCTCCACGGTGCAGTCGGGACACGACGGTGGGTGACCGAGTTCCGTACACCCAGCCTTTTGTCCAGCGGTCCGCTGACCCCCTCGGCAAGCGTGTGATCGACAGGTCCGGTAACCTTTCAAACGAGAGGCTTGTGGCGGAGCTTCCGAGAAATGATTGCAACAGGAAAGTAAGCTGCGACACCTCGTTGCTTGGAAAAGAGGTGGAGTTGACTCCTAGCCCCAACACCTTTGTGGAGGCGGTTGGTGGCACTCCTCGTGTGGCGGGACGCGTTCTCTCCTGCTTTTCACCTTTGCTCGCAGAGGGGTCTCCCGCAGCCGCTCCTAGGGATTTGGGAGGCTCCGCCCCAGTTGGCACAATGCGACCCAGCTAGCTCACCTCTGAACCTTGGTTTCTTAACCAAGCGGATTCGGGTTGGTCGGGTTTGCTACCCGATCCAATTCACGGCTACAGTGGATGGTCGGGCCCATTAGTGTTCTTTCGGGCCCATGTTCGGAATCTGTCTGATGTGGGCCGTGTGCCAGCCCGCCCAAAGGCGAATTGCACTATACGTATCCATCTCCCTTATTATTCCCCTCCCAGATCATCTTTTTCCCAGGCCTTAGACTTGCTGCCTATTTTGACCAATTAGGACTTTGCTCTAGACCTGACAGTGTACCAAATTGATGATGTGGCTAAAATCAGCAGCGGGGTCGTGCTCGGGAGCGCCAATAGCATGTACGGTTCGAGCAACAACCTTCTTCTCTCAGGCGGAGCAACGCCGCTATCTGACGGAGCTTCGTTGGGCTCGAATACCAAAAGCCCGGTCAAGATGACGACCACCTCAGCTACCAGAAAGAGTGCTCGGCTATCTACGCGGGAGAACGTTTTATCGCTGGACCGTGCAATTCTGCGCAAGTCAATGCTGAGAGAGGGTGAATCCTCGGATCTTCAAGCATCATGCAAGACACCTCGGAGACAGATCAATACAGCCACACAGCCCGGCCCTGCGCTTCTTCTCTTACCAGGATCAAGTCCCGAAGTGCTAAGTACGGAATCTCACTCTCTGATGTTGAAGCTCGTAACCTCAAGGATTTCTTGTGCACCTCCTCTTAGGGTGCTTCTTTCCTCTGGATTGTGTCATAGGAGTCTGTTGCTTTTTTCTGCTCATGTTTCAGTTATACAGTTGGAATGTTAGAGGTCTTAATGATCAAAATAAAAGAGGGTTAGTGAAGTCAGTCGTGTCCAAGTACAAGAGGTCTATTTTATGTTTTCAAGAATCCAAAGTTGAGGAGGTCTCTCGCGCGTTTTTTCGCTCTTTCGCTGGGTCTTTTTATGACAAATGCCATTTCCTCAAATCAGACGCATCTGCCGAAATTATTACTTGCTGGAGCTCAAAAATCTTTTCTTGTAGTGAAGTTATTATACGCAATTTCTCCCTTACTACCCGGTTGAAACACCTCGCAAGCGGGACGCAGTTTTTTCTAGCGAACGTGTATGGCCCTTCTTCATGGGAAGGAAAAAGGGATTTCTGCGATGAATTGGCTGCACTTAAAGGAGTGTGCGATGGATTATGGGTGATGTGTCGAGACTTTAACCTAACCAGAAACCAGCTAGAGCGAAATGGTAAACCTTGGAGCGGACGACTTACAACAATGTTCAATGATCTTCTTAATACATTGGAATTGATTGACCTACCTGTCGGCAACCAAAACTTTACTTGGTCTAATATGCAAGTTAACCCTACTCTTGCCAAGCTGGATCGCTTTTTAATTTTCACTGAATGGGATCGAGCCTTCCCCCTATCACATGTAGTGGCTCTACCACGAATTATATCTGATCATTGCCCTATCCTACTTTCCACTAGCGACAACATGTGTAGACGGCTGTTTCGATTTGAGGAGGTATGGCTATCACGCGAGGATTTCTGCAATCTCGTGCCGACTTGGTGGAACGAAGTGCCGAATAAAGCCACTAGTATTCTTACTTGCGTGGCTAAACTTAGACATTGCCGCAGGAGAATTAAGGAATGGTGTTCTACGTGCTTCTACAGTATTTCTAAAACCAAGACTTCAATCTCTGAGGAGATACACCAGCTGGATTTACTAGAGGAGCGGATGTTACTCAATGCTGAACAGCATGAAAAACAAAAACGATTAAAGATGCATATTCGAGACGTTATCACGGAAGAAGAGATACTATGGAAAACCCGATCTCGACAACAGTGGTTAAAGGAAGGCGACAGAAATACTAAGTTTTTCCATGCAGTTGCAAATGGCAGGAGGCGCGAAAACGCCATTCACATGGTCGAAGATGACGGTTTGAAGCTTTACAGGGAAGAGGATAAAAGGAATTATTTCTACACTAAGTTTAAGGAGGTGTTCGCCCCGACTTCAGCACAAAGCTCGGCGACTGGGGACTGGAGTAGCCTATTTAGGTTGAGGCCTATCCTCAATCCAGATCGCCTCACTTCACTTTTCTCCTTGGAAGAAATAAAGAAAGCTACTTTCCAATTAGGCGGCGACAAAGCCCCGGGACCCGACGGATTCAACATGAGGTTTTTCCAAAAATTCTAGGAGGTAGTCAAAGCCATTTGCTCGTTAGAAGCAAATGGAATAAGGGATGACTACTTCTACCCTCATCTGCCCAAAGTTGCTCCCCGCATGGCCATTCTACAAAAGGTGGTTTAGAATGGGTGCCCATGGTGTGCTCTAACTGCATGCTTTTACACGCAAGTCTCTTCCCTTTAGCCTCTTCGCGGAAGCTTTCTTGACTTGCTCGGTGTATTCCATGACCTATTCGAAGGTAAATTGCAGTCCGGGCCATTGGATTACTCCTACATATGTCTTATTCCTAAAAAAGAGGGAGCTACAACGGCAAATGACTTTAGACCTATAAGTCTAATTAACAGTGTGCAAAAAATTATCTCTAAAATACTCGCCAACAGGCTTGAAGGGGAAATGAAAGACATTATCTCTCACACGCAGTCAGCTTTTCTTAAAGGCCGACTGATATTGGACTCATTTGCTGCTGTTAACGAAATTATTAGCTGGAGCTCGAAAACAGGCAAGGAATGCGTTGGAATCAAAGCCGACTTTGAAAAAGCGTTCGACAAAGAAAGATGGGATTTTCTAAGGAAGGTTTTGATGTGGCTCGGGGCAAATCATAAATGGTGTGCATGGATAGAACAATGTACTACTAATGCCAAGGTGGCAGTTTTGGTAAATGGAATCCCAACAAAGTGGATAAAGATTAGGAGAGGCCTCCGGCAGGGTGATCCTTTATCTCCCTACCTTTTCCTACTGGTGGCAGAAGCCCTAGCAAGATTGACTGAAAGAGCAGCCTGCAACGGACTCGTACAAGGAATTGGCCCCAACGACAATACGAAGATAGCTATCATTCAGTATGCAGACGACACTTTCTTCTTTTGCGAGGCGAAGAGTAGACAGGTGAGGAATCTTCGTTTCATATGGCACATCTTTGAATGGGCGTCTGGACTGAAGATTAACCGAACTAAGTCCGAGCTTTTCTACCTGGGGAAGAACGACCAACTAGGCAGTAGGCTGGCAAACCTGTTAGGATGTAAACTGGGGTCTCTACCAATCCGCTATCTCGGTCTACCTCTTACAACTAATCGGCTGAAAAAAAAGGACTGGCAGCCGATCATAGATAAAATAGAGAGGCGAATTGAAGGATGGCAAGCTAAACTGTTATCCCAAGGAGGCAGATTGGTACTCGTAAACTCTGTCCTCACAAACCTCCCACTGTACTATTTCTCGATTTTCAAGGCACCCAAGTGGGTTATACGTCGCCTAGAGGCACGATGGAGAGCTTTTTTCTGGAAGGGGGGACTATTGACCACGGGCGGCCACTGTCTAGTGCAGTGGAAAATAGTATGTAGAAGCAAGAAGGAAGGCGGTTTAGGAGTCAAAGATCTAGAGACCATGAATTTAGCATTGCTGGCTAAATGGTGGTGGCGGATCTTCTCAGAAAGGAATCACCTGTGGGGCGCACTTGTTAACGGAGCTTATTACACTCGAAGGAGGTTGCTTGCGGAGGGTACATCATTCAAACCCCACTCTGCTTGGTGGAAAAGTGTCCTAGTGACGAGGGAGCTCTTTAAATGTGGTGTGACTTTCTCAATTGGGGACGGTCAATTTGTCAATTTTTGGACCGATATCTGGTGTGGAAGCACTCCACTACGTACACTATATCCACGTATTTTTGACGAGACCAGAAGCAAGAATTTAAGAGTAAAGAATTGCTAGGGAAGGGATGGATGGAAGTGGCGCAAGATTTTGTCAAGATTCACTCCAAACTCTCAACTTGATAATGACTTAATTTCGGATTTGAAGGAGTCTATTTCTGGGATCTCACTCAGCAGCAGACAGGATGATGTAAGATGGCGATGGACATGTTCTGAAAAATTTACGGTCAAATCCCTGTATACATTCTTACAAAACGGTGGGATTAAAGTCAACAAAAATGTCCAATTATGGAAGATTAAAATCCCTCTTAATTTTTGTTTGGTTAGTGCTGAAAAAAAGGGTGCTCACCGTGGACAATTTAATGAAGAGGGGATGGAGTAGAGACGTAAGTTGTGTTTTTTGTCTAGACGAGGTCGAAACTGTTGACCATCTCTTCTCTGGCTGTCTCGCCACTTCATCTCTACTTCAGGGACTCCTCCCAAACAAATTCTTCATACGAAACTGTTCATCATCAGATGAATTATGAATAACTTGTAGCCGCAAAATGGGTGCTCAAGCGAGTAGAGAGTTGGCAACCATCGCTACCACGTGGTGGGTTATTTGGCTAGAGAGAAATAAAAGAATCTTTAGGAATTCTAAACGTGTATTGAGCGGTGTGCTGACGGATATTCGAGCCCTCAAGGATTCTTGGCATCGTTTCTGTTAACTTTTTTTCTTTTTTTTTTTTTTAGAGGCCTTGGCTGTCTCCAAATGTAGCCGAGTTCATATTCCAATTAAATGAAGCGGTAGCATGCTACTTTCTCTCAAAAAAATTATAAACTTATTCTGTTAGTCTCAAAAATTAAAATGCAGAGAGTAATATTGTTAATGAATTTTGTATTACGCGGTGTTTGATTGGCCTATGATGCATCTAGAATTACACTAAAAGGAATTTGATCTTTTCTCGTATACTAGGAACCAATTTCGAAAATATTATGGACCGAACTTACCATCTGATATAGCTCCTCGGTGCAGTCCCGATTGCAGATGAACTCCTTCAAACTCTTGGGGCGGTACTTGGTCGCCCAAACAAATTCGGACCCTCTCGAAGCTGAGGATGACGAGCCTGCCGACACTCTCCGCAGCTTCGGTTTCCGGCTGTTCCCAGCGGCGGCACGGACCCCTTCGTCCAAAGCCAACACCGATGGCGAGATCATGGCCATTGTCATTCTCGCCTTCCTTTGGCTCTGTTAAATAATGTAAAACAACCGTTTGCAATCAAAATCTTAAGCTGCCATAGAGTAATGCTTTTAATACTTATATTCAACACTCCCTCTCCTCACATCTGCGAAATTAAATAGAGTTTAGGAATCAATATGAAACAACGGTGTTCTTAATATTTATATTCGACAGGCTCACCTTCCTTTCTGCGGCGGCGATTGCGTCGTCAGCTTTACCGACCGGCGCCGGTTCGATCTCCCTCAATGGCCTCGCTTCGGATCGGACCACGATCTGACGAGGAGGGCTCGGCTCCTGCAACCTCGATCCCTTCTTCTCCGTCGAATCCCTCGGCGCGGCGTCGAGGGGCGGCGCCGCCACTTCCCCGGCGGCGGCGGCGGTGGCGGTGGTGGCGGCGGCGCCGGCGCGCTTGAGGAAGCAGGAGGCGCCCCAGGAGTGGATCTTGAGGAGGAGGGCGGAGGAGAAGGAGAGGGCGGAGGCGGCGCCGCCGAGGCCCCGGCGACAGGGGTTGAGGAGGGGGTGGCGGAGGCAGCGGGCGGAGTCGGAGAGCACGGAGCGTTCGTGGAGGCGCTCCTCGGCGAGCGAGGCGGAGAGCGTCCCCGGCGGCGGCGACGGCGTCGGCGGCGGAGGAGGCCGCGTCCTCCGCCGCAGCGCCGCGGCGGCGGAGGCGAAGGGGGAGGCGGAGGAGCAGAGGGAGGGGTCGTCGGAGGAGCGGCGGAAGGGGGCGCCGACGAAGGGTTTCGCCATGGGAGGGGGGAAAAGGGGAGATGCGGGGAATGGAGCGGAGAAGCAGAGGAATTCGAACTAAACTTATTTGGGAGGGGAGGGGGGGTGGGTTTATCGAGGCGCGGGGCGTGGTTAGCGAGGGAGGAGAATGGAGGATGCGAGGAATGTCGCGCGATTGGAGACAGAGACGTTCCGAACGCGCTCGCGGCGGGAAATTGATTATGATTTATGAGGCACAATTTGTTATAATTTTTGTTTAAAACTTTTTAAATTATTATAAGGCTTAATTATGCTACACTATACTGTACTTTATAAAAAAAAATTCACTTTTTATGTTATACTTTCTTTTTAAGCACCATTTAATTATTCTTTTTTTTATTTTTACACTCTAAGCAATAAATCTATAATTTTATGTAAAAATTACTGGTTAAAAATAATTGAGCATATATTCAACTCATTTTGAAATAAAAATAACAAAATATGTGAAAATAATAAAAGTTTTAAAATAATTTGATGGAAACTTTTAGTGGGTCTATTAGGGAGATTTATTTTATATTCTTTTCTACTAGTTAATCAGTATCTTTTAATAAAGTTGTTAGATCTTGTCTAAAAGAATAGATTTATTAACAATAATGTACAGATTGATTGACGAGAAAAAATAGTTTAGTGATTTTTATGAGAAAATAAATAGTAGAAAGTAGAAAAATAAAAATAAATCTAAAATACAGTGTAAAGATTTATAAAATACAATAATATAATGAAGTTTTTGAAAAAAAAATAATAGTGTAACGTAGCTAATGAAGATCACACTAAAGTACAATGTAATAGAGTGTAATTAAACTTTCTTTTAAAAAAATCATAACTTAATCTAGTCGACTACATCTTAATGTATTCTAATATATAAATTATATAGCAGTTGATGATCAATAATAATTAAGATGTCACATTATTTTCAAATTAGCAATATGTTAATATTAATTAACTAAATTGAGTCATGAGACTTCATTATTATAATTTAGAAAGCTTAAGCCATTAAACTACAATAAATTAAAGTTTGAGAACCAAGTATCACACACCTTATAGTAGGGCACCAAAAATGTAATTAATTTACCCCGGTGGGAATTAACAATTTAATTTTCTGTTAGAAATATTTAATTTTTATATAAATATTTTATTCAAAAGGTCAAACTAAGCGGATCCTCCAATGATGAATTTAATTCAATATATTTATATATTTTTTTTACAAGCAGTGCCTTGTGTATTAGATAAAAGTGTCCAGAGTATTATTAACAAAGGATTCATTAATATTATTCTTATTATGTGAAACATTTGAGGTGCATTTTGTATTATTCATACTTCAGAGTTAAAAAGACAACTAAATATTTACCAAGTTGCAGTTTGGTGCCCAAAATTCTTAGATCATTTGCATATTAATTAATTCAACAATGCCAAGAACCAAGTTTAATAGAAACAATTATGCCTTATTATTATTATCAAATTGTACAATGCACGAACTTTCTTTTAATTTCACTAGCTAAATAAACAAGTCATAATATTTTCTGTAGACAATTTCCTCAGTTTTATTGTAAAAAAACAAATTAATTCAAGTAATAAAGCAGCAGAACTTGAAATTGAAGAACCACATCTACGCCCGGCTACAAGTGAAGCAAGCAAACATCTTCGAACCAAACGATGTTTTCTTCTTCGGCGGAGGTTCATCGTGCGTAGGTGTCACGACGACAATGTGCGAACCGTCCGCACCGTTCTTTCGGCAATTCTCGCACTCCTCTAAGAACCTTTTGAAAGCGTCGTTGCAGTACTTTGCGGCCTCAGCCACCGTCATCCCCTCCACTAGTTTGTGAGGATAGATATCCTTCGCGTGATCGCCGTTGAGCACTGCCCCCAATTGCACCAATTCGGCTTGGAATTCTGATAGCGGTGCATTCTCAACGGCCTCGGTCGGCCGGAGTTTTTTGGGTTCTGGTAGGGTTACTGCAATTTCAAAGTTAAAAGCTTCTTTATTGAGATTCGAGTACTGGTACAAAATAAACTAGCTAGATTGAATTGGACTAGCACGGATCAATTGGTACTAGCACACCAACCTGGGCAATCTGTTCGCGGTGTAGTTCGGGTTAGAACAGTCTCGAACGTGCCAGCCCACGCATCTCGCTTTGTTAAGAAATCCTCGAGGTTGAAGATCTTCTTCACGGTCGCAGGGATCGACGAATGCTCGTACTCCGACGTGGGGTGCGGCCCCGACGGCTTGTGAACCACTGCAACCGACAACACGAATTTTAGCCTCGCTTGCTCATGGTTTGTTTCGAATTGTCGCAAAAGGAAGGTGTAAATCGACAAGCCAAGAAGGAACTTAACCTCTTCCGGGCTCAACCCACGGTGAGATGAAGAAGGCCGGGACGCGGACTCCGAGGCGGTCGAACTGAAAATTGAACGGCTCGGCTCCGACGATGCCGTCAGGGCTCGGCACCCCGACGGGAGTCGGGACATGGTCGTAGAATCCACCGTGCTCGTCATAGATGATCACAAACAGCATCTCCTCCCACTGCGGGCTCGACCGCAGCGCCTCGTAGACCTCTTTAACAAACTTTTGCCCCTCGGAGACGTCGTGCGACGGGTGGTCGTCGTTCCCCGGCAAAATTTTCAGGTCGAAGTAGCGCTGCTCGACCACGACGTAGTTCGGCAGCTTCCCTTCCTTGCAGTGCCTCTTGAAGTCCAGATCAAACTGGTGGAAGTTGCCAATGTACTTCAGCTGCCTCAGGTTCCTGTTAAGGCATGGCACACAACATCTTAGAATATATACCAGCGAAGTAGTAGTTTCAACAGCGTTCATCCTACTGACTGTCCCTAGCGCAAGTGGAAAAAAGGCCGGGCTTGGTGGTTGGTATCCGAGGTTCCGAGTTCGAATTCTAGCTGATTCACATTTTCAGCTAAGTTTATTTCTAAAAGAAATAAACGAAACGGGTAGCGTGCTACCTTTCTCTCAAAAACAAAAAACAAAAAAAACAGCGTTCATCCTCAGATGCATGTTTAGTCGAGCTTCTACTTTTAGGGCATGTTTGGTTCGTGATTGGAATAGGAATGTGAAATGAAATTGGATTGCTTTGGAATGGAAAATGGAATAACGAATCATCCAAAGACGTTTGGTTCATTATTGGAATGGGTATCGGAATAAAATTTTAAAATTTTTAAGAGGGTGTTTTGATTAAGAGAGAGGAAAGTGATAAAGGGAGAGGAGGAGAGGTCTTGGTGAAAGAAGATTTTGAGTAGTTTACTTTGGAATTGGCCAATCTGGTATTCAAAGCCGGATTGGGGTATAAATGGATTTAGTCATTCCCATTCCATAGTGGAATGGGAGTTGGAATCCGATTCCTTTAAAACAAACAACAACAATTGGAATCAATGAATTCCATTCCGATTCCATGGTCTAAAATAGGTGAACCAAACATGCCCTTACTGCATTCAATTCTAATAATAGATCCGTAAAGTAAAAAAAGCTTACAAATGAAATGAGATTCTGAACTCTAAGTACAGCAGCTCTAATAAATTTTTTTTAATAAACAAATGATAATATTAGCAAACGGATAAAAATAATATGTCTAAAATTTAGTATAAGAAAATATCACTGCGCGCGAGTCAAAGAGAAAAAGATTTTTTGTAAAATTCAGGAGGATCAAGTGCTAATTGGTCCTCTATGTACTATCTTTTTGGTACATGCAACAGATCCTAGTGGATATGGATGGGGAAAAAGATCATAAATTATTAGAACAATAATTGAAAAAGAAAAATGTGTCATTATTGTACACAGAATGTACTTTTCCTTGTCAACGTACGCAGTGGATGTCGCTTAAATCAATTGTACTAGTCCAGTTAAGAAGTACTACAATGTCGAGGTTGGTACAACAATAATTGCAGTATAATTCAACAAAATATTGTTGTAACGAGCACCATGTGGTTCACCAGGTATGTACGAAATAAAAGTACTTTTTTATTTTATATTTTTGGTCCCTAATGTGAGTTAAATGGAGGATATCTTTTATATATATATATATATATATATATATATATATATATATATATATATATATATATATATATATATATATATATATATATATATATAGAACTAGACCACTATACTATTAATAGCACCAAGTCATTGGTGCTATTAGGTTTTTGGCCCTTGGATTAAGTGATGTGCGGTTAGGATGATGTGGGCCCCATAGGATTGAGTGGGTGGTTGGTTGAATAGTATGATCTAACGAGTGAAAATAGTCAAAGGGATAGATCTAACGGTGAAAAACTTGGTAGCACCAAGTGCTTGGTGCTATTGATAGTATAATAGCCGGACTATATATATATACACACACACATATATATATACATATATATATATATATATATACATATATATATAGTTGAGCTAGAATACTCTCAAAATCACCATGGGATTGGTGCTTTTGAGTTTTTAACCCTTGGATGGAGATTTGGAGGGTTAAGATGATGGTGATAGGTGGTGGTAGGTGGGGTAGGTGGAATAGTGTTTTGATCCAAAGGCTATTAGTAGTCAAAGGATGAATCTAATGGCTAAAAAACTAAAAGCACCAATGAGTTGGTACTTTTAGAAGTATTCTAGCCCAACTCTATATATATATATATAAAATAAAAAAAAATTGGAAGCCAAGTTATATGCTGACACGTGGCACACTTTAGTGTGAAGTTCAATATACCTTAGTAATATTATAAACTTATTGTGTTCCGACATACAATCAAACTACTATAAATAGAAAAAAAACTGATTTTTTTATGTTGAGGTTGATAAGAAGTTTAAATTTAGTTAAATACTAAAAAGTTTAAAAAGATACCTTATTTTCATATATATATATATATATATATATATATAATTTTGGAAGCCAAGTTATCAGGTGCTGCCATGTGGCACAATTTAGTGTGAAGTTCAAATATACCTTAATAATAATATTATAAACTTATTGTGTTCCAATATACAATCAAACTACTATAAATAGAAAAAAAAACTGATTTTTTTATGTTGAGGTTGAATAAGAAGTTTAAATTTAGTAAAATACTAAAAAGTTTAAATAGATACCTTATTTTAAATTTTATCTCCAAAAAAAAATTCAAAATTAAATTGTAACAAAGATTTTTAAGTGATGCAGTTCCTGTTTTAGTTAATAACTTAAAATAAAAATATTGTATTTCAAGTTGTAATAAAGCTTACCAAGTGATATAGTACATGTTTCAATTAATAACTTAAAATAAAAATTAAGATCCGTGGTTAGTTGCTAGTTTAGTAGAATTCATAAATCCTATGTTATATTTACCAATAACAATTAAACCATTCAACCAAATGAATTTTATAATATCCTATTAGAGAAATAGTTGGCTTAATGAACAAACTTATTGTGGTGATACATACGTGGCAGCAATCGCGTCCTGGTAATTGCTTTGTTGATTATGATTTTGATGTGATTGAAAACAAACTTAACTATTTCTAAAGTGCAAATCTTATATCCAGCTTATCCAACATTATTTTTTTCACGAGTTTTATCAACATTTTTTAATACTAAAAGTTTAAAATTAATTTGTAATTTTTTGATCAATGGGTGTAAGATTGTTTTACCTATGCTTAGGGAAATATGGCCTATCAATTTTTTCAGGTAAAATAAAATCATATCGATGGAAATTCTGAATGGCACCAAAAAAATTAATGGACACCCTGCTAGATAAATTTAGGGATCATATAATTATACAGTGTTAAAGTAATTAAGATATATATTTGACTAAGATTAATTTACAGAAGAACAGATAAAAAAACATGCATGGTCACTAAAGATAGAGAAACGATTACATCTTCTTTCTCTACCAATGGGATAAACACCAGCTAAAGAAGTATACTCATCATTCTCTATGATCAATTGACACAAAACAAGCAGGAAATAAACTGGTTTGTTATATTATTTTGGGCTACTCGATCAAAGTATTTGCATACACAGATTTATTATTATTATCATACCAAAATGATCTACTGAAAATTTTGTTGCATATAATTAGTGACTAATTATTTTGAGTATAATGCGTGTAGCATGCATGTACCATTACTTATTGCGTAAAGAAACAGATGATGAGAATACTTTGACCAAGTCTTTTAATTTCTACAAACTTTGACAAGGTTTCAGCAACAAAAAGTTACAAATTTTTATTTTTGAATCTAAATTGAGTGAGAGAGGGAGAGAGTTGTTGTGGATATACGGACCTGTAGAACAGTGTGGAGGGGGGATACTGATAGTATATTCCGAAGGAGTATCCGGCATCATGCAGCGAGTCGAAGATGGTCTTCTGCGGCAGGCCCGCGATGAGCGTCTTGGTGTCGTTGCTCGTCAGGCCGTGCGACGTCGCCGAGTGCACGAACAGCCGGTTCGGCTGCGTCGAGGACGGCACCGACGCGAACCACCGGTCGCACACCGCGAACTCACGGAGCAGCTCCTTGTACACCGGCACGGCGTCCGGCCGGAACCCGTTCATCACCGTCTCCGACATCCCCGCCTTCTCCTTCTCCGCCTCCTGCGCGAACCCGTTCATGGGCGGCACCTTCACGTCCGGAGGCGTGATCGGCGTCGAGCCGGCCGTGAAGGGCACGCCATACACCTATTTCCGTAAAAATAACAATAAGTATTACCGATCGTCCCTAACGCAAGTGACAAAGGACTTAATGGTCGGTACCCAATGTCTCAAGTTCGAAACCTAGTAACAAACCTTTCTCTTAAAAATAATAAAAGTTAATATAGTATTAGGATCAGTCTTTTGAGATGCACATGTATTAAAATTCGTGCAAAACTGAGATGACCCATGATTGAAAGATCTCCGGGCCAAGTCGCGCGGAGTGAAAATCTAGGTACGTGATGCTTTAAAATTGGTGCGGAGTGAAAACCTAGGTATGTGATCCTAAAATAAAAGAAGATGCGTCTGATAGAAATTTTTTTGGACCTGCTCGTAGATGGCTTGGATGGAGTGGCCGGGGTCGGGGTCGACGTACTCGGACTGGTCGCCGAAGTAGATGGCGCGGGACGCGGGGTCGGCGGTCGAGACCGGGTTCGACTCCCGGCCGGTGACGCCGTCGATGGCCGGGTTCAAGGACTTCATCCAACCAAGCATGTGGTCGAACGACCGGTTCTCCTGGACCAAGACCACCACGGTCTTGATCCGGTTCACTGCGCCCCTCTCCTCCTCAGGCATCTTGTACGTGTTTGTGTATGCGTAAACAACTCGAGTACACTTGTTTCAAAATTGTACGAAACGAGAGAGGGGTGTTAATGTTATATAAATAGCAGGGGAAAAGAAAAAAAAAAAAAAAATTGATGAAGAAGATGGGATCAGGGGTTTCGTGGATTGGGAGGGGAGAGAGGGATATTCGTGGATAAACCTTCGAAGGGAAATAAGACCCAACAAGAAAGCTTTAATAATTGTGCTATTAGGTTTTCAATGTTATTAATTAAATTAGTAATGGTATTTATTTTTTTAATTACTCATCAGCGACGGTTACGGAAGGGACACGTGGTAATTAATATCATAAGAACCATTTCCTTTTTCATTAAAAAAAAATACAATTAAGTCATTTACTTATATTTTCGTAAAATGAGACCAAAAATGAGCCATTATGTGATATCCATGCATATATGGTTGGGTTATCTCGGGTTCTCTGTGTTAGTATGCGTAGAAAGAAGCGAAATTGTAGGATAACTCGGTTAGGCATTTTGAAAAGTGAAAAGTGCATTATTCTTTTAATTTTTTCAAAAATAATTCCATAAAAGCCGAGGACCCGAATCTTATTTTTTAAAAAAATTACTCTATCTAGCTAGCTAGTATCAATCAAATAATATTGGAGGGCTCCTCAAATTATCTTTTTGTGATAATTGAAATATTATAATGTAATGATCAATCTATAAACGACGGATTTGGTATTTAAAACTGAAAATGAAAGAGAGTTGGCTTTCATATTGCGACGATCTAATCAATAACACTATAACACCGACCGTACATAGAGCAATTGGCTTTCATATTTCTAACTAGATTCATTTCTAAAAAAAGAAACATGCTACACACAAGAATAATTACAATAAGAATATTTTTCTATATATATTTATAAAAATTATTCTATATTAGCTAAATATCCACAAACCAAGATTAAGTTGGTTTTGTCACTTTGTAAAACATGAGGTGGGAAACCAAACGAGTGACGCACGTTGCCCATGCATCCACACAAGCATTTTGGACAACCATTAAAGAAACCCCAATGGCTTCTTTTATAATTCTTTTTAACTTATGCAAGTTTTCTAATATATATTACGTGCCTTTTTTAATTAGAGCCCTTCGTTTTCTCTCGCTTGTTGAGGTGGATAAAGCAAAATCTTATCAACTTATATAAGCTTCCGTGAGAATTGCACTGTCTCTATATATATACATCTCTTGTTGTATACATGTTAATTATCTTTGCTTCAGGAGAAGTGCTTATTTAATATCTTTCGTAGTTGGGTAGATAAGCTAATGGCACGTGTACATCGTTATCAATGCAAACAAATGGAAACTTTTGAAGTGATCATGAACATGTAGGACAAATTAATACTTAAATAAAACATTCCATAAGATTATAACATGCTTTATATAGGCTCCACATAGAAGGGCAATACATAGCTGCTTTTTAGAAAAAGCACTACTAATTAGAGTGCATTGATTGGTAGTTGGGAAGCAAAGTACTGTGGGTGTGCACCTCTATATTGATATCTAATTAATTATTTGTGTATATAAGGAGAAAAAGATAAAGGAGTGGCGATTTCAGATACGACTACATGATACGAACTTAACCATGCGTAAGTAACTTAACAAAATATTGTGGAGGGATCGATGCACAGCTCTTATCTTTTTCTTTGTGAAGATGGTTTTTTTTTAGAGAGAGAAAGTTTACACGCTACCTGCTTTGTTTATTTATTTTAGAAATAAACTTAGCTTGAAATGTGAATCAACTAGGATTCGAACTCGGGACCTCGGGTACCAACCACCAAGCCCTTTGCCACTTGCGCTAGGGACGATCGGTTTCTTTGTGAAGATGTTCGTAGCCCAAATGCGCAAAATTAACATGATACTAACTTATCTACCTCGAAGAAAGCAAGTGAAAAAGATATTGGAAAAATATATTAGCTTTGCTAGCATTTGGATACAAACAACACGATTAATTATTGAACTGCATTTGTTTAATTCCAATGACCTTTTTTCTTTTCTTATTCCATTACCTCTTCAATTCCAAATAGTATATAGGTGTCGGATTCGGGGGCTAATTAATCACTCCAATTAGCTGTGCGATAAACATAATTCGGTCCATATTCTCAAACTTCCAATTAGCCGTACGTGTGATGAAAAATAGTTTGGTCTTTATTCGATCCGTAGTTTATTACATTTCGCTAGAATAAAGTGGATTAGGGAATAATTAGGAATTCAAGGTGAGGATTAGATACCGCTTTATATATGCTGTAATGCAGGATCTTGTAAAGTACTAAATTTTGAGGAAACTAAAGCAAAACATAAAGTTTTAAAGCCTTGTTTAGTTTGACTTCAAAATCATAAATTTTCAGTCCTAAAAAAGATCGATATACCAGATGTTGAGTGATAAACAAATTAAGTTTCCAAGCTGAAATGAATTTTCCGGGTATCAAAACAAACCTTCGAATTGAAAAATTTGCAAACTCTTAGAAAGATTTTATTAAAATAGTTGAAGGTTTTTGTTTAATTTATTTTACTTAGATAACACCTCTGAGGAGTTTGGGAAACTGCTTTTATTTATTTATTTATTTATTCTTTTCTGTAAAGGAATAGTGGAGATCCAAATTGGGCCTAATCTGATCTATGTGTGGTGAGACAAATGTGTTTCGTGGGCGTCGAGCCTATTGTGAGGCCATAAACAGCCTATATCAATGGATCAGGCCCAGATATAGACAGCCCATGATGGGATATAGATATTGGAAACGTGGGCCGAAATGTTTTGAGCCTATATAGCCACGTGTTTGTGTTAGATTAAAAAATTAATCCAATTTAGAGCTGTTGATTCAAATTTGTCAGTGGCTTACTCAGTTCATATTTTTTTTAAATCAAAAGTTTAAATTTGCCAATCTTTTTGCTATTTATTTTAAAAATTTACATATATTTACTTATATATATATAGAGTCCGGCTGGGGTGCTTCTAATAGCACCAAGCATTTGGTACTACCAAGTTTTTCATCGTTAGATTTACATCTTTAACCATTTCTATCCGTTAGATTATACTATTCAACCAATCACTCACTCAATCCTAGAAAACTACTATCATCCTAGCCGCACATTCCTTCACTCAAGAACCGAAAACTTAATAGCACCAATGACTTGATGCTATTAGAAGCATTCCAGCCTAATTATATATATATATATAGAGAGAGAGAGAGAGAGAGAGAGTCCGGCTGGGATACTATCGATAGCATCAAGGGCTTGGTGCTATCGAGTTTTCCACCGTTAGATTTAACCCTTTGATTATTTTACCCGTTAGATTATACTATTCAACTAACCACCCATTCAACCCTAAGGGCCACATCATCCTAACCGCACATTTATCAATCCAACGGCTAAAAAACTAATAGCATCAATAGCTTGGTGCTATTGATAGTATTCCAGCCTAGTTCTCTCTCTCTCTCTCTCTCTCTCTCTCTCTATATATATATATATATATTCCCACAAAACTTGTGTTACTTCGCAATTTTCTAGTAAAAAAAAAGGGTAAACTTCAATGCCTCCCTGCGGTTAACTTATTTTCATTTTGCTACTATATAGTTCAAAAAATTATAATTGACTATTGTATAATTTTATTTTTATTTTTACTCAAAAATTTTACTACTAAATAGAATAGCAAAATAAATTTTTTTTGATAATTTTAAATTAGTGAAGTTCAGCTTTTTGAACCATATAATTATAAAGTAAAAATAAGCTAAATAATATAATAATTAAATACACATTTTTGACTCATATGGTTAATAAATAAATATGAGCTGAACCACAGCGCGGCAAATTATAGTTTACACAAAAGAAATTTACCAAATCAGTCCAGTTAAAACTATGTGTCTTGTGAAAGTCATTTGTTCCGAAGCAAAGTTTGGTCAAGGAGCCAATGATGTGATTCCCAGTGATGATCCTCCATCACTCCATGTAGTAGCAGCATTATTCAAATCTGGTGTTCAACCGCGAAATCATTTACGCTGTACTGCATCAAATTAAAACGTCCCAACCGTCCATGATCGATCATACGGTTCCGAACTGGGGAGAGGGAATCACGTTCCATCGAAGCAGAAGCAGCGCGATCTGAGCGCAGCTTGTGACCACGCACGGAAACGGTCTGAATTGCGAACACAGTGTTGTGGCCAAAGGACGACGTACCACTACTACAATATATCGTCAGTGTCCCGTGAGACTCTGCGCATTCCCTTCTCCCATGGTACGAGCAGTGTACGCATTATGCTGTTGTAAATATATATTTAATTTTTGTTAATTAATTATTATAAGAAGTGTCTCGAATAAAATGTTCAGACATCCAAACATATCTACTGAGTCCATATGCTCTTCACTTACCATTACACGCTAAATGCTTTTTTGGTACATATAAATATATATTTCGAGCGTAAACACAGCATAGTAAAATATCTTCGTCTTTTCTTCTGTAGAATATCATTTTGGCTTTAAGTAATTCTATCGTAGGCTAGATTGGTAATGAACTAGTGTTCGAGTTGTGCTCTTTTTCCGTTTTCAGAATTTGAGAGCTCGATCGCATCCCACCCACCGCCTCTATCCCCTTCGAACTCCACCCTATGTCTTACCACTGGAAACTCAACAATTCAGAGTGCTTGGTTGAGTTTTGCTATCGGTACCCGGAGAAAGCATTATACTTAAATTCTCCTACTATTTTTTTTTTGTATAATCAAATAAAAAATTGTAAATTTTTTTAAAAAAAAATCTTAGATTCAGCTACATCAAAAAATTTATATTTTTTTTGTCAATGAAAAAAAAGGGGGAACAACAAAATAAAAAGAAAAAGCTGGAGCGCGAAATAGGCACAAAGAGTACTATATACGATGCCAAATAATCAAAGGTACAATTCCAGCGCATCAGAGAGACACTCCCTGTCTCTCTCTGGTCCCAGTGCTCGTTGTTCCTTTTCCCTTTCTCATGTAATGATAGATCGAGTGGGCTAAAACGATTCCGTGGAATCATCGCACTCCTCTCATTCCATAGTTGCTTCGTATTTTTAGCTAAATTTATTTTTTTTAAAATAAACAAAATAAATAATATGCACCTTATATTTTTTTTTTCTCTCTCAAAAAAAGGAGTTTCGGTGATAAGAAGATGTGCCCTGTCTTGTAGGGCAAAAATCCTACAAAAAATGCTCTATATAAGATATTATAGAAAAGGCCGAAAGTGTATGATGCCCTTCATCTAATTAATTATTATATACGTACAGGTTCTATTTATATTTTCGATCCAATGTGGGACTCTAAACTATTTTTAACTATCATCATATGTTAAGTGCTACTACATGCGATGCAAATTCAATTATTAAATTGTAATTAACATTTTCTCAACAAAAAAAAAACTGTAACTAATATGTGTTGTAAATCTAACCTCACATGTTATTTATTTAATTTATTTATTGAGAGATAAAGGTAACATATTATTCGTTTTATTTATTTTTCTAAAAAAGATAAGCTCAGTATAAATATAAAGCAATAAGACTTTAAATTTGGGATCTCGATTATCAAATATTAACCATCAAACTCTTTATCACTTACGTTAGGGACCGTAAGTTTTTTTATCACCTATATATGTTAGGGACGGTCGATCACGTGTTACTTAATGTTACTAACATGTATACATGTATCTCAGAATAACCTCAAATCACAACTAATATATATGTGTTATAAATCTAGCCTCACATGCTACTTAATGTTACAGGCCTGTAACTCGGAATAAGCTACGTACTAGATGCAACTAACACGTAGTCACTGGATCAGCCGTGGTTTGTCATCACCCTCCAACCTCTCATCACTCTCTCTTCCTCTTCCATCTCCACCCTTCAATAGAGAGAGAGAGAGACACGCTGCTGTACTGTGGGGCTCAAATATGTAAATAGCCGAGGAAAAGAACACGCAAAAGAGACCAAAAATCATTAATTATTTCGTTTCACAAATTTGGAATGGCGAGCAGCAACCCTGACCCCTTATCTACGTTGCAGCTCTATCTATTAACCATATGTGATTTAATTATATAAACACTACTGCATAAGTAACACCAAAGCCCATTAATTTCCTTTGGCTGCAAAAGCTCTACTCTACCAACGTCCCTCCAAGCAAAACGCCACAGGGCACATGACCCTGTGCTTCTACTGTTCTTCACCCTGCCCTTTTTTTTTTTTTTTTTTTTTTTTTTCTCATCACAGTTAGCGAGGAAGAGAGAGAGAGAGAGAGGCAAAGATGATCGTACCTACTCTTCATTGTTGCATGCACCAGTGCCCAAATAGTCTTTATTGTCTGCTGATGTGCCGGCACACTGGTTGGTGTTCTTATTCTCAAATTTTATTTACATGCATATATTGAGTAAGAAGTTTAATTGTAAGTAAAAAGTTGGGTGCATGCGGGTGTATTAGCATGAGACCTTGCGCCAGCGGTTCAATGGATCCATCGTGTGATAAAACTCAAATGTGTACAGTATTTTTCTGTGCACGGGTTTGCACGTAGCATGTCCGCTGGGTGCATGAGCGGGGTGCATGGAATAAATAGTCCATGTTAACGTGGTTCTCGAGATGGTGTCACATGGATTCCCTGACACGGTTGGACCATGGTCCAAAACCCTTTCCCTCTCTTCATCTCAAGGGTCCCTCCTTATACGGCTTTCAACGCTTCATCACCACTTTCAGAAAAACAAACTCTTTCTCTCTCATGACCCACCCTCGTCACCATCCTCTCTCTCTCTCTCTCTCTCTATCTCTCTCTAACGCATGTTACACACACATAACACAACACACACGATCTACGTGGCGCTCACACGCACCTCGGGAACATCCACGAAGATGCAGAGATCGATCAAGTTCTTACGGGGAATAGAATTCAGATGCCTTTGAGCTTCGTCTTCTTCGGAGAGTGGAGAGAGCTTCCTCTTTTGCTGCTGTTTAATTAATCATTAAGGACTAAAAAGCTGGTCACATATATATATATATATATATATATACATATATATAATATACATACATGCTTATATGGTTAAATTACTAATAATAAACTAAACCTTGCATTGGGTTGTGGGTAAAAGGTGTCCTTTTGTTGCCTGATCACCTTTACGATGTGATTACAACGCTGAGGACATTCTATACAATGATGCTCTCTTCGCTCTTGGCAATTGATAAAATAATGTTTTGATGACGAAAAAGCTGGTCGATCTGGGTAAAATAAATTATGGGTTTTTTTTTAAAAGTAATTAATTAATTAATTGTTGGGTTCTCTGCAAAACAACCACTTGTTACAGCATAGAATATTACTATGCTCCAAATTAAACGTTCTCATGGTGATTAAGTAGTGCGAGTTTACTTATATACTAGATTTAAGAGCCATGCTTAATTAGTTTTTTATAATAATAATTTGAAAACAAAAATATGCATGTTTAATTATGGTTTGCTGATCTATTGCATGTATTTAGAATAAATATATGCACATAATATTTACTCACAATTGCTATAGAATATATATTAGCTGGCCTCTTTTTGTGTGTTGGGGCAACTCAATTTTTTGTCTGATTCAAAGCGCTCCTCCTTTCATAGGCATCATCATATTATAGTACTGATGACAGCATGGCTATAGTTAGGCTCACATTTTTTGCTTAGATTCACCTTTTAATGAATGAACAGCTCAAGATCAAGCTTTCTCATGGAAAATTTCATCAAGTTAAATTACGCGCTTCCTTAAACTTTAATAGTGCTTCGTTTGAAGCTAATATAATGCATGCTCATTCTCATTCTAAGTTTTGAGTTGCATTAACTTATTTATAAGCATTTGGGAAGAAATTGTTGTTTTTAGTTCATATCCAATACTTTTCCTTTTACATAGATATGTAGATAAAGCTTAATTAACTCTTAATTAGTATCCCTTATCTCGGCCGGATCTCAGTCACGACGCCCAGATCTGCGCGAGATTTGGGTGAACGGCCATGATTTAGCAGGCTCAGCCAGATCTCAACCGTTGCAGCTAAGTTCTGGCCGAGCTCCGCTGGGTGATGGTGATGGGAGAGGGAAGGGGGGATGGAGAGAGAGAAAAAAATAGTATCTCAAAAATTCTAAAATAAAGTGGTGGAGAGGAGAATGAAGCTTTCTATGATTGAAAGAAAAGATGAGAAGAGATTTGGGGGTGGAGAGAGATAACATTATAGTATTTTATACGTTACAAGACAACGCATAATCAGTAATGCAAAATACTCATTTTTTTTCTGTAATATTTTTGCTATAATCGTGCATGATGCATTATTGTTTTGAGAGAGAGGTAGAATGCTACCCGCTTCGTTTATTTTTTTTAAAAATAAATTTAGCTGGAATTATGAAGCAACTAAGTTTCGAACTTAGGACCTCGGATACCAACCATCAAGCTCTTTGTTATTTACAGTAGGGACGGTCGGTTAGGAGTTGCATTATTAGTAATTCTGTAATATTGCTAACAGAATTGTCTGTAGTGAGGATGAACAAACTAGGTTATGTAAATTTTTTTCTAAAAGATGGTAAATAATTATGACAGAATAACGCGAACCAAACATATGCCCTCATTTTAGGGAAATAGTGATTCTTTAAAGTACAGGTTGGTTATGCGAGAGATTATATATGCTGGGCTTCTCTTGTATTAAATACCTCCACTGGCCCATGTGCTTATTTTCGCTCTGGCTATTATATATGTAATTACTATGGTTTTGTTGTCTCTATTCCGATGATGCTAATGGGTCCCCCACCTCATTTCGTGACATGGGTTGCAGCTTCTTTGTAGGATATATGTATTTGGAAAGAGAGCCAAGAAGAGAGAGAGAGAGAGAGAGAGAGAGAGAGAGAAAGAGCTCTTCTTTTTTTTTTCATTTTTTGAAGCAGAAATAAAAAAGCTATTCTCCTTTCCTGACCCCTCACGTGTAATCTTCTTCACAACCCCCTTCCTCTCTTTTGAACTTCACCTCATATCACACACATACACACACTCTCAACGCTCACAAACCTTGCGAAAGAAAAAGTGGGTTTTGGTGGTAATGGCTTGTAGTCTTGTGTACATACGACCTCATGAAGTGAGTGAGTAAGAGAGAGAGAGAGAGAGAGAGAGAGAGAGAGAGATAGTGTGTCTGTGTGCGTGTGTGGGCTGCGTACATAAAGCTAGTGTAAAGAAGCTTAATTAGAGAGAGAGAGAGAGAGGGGGAGAGAGAGCACGTACATATATACAATGAGTAGTACACTCGGCGCACTATGTTCGAGTGAGCTCCCCAGCTTCTTCATCTACGACACCATCAACGCCTCGCAGCTCCACTACACCGACCCTTCGGAGAGCGCTGCGGTGCTCGGCCCAGCGCCGCCGCCCGGGGCAGCGGCGGCGGCGGCGGCGGCGGGGGAGCAGCAGCAGATGAGGGTGCAGGGAGGGAAGAGGAAGCGGCGGCGTCGGCCGAGGAGCAGCGGCAGCAAGGAGGAGGCGGAGAGCCAGCGCATGACGCACATCGCCGTCGAGCGCAACCGCCGCCGCCTCATGAACGACCACCTCGCCGTCCTCCGCTCCCTCATGCCCGACTCCTACATCCAAAGAGTACTACTAATTAATGAACCCCCCCTTTTTTTTCTTTTCTTTTAAGTCTCTCCATGCATCTGGAACTCGAACTCGTGACTTTTCTAAGACCTGCAAATTACTACTAGAATTTTAATAATTTTGACATTAAAGTACATTATGCAATTTCACTGCATTTCAAACAAGCTCTGGAATTTCCCAGTTTGAGTTTTTGGAAATCGTACAGTACTATTCAATTAATGTGCACGCATGTTTATCTTTGTACTGTGATACTAGTCAGATATCAATTATTACCCTTTTCCAATTATTCATCAAGTTTCTTTACCTCTCTCATATCCTCAGATTTTGTCATATTTGATACTTATTAATTGAATGTAAAAAAAAAGAAAAAAATTAAGGAGAAATATATATATATATCTACATTTTGATATTTTTTTTAATGGCATCCTGCCATTGTTAGTACATTCTCCATTTCCGTAGTAGCTCTCTTTGTGTGATTAATGCGGGGAAACATTTTGATTGAAGTTGTTCATACTCTATTTTGGCAGAGTTATTCCCTTCACTGTGGCGCCACATTTATGTGTCGTGCACTTTCAATTCATTCTCCCGTCATTAAATAGTAATACGGAATGATACCGGTTGTGTCGCTTTTTCTGTATTTATTAGATCGGCTGATATTTAATTATTGACTAGTAAATGAGCTCACCGATCTTTCAGTGAACAGTAAAATCAGTTCTGTTAATAACACCGCTCTTATAGCTGGCTCTGTACTCTCTTTCTAGTTAGTTCTCGAATAACATACAAATTAATTATTATTATTTTTTGTTTTTTTTTGTGGGGGGCGTGGGTGGTAGGGTGACCAAGCTTCAATAGTGGGAGGAGCAATAGATTACGTGAAGGAGCTGGAGCAACTCCTCCAATCTCTAGAAGCCAAAAAGAGAGCGCTATTACAACAAGAGCCCGCCGCGCATAATGACGAGTATGCGGACTCCGCTCCCTTCGCCCAGTTCTTCGCGTACCCACAATACGTGTGGCGCCACGTGGCGAGGGACTACCCGTTCCCGGAGAGCCGCCCCGCGGTGGCGGACATCGAGGTGAGCCTCATAGAGACGCATGCGAGCGTCCGCATACTCTCCTCTAAGCGGCCGAGCCAGTTGCTTAGGATTGTCGCGGGGCTCCAGGGTTTGAGGCTCACCGTGCTCCACCTCAACGTCACCGCATTCGACTCAATGGTGCTCTACTCCATCAGTGTAAAGGTACTGTTTCTTTCTCTCTTTTTTTACAAAAAAAAAAATAAAAAAAAAAAATCTAGTAGTTAAAATTAACGGTGCCGAGCTTTTGATAGTTAAACTTTTATGTTAGATAATAATATTCGATACCTTATATACATTATTAAAAATATTTTATTTTAGTTGCTGTTGTGAATTTTTTTGTTAGAAATTGAAAGCTTATATTCAAATATTGAGCGTCAAGTAGGAATTAATTTATCAGTAAGCATAGTTATACCTACACCATGTCTATATATGTTTTGTTTTTTTTTTTTTTTTTTGAAATTACCACATCTGTAATTCACCCTCATTTGGATTCATATATATGCATGTGCTTATCTATAATTATAGTAAAAATTTTCCACATATACCCTTGTTAATTTGATCAATAACCCTATCTGGGTATTTTGTGTGTGTGTAGTGATTAGGAAACCAAAATAATGCTTGTCTTGTTAGCTCTGAGTATCAGACACATCTCTAGCTGCATCTGCCTTTATCTTTTGTTCAATAATTAGGAAAATGTTCTTGGGTCTCACTAAAGCGAAATTTTCATGTACTATACTGTGTTTTAAAAAAAGCACTCTTTTAGGGTTTCACAGAGCATTGTCAAGTGTGCCCTTGGTGTTGTTTTTGCCCAGAGATTTGCACCATCAAGGAGAAGAGAAAAAGGTGGGCAGTGTATGTCCTTTTGTCGAGATTCCCTGGGAGAAGAGATGCCAAGTCATTTTCTAACTTACATTCAAAATAAACTTTGGAATTAGTAATTATCAAGCATTAAAACACTGTGTTTATGGATTAATGTAATGTTGGATTGGTGCAAAATGACAATGTTCTTTTGGGAGGATCTGGGGAGCTCAACCCCATCAATAGGCATGCTACAACCAGAGCTTCAACTATAGGCATGCATTTGTAATGAGCATTAACAATACCTACATTAACCGACCGTCCCTAGCGCAAGTGGCAAAGGGCTTGGTGGTTGGTATCTGAGGTCCCGAGTTCGAATCCTAGTTGATTTACATTTCTAGCTAAGTTTATTTTTTTTTAAAAAAAATAAACGAAGTGGGTAGCGTGCTGCCTTTCTCTCTAAAAAAAAAAACAAAACAAAAAAAACAATACGTACATTAAATTTTTTCTAGCTATTACTTTATCAATGAAATAAAAATACAAAATTTAAAGTGAAGTTGCTATTCCAGTACTCTTTAATATAGTAAAAATTAATTATTATTTTTTTACCAAAAAAGTAAATTAACTTAATAAAGAAAGAAAGATATATATATAGACTTATCTTTGTATAAATGTTTCCATATTCAGAGCTTGGTAGTTACAGACCTGGTGTCAGGATCAATTGAACAATGAACAGTAAATATTCTATTGCTTTTGACCAGAAAAATAGCATCTCTTTTCCCTTTTTCTGATTGAAATGCCAACCCTGAAGTCACCTTGACTACTTAGGATATGACATGTCTAAACCTTGTGAATACTTTATTATACTGGTAAGTATCTCTAACAAATAGTAGCATTGGTGCCACCAAATAATTAACCTAGTAGGTAAATATGACATGATGTGACATGTAATTAAGGTCATGTGCTGGTACTACTACAAGATCGAGATGTAGCTTAAGCAATCTCAGTGCATAACAGTATGCTCCTCTATGGTTCTAATTGCAATTGTATTCTGAAGAGATGCAATGTGTTCATTTGCAATTACAGCATCAGCTCAGAAACTCTCCATCCATACTCTAAAAATGTGACAAAAGCATGACTGCAGGTGGAAGAAGGATGCAGTTTGACAACGGTAGACGACATTGCCGCGGCGGTTCACCACATCATCTCTTTGATTGACGCTGAGATGGCTTCGGTCGGGCAATAAGACGGAGTCAAGTAAACTGATTGAGATCTAACCCAACCACGGCATACTCTTAAATCGTGCCTTCATCTTGTCCTCGAATTCAACTTGATTGTCTTTGTGTATCGTGCGTAGCATATCCCGCTTATCTAACGGGCCCCCGATGTATAGTTTGCTAGGCCGTGGATGTACGAGGTCCAGTTCTCGATATCTTGCAGGCCTTATGATGGCCCATGATCGCCGTCATGAAATAACAAGGTTGTTTTTGTAGCATATATTACTAGGTTAGTTGTGTTGAAGTTAGCTTTTTGTAATGAGTATTATAATTTAATGTGATCTTATTTGAGTACTCTTCATTCTTT
This sequence comes from Puya raimondii, assembly GCA_016920855.1. Taxonomy (NCBI): domain Eukaryota; kingdom Viridiplantae; phylum Streptophyta; class Magnoliopsida; order Poales; family Bromeliaceae; genus Puya; species Puya raimondii. The sequence continues at coordinate 104,059,103 of JABWPP010000050.1, read as the reverse complement.
GCTCACCTTGCTAAGAATTTTTATATGTATATGTATAATAACTCCTAGTCAAAAATAGAAAAAGCACATAAACATCGGCCCGAGTGAATTGGGCCCCACGAACGGCCCCATTAGAGCTGATTGGCCCATTCCATTAACACTCGTGGTCCAGCACCTGGCATTGGTGCAACCATAGATTTTTTTAGCATGACATAGCAATAAGGCTTTTTTTTCTTTTTCTTTTTTTCAAATCAATTCCTCATGAATATAGATGCTAAGATTTCAAAAGATTAACAAACAGGGAACGCCCAATTCTTGTTGTACCTAACATTGTAACTGGATTTTGCTCATACTTAAACACTCTTACTTGTAAATAAAAAAAATAAAAAAAATGTTAAATTCCTGCTGCTACTCATTAATTAGTGTTATTCCCGGTCCACACACTCTCCGGACGAGCTGATCATTCCGGTAGCCACAAGCCATTGTGATTGGCAGCTGAGATGCCATCCTCTATGCTCATCCTCAGCACGTCGGCGATCGTCACCGCCCCGCGATGCTGCGTCTCCGGCCGCGCCGTCGATCTCGTACCGTCGAGCTTAAGATGATCATGATGTTCCTCGCCATTACTATTTCCCGCCCGGGCCTCTTCTTCTTCTTCTTCTTCTTCGCCGACGAGCTCGAGCTCCTCCGCCTCCTCAACCACCGCCACGACCACCTCGCCGCCGCCTTGTTCTTCGTCTTCTCCGCTGCGCTCCTCATCGGGGACGAGGATGATGGTGGCTCGGCAGAGGGGGCAGTTGGAGTGGGACTTGAGCCACGCGTCGATGCACTGCACGTGGAACGCGTGGCCGCACGTGGGGAGGAGGCGGAGGCGCTCCTCCTCCTGGAACTCGCTGAGGCACACCGAGCATTGCTCCGACCCCTCCCCGGCCTTCTTGTAGCTGCACACCCTGATCCTGCCGATCAGTGCTTCCTCGATCCCGCTAGAGGCCGCCGCCGCCGCGCGCCACGCCTCGGGCTCGGCGGCGGCGGAGGGCGGCGGCGCCGGAGGAGGGAGGAGGAGGCGGCGGAGGAGGGCGGCGGCGCCGCAGCGGTCGGAGACGAGGGCGTTGTAGGCGAGGAGGAGGATGGCGCTCGCGAGGACGCCGATAATGGCGATTACGAGGGGAGAGAAGGAGGAGGAGGAGGAGGAGGAGGGCTCGTTGGGGAGGAGAAGGTCGAGGTGTGGTCGAGGAGGAGAGGGAGGAGGAGGAGGGGGGAGGAGGAGGTAGCACCACTGGGGGCAGTAGACGCTGCAGAGGCCCATGGAGCAATCCTTCGTTGGCTCGTAGGGGACCCATTTTTCATGAGTTGAGGAGGAAGAAGAAGAAGCCATGGATGAACCAGCAGAGGAAGAAGATGGTGAATGAGGCTGGGAAAACGTATCATCAACCAGTTGTTGCTCAAGGAACCAAAGAAAAAGTAGTTAGGAACACATAGACATAGTATATATAAAGTAATGAAATTTTTTTAAAATTTGTTTATATGAACACCATCAGTAACTGATCATAAACAAACATAGTATATTAAAAGACCATAATTCTACTTTTTAGAAGGATAAATGGTTGGTTTTGCTTTGCTTTTAGAAAAGGAAAAGAAAAAAAATCATCTCCTCTGCTTTTTTCAGCTTCTACTTGTCTCTCCTTTTCTTCTTTATTACTTTGCTTTGCTAAATTTGGAGGAGAAAGAGATGAGGTTCCAAGATCATTGATGCACTATCATTGTAGCTAGGTGGGTAAAAAAGCATTAGGGAGTAGAGAGAGAGAGAGAGATTAGATTAGATGCCTTTCATTTTTCCACAAAAAAAGTGAAGAAAAAAAAGCTACTCTCCACCTCATGGGGACATATATTCGATCTCTCTCCTCCAATTGGATTATCACTTTTGAGGTTTAATTGGTGACTAGCAACAAAGTGTTCTCTAGTGACCTAGTCCCAGTATTGGTCACAGCTTTGGTGTACTCCACATGAACTTCCTAGTCAAAAAGAAAATACTTTGGGGACATGGAATAATGTTTCATGCTTTTGATTACCACATCCCAACGCTAAAGAGCACATATACTATGTCCTTATTAATTATCAGCCAAATTAATGAAGCAACTTTCTTGGTTTAGGAGCATAAAAATATTCCTGTTAGGATTTTCAGCTGATCATCTCACTGCATATATACACCATAGTGGAAATTGAAAGATTCATTCTCCAATAACTCTAATCTGAAAGGAATTATAAATAAAAATAGCAACAATTCACACACAATCACCTTTAAGAAAAGAATCAAATTCCGTCAAGTTACCACATGAGATCGACCAAAACAGCTCATCAAAAAGCAAAAGAATCCCTTATACTTAAAATTTGCTTCTCCACTTGTCCTTCCTGTGGTAAATTAAAAAAAAAAGAACCAAAAAAAGAGAAAAAGAAGAACAGCTTAAGACTTTTATATTGATCTCGATCTAGCTAGTTTCTTTTTCTTCTTCTTCACGTAGTTCATGGCCCTCAACAATACCATCATCGCCGCCATCAACTTCGCGGCGGTGCTCCTCTCCGTCCCCGTCATCGCCGCCGGGGTCTGGCTCTCCACGCAGGCCGACAACGCCTGCGTGAAGCTCATCCAATGGCCCGTCATCGTCCTCGGCATCGTCGTCCTGCTCGTGGCCCTCGCGGGCTTCGTGGGCGCCTTCTGGCGCATCCCGGGGCTCCTCCTCTTCTACCTCGTGGCCATGGTCATGCTCATCCTCGCCCTCGCGGGTCTTGTCATATTCATCTTTGTCGTGACTAGCGGCGGCGGCGCGCACCTGGCGCCGAGCCGGATGTTCTTGGAGTACGAGCTCGACGACTACTCCGGGTGGCTGCGGCGGCAGGTGGAGGGGTCGGAGAGGTGGAATCGGATCAAGGCGTGTTTGAGCTCGACCTCGACGTGCTCGGAGCTGAACCAGACGTATAGGTTGGCGCAGGATTTCTTCAATGCCGAGCTTAGTCCTTTACAAGTAAATAATATATTGCTCTTGTTTCAATACATGCATGTTTGATAATCACTTGGTGACCTTGTCATGCATGCATGTTTTTTTAAAGTTTTTCCGCATGCTTTGTTACGTATAATATTAGTAAGTTGGTTTGGTGGTCTCATTTGATTAAAAGAAAAAAAAAAAAACTATTTTAAGATGATATACATACATACAATGCAGATCTCTAAATTTTTGTTTTTTTGTTCTAGGAAAAATCTAATCATGAATTAATATAAATATTGGTCATCATAACTAATTTAATTTTGTGCATTTTAATTTTTATAATATTGTGTTTATTATTTTCTTTATCTTGTACAAGAGTAGTGAGGCCGAAGGGCTTGGTTGAGTGTGAGAGGCCCACGGCCCATGCACCGAATGCATCTGCACATCGCATTCTATATCATAAATCATTCAATTTTTAAGTAAAGAAAAGATTGTAACTCAGTGAGTGCGGAACAATCTCGCGCTTTTGCATCATTTCTTATTTCAATTTTTTTCTTCTTTTTATTTTATTTTATTTGATGATCAGTCCGGATGCTGCAAGCCGCCGACGCGCTGCGGCTACACGTTCGTGAACCCGACGTACTGGATCAGCCCGATCGACACGGCTTCCGACGTCGACTGCGTGCTGTGGAGCAACGACCAGACGCAGCTGTGCTACTCCTGCTCCTCCTGCAAGGCCGGCCTGCTCGCCAACCTGCGGCGCGAGTGGCGTCGCGCCGACCTCATCCTGGTGGCCGCCCTCGTCGCGCTCGTCGCCGTCTACGCCATGGGCTGCTACGCCTTCCGCGCCGCCAAGACCGACGACATCTTCCGACGGTACAAGCAGGGATATACATAGCAGTTCCATCTAGCACTACTGCACTAGCACTAGTACTAGTACTAGTACTAGTGTGCGTAAATTTGTTACATGATGTTAAATGACTAAGGGGGTGTTTTATTCTGTAAGCACGTACAGTGGTTAATTAATTTGTGGTGGAGTGGGGATAATATTAAAGGAGATGCTAATTAAAGTTGTGAAGTTGTGATCAGAGATGGTGCTGCTGTAAAGAGGGAAGTTGAGGTGGAAAGTTAAAGGCTAGAGATAGCTGCTTTTTGTTATTTAATTTATTATTATTATTTTTTTTGGTGTGGTTTTGTCACAATTTATTATTCGAGTGGTTCTTTATTCTACAGAGAATAAATTGTTTATATTAAAAATAAAAAAATTATCAGCTTGGCTTACGTATTAAGAACAAAAAGCAAAAAGAATCTGACTAGGTCATGTGTTCCAATTTGTGCAGTGTACATTGTCATTCGAGCTCAATGTTTAAGATATAAGACAACGCTAAATGGACCATTTTTTAGAATTAGGCTAGGTTAACTTACTCAGGCTAGGCTCAATGAAAATAGGACAAAAATATATAAAAATATGCTTTTTTAAGTAGAAAATATGTTGGATATGACTCGAAATTGATAATCGAATTCAGTTTTGGACTTCGACTCGCCGACGGCTTCGCGGTGCGACCAAATTGGAAATCAAATTGTGGAGGAAAATGAAGTACGGATCAGATCCGAAACCCGTTAAGATGTTTCTCCTTTTTTCGTTTAGCCCTAGGGCGACAGAAGGTTGTAACGAACATTGTATTTTTCCCTTTTATCGATAGTGAAGCTCTCTCCTCCCTCGCCCGTGGTTTTTCCCTGCAAAGGGTTTTCCATGTAAATCTGTGTGTTATTTACTTTTCTGCTTGTGGTTGTGTATTTCGTGTTCGTCGTTTTCGTTTCTGTTTGTGCGCTCGTCGTAACAAACTGGTATCAGAGCCCTAGGTTCATCAATTAGGGTTTTGTTCATCAATGGCGTCCATGAAGTACGATCTTCCTTTGCTCGACCACAGCACAAGGTTTACGTTATGGCAAGTGAAGATGCGTGCAATCCTGGCTCAGATGGACCTGGAAGATGCGCTGCTTGGGATGGATAAGATGTCTCCGTCCCTCAGTATGGCGGAAAAGGAGAAGATCAATCGGAAGGCCCTTACGCAGATCCAACTACATCTCTCGAACGAAATCTTACAACACGTCATCAAGGAGAAGAACGCTGCGAGCTTATGGCTGAAACTGGAGTCGTTATGCATGACGAAAAGCCTCACCAACAAACTCCACTTGAAGCAGAAGCTGTATTCTCATCGTCTGGCAGAAGGTAAGAGCATTAAGACCCATCTCGATGAATTTAAAGAGATTATTACTGATCTGGAGATGATGGAAGTAAAGTATGATGATGAAGATTTAGCACTACTACTTTTATGTTCTCTGCCGACTTCCTATAGAAACTTTAGAGATACTATGCTCTATGGACGTGATACCATATCTTTGGAAGATGTCTCAACTGCGCTTCTCTCGAAAGAGAGGATCGATAAGGAGATGAGTTGTACCACGGAAAGTCAGGCAGAGGGCCTGTTCACTCGCGGAAGATCCAAGCAGAGAAATTTTGGTGACAGCAAGGAGAAGGCTAGATCTAAATCCAGGCATAAGAACTTGATATGCAATTACTGTAAGAAGAAGGGCCACATTAAGGCGGACTGTTTCAAATTGAAAAGAAAGGAACAGACCGAAGGGATAAGTGATTGGAAGGGAAAAGAAAGCTCGAAATCTGCCGAAGCCAGTGTAGCGGAAGACTATAGCAGCGAGGGGAATGTTTTGCTGGTCTGCGATGATCAATCCAGAGCCAGCACAGAGTGGATTCTTGATTCTGCCTGCTCGTTCCACATGTGTCCCAATAAGGATTGGTTCTCTACTTTTGAAGCTGTTAATGGTGGAGTTGTCCTGATGGGAAACGATGCATCTTGCAAAGTGGTTGGACGAGGATCGGTGAATATTAAGATGTTTGATGGCGTAGTCCGAACACTCACCGATGTCGGATATGTTCCACAGCTGAAGAGAAATCTGATTTCTTTGAGTACCCTCGACGCTAAAGGATACAAATTTACTGGTGAAGATGGAACTCTGAAGGTAGTTAAAGGAGCTTTCGTGATGATGAAAGGCCGAAGACAAGAAGGAAAACTATATGTGTTGCAGGGCTCTACTGTAACAGGTGGAGCAGCAGTATCCTCTTCATCCGCGTCCGATTTAGATGTCACAAAATTATGGCATATGAGGCTGGGACATATGAGCGAAAGAGGACTGACGGTGCTAAGCAAGCGAGGACTTCTTGGCGGCCAAACTACTGGAATTCTGGAATTCTGTGAACATTGTGTGTTTGGAAAGCAGAAGAGGGTCAGTTTCAGCAAGGCAATCCACAGAACCAAAGGGACTCTTGATTACATTCACTCAGATCTCTGGGGGCCAGCGCCGGTGCCCTCTAAAGGTGGAGCGAGATATATGTTGACCTTCATAGACGATTACTCCAGGAAGGTATGGACGTTCTTTCTTTTGCAGAAGAGTGATGTATTCAAGACTTTCAAGCAGTGGAAGACCTTAATTGAAAAGCAGACTGGAAAACAAATCAAGCGCCTTCGCACGGACAATGGTTTGGAGTTCTGTTCAGGAGAGTTCAACGAATTTTGTAAGGATGAAGGAATTGAGAGACATCGCACAGTTGCTTACACGCCGCAGCAGAACGGCGTTGCTGAACGCATGAACAGAACACTGATGGAGAAGACGAGATGCCTACTCTCAAATGCAGGTTTTGGTGAGGAGTTCTGGGCAGAGGCTGCATCTACGGCGTGCTATTTGGTGAATCGGTCTCCTTCGACTTCTATTGATCTGAAAACTCCAGAAGAGGTATGGTCTGGCCACCCTCCTAGTTATTCTGATTTAAGAATATTTGGATGTCCTGTTTATGCTTATGTTAGTCAAGGAAAATTGAAACCTAGATCAAAAGAATGCAAATTTCTAGGTTATGCTTCTGGTACTAAAGGTTTTCGTTTATGGTGCCCTGAAGATAAGAAAATTATGATTAGTAGAGATGTTAAGTTTAACGAAACTGCTATGCTTCGCCGGAAGGAGGAGTCGCGTGTTTCTTGTGATACAGGTACAGGTGCAGATGCAAATACATCAAAGAAAATTGTTGAGGTAGAGTTCCAAACTAACTCCAACAGTCAGATCACTCCAGCACCAGGTACTACTTCAGGCAATTCTGTTCCTATCGAGCCGCAGGCACCATCACAGACAGACACTTATTCGATAGCCAGAAATCGACCGAGGAGGGATATTAGACCACCGCAGAGATATAAAGAAGCAAATTTGGTGGCTTATGCTTTCGTGACTGCCGAAGAGACAGATGTCTACGAGGAGCCTACTACTTATACAGAAGCGGTTTCATGTTGTGACTCCTCAAAATGGTTGCTTGCTATGGAGGAAGAGATGGAATCTCTTCATAAGAATCAGACTTGGGATCTGATGAAGCTTCCTAAGGGAAAGAAAGCTGTTCGTTGCAAATGGGTGTTTAAGAAGAAGGAAGGTACACCAGGAGTAGAGAGTATCAGATATAAGGCACGCTTGGTTGCAAAAGGATACAGTCAGATTCCGGGTGTCGACTTCAACGATATTTTCTCACCAGTGGTGAAGCACACATCCATCAGGGTTCTACTTGGATTAGTTGCACTGGATGATCTAGAACTTGAGCAACTAGATGTGAAGACGGCTTTTCTACATGGCGAGTTGGAGGAGGAAATTTATATGCAGCAACCCGAGGGTTTTGTGGTTGAAGGAAAAGAAGACCACGTCTGCAGATTACAGAAATCGCTTTATGGGTTGAAGCAATCTCCAAGGCAATGGTATAAGAGGTTTGATTCTTTTATGATTAGCCATGATTTTAATAGAAGCAATTATGATAGTTGTGTTTACATAAAGAAATTAATTGATGGCTCATTTATCTATTTACTTCTTTATGTGGATGATATGTTAATTGCTGCTAAGAACATTGCTGATGTTGATGATCTTAAAAGGCAGTTGAAATCTGAGTTTGAAGTTAAGGACTTAGGTGCAGCAAAGAAGATACTTGGTATGGAGATTCAGCGAAACAGAAAATTGAAGAAGTTATGGCTGACTCAGAAGGCATACATCCAACGCGTGTTGGAGCGCTTTTGTGTGAAAGATATTAAGCCTGTAAGTACGCCTTTTGCTGCACACTTTAAGCTTTCAACTGATTTGGCTCCGAAAACTGATGAAGAAAAGGCATATATGGAACGAGTCCCTTATGCCAGCGTAGTTGGTAGCATCATGTATGCTATGGTCTGCACGAGGCCAGATCTTGCACATGCTGTAAGCGTGGTGAGCAGGTACATGGCAAATCCAGGAAAGCAACACTGGCAAGCTGTGAAATGGATTATGAGGTATTTGCGAGGTACTACTAATGCTTATTTAGAGTTTGGCAGATCTGATGCAGGTTTTGACAGGATATGTGGATTCTGGTTATGCTGGAGATCTTGATAAAAGAAGGTCTCTTACTGGTTATGTCTTCTCACTTGGAGGATGCGCTATCAGTTGGCGTGCCTGTTTACAGCCTACTGTTGCGCTATCTACGACAGAGGCCGAGTATATGGCAATCACGGAGGCTGTGAAGGAAGGTATTTGGTTAAGAGGCCTATTTGGTGAATTAAGTGGAGGCAGTCAGAAACTTACAGTATTTTGCGACAGTCAGAGTGCTATTTATCTCACGAAGGATCGAATGTTTCACGAGAGAACAAAGCATATTGACATCAAGTTTCATTTTGTTCGTGAAATTCTTGCTCAAGGTGATATTGCAGTGAAGAAAATCAGCACTTTAGAGAATCCTGCCGACATGTTGACGAAGCCTCTTATTCCTCACAAGTTCAAGCATTGCTTGGACTTGATTAGTATTAACTGTTGATTGGACCGCACTTAGGGGCTTGTGGAGAAGGTGGAGAGTTATGGATGCTGCTTCATTCAAAGGGAATTTCTCGTCAAGGTGGAGATTTGTTGGATATGACTCGAAATTGATAATCGAATTCAGTTTTGGACTTCGACTCGCCGACGGCTTCGCGGTGCGACCAAATTGGAAATCAAATTGTGAAGGAAAATGAATGTCTGTGGTGGGATCAGATCCGAAACCCGTTAAGATGTTTCTCCTTTTTTCGTTTAGCCCTAGGGCGACAGAAGGTTGTAACGAACATTGTATTTTTCCCTTTTCTCGATAGTGAAGCTCTCTCCTCCCTCGCCCGTGGTTTTTCCCTGCAAAGGGTTTTCCACGTAAATCTGTGTGTTATTTACTTTTCTGCTTGTGGTTGTGTATTTCGTGTTCGCCGTTTTCGTTTCTGTTTGTGCGCTCGTCGTAACAAAATATATCATAATTGGCTTATTGTCATATCACGTACGAAAATAAATAAAAATATGTTTTTATAGTATTTTTTTCACCATAGGCACTGTAGTCTTCTCGCGATCCTAACAGGAGCCTTGGACGAGGTAAATTAGAGCGCGGTCTAATTAATCACTTGTATAACAAACTATTCTCGCACAATCTATACGTAGTAGCTCAAGTCCTGGGGCATGAAGTTCCAAATTTAAGCTCACAGCGGAGCTCGAATCTACGACGAAACATGCGTAACAGCTAAATCACTAAATAGGTTCTTCATGTAAGATATTTGAATCTCAGGTTATCTTTGCTTTCGAGTTCTCTGGATTATCTTGTAGTCAGAATTGATTCGGGCTTAGACCCAGATTTGGGCCTTAAGTTTAGACTGAGGGCTAGACATAGCCCGGCCCAATAGTGAGGCCCACCATTTAAGCTCGTGTATTAAGAAAACAATTGGGATTAATGGATAATCCAAATCCCATTTAAGCAGTCCAGTTTGGGAACACTTCTCAGCACGTGCTGGTGGACACACCAGTCTCCTCCAAGGACACCAGAGAAATTATGGTATGCATTAATTCTAATCCACGTGAAAGTAATTATTTGCATGTTTTTGGAGGAGGTACGAAAAGAGTGGATGATGAATATAAACAACATGTAAACTAATATGTAATGCAGGAAGATTTAACTAATTATATAGTATAAAAATTTAACCTATTAAATATTAAAGGTGGGAGTTGAACCTATGATCTAATATGAACGAAGAGATTTAGAATTAACCATAATACTATACTATTCAAAAGAGCGATCTTTTGAATAACAATCACACCAATGCAATATTTTGTCTACATAAACATAAAATTAAGGTCTCGTTTGGATCTCGGAATAAGTTATTCCATTCAAGAATAACTTATTTTGTATAAATATTTTCTAGTATGACTATAAGTAAAGAGTTTGATTTTTGCTCTTTCAAGACTTTTGTTGTACGCGATTTAATAGGATAGCATACTTCACATGTGAGATAATTTATCTTATTCAAAAATATGACGTGAAGGCTGAATTTCGTATCCAATTCTAAATATTTGATCAAAATAACTATCAATCAAACGCACATTTTTTTTGAATAAATTAAAAAAATACACCGAACAAGATATTCATGCATCCAAACAGAGCCGATATTAATGTTCTAAATTTGAATTTAAATCTACAAATATGTTCTTCATGAACGTACCTTGTTTCTTACATATGTGCAACTCTACAAGATTCAAGAATTCATGTATTGCCTTTAAAATTTTGAGAGAAAAAAGCTCGATAGTTGGTTCTCGATGTTCAAAGTTCGAATCCTAATTATTTTACATTTTCAGTTAAGTTGATTAAAAAAATCAAAAAATCAAAGAAGCGGAAAATGACATGCTCTCTCTCTCTCTAATTGAGCTTTTATATTTTTAAAAGTGCCAAGTCATTAGTGTTTGTAGATTTTGATTTTTAGATGAAGATTTATAGGATTAGGATAATAGTGATAGTCTACAGTTGAGTGGATGGTTGGTGGAATAGCATAATCTAAAAAATAAAATTAGTCAAAAAATAGATTTAATAGTGATAAACTTACAAGCACCAAATATATGATACTTTTAAAAGTACAACAGTCGGATTCTCTCTCTCTCTCTCTCTATATATATATATATATAATTTTGAGAAAAATGCCTGCAGGGCACACGTACCATCCCATATGAAGCGGGATTTGAATTTTGGTCAACCTCTTGGTCCACTGTTTAGAGCAGCAGTATGTACAAGCTTACTAAAGAGCTTTATTTAGCATCACAGCATCCACTGGCATGCTAAATTTTGCAATGTAATTATATATGAAGCAAGTTGTAATGTGAACGCGTTTTTCTTAGTAAGAGGAATCCTACTTTTGTAAGTAACACGTGCTTTCCTTTTTCTTATTCCACTTCCGATTAATCCCAATTATTTAAACAGAGATAAATACAAATAAACCCACAAAGGAGAGAGGTGTGTATAATCACTCCTAATCACTTGGCTCCCAATATTTCAACACGACATTCATCACTTGTCACTACTTCACTAATCTTTTTCCTTTTTTGGTTTATATATATATTTTTAACACCTTTAAATGCTTTGGTGCTCATCAACCCATATCTCCACCCACCCACCTATTGCCACAAAATAAAGAGCAAAAAGTAGCTTTTCAATGCTTTGCCATACCAATATACATAAGAAATTTTAAAGAAATACAAAAGAGCTAAATATATAAAACTACTATGGCCTACCACTATATAAAGGAAGGCCAAGTACACTTAATGGACCCTTGTTGCTGTCACATTCTTAGGCGCAAAAAAAGAAAAGAAAAGATCTACCTAAGTAAATTTACTTAGTAGATTAGTACTAATTAGCTCGTCACGAACCTAACCCGTGATCCACATTGGCATTAACCGACAAAAAAAGCCGGCCGTAGAATGACATCGACCGGTTGCGCGGGGCCCATCGTAAACTCCGGCCGACAACAAATGGAGTGGCGGCCCACACTGTAGAAGATTAGTGTTTTGTGGTTAATTTGGTAATTAATTGATAATTAAAGATGAGGGTTAGCAAGCAAATGACATCATGGCTTAGGCAAACTTCATATGAAATGAGGCGGTTGTGTTCTGGGGCCCACCAAAACCTACTGTACAGGTAACCTTCTGATGCAACTATGTATAATTAATGTGTTGCCCAGAGATATAATAATTTTGCGTGTAAAAAATTTTAATTTTTAACTTTTAATTTTTAATTTTGAAGATGAATGATGAAATCAATTATACATGAAAATTTTGCGCACACTATAGTCGCAGTAAATTTGCTTCAAGAGGAAAGAAAAAAGAAAAGAAAAGGAAAAAAAAAAATGTGGGAATCGCGTTTTCGGGAGTGAAGGGTAGGGGGAATCGTGCTAAGATATTATTAAAAGGCGAATATTTTTCCACAACGAAGAATTCGCGGGATGCAGTGAGGAATTTCCGGGTGTGTGTGCGTCACGCGACGGACACGCGGCGGCGTCGTATTGGCTGGAGCTATCCAAGTGGAACACGACAACGACGCCGTCGCCAGGTCGGCGACTTGGAACAGCGACCCCGTGCTAAACAGCAAACATCTCTCGGGACAATGGGGCACCGCCACGTGGCGAAGTCGTGTAATGTTCGTTTGATATTATACTTCGAGACTTGTACCGGATCGCGCCCCCGTAAAGCGAGTTCCGTGCGCGAGTTTTCCAACTTGGCGACCGTATCAGGGCCGTCCAGCGTGGATCACACGGCGCTGGGGCCCACGTGTCAATCGTAGAATAGCGAAGTCAAAAGCCGTGACAAGATAAAGGCGGCTAGACGAGAACCGGTCAGCTGGAAAATTACAACTAACATCCCTACACTCGGTGCATCCGTACAACTCGATGCACCATACTAAGATATTTAATTATTATTATAATAATATCAATATTAATATTTTAAAAATAAAATATAAAACTACAATTTTCGAAAATATGTTATCTAATCATCAAAAGTTTTTAAAATTTATGGTTTTTAATATTCATAAATTTTTTAAAAAAAGTTAAAATTAGAGTTTTAGGCCTCTACTGTATGGAGTCATAACTGTGCGGTGTATGACATGGAAAAAGATACACCTAGTGCAGGGAACGGTTTCTCGGAGGGGAGTCGGTACGAAGCAGGTCACCTAGCCTCCCATCCAATGAAAAGCGGCCACGTAGGTATATACCATTGGACGCCACGCGTGGCAATTGCACACGCGCACAATGCACCGAGAATAACGGGGGCCACGGGACCAGTGGTGGGCCCCACGAGAGCGAGTGGAACAGTTCGCGCCACATCTTCTAACCCTTTCCGACCCCGATGCAACAATTCATGCTCAGTTTATATCTAAATAAAATAAACGAAGCCGGTAACATGCTAATTTTTTTTCATTAAAAAAATAAAAATAAATAATTCATAACACATCGACCACTCCGGAGCCGAAACAAAGGAGAAGGTTCTCTCGTTGTTATCGACGTACAAATTAATAATCTGTATAATTTGTTGTATATTTAAATGTTAAATTTTATTTGAATTTTAAATTTTTTTTGTTTAAATTTTAATATCGTATTAACTAACTGATTAAGAGGACGAGATGCTTCTTGCTCCTCCTAAGTTCTTTCCCCACTATCGAACTAACCACATTCCTCTAATTCTTCTCCGCGTCGACATCCACCATGTCCTCACTCTTTACGACTTCGCCAAAGCTCCTTTTCAATTAGAAAATTAATAAACTAAAAGCAGAGAGCTGAAGAAAAAGAAAATACTCAAATATGATTTTAAACAGTTTTTGTAGAATGAATTTCTGCATATATATATATATATATATATATATATATATATATATATATATATATAAATCATTCATAAGTCATGGTGAATGAAAGGACCACAATTAAGGCAACAAAAGTTTCTCACAACATTATAGATAAAATTTGATAGCAGAATTCGACCACCATTAAAGTAAAAGGGAGTTATTACTTCATTACATAACCATCCATATAAACATCAACTTATTAACTTCTCTCTTCATATTTACATTTTACAAAAGGAAACAAAGGAGCTTGAAAAAAAAAAAAAAAAAAACTATCACAAAACTTAGTTATTAAGTAGTACCAACTTCCTATACTAGTCTGATGATACTGTTCTATCGCTTCTACATTCTTCATAATATGTAACAACAGCACAATCTAATACTAAGCATCTCCCTCACATTATTAAGATGATTATAGTGACTATGTCTCATAACTATGTTTCCAAAGCCTAATTTAACATAACCTGTTATTTTTTCCTCCTCTTCTCTTCTCTTCTCTTCTGCTTCTTCTCTCCATGAACGTTAACTTGGAATTGAAGAGTAAGCACGAAGCACCGGCCTCCACACAAAGCAGCTCAGAGTGCTTCTCTTATGAACATAAGAAGAAGAGAGGGAGAGAGAGAGAGAGAGAGAGTGTGGTTTATGAGCTATGTTATTACTCATTGATACATATACATATATATAGGTATGTGTGTGTATAAAGGGGTGGTGGCTTAGAACTCGAGGATGAGGCTCCCAAATGGGGCTCTGTGGGGGATCCCCTTGCGCCGTTTCGCGGAGCGGTAGCTGATGGATGTCGGCGGCGGGGTGGAGGGGGTGAAGCTCTGCACCACGCTGCTCTTCTCGCTCCCGCGGCTGGTGCTCGTGTAGGACTCGTCGGAGTCCGACGTCGACGCCGCGGGCTTCTTTTTCTTCATCTTCTTCTTCTTGGCATCATCATAGTCATTATTATTGGAGCTCCCTTCGATCTGAGCAATAATAATATACCAAACACTTGTGAGAAACAGAGCATTTTGATTGAGAAGAGAAATGAATTGGAATTGGAATTGGAATTGGAATTGGAATTGGAATTGGAATTGAGACTATATATTGGAGTGGGGAGGGAAGAAGAAGTGAGAAGTGGACCTTGCAGCCGAGGGAGCAGAAGCGGAAGGAGTCGAGGAGGCTGCGGTCGCAGACCTCGCAGGTGTTGGTGACGCCCTTGCCGGGGCGCGGCTGCGGGCGCTCGTTGAGGAAGACGACGCGGGCGCTGTTGATGATGTAGGTCTGAACCCCGCTTATATCCAGCACCTTCTGAATCTCCGACACCCTGATCACGTCGTGGTACGACGACCTCCTTATCTGCAAAACAAATACAATCCAATTCAATTCATCTAATAATCTTTATATATATATATATATATACACACTGAGAGAGAACAAAAAAGTCATTGCATTGCTGAAGAACAGAGCACCCATCCACCCCACAGAAAATCCGATAAAGCCAATTTGCTGATGATGGTAAAATTGAGAGTAAAAGAAAACCCACATCCCGTTTTGCCCCACGGGTTCAGAGTTAAAAACCGAATGGGGGAAAAGAAAGGCTTTAAAAACAGAGAATCCACAGAAAATTATAGGGAAAAAAAAAAGAAAAAAGAAAAAAGAGGAGACCCAGATGGTAAAATGGAGGAGGATGCCCATTGATTGAAATATTTAAAGAAAAACAGGGGAGAACACAGGGGAAGTGAAAAAGGTATAGGTACCTGGATAGCGCGGTGGTCGCGGTGGTAGGCGAGGCAGAGAGAGCAGAGGGCGCCGTTCATGCAGTCGAGGCAGTACATATTGCACTCGTTCTTGTGCGCGTCGGCGTGCAGCTTGCAATGCCCGAAGAAGCGCGTCGCCAGCAGCGGCTTCAGCCACGGCGGCCACCGCTGATCCTCCTCCTCCGCCGCCGCTCCCTGCGAACCCAACAACATTGCACTGCAGCTCATCAGCAGCAAGCCACAAAAAGCTAAACGGAAACAGAGGAAGGAAGCGGAAGAGAAACTCGCAACTCACCATTGCGTTCCTGCTCTTGAGCTTGAGCTCTTTGAAGGGGGATTCGCGGTCGATCGCCAGTTTATTCCTCTAAAAATCTCTCCTCTCTCCTTTGGTATTGTATTGAGAGGCGAAGAAGGGAAGAGGAAGAGGATGAGAATGGGTAGTGGGGGACGGAGATTGGGGTTGGGGAGGAGAGAGTCTTTGTAGACTTTTTGTTTTGTTTTTTTTTTTTTTTCCTCCTCCTTATGTGGGGGATGTGGTATTAGTAGTATTAGTAGCAGTGATAGGTGTAGAGAGAGAGAGAGAGAGAGAGAGAGGGAAAAAAAAATGTGTGAGAGAGAGAGAGAGAGAGAGAGAGAGAGAGAGTTGGGGCGTTCTTATCCGCTCAAAAGTCTCTCTCTCTCTCTCTCTGATCCGAGCCTTCATCCGAGGCAAAGCCTAAGATGCGTTAATTGCAAGGAACCCTCGTTTTCCCATTAATTTATTCCCAATCCTCTCCTACTTGTTTCCCCATTATTTCCACATCAATGCTTTCTCTATTCCCTTTTGTAGACATTAGTTTTGCCTCCAATTACAATAACACCCTCAAACCAATGGTAAGAAGTTCGGAAACTAAATGGTCAGAGAGCTCGAACCTCTGTATTTAACTATAGAAATTGTAGTTGCGGCTCTGAGTTTAATATAAATAGGTGCTTTGAAAGTAGGGTGTCTAGATTGTTTTTTGTCACCTTATTATTGATATTAAGCTCATGAGTAATGAAATAGACACAGCATAAAGTTAGATATCTCATACTAAAATTGGTAAAAGGCATGTGCAAGATGTTTGATTCTGTACAAACACAATTCGATATCCTTGGTTTGGAAAATCTTGTCATTGAGAAGATACATGTTGGTGTCAAATTTATTGAACAAGTACCCCCGAATGGGATTGTGGGGCCTTAACTATGCATTAGCTTTTCCGGCAAAAGTAATTTTTTTTAAAAAAAAAGAGAAGGCATTTTTTACGCATTTGAACTTTATTTGAGTTTGTTTGACTTAGTTCGAGTTCTCTCAGTAGTTTTTTCGATGCGAAGTTGAAGCTGAAACTTCTAATTTAAACTTCCATATTCAAAACCCAGAAAATCGAGTGACAATGATTAAACATCTGCATGTCAAATACACAACAATTACTTAAAGTTAAGCTAAATAAATCACCAAGTGGATAGTGCTTGTAAATTCGGAGTTAAATGAATGTACTATTCAATTTTGTAGAAGTGCCAAAAGCCATTGACAAAAAGGACTCGATGAAGCCAATCTAATCTCTTCAAAGTTCAATGCCTTGACAAATTTGCTTCTTGAAAAAGATGTGATATAAAAGCATAACTCTTGTACATATATGAACAGTAGTGATCAGTATTTTAACAATGCTTATGGCTTAAGAGGGGCCAATTAACACCACTCCCATAGACCAGTTTTTGCAGCTTTTGTTTTTGACATACTATTATCCTTGGCATTAAATGGTTTCAACTAACTAAGAAAATGGTAACCTACTAGTCTTTTTTCCAACAAATGGTTTGACAAACCATAGTGGGGGGGTTTCTTTAATTTGACTAGTACTTTGGTTATTTGCAAGCAGTTAAATCTACTTTTCCTAATTCTTTATTTCCGAAAGATCTCTCATTTAAACGCTGTTTGGCTCACTTAGCTTAATCCTTTTCTATTTTTGACTACTAGGCTCTTACCCATGAGAGATTATTCCTATTACTATCGCATCAACAACAACTGCATTACTATGCTTAAAACTATACGTACACTGCAGGGTAATGTCTCTGTCAACTGCGCTATTAGCGCAAGACGGATATAAATACTTCGTCGCGTATTATTGTATTAATGTTGCCTTTTTTTTTTCAATCCAATCTAATTGACTATTAACTGCCTCTTTAATTTCAGTTGCTTCTAGTTAAGGCCAATTGTGTAATTTCACAAGCCACTAGAAAGAGATAAGCTCGGAAGGAACAACAAATGGGATGTACACAACATGGCCCATGCAATTGCAAAAGCATAAACACCCCCCCCAACCCATAAACAATAAATAACAAATAATAATAATTTAAAGAGAAATGGGGGGACACTTGTAATGTAATCCAAACCATTGTTTCCCAATAAAGGCCAAAATATGCGCGATTCTTCCAATGTGGGTTAGAACCTATGCGAGGAATTTTCTAGTGGGAAAAAAAGAAAAATATTTATAATTATCTAATCTAAATATTTTAAAAAAATTTAACTTTTAATATTAAAAGGAAAAAAATTGATAATATTAATGAGAAAATAATGATCTTTGCAGGAATAGAATGCAAAATTTATATTCTACTTATAAATATACTGATAGCGTTACTTAAAAATTAATTAATTAATGAGAAAAAAATATTATATTGTTAATATTATTAAATTTGTGGTGGCTCTTACCATAGGCCACATTGGACAACCTCGGCCTTAGGTTAGGCGAAACCCTAGTTTTGAGAAGGACAAAATTGACTCCACAATTAGTTTTTTTCATTATTTTTATTAGATGGTGATGAGATCATGACTAACAGAATAGTACTTTAGTTCAACCTTTTCTATTTTTTATTATTTTTGAAATGAATGGAGGCTAAAGTGAGCGTTGGCCGTTGTTTGTAGAGAAAGTTTCGGAGTTATGACGAGTTATTGAAGATTAAAAAAATAAGTTCAAAATGAGCTTTGTAATATATGAAACATTTGATTAATTGGCTATCTTGGATCTTTGCACAGCATTACGCTGTGCTGTGAAGATCTCACTACTTTGGGTGTGTTAGTGAGCATGCGTGACGTTGAGCCGTGAGCCAGTTATATATGAATTATATACAGAATAAAAATAAATATATCTGTCAATTATTTTAGCGGTAAAGACCGATATATAATTTCTAACGCAAGTAGTAAAAAATTTGATATTTGATATTCGAGATCCCAAGTTCGAAACATTATTGCTTCACATTTCTAGCTAAGTTCACTTTCTAGAAAAAATGAACAACAAATACTGTTTTAGCAGTAAAGGTATTAGTATAATAGTTTGTCGAGTCTCATGACAAGTAGAAAGATTGATTAGCGATTCCATAACAATTAATTTTTTTAATAATTTTTTTTTTCTTTTTACCTGGTTGCTTTCTTGTTGTCCAGTTTGTTTCTTGGCATAAGAAAGGTAAAACAAAGAGATGAAAACAAAAAAAGTGGACTTCAATTCAAAACTTGGGGGTAAATGGAGTTGGTTAATCCTGGAGCTAAAAGAATTGATTAATTACAAGCCATAAAATATGCGATAGCGTGATTATTATAGCTAAGCTAAGTATGGGCACATAGAACAAGTTTGGACACAATTACTTTAATAATTTTTTCAGCTTTGAATAAACTAGTTACTAGTTATTTGAATGAGGTCAATATATGTATATAAATATATATTCTTAAGTTAATAATATGCTACGCCGGCCAAAATCAACCAAATGCCCGGTGCCACCAAAATTACTGACGTGGCTACTTTGAAAAGACTCACTCGAACCCTAAGACGATAAAAAGTATGTTGATTGGGGAGAAAAATTTTTGGTGCAATATTAATTATCATAAGTCTAAGATGCCGTATGTATAAAACCAGATAAAACTACTTGTTTTTTTAACACATTCATTTCATTTTTTTCGCCATTAAGGGCATGTTTGGTTCACCTATTTTAGACCATGGAATCGGAATGGAATTTATTGATTCCAATAGTTGTTGTTTGTTTTAAAGGAATCGGATTCCGACTCCCATTCCACTATGGAATGGGAATAGCTAATTCCATATATGGCCCAATCCGACCTTGAATACTGGATTGACCCATTCCAAAGTAAATTACCCAAAAATTTTTTTACCAACACCTCCCCTCCTCTCCCATCATCACTTTTCTCTCTCTTAATCAAAACGCTCTATTTAAAATTCTAGATTTTCATTCCATTACCCATTCCAATAATGAACCAAATGTTTTTGGATGATTCGTCATTCCATTTTTCATTCCAAAGCAATCCAATTTTATTTTCCATTCCAATTCCAATCGCGAACCAAACATGCCCTAAGAAAAAAAACAAAATTCACAAATGCAATTTTTTTTTTTTTAATACGTTCATGTATCTGGGGATTAAATCACGTTGTACGATCAGTAACTCAACATACGTATCTCCCGTTATTAACCTGCACGGTAATTAATTAATGGAAAGACTTGGTAGATTAGCTGCTTAATTAATTATACTATCTTACATTTTCATCAGTCAAGATATATTATTATACGAACAGCAACATTAGCGAACATGCTAACAGAGCTAATATTACTTATAGCTATAATAGTATTGCAATGAGTGACTAAACCTACCAAAGAGGATAAGAATGGAGCTCAATTACTTAAATTTAGCATTACGAAGATTAGATAATGTCAGATAAATATGTAAAAGAAATAGAAATAGGTCCCATAAAATAAAAGTCAACCAACAGAGAAAAAGAGGGGTATAAGATGCAGGAAGTAGTACTTGTATATTAATGAAACATCAATTAAATACGGCCTGGTCCATTGAGATTAGACAAAAAACGGAGGAGATAAAAAAAATAAATAATAATAAAGTAAAAAAATGAAAAGAAGGGTTTGGTGTTGACCCGGGGGACACGTCAACAGGTCAGACTCTGACCGGGGGAGAAGCCGCCTTATACACGCACGCCACGAAGGACCTCGGAACCACCGCCCGATGCCACGTGTCAACACGGCGCCGAAGGGTGCTGTCTCTTCGCACGTGCCACGTCCTCCTTCGGCTCTCTCCTCCGTGGGCCCCACCCACCACTCGCTCGTCCCTCGACGGACCTCGCAGCTTCCTCTTTCCCCCCACGTGACTTCGAGTAACAAAAAGATTAAAAATGTTATTTCTTTTATTTTGCATGTGTGTGTGGGCGCGTGCGTTTGTGGTGAATGAAATAAAGATCCTGCAATCTTCATGCCGAGGTTTCCCAGCTCACGTGTGCTGTGCTTATGCACACACGTGAAAGAATATTTCAGCAGACGAGGGTGTGGGTGTGCATTCTTTGGGTCTACATTGCAGAATTTGTTTGTCTAAAAATTATATTTTCAGTCTCCTGTTATCATCTCACCCAGTGAGTGAGGCAAGTAGAACGTAATGAAAGAGCGGAGAAACACGCACAAAAAAATCCAGCCCCCCCAACACTAAAAATGTGCAAGAAAAATTGCCTGATCATCGCATAATTTATACGCCGGATGAAAGAAGAAAAATCGGAAAAAAGTTCAGTTCTGAAATTTATTCCCATATCCAAATAAACTTATCAATAATGGTTATATTGTAACAAAGTTCCTATATAAGAATACAGACAAGCTATTCTATACATTGAATGCATTACAACAAAATTACATACAACGTGATACAAGTTACAGCAGTACTGAACAAACACTGGGGAAAAAAAAAACCCAAAAGAAAGAAAGAAAGAAAAAGGAATCAGCAAAATTTCTTTTATAAGAATCTTATTGCTCCAAAAGGTAATGAATGTCTCATGCCTTGCCTTTCCTTTTACCATCGATAGCCTGTGAGGGATTGAATGATAATGCTAGTAAGTTACTGGAATTAGACGATACGTGAGAATGTCACTATTATCTCATGCCCAAGGCATGAAAAAGATCACTCGAAGCTATAACCTGAAATTCTAAATCATAAGTGCAGAGAAGGATGTGCATACTAGAGCCAGGGCAGAAGGGTTTCCAAATTTTGTACTATGTAAATTGCATACGAGCAGAAGCTACTTTATTTACTTTCTGACAATCTAGATATCTAATTTACAAGACAATTTACAAGAAACGAGAGTGCATCTATATTCATTAGCAAAAGCAAATGCTAAGAAGTAGATTGCTAATAAAAATTACAAATTCAAGATGGAGAATATGAGAGCTGATAGAACATGCAAGCAAACAAGATTGACCAAAAAGCAAAAGACAGAGTTAGGCATGGTAATGAAATCGGCATAAGTTCCAAGAGGTACCTTACTCTGGAAAATCCTCATTGTCAAAACAACAATATCGCGCAATCTTCAAAACAAATTTGAGAAAAGTTAGGCCATAAATGCGTATGGCAATAGTAAGTACAAAAATACTAAGCACATAACTTGGTATATACATGCTTTACGTAGTACAATGAGAATTTTCTGAAGAAAAAGACAAACGAGCAGCATTATTTGCTTATAGAAAAGTAGAGCAAAAGAAAGACAAATATAGGCAAATTATAAGAAATAGTAGGACCAGAGATGGATGGAAGATGCAAAGAAATTAGTACCGGACATCATTTTCCGTGCTTGATGGCTGAGATGTTCCCCCTGTGCTAAATGGTAAATTTGTACCACTGGAACTTACTAACACAAATTGGTTTGAGAATCCATTAGGAACTTTGATCTGTGAAGAATAATAAGAGAATTAAAGGGTTAAAAAGATCAAGGAAATATAGGTTCACGTATGAAGAGATTTTATAGCATTAAAAGAGAAACATACATGCAAATCCGGTGAATATTTCTCTTCAAATAGCACTGCCTCATTCTGTCTGACCTTAATCTGGTAGCCAGTTCTCCGCAAGATCAAATTTGTTAACTCCCAATCATCGGAAGAATCAACCTATATAATAATGACCTTTAGTATATGTTAATATGTGGTGACGATATGATAGAAACAACAAAATGACAATAGCGAAAAAAGAACTACGCTAGGCAAGATCTGAACTGAAAACCTTTGGGAGGCAGAAGTCACATGGGCTGGCTTTCGTATCATCGATCAATTTAATACATACCCATGTGATTCATAATTAACATCATATGGCAGAGAGGAAGAACAACAATGATAACAATAAATAATCCCGTAGTCCTAATAACTGTTAGGGTTGGCTATCAGGATCCTATACCATTCAACTCTATTGGTAGGCAAGGTTTCTTGTTGAGCCAATTCTCTCTACTTTCTGCACTATTTCCTCCTATATCTTGGTCTTCCACACCCTCGCAAGGCACCTGTAACCTGAATAAGCCCGCTCCTTACTAGTGCATAACATGGTGTCCATTACTTGACCATTAATCAGATTTCACTGAACTTATCCCCCATAGAGGCAATGTTTAACTTGCGTTGGATACAGCAATTATTGATTTTATCTTTTCTACTAAACCCTCACACTTAAAATATCCTCCAATAGCAATACTCCATTTTTAAGTTGTTTCCTCATTAGCCGATCGCGCACCATACCAGAGGTAGAACTACATTTTAGCCATCATAATCTTCTTTCTTTGAGTTAGCTGTCATACTCTAAGGCTTCGTTTGGCTCGGGAATAAGTAAGAATTGTCTATTCCAGGGATAGAGTTAAGTGCAGGAATAAGTCGGGATTAGGCGAATTTTGCGTTTGGATGAAAAATTAGATTATTCCTGAAAATAAGAGAAAAAATGTTTGGATAGATAAAATAGAATAAGAAGTGTGACGCCCCGACTTCCCAGGTAGTCCTATATATAAGATATAATAGGGCGAAACTCTTAACCCGGCTTAAGCATTTTGGGCGGTGGTTAGGCCCAAGAGGTTAAGCATACTAGGACGGAAGTAGTCCTAGGATGGGTGACCCCCTGGGAAGTTGGGACGTCACAGTTGGTATCAGAGATATTGTGAGACGACCCCAGGTAGTCCGATATATAAGATATAATAGGGCGAAACTCTCAAACCCGGCTTAAGCATTTTGGGCGTGGTCAGGCCCAAGAGGTTAAGAGAGTTAAGCGTGCTAGAATGGGAATAGTCCTAGGATGGGTGACCCATGGGAAGTCGGGGCGTCACAGTAACAAGTCGGGGCGTCACAGTTACTGTGACGCCCCGACTTTTTAGGGGGTCACCCATCCTAGGACTACTCCCGTCCTAGCACTTTACTGTGACGCCCCGACTTTCCAGGGGGTCACCCATCCTAGGACTACTCCCGTCCTAGCACGTATAACTCTCTTAACCTCTTAGGCCTTGCCACAGCCCAAAATGCTTAAACCGGGTTTAAGAGTTTAGCTCTATTATATCTTATATATAGGACTACCTGGGATCTCACAATCGCCCCCCTTTTAAGCC
This sequence comes from Puya raimondii, assembly GCA_016920855.1. NCBI lineage: Eukaryota > Viridiplantae > Streptophyta > Magnoliopsida > Poales > Bromeliaceae > Puya > Puya raimondii. The sequence goes on along the minus strand of JABWPP010000050.1, from coordinate 104,035,249 downwards.
CTGACGTCCTCGTCAGGCTCAGACTCACAAGTAGCAGGCGATGTGAGACTCGTCTTGCTAGCCTTGTCATTCGGACCCTGGCTCAGCCGAGACTCATCTCACACTTCCGGCTGGTAATTGGCTCTGATACCAACTGTGATGCCCCAACTTCCCAGGGGGTCACCCATCCTAGGACTACTCTTGTCCTAGCACTCATAACTCTCTCAACCTCTTGGACCTAGCCACCGCCCAAAATGCTTAACCCGGCTTAAGCATTTTGGGCGGCGGCTAGGCCCAAGAGGTTGAGAGAGTTAAGCGTTCTAGAACGGGAGTAGTCCTAGGATGGGTGACCCCCTGGGAAGTTCGGGCGTCGCAGTTGATATTGTGAGACGACCCCAGGTAGTCCTATATATAAGATATAATAGGGCGAAATTCTTAACCCAGCTAAAGCATTTTGGGCGGTGGTTAGGCCCAAGAGGTTAAGAGAGTTAAGCGTGCTAGGACGGGAGTAGTCCTAGGATGGGTGACCCCCTGGAAAGTTGGGACGTCACAAGAAGAATAGTGGGTTTTTATAAATAGAAAATAATGATATTGCCATTTTATTATATTTGAATTTAAATTTTTAATTTTATATTTAAAATTTTAAATTTAAATATATAATTCTTAAATTTCAAAATACAAAATTAGAATTAAAATTTTTAAATCCCAAATTCGAAAATTAGAACTTCCAAATTTTAAATTTAAAATTTAAAATTTAAGATCAAATCTAAATTTAAAAATATAAAATATAAAATTTTTAATTTAAAATATAAATTTAGAATTTAAAATTTAAAATTTAACTCCCCCCATCTCATTGAACTATCAATTTGAGATAATGATGGCAAAAGCGGCATGGAGAAAATGAGAGACAAAATTGACAACAAAAGCCAACAACAGACATGAGCAAGGTATACCAGTAATAAAACATTAAATGTAGCCCTTCCAGCAGAAGTATATGAATCGATGTCACGCTGCATGTCTGGATCTAGACAAAGTCAAACAAAATCAGCTTGTCCTTTGGAAAAAAGCATTGAAAATGTATTAAGGAAAGATCCAAGATATATTAACTAACAAACTGGTACACCTAAAAAATTACAGCAGATTTCAATAAAACAAAAATTTTGTCGGCTAAGTGATAGATGACTTAGTTGAACATCTACTATCGGATAGTGCAAGAGGATGGTAAAGCCATAAAGATGGCAGTGCCCTTTGGATGCAATTCTTAAATATAAAAATAAATGAATATTCTGATTTCTCCAGAACTTTTAGGTGCCTTGTGGATGGCATTCTGTGTAAAAAAACAGGTGGTCGTATTCTACGTCATTAGTTGAGGAGAGCCCTTTCCTAGTTTATATTAGCAGTAGCTGTCAGATAAATAGGCCCAGTCCAAGGACTTTCATATATTTTGATTATTTAATTGGACAAAAACAATGATGGCTACTTTTGAGTCTCGCATTACATTATTTTCTGTTTGCTTAGGGACTAAGAAAATAAAGGTCCTTCAAGAGTTGATACAATGTGAAGAGGACGCAGCTCATATATAAGTAGTATAGCACCAAATGTATAAGGAATAGAAGGCACCTGCTGGTATTTAAGACCACTAAAGAATATAGAGAGTAGTTGACGCAACAGAAACTCACCGCAGGTTATCTTGTTCTGATTGTTGGCGAACACCCTCACCAATTCACCCTAACAATCAATACAACTGATTCAAGTGAATATCAACATCTTAGATCCAATAGCATGCACTTTTCCTTGGGTTGAAAACAGACCCAGTATCATGCAGATGCTCAAGTGTAGAAAATGACACATGACCATACTTAGTTTGATTTTTTTTTTTTTTTTTTTGAAGGTTTACTTTGTTCAAAATTTTTGCAATAAAAAAAAAATCAAAATATGAATATGGGAAGCATAAACTGACGTAGACTACAATAAAATAGCCAAGCATTACACTAACAATCAGATGTTAGCAAGCAACCTGGCGGCCATTGTCGTCCATTGGTGTGCAGTCTACAGCAAGAAGGGTATCAACATCATCAGCAGTTACCACATAGTCTGGCACTGTGGCACCTGAATTAGATAATAATTAAAAGAAATTGTTAAAGCTATTGAAGAAACCAACATTGCTTAAGTACAACTGTTTACAAACAATTACTTACCTTCAATGGACTCCCTAGTACCATTTTCGCGATACCTAACCCACTAAAGATTAATCCACTTTTAGAAACACATATATTTGATCATAATAACATAAAAATGAAAAGGAAAAAGCAAAGGGATTAAAGATTGACATTGAAATTAAGAAAATAACTGAAGAATCAGGATCAGTAACAGGAAGTCAACTACCTGAAAGATACATAGAGTAGTACCATTTGTAGGAAAGCCGCAAGCTCTTAAAGTGCAACCTGGCCTAGCCTCACCAGCAATCTGAAAACCGTCTATACCGGGCAAGGGGAACTCACCTAGTACACCAACATCTCATCAATGAAAATGAAGTTTGCAACTGTACAGCTGTACTGTACTTTACCCTTACCATCAACAGAGTATTCTTGATTGTCTTGTGTGTTGAGCATGTAAAACTGTAAATCGGCATCTGATCGTAAGTTTCCTCCATCGCCAGTATTATCTTCGAAATAAGCACCGCTAGGACCTCCAGCCTCCCTGTGTGAGACAACTAGTTAGTGCATGAAAGGAAGTTCAACAGCTGTTCTCATAAAAATCAGTTATAGCGCTAATAGCCTTATAAGTTGGCAGTTTCTTTGAGGATAATCCTCTGGCAACCATTTTACTACAACTAACACAAGCTACATTTTGTAATAAACAGTTCTAGTTAAACCAACATAATTTGCAAAAATGCTTCTAGTAGAATGTGTGTTCTAGTCAGTAATTAAATTTAGATGATAACTTATACTCTTTAATTTTTGGACGAGATAAAACATGAATAAATCAAACTACAAACTTTTCACGAGATAGAAGTCTGATGATAAGATCATGGCAGTTATTTCGAGACGTTAGTTTTTTGCAAATAATTTTCAGTTAAAATTTTTTTAAAAAAATTTCAAATAAACCAAGAAAAGCAAATAGGACTCTCAGATAAGAAAAACATTATCGATACATGGATGTGCTGAATGTCGATATCCATGTGTACAGTATTTTGAAGAAAACAACTCCTATAGCAAAGCTAATCTCAATGCAACACAGTACTAACGTATAAAAAGCTGATGACAACTCTCTCGTTTTGTCACTAGTGAATGGTTGATGCATGTCAGAGTTCCGAGCGATGTTTACATCCCTGGCGTCCATCACGTCATAGTCATTAATAAATCCTGTTTTGTTAAACACTGGCTCGAGATGCTGATCACTAGGATGCTGAGTGTACTGATGCTTTGACACCTGCATTTAGTGTCATAATGTTAACAACAGTCACAGTAAAAGAAGATCTGTGCAACAGCACAATGCGGCCAATACCATGTAGGAGGTAGAAAGTTGAGTTTTGGGGTTTGCAAGCTGATGATTGGAATTTGATATACTGCCAGCATGATTTCCTAAAACATGGTTTATCTCACCAAAACTAGCCTGCAAGCATATAACCATTCCAATCAACTTAACAATTTTGTTGGGTTGTCAACATCAAAATATAAAAAGCAGACTCAAGCACGATTTTCTTACATTCAAAGATCTGATCTTCCATTCCATATTTTGGTATAAGCGCTGAACATTCAAATAACAAAATGTTAGTACGTATGATATTAATCATTACATACAGCTAAATGCAAAAAGGATTGCTTCTTTGAGTACTGAAGAAAGATGTTGAAACATGTTATATATGTTTCCTTTTACATACTTGATCTGTTCTAGTTAATCAATATGAGCAGTACATTAAAGTGAAAGGATATTAGTAGGAAAAGTTAGAGCATTCTTCACAAAACGACTGAGAAAAAAGGGTGGGAAGAGTTTACCTTTGCGCCACTTGTGAGTGTTGAAGCATTTAGCAAAGGGGGGCGAATATTGTATTCAGCCAACAAGCTGATCAAAGAAGATGTGAATTTGTATACTTCCTCCTCTGCAATCTAAACTCATGAAATAAGGTAATCATAAACGAAAAAATCCTACTCACAATGAAAGACCCAGTAATACAAATCACAAAATTTGCAAACTTTTGCAAGGAAAAAAAGGTCAAATGTAGCATATTTTTGTCACAACCAAGTAGTCCCACATTAGATTATGTGGGACAATGCTTGAGTTCGTTAGTTGTAGCTTGATACCATTGGTGACATAAATCTCTTTGTCATTTGATGTTAATATCAAGATACTTTCCAGCAGGGAATTTCGCAAATTTGCATTTTGACAAAGCCCTCCATGTCAATACAAAACAAGCCAAACAATTAAACCTAAAGAGAAGTTTCAGAGTGGACAATAGTGACATACTTTTATATCATTAACAAGCCTTATATTTTCTTCCAGATGGCTTTTCTTCTGAGTTAATTCTTTTAAGGCGCCAGATATGGCATCATCCTCCTTCTCATCAACTGCCTGTAAAAAAAAAAAAAAAGGAAAAAATATATATATAAGATAGGCGGAAAAAAAGGATCAGCTGCCAATTAATCTATACTCTTGCTGTATTCAGACCAGTCGTAATTCAGAAAGCTTTCTCTGCAAAATGTGCTTCTCATTCAGCAACTCAAGCTCCTGAAAAATTAATAGATAAAAAAAATCAAATAAAAAAGCTTTTAGTTCGCTGCATACAGAAGTTAAAGAAAGAAGAATCAGCAGAAATAAAAATGCTGAATCATAATCTCTGTTGCTTATAAGTTACTCTTGTCTCCATACTCTCAAGCAGGCATGTGCAATTTGCTTTTGAAGCACCAAGATCTCTTCTTCCTGGGAACGAGATCTGGAGTAAAGTTCCTGCGACATAACTTCAGTCAGCAATAGGACTGCTACGAACAGAAGTTAACAGTAATCGACAGTTTAAATATACTTGGAAGCTGCAGCATTTTAGTAATTACCGTGATTTCTGGATCCGAGAAGCGAGTATAAAGTTCTGGCCCACTTGAATTATTGGGAATAGATGCCCTATGATTTTGATGCCTGTTTGACCAACCAACAGGTTGCTTAAACACAACTACCAATTCGATAGAAAAATTCGCATAAATTAGCTAAACAATTCTCTAATGACCCTTCTGCTGAAATGACCTGACCAAATAATCGGAGCTCAATATCGACGGCCCAGAATCACCATTCCCAAGCATATAGTCCGTACGTGTTGACATCACATCGGGCCGTGTAAGCTCAATCGGTGACCGGTGATCCGCATTTTCAATATCTACTTGAGAATTAAAAGGGTCGCGCATATCCTGTTGTATATCGTACTGCAAAATTTTTTGTTCAGTAAGGATCAGCACAAACCCCCCAAAAAAAAAACTCAAACTACTACATTAGAAGTATATTTCATATAGTATCGACGAAGAACTGTGAAGTGATTTTCATGATTTTTGAATTTCTTTTTTTTACTTTTTCTTCAGTTACCACAAAGGATAAAAGTACCACTACGATCTTCTCCATATGATATTGATTATAGTGAACCTATCGTTTGATAGTTTTCTTTTCCTTTTTGTTTTTTCAAGTGTATTTCTTCTGACATGTATGGAGAAATCCCAGTCATCAGAACATATGAGGGTAAAGAGCAGTCTGTGAGAGGAAAGATAAGCAAGAAAAGACGATCCACACTTATATAGCTTCCCCTTTTGAAAAGTAAAATCAATCCCGCGTAGGTGCAGAACTATGCTTCACTCTACAGTTCATAGCAGATACACTGAATGAAATAATACCATATAGAAAGCAATTTCTCGTCCTAGCAACAGAGGACACCCTCAGACCAGCAGTAACCTTGAGGTCGAAGATTAATGCATAGCCCATCGAAAGTTTAAAAATCTTCCAAGCAGCAGTATATATTAGGATTCAGCTGAAAGTACATCAGAACTGACAGCTGTAGCTATTTTCGCAATACTTGTCTTGTTCGCATAACTATGCTGGAGAACGACAACCTTCTCATTTCCTATTGTCGATGTACGATGCGCAATTCTAGTCATAATTAATAGCCACTTAGCAACAATATGATGCAAATGATTAGTTCCGATCGGTAAAATCCTTTTCCGTCGAGATTGCATACAAACCCTACTAATTGCTACTTGGTTGTTCGAAATCGAGCACTCCTTAACACTCTCTAACAGGATCCCGTGTGTTAGTAGTCCTGTAAATTCCTCTTTCTATTCGGTAAATCAACAGAATCGGATCAAGAACCACGAATCCCTACGGAGAAAACCTAAATCTTAGCTCAATCTCGCAATCAAGAAGCGGATCGAGTTACACAGAAGCAGAACAAGGATCTTGCAGCTGGAAACCCCTATCTTTGCGTCCTCTAATCGAAAGAGGGATCAAAAGAAGAGCGATCTAAAGCAAAATCTATCTGATTATTCCGTTTTAAAAAAAAAAAGAAAAAAAACAAAATTACGCCCTAGATACCATCAGAGATCAAATCAAAAAAGGAAACGAGTGGTGAGAAGAGAAGAAGGGGATTAACGTACCTGCTTCTTTGGGGAAGCGAAGCTCCGATCAAATCCGGGGCCTAGCGATTATGATTTAATGGGTATATATATATATATAGATAAGAGAGATAAGAGAGGAGAAGGGATGGGGAAGCAAGAGAGAGAGAGAGAGGAAGAGGATGAGTGAGAAGAGGGGGTGGTAGCGTCAAAGTCGTCGGAAACTTTTCCAAGAACGAGATGAAATTACAATAAAAAGATTCGGAAGAAAAATAGCTCAAACGCACTCCTGCGCGTACCCGCGAAAATCACCACGAGGGCACGCACATACACGATGACTTTATTGCATGAACACAACTCATTAGGAAAGTGAAAAGAAAAAGACAAAAAAGGATTGATTCCACCAATATTTGATATTTTGTCTTAAATATTTAATTGCTGCTTCTTTATATGCTCCACTTGCGCTGTTGGGTACTATTACGCCTGAGAAAAACACAAAAATCAATCCGATTGGGCCCCCGGCCCAGTATATCAGATTGGGTTAGGCCTTTAAAATAAAAAAACCGTAAAAACCCAACGACTTATATTATGGGCCGGGCCTGGGGGCCCAAATTAAAATCCTCTTCGAATTTCAAAATATTCTCACGTGGGAAAAGAAAACGTGCGCGTGCCTCGAAGCCCGCGCGCTCGCCAACCGAGCCGATCGTGCGTCACGTCGCCCCGACATTCCGGAGTGTTCCGATCAACTAACCGACTCCGCACGCCACTGCCCCCGCGATCGTGCGAATCCCCGCCGCTCCCCCACCCCACCACCCCCGCGGCCCCACGTGACACGACACGCCCCCATCATCGCCAATTATTGCTAAATGCACCCGGTTCACCCGTACACTCCGTGCACCGTACTTTTCCAAACTAATCTACACCATCACACCAACCACGTATTCTTTTTGTTGAAATTACAAATGGAAATAAATAGTTTAGCAGATCTTGGTTAGTTATTATCATCATGCATAAACTCTGAAGGAAAATCTCATTCAATCTTAGACCTCCACGTGAATGAGAATATGAGATAAGAAATTGAAAAAAAATAAAATTATTGCATTAGTGTTTATAAGCATAAGCAATATGCACAAGTTTGTTTATTTTAATGATGAAACTAAAATATCTTAGGCTTCGTTTGGTTCGGAGTTAAGTAAGAATTGTCTATTCCAGGGATATGATTAAGTGCAGGGATAAGCCGAGATTTGACGAATTTTGTGTTTGGATGAAAATTAGGTTATTTTCGGGAATAAGAAAAATAGTGTTTGATTCGTTAAGGTGGAATAAGAAGAATAATGGATAGTTATAAATAGAAAATAATAATTTTCCCCTAATTATTATATTTGAATTTAAATTTTTTATTTTATATTTCAAATTTTAAATTTAAATAGATAACTTTTATAAAATTAAAAAATTCAAGTATAAAATTTTAAATATAAAATATGAAATTTAAATAATTAAAAATAACAATTTAAAATTTAAAATTTAATATTTAAAAATATAAATATATAATTTAATATTATAAATTATAAATTTTTGAAATTTCAAATATAAAATAGTAAATTTAAAATTTAAATAATTAAAATAACAATTTAAAAATTAAAAATTAAACATTAAAATTTAAAATATTAATTTTAAGATTACAAATTATAAATTTTAAAAATTTTAAAAATAAAATTTTAAATTTATATTAAAAATTAAATTGGGGTGTGATTAACTTTAATCCCACCCCAATTCTAGGGGAAAAAAAGTTAATCCCACCCCCCACTCCCCACCCCCAATTTCTTGTTTGTTGTTAAAGGGGGGTTTAACCCCCTTAACCCCCTCTTTAATTCCGAACCAAACGCTAGCTAAGCGATCATGGCTTATATAGCTAAATATAAGCCTGGTGCATGGAGAGATAACAACCCATCACAGCCCTACATTTCATAGACCCTCGTCATCCTTCCATAATTCCCTAGCACCAGCAACGGGAGGGCCATCCACGCGTAGGATTACGACGCGACGTCCAAATCTCAACGAAGGGCGAATGGTTTACTCAGTGGCACGGTCGTAAATAAGCAGCCCAATAAGGGCAGTCTCCGTTACTGTGTAGCTGGCGTTCGGTTGAGATTTTAACGCCGTTAAGATCGACGCCTCATATACATATACCCCTGGGTTAGGCGCTATCGCATTCGCTTTGGCCCCCTCCCCTCTCCATCTCTCTCTCGCTCCACACTCTCTCTTCAATTCTAACTCGGCGGAGATGAAGGGGGAGTGGAGATCGACGGCGGAGGAGGTGTCGCTGTGGGAGGAGGGAGAGGGGGAGGATGAGGGGTGGCGATGCCGTACGCACCCGTGGAAGCCGCTCTACGGCGTTTGCCCCTTCTGCCTCCGCGACCGTTTGCTCCGTTTGTGCCCCGATTGCGCCAACGTGCGCCCCTGCCCCTGCTTTCCCTCCTGCTCCTCCTCCTCCTCCTCGTTCTCGTCCCTCTCCTCCTCCGCCGATTACGCGAGATCCTCCTCCGCCGCCGCATCGGGGATCGGGGCGGTGGGGAGGGTTTCGAGCCTCATCGAGAGCGAGCCCGCCTTCAAGCGCTCCAGATCCATCGGATTCCAGCTCCCGCGGTCGAGATCGATCGCCGTCACCTCCGGTCATGGCATCGGCGGCGCCGGCGCCGGCGGCGGAGAGGGGCAGGCGAGGAGGCGGGGATGGGCGGCGCTGTGGCCGTTCTCGAGGTCGTCGTCGGCGGCGGCGGAGGGGGTGGAGTTGTCGAGATCGAGATCGGGTTCCGGAGGAGGAGGAGAGGGGAAAACGAAGGGGCGGCATTGGCACTTTCCGAGCCCGATGAAAGCTTTTCGGCACCGGAAAACGCCGGCTACGAAGGTCGCTCATTAATTTAAAGTCTAATATATATATATATATTTTTTTTGTTTTGATTTAAATTTTGCTGATATCCTATTTTGAAAGTGGACTGTATATATTTTAGGGTATTTTATATATATTTATCACTTCGCCGAAAGTAGTGCTATAAGATTAATTAATAGCCGTTTATAATCAAGGGCACCGAATATCTATCTATCTCCTTTTATATAAACTTTTTTTTTTCCCCCCCAAAGTTGAAATGCTGTACAATGTTCGTTTGGGAGTAGTTCCATTTCAAAAATCAAAAACTACTTCGCACGGAGAGCCGTCCTCTAGAGAGAGAGAGGGGGGGATAAGGTGAGGTGGTGTCGTGCACTGTGGACCGTAGGATGGGAAAGCGACGGCGGTGGGAAGGGGGTGGGGGTAATGAGGAGTCGGGAGCGACGTCTCGGAGGACACATGATAACGTCGTCTCCTTCCTCTTAGCCGTATCCCGCTTCCGAATGATGCCTCTCTCTATTCGGGGCTTTGGGACTGCGCGTGTCGATTTGTGATGACTGAAAAGTACGTCTCCTCTGCTGCGCACCACGTGGCCGGCATTGGGATGTGCACAAAATTTCAAACGCTGCGACTTCAACCCCACTCTCAAATGTCAATGTTGGCGTTGGTTCGGTTTGGTTGGTGGGTTCTGCAGCAGCCGAAATTATTTAAATATTAAAAAAATCATTTATTTAAAGACAAATTAAGAAGAGATTTGTATTGGAATTTCTGTTTTAAACTATACTGTTCTATTTGTTTTAGTCGCAAGAAAATTTTTAGATTCTTCCGGTTTATTAAAAATTACACTTCATCTGTCCTCGTCCTTTAAAAAAAACAAAAACAAATGCAAGATCAAACATAGAGGCTATTAGTGCTCCGCTCGAATTAGGGTAAGTGTGCAGATGACTAGGAAGGCTAAGACATTGGAGATAGCCGGCTACATTTTTTATATGCAGATTGTAAATCTGGGGATTGTTTCATATTGGGTTTGTGTCAGGCTATTTGTTGTTGATTGTTCTTCTCATAAAGGGCCTAAGCCCAGTGGGGGATTGGATTGCGATAGCTAGGCATGACCGGGCTGGGCCAGAACTACTGTAGATGTTGGACCTGGCCTTTTCCAGTACCTACCAACCCATCATTGTCGACAATAATTTCCTGCGTACAAATTTCTACTCACATTAATCCTCGAAAGTAAATAGATTGGTCCCGTGACCCCAAATTTCTAAAAGTCAAAGTGGTACGCATAGGACTACGCAAATGATTGAGCTGCTGAATAAAAAATCTCTCATAACCATCTATCTCACCGATATGATTATTTTATTGCTTGGGTCCACATTCTAAACATAGTGACGATCAGGTAGAACTGCTAGACGATGATGTGTGAGGGCAAAACGGTCCCTTTTCGTTTTTCCTTGAGTTCCTTATTTTCAATAGGAGGACAAATTACTCTCCTCTGTGGCATTTACGCAAACACCATGGTTCATGGTCCGCTATTGTCCTCTATCCTCTTTTCATCGTCACGTTAAAACCCCACCCAAATCATCATCCCTCTATAAAATCGCCAAGTGCCGCAAACCAACCCCCACCAATCAAACCCTGAGGCCCAGAAAATACAACGCAATCCCCATTTCCTTTTCCGCACCCCACCCTCCCTCCGTCCCTCTCTCTCTCTCACGCATCAACGAATCCCCAATTCCGAAACCATAATAACTACTAGGATTTAGAGAGAGAGAGAGAGAGAGAGAGAAGGGGGGCTGGTACCTTGGCGTGGATATCGATGGGAGCGGAATCGGCGATGGCGATGGGGAAGGCGATGATGGATCGGACGCTGGTGTTCACGTACGGGACGCTGAAGCGCGGGTTCTCCAACCACGGGCTCCTCCAGGACCTGGTCCGGAGCGGCGACGCGGCGTTCGTGGGCGGCGCCGCCACCGCGGGGCGCCTCCCCCTCGTCTGCGGGCCCTACCGCGTCCCCTTCCTCCTCAACCTCCCGGGCTCCGGCGACCGCGTCTCGGGGGAGCTCTACGCCGTGTCGCCCCGCGCGCTCGCGCGCCTCGACGAGCTCGAGGGCGTCGCCCGCGGCCACTACGAGCGCCTCCCGATCTCCGTCGTCGTCCCCGGCGGGGACGAGGAAGGGGAGGAGGCGGAGGCGGAGGCGGAGGCGTACTACGCGCACCGGAGCTACGCGGGGGAGCTGTGGAGGAGGAGCGGGGAGAAGGGGCTGGGGGAGTACTCGGCGAAAGAGGCGAAGGGATACGTGAGGAGGAAGGATCGGCCGCAGGATATCACCTTCCTCGACCAGATTCGGATCTTCATCACCGCCGCACAAAATTTATGAATGTCGATGATGTCCTCATCGTCGTCATGCAGTTAGTTGATTGCATTGCACCGTAAAAGAGCTCGCTTTCGATTTCGGAATTTTCACGAGGATTTAGTTTCCAATATAGTTTAATTCGGAAGTTCAGTTTCATTGGATTATTTAGTCTTCATTTCTAAGGATTTAAATTTAGATTTCTGAGATAACCAGACACGTGTGATAATTTATTTGTACTCGTGTAAAACCTTTTTCACCCTCGAAGGGCTTTGAAATCTTCTAAGAGAGCTCCGTTGATGAGGAAAGTGGTGCAGGTGGCAACAATATTCTCGGTTATTTAAGAATTATTATGATTATATTTGATTGTATGAAATATTCACTATGATAAAGCATAACAGGAGACGTAACAAATGTACATTTCATCCACACAATGTCCTATAATCTTCCTCTAATCGTATCAAATTTCCGTAAACCATAGAAAAGTGTGCAAAATTCACATATATAATGTACATTGTGGCATTTTTGGTAACAAAAATACTAAAAAGAGTTATGGTTGCAAATGTAAAAATTGTACGGGAAGCAATCCGTATAGAGTTTGTAAAAGGATTTCCACAATATAGCCACAAAAAAAGCGGTGATCTAGCTCTTTCTAAATTTAGATTAGATACAGAAACGGGGCCGTCATCGATTTGTTCTCTTCCACATGTGACAACACCTCTTAGAATAGCTTTTCCAACTAGTCCATGTGACTCTACGGGAGAGTGTAGGGTCAGCTTTACTAACAAAGAACAACGGAAAATTTAAAAAGTCCTAATCACCACATCATGGAGCCCCAAAAGTAAACTAATATGTTAAGCCAAGTTGGCCCCCCATGTCCACATTTCTGTTGTTTTCGTCTACAATAGAAAAGGTGTGACTCATATCCTATGTGGATTGTTTCACCTAAGGTTCCATTTCCATTATATAAATTTACTCAACAACTTTGAGTCTCAAAAGAAGATTTTCTGACAAAAAAAAGTTGCTATCAGAATATAATAATATAATGCTTCTTCTAATACAGTTTTTCAAACAGTACTATAACCTACAGCAGGAACAAACAAGCCCTGGTATCCCTAACACTCTGATGGGATGTTCTATTGTTCACCGGGGCAGCTTTCAAGTAGGCTGGGGACAGTCACGGTGCCGATTAGTTTGGGACCCTAGCAAACACTCGTTATAAAATTATCCAAAAGTTGACAAACTGCAAATGAAATAAGAAGGAAAATGCAACTGCAATCTGGACAAGAAGTAGGCAACTGAATATTCAGATGGTGCAATTTCAGACATCTCATATTTTATCGTGAAGAAAAGTTAAATACAATCTCTTCGTCATTTTGCTTGGCGTTTTAAGGTCAAAGGTCCCTAATAGAATACGGAGGGTAGTAGCCTATAATCAAGTCGCTAATTACTATATCATCCAAATTAGCAAAGTTCATGGTTAGTACTACAAGAGGAAAGGATGGGAAAGGATAAAAAACAAAGAATGATAATAAAGTAAAAGGGCTTGGTGGTTGGTACCTGAGGTCCCGAGTTCGAATCCTAGTTGATTCACACTTCAAGCTAAGTTTATTTATAATAAAAAAAACGAAGCGGGTAGCGTGCTATCTTTCTCTCAAAAAAAAAAAGAAAAAAAAAGACAATAAAGTAAAAGGGTTATTGCAGATTAACTTACTTGCTGATTTTGCAGCTTTTCATTGGACTTGAACCAAAGATTATCTCTACGCTTATGAAATAAGCTCCATCCTCCGTAAGTGAGAAGCCATAGCTGCAAGATAATCAAATTTACCGTCAGTTTGTAACTTAGCGCCAACATAGTGAGATGAGCAAGGATACTTACCTGATACTCGTAATTCTTCACACAGTTGAATCAGGATTAAGGTCACAGTTCAAGATGCCGGATTTTGGTGATGCATATCGAGATTCCCCACTCATCTCCTCCAGCCTATGAGTTTGTATGCAAATTCGATGTGCAAATACCAGTAAGTAACATAATACCGGTGCTTCTGAAAACACCCTAGCCGAGCACAAATGACTTAACATGCCACCAATAGACTTACCCCAAGTAGATGAGTTAGGATTGCTGATGGTTGGTTAAAGAATAGAGAGGAACACTAAATGACAAGTATTCAGTAGTGGCACAGTTTTCAATGGCAAACCATATCTTTACACAGCCTAAACTAAGCATATTGTTTTTTTTTTTAACAAAAAAAAAAAGAATACAATATTTTGCTATAGCTTCACAGCTTCAGATAGTCATCGACTGAGCCATGCCCAGAAAGCATAGCCGGCCTTGGTGGCTTTGATATGAACTTGTATCAATAAAAGAGGCCCCCCTCTGAAAATGTATTCACAAAAATCTAATGAATCACATGGTTCAGATAATCCTGTCTTGAAGATCATTGAAAAGATTGGAAGCAAGTGATGTCAGTTTCTTCCCCGTCTCTTCTGCTATGTCCTTGAGCGACGATAAATCCTGTGATGCCTGAAAAATGCATGCCAGACAAAAAAGCAGATTTTTCTGTGGAAATCTAAATACACACTTTGAAAGCATCTCAAAACATGAGACTGGGGGAAAAGAACAAATGATTTACAGTGTCTTCATAAAGCAGCATTAGAAACATAAGAGGAAACAATATTATAGAAGTATGGCAAGATTTTTTTCCCCCTTTTTTTTCCTTTCCTTGCATTAAGTGAATCTCCAACACTAGGCAAACAGTATAACAGAAGACACTAAAAAGGATACCTGGAATGAGATCCGATCGATCAGGTTTGCAGCAGCTGCATCAAGACGAGTGTCATCCTCATTATGACCAAAGAGATCGGCACTTGAAATGGATGTCGAACCCTACATGGTGATTTAGGGAAAAGTTTTTTTTTTTTAATAGTTGAAAAAGCATAACAAATAGCAGTAATTAAAAATAAAAAAAAACTCAAAAAAAAATCCAAAATCATATATCAGCCCATTCTATCAAAACATGTAGTTACACAGATAAATAAGATCTTCATCTAACCAAATACCCTGCGAAATCTGAATCTTTATTTATGTTCAAAACTTAATTTCTTATTATACATACCCTTGTCCTACTTGATACACAGAAAAGCCCCTTTAAAGAAACTTTCTAACACAAAACCAGATGGCCCCATGAATTGAATGGCTTCCTGACGTAAGATAAGGGTGTTTTCTAAAAGCTGCACTTTCCAGGTGTGAAAATGTAGATTTTACAGGAATATTTATTTAAATAGATGATTTTGCAAGAATGTGCCCCCAACACCAACACCCCCTACGCTCCACCCCCCAAAAAAACCCCCACCCCAACCAACGAAGGAAAAAACAAAACAAAAAAGAAGAAGAAGAAGATACAATAGCAACACATCCACGAGAAACTTCAATAATGCCAACACTCTGGCAATTTCTACTAATTGGAACAACTTGGGCAATATGCATTACAGCTGATCACACCCATCAATCAGCCCAAGCCAGTAAGCGATAGCTGAATATTGAAATCAAAACGAAAGTCACAGAAATGATGGCCTTATGCTAGAATTGCTTCAGAATATGGTTAGTTATCACATTAATTTCTGCCAGTAGAAAAAAGGTACATACCGAAAACTTTTGAAGGGAGATTTGAGCATCCATATCAGCTTTGTTATGATCGCCAAAGAATTGAGCTGACGATATTGACTTTGCATTTGAAAATCTTTGTCTTGCTTCATTACTTTCTTGCATCTAAAGAGCAATATAGAAGTCACAAAACATAGTAAAATAACTCGATAAATCACTTGGATAGATGGCAATAATTAATTGCACACTACTTGAGTACTTGTATGACAGCTAATATAAATTTACCATAGATAAGCCTGCTGCAGATAAAAAAAATTTAAGAAAAATCATAAATCTGAATTCATCTGGAGAAAATCATAAATCTGAATTCATCTGGAGGTGCAAGAGTTAGTGACTCATAAATTATAATTATCACAATACCTTAATAATTCTCGGATAAGCCAGTATCCATATACTTTTTCACAAGAAAATAATACTACCAAGAAGAAAGCTACATTGATGCGTATTACAACCAGAAAAGTTCAGTGCTTTATGATATTAACTTAAACAACACAGTTTTGGAAATGCATGTTAGTCATTATAGCAACAAATTAATTACCCTTAATAAAATGTTAGCAAAAATAAATCTCCCAGGAGGAGCATATTTCAAATGAGTATATTCAGGTCCAACATAATTCAAAGAAGCAAATAGAGTTTTACCTGTGCCTTAGATGAAACAGTGCTTGACTTCTTCTGAAACCCACCGTCCATTTCAAACTGTGCAAAGAAGTTCAAACATTTTGGTGGTGCAACATGACCGATATCCTGAGCTCCTCCAAAGGTGCTCTCAGCCGATGATGGTATATCTTCCATGAATTCAAATCGAGAAGGGAGGGAGAGGCCTTCGAATGTGGTGGTACTAGCCGAGGATGTCAAAACAGGGGTTGGTTCTTCAGGCTTCTGATCATAGAGGCTTTCATTTGGCTGCAATTGGAAAGTTGAAAAAGGTAAATTCTTCATTATGTTCGAAGAAGATTGGTTTCGAAGCCCAAATTGAGAAGTAAAAAAAAAGGAATATTAGAAGATTCGTTGCCAAGTAACCCAACATCTTTTGCCTCTTTAGCTTCACTTTTGGAACAACAACTCTACTTCAACCAAGAGTTTGACAACTAGAAATATCTGGATATTTGTTGTAGAAGGAACTATTGTACCCAAAAGTAGAAGATTCAATTTGGAGTATCTACTGCAGCAGAAAGCAATTGAGGAGATTACAATACAAAAGAGCTTCTCAGATAGCAGTATTGCAACACCACTGCTGCACAAGCTCCAGCCGCGCCAAGCAGGAAGAGACATTAACAACTTTTTCATTACAAACTTCTTCAGCTCCAAATTGGAACTTCTGGTATTGGTGTCTAGTTTCAGTTTCCCTACACAGCAAAGTTCCGGGTTCTTTTGTTGCCAAATGACTGATATTGCTTTTCAAAGTAGAGAAGCTAGCTCAAGAAGCCAAAAAGAGATAGAAAAGCTTGTTGATCATATTTATGATTGAATCAGTGAAAACACTATAAACAAATTACCCAAAAACAACCTATATCAAATTGATCGGGAATGTAATAAGTTAGCGTATAACTTACAGGATTGGGAAAAGAGTTAACCTTTATAGTAAGCTTTCGGGCTCCAAGTCCTCCACTCTTGCTTCCGATCTTCTTTGCAGCAATAGGCTTCTTGATAGAACTGATAAATGTAGAACAAACTGGACCTCCAGGGGAACAGGCAATCTCAGTTTCATGATGCTCATTCGTTCTTGCTTTTGTTTCCTCCGCAAGCTTAAGTTCAGGAAGTCCACTTCCTGTATCTGGTGCCAGGGATACAGCAATAGGTAAGGACGGCAAGCTATTGTCTTCTGCAAGACTTTTTGCAACCTCCTTGGATAGCATCTGTCTGTACAAGTCAGCCGCTCTTGATGTATACTTGGCCTCAATTTTCCCACCGTCTGTCCACCCGTGCTGCTTAAAGAAGATCTGCGCGCGATTGTTGCCTCCGAAAGCCATCATCTTCAGCTGTTCCGGAGTCCATGAGTCTAAATTAGTTGACCTGCAAGACGCAGATGTATTTGTCAACAAAGAGATGAACAAGGGATCGAAGCAGACTGGACCATCAAGGCAAGCACTTGCAACCAGACCATCAGAATCTTCTTCACATTGCACGATTATATACATTTGAGTGTTTTACTTGTCAAGCTTATCTACTCATCCCCATGTCGAACTGCACCGACAGAGGTGGGAACTCCACCAATGGGCCGGAGTAAACTCCAAATCTCAAGAAGATAATTTTAATCATGAGATATCTACTTTTAGAAAGCTTTTATATCTCAGTCATATTGCACTAGAGGGACACCCAAACCAATAGTAGTTCTCAATACCTAGCTTCAGACTGTTACAAATACTTGATATTTTTCCTTGCAAATCACACAATAAACAGGAAATTCAGTTTTCCAAACAAAATCACACCCACCTTTGTCAAATTATTTATCATGGTTAAGGGCCATGACAAGAGAAAAGTACACGACGATAATATAGAACAAACTTGGCGAATCTAGACTACCTTAATTTAGCAAATTGTCCTATAAAAGCTACACATAGATTCTTTTTACGCATGTTTTTTTTCAACATGCCAACTATCAAGGAAACCTATATGCTTATCACATATCAAAAATGTAAATCACCCCTTTGCCTATTCTAGAAAGAAAGATAACTTTTCCCCTAGCACCCGATGATAGATCACTCATCAGTTTCTTCTCTTATTCCTACATTGTTTTCTTCAATTAAAAAAAAGCATAAGCATTTCGCCAAGGATCAGATCACCATGACCCTTCTGCATTCTACATGAATAACATCAGGAAAACATCATTGATTTCCCCATGTAAGTAAGGGACCTCTTCTCATATGACGTCAAATTCAAAACATTTTATATTGAGTCATTGTAATGTTAGTTTGGAACTTCCTTTATGCAGCTCATACAGCCCAAGCATGTCAAGTGGCAATAATTATTCGTCACTTCCAAATATCT
The DNA here is from genome assembly GCA_016920855.1 of Puya raimondii. Lineage (NCBI taxonomy): Eukaryota > Viridiplantae > Streptophyta > Magnoliopsida > Poales > Bromeliaceae > Puya > Puya raimondii. The sequence continues at coordinate 104,016,800 of JABWPP010000050.1, read as the reverse complement.
AAAATCTGTGGCATAATTTTTAACGTATGATTTGGGTAAAAAAATGCTAAAAACACCTAAAAGGAAGGAAACAAGAAATTATAAATCTCAAAGGGTTTTCAAACGGAAAACCCCCATGAGCAATCAAAGAGATAAGATCCCATTAAACCCTAAACCCTAAATTTGAAAAGATTCAGGTTACCTCACGAAGCTGATGTGAACGCCGAGCCTGCGGTGGACCGCGGAGCAATCGATGCAGAGGAAGACCCCGTACGTCACCGACGCCCACGTCGGGTTCTTCGCGTCGCAATCAAAGCACACCTGCGACCACAAAATCAAGATCAAAGATCCACATCAATAACATCACCTAATCAAATCCACCCCAAAAGAGATCGAAACGAATCCAATAAATCCGAAAGGGGATTACCTTGTTCTCCGATTTGAGCTGGAGCTTCCGGAATACGGCGTTCTTGTCGCCGAAGCTATCCGAAGCCATCGCCGCCGCTTCTCTAGCTCCTCCCAATACAAAGAGCGAGGGATCAGGGTTTGATCGAAGAAGAGAAAGAGAAAGAGAAAGAGAAAGAGAAAGAGAAAGAGAAAGAGAAAGAGGAAGAGGAAGAAGACGATTCAAAAATGCGAGCCCACGAGTCTCCCGAGGGGGGAATGAGGGGGCCTACCGTGAGGGGTCGGTGTAACGGTTCTATGCGGTGTAGTGTGTCTGACATGTGGGGCCCGCATAAGAAGGGCCCACGTGTCAGTGTAGTGACCGTTGAGAAATTTCGCAATGGCGGTAGCGGTAGCGTTTGAGGATCTTTGTAATTGGGTTCGGATCCCCTCCGCATGTGCTTATTCGCATGGTTATTATCCTAATCCCATGTTTTAAATATAGCATTATTTTATATGGGTGAGTTTATTACAAAGTTCATCTTCCACGTTTGGTCCATAATTAATTTGATTATTTCACTTGTACCAATTTCATCATATGAGTTGTTAACAAGCAAAGAAACTTTTTTTTTTTTTTTTGGGATTTATCATCTGAAACGTGTTATATCGAGATCAAATTAAATTAAAAATGAGATGAATCTCCTTATGCTAATTGATCACAAATAATAAGCAGCGAAATCGAATAAACATTTGGGCTCAAAATGGGCCGACCAAAGATTTTTCCATATTAGCCTAAAGGTTTTGGGCCAGATCAATATAGAAAAATTTTGTTATTATTAGTAGGCTTAATTACACTGTATTATACTATATTTTATAATTTTTATCACTTTCTACATTATACTTTTTCTTTTCTTTTTTTCAAAAGCACCACTCAACTATTATTTTTTTTTCAATCCGTACGTTATGAACAATAAACATATAATGTTATACAAAAATAACAGAACATATATTCAGCTCATTTTGACATCAAAATAATAAAATATATAAAAATAATAATAACATAGTGTAGAAATTGCTAAAATACATTAATACTATAATATCTTCGGGGAAAAAAAAAGTACAATATAGCAAAAAAAATAAATATACTAAAATACATGGTAGTAGAGTGTAATTAAACCCTACTAGCATTCTAGAAAGGAAAATAAAGATGGGGACGTACCTAAAGGCATTTGTCGTTGCAACCAGGGATATGTGAGGTTCATTTTTTAAAGAGCAATGATAGATGTACACCTTTAGACTATATACAAGATGGACATGTCACTCATCTAATTGCTCTTATTCTGTTACTAATCTTATCAAATTTTATTTTAATATTAAAAATCTAAAATAGTTATGCGAACTCTTGAATTCAGGAAGAGTAGAACTCTTGAATTGAGGAAATGTAAGATTTATTCATTTGATATATATATATATCAAATGTACAGAAAGTATTTTTCTTTTCAGAATCTTCATTTCATATTTTATTTTAAAAAAAATTTATTTGCCATCTTTCTATTACTGATTAAATAAAAGGTTGGAAGTTAGTGGATTGTACCAATTAGCATTTGCAAGCTGGAAAGCTCATAGATTTGATTTGGTTGGTTGTAGTTTTGCTTTGGTGGAGACCATAGTTTGATATTTTCCTCTTTAGCTTTCGTTCCCTTCTGTGTCCACATTCTTTCTCCCAATCCACACCATTTCCGCAGAGACTTTTATCATCATTTTATAGTACAGGAGTACATTTCATAATTGTTCTGATAATATCAAATTTAGCTTTGAAAATATCAATTCTCTTCTAAAATACTTTAAAGTCTCTTAAAATTGAAAGGTCCATCTTAGATTGGGGGGAATAATGTTATCAGACTAAAAAAATTAAAGCGAAAGCATATAAAAATATGTTTTTTAATTTCTAAAAAAATAAAAAATTGTATCTTAAATGAACTACAATGAGGTGCATGACTTTTAAAATATTAAGAACAAGGCACGGCACACCAATACACGTTGGTACCTATCTCATTTTATATGTCAGGATAATTGGCACAAGCGATACGGATGAGACCGTGTAAACTGATACTATAATTTTTGTAAAAAAAAAAAAAAAGTAGATAAAATATTTTTTCACTGCACTATATTTATTGCACATAATACATTATGTCCGCAATTGCTCATGTAAAATTTAAAAGTGTCAAACTTATCCATTTTCTAGGCTTAAACCATCGAACCTGTTTAGAACACATTCGCAAGGGGGCCCAAGTTCTGTGGGATCAGCTACAATAGATGATGCACGCAACGCCGCACCAACACCCCCACTGCTCGCCACGTGTGATCCTCTTATTGATTTATCCTGCCGCCCAAATTGTACTACACCGTGGTCCACCGGGCCAACAGAACGGGCCATAAAAGGCCAAACGGAGAGCGCCACGTGGACGCGATGTTTGACCTTAAACCACGTTGTAGGTGTGGTGTTGCTTGCAATTCCATCAGTGAAAGGCTCCCCACATTTGTCCTCATACACCTTCTCCCCACGAAAATCACACCACCAATCACGGTCTATTTTAGATTTTCTTTTCCCCCCCCAAACAAACAAAAAAAGCATATAAATATCTTTAAAATATTTTTCAAAAATTATACTAAAATCTCTCAACTTTAACTCTTTTATAAATAAGCATTTAAACTTTTAATATTAATAATTAGACATTTTATACTCTATCAAGTAGTTGAATAAACTCATTTCTTCAATTAAAGTTACTAATTATATATTTTTTTTTGTTGTATATATTCCATATAGTTTTATAAAATTTTAAAACACAAAAATAATTATTTTTTATACTCTAAAACAGTGACAAAATTTAAAGTTTGGTTCAATCATTTTTTCGATCGTAAAACCTAATTGTCAAACTTGAAGGAATTATGTTACTATACTATCAATAGTACCAAGCGCTTAGAGTTATCGAGTTTCCGGCCGTTAGATGAAAGGATGTGCGGTTAGGATGATAGTGGTTCCCTAGGGTTGAGTGGGTGGTTGGTTGAATAGTATAATCTAACGAGTGAAAATGATTAAATGGTAGATCTAACGGCAGAAAACTCGATAGTACCAAGAATTTGGTACTATCGATAGTATAGTAGCTAGACTCAACTTGAAGAGAAAGAATAAATTTTTTTATGTTTTGAAGTCTTATAGAATTTTATGAACGGCATCAGATCACAATGGTAGTGTAGTTAGTACGTTCAGTTGAGTAGATCGAGTGACCTATTAAATTATTTAATGAAGTTTAGCATAATTGTCAAAATTTAAAATTTTAAACCTCAATTTGCAAAAGAACTATAATTCAGAAGGTTTCTATACATTTACTGAAAAATGAAAGCTAAGTCGCGCTCTCTGCATGTTTCTCTAGCGTCAACCTCCCCGATTGGCTAATAGGATTGAATTATGAATACTAAATTTTTTTAATGTTTTATTTTATAAGGATATAATGGTGTAAATATGTCCAATGAGATCATTTATAGTCAATTTTGAGTTGATCCAGTACTATTTTAGAGCGGTTTATGTTAACTGTAGAAAGAAAGAAAATGGCGAATTGCATTACTATTACAGGTCATTCATTTTATGATTTATAATGTTCCAAAATTTTATATTATTTTTAATTAAGACAATCAAATTGTTTTTATGTAACTTAAATTAGAGAGTTATAGAAACTTAAAAAGTGTTACCGAGGTGGTGGAATCGTTTTCGAATCCCAACTAATAGACATACTACAGTATCATGAGTAAGGAGTTTTATTACTTTTATATTCAATAGAAATTATAAATAGCGGGTCAACAAAAATATACAAATATTGAACAACTTCTTAATTAACACAACTAGCATGACTAGTTAATACCAAACTTATCATTCTGAATATATAGTACACTTTTATTTTTTTTGCATGCTATAACCGGTGGAAAAATAGTTTCACTACTAGCTTGGCAACTGATGCTGCATTGATTCATGAAAAAATAATAATAAAAGAAAAAAGAATAAATAAATTTGATAGTTTTTTTAATCACGATTTGGGACGAGACAAGATCAGAAGAATCAGCTAGCAGGGTTTCGATACCACCTAATTTGCTTGTAGATTCCCAAATAACATCAAGAGATGAAATGACACAAATAAAAATTGACAAAAGAATTAAAAGAACATATGCCCCGAGAAAAAAAGAAAAAAAAGGTTAAAGATGCAAAATCCAGCTCCGAATGATATCGATTCCAAAGCTGAAGAGTATCGTAGCCAACAAATGTAATCTAATTACCGACCGTCCCTAGCACAAGTGGCAAAGAATTTGATGGTTGATATCCGAGGTCCTGAGTTCGAATTCTAGTTGATTCACATTTCAAGCTAAGTTTATTTTTAAAAAAAATAAACGAAACGGGTAGCGTGCTATCTTTCTCTCAAAAAAAAAAAAAAACAAATGTAATCTAATTACTATTTTGCTAAATGGACATTTTCCAACTCAAGGGAGTCACCACATTGAAATCATGCACACTTTGTCCGAACAATGTAGCAACACGAAATAGTGAAAAGTGCATCAGTAAAAACTATAAAGTGGGGTAGCGTGTTGTTCTCTTTCAAAAAGAAAACGCAGGTCCATGGAACCGGATTACATCTCAGATTCAATTAATCTATCATGTCATTGTCCCCATGCATTCATTTCAAATGTGTTGTATATATAGTAGATCTATTAATAAATACAAAATAGTTTTGATACCACTTATATATAAATACTCACTATTATAATTTGTGTACTAGCTCGTGCTGACGAGACGATTTAAATATATGGGACGCATTAATATAAATTAGCAGCTCATAAAAAAAATATTTTACTATACTCACAATATTATTCTCAAAGCTTTTACTCGAATATCGTCTTCAAATTTTCTATACCTCCGCATTAACAAGTTATTTATATTTGTATTAATATATGAGTCCAGCTATAGTATTTTTAAAAGCACCAAGTATTGGTACTTGTACATTTTTATCGTTAGATCTATATTTTTGATCATTTTCAATTGTTAGACCATACTATTTAACCAACCACCTACTTAATCTTAAAAAATTACTATCATTCTAATCGTACATCACTGAATCTAGAGACCGAAAATCTACGAGCATCAATAACGCAATACTTTTAAACACATAGGAGTTCAATTCTTAATATATAGGATATAAGAGAATTTTGATATTAGTGGGGTATTGGAAGGATCGGCTACAAGTGACGAAACACCCAGCACCAGAACCTATGCGACGTGGACACGCGGCGCGCTCTGAATGGGTTGAAGCGGGTCCGCACGCGGAGCATGTGCGCGCTACAAACGCGTCGCCATCTCGACACGTGCGCCGGGGCCGCCTCTACAGTGGCGCCGTACGTGTGGGCCCCACGCGGCCACTCCAATCCAACATGACCGTCCATAAAAGGCCAAGTATCGCCCGCCACGTGTAGATACGTCTCGGACACCATTATCATTTTTCCAGCGAATATAATGCAAAGGGGCCCGTCCCCGACAAATTAATACACGTGGCCACGACGCATCCCAATTAATTTAATAGAAAATTTTATAAAAATAATTAAAATAATAAATATTCGTGGTTCACATGCACCACCTGCTCTATCGAACACCACTCGCACGTTTTTGGCTTTTCTCATCCAATCTCTTCTCTTGCCACTGAAAACATTACTAAAAAAAATTAACTAGGCTAGAATGCTATAGATAGTACGAAAAATTTACTGTAATTAAATTATTTTTAATAATAAAATATTTGAATCAATGATTGATGTTGTTAGATATGATTTACGTTATTTAAAGTATTTAAAAATTAAATTTTATATATTTTTAATATAATTTAACTTTAAAACGAATAGTCTTGAAATTAACGACTAAAATAAAAATTTTATAAAAAATAGTATTATAAGATTTAACTTTAAGATCAAAGATATTAATCTTACTCTAAATAGATAAAAAAAAATTTTCTATCAAAATTTTATTAGATTTGAATTTTTTTTACACTGTTAAACTTGAAAATACAATGTGAAATTAGTTTATAAATACTTCAAATAGCGTAGATCACGTCTAACGGACTCGATCGTCAATTCGAATGTCTCATCATAAAAAAGAACTTGATAATATAGAGATTTACGCGCTACCGATAGCATACGAGCAAGACTCTAATATATATATATATATATATATATATATATATATATATTAGTAATAAGAATATAACAAATTGGAGGGTTGAAAAGATGTGTGACGTGGATGTTTCAGATGATCTAAGATGCGATATTTTAGTCGAATATTGCACTTAAAAATTTTATTCAAATCGATTAGCTCATTTACTGCTCGAAGCATAAGCATTAATGAATACATGTTTGAATACAAATATTTTTTATAGTTATAGGGAAAAATAATAATATAAGCATCTCGCATATATCTTGCACAAGCAAAAAAAAAGATTGAATATAGGTATATATCAGCAAGTTGCCAATTTGATCAACACTCACATTAACGTGTGGTATTTTCCAGTTGAAGTTTGGATTCTCCATTAATTTAATTCTTTGGGTTGTTAAATATTTTTTTTTCCAATTTATCAATTAATAATTTTTTAGCATTTATGTACTTGAAAATGAGAATATCAGGTTTAAAGTATGAGATTAAACAGAGTTATTTAGATGAGCATATAATTTTGCGCGTGTTTCATAGCTTTGTCTCTCCTTTCAAAGGTTTCATCTCATTCATTTCCTACGAACCATATCAATTATATAACGAACCGTGATATACGAGCACCTTATGAGTTAGATCTATCTGTAAATACACCAAATATTTATTCAACTTAAATGTAAAGGTACAAAAATTAAAGAGGAAACAGTTTATGGAGTGGTTTTTGTGATAAGCATGCACCTAATTATATTTAATTTCCCTTTTCTTTATCCTAAGCATCAATTTTTCAATTTTTTACTAGAATTAGACTCAGATATATATACAGTTGATTGTTGTCTAAACAAATTCTAGGCTAATCCCTCTATAATTATTTTTGCTCAAACTAAAGTCGACTAAATATTTGATTGTTTAAACATGTAACATCAACCTAACCTAGGAAAGTAAAAGAACAAGTGGTCACATAGCGATCGCATAGATAAATTATTCTAAAGAAACACAACAACACCATTATTATCACTCGATTCCAAAATTATCACCATTTTTTCAGTGGAATTGTTGTCAACCGTAAAATATTAAAAATATTATTTTCTGACGGCGTAAGTTTTTAGAGACAAAAGTTATATCCAATAATATTAGGTAATTATGTAGATCTTGATTAATTGTTTTAGCCCAGTTAACGAGAGTCAAATACAATTAATTCTGCAAAGCTTGATTGGAGATATGAACAAGTTGCAGTGAAAAGTTGGAATATATATATATACAAGATCACATGGTAAATTAGTCTTAGGCATTCTGATATACGTCTTTCTTGCTCAATTTTAGATATCTTTTCATGTTTTTTGTAATTAATTCTTGTACAAATAATACTTCCTACAAACCCAGATCAATATAGTTAATAATAATACACAAGTTGTGGTTAGTAATTTGCGTAAAATATGGTATGAATATGTTGATGTGAGATAAAATATTCAAAATTGTGAAGCTAAATTAATCGTCGCACATAAAATGCTAACTTAATAATAATAGTTTAAAGAATCTTTTGACTATGTGCAGCGTTATCCCTATTGTACCTAACATTGCGTCTAACATTGCGTGGGTCCTTAATTTGCCTAACCATTATCTACCTATCTGTTCTAGATAGCAAGTTATGCGCATAAAAGAACACAAAGTACTTGACCACTGTTAATTAGGTTCTCAGATAGGTCATTAATCCATCGTACCATCTCCGGCGATGATTTGGACAAAAATAATTACAACAAAACGAGGGCTTAATTGTGCTTTATTGAATATCAGAAGTATTTTCAAGTCCCATACGATATTTCTTTTTTGTCTTTTTATTTTGAGATAAAAGTCTATAGACGTCTGTCAAATTTTATATCGAATTTTAGATTTCGCAGCAATTTCTGCATTCTGTCGGTTACTAGTAGACTTTGTTTAAGAAATAATTAGCTTTTTAACAACAATTATTTGATCCTCTGTTTGTTTGATGGTGGGGAGAAAAGGACAAACACCACACAAAAATAGTTTTTTTTTTGTTTTTTGTTTTACTTTGCATTTTCTCCTCTTATAATATTTTATTATGTAATTAACTTTTAATAAATTTGAATTGCAGTAGTGGTCCTATACTGTTTACATGGACACTATGCTGAACATAGAGAGTCAAAAAATATTTTATATAAATACAGTTAACGATATACCAAGCTCAAATACTTTTAAGTGAACACAATAAATAATTTACTATATTTGATACTATAATTAGATGAACATTGTAAATAATTTATCATGTTCATGTAAATTATTTAGTTGACTCTTTGTCATCTAATGTGGTGCCTATGTAAATAGTACAGAATTATTTTTGCATCTAAAATTTTTGTGGGATCAATTATATAATTAAATTTTTAAGAGGACTAAACGCGAAGACAAAAACTACAAGAAAATAAAGAGCTTGAAATCTATAACTTCCTCTCTATTACTTTCTTTTTTGAGTTTACGTTACACATCTTGATCACAAAGATCAAACACTCACAAATTTTAAACTTAGACTAAAGATTTTTCGTACTTTGTCTAGCTGCAGAAAGAAAACGGTTTCCAACTTTCAAGAAAGAGGTAATAAATAAATTAAACAAAAATTTCACATTATTTTTTTTGGAGAGAAAAATAGTATGTAATCCGCTTCGTTCATTTTTTTAAAAAAAATTAACTAAACATGTGAAATAATTAGACTTCAAAGTTATGACTGTTTTCATATATATTATATATACTACCATACATATTATATATATGTTACCATGTATATTACATGATTAGTAATATATATAATAACATATAATATGTATATAGCAACACATATAATATATATGGTAACATATATATATAAGAGTCCGGCTATGGTGGTCGTAAAAGTATCAAGCACTTGGTGCTTGTAAATTTTTTACCGTTAGATTTACCCCTTGGACCATTTTTCATCTGTTGGATTATACTATTCAGCCAACCACCCACTCAACCCTAGGGGGCCCACATCATCCTAACCACACATCCCTTAATCCAATGGTGAAAAATTTACAAGCACCAATAACTTAGTACTTTTAAAAATATAGGAGCTCAATTATATATATAATATATATGGTAAAATATATAATATATATGATATATAATATATATGGTAACAACGATCTCAGATATTAATCATTAATCTTTTTCCCACTTTTATTAGGAACAATTAATAAAAATTTTAATATTGTTGTCAACTAGGTCTGTGGCAATTCTTTAGTCTTATAGAGTGTCCTGAGAAGAAATAGAAAATAATCATTTGCAACTAAAAACATGCGCTAAATCCATAATAATATAATATAATTAACTAAGAAAGAAAAAAAAATAAAAGCAAAGAGTTGCGTGCCCACTTTGTAAAGCGATCCTTTTTCTATAATTCTATCCTCGTTGTTTACAGAGTAATCAATATGAAAAAGGCGGCTTATACAATTATATATAGGTGTAAATTTTACATCTCACTTATTTTATAATTCGTAAAATTATTTTAGACTTTTAGTATTAAAAGAAATTGATAAAATTAATAAAACAAAGTAGCTTTTATTAGTCTTATCAGGCTTTTCTTTATAATTGTAAAAAAATTAAAAAATTATAAATATATCATGATGAGTTAGATGAGAAATTTACACATAATTTATAAATACGTAGGTAGCATTGTTCAATTGTTATTATTATTTTAAAAGCAACACTAAATTGCGACTTATTAATCCACGTGGAATGTATTATTAGCCTGCCCATCACCATCAGCATCATAATTAATTTATGCTAAGCGCAGGAATGCATCTTAATCATCAAAGTGATAGCTCTTTCCCCTTTTTAGTGTCACGAGCTTCAAATGACTCACCATGACTCGATTGAGTAAAGATAAGTTCAAACGATTATTTTTAACAAACTTTAATCATCCCAAATTAAAGCAAAGCTTACCGTTTCATTAAAAGACTTTTATCTAGAGTAAAATAGTTCGCTTAATTAAGGTATGTTTGTTTACCTATAAGTAACTTTCAATAAAAATCACTTACAACTGTTGTTTGTTTGATAGAAACTTAATGACTTTACTACTGCATTTATTTCTTTTTTTTTTTTTATCAAAACTTTTATACTAGGGGCAATTGCTTATATACTCCTGAAAAGTATTCGACTTTTTGATTTATCTCTCTTAGAAGGCTAATATTAAAAATATCTTTTTTACGTTCCAACCTATTTGGTTAGCAATACCTGTTATCTATGTGAAATTATTATTTTGCCCTTTCAAATATACCCTTCTACAATCACCGACTTTTCTTATTTGTATTTAAGTTAGGGGCACAAGAAATATTTTAATTTTTGATTTTTTCAAATATACCCTTCTACCATTACCAACATTTCTTATTTGCTCTTAAGTTAAAGGCAAAAGAGGTATTTTTATTTTTTTAATTCCGGTAGATATTTAACTCACGTTTAATCCACGTTAACTTAACATGTGATAACTGTAGGGTATTTTTGAATAACGGAGGAACATATGAAGGGTATATTAGAAAGAAAAAAAAATAGGAGTAAATAAGATATTTTCGAAGTTTTGAAAGGTATATAGACAATTATCCTTTTATACTAATACGTAAGAGAATTAGAGGATGAAAAAAATATAACAACAATTGATAAGTTTTTCTTTATCTTTTTTAAATTGACTTGGACATTACTCATATTAACACCAATTACAGTATTTAGATATTTACGATCGAAAATAATTTCAAAAGAGCTCTTAAATTGCATTAAATTTTTGTGGTAGCTGGGGTCTAATAATTCTCTTTTAATTTCTAGCAAGACCCTACTCACCCAAGGAGTGCTTTTCAACGTGACATCCTCTCTTTATCATTTTTAATAAAACATCAATAGCGATAGAATAATAATATATTAACAGCAATAATTAAGAAAAAGAAAGGGTGGCTCTTTGTCACATGCTAAAGCAGTGTTAGCACGTGACACCGAGGGGGAAGCAAATAAAACGTTGTTTTCCTTGGGGACACTGGCGAGCAAAACGTGCCCTCCCCAACTTAATTTTCCACGCCCCCCATTAATTTAATTTAATTTAATTTAATTAAAGTTTAACCCCACCACAACCCAAATCCCATGCCTCCATTTTTTTAATATTTTTTTTTTTTTTCGTGGCACACGATAAGACATCTCTCTTCGAAAATAATTTGCGTGGACCAGGTGATCTACTGTGGCATCCGTGGACCATCTAATTATTCGAAATCTGCACATAATTGTATATATTTTTTGCATATAGGATAATTTAGACATTCGTTCAGGGGCCTTTGTTTCGGCGTAAAACAAATCAAAAAATTATTTTTGATATGAAAAATATTTTTTCGCCTGTCTGGTTCGGCATAAAAATATATGAAAAAATATTTTTACGGATTTGAAAAAAATTAAAGTTTATGTTTTCGCTATTTTTCGACGAAAAATAAAAAATTCAAGCTGCAAGAAAAAAATTTTATTTATTTTTTTCATCGTACCAAACAAATATAAATTTTTTTCTCTCAATAAAATAAATATTGATAGAAAACTATTTTATTTTCCTACAAATCAAGCACTGCCAAACGAAAAAAAAAATTTCACGAAAAATTATTTTTCACAGTTTTGCATTGAACCAACAAATCCTAATGACAACTCTCTATCTGCACGACGGTTGATCGAACAATTGAGAAATAATTGGATCATATATCATATAACTGTTGTAATATGTAATTTTTTTTAAAAATAATTCATGCACACTTATATTCCGTTCTAGATAAAATAATTATAAAAATTAAATCTTAACGATCTGAAAAAGCAATTACCTGTGGTGCGCATATGTATGAAAAGAAATAACTTTTAAATATGAAAAGGCTCACGTGGCGGACCAGATCCTGACAAAAGTACCTCTCTCTGATGGCGGTGATCCACTTTTTAAGACTACGCAATGGACGGCTCGGATTTAATAGGAAATTCTACTAAATAAGTGGCTTAATTAATTAATTAAAGTAAGCAATACCCAAATGTGAGTACAGCACGTGGGACAACTCAGGGTCAAAGAAGCCGGCGATAAGGTTTCGAATACGCATGGCTAACTCCGCCAACCCACATTTTTTTTTACTGTATGAAAAATAAATATTTTTTTTAGACATAAAAAAAAGCTCGATATTTATTTTCATAAACATATAAAATTTACTGTTTAATATACTTAAACAACAACACATCATTCCAAAGCCTCTGACTGCTATTTAATATTACTATCAAGATAGATTTGAAAGAAGAGCTACTGAAATATTTGCCATCTGAAAATACTATATACACATTTAAAATTAAATATAAATCTTATATTTCTATTCTTACAATATTTTTATTAGTCTTATTATTATTCTTACATTTTTAATACTAAAAATCCAACAACAAATTATGGCCCATTTGTCTTAAAAAAATTATTAATTTTGAAATTTTACAAAAGTGAGCCACTATTTTGGATTTTACAAATTCGACCTGAATTTTTAATAAACTGACCAAAAACATCTTATTCTTTTTTTTTCTCTTCTTTTTTTCGCTTGTTTATTCTTTTTCTTCTGCTCCGCTTTGTCTTCGCCTCGCCGTTTCTCTCTCCTTCTCCTCCAGCTTCCTCTCTATCCTCCTTCTCCTTCACTGCCCCCACATCGACATCGCGCTCTCTTTTTTTTTTGCTCGTTCGTTTTTCTCCTTCCGATTCGGTTCATCTACCTTCTCGTTGTTTCTTCCTCTCATTCTCCTCCTGCTTTCTCTCCTTTCTCGTCCTACTCCGCTACCCCTACATCGACGCCACGCTCCGCTCTCTTCTCTTGCCCACATCTTTATCGGCACTGACTCGTATATGATATAAATCATGGATGTGAGCTTGTGGCGGAGTGCATAACTGTGGATGGCGATAGTGACGAGGATACTGAAAGATTTAAGGACGACAGGAGAGCGCATCGGGCGGGGGCGGGAACTGCGGTAGTTGGTGAGGGAGAGGACGCGATAGCGAAAAAAAATGTAGATGATGGAAGAAAAAAAAAGAAGAAGAAAAAATATAAAGAAAAAAATTAAAGCAAAATATTTTTTTTCTCTTGAGAAAGCCATTATGTTTCGTCGCTGCTACAAGAGAGACAAAAAATTCGAAAAAGAAAAAAAGATGAGACGAAAGTTGCACTGTTTAAGATAAAAAATATATTTTTTGAGACAATAATTATACTGTTTGAGACCAAAATTGCAGTCTTTGAGTGAAAGTTATATTATTTGGGCGAAAATTACACTTTTTTACCAAAAGTTATACTTTTAAGCAAAAATTATACTGTTTGAGAATAAAATTTAGTTTTTTGAATGAAAATTGTATTATTTAAGATGAAAATTATACTCTTTGAGATAAAATTTGTACTGTTTAAATAAAAATTCAGACGAAGTATATAAAATCTAAAATAGTGGTCAACTTTAATCAAATCTCAAAATTGGTAGATTTTGTATGCAAATTGGCCACAAATTATATAAGTTCTTGGATAAAAAATAACAATAAAAATAAAATTCACACTACACTTGTGGTGGCCTGTGGATGTACATTTATTACTCTTTCACTTCACCGGGGGTACCACCACCTGGTCCGACTCACATGCGAGGACGGGAGCACAGTAATAAAACCGTAAAAAAACAGGAGTTGGGGTAATCTTCTGCTGCTGTCCTGTTCTGAACTCCCGACTAAATAATGCGCTCTAAATTACGCACCTCGCTCCTCCCACCACCAGATGTGAAAGCGTCCTCCCATCGCTGCCTCTGAAGAATCTCCCTTCCCCAAAAGCTTGCGTGCCGCGCCTTCTCTCCCTCTCTCTCTTCCTCTCCCATCTCTTCTTCCCCGACCCCCAAAACCCTAACCCTAGCCCTAGTAGCCGCTAAGGCTCGGAGGAGGGGATCTCGCTCGCTCGCTCGCTCGCTCGATCGGAAGCTACCTGCGGTGATCGGTGCGTTTGATGCGAGGGAGGTGACATGAACCTGTGGGCCGACGACAACGCCTCCATGATGGAGGCCTTCATGGCGACCAGCGACCTCCAGGGGTTCCCCTGGGGCTCCTCCGCCGCCGCCTTCTCCGCGCCGCCGATTCCCCCGCCGCCGGCGCCGCCGCAGCCGTTCTTCAACCAGGAGAAGCTGCAGCAGCGGCTCCAGGCGCTCATCGACGGCGCCCGGGAGAGCTGGACCTACGCCATCTTCTGGCAGTCCTCGGTGGACGTGGCCACGGGCGCGTCGCTGCTCGGGTGGGGCGACGGCTACTACAAGGGCTGCGACGAGGACAAGCGGAAGCAGCGCGGGGCGACCGCGACCCCCGCGGTGGAGCAGGAGCACCGCAAGCGCGTCCTCCGCGAGCTCAACTCCCTCATCTCCGGCGGCGGCGGCGGGGCCGGGTCCGGGCCGGACGACGTGGTGGAGGAGGAGGTCACCGACACGGAGTGGTTCTTCCTCGTCTCCATGACTCAGTCCTTCGTCAACGGCTCCGGGCTCCCGGGGCAGGCCCTCTTCTCCGGGGCCGCGACGTGGATCGCCGGCGCCGACCGGCTCGCCGTCTCGCAGTGCGAGCGCGCGCGCCAGGCGCAGGCGTTCGGCCTCCACACCATGGCGTGCGTCCCCGTGGGGAACGGCGTGCTCGAGCTCGGATCCACCGACCTCATCTTCCACAGCTCCGAGGTCATGAACAAGATCCGCGTCCTCTTCAACTTCAGCTCCCTCGACGTCCCCTCCGCCGCCGCATCCTGGATCGGAGCCCCCTCCGCCTCGCCGGCGCCGCCGCAGCCTCAGGTGGCGGCCGCGCCGGATCAGGGGGAGACGGATCCCTCGGTGCTCTGGCTCTCGGATCCGTCCCTCATCGACATCAAGGACTCCGTCTCCCCCGCCCCCGCCCCCGCCGCCGCCACCGCCGAGATCTCGGTCTCCAAGCCCCCGATCCGATTCGAAAACCCTAGCTCCAGTTCCCTCACCGAAAACCCTAGCTCCTCAATCCAGATCCAAACCCACCAGAACAACAACCATCCTCCCCTCCATCAGCAGCAGCAGCAGCAGCAGCAGCAGCAGCAGCAGCAGCATCCCCACCAATCCTTCTTCACGAGAGAGCTCAACTTCTCCGAATTCGCCCTCAACGGCTCCTCCTCCCAATCCTTCAAGCCCGAAGCGGGCGAGGTCCTCAACTTCGGCGACAACGCCAGCGCCGGCGCCGGTCGACGCAACCCCTCCCCCGCCCCCGTCAACGGCGGCGGGCTCTTCTCGCACCACGCCCCCGCCATGGGCGACCACGATCGCAAGAACAAGCAATCCACGGGCGCCACCTCGCGCGTCAGCAACACCGACGAGGGCATGCTCTCCTTCTCCTCCGCCCCCGCCCCTCCGTCCTCGTCCACCGCCGCCGGCGCCGCTCCCGTGAAATCCGGCGACTCCGACCACTCCGATCTCGACGCCTCGGCGCGCGAGGTGGAGAGCAGCCACGTGGCCGAGCCCGAGAAGCCGCGGCCGCGGAAGCGCGGGCGCAAGCCCGCCAACGGCCGCGAGGAGCCCCTCAACCACGTCGAGGCCGAGCGGCAGCGGCGCGAGAAGCTGAACCAGCGCTTCTACGCCCTCCGCGCCGTCGTCCCCAACGTCTCCAAGATGGACAAGGCCTCCCTCCTCGGCGACGCCATCTCCTACATCAACGAGCTCCGCTCCAAGCTCCAATCCCTCGAGTCCGACAAAGACACCCTGCAGTCCCATATCGACTCCCTCAAAAAGGAGCTCGACGCCCGCCCCGCCCTGGCCCCCGCATCGGCCCCGCCGCCGCCTCCCCCGCCCTCCAACGGTGTCGGCGACGCCCACGGGCGGTGCCACGGGGCGGAGATTGACGTGAAGATCCTCGGGCACGAGGCGATGATCCGCGTGCAGTGCCACAAAAGCAACCACCCCGCGGCGAGGTTGATGGTGACGCTCAAAGATCTCGATTTGGAGGTCTATTATGCTAGCGTCTCAGTTGTTAAAGATCTAATGATCCAGCAGGCAACAGTCAAGATGTCGAGCCGCGTCTACTCGCAGGAGCAGCTCAACGCCGCGCTCTACGCGAGGCTCGCCGAGCCCTCTCCTTGCAGGTAGAAGTTAATTTTGTAGGCCTTAATTAACGAAGAGAACAGAACTCAGAAAAAAAACACACGTTGTTTACGTGTATTAGTAGGATTGGAAATCCTCAGAAAATGCAGCAGGAGTTCTGATGCAATATGCTGCTTGACATGAGAGGTGATCTTCTTCTTCTTCTTCTTCTTCTTCTTCTTCTTCTTCTTCTTGTATACTACGGGATGCGGTCTATATTATTCCCTATGCGGTGGTGTTGCAGGAGTGCAATTAGTGTATGACATAAACTCCTTGTAAAGGAAAATATGTATTTGTAATGCTATAATAATATAGACATATTTTATGCTCTGCTTATTCCAGATGTTCTCCTCCTTGGAGCCTATGAGTGCTTTGCTCATTCTGGATATTCCACTCAGTTTGGAAGTAAACCTGATCTGGACACAGTTACGTACAGTTTATTTCAGTTGTGAACAATCAATAATTCAGCGAAATTCAATTAGGAATGCAGAATAAAACTGTAAACTGTTTGGAAAGAGATGGGGAATGATCTTAATGTATCTATATATTTCTGCTGGGCTATTGTGAGAGGTGATAGTTTTTGGTTATCGACATATTTCCCTCAATGGCAAGCGAGTTCCCAGCCTCATATAATTTTGGGTATTAGTTATACCATAGAATCTGTAAAATCCTTTAAAAAAACCAACCAATATGTCATAAAAAAGCAGTTCCATGTACCAAATTTGAGAAAAAACTGGCATTATAATCATTTTTCTGCTACAATCTGATTTTCATCCAATCCATGTATACATAGAAGCCGACAACAGGATAACATTGTTCATGTAACATGTATGTAGAAATGTTGAGCATAATTCAATTTAAGTGCGAGTGCAATTAGCTGATTAGATTGAAATCAGTAGCACCCGCCTATTCTATATTTTCTCTGGTGTCAATTAAGTCATCAGCTTTAGTGTGTATCCATTCTCAAGTACCTCTAATAAAGCGTTTGATAAATAGACAAATCCCGAAGATTCTTCTTGGAATGCATAATCGTCTACTAGAACGTTTGACATATAATCGATTCATATTTTCATACGATAGTATAAATAAAACTATATGAAACATAAAACATATGTTATAATATTAATAAACTTTTTTTTTTTGAGGGTGGAGATGTTTCTTCCTATTTCAATTTTGTAGCTCAAAAAAGAATATAATTATACAAATACATAAATAGATTTTAAATGGTTCGGCGTTGGGCCACGAAGGGGCCCAGAATAGATTATTAAGCATCATAATGCTGGGCTAGTGTTGGGCCTAGGCGGAAACATTTATGTGCAGGTTAGACTCAGGTCAGAAGGAAGTCCGACACTGACGAAACCATTAGGGGCTTCAGTAAAGATTGTCAAAAACATTGTTTGTTTATATTGTTGATGTATAGACAATCTCATAGTGTTTTTGGAGTGCATGCATCAATTATTCATGTGGCATCGGTGACGGTATTTTTTTTTTTTAAACTACATATCGGTTAAACTAGGTTTTCAATCTTTAAATTATCAACCTGTAATCTATCGGCCTATCGAAAAAAATCAAGTATGAGGCCTGACTTGATTTGATTAATTATTCATATTTTTAAAGCCTAGTATCCACATAAATAAGACTTCTTTTTTTTTTTTTTTTGTCCCCTGCAAAGTCTATTAACTGAAAAGAAAAGAAAAAAGGTAAAAAGGCGTGTTATCTGCATATCTTTTAAAAGAAGCAGCACATCTTTAAGTTACATTTTTATCTAACTCCCTTCCGCCCAAATTCACCTACAAATAGCACTACGTCGTAACATATCTAGAATGATGGAAGAGTTATTTAACGCTTTAGTTTGAATGGGATAACTTGAATTTTGCAGCTTTAGTGAATATTATTATTTTTAAGGACTCAGTTTGGTTTGGAGAGATCTATTAGTTAATTTGTATAATATAGTGTAGCATACTGATGGATGCAAAGACAATGATATTAAAAATTCGCATGTTAATAGAAATAGTGGGAGCCTGGATTGCGGTACCTGTTGTGTCCACGTGGTTTTCACTTTTTTGAGGGTAATTATGGCATTTCCGTAAAACCGAGGTAAAGATAGGGGCACCCTTAATGCTGCTGGATTACGAGCACGGAATCATGGCATCTTCGTAAATAAAGAGAAGAACAGGGGTACTACCATTGTACCTCGTGGCCTTCGCTTGCTTTTGGATTCCAATGAGAGAGTCGTGGCATTTTCGTAAATAAAGAGAAGAATAGGGGTACCGTTGTACCTCGTGGCCTTCTTTTTTTGTTTCCAGATTTCAATAACAGAATCAGGGCATTTTCGTAAATAAGGAGAAGAATAGGGGTACCGACGCGGCTCGAACGTGAGGAGGGAAAATTAGCGCCAAAGCATTAGTTAGTGCATTACCCCTCGGCGGAAGAAAGTATTGCACGCACCCGGTGCACGATTCACCCGTGCACCAAAGTGATATTAAAAAAAAGAAAACTGCGCTGCTATTTGTTCTAGTTGAAGATCAAATTTAATTTTGAACGGCTGGATTTCGGTTAGATGGACCGGCTAGGTGCACGGATGACGTGGCGAACTCGGTGCACGAAATGATCTCTCCCTTCGGGAGTGAGCAGAGCTCGTCGCGGGAGCTCTGAGCACGCTTGCTCGAAGGTGCTCGTGCGGAGGCCCTTGTGGGCCGGTGTGTGTATATATATAGCAGAGAGAGAGAGAGAGATCGAAGGGCACTACACCCCATTTCCCTTCCTTAAGCCCTATTGCGAGCAAATAACTCTCCCTCCGAGCTGCTTCAGCACCCTCCAATGGCGGATCCGAACATCCCGTCTCATATAATCATGAACTGGATTTTGGGAATCGTCTCGACCGAGGAACATCTTCTGTACTCTCAGGTCGTGTTCCTTCTTGCTACACCAGATCTTTTGGATATGATATTGTGTTTTGTCTCTTTCTTGGTGTATGCGTGAATTTTCTTTTATTAGGAAATGGATCTTGATCGTTTTTCTTTGTTTCTTGGATTTCTTGTGCATTTGCTCATTGCGCTGTCACATCTTTTTCAGTATTAGATTGGATCTGCTCTTACTTGTATTTTCGTATGCTGTATAGAACAAATCATGATGTATGCAATGTTAATACAGATCGAAGGCAATATCATAATGTATAACAATGTTATATCATAATGTATGCTGATTTTTCTCTCTAAAAAAAAACAGAGGTATAGTAGTTTAATATTGATCTAATGGTAGGACTGCTAATATCATAAAAATTTATAGTGAAACTATAGTCGCCGATATCCAATTTAATTAGTTAGTTTCAGAAATTTGAGAGAAACTACATCGTTAATTGTTCAGTGTGATTGATTATTCTTCCTAGAAAACATGTCTATACTCAACGAGAAACAGGGATAAGACATTACATATGGAAGGAACGAATTGCAAATAGATAAAAATTTGAAGGTAAAAATTTTCATATTTTGAAGGACAGGGATCTCTTTGAATATGATTTAAGTTGGGCATTCTATTTGCTATTTTTCCTATATTTTTCTGCTGTATTCAAAATATAAATCTGTGCACTGTTAGGGCTAAAAACTTGCGACCGTACTACTATCGCTTTTCGAAGCGGCGGCGATTTTTCTGCCGCAGGTATAAATACCTCATGATAACCATGAAATGGGTATGAATTTTCTTTTTTTTCTCATTTAACTCCTTTCTTTAAGTCGGTCATTTTTCAAGTCTTCTATATCTACTAAGGATGTGTTTGGTTCCACGTAAAATTGGGAAAAAAAATTTTACGTGGAAATTTTTTTTTCGGAGGAAAATAAATTTTACGCTCTTTAGCGTTTGGTTTGTAGGAAAAAAAATAGTTTTCCGTTACGGTTGTTTGGTTGAAAGAAAAAAAAAATATATATATATAAATAATTATTATATATATTTTTTATTTTATATATTATATATTACTAATATATAATAATTATCATATTAATATTATAGTTTATATTAGTAAATATATTTGTAAATAAAATATATTTAAAATATATTATACAATAAGTATGTAATATAATATATAATAGTATATATATATTTAATATTTAATACTATAAAATAAATTACTGTATATTTAATAAATAATACAAATAAAATATTATATAATTGTATATTTATATTAAAGATAATATATATATATATAGAGTTGAGCTAGAATACTTTTGGAAGCACCAACCCCTTGGTGCTTCCACATTTCTAGCCTTTGGATCTACTTTTTGATTACTTATAGCCTTTAGATCAAACACTATTCCACCTACCACCACCTACCACCATCATCTCAACCCTCCAAATCTCCATCCAATGACTATAAACCCACAAGCACCACCCCCATGATACTTCCAAAAGTATTCTAGCTCAACTCATATATATATATATATATATATATATATAGTCCGGCTACTATACTCTTATGAGTATAGAGCCCCTTGTACTCATAAGTTGTTGGCCGTTAGATCTACTCTTTCATCATTTTCACCCGTTTGATTATACTATTCAACCAACCACCCACTCAACCCTAGGGGGCCCACTATCAACCTAACCGTAACCACTCTCATCCTAGCCGCACATCTTTTCATCCGAACGCCCGAAAACTTATGAGTACGAAGGGCTCTATACTCATAAGAGTATAGTAGCCCCAGCCTATATATATATATATATATATATATATATATATATATATATATATATATAGAACTAGGCTGGAATACTATCAATAGCACCAAGCTATTGGTGCTATTAGTTTTTTAGCCCTTGGATTAAAAAATGTGTGGTTAGAATGATGTGGGCCCCCTAGGGTTGAGTGGATGGTTGGTTGAATAGTATAATCTAACGGATAAAAATAATCAAAGGGTTAAATCTAATGGTGGAAAACTCAATAGCACCAAGCCCTTGGTGCTATCGATAGTATCCCAGCCGGACTATATATATATATATATATATATATATATATATATATATATATATATATATATATATATATATATATATATATATATATATATATAGTTGAGCTAGAATACTCTCAAAAGCACCATGGGGTTGGTGCTTTTGAGTTTTTAACCCTTGGATGGAGATTTGGAGGGTTAAGATGATGGTGATAGGTGGTGGTAGGTGGGGTAGGTGGAATAGTGTTCTGATCCAAAGGCTATTAGTAGTCAAAGGATGGATCTAATGGCTAAAAAACTAAAAGCACCAATGAGTTGGTGCTTTTAGAAGTATTCTAGCCCAACTATATATATATATATATATATATATATATATATATATATATATATATATATATATATATATATATATATATATATATATATATATATATATATATATATATATATAGGAGAGAGAGAGGTCCACCATGGACCTCTCTCACGCGGTCCACGAGGTGGAGCGGTCCTCGTGGACCGCGCCCCTTTCTTCCTCCGCGCGGCGTGCGCAACGCCGCGATTTTCGTTTTCCGCTCGAATCGAGCGGAAAACGAAAACCCTCATTTTCCGCCGATCTGTAAAAAAAAAATTTTGAAATTTTTTTTTTTACGGGCAATCAAACACCGGAATCGAGCGGAAAACGAAAACCCTCATTTTCCGCCGATCTGTAAAAAAAAATTTCCGAAATTTTTTTTTTACGGGCAATCAAACACCGGAAACTTACTTTTCAACCGAAATCTTTTTTTCGGAGTAATTTTACGAGGAACCAAACATACCCTAACCAAAATTCATTTGCATTAGCTGAGTTCTGTTTGGGATGCTACATAGAAGATCTTGCAAATGGAAATATGACAGCTCAAAATAAAATTATGTTCTTCTACCAAGCTTACCAAGCCTGTAAGTTAGTTTACTGTATATATATTTTTTAATTGTATCTAGCTTAACTTTCCTTTTTCTTTTACTTCGTAGTCGATGAAGAGTGTCCTACTGCCGTTAATGCAATGGATTATGTTGTTGGAAAGATTTTTCCCGGTACGGATGCAAATACTTACGAAGGGATAGGTTTTCTGATTCTAACTGAGGTATATTTTTTTAATCAATTCTTTTCAATTGTTTTCACAGTTTTTTTTTCTTTTATAGTAATAATTTGTATCTATCTATCTATCCATATATATATATATATATATATATATATATATATATAATCTAGGAGTCGTGCTCGGTATGCGGCGTCACTGCTTCGAAGAGTAAGGTTGACATTGTATATGATGGACGACAACAAAACATACAACAATTACTGAACGAAGACTTCAAGATCTCTTTAGGTCCATGCACTAACCCTGCATGTGCTTCCTCCGACGACACCAAAAAGAACGTAAAAGTGTTAGCTGGTTTCCCTACCTGCGTGATTATTAAAAATGCTGGTATCTTTCCCCTGCAATTGGATATTGCATAGGTAATCTTTTTTAATTAAAATTAATTTGTATATTTTTTTATCATTTTATTAGAGATAGTAAGATAACTCTGTTTTTTTAATGACATGCAAAATACAGACTTACTGGTGTAATTCTGAGTGTGCAATTTGGAACCCTGCTGTACCTTTACGATTCTCTCTTCGCTGCATGGAAGAGAGTTTTTCGTGGAAAGGTTAAAAAAATAATATTAAATAAATTTTAGTTAGTATTATGCAGAGCCAAAATTATTATTATTATTATTATTTAAACTTGCAGTTCGCAATTGTCGGTGTAGACGAGGTTCTTTCTCAGATTAATCATCTTTTTTGCTTCTATGGAATGGCAGGTAAAATTTTGTATCTCTTTTTTTTTTTTTCTTTTGATCCCACTAAAGCGTGTGTATTTATATATCTGCACTGGAACAGTAATTCCCGCCAACGGAAGTCACGAGCCAGCCGCCGGCCCCACCATTGCCCCTGCCGATTGAAATCCTGCCACCGCCAATTGAACTCCTGCCGATGGCATGAGCTAAACATAGCTCGGAACACTTTTATCTCTTATGTTTTCTGATGTGTGCTCACTTTTACCATAAAATACCCCCGCCAATGGAACTTCTGTCAATGGCATTTGCAACACTTTTATTTCATATGTTTTCTGATGCATGCTAAAATTGCTACCATGAACTCCTTGGATGGAGAATTCCAGTTTGCGTGAATTCTAAATAAATAATTTTCTTATTAATTGTGTGGATTTTTGTGTGAATTCTAAGTAAATAATTTTCTTACTAATTGTGTGGTTAAGAATTTGCAACGATATTACTATCTCCTTTTAAATCGGTGGTGAACTTTCAGCTACAGACGAAAATGATTCATAATGGCCAATAAACGACTACGGATTTGCTCCTTTTCTCACTTAACTCTTTTTTTTAAGTCGTCCTTTTTCAAATCTTCTATATCTACTAACATAAATTTATTTGTATCAGCTGATTTTTATTACAAATGTTGTGTAGAGGTTTTGGCAAACGAAAGTATGGCAGCTAAAAATAAGATTCTCTTTTTTTATCAAACTTGTCAATCATGTAAGTTAGTTTGTTATATTTACTCTATATTTTTTTTATTACATCTACACTATCTTCCCTTTTTCTTTTACTGTAGTCTATAGAGTGTATCCTACTATCATTGATACAATTCGTTATGTTGTTGAAAAGATTGTTTCTCGTATGAATGCAAATTCTTTTCAAGTTGCCCCATTTATGAAATGATAGGTTTTCGAAATCTATCATTTCAAATCTTCTATATCTACTAACATAAATTTATTTATATCAGTAGATTTTTATTACAGATGTTGTGTAGAGGTTTTTTGCAAAAGAAAATATGGCAACTGAAAATAAAATTCTCTTTTTTTTTATCAAGCTTGCCAATCATGTAAGTTAGTTTGTTATATTTACTGTATATTTTTTTATTACATCTACATTATATTCTCTTTTTTTTTTACTGTAGTCTACGGAGTGTATCCTATTATCATTAATACAATTCGTTATGTTGTTGAAAAGATTGTTCCTCGTATGAATTCAAATTCTTTTTAAGTTGCTCCACTTTATATGATAGGTTTTCGAAATCTAAATGAGGTAAATCTTTTTATTAACTTTTTTAAAAAAAAATTCACAAATTTTTTTATTAATTATTTGTATCTATACATATTTTTAATCTAGGAATTCTGCTCGATTTGCGGTTTCACCGCTTCGGAGTGTGAGGTTCACTTTTTATATAATGGACTCCAATGTGATATACAGGAGGTACTAAATGAAGAGTTCAATGTCTCTTTCAGTTCATGCACTAACATTGCATATACTTCTTCCGACAACAAAAAATATAAAAAAATTAGTTGATTTGCCTAATTGCCTGATTATTGAGTATGCTGGTACTTTTTCATTGCAGTTGGATCTTTCACAAGTAAACTTTTTTTATTTAAATTAATTACATAATTTATATTAATTTTTATTATTTTATTTAAAAATAGAAAGATTATTGAGAAGCTGTTTCTTTAATGACAAGCCGAATACAAACTTAATGTTGTTATCCTGAGTGTGGATTTTGGATCCTAACTCAACCTTTATAATCCTATCTTAGATGTATAGAAGAGAATTTTTTATAGAAAGATAAAAAATAAAAAAATTTAGTTAGTGTGAATATGTAAATAAAAAATTAATTGTTTTTTTAATTTAAAGTTTGCTATTGTTGGTATTGGGGAGGTTCTTTCCCAGAAACCACTTCTTTGCTTTTACTGACATTGCAGGTGATTTTTTTTTTGAGAGAGAAAGGTAGCAATGCTACCGCTTCATTCATTTCGAATATGAACTAAGCTACAAGTTGACGCATACCGGCCTCCGAAAAAAAAAGGTTATCAAACATAGCTACTAGCCACAATGAAGATTACATTGGATTTTGAAATTACGTGATTGTGCCATCAACTGCCCCGAGGTATGTTTCTTTTCTTTCGAATATTCTTCTGTAACGTTCCAACCAAATAACCCATTACGATGTTACAATGATCGTTAACTCCCTCCCCCAAAGTTCCTCCTTTTAATCTACTCGATTTTCAAACCGTCTGCACTGAGGGATAATTGAAAATAAATAATTTATCAGGTAATTGTCCTGCCAGTAAAGTTCTTGTTATAGTATAGCCCGCGAAGAGGCGGTCGACCATCTCAGTCTCATCTATACATAGAATACATTCCTCCTTTTCTCTCCGACCTCTTTTCAAAAGATTTTCAATATTAAGTACCATTTTTACCTCTTTTCCAAAGTTTCTCTTTTTTTATTATCTTTTAATTCAATTGAGAGTATTTTTTTTCCACTGTACCAGAAAGTCCCGCCAATGGAGGTCATGCTCCAGCCACTAGCCCCGCCAATGGAAGTCCTGCCCTAGCCACTGCCCCTGCCAATGGAACTCCTACCCCTGCCACTAGAACTCCTGCCAATAGATGAGTTAAATATAAACTCGCAACACATTTATTTCTTATTTTTCTGATGTGTTTTCATCGTTACCATGAATTCCTATTACACTAGGGTGGAGGATTTAATTCTCTTTTTTTTTTAATGTGTGCTCACCTTTACGATGAACTCCCATTACACTAGAGTGGAGGATTTATGTTTGAATGAAGTTCTAAGTAAATAATTTTCTTGCTAATTGCATAAATTTTTGTGTTTTTGAGATTTGTGGTAATTCAGGATGCTGGTTGATGAAGTTTTTATTTTGTGTGTTTTTTTTAAAAAAAGTATTTTTTTAA
The DNA here is from genome assembly GCA_016920855.1 of Puya raimondii. Taxonomy (NCBI): domain Eukaryota; kingdom Viridiplantae; phylum Streptophyta; class Magnoliopsida; order Poales; family Bromeliaceae; genus Puya; species Puya raimondii. The sequence continues at coordinate 103,990,319 of JABWPP010000050.1, read as the reverse complement.
TTTTTTTAGGGTTTTGGGGATAGGCATTTTCTTTCCAGAATAGTTCCATTGAGAAAAACTAACATTCCACGAAATAGCAAACTTTAGAGATGTTCGACAACATGAGATAGGAGAAAGAGAGTAATTTACTCACTACTTTTTTTCTTCTAAAAATATGATTAATTGCAAAATCTGAACAAAAGAAAGAGGTCTTATAAGCGTGTATGAATGAAATAGAATTACGCAAACAAATTAAATATACAGAAAGTTAGCATAGAATGCGAGTACTGGAGATCATCATAAACTGCGTATTTGTCTTAGCCTTTCATGAAGCAATAAAATTTACTGTTTTATTACATCTATATTATCTTCTCTTTTTCTTTTACTGTAGTCTACGGAGTGTACCCAACTATCATTGATACAATCCGTTATGTTGTTGAAAAGATTGTTTCTCGTATGAATTCAAATTCTTTTCAAGTTGCTCCACTTTATATGATAGGTTTTCGAAATCTAAATGAGATAAATTTTTTGATTAACTCCTTTCAAAAAAATTTCACAAATTTTTTTTATTAATGATTTGTATCTATACATATTTTTAATCTAGGAATTCTGCTCAATTTGTGGTTTCACCGCTTCGGAGTATTTGGTTCATTTTTATATAATGGACTCCAACGTGACATACAAGAGTTACTAAATGAAGAGTTTAATGTCTCTTTCAGTTCATGCACTAACACTACATGTACTTCTTCCGGCAACACAAAAAAATAAAAAAAAAATTAGCTGATTTGCCTAATTGCCTGATTATTGAGTATGCTGGTACTTTTCCTCTGCACTTGTATCTTGCTCAAGTAAACTGAAATCTCATAAACTAATTGAATCCTATTAGAAGGGAGAGTATACAGGTGAAGCATGATCCTTTTGTTCTCTCTCCTCCTGCTTGGATGAGCTGTTACATATATTTCACTGTATTTGACTCCTAAATTTATATAGGTTCTTATACTTTCAAATTGCAACAATTCTGTTCTCAGACTTTTAACTCACATGAAATCGGATTCTTACATCTATTTTTAAAATTTTCTACACTATTTTTCATATATTTTGCAAAATTGATCTTATATAATAACAAGGATCACATCGAACTAGGCTTTGAAGCCCAATAAGTCTCGACCAATTGAACAAAGCCAATACTTTGCTTTCAACTGAAATCAGTTTTTGAAACTATCCAATTTAGTTTAGTTCTAACAAATCGAGAAGTTTAAGATATATCATATAATGTTAGTTTCTCATATAAATCAACTAATTGACCTCAGCGCATATAAACAAGCATTAAGGTAAATTTCTGTTCACATTGTATTTCACACGATAGATATTAATTGGGCAAATTGAACTATTAGTACCTGTGGTTCATTATACTTCTAAGTTTGATTTCTGATAATCGAAGCTCCTGAAATTATTTTACTTTAGCCATTGACCATTGTGCTTATTTTCTACTAAAGGAGAAACTAGTGTCTACACTTCATGCATCATTTATACTGTTATAATTGTCATATCTTTTTTTGTATAATTATTTTATTGGAGATTCTTATATTAGCATGGAATTGGAATCTTATAAACTAATTGAATCCTATTGGAAGGGAGAGCATGCAAGTGGAGCATGATCCTTTTGTTCTCTCTCGTTCTCCTTGGATGAGATGTTACATATAGTTCACTGTATTTAACTCCTAAATTTATATAGGTTCTTTTACTTTCAAATTGCAGCAGTTCTGTTCTCAGACTTTTAACTCACATGAAGTTGGAATCTTATATATACTTTTAGAACTTTTTAAACTATTTTCATATATTTTGCAAAATTGATCTATTTTCATATATTTTACCAAATTGATGTTATATAATAACAGGAATCCAATCAAACTAGACTCAGAAACCCAATTAGTCACAACCATTTGAACAGAGCTAATACTTTGCCTTCAATTGAAATTAATTTCTAAAACTATTCTATTTAGTTTTTTCTAAAAAATTGAGAAATTTACGATTCATCATATATTGTTAATTTTTCATAGGAATCATCTAAATGACCTCAATGCTTATAAACAAACATTAAGATAAATTTATGTTTACATTGTATTTTCCACGACAGATATTAATTGGGCAAATTGAATATTTAGTTCATGTGGTTCATTTTGCTTCTAAGTTTGATTTCTGACAATTTAAAATCCTGAAATTATTTTATTTTAGCCATTGACGATTGTGCTTATGTCCTGTTAAAGAAAAAATTACTGCCTACACTTCATGCCTCGTTTGTGCGGCCTATACTTGTGATTACATTATTATTATATAGGGTTAAGAACTTGCAACGATATTACTATCTCCTTTTGAATCGGTGGTGAACTTTCAGCTACAGACGAAAATGCTTCATAATGGCCATTAAACGACTACGGATTTGCTCCTTTTCTCACTTAACTTTTTTTTTTAAGTCGGTCCTTTTTCAAATCTTCTATATCTACTAACATAAATTTATTTGTATCAGCTGATTTTTATTACAAATGTTGTGTAGAGGTTTTGGCAAACGAAAGTATGGCAGCTAAAAATAAGATTCTCTTTTTTTATCAAACTTGTCAATCATGTAAGTTAGTTTGTTATATTTACTCTATATTTTTTTTATTACATCTACACTATCTTCCCTTTTTCTTTTACTGTAGTCTATAGAGTGTATCCTACTATCATTGATACAATTCGTTATGTTGTTGAAAAGATTGTTTCTCGTATGAATGCAAATTCTTTTCAAGTTGCCCTATTTATGAAATGATAGGTTTTCGAAATCTATCATTTCAAATCTTCTATATCTACTAACATAAATTTATTTATATCAGTTGATTTTTATTACAGATGTTGTGTAGAGGTTTTTTGCAAACGAAAATATGGCAACTGAAAATAAAATTCTCTTTTTTTTTTTATCAAGCTTGCCAATCATGTAAGTTAGTTTGTTATATTTACTGTATATTTTTTTATTACATCTACATTATATTCTCTTTTTTTTTACTGTAGTCTACGGAGTGTATCCTACTATCATTAATACAATTCGTTATGTTGTTGAAAAGATTGTTCCTCGTATGAATTAAAATTCTTTTTAAGTTGCTGTCACGCCCCGGGCTAGTTTAGATGCGGAAAACGGATCAATTTTTTTTTTTGAAAGCCTAGCCCGCGCAGTGAACAGACCCGCCACAAATACAGGCACCTCTGTCTATATGGACAGAGTCTCCCCTGTATTTGCACGGCGTACCAACATCATACAACAGGATGACAATCACACTTGCATTCACAATAATCCACAAGATACAACATAGAATATATTTGCATTCCGCCATCCCTACATGCCTCTAAGCACTCCTTAAGCGAAGGATGCAATGCACAGTACAACAAACATCCTATCAAAATTGCTTTCCACTCGAAAGCTTTGTTTTCGAATTCTAATAAGCATTAAATCAAAATCACGAAAAACCTTTTAAAACTGTTCCAACACGGAACTTCATTTTGAAATCCAGCTACCACGATGGGTAGACACCCACACGATAAAAAACACAAGTCAAATGCTGATAATAGAAACTAAAATCCAATCTCATGCGTAATAAGTCATCATCTTATACGATTCATCATTAATCAGGCATAAATCATGATCATCTAACTGAACCATTTCTTTATCTAACTACTAATGCAGATAAAAGAAACATAACCAGGGTGATGACCGCTAATGCAGTCTAGTTAGATCGTCCTCGCGTCGAACCCACGAACTGAACTCCCCACCAGAGCTACCTGAAAAATGGTGGTGGGGGGGATGAGAACATGTAAACATGTCTCTCCCTCCCAGTGGGTACCGCAAGCCGACGAAGGCAAGCGTACACACCGATAACCAGGAGATAGATAGATACAACAATACAGTAGCCATGAAAGAAGGGAAATAAGGTACAACTGCACTAGTGCTACTGTAAATGACATGCATCAATAAATGAATACAGCAAATATACCCAATCTAGCCAGTCCGCAGACCTCAGGCTCATGCCACTCCTACTCTGCCAGCATATAAGTGCCCAACTGAGCTCACGGGTCGGACGTACGACCACTTTTCCGGAAAAGAACACCCTCTTGCGGGGATCAACCGCTGGTGTTCGCGAAATGCGCAAGAGTAATGGCGATCAATGCAAGTATGACCAATAAATGTTGGCAAACAGCCAATAATCCACCCCTCCGGGTATATACCGACCGTATAGGTCATCAGACAACCGTGTCAAGAAACCGACCAAGAAGGTCACGAGAAAATCATCTCAGATACAGATGTAATCATATCTACTCTACTGCTAGAACAAGTAAAGAATGCAAGTAGAGATCACAAGGTGCTAGCTCACTATCACATGCATATATGTATACGAAGTATAAAAAGGGAGAGTGGAAGGAACGTCACCGAGCATGCACCACTAAACCAACTTCGGATCGAAGTACCCACCTGTGCGAATATCGCGTCTGTCTCCCGACTGTGGAGGATCGTCAACCGGACCTACGGAGGGTCCACCGGGTTAGTATCTAACCCACATATAAGAAATGCTAACTCACAAGCCCACACACGATCCCACGGGAATCGGTTTCCCAAAGCTGATTACCGTAACTCGCCGGAAGTCCCAAAATCATACCGGGACTCCGCCGGGACTCACGGAGTGTCCCGAAACTCACCGACTCATGCCACGAGTCAACCACTGCCCCAAAACACATCCCTTTGGGTGTTTGGGCAGCAAGCACAAGATCGAACATCGGAACGATCATCGTCGGACAATCGTTCCGATCCGGGTTCCCGTAAGTGTCGATTTCGACACCGGGACCCACTGTCTCTCACTGGACGTCTCTGAACATTCGAGACGGTCCCCACGAGCAGCTAACAAGGCTCAGCGACCACTCTACGATAATCGATCGGCATCGGATAATTTACGAGCCGAATACCACGCTTCGCCGACGGATTTCGTCAGGAAACGCTCCGAAAATCCACTTTCGGACAAACGAAGGACAGCGGACCTTGGACAATCATTCCACAGGTCACACGTAGTTCCTACATACTGCCCACAGGAACCACGCCATGTAAAATTACATAAAAGCCCTCAACATTCCATAAAATCACATTACTTTATGTGATTTAACGAATATTATGGGTCGTTACGACAAACTGAGGGTATTCGGGGTCAGCCGAGACACACACTGATAGGTCTCGACATGCCGGAGGCCGTGCTCACACTTCGGAGCACAACCGGACACTGTGGAGCGTGCGGGTGTGACGCGAACTTCAGCGAACTATGCGCACAGCACGATTATCGCGCTTATTCCGCGGATCCGGGAGGTGCTGACCACAATGGAGGTGAGCATCACGCTCAGCACTGACTGACGATCGCCGTGCTCACCTCCGGAGGCATCGGGACAGCCTCGGGATCATCGGAATGTCAACCCAAACCTAAAACGGTGTGCAGTCTGCATTCAACAAGGCTTACCGGGCTGAGGGAGCTAGGGCACGGCCGGCGGCGGCACGGCGGCGGGAGTGCCGGCGGGAGGCAGGTGCGGCCGACCGGTGGAGGTCGCCGCACACAGTAGCCGGCGGCGGGAGGCGGCCAGAGGCGGTGGCGGTGATGCCCTAGCTCGGGCGGAGCCCTAGGCCGAGCCTTCGTCTCCCGGCGGGCGGCGGCTCTGGCGGCGGTCCCGTCGGCAGACGACGGATGCGGGAGGGTCAGGGGGGGCCGATGCTCCGGTTGGTCGACGGTGGAGGGCGGCGGGCGGTGGTGATGTTAATCCAACCCGCTCCCGCACAGATTTCGGGCTCGAGCTCGGGTGGTTCCAGCGGCCACGGCCGACGTCGGGGCACCTCGAGGCGGCGGCGGTGGGTCGCCTGAGGTAGGAGGAGGGTGGCCCGACAGGTCCCGAGCGGCGGCGACGCGCGGGAAAGAGGCCGAACTCCCCACGGCCAGATCTGCACCAAGGTTGGTGCAGATCGGTTCCGGCGGTCGCGGCGGCGTGCAGGGGTGGCGGCGGCGGTTGGCCGGCCGGGGCTCAGTCGCCGGCGTCGGGGAGGCACGCGGCGCACTCACAGGGATGAGGGAGGTCGGCTGGGGTTCTAGGGTGTCGAATGGTGGCTAGGGTTAGGGTTTGTGTAGAGGAAACCCTAAGACCACCAATATATATATAGGTTGGCAAATCGCACTTTAGCCCACCAACACCAACTATTTTTAGTTGAGTCCCTCACAGCGAGTGTATTATGCGCGTAAGTACCTCCAGGTCAATGTCGTGCAGTTTGGTACATAAAATATAGGGATTCCTCTTGAAATACCAAAAGTGACATTTTAACCCTTCCTTGGAAAACGTGCTATATCTTACGATCCGTCCGTCAGATTTCCGAACGGATTGCGCCAGCGTGATGAGCACTGCCGAGGCATCGAACTCACGATTTTGTTTCGTTCGAGTTAATTGCCGATTTGCAGATCAATAGACCCCTTTACCGTTCATATTTTTAATTACAATTTGGTCCCTCAACCACCAAGTAGGCTTTTCTCGAAAACCGTGCGTCAGATCCAAATTCCGTCAGTGCCATCGAGTCCAGAATAATCGGACAGTCGAAAATGAGCTATTGGACCACTATGAACGGAGTCCGATACATTCCGAAAGCCAACTTTAATCATCGGCCTATCCGGAAAACCAGAGTTACTATTCACTTAAGTGAATTTTCAAGATCGCGTAACTCTTTCATTTTAACTCATTTTCTTCCGAAACTTGACGAGTGATTATGTAATTAAAATACACACATAAACATCATCAACGGAGAGTTAAATTAAATATGAGGAAAATCTCGGTTCTTACATCATTCCCCCCTTAAAAGAAGTTTCGTCCCCGAAACTTGATTATATTTACTCCTCGAATAATTGTGGATAATATTTCCACATAATCGATTCAAGCTCCCGTAATGCTTCGCGTTCTTCATGATTAGCATATTGAACTAGCATACGAAATGCTCCGGTTCCGCAGTTGTTTCTCCTCACGTGCCAATATTCACGTCGGAGCCTCATCGTAGGTCAGATCCTCCCGAAGCTGAATAGTCGTCAGACTGCTGACATGGGACGGATCAGAACTACGCTTCCGAAGTATGGACACGTGGAAGCCATCATGTACTTGGGCGAGACTCGGAAGTAGAGCCAATTTGTACGCCACCGGACCAACGCGCTCCTAGATTTCAAACGGTCCCACATATCTCGGGCTAAGCTTGCCCCTCAAATCGAACCGTTTGATCCCTCTGGACGGTGAAACCTTGAGCAGAACATGCTCGCCGACCTGAAATTCCAGGTCACAACGCCGATGGTCCGCGTAGCTCTTATGCCGACTCTGTGCAGTCAATAATCACTATCTAGCAATGCGAATCTTTGTCTCTGCGTCCACCACCAAGTCCGGCCCGATCACGCGGCGTTCTCCGATGTCGTCCTAACTGATAGGGGACCGACATCGACGCCCATATAAAGCCTCATACGGTGCCATCCCAATGCTCGCCTGATGACTGTTGTTATAGGCCAACTCCACAAGTGACTGGTACTTGAACCACCCGTCACCATCATCCAGGACGCATGCACGAAGCATATCCTCTAGAGTCTGAATAACTCGCTCAGACTGTCTGTCGCTCTGGGGATGGAAAGCCGTATTGAAGTTCAGCTTCGTATCCAAAGCTTGCTGTACACTCTTCCAAAACTGGGACAATAATTCTTCACTCAGAAACTCAAGGTCCACCTAAATCTGGTCCACGTAGTAGTAACTAACTCAACTACGTCAAAGGTTCATGCAGGAAAAATTCCGGGACAATACCATAAGTCTGGAGTATGTTTTCGGAGTCCGAAATGACGCACTCCAACAAACAACGTCAACCTGCTCACAACGAGCGAAACCATATCGTTGTCCTAACTCTTGCATCAATAACATTCACCTCGGAGACCACAGTCTCCCACCAGTTTGTAATACAAACGGATCGAAGTCAAACCTTCAGCATCGATACCCACTTGCGGTATTCGACACTCCTATGTCTAAGATCTAACCCGTCCGCCTAGACCAAAAGGTCTAAGGCTACCTCAATCAGTTGAGCTCGACAAGTAAGCCTACATCCAAGTACATGTGATTCGACATAAAGGTCCACGGATGTCCGCAACGGGGTTGCGAATCGCTACTTACTATCACAACCATCAGTGATGCTCAACATCTGTCTCCACGAAACCCGGTCGCTGTAATCCGCATGGGACCAGCGATGGAATGTTCCAGACCACATCCGATGCCTATCTCAACGAGACCCAAATGCATCAATCGTCAAGTGACCAGAAGAGCAATCCACTCTCATAATTATTCGTGTTTAACCACGTCATGTACCTAGCATTCTAGCACCTGCATCAACTTCTGAGCCGAAGGCTAGGCTCAGTCCATGTGCCCAGCATAGTTCACATCTTCTAGCAATGCAATATATATTGCAACTGGAAGCGCATTACCTAACACATCCCTTAACTATGCGAACCTGGCTACTGGTTCGTATACAACCAGACCATCACTTTACATAACCTTGCCCAGGGCTAACTCAGAATATACTGCGTGGTCGGAGATGACCATGAGTCTAACCTTTGCATGAGATCATCCATAATGGTTATCAACACGGGAAACACAATATCCCAATCCAAATACTCCCAAAAGAGGGGTAGGGCATTTCATCCTGACTTTTGATAATACGTTGTCTGCAGCCAACGCATTTATCAAAAGAAAAGCGAAATACCATAGATCCATCTCCAACGCCATGTTGGAGAAGTGACTCCAGCACGAAATCGTCCAATATCACCATTCTGCACAAGAGTGCACCACGACACTAATCAATATCGACTACGAAAGTCGATCACCGTGATTGGACTAGTCAATGAGCCAACTCCCTAGGAGTTCTATGGCTCCAACAATAGGAAAAGAAACTATCTGCAACATAGAGTCGCCAACTACACAAGCTAAAGGTGATAACAACTCGATTTTTGAGCCTCATCAAACACCACAACTTACCCTTAGGGTTTTCCAATTATCCTATCGAGCATCATCCTCTATGCCATAAGCATACATACGCCATGTGTCATCCCATACCATACTGATTTAGGTGTTGGGATCTCCTCACACTACGCGTACTTCCTAAAAATCCGACGTTGAAACTAAGTCAAAACCAATCCTGGCTTACGCCAATAGGCGCAAAGATCATAAGGAGATCTAAACGACTGTACTGATAAATCCACTGACAAGATATCTAAACATCACTCAAGCGAGAATGATCTTCTGAGCTCGCTTTTCAACATGAACAAACTTCAGTCTCATGAGTTAGGCGTATTCTCGCCCATATACTCACACGAAAACCACTACCTTGTCTGAAACTCAATAAAGAATCCAATAACAACCTCGATACACTCCAATCAATCTAAAGATCGGGGTCGATCTAACAACTTACTTATCAGATAAGAGGGGAAAACCCCATAAACTACCACTAAATTATTTCAACTATCCATACTTGGGTTCGCTCTTCTCTCGGTGACTCATGCCACCACTAGAGAATAGAGAGATGGGGTAGGCACCACGGTCCTACCCGCTAAAGCTCAAGAAGCTCTACTCATACCACAACCGCACGAGCGGTCGGCAAACAAACCTCGGGCCGCACACTAGCAGCCCACGCAATACAAATGCCTTAGGAAACAATATCCGTACAGCAGTTGCCCAAGCGATTCATTTCAATCCTCGAGTTGTACTCGCACAGTTCCAGAAACGGTTGCGACGGTAGCCGCACAATGTATCGTCTCCATAGAGATACCCGCAGTGGACCTTGTGCTCTACATGGAAAGTGGGGCCAGGAAATCACGGCTCAACCGTCAGCTAAGGCCCAGCGGATGCCACTGCCTGGAACCTCAATATCAACATCTTTCCCCGAGTGGTTTTACCAGGTGCACCTCACCCTACCACCCGATATCTGTCTGGTAATCCGCCACCACTCCCAGTAGAGACACAAGTCTGCACCGCAACTGCAAAACAATCACGGGGTAACGAAACAACAATAAACCTCGAGTTAATAAAACTCGATCAACTTACCGGGACTCAATCCCACAACCCCGTGCTCTCACGTGCTTATAAATCTTAGGTCTTCCTAGGGTCATCCTAACCAGTGGTTCAGTTAGATAGGTTGTGAATGTAGTTGTGATTGTTCATTCTCTGATACCATCTTAATCTGTCACGCCCCGGGCTAGTTTAGATGCGGAAAACGGATCAATTTTTTTTTTTGAAAGCCTAGCCCGCGCAGTGAACAGACCCGCCACAAATACATGCACCTCTGTCTATACGGACAGAGTCTCCCCTGTATTTGCACGGCGTACCAACATCATACAACAGGATCACAATCACACTTGCATTCACAATAATCCACAAGATACAACATAGAATATATTTGCATTCCGCCATCCCTACATGCCTCTAAGCACTCCTTAAGCGAAGGATGCAATGCACAGTACAACAAACATCCTATCAAAATTGCTTTCCACTCGAAAGCTTTGTTTTCGAATTCTAATAAGCATTAAATCAAAATCACGAAAAACCTTTTAAAACTGTTCCAACACGGAACTTCATTTTGAAATCCAGCTACCACGATGGGTAGACACCCACACGATAAAAACACAAGTCAAATGCTGATAATAGAAACTAAAATCCAATCTCATGCGTAATAAGTCATCATCTTATACGATTCATCATTAATCAGGCATAAATCATGATCATCTAACTGAACCATTTCTTTATCTAACTACTAATGCAGATAAAAGAAACATAACCAGGGTGATGACCGCTAATGCAGTCTAGTTAGATCGTCCTCGCGTCGAACCCACGAACTGAACTCTCCCCACCAGAGCTACCTGAAAAATGGTGGTGGGGGGGATGAGAACATGTAAACATGTCTCTCCCTCCCAGTGGGTACCGCAAGCCGACGAAGGCAAGCGTACACACCGATAACCAGGAGATAGATAGATACAACAATACAGTAGCCATGAAAGAAGGGAAATAAGGTACAACTGCACTAGTGCTACTGTAAATGACATGCATCAATAAATGAATACAGCAAATATACCCAATCTAGCCAGTCCGCAGACCTCAGGCTCATGCCACTCCTACTCTGCCAGCATATAAGTGCCCAACTGAGCTCACGGGTCGGACGTACGACCACTTTTCCGGAAAAGAACACCCTCTTGCGGGGATCAACCGCTGGTGTTCGCGAAATGCGCAAGAGTAATGGCGATCAATGCAAGTATGACCAATAAATGTTGGCAAACAGCCAATAATCCACCCCTCCGGGTATACCGACCGTATAGGTCATCAGACAACCGTGTCAAGAAACCCGACCAAGAAGGTCACGAGAAAATCATCTCAGATACAGATGTAATCATATCTACTCTACTGCTAGAACAAGTAAAGAATGCAAGTAGAGATCACAAGGTGCTAGCTCACTATCACATGCATATATGTATACGAAGTATAAAAAGGGAGAGTGGAAGGAACGTCACCGAGCATGCACCACTAAACCAACTTCGGATCGAAGTACCCACCTGTGCGAATATCGCGTCTGTCTCCCGACTGTGGAGGATCGTCAACCGGACCTACGGAGGGTCCACCGGGTTAGTATCTAACCCACATATAAGAAATGCTAACTCACAAGCCCACACACGATCCCACGGGAATCGGTTTCCCAAAGCTGATTACCGTAACTCGCCGGAAGTCCCAAAATCATACCGGGACTCCGCCGGGACTCACGGAGTGTCCCGAAACTCACCGACTCATGCCACGAGTCAACCACTGCCCCAAAACACATCCCTTTGGGTGTTTGGGCAGCAAGCACAAGATCGAACATCGGAACGATCATCGTCGGACAATCGTTCCGATCCGGGTTCCCGTAAGTGTCGATTTCGACACCGGGACCCACTGTCTCTCACTGGACGTCTCTGAACATTCGAGACGGTCCCCACGAGCAGCTAACAAGGCTCAGCGACCACTCTACGATAATCGATCGGCATCGGATAATTTACGAGCCGAATACCACGCTTCGCCGACGGATTTCGTCAGGAAACGCTCCGAAAATCCACTTTCGGACAAACGAAGGACAGCGGACCTTGGACAATCATTCCACAGGTCACACGTAGTTCCTACATACTGCCCACAGGAACCACGCCATGTAAAATTACATAAAAGCCCTCAACATTCCATAAAATCACATTACTTTATGTGATTTAACGAATATTATGGGTCGTTACGACAAACTGAGGGTATTCGGGGTCAGCCGAGACACACACTGATAGGTCTCGACATGCCGGAGGCCGTGCTCACACTTCGGAGCACAACCGGACACTGTGGAGCGTGCGGGTGTGACGCGAACTTCAGCGAACTATGCGCACAGCACGATTATCGCGCTTATTCCGCGGATCCGGGAGGTGCTGACCACAATGGAGGTGAGCATCACGCTCAGCACTGACTGACGATCGCCGTGCTCACCTCCGGAGGCATCGGGACAGCCTCGGGATCATCGGAATGTCAACCCAAACCTAAAACAGTGTGCAGTCTGCATTCAACAAGGCTTACCGGGCTGAGGGAGCTAGGGCACGGCCGGCGGCGGCACGGCGGCGGGAGTGCCGGCGGGAGGCAGGTGCGGCCGACCGGTGGAGGTCGCCGCACACAGTAGCCGGCGGGCGGGAGGCGGCCAGAGGCGGTGGCGGTGATGCCCTAGCTCGGGCGGAGCCCTAGGCCGAGCCTTCGTCTCCCGGCGGGCGGCGGCTCTGGCGGCGGTCCCGTCGGCAGACGACGGATGCGGGAGGGTCAGGGGGGCCGATGCTCCGGTTGGTCGACGGTGGAGGGCGGCGGTGGTGATGTTAATCCAACCCGCTCCCGCACAGATTTCGGGCTCGAGCTCGGGTGGTTCCAGCGGCCACGGCCGACGTCGGGGCACCTCGAGGCGGCGGCGGTGGGTCGCCTGAGGTAGGAGGAGGGTGGCCCGACAGGTCCCGAGCGGCGGCGACGCGCGGGAAAGAGGCCGAACTCCCCACGGCCAGATCTGCACCAAGGTTGGTGCAGATCGGTTCCGGCGGTCGCGGCGGCGTGCAGGGGGGTGGCGGCGGCGGTTGGCCGGCCGGGGCTCAGTCGCCGGCGTCGGGGAGGCACGCGGCGCACTCACAGGGATGAGGGAGGTCGGCTGGGGTTCTAGGGTGTCGAATGGTGGCTAGGGTTAGGGTTTGTGTAGAGGAAACCCTAAGACCACCAATATATATATAGGTTGGCAAATCGCACTTTAGCCCACCAACACCAACTATTTTTAGTTGAGTCCCTCACAGCGAGTGTATTATGCGCGTAAGTACCTCCAGGTCCAATGTCGTGCAGTTTGGTACATAAAATATAGGGATTCCTCTTGAAATACCAAAAGTGACATTTTAACCCTTCCTTGGAAAACGTGCTATATCTTACGATCCGTCCGTCAGATTTCCGAACGGATTGCGCCAGCGTGATGAGCACTGCCGAGGCATCGAACTCACGATTTTGTTTCGTTCGAGTTAATTGCCGATTTGCAGATCAATAGACCCCTTTACCGTTCATATTTTTAATTACAATTTGGTCCCTCAACCACCAAGTAGGCTTTTCTCGAAAACCGTGCGTCAGATCCAAATTCCGTCAGTGCCATCGAGTCCAGAATAATCGGACAGTCGAAAATGAGCTATTGGACCACTATGAACGGAGTCCGATACATTCCGAAAGCCAACTTTAATCATCGGCCTATCCGGAAAACCAGAGTTATTATTCACTTAAGTGAATTTTCAAGATCGCGTAACTCTTTCATTTTAACTCATTTTCTTCCGAAACTTGACGAGTGATTATGTAATTAAAATACACACATAAACATCGTCAACGGAGAGTTAAATTAAATATGAGGAAAATCTCGGTTCTTACAGTTGCTCCACTTTATATGATAGGTTTTCGAAATCTAAATGAGGTAAATCTTTTTATTAACTCTTTTTTTAAAAAAATCACAATTTTTTTAATTAATGATTTGTATCTATACATATTTTTAATCTAGAAATTCTGCTCGATTTGCAGTTTCACCGTTTCGGAGTGTGAGGTTCACTTTTTATATAATGGACTCCAATGTGATATACAGGAGGTACTAAATGAAGAGTTCAATGTCTCTTTCAGTTCATGCACTAACATTGCATATACTTCTTCCGACAACAAAAAAGATAAAAAAACTAGTTGATTTGCCTAATTGCCTGATTATTGAGTATGCTTGTACTTTTCCATTGCACTTGGATCTTTCACAAGTAAACTTTCTTATTAAAATTAAGGCTAAATTACAGAAAACCCCCCTATCATTTAAAAACCTACACTTTGCCCCCTTGTAAATGAAAAATGTTCACTTTGCCCCTTGCCGTCAGTGTTCCGTTAGGGTTCCGTTAATAAAATATTATTATACAAATTTTTATACCCAAAATACCCTCGAGTCCCCATCTCCCTCATCCTCTCTGACTTCTTCCTCCACCTCGCCGCCGACCTCACTGTCCCCCACCTCGCCGTCGGCGTCCTCCGCCGGCACGGCTTCCCCGTCCCCGTCCCACTCCTCCGCCACAGCGGAGGCGGCGCCACCGCTCGCGGTGGAGGAGGCGTGGTGGAGGCGGCGGCGGCGGAGGAGGAGGACGACAGAGAAGGAGAGGAGGTGGAGGAAGAGGGCCGCGACGAGGAGGAGGGAGGCTGCAAGGTGGTGGTGTCGGAGGAGGGTTCGGGGGAGCGCAGGAGGAAGATGGTGAGGCATGAAGGGCGGAGGGGCATTTTGGTCATTTTGCCATCAAAGTTAATACCGTACCCCCCCTGTGTACATTTTTCATTTTACAAGGGGGCAAAGTGTAGGTTTTTAAATGATAGGGGGGGAAAGTGAAAAAGCGGGTATTGACAGGGGGGTTTTCTGTAATTTAGCCTAAAATTAATTACATAATTTATATTAATTTTTATTATTTTATTAAAAAATAGTAAGATTATTGAGAAGCTGTTTCTTTAATGACAAGCCGAATACAAACTTAATGTTGCCATCCTAATTGTGGATTTTGGATCCTGACTCAACCTTTATAATCCTATCTTAGATGTATGAAAGAGAATTTTTTATAAAAAGATAAAAAAAATAAAAAAATTTAGTTAGTGTGAATATGTAAATCAAAAATTATTATTTTTTTTAATTTGAAGTTTGCTATTGTTGTTATTGGGGAGGTTCTTTCCCAGAAACCACTTCTCTGCTTTTACTGACATGCAGGTGATTATTTTTTTTTGAGAGAGAAAGGTAGCAATGCTACCGCTTCATTCATTTCGGATATGAACTAAGCTACAAGTTGACGCATACCGGCCTCCGAAAAAAAAGGTTATCAAACATAGCTACTAGCCACAGTGAAGATTCTATTGAATTTTGAAATTACATGATTGTGCCATCAACTGCCCCGAGGAATGTTTCTTTTCTTTCGAATATTCTTCTGTAACGTTCCAACTAGATAACCCACTACGATGTTACAATGATCGTTAACTCCCTCCCCCCAAAGTTCCTCCTTTTAGTCTACTCGATTTCCAAACCGTCTGCACTGAGGGACAATTAGAAATAAATAATTTATCAGGTAATTGTCCTGCCAGTAAAGTTCTTGTTATAGTATAGCCCGCAAAGAGGCGGTCGACCATCTCAGTCTCATCCATACATAGAATACATCCATCCTCTCCTCTCTGACCTCTTTTCAGAAGATTATCAACATTAAGTACACTTTTTAACTCTTTTCCAAAGTTTTTTTTTTTTAATTCAATTGAGAGTATTTTTTTTTCACTGTACCAGAAAGTCCAGCCAATGGAGGTCATGCTCTAGCCACTAGCCCCGCCAATGGAAGTCCTGCCCCAGCCACTGCCCCTGCCAATGGAACTCCTACCCCAACCACTGGAACTTCTGCCAATGGATGAGTTAAACATAAACTCGCAACACTTTTATTTCTTATTTTTCTGATGTGTTCTCATCGTTACCATGAATTCCTATTACACTAGGGTGGAGGATTTAATTCTTTTTTTTTATGTGTGCTCACCTTTACGATGAACTCCTATTACACTAGAATGGAGGATTTCAGTTTGCATGAAGTTCTAAGTAAATAATTTTCTTACTAATTGCATGAATTTTTGTGTTTTTGAGATTTGTGGTAATTCCGGATACTGGTTGATGAAGTTTTTATTTTGTGTGTTTTTTTTAAAAAAAGTGTTTTTTTTTAGTTTTTTTAGGGTTTTGGGGATAGGCATTTTCTTTCCAGAATAGTTACTGTACAGTTTCTTGTGTTAATTTTTTTTGGAGGTATTCTATTTTTTAAAGAAAATTCAAGCTAAATTGATTTTTAATGAGCTCAATTGAGAAAAACTAACATTCCACATAATAGCAAACTTTAGAGATGTCCGACAACATGAGGTAGGAGAAAGAGAGTAATTTACGCACTAATTTTCTTTCCTAAAAATATGATTAATTGCAAATTCTGAACAAAAAAAAGAGGTCTTACATGCGTGTATGAATCAAATGGAATTACTCAAACAAATTAAGTATAAAGAAAGTTAGCATAGAATGCGAGCACTGGAGATCATCATAAACTGCGTATTTGTCTTAGCCTTTCATGAATCAATAAAATTTACTGTTTGTTGAACAACAAATAATCAAAACTGTTAATAACATCATCAAACAGAAAAACAAAAGCAAACCTAATATTAGCTTGGTAAAAATTTAATCTTAATAATAATTGTTATATATAGCCCTCATACACTAGGAGTTACCCATCTCTGAAAATCTATAAAAAGCGCAAGCTTGTATCCACAACTACTGATGGATAAGCACGTCCATACCATGCCTTCCTACGCAAGACATATCTAGCCAAGGCGCTAGCTTTATTTTCGGTCATGGTCAACACCTAACTAGGAAATTAGGAGTCCTCTGAATGTCACATGTTGTTAGATTTGCCGAACAGGAAGCAAATTCTTTGGCTGGAAGCAAATTAGGGTAAAAACCTCCAATTAACTCTCCCTACGTAATGGAAAGAATTTTTGATACATCAACATTCCACCCACGCGGTGGCAGTGTGGAGGAATGTTTCCTAGTATCATACATCACCTATTGATGACGCAGCTGATGATGCAGCCTGAGTAGCAAGATACCATCGTAAAAACATACATTAACTATTTCTTGGGTGCGCGTAGCGACGCTCGTGAATGGCGATAGCTGGGGGAAGAAAGAATATCGTAGCTCCCAGCAGTTCTGCTGGAGATCTTTTAGCACCCAAATAAAAAGCCCTGAAAGATGATAATAAGCGGCGATAGAAACACAGCCTTCCAACTCCAAAATGATCGATGCAAAGCTATCGTTACCATAATGAAACAATTTGCCTCTTCCGCAATGGCCAACATCAGGGATGGTCGTATATGTATATCTCTCGCTGCACACATCAACTGATAAGGTAAGGTGTTGGGCTCCCCAAGGATGCCTGCGGACCACCCAAAGTATCTTCCCATCAACACAAATTGGCTTTCCGAATGAGAACTTCCAAAGCCTACAAACTCTTCGCCGTGATTCAGTGCGGCCCACATCACACACCTCCAGCACACCCGCACCGCCTGCAGCCCGCAAAGCTGTTAGGATTAGTGCCTTCTTTTGTGTTTTTATTGGTTGGTCCATACACCAGGTCTATAAAATAATGGAGAGAATCTCATGAGGATTTCTATTGGTAGAGTCTAATAGGAGATTTAATTGGATTTGGCTCTAGCCTATTCCGGATGAATTAGGAATTGAATTAGGATTATCAATTCCTAATTTGACTTGTTGACCGGCTAATGCATCTATATATATATATATGCATGAACCGTACGGCCTGGGGAAGTATACAGAGAATTAATTAGCATAAAGGCATAGGCTAATTAATTAAAGGTGGCCGAAGTGCATGTCCGTACGGCTATAGAGGAGGTTTCCGGCGACTTCGCATGCGGCGTCGGGTTTGAAGTTGGCAGCGGAGCGGCGGTTCTCGACCAGTTGCCTGAGCGGTTCGGATTCTTCGAAGCAACGGCATAAAAGATTTTGGTCAGAGTTTTCTATATTCTCTAATTTGGTCTTCTTGGTTTTTTTTTCGGAGAGAAGACATAAGGTGTAAGCTTGTACTTCCGTTTCTTCATATAGTGGAATACATCTCTCTCGCTCTCCCCGTGGACGTAGGCAATTGCCGAACCACGTAAATCTTGGTCTCTTCTTTCTGCATTTATTTTCTTTTATCGTTTGTTCGGCTTTCTCTATTTTTTCGTGCATCTTTGTTGGTAGCGCATGACGGACGATCCATCCAATTCCCAACAAGTGGTATCAGAGCTTAAGGTTCGCGCTACAGCAGAGATGTCGAAGGTCTCGTCTTCTAAGTTTGAGGTGGAGAAATTTGACGGTAAAGGAAACTTCGGTCTCTGGCAGAGAAGAGTGAAAGCCCTTCTGGTACAACAGGGCCTTCATAAGGCGTTGCTCGGAAAATCAAATAAGCCGACATCGATGAGCGACGAAGATTGGGAGGAGATTGATCTGCGGGCAGTTAATACAATTATATTGTGCCTAGCAGATGAGGTGATGTACAACGTCATGGATGAAGAAACTACAGTCGGCATGTGGAACAAGCTAGAGAAGCTGTACATGACAAAAAGCCTCTCGAACGTGCTGTACCTAAAGCAAAAATTATATGGGCTACGCATGAAGGAAGGTACGGTAATAACGGAACACTTGAACACCTTTAATAAAATTATTGCAGATTTGCTCAGCATTAATGTCAAGGTTGACGAGGATGATAAGGCATTGATTTTCCTCACATCACTTCCATCGTCCTATAATCATCTGGTGACCACCATACTGTACGGGAAGCAAACTCTAAAGATGGAAGATGTTACGTCGACCCTTCTATCTGAAGAGATCAGGTTGCAGGCAAGTACCGAAGAAAATAGTGTGGGTTTGGTCGTGAATGATACAGGTGGAGGAAGAGGACGATCCAGCGAACGTGATGCGGGTAAAGGAAGATCTCGTTCCAAGTCAAAATCGAAGAAGGTGAAGTGTTATTTTTTGCAAGAAAGAGGGCCACGTGAAAAGGAACTGCGAAAGGAGGAAGGCTTGGCTGCAAAAACAGAATTCCTCTGCAGATACGACAAGCGTAGCCAGCGATTCCGGTCAGGATGTCTTGACGGTTACAACAGATTCAGCATCTCTCGGTGACTGGATATTGGATTCTGGTTGTTCTTATCACATGTCACCAGACAGGTCTTTATTTGATACTTATAAGTCTTGTGAAGGCAGTAATGTTATGATGGGTAATCACACTAGCTGCAAGACAGTCGGTATTGGAACGGTAAAAATAAAGATGTTTGATGGTATGGTGAGGACGTTGACGGATGTGAGACACATTCCGGATCTCAGGTTGAATCTTATATCACTTGGTACTCTTGACTCTATTGGTTGTTCTGTCAGCATTTCAGGTGGAGTCGTCAAGATAAAAAAGGGTGCCATGGTCGTCATGAAGGGAGAGAAAAAAGGGAATCTGTACAAGCTGATCGGTGAGTCAGTGATTGGAGGTGTTGCGGCAACATCCTCAGAAGATCATGATGCTGATGATGACAGAGCTTTGGCACATGAGACTAGCCCACATGAGTGAAATGGGGATGTTGGAACTGCATAAAAGGGGAGTACTCAAAGGTATTAAATCATGTAAACTTAATTTCTGCAAATATTGTTTATTTGGAAAACAGAAAAGGTTGAGTTTCAGGACCTCCAGTCATAAAAGTAAAGGTATACTTGAGTACATCCATGCGGACGTGTGGGGGGGCCGGCTCCGGTGACTTCGAAAGGTGGTGCGCGGTATTTTATTACGTTTATTGACGATTTCTCCCGTAAGGTTTGGGTCTTCTTCATGAAGGAAAAGTCTGAGGCATTTATAAAGTTCAGACATTGGAAGAATGAGGTGGAGAAACAAACTGGAAAGCAGGTCAAGGTTCTTCGAACGGACAATGGTGGAGAGTTCACTTCTCGGGAGTTTAAGAAATTCTGCAAGGACGAAGGTATCGTACGTCATTACACGGTTCCGGGTATTGCACAGCAGAATGGGATAGCAGAAAGGATGAACCGGACACTGCTAGAACGTGCCAGATCCATGAGGTTATGTGCAGATTTGCCAAAGGAGTTCTGGGCTGAAGCAGTAGATATGGCGTGCTATATTATTAATCGATCTCCCGCCACAGCAATCGAACTCAAAACACCGGAGGAAGTATGGACAGGTAAACTTGCAGATTATTCCTCCTTACGGGTCTTTGGTTGTCCTGCTTATGTCCATGTCCAGGAAAATCAGCGCACAAAATTAGATTCGAAGTCAAAGCCCTGCATATTTCTTGGGTACGATAAGGGGATTAAAGGATACAAGCTGTGGGACCCTATCGCCAAGAAGAAGGTAATTAGCAGGGACGTAGTTTTTGATGAAAAAGCTATGCCGCGTAAGGATCAACATGAGGCTCAACGTGAAGAACAGTCGAAAACTACGCAGATCCAGGTGGAGCGGCAAGAAAGTGTAGATGATCAGGTGGAGCAGCCCCACCATCAGGTCGATCACGGTATACAAAGCGATCCGATGGAAAGCACTTCGGAGGAGCCCTACTCTATCGCTATAGGAAGGGAAAGGAGACAGATTTGTCCACCATTACGGTACAGGTTGGAGGATGTGGTATCTTATGCCTTATTAATTACATCAGATGATCCTACTTCCTATCAGGAGGCGATGCTGGATAGAGATAGTGGTAGATGGATGGCGGCTATGACGGAAGAGATGGAGTCTCTACAGAAGAATCAGACATGGGATCTGATTCCATTGCCGGAAGGGAAGAGATCCATCGGTTGCAAGTGGATCTACAAAAAGAAGCAAGGTGCAGATGGAGAACCAGAAAAATTCAAGGCGCGGTTAGTAGCCAAGGGCTATGCGCAAGTAAAGGGAGTCGATTTCAATGAGATCTTCTCACCGGTGGTGAAGTACGCGTCGATCAGGATACTTCTAGCTATGGTGGCTATGTTTGATTTGGAGCTTCAACAGCTTGATGTTCGGACCGCATTTCTTCATGGGGATCTAGTAGAAGAAATTTATATGGAACAACCTCAAGGCTTTATTCAGCCGGGGAAAGAGAATCTGGTGTGCAAACTGAAAAGATCACTCTACGGGTTGAAGCAGGCACCGAGGCAGTGGTATAGGCGGTTTGACGGTTTTATGATCGAGCATGGTTATAGCCGGAGTTTATATGATAGTTGTGTTTACTATCGGAGACTTGAAGATGGTTCATTTATTCTGCTTATGCTATATGTAGATGATATGCTTATAGCGGCTAAGAATCCGGATGAAGTGCAACAATTAAAGGATCAGTTGAGTCGAGAATTTGACATGAAGGACCTAGGAGATGCTAAGAAAATCCTGGGTATGGAGATTAGGCGCGACCGCATACAGGGCAAGTTATGGCTATCGCAGAAGACATATATACGAGCTATTATAAAGCAATTTAATATGTCAGAGGCAAAGGCAGTCAAGACTCCATTGGCCCAACACTTCAAACTTTCTGAGGAGATGTGTCCCAAGGCGGATGACGAGATCACTTCTATGTCAAAGATACCATATGCTAGTGCAGTTGGTTGTTTGATGTATGCTATGATTTGCACTAGACCTGATCTTTCACATGCAGTTAGTGTTGTTAGTCGATATATGTCGAATCCAGGAAAACAGCACTGGGAGGCCGTGAAGTGGATTTTGCGCTATTTGAAGGGGACAACAAATAAAGGAATTCTCTACTCAAAAGATTCCGGTAACGGTGAAGTAAAGGGGTTTGTAGATTCCGACTATGCTGGTGATTTAGACAAGCGTAGGTCTATTACAGGTTACGTCTTTCTGCTGGGCGGAGGACCTATTAGTTGGAAGTCTACATTGCAGGGCACTGTAGCCTTGTCAACTACAGAAGCGGAGTATATGGCGGCGATTGAAGCGGCTAAGGAAGCAGTCTGGCTTAAAGGCTTGGTTGGTGAACTCGGGATCATACATGATAAAATGATTATCAGTTGTGATAGTCAGAGTGCTATATGTCTCGCCAGAAATCCAGTTTACCATGGAAGGACGAAGCACATAGACATCAAGTATCACAAATTACGGGAGCTCACTAATGAGGATGATGGAGAAATTCAGCTTATAAAGGTTTCCACGAAGGAAAATGTAGCTGACATCATGACAAAACCAGTAACAGTGGATAAGTTTAGGCACTGCCTAAACTTGGCTAATTTGCATGACTGCTAGTGACTGAGATGCCTCAGGGAGAGGGGGCGATAAGATGAGAGAGAGTGATGAAGTAGAAAAGAAGTCAAGGTGGAGAATGTTAGGATTAGTGCCTTCTTTTGTGTTTTTATTGGTTGGTCCATACACCAGGTCTATAAAATAATGGAGAGAATCTCATGAGGATTTCTATTGGTAGAGTCTAATAGGAGATTTAATTGGATTTGGCTCTAGCCTATTCCGGATGAATTAGGAATTGAATTAGGATTATCAATTCCTAATTTGACTTGTTGACCGGCTAATGCATCTATATATATATATGCATGAACCGTACGGCCTGGGGAAGTATACAGAGAATTAATTAGCATAAAGGCATAGGCTAATTAATTAAAGGTGGCCGAAGTGCATGTCCGTACGGCTATAGAGGAGGTTTCCGGCGACTTCGCATGCGGCGTCGGGTTTGAAGTTGGCAGCGGAGCGGGCGGTTCTCGACCAGTTGCCTGAGCGGTTCGGATTCTTCGAAGCAACGGCATAAAAGATTTTGGTCAGAGTTTTCTATATTCTCTAATTTGGTCTTCTTGGTTTTTTTTATCGGAGAAGACATAAGGTGTAAGCTTGTACTTCCGTTTCTTCATATAGTGGAATACATCTCTCTCGCTCTCCCCGTGGACGTAGGCAATTGCCGAACCACGTAAATCTTGGTCTCTTCTTTCTGCATTTATTTTCTTTTATCGTTTGTTCGGCTTTCTCTATTTTTTCGTGCATCTTTGTTGGTAGCGCATGACGGACGATCCATCCAATTCCCAACAAAAGCAACATTGTTCCCCTCTCGAGGATAAGAGATTCGGAAAACTTTATATCCATGGCTGGTTGAACAGAAGCCCAAGGCAACAAAGCAATAGCAATCCTTGATGGGAGGAGGAGCTCCAGGCAGTGCAATGTGTTCGTCGGTGAAGGGATTGCACACGATTATCGGCTCTGCAGGATCGCGCGGGGCGAAACAGAGCAAGCCATTGCACGTGTTGCAGAACTCATAATTTTAAGGAGCGCTAAGATGCTACAATGGGATATTGCTGCCCCGGCGAATCCGAGCTGGGCCCGACGATGAAACATGTGTGCTGATTACGTTATCCTCCTTGTTCTTGCTGTCGGGAAGTAGTAGAATCACAGGTTTCGGGTCCGGTCCCATCCGACTATAATGAGGACTACGGAAGTATACATCGCTCGCCGCATTGAACCACAGCTTGGATACAAGGCTGAAACCTAAGGACGGTCTTCGTCGGCAGCTGCGAAAGTATCTCTTGAACAATTCCATAAGGAGTTTTCTTCTGGTCCGTCGTCTTTATTTGCCTTCTCTTCTGATCCAAATCCCAAACCGTCATTTTTTTTCCGGTGAAAAGTAGAAAACCTGAGAGCGGTAGATGATCGGATAATCAGAAAATGTTCCCATCAGAGGGATGGGGTTACCTTGTGGCCTTCCTCTCTTCCCCTGCTTCTGCTTTCGTCAGCTTTGGTTGAGAAGAAAGGATTGATTGGCATATACATATTAGATATTAGAAGGGATTCCCATATTAATTGTTATTGTTTTTCTTTTCTGTTTAATCATTTTCAAGGAATAAATATATATATATATATATATATATATATATATATATATATATATATATATATATATATATATATATATATATATATATATATATATATATATATATATATATATATATATATATATATATATATATAATATATAGAGGAAAAGTTATTTACATAATATCTCTTGCATTTTTCTATTCTGTTAATATATTCAATCATTATAAGGAATAAATACCATAATATTTCTTGCATTTTTCTATTCTGTTAATATATTCAATCATTATAAGGAATAAATACCATATATATATATATGGAAAATTATTTATATAATATCTCTTGGATTTTCCTATTCTGTTAATACTTGATCATTATAAGGAATAAATTCTATACACTCAAATTTGAGAAATGCTCTAGGTTACCCACTTTGAGAAATGCTCTCTTAATATTCAATCATTATAAGGAATAAATTCTATATATTCAAATTATAAGGAATTTATAGTTTTGAAATTATAAAATATACTAATAAAATATGTAAAGATAAACGACACATTCAAATATTAAAGTCAAAGTGCCGTTGATTGATTCAAATCAAACAAATTAAAAAAATAAAATAATAAAATTAAAATTTTGAAAGATAGGATTGTCAAATTCAAATGTATTTTTTCATTAGCACACACTGGCTTTCGGAACGGGGGCCTGGTAAGCCTAGAAACCCTCAGCCATGATTTACTGCAGCCTACATCACCCGCATAGTACCCTCTTTGGGAAAGAGAGTTGGAAAACTTTCTATAGCCCATGCATAATTGTTATGGTCTAGGCTTACACTCGGAACCAACCTTGTCCAATAATCCACCCAGCGCCATCCAAGGTCCAAACCGGGATTGGGCTTACCACGCAATTTACGTGTATACATGCTAACCTAAAATGAATTTAAAAAGTAAATTTATATTTATATACTATACTAATAGAAATACTGTAATGCATATAGATCACACTTTATTCGTTCGCCTCCCGGCGTCCCTTTATTTGTAGGCTGAATTTGACTTTTGTTTCAGATGTAGATCGGAGAGGGAAGGATCTGGTCGGATTCAATCCTTGAAAATTGGTCTTGAGATTCTCGAGGGGCTAGCCGAAGCACTATGCTTCCGGCCTCTCAAATCTCAGCAATTGATTCGGACCGAAACTGAGCGACAAAAAACTACTGAAGCAAGACAGTTTCCTAGATGGATTGCACGTGAAGAAAGTATGCGGTATGGGAAAGTATACGCCGGTGAAAAGCGAGGTGATCCGGCGATGGTCGAAGTTAGTCGTGGGTGATTGATGTAAGATTGGGATCTTCATCGAATGAGAGCTTCTATATTAGAGCTACTCGTAAATTATGTTAGGCCTACTCCTAGTGCAAAAAAGATAAAGAACAAAATATTGGGGTAGATGATCTGCTTCCTTGCAGCCATTCTCTTCCTTTTATAGTCTCTGAATTTGAATCTTGAGTAGTCACAATTAGAGCGATTTTTGCGAGATAGTGAGCCTTGTTTCCAAACCGTCCCGTTATTATGCGCCCACTCTTCGATTCTTCGGTCTTTGCTGTTTAAAATTTGAATTTCAAACATGCTCCAGACTTACCTTCTCCGAACTTGTTGAAGCCTTTTGCCTTCGGCAAACTTTATCGATGCCGAAGCCTTTTTGCTGGGGCATCCATTTGAGATGTCCTTTGATATAATTGTCTACAGAAGTTCGAATCCTTTGCCAAAATCTTTTTTGACGCTACATATCTCTGTCTATTGGATTCATTCTCAAGTCAGTTAATGTATTTGTAAAATTATATGTACGAAAGAAGAGAGAGGATGCGATTTAGGCGTCTAGAATTTTCAATTAAATTTTTAGATTGATAGCACTATTCATGCAATTGACCCTAGAAAGAAAAGAAAATAAAAGAAAAATACCACGCAAATTTCGTAGGTATCTCTAACTTATTCCAGACGAAGTTCTAAGTGGGATTCCCACGAATGAAAGAGTTTGCTAATACATAATAAACTACAGCATTAGTTAATTAGGAAATTTAATAATTATCCATTGACATGCACTGCAGTTCAACTTTATTCCTCTTAGCATTATTAATTAACAAGGAAATTAATGATGATGGGGCACTAAATGCACATCGCTCATTCAACCATCGACACCAGAGTGGTACTTTACAAAGAAAATACGAAGAAGTTCATCTGTGTCTTCATCCAATTCCGAAGAATTAGCCATTTAGGAAGGTGTATATGAAATTACGAGCCCATCGCCTCAACTATTAGAAAATAAACTTGGTAAAAATAAGTTAGCATAGAATGTAAAATACGTGCGGAAGTGTAGTTTAAATTTTATATGACTACTATGGGTTTTTCAAAATATTGTTTTATGAAATGCACATAGATTGACAATCTCTACGTGGATGATCGAGTTATGCATAGATTAATTTGAACAATATTGTCATTGACTCCAGATTAATTAGTTAAAGTTTTACTGACTGTTACTGTTAGTATTAATATTTAAAACAGTAATTTAAACTTTAAATTCAGCCCATGGGCTTTCTGGGCAGCCCACTCTCTATGGGCCTTGCTTGGGAGCCCGTGCTGAGATTTTCACATTGGGAACCAAAGGCTTGTTACTCCTATATATATACTTCTTTACTTCCTAATTATTTACTTGGGAGAAAATGAGAGTTATCCTCTCAACTAAAGGCACGGCACGAGCTGGGCGGGTGAAGAGATGAATCAGATTTGGTTAGTCTCGGGAAGGGCCAACTAGTATTGTACCGTTGGGACTCTCATCTATAAATAGATGAGGAGAGATGTGCTTAACATACAGACCCTCTCTCCCTCCTCTCTTTTTCCTACCGAAACTTACACTGATATTTACATTCTTCATTTCCTATTTTTGCTGGATCTTCTAAAATCCGTTGGGTTCGTTTTGCGCCACCTTGGAGACGTGCCGACGGGATGGTAGTGATCGTTGTATCGCTATGAGTGATTGCCGGAAGCCTCGTACGTGGAGGGGCAATCTCACTTCTAGGACAGTGTTCTCGCACGCCTCGACTCACAGACCTCATCTATTCTCTACATCTTTGTAGTACAATTAAATTCTTGCTTGCGGTTTTTCAAAACTGAAGTTTAATTATTTTTATTTAAAATTATTTAAAAAAATATTTTACTAAAAATTTTAGAAATAAATTTTTGACAACAGTTACTAGCGCAAGTGACAAAAGACTTGGTGGTTGGTATTCGAGGTCCTATGTTCGAAGTCTAATTACTTCATATTTTCAGAAGCAGGTAGCATGCTATTTTCTCTATAAAAAAAAAGGTTAAAGTTTCACACTATGCAAAAAAAAGTTTTGTCCATTGCAACGTAAAATTGAATTCTATAAGTATTTTCTTGCTGGGACTTTCTTAAGTAGATCGTCCATTGCAAAGTAAAATTGAATTTTAGTCCATATCCTCGAATTACAATTCTTAAGACTACCTCATATGCGTCAAAACCGTGTCGCATGAGACCATCGCTTTCTCTAATTTCAACACTTATAACTAACTCTCCCATACATTGTTTACTTATAAAATAATTCAAATTTTGACTGCAAATTTATTACTCATTTTTCGAATAAAATTTTACTGGAGAGCTCCGAACAACGCTTTATTGAAAAATCTCGATTCGCTGACACTTGTTATCTTTGATTTTATTCAAGAATTATAATTCTCTTTTTTAAAATGTTTTTCATTCTCCCCGCTTAAATTTTATTTCCATTTTACGTCCCACTGTAGTAGTCAACCCATGCATCCAAATCCGTTGTCCCAACAGTAACAAAGTAAAAGATTGGATTGATGAACCTTTTGACACTGACGTTTCATTCCATTTCAAGTTGGATCATTACGTGTAATAGTTATGGGAAAAGGAGAGTTTTTCTGGTCCATTAAAATGGATATACTATAATAGTGACTAATGTGTTAGTTAATTTATATATTATTTTAAATTTTATATATGAATTAATTAAAAACTTTGAATTTATATAAATTAATATATGTAGTGTAATGAGATCTTGTAATAATGCTGAATTTGTTGTAACATTAACAAATATATACTATGTCACGCATAAGACTAACTCTAATTTAAGCGCCATTTTAATTAGGATATCTAAAAGTAGTAATTAAAAGTTTTTTCGATTTTGTTTCTTTTTGTTCTTTTATTTTTAGTTATTTATATATAACAGAGTCTGTAACAATTAAAAAATTGGAAATTTTTTAAAATGCAGCAACAAAAGTTTCAATTTGAAACTTATAATTCCAAAAAAATAAATAATAATATAAATATAAAAGAATTTTATTATTCTAACATTACTTTAGAAAAGAAAAGCTCATAAATGTCCATATTTATTGTTGGAACTTTCCACGTATGGTTGTGTAGTACATGATATGTTTGTAGCGTACAAATTGAGTAAAGGTCAAATGTAGAATTGAAGAATTGAGTTGTTTTGCTTCTAATCCCAGGTGCCCTAAATTGAGGGCAATAAGGATAGGGACAATGATCCAAGTGGCAAAAATCTCCACCATAATAAATGAAAAAGATTTTTTAATATAACTTCACTGCGACTGAAAAATTATACCCGCTTCGTTTATTTTTTTTAGAAATAAATTTAGCTGGGAATGTAAAGCAATTAGGCTTCGAACTTGGGACCTCGGGTACCAACCACCAAGCCCTTTGCCATTTGCGCTAGGGGCGGTCGGTCTGAACAATTATTTGTTGGAAAATGCTATTCGTGTACTTAGAGGTTGTTTCGTTCCAAGTATTGTAACTATATGTTGATCAAATACGGCATTTATTTTGATATATTTGAACTTAACTACTGTATTTACAGCTACATAAGGAGCCTAAGCTATAACACTTAGAAAGAATAATTTTAAATAAAGATAACTTTATCTTCTTAACAAGTTTTAAAATAGTTTTTTTCCCCCTATAGAGGGTAATCTCAGCATCTTCTATATAAAATAATTAAATTTTATAAATGCACATCTCAAGTGTATGTAACAAAATAAGTATTTATAGCTACAGCACTTTCTATTATATTTCACTAAACAAAATGCACATAATCATAACTCTTGTATTTCCAACTGTATACATTTTCAACTACATTTATTTGTAATTACGTTAAACGAAACGACCCTTCATATTCTTATAATTTTTTCACCCTAGGGTTACATAATTTTTTTGTATTCTTGATATTAGAAAAAAGGTTTTTTGCTTATATACTCCTTACTGCAAAAAAATTGATAAAACTAATAGAAAAATAAAGACTAATAGAAAAATAAAGATTTTTGAATGAGTAGAATGTAAAGCAAGTAGTCTATAGGTGATCTCCATCAGTCTGTCTTTTTATTTTTTTAACCAAAATCTTAAAAAATCACATAAAAATCAATGAGTCATAAGCCAAAAAGTCATAGGCAAAGACCAAAACATTATAGGCAAAAGCCGAAAAGTCATAAGATAAAGCCAAAGAGTAATAGAATTTTTTCAGGAGAAAAAAAAATATATGACGCATTTTTATTTATACCTATGGGCAAGCAAGAGACCTATAAATATAGATTGTCTTGAGCGAACCTAATTTAGAATATTGTAATACCGTTTTTTAAGTAACACAATTTTCAATATCCGCAAAAGTTTATCTCTCTTTCTAGTAATTTGGTCTTAGGACAAGTAGGTTTGTACTAGTAAAAATTAGACAGACTTAAGGAGGAAGACGGGCACCACACGAGCTTAGGCGCGACTGAAACTTAAGTTCGTGACATATTATTTGTATTTACATTACATTATTTGGATGAAAAATTATAGAACATTACTCTTAGTATAAGCCAAAATTAAGAATTTAAATTTAAATAACACAATAATTTATAACCCCAAACTTCAACTTAATATTTTGAAAAATACTATTTGCGCATTTAGAAAATAGATGCACATCTTACATTTAATCTATTTAAAAATTAAATAATTTTTATTTTTTTATATTTAAAAAATAAAAGTGTAATAAAAATTAGTATAGAAAACAAGCTCTTAAATTTAAAATATATATTTTTGAGTGTGTAAGTAGTATTATTCTAATATTTTGGGAGGGATTTAGTATAATTAAACCACCCACCCAATATTACGTACTACCCCCAAAATTTCCACACCGTATAAACCCAAACCGCCTTGGGCTCGCGCCTGCTGGCCGCACTCTTCGGAGTCATTTTTTTTAATTATTTCTTTACTACTATATTATCATTATTTCCCCTTCGCTCGGCCCCTCCATTTTATTCCCAGATTCTTTTTTACTCCACGAAGTCAATAATACTCCAAAACTCTCCACACCGCCCCCTTCTTCTTCCCCTTCCCCTTCACCTTCACCTTTTCCGTGCCCATCCTTCTCTTGTGCTCTTGCTTCTTTCTGCTCCTCCACCTGGCCATGAAACCCTCCTCTCATCTCCTCTCTCCTCGAACCCCGGCCCAATCCCAGTGAGTGAGAATACGAAAAGCTTCCTACTGATTGAAATCGTGAAGAGAGAAAGAGAGAGAGAGAGTGGAGAGGTTTTAGAGATGGATCAGTCGAAGAACAATCATCACCACCACCATCACCATAATCCCCATCTCGGCGTCAACAAGATGGGGAAGAACATCCGCAAGAGCCCCCTCCACCCGTCCGTCAGCGGCGCCGGCGCCCTCCCCAACCTCCGCCCTCCACCCCCGGCGCAGCAGCAGCCGCCGCAGCCGCAGGTGTACAACATCAGCAAGAACGACTTCCGCAGCATCGTCCAGCAGCTCACCGGCACCCCCTCCCGCGACCCCAACCCCAACCCCAACCCCAACCCCCCGCATCCCCGCCCCCCGCAGCCGAAGCCGCCCAGCCAGCGCCTCCAGAAGATCCGCCCCCCTCCGCTCAACCCCATCGCCCGCCCGCCTCCTCCCCCTACCGTCCCCACCGCACCTGCACCTCTCCACCCGCTGCACAACCCTAACCCTCCTCCTCCTCATCCTCATCCTCATCCTTTCTTTCCCCACGCCCCCGCCGCTCCTCCTCATCCCCATCCCCATCCCCATCCCCATCCCCATCCCCATCCCCATCCCCATCCCCATCCTCATCCTCATCCTCATCCTCATCCTCATCCTCCTCCCAATTGGGCGGATTCTCCGGTCTCCGCCTACATGCGCTACTTCGAAAGCGCCCTCCTCAGCTCCGACGGCTCCCGGCACCCCCACGCCCACGCCTACGCGGCGGGGCCCGTGCCGCACCTTCCTTCCCCCGGCCTCCTCCCCTCCCCCGCCTTCCCCCCCTTCCCTTCCCCCAGGGCGGCCAACCCCACCCAACAGCCGCATCCGCCGCTCCTACCCTCCCCGGGCTTCCAATCCCCCTCCGGCTTCTTGAACCTCCTCTCCCCTCGATCCCCCTACCCCCTCTTGTCCCCCGGCTTCCAGTACCCTCCCCCGCTCACCCCCAATTTCCAGCTCTCCCCCTTCCCCCAATCCGGAATCTTGGGCCCAGGCCCCGGCCCCGGCCAGGGCCCGCAGCCTCCGCCTTCTCCCGGGCTCTTCTTTCCGCCCTCTCCCTCCGGGTTCTTGCCCCTTCTCAGCCCCCGATGGCGGGACATGTAGCACCCAAGAAGATCATGGACAATGTAACAATACTCGACCTGTAGGGAGACACAGAGAAACTCTGACCCGAATGGTGGTAGATAGTTGAGATGTAGGGGGTGGCCTTCTCGTTCAACTGATTGCAGTGCTGGAGCCGGAGATGAGGTAGGTGCAGTGTAATATTATTAATTTTTTTCTACATTTTGTATGATTTTTTTTTTTCCTTAGTCAAAATGTCTACTGCTAAATGCTTGTGTTGTAACTGTATAATTAATAGGCTGAAACAATTGAATTCATTAGCTTCAGGATCCAAAAATGGAAACTTTCTTATGGATTAACTTCTTGAATAGTAGTTGGCTTTGCTTGTGCTGCCTCTCTTTTTAGCAATGTGTACAGAGCTTGTTTCCCTGACAATGTGAGCGAGATGGTAAAAATGGGCATATATGTAGACAGAGAAGATTCTCTGAGGCTATTTAATGGGAGAGGTTAACAACACTCTTTTGCTTTATATGCCACATCATAGTGAGATGTTCACTGCTCTATGTGGATCTATCCTTTTTTTACAAGTATTCCATGGATGAATTGAATAACTTGCCTTCACAGTGACATAGTTGACAGGTGTATATACTTTGTTGATGTGATTTGATTTTATTAATGCCCAATTTAGAGGCTCTGATTTGTAGTTGCTAGTGTTTATTGAAAACTTCAAACTAGAGACTTTTTTTAGCTGCTTTCTTTACTTGTTTCTTTGACCCCGTGTAACGGATTCTTTGGCCTTCTGGAGGGTCTCTGTATCAAAGCTATAAATGCATGCGGTCCTTTCTTTGTAAGATCCGTGATGTTCATCTGGCTAATAAAATATGACAGGAAAAACATTGTTTTTCATCCAAGTTTAATTTTTTGATAGCTTTTTTATTCTTTATTTTTCCCCTGATCTCTACTGAATCAGCATACTTAAATCTTACTAGTTTGTAAGCTATGAGAGTGATTAAAATAAGCAAAATCTA
Organism: Puya raimondii; assembly: GCA_016920855.1. NCBI lineage: Eukaryota > Viridiplantae > Streptophyta > Magnoliopsida > Poales > Bromeliaceae > Puya > Puya raimondii. The sequence continues at coordinate 103,957,663 of JABWPP010000050.1, read as the reverse complement.
CAGTAATTTTTCTTTTTGTATTTTGATTGTCACATTCCGGGCTTCCATATGCTCTATTGAAGCCTCCCAACTTTTCCAGTATGACTATTCATTTATGCCCTATGTTGAATTTCTTGCTCCCAGGGAAATTATTCCATCAATATCTTCCCAACTTTCTCACTTGATTTAATAATCTCATATGAGATGTTTAATCTTGTTTGGTGCACTTTTCTTTTAAAGTTTCATTGCTAGTAGGAAAGTATTTAAATTAGTTACTTTTCTTTACATCCTATCCTATGGGGCAATACAAAAATAGTTAATTTATCTGAGTTTGCTCTGCTCTTTTCTTACACCACTTACAAATGACACAACGATGTGCAACAGTATGCTGATTATTCTTGACTTAGGGCAGGGGCTTGCGGGGTTGAGGGGTTGGGGGCCTCTATATGTCCTTTATGACTGATATATAATTTCTTTTTTTTTTAAGAGAAAGGTAGCAAGCTACCCGCTTTGTTCATTTTTATAGAAATAAACTCAACTAGTAATATGGAATTAGGCTTCGAAGTTGGGACCTCGGGTACCAATCATCAATTAGCCAGCTGCACTAGGACTGATCTATAATTTCAATCTGTAAATTCTCTTGATTTCCTCTAACAAGAATGATGGAGGTATCAGTCATATTATTTTCCTGCTTTTTTCTTATTTGTGATTAAGTGACAGCCTTGCATAAAGGTTGAATAATGGGGACGGCACAAAGACATGTAAACAAGAAAAACTTATATACATCTTGGAGCAAAGCGTAATGAGAAGAAACAGCATGACTGGGGTCAATCTGTAAATTTAATACTTTCATTTTGGCAATTAACATTGAGTTGGACCCCATTAAAAGAAAGAGAAGAGTATTGACTACAAAAATCTTCGATTTGTGTCTTCTATCAAGGAGGGAGTAAAGATATCGCGGTTATCAAACTTGTTTAATCTCTAACAATAACTAAAGTTATTTCTATGGTGTTTAATGAGTTTTTAGTTTCCTTAGCGGTTTCTGTCCTCTGATCCCTTATCAATTGTATGGTTGTACTAACTTTTTGCTTCTGCATTAGGTGATAGTTTTTGGGACAGAGAGAACAAAGAATCCTAGGATATTAAGAGCTGAGATATTATAGATAAGACTTTTTCCCAAGATAATTGTACAGATTATTTACCTGCCTGTTACGATCAACGAGTATTGGCTGACACAAATGAGTTGACCTATCAGGTCAACCTGGTTGACTGGTTGGCTACAGCTGGTCTTTCTGGTTGAGTTGCTGACTGAGAGTAGCAGGAAACATTCATCCTACCAGGTCAACCTAGGTTGACCAATTGACATGAAAATTGGTTTTTTTTCTTATACTCCTTTCTTCTGTATTTCTAGCTTAATTGCTGTAGTTCGTATAATATATCTTTTGGAATTCTGTTTGGATTCTTATTTTGCTGTTGTTAATTTACATTTTGGAGGAGGCCCTTACCTTGAAGGGCAACCCAATTAGTACCACATAGCCCGGGGAGATAAGAGAACCATGTATTGGTTTATGTTTGTTTGGAGATATATTCATACCTGGATCATGGATAGCTGGCAAAGACGTATAACTGGTGTTTGACTAAAAGGGATTCAGTTTACATTTTTCTTTTCTTTTACGTTTTTTCCTGCCACCTGCATTATATGCTTAGTGGCTAGCAAACTGAATGACTTCAAAATGAAGGTACGGTGTAACGGAAGCATGGACACCTTATTAGCCCTTTGCAAGTAGCAGAAAAACATCTGGTAAATCTACTTGCTGTGTAGTACATTAATAACACCTTGAATCATTTCCCTGACCTTACCTAAGTATTTACGTTTCACCATGACTAGCCGTACCTGTTTCAGGTTTCGTAGCCTTTTCTGTTCTCTTTTAGCTTGTTATAGTTATACCTTTTTCGCTGAAATCGCTTTTCAGAAAGCAGAATTTCTTACATAGGTAGATGATAAGCTTAAACATAGTTGCTGATGATGTGCTTTTCTGAGAAATTTGCCCGATTATGCTTGTTTATCTTTCTCTCTCACTGTTACTGTGGCAGAGACACCAACTACAGCAGGTTATTTAAGATTTCAAGTAAATTCCATTTGCTGTTTCAGACTTTGGTTGGGAGAGATGTTTGTGTAATGTAATGCGAAAGCTTGAGGGATTCGCAGTGTTTGTTTGAAACAAATACATCTGTTAGATTTATAGAAAAGAAAAAAAAATGAAGAAAATGTTTTTGTAGTTTTGGCAGTCTCTTCCATTTTAGACTTGGCTTGAATGTTGATTGAGCCAAAGCAGCGATTGAGCTGTACTGGATAATGTTGATCGAGCCAAAGCAGTGATTGAGCTGTAATGGATATTAAATCTGGAGCTTGATGTTTTTGATTGGGACTTATGTTGACTCAGATGTGCCAATTTGCTATGAAGTAAAAGCAGTGTCGAGTTGTATATTCTCTTCATTTTGCCTGCATAATGTTGATTGATACGGCTGCGATATTTCTTGGGTAGCATGTGTTTTTGGGCAGTTTGGAAGTGGCTTTGCCAACTTGTTTCAGTTAATCTGAGTCTTATACACAAAATCACTCTCCAGTGAAACCAAATTTGGCCAAATCCGGCTGACTAATCTGTAAGTATGTTGCATATGTTGAGATGAGGTACCGCATTAATCTACTCTTTCTGGGGAGACTTGGAGATGCCTAATTTTGATGAGTAATAATATGGTGGTATAATTTTTGTGGGAATAGTTGCTCTTTTACTCTAGTGTTTGAGGCTATGTTCAGTCATTTTTCAGTATTCTACCATCTTCTTGTTTTTGTTTCTTGTTATCTGTTTTCTTGATGTTTCTGCTGCTATTGTTGATCAGGGCTCGCATAGTTCTCAACATCTTGTTGCCATTTTTCCATCTGTAACAAACTTCACGAAAAGTAAGCAGGCTTTGTGGCTTTCTGTTGTCGACAATTTTTTCGCGCCATTTACTAGCCTTTTTGTTTGGCCTCTACCGTTTGAAAGATTGCGAATCTGTAGATCAGTAGCAGAGTTAATATAATTGAATTTCCTTTGTTGGTTTGTACGAGAATAAATATCTGTAGTGCGAACGGCATTTGACTGTAGGAGAGGAAGGGAAAGAAAGAATGGTAAAAGGAAAACAATTTTTGTATTGGTGCTGTTGCTACTGCTTTCTCTATTATCTGTGTAGCAGTAACATTGTTGATAAAAAAGAAGCTTTGATTTAAATGTACCAGGTCTTTTACATGTCTATGCTTATCCAAATTGCATTCACATACACGTAACCAGCAAATCGAACTTTTGTTTGTGTTTGCGGAAAACCTGTTATTCGTGCATAAATACAATTTTAGTTTAGGTATAATATTTGCCATTTGCTGATAGAATTCAGGCGGCTTATTTTCAATTTGTTATTATTATATATATGGATAAGAAGCTGATTCTGACCATGATCAATATGTGGTACTATAAGTAATAAATCCAGCTGCGTGACTGAATCAATCAATGGACCACGTAATCCACAAAAAAGGACCATAAGATCAATCCAAGTAGATATTATTCTCCTTTTTTCAGCAGGAGAATAGTATATTCATGTACATTTCCATAGCAATCCATCTTTTCACAGAGAGAGAGAGAGGAGCATAAGGAACTGCTAGTCAAAAACAGAGGATTGAGTTTGTTCTTTGCATACTATATAACAAAGAGACAAATGATACAACTTAAAAAGCCAAAAAAAGATTTAAAAAGAAAAGAGAAAAAAAGGGTAAAGAAGGGAATGGAAAACACAACCGAATTGTAGACAGCTACACAATGCCAGTTTTTCCAATGTCTATTCATGACATATTGACTTCTCATCAAGATGGATGGGTGCCCCACTTTCAATAGGGGGTAGGATGAGCTCATCAAGATGCTAATTTTCCACTAATAACAACACTTTTTTTTAAAAAAATTGGTGCATTATCTATGCAATAATGCACTAATAGCAGTCTTATAATATTCTTAAATGAAATAAGAAGAAATTGACATACGACGGTATATGAATATAGAATAGCTCAATAATCAATAGAGACGAAAACCAGGCAAATGCACAATTACAAAGGAAGGAAAATAAATCGAAGTTACATTTTAGATACAACGTTGACTAAACGTTCTTGATCGTTGAGAACATCAGGAAGAACCAGAAACATGAAACAACAATGTTCAAAGCATAACATTCATAGAAACAGAATGATGAAAAGCACCTAATTGATCTACTTGAAGTGACCTCTCTTCTTCAGCATGCTCCCGAATTTCTTCAGCAAAGGCTTCTTTTTCTTCTGCGGATTCTGGTGATTGAGCGGAGAAATTGATCCGTTTTCCACATTCTCTCGATTCAATCCATCTGCGTGATCGAAAACGCTGTCGTCAACGTTCGACTCTTGTTCCTCGTCTGAAGATTCAGCGTCGTGCTCCCTCTCTTTGGCCAAGTGATTATCCTCTGCGATCTTGCTGCTCTCCGTCACCGCTACTACTGGTTCTTCCTCTTCGGCTTTTCCTTTCCCATTATTCTCTGCTTCCTGATTCTTGTTGTCTTCCTTGTGGCATTCCTCAACCTTCTCTATTGGCCTTTCGACTTCTCTCTCGACCACTTGCTCCGTTGGAGAGCCCATCAGCTTCTGCAGTAAGCTTGGCTTTTCAGCGTTTGGCTTTTCAGTGTTGTGCTTTTCAGTGCTATTTACTGAGCCATTTTCCTCGGCTTTTTTGGCTGTGGCTTCTGCGAGCAACATAGAGAGCTCGTCGACTTTTGCTGAAGCAGCAGCTTCTCTCGACCGCATTTCGTCATTCTCATGAGTTATACTCTTCAGCTCATTCTCTTTGTCCAGCAACCTCTCGTTTAACCGTAAGCACTCGGTCTTTGCCTCTTCTGCAGTTAAGTTAGCTTCGGTTATCGTAGATTCGACTTGCTTCAGCTTATTCTGCAATTGAACTCCATCTTCCTTTGCAGCCTGAATTTCTCGGTCTTTGCCTTTTATTACCTCTAATAACTTCTCCATTTCTAACTTTATAGCACCAACTTCTTCCTCGGATTTTTTTACTGCACTTGCGAAATCGAGCTCTCTCGAGTGCCACTCGTTCTTCGAGCTTTTGGCTTCTTCTTCCAGCTTCTCAATAGTTTTGCGCAGGCAAACAGCCTCATAATTTGATTCGTCAAGCATCACCTCATACTTTTCTTTAGTGTTCTTGAGCTCTGATTCCAATTCTTTAATCTGAGATTGGGCAAACTCAAACTGCGTTTGTTTCGCTGCCACCTCGTCTTGTGCTTCTCTCACTTGAGAAGTCACTTCATGCAAAGCAGAAGCTAAATCCTCCATTGCTTTCTTGGCTTTCTCTCCTTCCTCTTTATTGGTCTCCAGCTCCCTGAGAAGCTTGTCCTTCTCTTCTAGAAGACTTCCGACTTTCGAACTCGTTACCTTCTCGTTATTAATAGCCTCCTCCTTTGCCTCCTCTAAGGTATGAATCTTCGAATTAAGAGCTTCAATAGTCATCCTCAGTTCAGCCGCTTCTTTTCGCGCATCTTCAAGAAGCCGACTAGATTCATTAAACTCTGCCTTTTGTTTATCCATCTCCTCCAACAGCTTCTTCCTGTCCTCCTCGAGGCTTTCAATTTTCAAACTTGCTTCCGTTGCATTATTAACAACCTCACCTTTTGCATCCTCTAACATTTGAAGCTTCGACTGGAGATCTTCAACTGTCGTCCTGAATTCATGAGCTTCTTTCTTGGCTGCATCAAAAAGCCGAGTAGATTCATCGACCTCCTCTTTGTGCCTAACCACCTCTAGATCCAAAAATTCGATTTTGTCTCTCAGATTCGAAATCTCGGATTCCTTATCTTCCAAATGAGCGCTGCTATACTCCAGCTTCTTCACCATATCGGCGAGCGTATCCTCCTTGGATTTGTTTGACCGGTCGACTTCCCCGAACTTGACTTCCAACAGCTCCGCTTTCGTCTTCCACTCATCCACCAAGCGGTGCATCTCGGATTCAGCCTTCTTTGCATTCTCCACTTCAATCTTAAGTCCTTCGACCGATTTTTCCAACACGGTCAACTTCTCCTCGCTGGCCTTTTCTTTTTCGATCTCAGCTTTTAGAACTGCAGTTTCAGACTCCAGCTTTTTTATAATTTCTGTGGCCTCCTTTGATTTCTTCTCCAGCTCGGATCGGAGCAATGCTTTCAAATGGCTAACTTCCCCTGCAAGGGCCTCCGCCTTCGTCGCATTCGCCTCTGCGATCTTTGATACTTCATCTGCATGACTAGTTGCAGAGTTTTTGGCGGCAATGGTCTTTGCCAGCTCATCTTTCGCTCTTTCGAGCTCTTTAGTCCTTGAGGAAAGTGCTTCAGTTTCCGCGGAAAGCTGCTTCCGGGTGGTTTCTAGCTTACGCGACCACTCCTCTTCCTTTCTCTTGACGACCTCAATGCCGGCAGTCTCTAGTTCGACGGCGTGGAATTTTTCGATCTCGGCTGCCTCCTCAGCTTCCTTTTGAGCTGCAAGAGCCTGCTCAAGCTTTTCATTCGCCTCATCAGCGATTTTTATCGCATTCTTTAAATCCTCAAGAACTCGGATCTTCTCCTTCTCGATTGCTGCTGTACGCTCCTTTGCCTTCTTTAGATCGTCCTGAGCTGCATTTAGCTGGGCCTGCAGCTCCGACGGCTTCAAAGGTCGCGACTGTTTCTGCATGATCAGAAACACCAAAATTTTGAAATTAAGATCAGAAAGAAGAATTAATCAAACAAACAAGGAAAAAGTGGAAAAATTCTAGTTCTCTTACATCAGGAGGGGTGCTGATCCGGGGTGTGATCCTGGGTTTAGGGTTCATCGGGGCAGCACTCTTGGAATCGGCCGATGCCGGTAATTTGTCGAGCGGGATGCGGGCATTTTGCTGCTGCTGCTGCTGCTGCTGCGAAGGTGATTCGCGGACTGATTTGGTGGACCCTGCCCTGTTTAATTTGCTAACTTTTGAAGCAGTAGGTGGGGTTTTGTGATTCAAAGCTTCAGCTAAACCGGAGGATCTATTCAATAAAAATGTAAAATAATGTCACTATGTCAGTGGATATACGAAACAAGAACAGGTTTGATACATGAATTGCCTCTGCAAAAGTACATAGAAGATCAATGGCGCACCATAAGCCCAATACATGGATCAAATAGAAATAAAACAACATAATTGGCTCCAGGTTTGCAGCAATTAACAGAGCCCAAGTTCGCAGTTCCATAACCAGATTAAACCTCTACAATATAAAGCCAATGCAACCCTTTTCATTTTCTTTTCTTTTCTGAAACCGGATCTAAAGGCATTGTACACAACACTAACATCAGGGAAGCTAAGATCAATGCTACCCAGCTAACAAAATTGGAATTTAAACCGCAAAATCGACTCCAATTGATCGGATTCACACATTCAAACCAAAAAAGAGGCATTTTGAAACCAAACACCGAAAAAAAAAAGGAAAGAAAATGATAATTAAACGATACCCAGAAGCAAATATTTACTAAAATGCGCAAAAAACATGTAAAGATCGCAACTTTCACACAAATATGGGGAAATTTATGCACGCTTACTTGGATTTGGATGCGAGCATTTTGCTCCTTCACTGAGGAAGAGAGTAGTGCGAGGTTTCGGAGAGTTGGATAGTAGGAGAAGAACAAAGAAGAAGAAGAAGATGAAGATAATGATGGAGAGGGAAAAGGGGAATGAGTTTTTTATTTTTTATTCTTTATTTTTTATTTTTTAAAATTTTGAGCCAATTATTTGTCTAGGTGTCAAAGAGAAGTTAGTAGTTGGCACGAAGAGTAAGTCGTGCGGTATTAGTGTTGCCCAACGCATCTCTCCCTACTCGTGTGTATAATAGTAAGTTAATTAATTAAGTAATTAATTAGGTGTGTGTATAATAGTAAGTTAATTAGTTAAGTAATTAATTAGGTGTGTGTATAATAGTAAGTTAATTAATTAGGTGTGTATATAATAGTAAGTTAATTAATTAAGTAATTAATTAGGTGAGTAGTCACTAAATAAATAAGTACATAATGAATAATTAAGTTTATACATTATACTTTGGGAATAGAGAGAGAGACTTTTTGAGATGTGGCTTTGTTATGGTATTGCTCAACATTAATGTCCGTCGCTTTCTTAATTTATTAAGAGTGAATTAGTGTTACTCTATATAGAAGGGGACAATTTTTTTCTGTTTTTTTAGGGAGTTAGTTTTTGTTCTTTGAAAAACCCTTTACTTGCTCAACAAATGTCTCTATTTACCATGCGTATATACTTACAAGACTTGTGAATAACATATAACTAATTCATGATCCGTGGTTACTTTATTTCTTGCTCACAAGCTTAACAGCTTACTCATATGATACAAAATTTACCTCAATAATATAATATGTACGTGTGTCAGATTTATTGTCTTTGTATAATCTTGGTCCAAAACTAGTAAGTTTCGGCTTCCAATTTGCCAAAAATTTCTTGAAACGCAAGAAACGCCGAAAAAGAAGTGACTATAATAAGACACCTCAACTTATATATATTGTCTATCAATATAAAGAAGAGAACAAAAACTCATGTAAAGAAATCATTGCATAAGAGCCCAATTAATGATGTTTGCATAGCACCTACTAAAATGACCTTCTTCTAGTTCCTCAAGTTACTAAAAATAGAGTTAAATTTTTAATGCATGTTTAAAAGTGCGAGAATTTTATGAAGCAAAAGAAAAAAGAAAAGTCCAAAGCGGATCAGAAGATGAGTTGTAGTCATTCTTCTATTAGTGGAATTAATGATTTGGACTCTTCTATTTTTTCTCTTTCTCTTGCATAGCAATTAAATTCATAGCATGTTTTATTTAAACAGCACTTTACAAAAGCTCTGAATATAGTTGATGACAACGTATGTAGATGAAAATAATAATAAAATAAGCCACTTTAATTTGATTGGTGCACTTCCCCTACGACGTGGTGGAACAGGTCCAAGCAATGATAATTTCTCCTCTCCTAAGTCCTATCACAAGGAGATCGAACAAGAAGGAGCAGCATGTGCTGTTCCACGAAGTCCACGGATGGAGAGTAGTTGGTCGACATTACAACTTATGCATGCACTGATCATCATCACCCCATGTGGTATGTAGTTGGATGTTCATGTCACATACCCACGTACCATGCATGCCTCGTATATTATAACATGCCTTTGTTGACCTCTTTTTTTTAAATTTGATTTCTTGCTCTAATAAAGTTCTTTTCCATTGATTCATAGTTGGCAAACAGATAATCAATCATGCTTTAGATAATATAATCGCATTGAGTTGCAATTTAAGGTTCACTTACCTACTAATCATAGTTTGAAATTGCGCCAATAATGGGGTTTAACTTGACCCTAATTTGCGGGGTCAATTGGGATGCAAAGAAGACTTGATCTATTTGACTTGATGCATCGGGTTTGATTCAGTCGTTCGTTACAATTAATGGTTTGTAATTAATCAAGGTTCTATTCTTCAGCTTCGTGATTTGTGGTAACACATGCTTAAAAAAGGTGGCCATGAAAATACGTTCGTATGGAATTTGTTTGTAACTATAGCATTACCGTTGAAAAGTTCCTAAAAGAGTTTCTAAAGTTGACACATATTACCAAAATAGGCAACACGGAATATCTGTTCACTTCACTGCAACTCTGTAAGATACACTCAATGATAATAAATGGGATCATTATTTATATACTGTATTATTTCGATCTCAGTTGTGGGAGGTTCTTTACTATTTTTTGGCAATTCAAAATCATATTTAAACTTCTCGCCAAGATTCAAGGAATAAATTGGTACTTTTCCATTTTGTCCAATATTCAGCATGTATTTCTCGGAGTAGAAAAGTTGTTTTACGAGTCAAACTGAACAGAAACTTAGTCTCCTGCTACCGAGTTGAATCAATATTACAGAAAAGAAATTGTAAAATATCTGCACCTTGGGGTAAAAGGTATATTTTATTTCCACAGCACATGGGTAGCAAGGCCAAACGCAACACACCAAATTAATACTAAGTGAAATTACTGCACTCAAATTCCAGTTGCAGATCTCAGAGAAATTAAGAATGAGAAAAAAAAAAATGCAAAAAAGGAAAAATTCCGGTTGTAGGTGGAGCTCAATGTGGGTCATTTAGCAAACACCAAAAAGACGTAAGAGTGAAAAGGATGCAGCTGTTAGCACATGGCAATCGATAAAGACGCTACAATTGTACTCAAAAGAAAATAAGAGGCCACAACATTTACTTTTTGAAATGAAAAGATAAAAGAGATCACTGCAGTTTTGTCTCCTAATTTATCAATGATTAAAACATCTTCGACTTGTATAAGATTTTGAAGATATACGATTTTTTAATATATAGTATTAAAGTAGAGGATTATGAGTTTCATATCGCTGTCAAAAATTCTGCACACTGGTTGTATGAAAATTTTGAAAATTTTACTCCCAAGTAAGAGTCTGAGGAGAGAGAATGGTACACATGACAATGTAGGAAGCACGGGAATAGGGATAGGAATTAATTGCTACTGTGGGAAGAAGAGAGTATGGTCCCCCCAGGAGGAGGAGGAGAGCTAATAAATATTATATCTAGAGATCCGAGAGACATTCCATGTGGGATTCTGTTCCCATCATTACCCACTTAGCGTAATTTAGAAGCTGATGCTCCCTCCACCCACTTCCCCCACACCCCTTAGCATCTCAAAATTACTATTTTATATAAATAAATTACCCATCTTGGTTGTTATTAATTACTATGAACTATGCAGTTGGGTAGAAGAACACTACACTACTACAGTTATTAAATTGGACTCCTATGACCTATCACAGTGTTACTGTGTTATTTTGACCAGTCTCTTCAGTGCCAACCTGGCCTGTGGAATATTCCTTTCTCACTTCATAAGACAATGATCAATTATTTAGCAAATGATAAGTGGGGGAAAGTTATTATAATAAGCTCTAGACACCAAAGGAGCAGCTCCAACTTGAGCTTCTAATTAAAGCTGTCCACAAAATCTGTGAAACGTGATCATATTTTCCGAATAATTGTTCTCAAATAGTACCTTCGTAGAAGCTTTAGTCGGGCTAGATAGGGCGTTTGGCCTTGCTGGAGTTTTTATGAAAATATTTTTGGGATACAGCAATTTAAAGAATCGCTAGCAAACCAACAACTGAGCTTCATACAACAACAGTGGGGCTTGACTACCCAAGTAAGAAAAAAGATCAAGGCTAATAGAGATATTATTAAATGATTAATGATTTGGGTATTCGATGCACAAACAGAGGATTCAAAAGGAAGTGAGGTATCTAGTCAAAGAAAAAGGCAAAGAGACAAGGGACTGAAGAATCAACCATGGCCACACCTCAATAGGCCTGTAGGAGTATGATAGGAAGGTTCCTGGAGATTCGGGCAGAAAACAATAAACTATAGAGATAAGAGTACAATCCATGATAAAAGTTACCAAGTCCAAGAAGCTTGCAATGTGAAGGGAAATTTCCACCCAAGAAAGTACCCAGTTCAAATAGTCACAGGGAATATGTTCTCAGACCAGGCCAAGCCAAAGCATGCCCTGCTGGAGCTGGAGTTAAAGTATGTCTCTAATTGATAGAAGAATGTCCGAGTCTCACATGATGATAGCTACAAGTACACATCAGGAGGAAAAACAAACAAAACAAAAGCTCATGAGTTCCCATAGTTCTTACCCAAGAATCTTACAAGCGACTTATCTATATACAAAAAAGATATTGAAGCTTACTACGTTATGTTATTGATGACTTCTTGAACAATTTTTTTACAAGAAACAACAATCAGAAATTTGGCAAAGAAAGGGGTGATTGTTGAGATAATAAAATTCATATATACTAAGCTAGGCAACTAATTAAGTGACATTGAAATGGAGATGAATCCAAATAAAATAAAATTAAATATATAAAAAAAGAATACGAATCATAATTAGCCCACAATCATAAACCACCAATTGACTTTTCTCCATCATGAACAGGAACATAAGGATTTAGAAAGGAAGAATCCACAGCTTTTTCTCATTGCAAATACTTAAACAAGCAAACAAGGCAAGATATACTCTCGGATTCACCCTGTGGTAAAAATCTATAGATATGCACTTAGAAGACTATTTCAAGCATCAAAACACTGGAATAGGTAAGCACAAGAGGCAAAGCACAACAAAGGTGAAAAAAATAAATCAAACCAAGTAAACATAATACCACATTGGTATGAGAATGCTCTACTTCTGGTTGTTCTTCTTCTTAAGCAGGCTCCCAAATTTATGCAGCAAAGGCTTCTTCTTCTTCTGCAGCTGTTGTTGTTTGGTGGGTGGAGAAGCTCCGTTACCGATACTATTCTCTGCGGTCGACCCATTTGTTTGATCGAAACTACCTTCGTCCATCTTTGATTCCAGCTCATCATCGACTAACTCATCCTCCTGCTCTTTCTCTGTGGCTAAGTCTTTTTCCATTACCTTGACTGGTTCTTCTTGTTCATCATTACTGTTTTTATCCTGCTCTTGCTGTCTCCTTTCATCTCTTGAAAACCCATTGAGATCTTCTACGTCGACTGACTTTTCACCATTCGATTGATCCTTACTTTCTTCTTTAGGGCTTTTGGCTTTAGATTCTGCAAGCACTGCCGAAAGCTCGTCGATCTTCTCTAAAGCAGCTTTCTGTTGAATGTGGAGTTCATCATTCTCCTGAGTTATATTCTGCAGCTCATTTTCTTTGTCCAATAACCTTTCCTTCAATTGCAAACTCTCAGCTTTTGCTTCTTCAACAGCTCTCTTGGCTTCATTCGCTGCAGATTCAACTTGTTTCAGCTTATTCAGAAGCTCGTTTTTCTCTTCCTTCGCGGCCCGTGCTTCGTTTTCAGCACTTCTTACCACCTCCATCGCCTTATCAATTTCTGCTTTTAAAGCAACAATTGCTTCTTCTGATTGTTTGTTTGAGCTCGCAACGTTAAGCTCTTTTGAATCCAGCTCCTCCCTATGGCTTTTGGCTTCTGTTTCCAGCCTTTCTATTGTTTTCCGGAGGCAAACAATCTCATAGTTCGCCTCATCAAGCATTACCTCGTAACTCTCCTTAGTGTTGTTCAGAGCCAATTTCAGGTCTCCAATCTGAGCTTTTGCATACTCAACCTCAGCTTCTTTCCCCAAGAACTTTTCTTGGGCTTCTCTGAATTCGGCAGAAACTTCATGAAGGGCAGAGGTCAAATCTTCCATTGCCTTCTTTGCTTTCTCTCCTTCATCTTTAGTAGCCGCAAGCTCACTAACAAGCTTATTCCTCTCTTCTTCGAGGCTTTCAATTTTCGAACTCGCAACCTTCCCATCGTTCAAAGCCTCCACCTTTTCCTCCTCCGAAACTTGCACTTTATTTTTCAAAATTTCAACGGTCGTCTCGTATTCAAATACTTGCTGCTGCAACTCATCAAATCGCTGCTTTGATTCATCGAGATCGGCTTCTTTACCAGCCACCTCAAGCTCCAAGGCTTCAATTTTCCCTTTCAGAGAAGCAATTTCTGATTCTTTTTCTTCCAGGAAAGCGCTTTTGTCCTCCAGCTGCTCCATCGCGGAGGCGAGAGAATCCTTATTAGCCATCTCAGACTTATTGGCTTCTTCCAGCTGCACTTCCAACAGTTCTGCCTTGTTCTTCCATTCATCTGCTAGTCGATCAGCTTCTGATTCAGCCTTTTTGGCATCAAAAGCCTCAGTCCTAAGCCCTTCAATCAATGTCTCCATTCCAACCAACTTCTCCTCCACCGCTCTTGCCTCCTCAAGCTCGCTCTTAAGCTCCGAGATCTCCAATTCCAACTTCTTAACAAGCTCATCGCTTTCATTAGCTTTGCTCTCCAAATTGGAATCAAGAAATGCTTTTAGCGAGCCGACTTCTAGTGAGAGGAGATCTGCCTTCTCTGCATTTGCTTCAGCTATTTTCATAGCCTCATCTGCATGGCTTAATGCAGCATTCTTCGCATCAATTGTCACCGCTAATTCCGTCCTTAATTTCTCAAGCTCTTCATTAGTGAAAACCAATTCTTCAATATCCATTTTGTGTTGATTTTTGATACTTTCGAGCTCGTTCTGCCATTCATCCTCTCTCTTTTGGGCCGCGTCGATACCGACCTGCTCCAATTCGATGGCCCTGAACTTCTCAATCTCCGTGGCCTCTTCGGCATTTTTCTTAGCCAAAAGTGCTTCTTGGAGCTGTTCATTGGCCTCATCAGCTGATTTTTTCGCATGGTTCAGTTCTTCAAGAATGCGGCTCTTCTCCTTCTCGACAGAAGCCAGCTGCTCCTTCGCCTTCTTTAATTCCTCTTGAGCGGCATTTAGCTGCGATTGCAGCTCTGATCCCTTCAGCGGCCGTGTTGGTTTCTGGAAATAAGACCCCAAACAGAAATACTCATCACATCAGTCACTGCACTTAAAAAGTTGGGAATTATGAGAAAATATTAGAGAAAGGTTTTGGTGCTCTACTTCGGGAGTACTGCTGGTTTTGGGTGATCGGCGATCGACGGTAGGCTTTGAATCGACCGACCTGGGCGAGCGATCGATGGAATGGCGCGGATTTTGGGTCGGAGAAGGCGAATTGGGCTCCGATTTGAGTGATCCGGCCCTGCCCACTTTGGAAACCCTAGGAGTTGCTGGTCTCTCTTTGTTGTTTGAAGCTTCAGATAAACTAGATCTATTCAAACCCAAAAACAAAAAAATTGCAGATCTTTTACCGACCGTGTTTCTTAAAGAAATAAAAACACTAATTCTAACATAAATACACAACAAATCAGATAACAATATCAGGGATCATTAGATTAAACAGCAGATGTGGAAAGCAACTTCACAATCCCACAAAGCAGGTTGCAGTGGAAGGAGAAGCAGCTCAAACTAAGCGAGGATCAAGCAAACCACAGTTAAAAAGTCTACATTTTTAACTCATATAAAGCAACAATGAGATCAAACCCAATCTCAAATTGGTGCCAAAATTCCTACAAATAAGCAAAATTGCTACAATGGGTTAAACTAAATCTAAAGCTAAATACATGAAATTTAACCCACAAAAAAAAAAGCATTTTTTGGAAGGGAAAGTAAGATTAAATGAGATTAACCCAACTGAAACCTGGTAGATCTAGTGAGAGAAGATGACTCACTTCGATTTGGAGGGCAACATTGTCGCCATACAGATGCAAAGATGCTGCTGAGAATAGAAGAGGAGAAATAGTAATGGCGAGAGAGAGAGAAAGAGAAGGGAGTGAAGAGAAATAAAGCTGAGTGTGTGTGGAGGGGTTGCTGCGAAAAAGTTGGTAAAGAGGCGTTTTTGTCACCGAGAAGGAGAGAGAGAGAGAGCAAAAGGAGCAAGGTGTAGTGACAGAGAGAGTTACTTGGTTTTATTATTATTATTTTTATATATTTAATTTATGAGAATTATTTAAGTCGGTATTTGGTAAGGGAGGTTGCGGAGTTGTGGGGCCCACAAACCTTTAAATAGTACAGGCTGGATCCCCTATAATGGAGTCTTGACCAACTTACTACAACATGAACGCGTGGCTTATTTCTACTGGTTAAAATCTCTCTAAAGAAAATAATTTGTTGTTCGGAGGGTAATAACTCTACAACTTCGAGAAGCAATATAATAATGCCACGTGTCTACGTCGTAAGAGAAGCTGTTATTGAGCTTGGAGAGAATCCGCCGGTTTGATACAATTTGACAGCCCGATAAATACTGCTGTTATGGGTCCTCGTATTTAAATGGGCCGAATCACTACTGGGCCAAAAGAGGCCCAAATCCAATTTGACCAATTATTGGGTCGGTATCTACCTGGCCGTCACCAATCATAAAATTTGACCCAGGACCCGTACGTTGAAATTTAACGTCAGAAATTCGAATTACCTCTTATATTAAATTTATACGGTTTGAACGATTGATTTTGCAATATAGATGCATTGCCCATTTATTATACATTTTTATGCTGCATATATATAACCCTGTAGGATGTTCAGAGGGGTTTCTTTTTATGTTTTCACGGATGGTTAATAAAGGGATAGCATTTTGATTCTGACATGATATCAATATCCTTACCATTTTAATTCCTGAACATTTGATCACACTCTAACTTAGCTTTATACTTGTTAGCTGACCCAGTTCCAAATCAAACTCCAGTTCAATCACACGCACACCAAATCGAACCAAATCAAGCTCTGTTCACATGAACAGAGCACACAAAGCATGTCGATTGAGAGAATCAGTCAGGTTTCATGCATCGATCAATTGAAATTTTGCTTGAATTGGTTTCAATTCTATTTTGCATAAATATCACAGGTGCCAATCAGCAGATACATAATATATATAACATGCCAAACCAAGAAAATGAAATTTCTCCTAATATCGAAATCAACTTTTTGAGGAGATCATAACATTGATCATGACAAGCAAAGCAAAATAAAATACAAGTAAAAAAGAGGAGGCAGGTTGGCCATGTACAGCGTATCTACTTCCAAGCTACTACGTAGGTAGCATGGGAAATAATTAATATGGCCACTAATCCAAGTCCACGTGTCTCCCTCTGGCAAATTCCACCATGATCTTGTTCAGCTTCTTGTTCTCTATGCGTTGCTCGATCACCCTCAGTTCATCACTGCAATAACATCAAAATCCCACACTTATTGATAACATAACTAAAAAAGCCCATATCTCATGATCAAATTAAGTACATAAGATTTACTGAATCTAGCCATATTTGAGTTTCACAAACCTCGGCGGAGGGTGAGGTGCGGAGGGGGAGAGCATGACGGCGAGCTTAACAGCGTCTTCAGGGCGGCAAACGGCGCGGTTGAAGCAGATATAGCGGCCGTAGGCGGAGGGGGTCTCGTAGACGGCCACGTGAGCGTCAGCAAGGAAGTCGGTGTCGACCGTCACGAGGACGCCGTCTTCGTACATCTCCGGGGCGCCGCGGAGGTAGGGATAGGCGGCGGAGAGGCCGGGGCCGGTCACAAGCCCCGCGTTTACCGACACCATTGTGACGCCGCGGTCCATCGCCAGGGCCCACGCCGTCTTCTCCGACAACGTCTTCGCCAGCGCATGCCACAGCTGGTTAACATTGCAGATCATGTTATTACCAGGGGCATTTTTGTCATTCAGTTTGAATCCAACAGATAGCATGAAGTTTTCATTTTGATCCTCAAATTTTAACTTTGTAATTATATTTAATTATAATTATTTTAATTAAATCTTTTTTTTAGAGGAGGTTGTCAATTTTTGTTTCGTCACGTTCTCCTTAATTTCGTGCCGTGCAATTAATGGAGAAAAGTTTGAATCGTTCCCACCAAGTTTGACCGAAAATTTGTAAGGCTTGGAAGGCTTCAAAAATCAGTCTCTTGCGTTTATAATATATATATATATATATATATATATAGAGAGAGAGAGAGAAAGAAAGAGGTTAGTTATGGTGCTTTTAAAAGCACCGAGCACTTAGTGCTTGTAAGTTTTCTACCGTTAAATCTATCCTTTTAACTATTTCTATCCGTTAAATCATACAATTCAACCAACCACCCGCTCAACTTTAGAGGACCACTATCATCCTAACCGTACATCGATCCCTTAATCCAAAGGCTGAAAACCTACAAGCACCAATGACTTTGGTACTTTTAAAAGTATAGGAGCTCAATTTTATATATATATTGCAGACTAAAATCATCAAACCAAAATAAAGGATTGTAGAAAAGAAAAATTAATTAATAAAGTATGATGAGTTATCAGAAAACTATATATTTGGAGAACTAACCATGTCATGTAACTAAGTTTGTTTTAGAATTTTTTTTTTTTCTGAGATTATATATGTGGCTATTTCTTTACCAAACTGTTATTTTAGCTCTTGGATTTTGTCAGATTTTGTTCCAGAAAAATGTAGAGAGCACTTCACAAACGTTACTCTGGTGAAAGAGACATTGATAGTGCCAATTTGATTACTAGTTATTATCGAAAACCATTAATCTAAGATGCCCAAAATTTATGTGAGATTCGTTGTGTTTAGTTGGCCTGTTAAATATCTTAATCAATTCGAAAGCTTAAACAAATAATTAAATATTACATACAGAATATATTTTCCATCTAATATAAATTTTTCATTCTTAAGATGGTCTAGATGCTATATTTATATGAATATTCGTTCTTATTAAAACTGCTAAGCATCCCAATCTAGAAAACAAAGAATCTAGAATGAGGAAAAGGCCAAAATTGTTATATCTTGGCTCCAAAAGTAATAACTTCGTATCGAAGCTACTAAATATTTGGGATAACTTCAAATATCACCCCTGTGGTTTTCGTGCTTTCTCACTTTAGTGCCATGTGGTTTAAAACGTATCACTTTAGTACCCTGTGGTTTGGTTATTCTCATTTTTTATTATCTTTTCGTTAATTTTTTCGTTAAATTATACAGAAAAAACTTCAAATATCCCATCTATGGGTTATCGAATATTCACTTTACTATCCTGTAGTTTTAACTTTCCCATTAATTTAACGAAAAAATTAACAAAAAGATAACAAAAAAAAAATAATCAAACCACAGGGTACTAAACTGATACGTTTTAAACCACAGGATACTAAAGTGAGAAAGCACGAAACCACATGGGTGGTATTTGAAGTTATCCCTAAATATTTTAAGGGGCTAATCAGTATAAAACAATTGTTATTTTTAAACAATCCTAGAACAATTATATAATTATTGCATTTTATACTCAGCACCGTCTTCGAAAATTAGAAGTTTTTTTTTCCCTCTTCCTACATCCCATATGATAGCTCAAATGTAAACTTGAATTAAATGTAAGAAAATTAAAAGAGATTAGCTAGATGCCTAGTGGAATTCGAATTCACAATCTCATACTCTAATATTATGTTAAATAATATAAAACAACTGTTATTCTTCACAAGCTAAAACTATCAGAGGATAGTGTAATTTTTATATTTTATCTTTCAACATTGTAAAAAGCTTCTGCAAAAGCTCCAACATTTCTAAATATTATATTATTAGTTTCGAGAAACGAAGCTAAGCCATGCACCCTCAGTGCCTTGTTAATTGCGGAATGTGAGTTTAGGTAAGCAAGTCATTTAACATGTTTCAAACTATAAGATACATATATATTATAAATTAATGTAGGAAGAAACCTTAGGTCAAAACTTTGTGGATATGTGGTTAACCTAAACTTTGGTCGCTTCTCCAAGTTAATAAAACAAGAAGATCCTAACACTTCCAAGTATTGAAACATTCAAGTTGAACCCTACACTACACATAATAAACAAAATTGATTACCAAAGTGGTTGCTTGAGCCGCCACCTAGAATTAATTGCTTCTCTATTTAAGACACCAAAGTCAAACTACCAATAAATAAATAAATAAATAAATAAATAAACCCTCTTACTAAAAGGATTTACTAACTTCCTCAATCAGGCTAAGCAATCAAATAAGAGGAGAAATTTTTTTAAAAAAATCATATTAATGTACCTTGAATTTCCTGCAAAAATTGGGCTCACTCCAATCCCTCTCGTCGAAGTCCGCCGCGAGTTTACGGTCCTCCTTCCACACAACCGCCGTCACCGATGAGGTGAACACCACCTTCTCCATGGTCTCACTCTGCGCGCAAGCTTCGAGCACGTTGTGCGCAGCTCTCACCTCCACTTCAACCATGAATTCCTATAAAATTGTAAAATTTCAATTTGCAAAAGTTTTTTTTTTTTTAAGAGAAAGGTAACACGCTATCCGCTTCGTTTATTTCTTTTAGAAATAAACTTAGCTGGAAATGTGAATCAACTAGGATTCGAACTCGGGACCTCGGATACCAACCATCAAGTCCTTTGCCACTTGGGATAGGGACGGTCGGTAATTTGCAAAAGTTCATACATATACATATCAATCATTTCCTAATAGTTCATGTTTTTACGGAGAAAATATTTTACCCGATGCGCGTGTGATCGATGATCCTAATTAAGATGTGTTTATTTGTTCATTTTTCTTTTTTTTTTTAAACAATAGGTAGAAACATTAATATTCGATTTATTGTAGAGCATTAATCTCCTACTTTAGTTACCAAGTTTTTCAACTTGTGTGAGCACAACGGCTCATAAAAGTCATTAAATTACTTTTGGAAATTGATTGACCTGACCCCTGAACCAAACGTACACACAAGCTCGACACAAAAATTAAATCACCCCACTTTCAATTAAGATCTTAATGTACTAAAGCCGCGCTCATAAATAGGCCATTTCAAAATAAACCTCTTTTTCATTAAATTTCATAGAATAATTCATATGGTTGGGTTCCCAACTTTTCTATAGTGGGGGACCCCTTACTTTGTAACTCACGCTTGAACTAGGCCAAGGTCGTCCTACGTGTCCGTTAATGATTGGACGGTTTCACTGTTTGCTATTTCAAAGGCTTTTTTCTTTTTTCTCAGAGGCGTGCTGTGCTAACTCCCACCACGTGCTACCATTCAATGCATGAGTGAAAATGTAGCTCTCAGAGAAACAACAGCTGTGCCATTAATATGCCAGGCCTAAGTTCACGCACACCAACTGTTTGATGTAATTCCTTTTAATATTCTCACGACTTGTCAAACAAAAACCATGGAAAAAAATTACGCGACGAACTTGTTTGAGAACGATTCATACTCACATCATAGGTTGCTTGATGATGGTGATCCTGGTTTGCGGCGTCGAACATGTAGAAGAGCCCCGAGCATCCCCTCGCGGCGTCGACGATGCTCTGGTAGTCGAAGGGGTCCGATCGGAAGAGCTTCAGACGCTTCGCGTTCTCGCTCGCCAGCTTCTTCAATCCGTTCGATTCATGATCATCGCCGCCTAATCGATTAATTAACCCAACAAAATCAAACCCCAACTAATAAAAACAGACGTGCTCGCCGCATATATCGACAGGTGAGAGAGAGAGATCGATCTGATACCATGTTGAAAGTAGTAAATAAGATAGGGCAGAAGAAGGAGAAGAAGAAGAAGGACCATGGGCGTAAGCGGCGGCGTGAACGGTGTATCCTCTTTGAAGGAGCCTCTCCACGAGAGGCGCGCCGAGGCGACACGAGGCGTCCATCACGCAAACGGTCTTCGAGTCGGAGTGGAGCGCCGATGCAGGAGCCATTAGAGGGGGAAAAGAGAGAGCGAAAGAGATTGAGAGAGAGAGAAGAGAGAGAGTGGGGATTTAAGGGAATGTTAGGGTAAGGGCTAGGAGAGAGGGATGTTAATATATATATATATAGATATGAAAGGAGTAAGGAGGGGATTAAATATTGAATTAAATAAGAAAAAGAAAAGGGAGAGGGAGAGGGAGCATTCAAAGGGCGTGGGGGGGAGAGAGGTAGTTGGTAGCTGTGAGGTGGTGGTGGTGAGGGGAAGATATGCGAGAGAGAGAGAGAGAGAGAGGGAGGGAGGGAGGAAAGAGCTGATTCATTAATTTGATGAAAGAGAAAGTGGAAGACTGAGTAGGGGTGGGGGGGAGGGGGGGAGTTGTTTGGTAGGAAAGTGGTGTGTTTTTTTGGCTACCGGCTTCGACCGTAGTGTCTATTGCTGGCCCGGATGATGAAACCACCGAGGGCCGAGGGGTGGCAAAATTCGACCCGAGTTCGACCTAACCATGTTACCATCCACCGAGTTTGTCGGGATCAAATTAAATGTTTTATTTTATATTTAAATAATTATTTGAAAAGTTGAGAGGATGAAACGCGGAATAACACTCTAGGCGTATTTATTGTGAGTTCTGTATGGCCCGACTTAAACTTAGCAATTTCGTTCTCTATCGGATGAAAGCTGTAGAACAGGTGTGTTGACAGCTCACAAATCCCTACTCTTATCATTCCGCCCTAACAAATAATAAAAACCCTATTTAGTAGTGATCAATCAAACTAGAGCAATTAAAAAATCAACAGGGCTCCCCTTTTTCTTATCCTGGGAGGGTTCTAAATGGCGGAACTACCCGCTTCGTTTATTTTTTTATAAAAAAACTTAGCTAAAAATATGAATCAACTAGGATTCGAACTCGGGACCTCAGGTACCAACCACCAAGCCCTTTGCCACTTGCGCTAGGAACGGTCGGTTAGATGGGGGAAGATTAAATCTTGCACTTGCATAATTATCATGTTTGATCATCCTCCTTAATAGAAGGTCAGTTTGGGTTGGGGCATACTATGGAGCTTACCGGAACTAATCAAAAAATGAAAAGAAAAGAAAAATATTATAGCCCTTTTTTGTATTTTGATTGGCTTAGGTGTACGATTAAATACCTAATAATTTCTCTAGAAGAAAAGGATCATTAGCTTTTGAAACTTAGCCGAAGGCTTGGGTCAGGATTTTGGCGTGCTTTCTCTCTCAGCAATCACCACATAAGAGAAAGAGAGGTGTATTTCATCAGCTGTATTTGTACTTGGACTTGATTAAGCATCAAAATAAGTATTGAGGTATATTTTGTTCGACTCATGCAGTTGGGCTCCAGCCTCCAACCGCATTATTGTACAATAATGGAAAATTCCAAATTATTGTATTATAGCACATAAAACGCGAACCAAACGAGTTGTAGTTGCAGTTGCGGCACGCAATGCATGTAACAATCGGGCCAATAGACCATAATTCTCACAATTGCGATGTAGTTGCGTTGAAGAGCATTAGTAGCTTAGAACCAGCATCGATCAATGGTGTTAAAAAAAAAAAAAGATTTAGAATACAGGAAGGAGTAGTAATGACATACAAAGAAATGAATAAAACAAAGGGAAAAAAAAAAAAAAGGGGCAAAATGCGTTGTCCTCCTAATGGGCCGGACCCGAGTAGGAAGCATACAAAGCCTAGTTCCCAAAGGAAGCCCAATAACGGCCCACTACACTATAATAGCCCATTTAGCCCGGCCCAAACACAGGTCCAAGTCAACGAAACCCGGGATTCGGTTGAGTCGCATTCGTCCTCAATGGGCGAGTTTGTTTACTACTACTCGTCGGAAAACCCTAACCCTAACCGAATGGCGGAGGGGGGTCTCGTCGTCGCCAACAACGACACCATCCGATCCTTCCTCCTCTCCGCCGCCACCCGCGGCGGCGGCGATGGCTCCCTCGGCGCCGAGCTCCGCGACCTCGCCTCGTCCCTCTCCTCGCAGAGCTCCGTCCCCTATCGATCCCTCCGAGCCATTTGGTCCGCCACCCCCGCCGCCGAGCGGCCCCCACTCCGCCGCCTCTTCGACGGCGCCGACTTCGTCTTCTCCAGCCCTAAACCTAGGGAGAAGGTGCGTGCCCCCCCCCCCCCCCCCCCCCCCCCCCCCCCCCCCCCCCCCCCCCCCCCCCCCCCCCCCCCCCCCCCCCCCCCCCCCCCCCCCCCCCCCCCTTCGCGAAGGACGTCCAAGTACTTGCTTCGTATTCTTCGTGTTGGATCTCATCTTAGGGTTTGTGATCGTGTTTGGTGGAGTGCGGTAGAGTGAGGAGTTGAAGGAGAGGCTCAAGAAGCTCGCTGAGATGGCGGAGAGGAGGGAGTACGCGGAGCTCGTGAAGGACGTCGTACCCAAGAAGGAGATCTCCGAGCCGTTCTCTTCTTACAAGAATCAGATTGGATTCGGTATGGATTCCTCTTTCCTTTTTTTATTTCTTATCGCGAGGATTTGTACATGTGTAAATCGCTACTGTTTATGCTGTAGAACTAAATATGAAAAAAGAGATCCGTGACTACAAACTACTGAATCAAACGGTTCCTTGTGGAAGGAGAGGAATCAAGTGACTAGTGTTGAGGTAAAAGTAAATAGGAGAAAAAAAGATATTTTTATCAAAATCGTATAAGAGAATGAACTAAAGATACAATTGGATGTTGTCTTGAATGGTATTGGTGACTGTATTTGTTGATCTAATATTTGAGAATGTGTTAGTCAAGTTTTAGCTCTTATTGCGTAATCATCTCAAATAGAATGAGATGTAGTCAAGATGTTCTGAGTTTTAGTTTGTGTTTTTTTTGGAGGGGGAACCTACAATTATTAGCACAGAATCACTAAATTCAGACTCTATTTAGTTTTCAGCGTGGTAATATGTAATTAATATGCATCAACTGCCTTCGCTTATGAACTAATAAGGCCATAGATTTCCAAGATAAGAAAGTTAACAAGGAGGAGCAAGCTGCGAAGCAGGGAAGGGGGCTGAATTGGCTACTTGACCGATGGTCCATACGGTGGACTAAATACTCCTGCCTTTTTACTTTTACAGGGCTTCGGCACTGCATCTAGTATTAGGTCTGGATTCCATAATCCTTAATGATGCTTAGCTGTTGTACTACTCCCTTATTGCGTGAATTCCCCTTTTACCAATATGAAAATAGACTTTGGAAAAGAATTTCCTGGGTTCAGTTGCAATGATTCAGGGCACCAATCATCATATAGAATGGCTCGGCATGATTATCGAGTTAGTGGTGCTCTAGTTCTTGTCCTTAAATGAACTTCAGAAACGGGGAAATACCAGAAACCTGTAAGTGGCCCTAAGCTGTGACTGCAGAACATAGAGCAATCGTTTTGCAGCCATTAACTACCTGGATCTAGGAGATTTGTTGCTGGTTTTACTCATGCTAGGTTGTTTTATGAAATATGAGAAAATTTTTAGGCTTACATGATTAATGAGATTGCCTCATATACAGAGCATCCAATAGGCTTCATAAAACAGGCCTGCTTTGTCAGCGCTTCCTAACAAAATGCCAAATAATATGGTGTAAACTTATGCTCCTATGAAGCTAACTTTATGAACTTCGAAGACTTGTTTTTTCAGTTCTGTGTGCGAGACTTAGACTCTGTAACTGTACAATCCCATAATTCTGGACCCTTGGTAGGTTTTAGGTACATAGACACTTCTGATATTCAGCTGTTTCTTCACTGGAGAAACAGGTTCTGCATAAGATGTACTACTATTAACCGTTATATTCAGTTTATACCTCAGGTGCCCTTTTAATTATATGAGTGGATTTGTTTACTCTCACATTCATGTGAAACTTCAAATACCTGGAAGCCAATGCTTGTTGAATGTTCTCTTTGTAGAGGTTTGCACTTTCACAGGGCAATAACATTTTCTGAGAAATGAAAGGATAGATGAGCCTTCGCAAGCATCCAAGTGAGCTATGTTGTTCTTTTTCACAGGTCTGCATGTTGTGCTGATGATGTTTACAGGCTACTTGGTTGGCTATGCTGCTTTCAGAGCCCTCTTCAATCATAGTGCAGTAATGGTAACTTCTGAATCTTCTAAAGGGCAATATCTAATTTGAAGCATCCCTTTATTCTAATTTGCAGAAGAGGACGATATCCTAAGCATATATCTGTGGTTCTTAAATTTGCAGAATGCTGCTGGAGGCATCTTAGGGTTGGTCTGTGGCATGCTCCTCGAAACACTTCTTTTTATCATTAGAACTTCAAATCGAGATTTGGACTCTTCCAATTCAAATTCAAGATTGAAGAAGCATCAGTAGCCGGTGGGGGTTTTTTTGGGGGGCTATCGCATAATAATCACATAGTTTCACATTGCAGAGTCAATTGCAGTAGATTCAACTGTTGTAGATTCAATGGATGAAACTGGGAAGAAGCCAACACTTTTTTTTTACCTCTTAATTAAAAACCTTTTATATATATGATGGACCCTATTTTAGCTGATAGGGACATAGAGGGAGGTATGTGGATCATCAATTATGCAATTCGTCTCCTATCATGATGTAATCATGCGATACAGCTGAAATTTTCCTCTTTGCCTCGACATGGATATTTTTGCAATGAACATGTTGAACTGTATCATTTACTAAATTCAATGCATTACATAAAAGTGAATCTTTTTTTCTTTACCATTTGTAGGCCACAGATGATGAAACTGGAGTCGAATCGGAGCTTAAGGTGGCAATGGGTCGGGTCTGGTCAGTTTCGCATCCGAACCTGGTCCAACCAAATTGAGGTGAGAGAGAAAGGCCAACTTAACTTGGCAAAACACACTGAATCTTCAAACTGTACCCTGCTAGGTCTCACATTACTTATTTTCTTCATTTTTTTTTCTCTTTCTTTTTTCCTATGTTCTTCTAATCCTAGCAGTAATGGGAACCTAACGGTTTCGAGTTAATAGTATCACATGGAGCCCGACAAAGTACTGAGTAAAGTTGTGAAGTTGTGTGGGACCACAACACCCAATCACTTAGATCGGTCCCATTACTCTCTGTGCAACTTAGATAGTGACTACGTACCACTCGTTTTGGATGTACGTACAACATGTCCTCTGTTTACACAGAACTAAGAAGGTCGCGGACAACTTAATCATGGATGGTGATATTAACATGTTTGAATTCGATCACTTTTAAGTGGATGTATTGTGACTAAATTCAATATATGTATTCACATAATATCAATATTAGAACTTTTCATGCAGAGCATGATGTCACGCGTGTGTGTATATATATATATATATATATATATATATATAGAGTTTTGCTAGAATACTATTAGTAGTAAACCGCTCGGTTTACTACCGATTTATTTTCGATGATAGAGCTTCCAAATCGACGATCGGCATCGTTAAACATGATCTAGGCCATTTAAACTATCTGTAAATTAAATTTCACGCTTTTTCGATATTGTTCTCTTGTCCATCAAGTGAACAAGAAAATAAATGGCTGAAAATGAATATCCTTCAAAAAGTGATGATAGGAGTCTTGTAATTAAGATCAAGAGTATAGATTTTATTTTATATAGTTTAAAAAATTTTCTAACAAAAAATTAGTTGATTCGGATTCTTCTATACCGTTAAACGAGCAAACGCATCATATCGATCATTAAAATTACAGATTTTGTGACCCTTTGATCGTTTGGTTAGCGATATCAAAAAAACATGAAACTTGATTTCTAGATAGTTTAAATGGTCTAAATCGTATTTAACGGTGCCGGTCGTCGATTTGAAAGATCCATCATCGAAAATAAATCGGTAGTAAACCGAGCCGTTTACTATCGATAGTAGCCCAGTCAAGCTCTCTATATATATATATATATATATATATTCTGAAAATAAAATGTTGCACATGCCATATTACGATATTAGAGGTGATGGTAAATGGTGCATGCATTTGAGAGAGAGAGAGTTAGGTGGTGGTAGGAGGAAAGAGGGAGGAAACTGGAAAGTGGGCGATGAGCCTTTGCTTTTGGTGTATACGAATGAAGGTCGCGCCGGATGCGATAGATATAAATTTCTTTTAGCAGGAAATTTTAGTTATTGTCACTATATATTTGACAAAATTTTATTAACATGACTTTTAATTAAGTTAATTTAAATAAAAAAATAATTTATTAGTTTTAATTTAAGAAAAATAATTTAATTGGATATATGTGCCACATAAAATATTTATAAGAGCTCGTTAGTGGTTACCTTTATGGCTAATAATGTAGGTATTAACTAAATAAACGAGAGAAACAATTACAACACACTTCAGCAGTTATGTATATCCAGAGAACCTTTTTTAAGAATATTTAATAAAGTAATTTTTCATGATATATATAAGGAAAAATTCAAAAGGAATATAAATAATTAGTGTAAATATAAAAAATAAGAAATAATAAAAGAAGACAGAGTGTACGAGAAATATAAGAATTGTTAGTAATTCAATTATTTCATATATGTATATGTGAATAAAAAAATTAGAAAAAAAGCTATTAAATAAGTTTAAATAAATTAATAAAATTATGGAAGGATGAGATAGCAGAGGAGAAATTGTTTCATGCATCGAATATATAAATAGATCTTTTACAATACATCGTTTAAACCACATAATAAAAATTTAACATTGAAATCTAATTTGTTGGATATGCTTTATGACATTTAAAAGGCCTAACTATCAAAATTTATAAATCGTGAAGACGTTCTTCTCAAATATCAATAAATGGCTTGTTCCTTATCGTTGAGTTTTTAGACTACTTGATGTTTTAGTAATAGGTTTAGAAAATCTTGTGATTTTTTATACATAGATTTTTTAAATTGTGTAGGTTGTATTTATGGAATTAGATCATAACTTTATAATATTAATTATTATTAAAGAATAGGTTTGGTATGTGAGACACAGTAATGAACCTTATCATTACAGTATACGAGATACAGTAATAAACCTTATCCTTATGGGGAAGGGAGGATTGGAAGAGCACGTGTTGCCTTGTGCTTCTCCCGACCCTCCTTTATTTATTCTTATTCTTATAGGATAGAACAGCAGGTCTGGGGACAAAAAATTTGGTAATGGCCCCCTGATTGCAAACTCCAAAGCAAAAGGAGAGAAAAGAGATGGAAATAATGTAGAGGAGGATCTATTGCCCCCTGATTGCAACTCTGGTTTCGGTCTAATGATTAAATTCATCCCTCTCTAGTTCTCTGTGTGTTATAATATTTCAAACGTTTCCTAATGAGTTACGTTACAAAGTAGCAATTAGTAAATCATTTTAAAAAAAAATTTATATATGGCATCACATTGGGCACAAAAAATATCTTATATATCATTGATAGTTAATGTAGCACCCCAGGGGCTCTATACACACACACACACAAAATAAAAACTAAAACTAGATCACATATCCGCCCGAAATTTTGTCTTCAATCCTATTCGATCCAAACAATAAAAATGTGAACTTACCCAGCATTGCTTCAACTCGCTTTGTAATGTGGCTTGGCGCATCAAACGGTCTCGCAATGACGCATTTTCTCTATTTTCCTCTATATTCTTCTAATTCTAGTATTATTATTTTTTGACAGAAAAGTAACACGCTACCCGCTTCGTTTATTCTTTTAAAAAAAAAAAAAATTTTAAATACCATCCATGTGGTTTCGAACTTTCTCACTTTAGTACCATGTGGTTTAAAGTGTATCACTTTAGTACCTGTAGTTTCGTTTTTCTTTTTTTCTTATTCCTTTCGTTAATTTTTTCGTTAAATCATATAGAAAAAACTTCAGATAACCCACCTCTGGTTTATCGAATATTTATTTTAGTATCCTATGGTTTTAACTTTTGCACTGATTTAACGAAAAAATTAATTAAAAGAACAACAAAAAGAGAAAAACGAAATCACAGAATACTAAAGTGATACACTTTAAACCACAGGATACTAAAGTGAGAAAGTGCGAAACCACAGGGGTGGTATTTGAAGTTTTTTTTAAAAAAAATAAACTTAGCTGAAAATATAAATCAACTAGGATTCGAACTCGAAACCTTGGGTACCAACCACAAAACCTTTTGAATCAATTAGGATTCGAATTCAGATCTCGGATATAAACCATCAAATCTTTTACCACTTGCGCTAGGGACAGTCGGTTTCTATTCCTAGTATTGATGTGGTAAATTGACGGATGTGAGCTCACTTGGAGTCCGACAAAAGCTGATTATAGTGAGGCAGTGTGCGGCCACAATACCTAATATCTTAGATGGGTCCCATTACTCTTGTAACTTACCTAGAGGATACCCATGTACTACTCCTTTTGGATGTACATACGACATGTCCTTTTGTACACATAATTAAGAAGCCGCAGACAACGGAATTATGAATGGTGACATTGACGGATCTATATTTGTAATAAATTCGATCACCTTACGTATCTACTACTGTTAATATTAAAACTTTTAATGCACAGCACGATCTGTAAAATTATGCGATATACATATGCGCATTTATCTCTAAAACTAAGATATTGTACATGCGATAGTATTATAGCTAGGTGAACTTAAATGGTGCATGCATTTGGGAGAGAGTTAAGAGGGGGGAAGGAGGGAAAAAGGGAGGAAAGCGCGCAATGAGACTTTGCTTTCAGTGTATATTTGATGATGCAAGATTCGATATCGAACAATATGTGTTTTGCTCTCATCCTCCTCCATACAAATAAAAAGAATATTGGCAAAGAGAGAGAAAGAATACAGAGATCCATCGCCCCTTCAATATAGCGTCGATTTTGGTGTAATAATTAAACTCATCTGTTTCTGCATCTCGAGTGTTGTGATATTTCAAAAAAATTCTAAAATATAACTGATGAGTCAACTTAGTGTGCATCAATTAGTAAATTAAGTTTTAATTTAGTTTAGACATGAAATTGGGCACGTAAACATATATCTTTAATTTCACTACTAGTTAATTCAGCGTTGTACACATGATAATTAGTTACCATATAGTTTTATATAATAATTTTTTTCCAATCAATCACACATAATCATTCAGTTAAAAACCTTTGGCATCGTCACACCCTGTTAGTAATCAATCCTTCAGTCAGTGAAAGAAAAACGCCCTTAAAAAAAAAAGAAAAAAAGAGTAGAGCAGCTGATTCTACAAGGGGAAAAAAACCAGCACCAAAAAGTTAAAATATCTACCACTTGCAATTTTTTGGCCCTTTAATTAGTGCGGTTTACTATTTGACGTAGTTTTTTAAATTATGAATTCATGAGGCCAAAAAGTTGAAATATCTATTTCCGAAAACATCCCAGGACTCATATATAGAACTCTCTCTCTCTCTCTCTCTCTCTCTCTCTCTCTCTCTCTCTCTCTCTCTCTCTTTTACTTTTTTACTCTGGTAATTCTGATGGAATCTAAACGACAAGACTCGCAACATACATCCTTTTCTTTACGTGTAATGCGACTATGCTTTTCATGTCCAAACATCAATTATTGATGACAACGAAAAAGCAAGGCCTTTAACCTTAGTTGGTTACAACATGATAAGGGGTAACATCCACATGGAGATGATCAATGAAACTTATAGACTTGGACAACATGCGGTTGGATATATGCGTCATACATGTCTATAGCTAAGTTTAAATATCACATTGATAACTAAATTATAACTACATACATCTCACTAACAATGTGTCCCGTTAGTAGTCTGAGTCCACTGATCGCTCGTCAGGGTGCAGTGCATCTAACTAAAGGGTTGTAGATTGGTCGACTTAAGAGCTCAATTGTGCTTCAGATGATAGATACTCTTGCGCTTTGATGAGTGAGATATGTATGTGAGGTTCAAAAATAATATCGGTAGCTGTTCGAGGATGCCGTCTTAGAAGCAGTGACAATTGATTGGCCGTAGTGTCTTAATTCCTATTAGGTTAATTAGTCACGTTTGGATTTTTCACTGATCTACTATGTAGAGAGTTATTGTGTGAAAATGCAAGTTCATGATATTGTGTATTTTTCTTTATCCCTTCACTAAAAATTAACCACCTTATGACTTACAGTACAATAAAAAATAATATCTACATCTATATAAACATAAATGCTCAAACACTAGATATACATATATATGTATAATCATACGTGGCGGGTAAATTTTTAAAAATCCTACTAATCAATCGATGAAAGGAAAATGCTATATATTGCTTGTTAAATCGAACCAAAATTTATGAAGGAAAACGACTTTTGGACTACTAGGGTACACGTTGGCAAGTTTAAAAAGGTCGATGCTTAATCAAAAAACATGGTAGTTGCAGGGGCGCCCTGTGCTTTCCATGTGATAGGTTGTATAAAGCAAGGGAATTAAGTAACTCATCCCTTATGGGTTACCACCTTATGTACCCACCATGCACGCGTCCGCCACTCTCTGCTTGCACTAAAAGACAAACACGTAAAATCATGCATGACTAGTACAACCATGCATGCATCCCTGTAGTATCCTCGTCCTCATATCATTTGCTTAATTCCTTAGACCTTAATAAAATTAATGCTACACGCAAGAATCGGACAACGCGGATTAATTTGACAAAAGCAATATCATAGAATTAATTCCTTTGATCTTATATACCTATCAGATACTGTAAAAAGGATCTTACTATATACCTACTAATTAGATTGTTGTTTCCAAATGTTCTATTCCTAAGGAATAGCAGTAAAATTCCAACAAAGACCCTCTTACGTACGCTAATATTATATGCAAAATAATTAATTTTCTCCTATGGTACTTACTCGAATTAAATATCTTCTCTTGATATATACACCTAAATAACATTATGAAACATTTAGTTAACTGGAATGAGTTACATGTACGAGCAGTGTATGCTCATAATATCTATCTCCCTATCGAACTAGATTCGCTCTGTTTCACCCTTTCTTTTTCCCCACTTCGTCATATATATGATACAAACAAAAGAACTAGTAGTAGTAAAGACTAAAGACCAAGAGAGCTAAACAGTGACAGTTAAGGGCAAGGCCACTTATACGGTTCCAAACCCGACAGCTGGAAAGCAGCTTAATTTTGTTATATTATGAAGCCCTCATCTGCTAGTACCATTGATAGCAAAAGCACTTTCCCTTTCTTAGGTTAAAATCATGGTGCTGTAGTTTTCTTCTACGAACTTGCGTGGTTAAGGGATGTATGGCTTGGATATATAAGATGAGCCTAAAATGTATTATTTGACATAAATATACATTTTGTGAACTTTGTATCTGCACTTATTACTAGAATAAATGTTTTGGTCTTTAAACTTAATTTCATACATGCAACAATATTTATTTCGAATTGACATTAATATTAAATTGGAATAAGTCATTAATTGTTTTTTTTACAAGAGACAACATATATAGTTGTTCAATAACAAATTAAAATTTTCTTGATGATGAAATCTAAAGTACAAAATATATTAAAGCTCGAACTAAAGCATTTGAATATAAAAGATGCCAAGACAAAGCATGATGCAAGAACCTTCCTATATTATTTAAGTTGTTGGTAAAATTTGACGATATTTCTTTTTAACTGTATATATATATATATATATATATATATATATATATATATATATATATATGTATGTATGAATTATTTAGAAGTTTTAGATGACATGGACAACACGCTAACAGCATGCAAAAGCATACAAAAACGCTACTATATAAGCGCTATTAAGAGAAATTTAGAGGGGAAAATAAGGCACTTAATTTCCATAGAAGCGCTTTTCCTCTCATACGCCCTCGCTTTTTTTTTTTTTGGGTTAATTTTATCCAACCGGAAAACGGGCAACGGGCCAGGGGGGCCAATACGAGGAACCGACGTGGCGCTCCCTGCGCCGTCGTCCGCGCGAGCCTCGTGACCTCCCCACGTGCCTCACATGCACACGTGTCCACTCTCCCCCTCTTACCCCTCAAACCCATCCCGCCCCGCGCTGCGATCACGTGCACCACGCACACGTGTCGCACCGCTACACGCCACTCCCTAACGCCGTCACTGTACCCGTGACGGCGTGTGAACTGTGAACCACCCCGATAACGTTCGTGTAAAAAACTGAAGTTATATAAATCTCTATCAAGCCTATAAATGGACAGGTTTAGCGATAGGAGAAAAGAAGAAGTAGGTAACTCTTACCTTCCACGGATTTCCGAGGGCGACAATGAAAGCCGCGGTTCTGATCCGGTCCGGTTCGTTCCGCTCCCGGCCTGGTTTTTCCCTCGGCTCGCCCTCGCCCCGCGGACCGGGGGACCGAGCCGGGGTCGCGTTCCTCCGCCGGAGCCCTAGCGCGAGAGGGCTCTCCCCTCGCTCCGCGGCGATCCACGTGGACGGGGGCGATTCGGGGAGCAGCGTCCTCCGCCGAGCGAGATCCGAGGCCGATCTGAGCCGATCCGGGCTCCTCCGGCCCGGATCCGCCGCCGCGCCGCGGTCCCCGGCGCCGCCGAGGGTGGCGGAGGAGGAGGAGGAGGAGTACTCCAATGGAGGGATGGGGAAGGGGACGAAGATCGGGGGCGGAGGGAGGGGCGGGGAGGGAGGCGACAGCAACGAGAACCGTCGGATCGGGGACTACTACAAGGAGATGCTCCGATCCGACCCGGGAAATGCGCTTCTCCTCCGAAACTACGCCCGATTCTTGCACGAGGTGAGAACAAAGAGATCAATCGATCGATCGATCGATCTAGGGTTTTCCTTTTCTACTTCTCCCTTTACCATTTTTTTTGTTTTTTTTTGTAGGTGGAGGGGGATGTGAAAGGAGCGGAGGAGTACTACGGGAGAGCGATCCTGGCGAGCCCCGATGATGGGGATTTGCTGTCCCTATACGGGACGCTGCTGTGGGAGACTCGCGGGGAGCGAGAGAGGGCGGCCGCATACTTCGAGCGTGCGGTCGAAGCCGCCCCGCAGAACTGGTAACTAACTCTCCCCCCTCCTTCCTCCTCCCTCGACCGTTCGATCTCGATCGTGGCACGAATTTTGACATTTGCTTGTATCCTTCGTGTAGCTACGTGATGGCGTCGTATGCCAAGTTCCTCTGGGACGCGGGCGAGGACGAGGAGAATGAGGAGTCATCTCCGCCGTTGGTGGAGGCGTTTTGATCTGATGAACGGTCCTGGTTAAGCGACGGTTTATGTACATATAAGTAGTGTTGAATCGGACAGTGTAAGTTAGTTGAGTGGAGGCAAAAAAAGGAGAAGATGTCGGTCCTCTGAATTTTAGCCTCTGATTATATTCAGCTATTTGAATTTTTTAAAAAAATTAAAAAGGATCATGGGAACTTTTAAAAATGTTTCAATCAGCGATCCAGCGAAAAAAAAAAAAAACGAGTTCTATTAATAGTCAGTAATATTTAAAAATCAAATAATTTCTAAATAAATTTATTTAGGTTTTGACAGAAAATTGAACCCTTTTTTTTATGAAGATTAACTTATGAGTTAAAATCGGTTAAATTTGTCGAAAAACGGTTGATTATAGAATATTGAAAGGTTCTATGATTTTTTTTAATTTTTTGAAATTCAAATAGTCAAATATATCGACTAAAGTTTAGAAAAATTTGACATATTTTTAACTTTAGTAAACGAGAAGATAATTAGGAGGAGATAAAACTAAGAAGTGACAGTGATAAACTGAAGAGCCGGTGACCGAAGAAGGGAGAAGAAGGACAAAGAAGCGATGGAGAGAGGAGGAAAACGACGGGCGGTGTAGGAGGGGAGTGAGCGCGACGTTGATATGTACTTTATTTTTGACATTGTTTGGTTGGTGCTTGTGACAAGCTACAACGACTAGTATAGCGGTTGCCGCCGCTGCTCCTACCATCTGAAGGATGGATAAGTGGGAGCAAAAAATAGAATAAAGGATTGCAGGAGTGGTTGCTTTTTTTGTCCTTCGTTTTTCTGGCTGTTTTTATATTCTGAAAATTGTAAAAAAGAATCTGTTTATTGTTTAATTATGAATTAATTTTTTGTTTACATGAAGCACGAATCGTATCGGATATTTCCATTATTACTACAGCTTTCATTAGAAATTGAATTGAACTGCATGAATAAGCAAGAAAATTTACTGTGTTTAATTGTACTATTGATTGAAATAGCAATTAGTGGGTCACAGCGATTCAAATTGCGGAAATTAAAATTGTGAAATATTAGATAAAAGTTAGATAACGATGTTGTAATTAGCTAAAACCATCGTCGAAAGAGTGGCATTGTTGCCGCTTGAATCTTCTGGTAGGAAATAATATTCATATTGTAAAAGTTTGGTCTCATTCGCGTAAGTTAATACGGTAAAGTGATCCGATCGTTTACTAATGATCCACTAAAAGGAAATGGCACAATTAATAAGTAGTCCAAAATCATGATTCATGAACGAATAGTCCGCTGTCTAACGCGAGATCCGAGAAAGAATATTAAAATTCTGGCAACTTGATCCAAGAAATAATATTTAAAGTCGTCTTAATCAGATAATGACAGCAAAAATTAAAGTTCTTATTTTGACTCAGAGAGCCGATAATAATCTAGACTTTCTCTTTTAATTATGCCATGTGCAATGTTTCCTACAAGATATAATGTTTCCTACAAGATATATTATTTTAATACGGCACACATCTACTTCGTCATCGATGTTCAAATCCATTAAGATAAGGTTTGGATAGATTTGGAGCCTCAAAAGGACGAGCTGTAAGTCAGTGCTCCTAATTTCGCATCGAACAGAAGTTATAGCGGCCGTACTAATACAACACTCTCATCCTAATAATATTGGGTGTCGCCTCGTGGAGAAATACGTTGATTATTAACTTAAAAGGATCAACATCTTACTATATAATGGAATGCCAAATTGGCCGAGTCATATTTGAAATGGCATGAGGCTGGGTTGGGTAAACATGTTCGAAGTGACGTGAGATTAGTTGGGCCGAATCACAATCGAGATCAGTGGGCACTGTGTCTGTACGCTTTAAGTGAATTAATTGCGTATTTCTAACGGTTCTAACTTTTGAAATTAATTGTTAGCGTTAACGATTCAACAAGTGGTACCAGAGCCAGGTTGGATCAAATCACAATCAAGTGACGTTCCATATGGCATGAGGCTGAGTTGGGGCGAATCACAATCGAGACTCGTGGCCGCTGTGTTGGCTGCCGTGGGGCGCGAGGCTGGATTGAATCGAATCACAATCGAGACTTGTGGGCGTTGTATCTGTACGCTTTAAGTGAATTGGCCGCCGCGAGCGAAGATTCCGATAGGGCCGTCAGAGACAGGCAGTTGCGGTTGAAACTACGGCGTGGGCAAAAGCAACAAGCAAGTGTCGAGAAGGGAATAGAATGGGCCAAGGCCGGTTCACTGGCTCAATTAGAATACATCTTGAGTAATTTTTGGGTTTATTGGGCTGTAGCTATCTAAGTTTTGGGCCCAAAATGTGCGGAGAGGGGCAGGGCCCATGGAAGCCCGAAGTATGTGGGCTTGGGCAGCTGAAGCTGTTTCGCCGCCGACTTCTATATATAGTACGGCGACCGGGCGACGCAAGGGATCATGTCGCCGACTCCGCTTTAAACGCGGCGGAGTAACGATATCTTATTCTCACCGCGAGCGAGCAATATACCTGCACCGAGTTCCCTTGTCCGCAAACGCGACGATCGCCTTCGCCTTCTCCGAGTAAGAGGCGAGACAAGGAGGAGAGGAGGAGAAGAAGAGCTCGATCCATGTCGACGAGACCCTCCGCAACGAGTGTATCCATCTCCGAAACCCTCCCAGATCCCCTCCAATCCCAGCAAAACCCTACTAATTCCGACTCCGAAGAGCACATCCCGAAGATTCCTGATGCTGCGGAGGATAAGGTCGGAGGCAATGAAGAAATCGATGGCGAAGAGGCCGTGAGGAGATTGGAGGAGCTGAGGATTCAAAGCGGAGAAGGATCGGAGTTGTCGGAGGAACAGATTTGGACCAACGACCAGCTCCAACGAGACGAGGTTTCGTTTCCTTGGATTCGATTGACCCTTTAATTTGCTTAAGGTGTTTCACTTGATTGTGAATTCAATGTGGTCCTTGTACTGATGATGGAGTTGCCTTCTTCGTTGTTCTCGATATCTAGGGATGTGTTACAGATGAGAGATTTAATTCCTATGAACGTAGATCACTTTTAGGTTTTCAATTTCTCATTGAAGCTTTATTTTAGGCTTGTTATGATGTTAAAAGGGGCAGATTCTTAGCTAACTTTTGTTAGTGTAACTTAGAAAATAAATAAAGGGAATTTGATTTTCAAATTATAGTGGAAGATTTTAGTGAGATATCTCCAAAAGGCCTGCACTATTTTAGTAGTAATAGTTCATATTACCTGGGATAAAAGATTACCTTGTAAAACAAAGTAAATTTCCTTAATGTTTGGTTATAACGACTGTCGAGTCCCTGTATGCTGTCTTCTATATTCAACTGGAAATTTGGTTGCCTTCAAGCTCAATTTTTTTAATTCTGTGGTCGTGTTCTTACCCCGAATTTTCGTTAGGTGCTTGCACTGGAAGCAATTTACGGAGAGAATGACATTAACTTAGACAAAAAAGGAGGTCTACGATTTTTTCAGGTTTATGTATATTGTGAAGTTCCTGATGGAATTACTGTATCAGCGAAGCTTCATTCAGATACTGGAAAGTTAACTTCTGGAGCAAATGGTGATGCTGACATGGCAGTATCTGAAAACACCAATGAGTTCATATACACTTTCCGTGTCCAGTATCTGCCCCCGATTTTGTTAACTTGTTTATTACCTCAATCATATCCCAGTCATCATCCTCCCTTATTTACTATCACTGCACAGTGGTTGGATAAGGCAAAGATATCCAGTCTTTGCCGCATGCTGGACACCATATGGATAGCACAACCAGGACAGGAAATTATATATCAGTGGGTATATTGGATACAAAATTCTTCGCTCTCTTACCTTGGATTTGATAGTGGAGTAATGCTAGGTGTATTTGATAAGCCAGAGGCTGCAGATAGGCGTGCGCTCTCTGGGAGTGCTTCTCCGGAGTTCATAATTCCTTTAATGATGAGTTACAATGATGAGAAGCGCCATGAAGCTTTTCTTAACAATCTGCATCAGTGTGATATTTGTTTTAGTGACTATGCAGGTGAAATTATTTCTTTTGCTGTATAAGCCCAATGCTTTTTTTTCTGTAATATTGACATCCCATGTGTTGCCTTTATCTCCTTTTAATTGTATTGGTTAAATCCTGCAGAAGTTCTTTAATTTCCTTCAAGAACATGTAGATCATTATGAGCACTGCATATACTCTTCTGCATCTATTACTGGATAATTCATGGTACTACAAAGCAGTACAGGCACCATTTAGAACATTAAGGTAGATCCCGTATGGTAAGGGATAAGATAGATGGAACTAGTAACAGTTTGCAAAATTTGATAAGATATCGTGTCTAAAGCAAGCAAAAACAAAATTATTAATCTCATCAAGATGCTCAAGTAATGCAACTTGCAATTTTAACATTGTTTCTTTCATCAGGTACGGATTTCATTAAGCTGCCATGCCAACATTTCTTTTGTTGGAAATGCATGGAGACCTACTCTAGCATGCACGTGAAAGAAGGCACTGTAACCAAGTTGTTATGCCCTGATACTAAGTGTGGAGGCCTTGTCCCACCTAGTTTACTGAAAAGGCTGCTTGGAGATGAGGACTACGAACGTTGGGAATCATTAGTGCTTCAGAAGACATTAGATTCTATGTCTGATGTAGTCTACTGCCCCAGATGTGAGACTGCATGCTTAGAAGATGCGGATAATCATGCTCAGTGTTCAAAGTGTTTCTTCAGCTTCTGTTCTCTTTGCAGAGATCGGCGCCATGTAGGGGAGACATGTATGACTCCAGAAGCAAAGCTTCTTATTTTGCAGGTAGTGATACGTGCTCATATGTGCTCCATGGAAACTCATCTGATTTTGGCAGAATTATAATTATAATCATAATTGACTTAATTGTAACATTCTTCACTATTTAACTTGTGCACATGCAAATGCGATCCTGCCAAAGTCCCCTTATAATGTTGCGCCCTCTTAGTCCCATATTTAAAGATATTGTGAAAGTGCACGAGTATCATAAGAACTAGCATACTTGTTTTAGTAACTTGAGTGTAGACATTAGGTGATATTGTAAGTTTTTTTGCCATATTGTTAGTCCCGTTTTATTCAAGTTACTAAATACAAGTACGGTGGTTGGGGGTTTACGATATTAATCCAAGTTTGAGATTTGAGAACTAGAGATTGATTGGAAATATTTTTATTAATTTAATTTATCTAGATATTGGGCGATCACCCTAAACTTAACAATGATTATGTAATATTAAATCGTTGCTCAATTGTATTTGAACTTGTGTCCTTTTTTTCAGATGTATTTAATCTTAAATTTTTTAGTATATTAACAACATAACCCATATGGCTGTAACTTCCTGTAGACAGTATGAAGCGCTATTTTTCTCCTTTGGGTAAATTACAGTTTTGGTCCTCAAAACTATGGGGCGTGTGATACTTTTTTACTTAAACTTTAATTTGTTGCAGTTTCTGGCTCGAACTTTCTGAATTATTGCAATCAAATTCCACAACCCAATTTTTTTTTACTAAATATTGATTAATTACTAATGTAGAAGTGATGTAGCAGTGTCGTAATTGATAATGCAACAATAATGAAGATATTACATCACTTTTACATTAATAATCATCAACATTTATGAATTGTGGGACTTGATTGCAATAATTCATAAAGTTCGAGCTAGAAATTGCAACGAATTAAAGTTGAGGACTAAAGTGTCACACACCTCATAGTTTGAGAATCAAAAGTGTAGTTTACCCTTCTCCTTATGTAATGATCAAGCAGTGTGTTGACTTAGCTTCTTGAAAACAGGAGCGCCAGAAATCAACGGGTCTCAAGGGAGAGCAAATACGGAGGGAACGGGAGTTGATGAACGAACTCCTGAGTGTGAAGGAGGCACTCCGTGATGCTAAACAATGCCCATCTTGCAAGATGGCCATCTCGCGTACAGAGGGCTGCAACAAGATGGTGTGTGGTAATTGTGGGCAGTACTTCTGCTACCGCTGTAACAAGGCAATTGATGGATATGACCATTTCAGGTATATTGTCTTGGAAGCAAAATTTCACCAGTTCCTATATAGTGACCCTTGATTACATAGATGCCCTCCAAACGTCAAAATATCACAAAGGCCCTTGTATTTTTGTTACCCTAATATTATAAGTGCCCTCTGAATTTCCTGTATACACCCCTTGAAAATGCAGATTTTAAGTCGGAGAGAAGGAAGTTGGTTTTGTATCAGAAAAAGCTTCTCAAATGCAAACGTTTGTTAGTAGGGTATACATATATATGTATGTTTGTGCGTGTGTGTATATGTATGTGTCTATATATATATAGAGAGAGAGAGTCCAGCAAGAATACTATTGATAGTAGATGAATAGTGTTTACTATCAACTTCTTAGCCCTTGGATCTATAATAGTACTACCACCAAATAGTAAATCTTGGGCATCCAAGGAATTAAAAGTAGATAGCAAACACTATTCCTCTACTATCAATAGTATTCCAGCCCTACTTTATATATATATATATATATATATATATATATATATATATATATATATATATATATATATATATATATATATATATATATATGCAAGAGAAATTAAAGTTTGAATTGCTCATATGACCATTTTGACTATGTTAGTTGTGGAATACTACAATTATGTAACTTATGCCTCCTCTTGTTAAGACTTTGAATCTTTTTTCCTTTTTTTGCTTTTAAAGGGGAGAATGTGAACTATTCTCCCAACAAGAGATTACAAACTGGGAGGTACGAATGAACCAGCGCCAAGTGGTGGGGCAGTTACATGCTGAGCTATTCCACAATTTTGTCCATCCGTGCCCTAATTGTGGTCAGCCAAATGCAAAGGTCAGCCTGGATTAATTAATTGCATCCTTCTTTTTTTCATTTTAGAATCCGTTTAATGTGGCCGCTTTAGATACTGCATGTTATGGATTGTCAATATTAGTGCTAATTGGTGCCAACTATGCTGTATAAAACCTCCTCAGATTTTATTAGTTGAATAATGCTGTCATGTCCATCAATACATGTGCTACAGATTTTTAGTTCATCCATAAATCTTTGAAACTAATAGATACTAAGTAATTACGATTTCTTGGTTCAATTTTCGCTCTTCTACAAAGAAGCATATATCATTTCAACTGATAAAGAAGTATCACTGAATTGTAGAAGAGACTATTGAATTTAGTTGCCATTAAATGAGGCGTAACACTTTGATTTTGATAGTATAACTTTCCAGATGCTTTAGAAAGATGATTCTTTATCTTTATTCTAAGCTTTAGCGTTTACTTTTATGAACTTCAATTGTTATCTCTGTGGCTGGAACTTTAAAGTGGTACATTTATGTGGCTTGGGTGAACTAGACTAAATTTGTTTTGGCTCTATTTCTTAGTCAAAGGAATGATACTTCTCCACGTATCTAGTATGTTGTTATGTTATTACTTATTTACTTTAATTAAGAATGTTGCTGACACGTAACTTTTTGCAAAATATAAACAGACGGGTAACAATAATCACATCTTCTGCTGGGCATGCCAAACCCATTTCTGTGCGCTATGCCGCAAGACCGTGAGGAGGAGCTCGGAGCACTTCGGGCCTAACCGATGCAAGCAACACACTGCAGACCCCTAGCAATGGGTATTCTGTATCATTTTCTCATATCAAAATACCAATTCTCAAGCGATTTCAAGAGAATCTCTTACCCTTCGCTCATTGTCGACTCCTTTTCAATTGTTTATCCAATGAGAATTATAAGTTTATTTGATATAGTGGTCGAAGAAACACAATTCTAGGAAGAGATATCCTTGTATGGGTGCCCCTTTAGTGGTGGCGATGTTGTACATCAGCATATAAAGTTTTACAGCTTTATTTGATTTGTTTCCTTCTCTATTGCTATTGTTTCCTATATGTACCCTCTACACATCATCAGGCACTATGGGACAAATTGTTGGTGTCTGGTTTTTGGTGTTCTTTGTTTTCAGTGCGTGAATTACTGATAAGGATTCGAGATTCAAATAAGTATCTAAGGCCGACTTTGGCAATGCATTATAATATTTTCTTCAACTCTTTGGACTCACTCTTCTTACTTTAAATGCATTTTGTTTGAAAAATATTCTAGGAATAGCTGTCCATGGCGTTAGCTAAGAAGTATAAATATTTATATTGAGAGAGAGAGAAGTAGCAGGCTTGTTTTATTTATTTATTTATTTTTTTTCTTGAGAGAAAGCTAGTATGCATTCCGTTTTTTTATTGGGAAAGATAAATTTAGTTACATATGTGAGAAACACTCCTTCTAAAGGCACATTAGCAGGTTGATTTTGTTTAAAATCGCTATGGATTTGATCCTTTATAAATAGTTTTGATAAACTTGGTCCATTGTAGGTCAGGCTTTGGTAAATTGCCTCCGCCACCGTTTCTTTTGGAGAGTATTATTCATCGTAGCCAGAATTGGAAAACAACCCTTATAGCATACAATTTAAAATTTGAATGTTAATTATCAAATTTTTTATCACCTTCACCAGAGATAATCCGTAACACATAACCATTGTATATATATCGCATTAAATGTACACTAGTGTAAGGTTTGTTTGTAGGTGGGGTTGTGTTCACTTCACCTGGATCAATCCATGAACTCGTTACTTGTGCAATTATACACGTTGGACCGTGGCGACGCGGACGGGTGTGGTGCGTTAGGGAGCTCGTGACTGTGGGCCCCACAAATTTTTTTAATCCGACTTTTGCGAGTCTGACATGTGTGCGCCACCCAAATGCTCGTCCACGTGGCAGCCTCTCTATCGCGTGAAAAGCTGCTTCCCTGAAATGTTTGCTTCGAGCAGCTACTATTTTCGGTAAACAACTTTCCAAATTTAGTATATACTAGCAATGGACTCCCCTTTTGCAGCGGATGTAATTTGTAAATTCGTAATTATTATATTATACACAGTTCAAGTCACGCAACAGAATTAAATATAACTAATAATTTTTATAAAAAAACTCAGTATGTATAGGTATTTTTCAAAACGAAACAATTAAAATCTGAATATGCAAGAATTTTTTTTACATTATATGAAGTCATGTAATAGAGTGAAAAAATTGCTATATGTACAACGTAAATCTATATAACAACTTACTTTATAAAAATTTATGTAAAAAAAATTTGAAATAAATGTATAAAAATAATTTTCAAAAAACTCTATAAATAAAAGAGAAATAAAATAGTAGAAAAAATTGTTTAATAAAATTAATTATATATACACACACATGCACTACATTTCTAAAATATTATACGTGAAATTTAAATTCTATATTTTCGATTTATTACGTGTATATAAATTAATTATATTATATATAACTAATTATTAATAAGAATAATTTAATTTTATATAGTTTAGGGATTTAAATATAAATTTTATATTTCAAATATAAATTGGAATTTAAAATTTCTATATCCAAATTTAAAAATTTGTAACATAAAATTTTAAACTATATGCACTCAAGACTCCACCATAGGTCATACACATGCCCACAATTAATGGTCTATGGTGCACCGAGTGCACCGAATATTTGAACCGGACACATGCCGTTCAAAGAAAAATACCCAGGCACTTTAGTATATAGTAATAAATTATTATTATTATTACTTGTATAAATAACATTTCAATTTATTATAGTAAATTAGATTATTAATTTCTACTTGTTTGTTCCCGGGCACCTCCTATATTACCTGCGGATTTGTGGGGCCCGCATGTCAGGATCGCTATAAAGGGATGTTGGTTAGTTCCCACATCGAGGATTGCAGGGGATATTCCCTCTTATTCTCCCTTCCGGAATGACCAAAATACCCCCTGGTAACTTACCCTTGGGCCGCCTCAATCGACCTAAAGGAGGGGTTAATAAGGTAAATTAACATAGATTGACTGGTTCATCCGTGCGCTCTTCCACCTTAATGCTGAATATAAATATAAAAGTAAAATTTCAATGAACTACGTCATGCACCTGGTGTATTATACATCTCACACACTGCACTTAACTTTAAGATCCGTTAGCTTAGAATAATAATTTAATTCTATTTTGCAGATAATCCATAATATCTGAAGAATCTATGCATGAAAAATTATTTTTTTTTTTGAGAAAAAAATAGCACGCTACCCGTTTCATTCATTGAAACGATAAATTAGGCTACATGGGTGAGACAACAAAGGCCTCCAAAGTGACGGCGAAAAAAAAAACATTGTTATTGCTGTTTGGCTGAAAGAATTTACCCCCACAGGATTATTGAAAAAAAAATTGTAATTTTTGTAACATGAAAAATGATATTATTCAAATCATACAACATGCATGTTAAGATAAATACTAATTAAACACATCTAATAAGCTAAATTATTTAGTCGAAAAAAATAAACTAAATTGTAAATTTACAATTTTAAAGGTGTGGCCGTGTGGGGTATAGAATGCACCGGGTGCATAGAGCAATCAATTTCCGTCCTTTCCC
The DNA here is from genome assembly GCA_016920855.1 of Puya raimondii. Lineage (NCBI taxonomy): Eukaryota > Viridiplantae > Streptophyta > Magnoliopsida > Poales > Bromeliaceae > Puya > Puya raimondii. The sequence goes on along the minus strand of JABWPP010000050.1, from coordinate 103,912,817 downwards.
AGTATCTGGAAGCGTGGAACGAAAGACCGTCAACCCACGCTATGCCGGTCAATCCTGACCGTCCGATACGAATGGAGCTTTTTGAAATTTTAGAAAACATAAAGGGGTGCTTATATTACATACAATTAAATTTATTTAATTTTTCTCTACTCAAAATCCCGACAAACTCCACCCTTTTTCATACCCAATCTCATTTTTTTATTTTTTTATTTTTTTTCTCCTTTATTCTTTCCTTCGCGGAGCCCCCTCTGTGTGTGTGTGTGTGCGCGCGCAGAGTGATCTGTGAAGCAAAATAAAAATTTTAAAGCAGAAAAAAAAAGAAAAGGAAAAGAGAAAATTCGTTAAAAGGGGGGGGGGGGGGGGGGGAGGATTAAATCTACTCTCCTCGGCTCCCAATCCTTCGTCGTCCTCATAAAACCCTAATCTCCACATCTCGGCGATCCTCTGATGCCACTGAGGCGATCATCGAATTGAGGCTTCCGATCGCACGGGGCGCGATGGAGGGGGGCGGCGGCGGAGGAGGAGGAGGTGGAGGAGGAGCTGCTGCTGCTGCGGCGTCGGCGGCGGCGGCGGCGGGGGCGAACCCTAGCTTGAACGGGAACGCGCCGCCGCCGTTCCTGAGCAAGACGTACGACATGGTGGACGATCCCGCGACGGACGCGGTGGTGTCGTGGGGGAACGGGAACAACAGCTTCGTGGTGTGGGATCCCCCCGAGTTCGCGAGGGATCTACTCCCCAAGTACTTCAAGCACAGCAACTTCTCCAGCTTCGTTCGCCAACTCAATACCTACGTATGCGATTCCTCCTCCTCCTCCACTGTTTTTCTTCTTCTGTTCAGACTTTTATTTGCTTCGGATGAGTATGGTGATGGAATTTGATGATTGAGAGGTTATCACTGTACTCTACGAAGAAATTTAGATGGAGCTTTATTAGAAAATATTGTGTAGATATGGAATTTAACAAATTAGTGGCCGCAAATTGAATAGTTAAAGCGTGTTTTGATTCAGGTAAATTTGCTCAAAGCAGCTTCTTCTTAGGTCTAGGTAATTAACATATAAGGTGATCTGAAACTCCTGTGGGTACTAATCAACAAGTTCACCACTTTGATCTGAGTCTTAATTGGAGTTTGTAGAAGCTGGATCTCGATACAATTCGTTATCTGTAAATTGTGCTTCATGTTCGTTTTTGAATTAAATTTGATTTGTTTGATCGCCTTGTTCTTAATGCTTTTTCTTTGTATTTTTTACTCCGCGTCTTTCAAAATGTTTAGGAATATTTGAGTGTCCTACGCTGCTTGTTTGATTTAATCTGGATAAATTTTTTTTTGCTGGTCTCTGTATCGACTGATGGTTAACTTGATTCTTATGGGTAGCCACATTTTACCTAGTGTTTTGAAGCAATAGAAAAGTAGTTTGTAGAGAGTTGATATGAAGTGAGAGTTAATAATATAGTAAAATTGGTTCTTCAATCATTAACCCGTAAAATTGGTTGAGGTTACTCAATAACTCATTCGGAGGTAATACTGTATTGAAGTAAGCCTTTGTTGTGTGGAAAACAATGGCGTTTTTTTGCTGTCACTTAATTTTTTTCCCTGATGAGGAAGAACTGCATTGATTGGAGGCTACCGTCTTACTTTTCTTCCTTCTTTTTAATCTTGATTTCTTTTGTAACTACTAGAGGATTGCTTGGTTGCGTGACCTTATTTGCAGCATCTGAGTTATATAGGTCAATATAGCAGCTAGCTAATGGATCTAAGCATGCTGCTTCCAACTGCCTCTTTTATTCCTGGAAAAGATTCCTTGATTTTCATGCAGCATATCTATGGTAACTCACTTCTCATTATGATTGATTCCGGAATTTGTCGAGCAGGGATTTCGCAAAGTCGACCCTGATCGATGGGAATTCGCAAATGAGGGGTTCTTAAGAGGCCAAAAGCATCTTTTAAAGACCATCAACCGACGGAAAGCCTCCCACCCACCATCTCAACCGCATAATAATAATAATGCTTCAGTTGCCGCCTGTGTTGAGGTGGGCAAGTTCGGTTTAGAGGAAGAGATCGAGAGGCTCAAAAGGGACAAGAATGTACTAATGCAAGAACTTGTCCGGCTTAGACAGCAGCAGCAAACCACCGACCACCAACTACAAACCCTTGGCAATCGGCTACAGGGGATGGAACACCGGCAGCAGCAAATGATGTCATTCCTGGCAAAAGCCGTGCAGAGCCCTGGATTTCTCGCCCAATTCGTGCAACAGAACGACTCCAATAGAAGGATAGTTTCCGTAAATCGTAAGAAAAGGAGGTTGCCCAATCAAGAAGGGAGTCCAGATGGCCAAATAATAAAGTATCAGCCTTTAATGAATGAAGCAGCCAAAGCAATGCTGAGAAAGATATTGAATACGGACTCACCTCCTTGTTTCGATTCCTCAAATAGTTCTGATAGCCTTTCACTGGAGAATTTCGAGAGCGCCTCTTCTACTACTAGGAATTCTGGAGTTACCCTCGCAGAGGTCCCTTCTTTTTCAGCTGAAGCTCAATCTCCCACAATTAATTTAGCAGATAAGAACTCACCTACTGTTCCTGGTACGAGCATTCCCGATTTCCCAGAGTTACAAAATATGGTAACTGATAACAATTCCGCTGTCAACGTTCCTGAGAAGAGCTTCTTAGTGCCCGATCCAGAGGGGATCTATGTAAACCCTAATGCAGTCGAAGAGGACGATGTGTTGCCTATTGAATTGGACGATTTATACGATGGGGACCAGAAGCTTCCGGAAATTATCGACTCTTTCTGGGAGCAATTTCTTGCAACTAGTCCTTTACTAGGCGACTCGGAGGAGGTTGAGTCAAGCGCACAGAACATGGAGCATCTCACGGAACAGATGGGGCTTCTTTCATCTGAGCCCAGAGTTTGATTTTCCTTTTTCACATGTATAATAACTATATAAATTTGCAATAGCTGCGAAGATAATGCAGAGTACCCTGGATTTAGGATTTGTGGTATCATGGAGAGTTTTGGGGCTTACTGTGAGCTTGCGATGGCTGCTATTATATAGGAAGATTTTAATCTTCCACTTCTTTCTCGTGGTCGTTTTGACCGATATCTTACTTTTTGTCATGAGTGATCTTCTTAAATGAAATCAGTGATATGTCCAGATATATATATATATATACATATATATATGTGAAATTGCATCCACCTTCCTTTAGTGCTCATTGTGAAGTAAATGAAAATTAACATGCTACTTTGCATGACTCTTGCTGTCAGCTGTTAGCTGAAATTGTAAAAGTTCCGATTGGCACTTGCAGTTGCCAAGATTATGATTCTCTATGCTTCGTTGTAACTGCTGTCTCAAAGCTGCTCACTGAGTTACGTGAAGTTGACATTGCTCGCGAGGCAAGCGTTGTTGTGAGTTGTTACTCAAGCTGTACCGAAAGTCGATAGCTTATGAGAAAGATAGAGTGAACCTCAAAACGAGGCAGAGAGTTTCATCCCATGGTCTAAACAACAACGATTCTCGGAGTTCAAGAATCTTGGCACTTCGCCTTCAAAACCAAGAGAACCAAACTCGCCGATATCTGATTTTGAAAACTCGATTATATGTAGAATCCTTTGGGTACTTTCTTGTACCATAATCTTCAAAAAAAGAAATTACTTGTACCATAAATGGAATCCATTGTTGTTGTATTAAATATGCAAAAATAGCTATTGTTTGCACGCCTTTTCTGATTAAATTTCCACTGCACAGTGCACACCCTGATATTGCAGGCGAATTGTACAAAGCTAGTAAATTTCACAATCAATAAATATATAAAATATAAATGTTTTCGTTCTGTTTAAAAGTGAAATTTAGCATAGGGAATATTATAGTATACGGGAATACAAAGAATAAGGACCTTTTTCGTAAAAACCGAAAAGTTGAGGATCAAATTGAAATGGCATCACGCAACATCGTCGTACCTTCCCTCCACCCGCATCGTGATTCGCTCACATTCGATGGGAACAGGGAGAGCCGTTAGATCGAGGCCGAACACTTTTGGTGAGGGTTCTTCCGTTCCGTGGTGGGTGGCTCTCACTCTTCCTCGTCATATATAATACTGTAGGCGAATGAGCTCTCCGGCGAGGTCATCGGCGTCGGCGGCGAGCGCTGGGCCCGGCGGCGGCGGAAGCAACGCCGGCGCCGGAGACGACGGCGGCGGCAGTGGCTCCGCCTATCAGTTCCCCTCCGATCCCATCTCCGCGCTCGATCGCAAGGACGAAGCCCTCGCCGGTGAGCCCCAACACTAAATCTCAACTCCTCCATTTAAACTTTCCTTTGTAAATCGCCTCCTTAGTATGAGTAGTATGAGGGTTTCAAATTTTGATTCTGTAATGGGGTGTGGAGTGCAATTTCAGCGCTGAGATTGGAGGTAATGGCGGCGCTTCAGAAGGAGGTGAAGTCGTTGGATGAGGATAGTTGGATGTTCGCTGGCCCTCGCTCCCGAATCAACCTGATTTCAAAAACTGGTATTTTAAACCTAATTTTAGATTGAAATGATGTGTTCAAAGTTATTCTTAGTTATTTGGTAATCTATTCTCCTGCAGATGTTATATTCATTAATTGTTAGAATGTGGCTTTCCCTCTACAAATATAAGTGGAGTTGATTCACGCATGATGTTACCAAATATTTGGCGGATTGGTTTACAATGGGACATCTTAATTCAGATGAGATGCCAATTCTTGTTGATGATGCTTGTTTGTTTGTCGAATCCTTTGTTCTAACAAAGTGTTTTGTGTGTTTGGATCTTGACACGTCTCAGTTGCGCTCGCAGTTTTGGTCGATTTGCTTGCTCTGCATAGAGAAAATCTATAGATTGAGACAGTGGTTTTGTTGAGTTCTAAACAAGTAGGGGAGTAAATTACTATTGGCCTCACTACATTTTGACCATTTAGATGTTAGTGCTTTTAACTGTTACATGATGGAGAGGGCTTCTTCTGTTTCTATATTCAGAAGTGGCAGATCCCCAATCATGCAATCGAAAAAAAATTCTTGTTGTGATCACCGTATCTAAGTTATCTCATACTTGAACAATTTCCTGTCTTCTTATGACTAATTGAAGCACAGGTATTTGAAACCTGAGCAACTTTTCCAAGCCAAACTCTCGAGGATTCTTTTATACTACAATTTTTACTTATGAGTAATATTTTGACATGCTATGTCTACATAGTATCTTGTTTTAGATAGCTTCACATGCATAATAAACACATAGCTTAAGAATATCAAAATTCATTTGGCCTTTAGTTTTATGGCTATCATTTTGAAATGTGAATGAAATATTAGAATGTTCCGTGCTAGACTGATTTGTTATGGCTCATGGTGCTTTTTTTACTGCGAGGAAACTGATATCAGTATTACGCAACATCCTTGTGAAATCCTGTAACTTCTTTGATATCTAACAAAAGATTAAGAGGGCTGTTTCGAATGACGTGAGTGAACAATCAAATGATTCAGATTATCGTTAATTAGTTCTCATCTGTTATCTTATTGTCGATATACAACATCTGAACATTGAATATCCATGTTGCATTTTTAAGTAACACCTCTTGTATATGAATTATTGTTCAGGCGGGTACCAACTGAAACGAGCTGGAGGGCATGGAGGGATGAACCAGCACTCAGTGAAGCAAACGAGAAATTTTTAGCAAGTTAAAATGCTGAATGATTTGCCACGGGGTGGTTCAGGTTTAAGCCTAACATATAGACTCAGTTTCTCATCTGTTCTTGTACTTGCATGAATTGTCACATGTAGATTTGCTACTTTATCTATTGATTTTGCCGTCGATTACGTTAGCAAGTAATGAAACTGCGTGACTGAAAAATGTTTTGCCGAGATTCCCTGCCGAGTGTTGCATTACAAGGGCAATCACTATTTCAGTAGAGCAGAAAAATCCCAGAGGTGAGACTATGAATGCAGCTTTGTTTAACTTTGTTTATTACCTGTTTTGACAATTTGACCCGATTTTCATCTTTTTAGGTGAATACATATAGATTCATTCAGTGATTAATAAGGAAACTATTGTTGGATTAGGATATAGATCGAGAATTAATGATTTACAGAAAAAATGTAGTACTTTTGAGCTATGCTTGCACCATCTTTATCCAGGGCCATTATTTTTAACTTATTATATAATTTTCTTTTATTAATAATATTTAAATTTTTATAAATATATTAGGATGAAAGATGTAAGATATATACTCTTTATTTTTCTGATTTCTTTTTTTTTCACTGGTAATAAAATCGAAAGTAATAAACTATTAGTATTTATTTACTTTTAAGGCGCGAGTCCCGATTAATTCCGGACCGTTGTAGAGAGTTGGATCGCCACACCGCTTAAATTACTGGCCAGCTGTCGATCCAGCTGGATCCAGCTGGAATGCTGCTGGACTCGAGGCGCTCCTCTTCTTCCTCCCTCCGTCTCCTCCTGCGCCTGCAGGTGTTGTTGGGGCGCCATTGCCATGCCATGCCATGCCCCGCCCCTTTCCCCTCCTCGATGTGCTCGCCGGCGCACGTTAGCCACAACCCCTCCAGCGAACTTAAAAATGGGGCAATTTTTTTTTTCCATTTTATTACTCATTATTTTATTCCAAAAATAATAATAACAACAACAACAACAACTCGGACGAGAAAATTAACATATTTATATTAACAACGAAGCAATATTCCAATCCACAACTAGGTGATGCCACAGCGCACGTTAGCCACACGCGCGCGCGCACGTCTCTCTCGTCTTTCGCCTCTCGCCTCGCCGCCGCCGCAGCAGCAGCAGCAGCAGCAGCAGCACCGACACCTCATCTACTCACGTGCGGAGGCTCCGATGTCACGTGCCCCCGGAGGGAAACTCCCGCGGCGCTAGAGAAGCCCTAGCTTCCGGTGAAGCACTCTTCCCACCGCCTTCAATCCCCGCTGGCTCCGCATCGCCGCCGCCACGTCATCGCCCCTCCCGATCTCCGCCGTCGAAATCTCTGTAACAACCCAACCAATTTTTTATTTTTTTTTATAAAAAAAAAAATCAGATAAAACTCCGGTCGCGCGGTGAATCCTAAGAAGCGGCATTGTGCGGAAAAAGGAGAGAGAGAGAGAGGGGAGCGACCGACCATTGGGGGAGAGGTCGTGGGAGAGGAGGTAGAGGACGAGGAAGCAGAGGAGGGTGAGGAGGGGGATGAGGTGGATCGATCGCTCCGCCCTCGAGCTCCATCGGATCGCCTTCTCCACCTTCACCTCCTCCTCCTCCGCCGCCGCCGACGCTCCTCCGCCGCCATTGATCTGGAGCTTCGAGCTCGGGGATCCGATCGATTGGCGCTGCATCGGTGTCGGTGCGGTGCGGGAGTAATGGAGAGAGAAAGAGAGAGAGAGAGAGAGCTCAATGCGTAGGTGTATGTGTATGCTTCTGTCTCTGTGTGTTTAGAGGAGAGGGTTTAAAATGGTAAGCGGATTCGGTTTGATGAGGGTTGCGGATGTTTCCAGAATCGGGATGATCCGAGTGGTTTGTTCGCGCATTTGGAAACAGTTTTTGATGCTAAATTGGGGATATGTTGTTGCGATAACACGACCTAAACACGGAAAAAAGTTTGTTTTCACAGCGAATAAAAGTTTGGAATCCGACCACGTAACCCGGATCCGGATCCAGCCTATTCTACCGTGGTGACTTTTAATACAACACAAGGGTTCGAGCCTCCGATTTCTCAGTTGCATATGTAATATGTCATACAAGTTTTTAGAATCTCAAAGCGGGAGGCTTATGGATAGCATACAAACACAAAAATATAAAAAATCGAACGCACAAATTGAAGGTGGAAGGTTACATGCTTCATGCAGCTCGTGAAAATAAGAATAGAGACTCTCTGATCTCCCGCTTTATGAGAGTAGATGAGCATAGAATATACGATAGAAGTATTCGGACGGCGTTGAATTATTCTTTTTGACCCGACGATTGGTATAGTCGTAGAAGGCCATGCATCATTTTCAATTTCTATCTCGAATCTAATTAAAAACATTCTCTAACCAAAAATGCTCTTATAATGAAGGCTTGAGTGAAAAGCCAGGGAATGGGATTTCCACATCTTCACGCCAAAGCGTTCGTTGCGTACAATAATGAAGCCAAAAAGGCCTCCCAAAGGAGGAATATATGATTCATTAATGCTGTTGGTTTTGTGGGGGTCACCTTGTCGATACTCACATAAGTTTAAAAAAATTTTAAAAAAAGAAAAAATAACAATATATGAGCAGTTTAGATTGAATCTGAACCTGCTTGGCAAATACAGGGCACATGGTAGTCCCCTAACTTTCCTTGGAGTATTAGGATTTAGATACTTCATGTGAGCACTAAAAACAATTAATTAGCGCAAGCATGGCCCAGATTTCTTAAAATGTCGCAAATGTGCTATCAAAACCTACATGACCTCTGCATTAAGTGAAAATATACTGATTTGTTGATACACATAAATATTGACTCGTCAGCAATATTGAAATAAATTTTTTAAGGTATGCCCGATAAGATCAAATACATTTCGAAATTTGATGAGGAATAAATGCCATAAGAAAAAAAAACCTTTTTTGGATGTTGGACAGCTTGTTGCACATTCCTTGGTTGGTGACATTAGTTATGTCACATATTCCTAAATTTTGCAACGAAGACCTACTAATTTTGTTGATAACTAGTGCCGACTATAATTAGTTAATTCGAATTCGGTAAAAATTCGGTACGGATATAATACGAATAAAATTCGTATTTTAATATTTAAATTCGTTGAAAAATACGGCTAAAAAAAGAGGTTCACCAATTATTCGGATATGCGATTTATACGAAAATTATACATTCATCGATTAAAAGTTCATGATCAAAAATTCGGTTATTAAATTAAACTTTTTTTCTCCAGATTTATACTGTTAGTATAAATAGTTATAATTTTTAAAAATATAAAAATAAAAAGCTATAAAATAAAGTAGATTAAGTAAAAAAAAGTAATAGCAAAATTTGTTATCGTCTCCATATTCTTTTTTTTTATGATCTACATATTCCGAAAGTTCATGAAGTTTTTTAATAATTCGCGAATAATTTATGAATAATTCGGCAATAATTTACGAATTAACTAACTATGTTGGAGAAAATAATTTTATCCAAAAATTCTGTGCACTTTTTTGGATGAGTAGTTAGGCATACGCGAATTATTCGCGAATAATAAATCTAATCCAAAAATTTATATTTTATTCTATTTTTTGGGAAAAAAATTACATACGGACTGTTTTATTTAAATTTTTAATAATTCGCGAATTAACTACCTATGGTGCCAACAAGAAATCTACACTAAGAGCCTATTTTGGAGCTAAGAAAAATAAAATAATTTTTTTAAAAACTCTAGAATAGAACTTACAAAATACAGCAATACTCCAGATCGTTTTGTTTTGAAGTTTTTTTTTCCCCTTCAATTTTGCTGTAATGTTATTGATGGAGGTAGTAAGAAGAGAAAATTACAAAACACAGAGGTACAATTTTTTTTTCAGCTTTAGGTCGTTTCACAATTATTCTTTTTTTTTAGGAAAAAGGTAGCACGCTACCCGCTTCATTCATTGGATTGATGAACTAGGTTATAGGGGTGAGGCAATCAGAGCCTCAGAGAATGCGAGGATCGTGAAAAAAAAAAAAAAAAAAAAACACAGATGGAGCTTAAGAACTACCCACACACACACACTCTCTAAAGTCGCCGCTTTGCAGGGAGAAGGTATTCCCAGTCCTTCAACAACTGATGGAGTTTAAAAACTACCTTGTCTGGATCCGGTTCGATCTTTCTAAAAATCGTATCATTTCTGACTTTCCAAATGATCCACCAGCAACCTACTACTACGAGTAGACTGTTTCTCGATGAGTGCGTTTCGTTCCTATGCGTCCATCTGTCCCAGACTGAAGTCATGTCTTCCCCCAGGTCCCTAGCCTGAATGCCCTCCAAAATCATTACTAGAATGAACTTGCTAAAGACACACTGTGAGAAGAGGTGGTCCACGATTTTCTCTTCCGCCCCACATAGCACACAAGCTGTATCACCAGTTCAACCTCTCTTCGCCAGATTGTCAGCTGTGAGGGTCCTTTTCTTAACAACGAACCAACTGAACACTTTTCCTAACAATTATTCTTGTTAGGAAGTTCTGGTCTTGCCCAATCCACATGAGTCCAAAAATACAACATATCTAATGAAACTCATTCAATCTAAAAGCTTAATCCTATTAAATCTAAGTCTGTCAGTATATATCAATTCTTTATTTTCTTATTAGTTATTTAATGTGGAAACTCTTAGCGAATCCCACATGGTATCAAAATAGTACATTTAATTATTTCATGTCTTAAATTTATCAAAATAACTTGAGTCCAAATACGGGAGGAAACCAAATTATCATAATTTTCTTTCGGTAACAGCAATAAGTAAGATCTTATAAGGGTTGATTCAAATCTAACCCAACCCTTCACCTGTTGAAGTAGCTCAGTTCAAATCTACATTGCGGGTTACTTAAGGTGCCGTTTGGATTGGGTACAAGAGGGTGGCATAAAGCCTTATTTTCTCCTCTTGTATTCAAACAAGAGTTGGGGTGGGTGGGAACAAGCTACAAGAGTTGGGGTTGTTCCTGTTGGCTATTTATTATTGGGCTAAAATGGGTCCAACTTCCTGCCCCGTGACAATAGGCCCAGGAGACTAATAAGTTGAGTTGGGTGAGCCTAATAAGTTGAGTGGGGGTGTGATCCACAAGAGACCCAACGGCAAGAGGCCCAACAATAGACCCAACGTCCAGGTGGGTTGAGTCAGGTCGAAGCCCGCGAGCGCTATGGCTGAGCCCTTAAGTGCGATGGGTGCGCCCTTCCTATCAGCACGTGCTTTTGGGATAGTTGGTTAGCGCTTACGATCCACAGTTCCCACCCCTGTTCCCTGGAAGAGAGAGAGAGAGAGAGAGAGAGATTTGTTTTAAATTTAAATTTAAAATTTTAAAATAAAATTTATAATCTTAAAATTAAAATTTATAATTTATAATTCTAAATTTTAAAGTTTAAATTTTAAATTTGATATTTTAAATTTTTTAATTTTAAAATTAAAATTTAATATTTTATATCTTTCAAATTTAAATTTGGTCTTAAATTTAAAATTAAAAATTTATAAATTTTAATTTTAATTTCAAATTTTAAAATTTAAAAGTTAAAATTATAACTGCAAAATTTAAAAATTTTAAATTCAAATATAATGAGAGGGGTAATATCATTATTTTTTATTTATAACTACTCATTATTCTTCTTATTCCATCTTATCTATCCAAACGCTATTTTTTTTATTCCCGAAAATAACTCAATTTTTATCCAAACGTAAAATTGGTTTAGTTCTCGTTTATATCTGAACGTGTACCTATCCCTGGGATAAACAGTTCTTACTTATACCCGAACCAAACGAAGCCTAAGAGACCCGACATGGCTTAGTTGTGTTCAAACCAAATTGATTTGACTTGTCTACCAACTGGAATCTTTTATACTCCAAAATATTGTCCATTTCTAATTATTGCTTTTACAACAACAACAAAAAAAATTAGGAGAATTTGTTTAAGAAACATATACTATTTAAAAAAGAGTTATGTTTAAACAATATACAAAACCATTTTGAAATATATATTTTTTAAGAAAGAAATGTAGCATGCTATCTGTTTCGTTTATTTTTTTTACAAATAAATTTAACTGAAAAATATGAAGCAATTAAATTTTGAATTTAAAATTTTAAATATCAATCATCAAGTATTTTGCCACTTGCGCTAGGGACCGTCAATATTATTTTGAAATGTTATGCTATACTTTTACTGGATCGTTACATATTCTCAATGGTTGGTTGATTAGAATAATATTTTATAATCATGGCAAATCAGAATAGTCCATTTAGATCGGACGGCCGAGACACCTGGACTGGCTGGCGAGCGCACGTTAGCACGACCCCGCGAATACACAAATACCATCCATTTAACTACCCAACGGTCGGAGCGGTTGACGAAGTTCCCAACCGCGGCGGTGCGGACGTGGCGACCATCACGGACGCGCCGCACCCCATTTTTAAAATATTTTTAATTTATTTAATTTTGTTATCCTCCAATCACGGATTAGATTACAGCTTTTGAACTTTTCTCTCACCTTTTTTTTTTAATATTTTTTTTAAAAAAAATTAATCTCTTGTTCACGAGTAGTCGCTGATGCCGACCATTTCCTAGGAAAGGAAAATGGCGAGGGCGCCATATTACCATCCTCACGCCCAATCCTACTAGCCCTATTAACCCTAACCCTAATTCTCGCCCCTCGATCCGATCCCTCCGGCGCCAGGTCTCCTTCAGATCCGCCATTAGAGGGGGGGGCTCTCGATCCAATCCTTTACCGATCTTCTCCATATCAGGCCCCAGATCGATCGCGAGCGAACCTTGGTCCCATCGCGCAGCCCTAACCCTAACCCTAATCCGGAGATCCGGGGGAGATGAGCTGCGGCGGCGGAGGAGGAGGAGGAGGCGGAGGCGGAGGGGGGAAGGAGGCGGAGGAGGCGGAGGCGGCGGCGGCGGCGCAGCTCGACGACGAGCAGCTCGCGGAGCTCCGGGAGATTTTCCGGTCGTTCGATCGCAACAACGACGGGAGCTTGACGCAGCTGGAGCTGGGGTCCCTGCTCCGATCGCTGGGGCTGAAGCCGAGCGCGGACCAGCTCGACGCGCTGATCCAGCGCGCGGACACGAACTCGAACGGGCTCGTGGAGTTCTCGGAGTTCGTCGGCCTCGTCGCGCCCGAGCTCGTCCCCGCGCGCTCGCCCTACACGGAGGAGCAGCTGCGGCGCCTCTTCGGCATGTTCGACCGCGACGGCAACGGCTTCATCACCGCCGCGGAGCTCGCCCACTCCATGGCCAAGCTCGGCCACGCCCTCACCGCCAAGGAGCTCACGGGCATGATCAAGGAGGCCGACACCGACGGCGATGGCCGCATCAACTTCCACGAGTTCTCCCAGGCCATCACCTCCGCCGCCTTCGATAACTCCTGGTCCTGATCGCTCCTCCTCCTCCTCCTCCTCCTCCTCCTCCTCCTCCTCCTCCTCCTCCTCCTTTCAGATTGTTCTTTCTACTGCCGCCCGCAGCTCTTCTTCCCTAAGTAATTTTTTGTTTCAGAGGAAATGAAATGAAACAAAACAAAAAAAATCATTGATTTTGTTCGATTGATTAGATAATTGCTGATTTTTTCTCCTTTTTTTGGTTTGTTTGTTTGTATATACTAGTATGAATGAGAAAGGGGAAGGAAGGCATAATTTTCTTTCTTCTTCTTCTTCTTCTTCTTCTTCCTCCTCTTTCTGGTATTGGAAAAATTGCTTCTTTGGAGGTGATGATTTTGTTGGTTAATAAGATCGCATCAGTAATTTGTATGTTAAGTTGTTGAAGTTTTGAGTAATTGGATGTGAGATCTACTGTCTCAGATGTTGCATTTGGTCCACTGATTTCACTTTTCTTATGTGGAATGTTACTGTTCCATTTATTTTGTATGCCCCTATGGTAATCTTTTCCCTCCTCTTTTAACTGCAATACCAAGTGTTGCTTTGTTCAGGTGTTGTTAAAATTGGTTAAATCTGTATAGAAAAGATGATGCAGAGAACATATATGGGTTTTTTTTTTTTTTTTGGGCGCAAACAGTTGGAAAATCTCCTCTGCTGCTTTTGTCAGAATAATTCTCAAACCTGCAAATTCGTCTGAGTAATCCGCTTTTTGGTTCCTTGAAATGTTGTAAAAGTGATCAAACTTTGCTGCAATCGTAATATTGTATGCTTATTTGACATGTGTTCTTTGTCGGAGTATCCTTCTGGATGAAGAACTATCTATGCTTCTGATGCTGAGAACAGGAAAATTTGTTTGGCACACTATTTTTCCTAAAAGTGAGATTGTGTACTCCTTTCAAGACCAAATTCAGATAAAGCTGAATTGATTTTCAAGTTGGGAGGATTGGAGACAATTTTTGATTCATAGTTAGCTAGATTGATTCTATCTAGATGACTGTTAATTTTCCGTTTTAACCTTTAGAGCCATGATTTTCCTACATCCTTTGGAACTAAGTAATAACTTTCAACATCCTCCCCAATTGCTTTTCCTTCTTCGTTTAGTGCCTGAATGACCCAATTATTGCAAATCTAGTGCGTAATTGAGCATCTATTACTATCATCTTCATATAAGAGAAACACAATTCGGTCTATATGTGAACTTCAACTTATGCCCATCTTATGCTGCTGCTATATTACGTGATCCGAGTAGTTACTCAACAACGACAGAGCAACCTGAGTCCAAAGCTACCTGAAACAACATCAACTGCAACCAACGAAAACGGGAAGCATATTACTGAAGCCATTAATTTTTCAAAAGATGTTGTAAGAGCTGATATCTTAGCACTCGCTGTCCTTTTTTTCATCTTTTTATTCAAACACTCTGTCCTTCTCCAACGCAACTTCTTTCAAATCCTCTGACTTATACACTCCTGTTTCTTTCTTGTTTTTTCCTTCCTTCGCTTTTTTGGGTTCATCGTTACGCTTTTGGACCTCTAATGGGAACCTAAAGATCCTCATAAAGATGGGTTGATGGTTCAAAGCAAATGCACTTCTTTTATGCAAGTTTGTTGCCCTTCATTCACCAACTAAAAGTAATTAAGGCCTCATGCTCCAACATTTTACTTCATAAAGCTTGTTGCTTTGTGTCCTGTTGTGGCCCTCTTGGCAGGTTCAGTTCATCTTAAAAGCTCTTTTGGAAAAGGAAAAAAAAAATCGGGTGGTAATCACTGTGTTTTTCTCATATATCACCTTTATCACACCTCTTTTGGAGCAGGATTTTCATATGAAAAGGAGAATGTGAGAGCATTGTTGGATAAATCTAATGATGTGGACTGAGCCATATCAGAGACAGCAAATTATTACTATTAAGTTTTAGGCCATTACCGACCGTTCTTAGTGCAAGTGACAAAGGACTTGGTGGTTAGTATCTGAAGTCCCAAGTTCGAATGCTAGTTGATTCATATTTCCAACTAAATTTTTTTTCTAAAAAAAATAAACAAAGCAGGGTAGCATGCTACCTTTCTCTCTCAAAAAAAAAAAAGAAAATTTAGGCCATTGGGCTAGCTCTTGAATTCTATATCTGATAATATCTTTGGAAGATTGTAATGCAGATTGCACTGATTTTGCGAATCATTGTAAAATGAAGACTATTTTGCTGTATCAATAAATCCATATCAAGTTTTTTTTTTTTTTTTTTTTCCTTTTCTTTAAGTTTGTCTTATTAGTAAAGATATTAGTGGAGATCGAACTTCCGACTTTTAGATCGGTCACACACGCGGGGAATTACTAGGTATCTTTCTTTTAGGTTTCGAAATTGATCTCACTGGAAAATTAGTGAGTGCGTGTGTGTGACCGGCTCACATCTTTGTCTTTCACTATGAAAAAAAAAGTAAAAAAGAAAAAAAAGAAAAAAGAAAAATAGGGGGTAACCACCTTGCTGGTAGCGTGAGACAGCACAATATCAAGTTTTGCTATTAGAAAATTTGAGACTTTTATAGTAACCAAAAAATAAAAGTAAAAAATCTAAGGTTTAAAATTACAAATTTCAAAATTAATTTTTTTCTACTGCTAATTAAAAAAAAAGCAATATAATACTTCTTACGGTACACTTTTTCATACGCTACATCATCTATAAAATAACATTATAAATACGACCCACCCAACAGTCCCTAGTGTTGAAGGACTTGGTGGTTGGTATCCGAGATTTCAAGTTCGAAGTCTAGTTGCTTCATATTTTAAAGTAAATTTATTTTTTAGAAAAATAAACGAAACGAGTAGCATACTATCTTTTTCTAAAAAATAACACATGACCCAGCCCGACCAATTGGGTTCTACTATACGAACTCTATTTTAAAGTACATCCATCACAAACAACAGTAACAAATGTAATTCACGTTTTAATTTTTTACTCACTATATAATGTATGTACAAATGCTGTCCTACTCCACGTTCGTAGGCAAGAAAAGCAGGTAGCTGAAGAGTCACGAACAAAAAACAAAACGAAGTCAAAATTATCGATCCCCAATATTTCAAAGCAGAGAAAATTTTGGGATCCCTTTTTTTTTTGTGTTCAGAGACATGTTCAATTGGTAGGTAAACTAAAAGCCAGCAAGTAAAGGAGAGCAATAAATGGCGGGTTTACAATAATGACATGATGGTTTGAAAGATGAGATTCTACAGGACCCAGGACTTGTGTAGTTGTGTGTACTGCCGCCGTGTCCTTCCAAATGCATGCTCCTTTTATGAAAGGGATAATATATAAAATAACTTGCGAAAATTTTAAAATATCTTATATTTTTTTATATTTTTTTGATTATATTTTTTGTATAGTTTTTTATTATTCAAAACTAATACTTCTTTTGCTTGCAAATAAGAAAAATTGGTGATAGTAGAAGAGTATATTTCAAAAGGCAATATAGTAATATTATAAAAATAACGATTATTCCTAATAATTCACTAATAGAATTTAACTCTAAAAGAACATATTTGAAAAAACTTAGAAGTTAAAAGGATATTTTTAACATTAGCTTTCTTAGAGAAGGTAAATAAAAAATTTGTAAACTTTTCAGGAATATATAAGCAATTACCTTTTTTATGAATTGTATTAAAAATTTTGATTAACTCAAAATGTCTTTTGTAAGGCACCTTCTAGGTTTATGATGTGTATTTGCAAAGAAATCAGATTCATTAAGTTTTTTTAAGTCTTAACAACTTAAAATCAGCACGAGTGTACAACTGGTCACTCAAATATCTGTTGTAAAAATTTTGATCAACTCAAATATATGTACCTCTTGTTAGGCACCGTATAGGCTTGTAATATATATTTGCAAATAAATTAGATTCACTAAAATTTTTAAGTGCTAATAGTTTACAATTAGCGTGAGTATAACATGTCACTAATCAGATTTTATTGCCTAAAAAATTGTATTAGGCGCATATGATACTAGTCTTTTTCAGGATTCAAATCATATTCTATGTTGAAGACTTAAAAGGTGTTTATTTTTTTGTCCTTTTAAGATGATGTGACTCATAAGAGAATGTGCTTCCTTGAGCTGGTCATCAAGGATTGATTGATGCCACTTAGTTCTTAGTTTGAAATATGTTTGGTCAACAATTTCACAAGTCGTTGTAGCAAGTAGTTGTATGCCATTAGACCACGTGTGAGTTTCAGAAAAGATATGCGGAGGGTGATTTTGAGGTCGGAGATTCGAGCCTCTCACGCATTCACAAACATAGTACTATATTTTATTTTAAAAAATAAAAAAAATTATAGATAAAATTCATCTTTTCAAAATTTACTGTATGTCAACATATTTGAAAAAGCATATCACGACAAAAATAGATGTTTTATATGGCCTGTTTGAATGCGTATGTATTTTATTTTATACTTTTTTTTATATACTCAAAAAATATGTAATAATTAGCAAACAAGCAACGTAAGTTAGAACTCCGCAATGACATAATATGCTTAGCCTTTAAGTTATTCTTAGACAAGAAAATAAATTACGTATATGTCGGCGCCTTATTAAACGGTAAACTAGCATACTTTCAAATTCAAAATAACAAAATAAAATTCTTATTCTGAGCATATTCGCGTCGAATGACTTATTTGGACATCCAAACAGATCCTCAATTTTATTTGTAAAATAATTATAATTCAGGAATCACTGTAGTTAGTTAACTTTGTCCGCCTCCAAAGCTATCTCTAAATCTCTCCCCCTCTTTTTCTCTCCGTAGATAACTTTTTTTTAAAATTTTTAATGTTAACGCTCCAACTTCTTTGTTTAAATAGCTAAACTATTTTGGTTACGAATGAAGCAGATGATTTACGATCTTTCTCTTAAAAAATAAATTAAAAAAAATCATTGCACTCCATGCATGCTCCACACCAGTGGGAACTGGTTACTCCTGATCCTATTGCTAAAACCGTCCAATTATTAATGGACGGACGATATTTGTCTTTATCGACTGGGCTCCACCCACATTCCACGTGTCACTTAGACACAGCACGACATGAGCCAACGCCTTGGACACAAATTGGGTCTGTGCCTAACAAGCTGTACCTGTCCCCTCAATGCGACTCACGAATTAATTTTTCTTTTTCCCCTTATTTTATTTTTTAGCTAAAAATATAAGGAGAAAATCTGATGAAAATGCGTCTTTATCACTCGCTAGCAAAAATTTAGGCGCAGAAACGTACGTGTTTAAGACTTAGTTTACTCAAAATGGCAACTTCTTTTGCTCAAGTGATGATTCGTCAAATTATTCAATTTTACAAGATACCTTTATTTTCTAGAAGAACAATATGCACCACTAATGGAAGAGATCTTAATTAGTTTGATAATAAAAATTAACTTTGTATATAAGTGATTATGTCATAAACTTCTTTCTTTGGGAATAAGTTATGACGTTATGTACAGTTCCAGATGTAAGAAATTTTTTTATTTTTTGCACTCTCAACACATAATGACGATCCGCGGATTGCCCTTGGATTTTTTTTAATATATTTTTTTTAATGAAATTGCAGCAGTTTTGCATCATGTTTAATTACGTGAAGGATGTAATTACCATGGGCGTGGTGATTTTACTTGGTTGAAACTTGAGGTAAATATTTTCTCGCGTCATTATTTTCTTTCAAAAATTTTTAAAGCCAAATTTTATATCATATATTTCAGAAAAAAATGATGAACAACAATTTGTTTCAAAAGTTATCGTTTGTTGCTAAATAAATACTTTGGATATAAGTATAGCAAACAATCAATTAATCATCCTTTTTTTACATTATTTTATGTAAATATTCTATTTAGAAAAACAAAAATATGGCAACCAATACCAAAAGTGTGTTAAGATGGAGTTCATTATATCTAGAATCCTAATTGAATTACTATGGTCATCATTGTGGTAATGCCCTGTATATTATTATTATTTTTGTTAAAACCCACTTTAATTAGTAATAAAACGCCCATGACGTGTGGAGTTATGAAGTGGCTGTAACGTGGCCAATGCACATCCACCAATTAATACTAAGCGAGAGAAAAACATTTCAATGATTGGCTTTTCTGAGAAGTTTGAAGCAAAGTAACAACGTTATCCACGTATATTGGTGCAAAATCAAAGTAACACAGTTACATCCACATTGCCTTTCACATATATTAATTTGTTTAGCGGGGTTTGGTGAGGAGAGGATCAAATTTGTGGGCCCATGCTCAAATTGGAATTGCACTCTCGTAGTCAACATATCTCCTCTCCTTTATAAATTATATATCCTCATCTATATATATACGAAATCACTAACTCTGTCTCTTTGCAACTAAAAAACTAACTAGTAATAAGTTATTGCTTTTGCTAAGGAAAAGGAAAGAGTGTGCGCTTCACACTAGCTACAAGTACTGTTGGGTCATGGGCCGAGGCCGAGCACCGTGCTGCGAGAAGGTCGGGTTAAACAAGGGATCGTGGACGCAGGAGGAGGACGCGAGGCTCATCGCCTACATTCAGAAGCACGGTCATGGAAATTGGCGTGCTTTGCCAAAGAGAGCCGGTATGTATTCATCCCCCTCTCCTCTTTCCCTTTTCGTGGCGTACCTGAGAGGGTCGATATTAACAAAGCTATTTTTGTTATTCATAGAGTAAATTAAAGAGAGTACGAATTTTATCTCAGATAACTAAGATGAATCTATCCTCTGCTAATAAATATGCCTCCTATTGATCCTCTTAGAGCATTCAAAATATTGTTGGTGAAGTGAAATTTGAGTAATTAACTGCTAACTAATCCTTCAGTTCCAAATTACAGCTGAGGTTGACTACATAACCCACCACCTTTTTTTCCGCTCAATATCAATCTATGTGTAATTGAAAAAGCAATGGAACAGTGAATATGTTGAATTGAATTTTATTTTTCATTTGGAGATTTGTATAGGCTTGCTGCGATGCGGGAAGAGCTGTCGTTTGAGGTGGATCAATTACCTTCGGCCCGATATCAAGCGCGGAAACTTCACCAAAGAAGAAGAGGAAAAACTAATAAAGCTACATGACTTGCTCGGAAACAGGTAACTAAGATACAAAAGTATATAAATTCTTCACTCACTATTGCTATATATCTTTCAGCATCCCTGATGGTTATTACATTTCTGTAAAAACGCTCTCGCTTGTAGATGGTCCAAAATTGCTTCTTTCTTACCGGGGAGAACGGATAACGAGATCAAGAACATATGGAACACGCATATAAAGAAGAAGATTGCATCGAAAGAGGCGTCGATCTTATCCTCCTCGTCTACACCTCGTTCTCGTGGCCAACAAAGTGAGGCCAATCGAAAGAGCGAGAGCGAGCACGCGGACCAAAGCTTAGACACTTCGTGCTACTCGTTCGACAAGCTCGACGCCCGCGTCGAGCCCAGCATCAACATGTCGGACATGTCTCGTTCCTCTTCGTCGAGTTCTTTAGCCACGAACAACCACACAGGAGGAGAAGAGGAGGGGGACGCGACGGAGGGAAATTCTTTGGCGATACCTGACGTGCTACTCGATCCCGAGCTGATTTGGAGCATTATGGAGGACTACGACGCAAAAATGCAGAGCGCGCAAGCAGTAGCGGAAGGTAAAAAATTCAGCAAAGAAGGCGAGAGGAGTGCGGAGTGGTTGGAGAACATAGAGAGGGAGCTCATGTGCGACGGCCCTTCGTGTGAAACGGAGGGAGATCCAATAAGCAGTTATTTTCAAATGGAGCCATCATCTCCCTCCCCTTTGAATCTACATGAAGTTGACATGATGCCTTAATTCAATGTAATCAAATGAGAAGTAGGTTTAGATGACACACAATGGTCTTTTCTTGATAGAGTGTATTCTTAATTGTAACTCATTACTGGAGGGGTGCTGGGGCACCACCTTCTAAACTCTAAACCAAAGAGTCAACCTTATAGGTGATTTGATTAAGTGTAATGTAATATATTATTATTATAATAGCACAAATAATGGTGATGCTACCACTGTTCCATTAATGTTGATGGTCATCTGCTGTCATGGTGTTGTAAGCAGTGTGTTGAGTTATTAGCAAATTAAGTTTCCACACCAACTCTCTAAAGAGAGAATGTAAGCAGTAAACATCTAAATTTCATACTGATATGTACTTTGTGGATCAATCTTAATGAAATTGCTTTGAGAAACTATCAAAACCATTAAGAATCACTTCTGCTAATGTCTGTGTGGCTTACAATCTTCTGAATCATGTAATTAAACCCTTTTATTTAAATAGTTAAATAACTTTATGTACAAAGAAGCTCTGGATTATAAAACAAGAAGATTGGGAAGGAGTATAAACATGAGTTGAGAGACAAAGTGATTGGGGAAAGCCTTCTTGTTAAGGAGTATAAACATGAGTTGAGAGACAAAGTGATTGGGGAAAGCAATGAGAAAGAGATGAGAGAGAGAAAATAATAATAATAATAAAGAGAGAGAAATGAGAAGGGAGTGAGTAAGAAATGAAGACAGAAAATGAAAAAAAATGAAGATAGAGAAAAAATAGGAGATTATGCGATAATAATTAAAATGCTGCATCACTTCTGATAGGACTTAGATAGAATTTAAATATATACATAAAATTAAGAAATTTAAAAATAGATAGAATCATACTAGATTTTGTTAAATTCGATTTATTTATTAATATTATTAAAAAAATAAGAAGAAAGTAGCTTAATGACAATTATTAAGAAGTAGGATTAGAAAAAAATTATAAAATTATTTAAAATTTTTAATTAAGATTTTAAATTTAAATTCATATGGTTAAATTTTAAAGTTTAAATTTCAAATAAATCAGAAGAGAGAAAGTGATGAGAGAAAGAAAATAATGAAAATAGAGAAAGAAAAGAGAGATAAATAAAAGGAGAGGGAGAGAAACCAAAAAGAGAAAGTGATAATAAGAGAGTGCAGAGAGTTGAGGACAGAGTACAGAATGAGTCGAGAGAAGCAATGCTAGTGGTACACCCCATTTGGGGTGTACATTCTACACCCTACCCATCCAATGGAAAAGGTGAAAATACTAGTCACTTGATGTGACTAATGGGCAGCACCCCACCCATTGAATTTGTGGGGTGTAATTTGTACACCCCATCACTCCTGATGGGGTGTACAAGTAGCATTTTCCAAATGAAAAAGAAATCAGGGGAAAAAAAAATAAAGAGAAAGAGGAATGAAAAGTAAATGAGTGAGAAATAAAGGCAGAAAATAAGAGGGGAAAAAAGAGAAAATAAAAAAAATGGAGAAAAAGAGAAAGTACGGAGATGGCGTGGCAATAATAAAAATACTGTATCACTTGTTGTGACTTAGATTGCGAAAATTTATAAAGTTTGAGTCAGAAATTATAAAAAATTAAAATTTGATAATCAAAATTCACATGTCTCACAGTTCGAGGACCAAAGGGTGGTGGAATTTGTACATGCTGCTCATTTAAAATTAGACAAAATGTTTGCATTAATAATATCTTATACAAAATAAAAGAACAAATAAAAATAACTAAAAAGGATTGAACATATACTCTTGTGTAAAAAACAACCATTGCCTCCTTATCATAAAGCTCGCTCAAGGGCAGCGTCGTAACCTGTAAAATACAAATATTCATCATTTTTCTTTTTTAATTTTGGTAAACAAAAAATTTGATTGCTTAAGAAACGGTATATGTGTGTGTACATATATATATATATATATTCTTTACTTTGTTGCGGCAAATTTTTTTGCACTTTCGTTGCTAGCACAAGTAAACCACGGGGCTGCTCTGGACCATCACAATGATAGCCTTGATGAAGTACTTGTCCTGCAGAGAGACCAATGCAATTTTAACAAATATTCCTTAGTATTAGTCAAGTTTTAAGGCTTCTATACCTTATAGTCCGATGTCATATGGTCAAGATCAAGCCACCGGAGATAACTGCTGAGATCACAAGCGATAAAATAATCGCTCAAGTCCTTCAGTTCGGTGGTTTCTTTATAGATCGATCCGCAAAGACATTCAAACGATCTACACTCCACCCTTTGGTATATTAAGCCTTCAACATCCTCTCTTTTGACAGCGTAATGATATTTAAAATGATCTATTTCGTAGTCATGACAATGATCTACTTCGTAGTCAGGATATTCAGAACAGACACTCTGCATTTGTAACATAGAATAATTACAATTTTTAAAAAAACTATTTCTTTCAAAAATAAGAAGAAAAGTAAAGAGTACTACCTTGTACACCTCATTGAAGCCTATCGCATGAAACAAAGGAGAAGACTCGAAGTTTTTCCATACACCTCCTTCGAACCAGAAGTGTACATCCCCAGTAACAAAGGGCAGTAACTTTTCCATCGTAGGAAACCGTAACTACTGTCAACTGAATAATAAAAGTTACATAATTAATTCCAACAAAGGGATAAAAAAAAAAACATAAATATTTTAAAATCAAATATAAAAAAACTCACAATCTTCACAAATTTTGAAAAAGAACTGAAATCGAATCGCTTCCGAAGGCGGATCATCTGACATTGTTTTCAGACAACACAAAAGACAAAACTCATCTACCAAAAAATAAAAATAGTTAGTAAAAATAAAAATATACATTTCAAAAATAAAAAAGAAATACGAGTCACTTAGTCAAATAATGTGTCTCGTGACGAATGGTAGTAAGAAACGACTGTAAATCTTCCACTCACTCAAATAAGCAGATCAACAATGCCGCCAAAAAAGCACCCTACAATTTATAAATAATAAGTATACGTAGGCATATAATCACTAATATCTACCTCCCGATCATATCAAACAAAGAGGAAAACAATCTAAGAGAGATCGGGAGATGCGACAAAAAAAGTGAAAAGGGTTTGGGGGGGAACCGTCGGAGGATAAAAGTACGAAGAAGATGTAAGAAGTGCGGGCGATTTCTAAGCCTTAGATTGAAGGGGTTTCGCTCCCGGACCGGGAAACTAAAACACAATGAACCGGAGACAAAGAATTTAATATATGAACCGAACCGGAACCCTTCCACGGCTTCACCTCATCTCTATTCGAACAATCCTTCCCTAATCACACGATATTTTTTCATGTTCCCTCTTAATCACATAATATTATTAACATAATAAATTATGAAATATTTCTCTAATAACAAATAAAAATTAGGAGGGGCGATTTCTAAGCCGTAGATTGAAGGGGTTTCGCTCCCGGACCGGGAAACTAAAACACAACGAACCGGAGACAAAGAATTTAATATATGAATCGAATCGGAACCCCTCCACCTCATCTCTACTCCAACGATATTTCCCTAATCACACACGGTAGTTTGTCATGTTCCCTCTTAATCACATACCACTGTTAACAGAATAAATTACGAAATATTTCTATAATAACAGTAAAAAAAGATTATAAAAAAGAAAATAATATATGACAAAAGTAGAAGCAAAAATAACAATACTCTTTCTCCTCACGCTCTCTTTAGCTCCCCATCTCTTTCCCTCTCTCCATCTCCATGCGCTCTCCCCTCCCTCCATCTCCCTGAGCTCTCCCTCGTTCCCTACGCTCCCCATTCTCCTCCCTATCCTCCCTCTTCTCCCCTATGCATCTTCTTGGCTCCGATTCCTACGGATTCCCACCCATCTAAATCTTAATCGTTGTCCCTGCGCTCTCTCAACTCTCTCTTCTTCTCTCCCTCTCTCTCATTCTTTCTACCAGAATTACCTGTTTGCAGCTTGATGCGGCTTGAGGGATGGTGCCCAGTCCCGTCGTCCTGGTAGAAGGCGATCCCGGTGCCCTGGAAGAAGGAGATCCCGGCTCCCTGGAAGAAGGCGATCCCGGCGCCCTGGAAGAAGGCGATCCAGGCGCCGTGGTAGAAGACGATCCCGCCGCCTTAGACAAAATGTTCGCACTAATAACATCTTATACAAAATAAAAGAGCAAACAAAAATAACAAAAAAAAGATTGAACACATACTCTTGTGTAAAAAACAACCATTGCGAGCTTATTATCATAAAGCTCGCTCAGGGGCAGCGTCATAACCTGTAAAATACAAATATTCATCATTTTTCTTTTTTAATTTTCGTAATAAAAAATTTGATTGCTTAAGAAATGGTGTATGCGTGTGTGTATATATATATATATATTCTTTGCCTTGTCGCGGCAAATTTTTTTGCACTTTTGTTGCTGGCGCAAATAAACCACGGGGCTGCTCTCGACCATCACAATGATAGCCTTGACGAAGTACTTGTCCTACAGACAGACCAATGCAATTTTAACAAGTATTCCTCAGTATTAGTAAAGTTTTAAGGCTTCTCTACCTTATAGTCCGATGTCATATGGTCAAGATCAAGCCACCGGAGATAACTGCTGAGATCACAAGCGATAAAATAATCGCTCAAGTCCTTCAGTTCGGTGGTTTCTTTATAGATCGATCCGCAAAGACATTCAAATGATCTACACTCTGCCCTTTGGTATATTAAGCTTTCAACATCCTCTCTTTTGGCAGCGTAATGATATTTAAAGTGATCTATTTCGTAGTCATGACAGTGATCTACTTCGTAATCAGGATATTCAGAACAGACACTCTGCATTTGTAACATAAAATAATTATTATTTTAAAAAAAAACTATTTCTTTCAAGAATAAGAAGAAAAGTAAAGAGTACTACCTTGTACACCTCATTGAAGCCTATAGCATGAAACAGAGGAGAAAACTCGAAGTTTTTCCATACACCTCCTTCGAACCAGAAGTGTACATCCCCAGTAACAAAGGTCAGTAACTTTTCCATCGTAGGAAACCGAAACTCCTATCAACTGAATAATAAAAGTTACATAATTAATTCCAACAAAAGGATAAAAAAAACATAAATATTTTAAAATCAAATATAAAAAAACTCACAATCTTCACAAATTTTGAAATAGAACTGAAATCGAATCGCTTCCGAAGGCGGGTCATCTGACATTGTTTTCAGACAACACAAAAGACAAAATTCATCTACCAAAAAATAAAAATAGTTAGTAAAAATAAAAATATACATTTCAAAAATAAAAAAGAAATACGAGTCACTTAGTCAAATAATGTGTCTCGTGACGAATGGTAGTAAGAAACGACTGTAAATCTTCCACTGACTCAAATAAGCAGATCAACAATGCCGCCAAAAAATCACCCTACAATTTATAAATAATAAGTATACGTAGGCATATAATCACTAATATCTACCTCCCAATCATATCAAACAAAGAGGAAAACAATCTAAGAGAGATCGGGAGATGCGACAAGAAAAGTGAAAAGGGTTTGGAGGGGAACCGTCGGAGGATAAAAGTACGAAGAAGATGTAAGAAGTGATTTCTAAGCCTTAGATTGAAGGGGTTTCGCTCCCGGACCGGGAAACTAAAACACAATGAACCGGAGACAAAGAATTTAATATATGAACCGAACCGGAACCCTTCCACGGCTTCACCTCATCTCTATTCGAACAATCTTTCCCTAATCACACGATATTTTGTCATGTTCCCTCTTAATCACATAATATTATTAACAGAATAAATTATGAAATATTTCTCTAATAACAAATAAAAATTAGGAGGGGCGATTTCTAAGCCGTAGATTGAAGGGGTTTCGCTCCCGGACCGGGAAACTAAAACACAATGAACCGGAGACAAAGAATTTAATATATGAACCGAACCGGAACCCCTCCACCTCATCTCTATCCCAACGATATTTCCCTAATCACACATGGTAGTTTGTCATGTTCCCTCTTAATCACATACCACTGTTAACAGAATAAATTACGAAATATTTCTATAATAACAATAAAAAAAGATTATAAAAAAGAAAATAATATATGACAAAAGTAGAAGCAAAAATAACAATACTCTTTCTCCTCACGCTCTCTTTAGCTCCCCATCTCTTCCCCTCTCTCCATCTCCATGCGCTCTCCCCTCCCTCCATCTCCCTGAGCTCTCCCTCGTTCCCTACGCTCCCCATTCTCCTCCCTCTCCTCCTTTTTCTCCCCTATGCATCTTCTTGGCTTCGATTCCTACGGATTCCCACCCATCTAAATCTTAATCGTTGTCCCTGCGCTCTCTCAACTCTCTCTCCTTCTCTCCCTCTCTCTCATCCTTTCTACCAGAATTACCTGTTTGCAGCTTGATGCGGCTTGAGGGATGGTGTCCAGTCCCGTCGTCCTGGTAGAAGGCGATCCCGGTGCCCTAGAAGAAGGAGATCCCGGCGCCCTGGAAGAAGGCGATCCCGGCGCCCTGGAAGAAGGCGATCCAGGCGCCGTGGTAGAAGACGATCCCGCCGCCTTAGACAAAATGTTCGCACTAATAACATCTTATACAAAATAAAAGAGCAAACAAAAATAACAAAAAAAAAAAATTGGAACACATACTCGTGTGTAAAAAACAACCATTGCGAGCTTATTATCATAAAGCTCGCTCAGGGGCAGCGTCATAACATGTAAAATACAAATATTCATCATTTTTCTTTTTTAATTTTCGTAATAAAAAATTTGATTGCTTAAGAAATGGTCTATGCATGTATATATATATATATATATATATATATATATATATATATATATATATATATATATATATATATATATATATATATATATATATATATATATATATATATATATATTCTTTGCCTTGTCGCGGTAAATTTTTTTGCACTTTTGTTGCTGGCGCAAGTAAACCACGGGGCTGCTCTCGACCATCACAATGATAGCCTTGACGAAGTACTTGTCCTACAGACAGACCAATGCAATTTTAACAAGTATTCCTCAGTATTAGTAAAGTTTTAAGGCTTCTCTACCTTATAGTCCGATGTCATATGGTCAAGATCAAGCCACCGGAGATAACTGCTGAGATCACAAGCGATAAAATAATCGCTCAAGTCCTTCAGTTCGGTGGTTTCTTCATAGATCGATCCGCAAAGACATTCAAACGATCTACACTCTGCCCTTTGGTATATTAAGCTTTCAACATCCTCTCTTTTGGCAGCGTAATGATATTTAAAGTGATCTATTTCGTAGTCATGACAGTGATCTACTTCGTAGTCAGGATATTCAGAACAGACACTCTGCATTTGTAACATAAAATAATTATTATTTAAAAAAAAAATTATTTCTTTTAACATAAAATAATTATTATTTAAAAAAAAAACTATTTATTTCAAGAATAAGAAGAAAAGTACTCATTGAAGCCTATCGCAAGAAACAGAGGAGAAAACTCGAAGTTTTTCCATACACCTCCTTCGAACCAGAAGTGTACATCCCCAGTAACAAAGGTCAGTAACTTTTCCATCGTAGGAAACCGAAACTCCTATCAACTGAATAATAAAAGTTACATAATTAATTCCAACAAAAAGATTAAAAAACATAAATATTTTAAAATCAAATATAAAAAAACTCACAATCTTCACAAATTTTGAAAAAGAACTGAAATCGAATCGCTTCCGAAGGCGGGTCATCTGACATTGTTTTCAGACAACACAAAAGACAAAATTCATCTACCAAAAAATAAAAATAGTTAGTAAAAATAAAAATATACATTTCAAAAATAAAAAAGAAATACGAGTCACTTAGTCAAATAATGTGTCTCGTGACGAATGGTAGTAAGAAGCGACTGTAAATCTTCCACTGACTCAAATAAGCAGATCAACAATGCCGCCAAAAAATCACCCTACAATTTATAAATAATAAGTATACGTAGGCATATAATCACTAATATCTACCTCCCAATCATATCAAACAAAGAGGAAAACAATCTAAGAGAGATCGGGAGATGCGACAAGAAAAGTGAAAAGGGTTTGGAGGGGAACCGTCGGAGGATAAAAGTACGAAGAAGATGTAAGAAGTGATTTCTAAGCCTTAGATTGAAGGGGTTTCGCTCCCGGACCGGGAAACTAAAACACAATGAACCGGAGACAAAGAATTTAATATATGAACCGAACCGGAACCCTTCCACGGCTTCACCTCATCTCTATTCGAACAATCTTTCCCTAATCACACGATATTTTGTCATGTTCCCTCTTAATCACATAATATTATTAACAGAATAAATTATGAAATATTTCTCTAATAACAAATAAAAATTAGGAGGGGCGATTTCTAAGCCGTAGATTGAAGGGGGTTTCGCTCCCGGACCGGGAAACTAAAACACAATGAACCGGAGACAAAGAATTTAATATATGAACCGAACCGGAACCCCTCTACCTCATCTCTATCCCAACGATATTTCCCTAATCACACACGGTAGTTTGTCATGTTCCCTCTTAATCACATACCACTGTTAACAGAATAAATTACGAAATATTTCTATAATAACAATAAAAAAAGATTATAAAAAAGAAAATAATATATGACAAAAGTAGAAGCAAAAATAACAATACTCTTTCTCCTCACGCTCTCTTTAGCTCCCCATCTCTTCCCCTCTCTCCATCTCCATGCGCTCTCCCCTCCCTCCATCTCCCTGAGCTCTCCCTCGTTCCCTACGCTCCCCATTCTCCTCCCTCTCCTCCTTCTTCTCCCCTATGCATCTTCTTGGCTTCGATTCCTACGGATTCCCACCCATCTAAATCTTAATCGTTGTCCCTGCGCTCTCTCAACTCTCTCTCCTTCTCTCCCTCTCTCTCATCCTTTCTACCAGAATTACCTGTTTGCAGCTTGATGCGGATTGAGGGATGGTGCCCAGTCCCGTCGTCCTGGTAGAAGGCGATCCCGGCGCCCTAGAAGAAGGAGATCCCGGCGCCCTGGAAGAAGGCGATCCAGGCGCCGTGGTAGAAGACGATCCCGCCGCCTTAGACAAAATGTTCGCACTAATAACATCTTATACAAAATAAAAGAGCAAACAAAAATAACAAAAAAAAGATTGAACACATACTCGTGTGTAAAAAACAACCATTGCGAGCTTATTATCATAAAACTCGCTCAGGGGCAGCGTCATAACATGTAAAATACAAATATTCATCATTTTTCTTTTTTAATTTTCGTAATAAAAAATTTGATTGCTTAAGAAATGGTCTATGCGTGTATATATATATATATATATATATATATATATATATATTCTTTGCCTTGTCGCGGTAAATTTTTTTGCACTTTTGTTGCTGGCGCAAGTAAACCACGGGGCTGCTCTCGACCATCACAATGATAGCCTTGACGAAGTACTTGTCCCACAGTTAGACCAATTCAATTTTAACAAGTATTCCTCAGTATTAGTAAAGTTTTAAGGCTTCTCTACCTTATAGTCCGATGTCATATGGTCAAGATCAATCCACCGGAGATAACTGCTGAGATCACAAGCGATAAAATAATCGCTCAAGTCCTTCAGTTCGGTGGTTTCTTCATAGATCAATCCGCAAAGACATTCAAACGATCTACACTCTGCCCTTTGGTATATTAAGCTTTCAACATCCTCTCTTTTGGCAGCGTAATGATATTTAAAGTGATCTATTTCGTAGTCATGACAGTGATCTACTTCGTAGTCAGGATATTCAGAACAAACACTCTGCATTTGTAACATAAAATAATTATTATTTAAAAAAAAACTATTTCTTTTAACATAAAATAATTATTATTTTAAAAAAAAACTATTTCTTTCAAGAATAAAAAAGAAAAGTACTCATTGAAGCCTATCGCAAGAAACAGAGGAGAAAACTGGAATACACCTCCTTCGAACCAGAAGTGTACATCCCCAGTAACAAAGGTCAGTAACTTTTCCATCGTAGGAAACCGAAACTCCTATCAACTGAATAATAAAAATTACATAATTAATTCCAACAAAAGGATAAAAAAACATAAATATTTTAAAATCAAATATAAAAAAACTCACAATCTTCACAAATTTTGAAAAAGAACTGAAATCGAATCGCTTCCGAAGGCGGGTCATCTGACATTGTTTTCAGACAACACAAAAGACAAAATTCATCTACCAAAAAATAAAAATAGTTAGTAAAAATAAAAATATACATTTCAAAAATAAAAAAGAAATACGAGTCACTTAGTCAAATAATGTGTCTCTTGACGAATGGTAGTAAGAAGCGACTGTAAATCTTCCACTGACTCAAATAAGCAGATCAACAATGCCGCCAAAAAATCACCCTACAATTTATAAATAATAAGTATACGTAGGCATATAATCACTAATATCTACCTCCCGATCATATCAAACAAAGAGGAAAACAATCTAAGAGAGATCGGGAGATGCGACAAGAAAAGTGAAAAGGGTTTGGAGGGGAACCGTCGGAGGATAAAAGTACGAAGAAGATGTAAGAAGTGGGGGAGATTTCTAAGCCTTAGATTGAAGGGGTTTCGCTCCCGGACCGGGAAACTAAAACACAATGAACCGGAGACAAAGAATTTAATATATGAACCGAACCGGAACCCTTCCACGGCTTCACCTCATCTCTATTCGAACAATCTTTCCCTAATCACACGATATTTTGTCATGTTCCCTCTTAATCACATAATATTATTAACAGAATAAATTATGAAATATTTCTCTAATAACAAATAAAAATTAAGAGGGGCGATTTCTAAGCCGTAGATTGAAGGGGTTTCGCTCCCGGACCGGGAAACTAAAACACACTGAACCGGAGACAAAGAATTTAATATATGAACCGAACTGGAACCCCTCCACCTCATCTCTATCCCAACGATATTTCCCTAATCACACACGGTAGTTTGTCATGTTCCCTCTTAATCACATACCACTGTTAACAGAATAAATTACGAAATATTTCTATAATAACAATAAAAAAAGATTATAAAAAAGAAAATAATATATGACAAAAGTAGAAGCAAAAATAACAATACTCTTTCTCCTCACGCTCTCTTTAGCTCCCCATCTCTTCCCCTCTCTCCATCTCCATGCGCTCTCCCCTCCCTCCATCTCCCTGAGATCTCCCTCGTTCCCTACGCTCCCCATTCTCCTCCCTCTCCTCCTTCTTCTCCCCTATGCATCTTCTTGGCTCCGATTCCTACGGATTCCCACCCATCTAAATCTTAATCGTTGTCCCTGCGCTCTCTCCTCCCTCTCTCTCTTTCTCTCTCTCTCTCATCCTTTCTACCAGAATTACATGTTTGCATCCGTCGTCCTGGTAGAAGGCGATCCCGGTGCCCTGGAAGAAGGAGATCCCGGCGCACTGGAAGAAGGCGATCCCGGCGCCCTGGAAGAAGGCGATCCAGGCGACGTGGTAGAAGACGATCCCGCCGCCTTAGACAAAATGTTCGCACTAATAACATCTTATACAAAATAAAAGAGCAAACAAAAATAACAAAAAAGAGATTGAACACATACTCTTGTGTAAAATACAACCATTGCGAGCTTATTATCATAAAGCTCGCTCAGGGGCAGCGTCATAACCTGTAAAATACAAATATTCATCATTTTTCTTTTTTAATTTTCGTAATAAAAAATTAGATTGCTTAAGAAATGGTCTATGCGTGTGTGTATATATATATATATTCTTTGCCTTGTCGCGGCAAATTTTTTTGCACTTTTGTTGCTGGCGCAAGTAAACCACGGGGCTGCTCTCGACCATCACAATGATAGCCTTGACGAAGTACTTGTCCCACAGTTAGACCAATTCAATTTTAACAAGTATTCCTCAGTATTAGTAAAGTTTTAAGGCTTCTCTACCTTATAGTCCGATGTCATATGGTCAAGATCAATCCACCGGAGATAACTGCTGAGATCACAAGCGATAAAATAATCGCTCAAGTCCTTCAGTTCGGTGGTTTCTTCATAGATCGATCCGCAAAGACATTCAAACGATCTACACTCTGCCCTTTGGTATATTAAGCTTTCAACATCCTCTCTTTTGGCAGCGTAATGATATTTAAAGTGATCTATTTCGTAGTCATGACAGTGATCTACTTCGTAGTCAGGATATTCAGAACAGACACTCTGCATTTGTAAAATAAAATAATTATTATTTTAAAAAAAAACTATTTCTTTCAAGAATAAGAAAAAAAGTAAAGAGTACTACCTTGTACACCTCATTGAAGCCTATCGCATGAAACAGAGGAGAAAACTCGAAGTTTTTCCATACACCTCCTTCGAACCAGAAGTGTACATCCCCAGTAACAAAGGTCAGTAACTTTTCCATCGTAGGAAACCGAAACTCCTATCAACTGAATAATAAAAGTTACATAATTAATTCCAACAAAAGGATAAAAAAAACATAAATATTTTAAAATCAAATATAAAAAAACTCACAATCTTCACAAATTTTGAAAAAGAACTGAAATCGAATCGCTTCCGAAGGCGGGTCATCTGACATTGTTTTCAAACAACACAAAAGACAAAATTCATCTACCAAAAAATAAAAATAGTTAGTAAAAATAAAAATATACATTTCAAAAATAAAAAAATACGAGTCACTTAGTCAAATAATGTGTCTCGTGACGAATGGTAGTAAGAAACGACTGTAAATCTTCCACTGACTCAAATAAGCAGATCAACAATGCCGCCAAAAAATCACCCTACAATTTATAAATAATAAGTATACGTAGGCATATAATCACTAATATCTACCTCCCGATCATATCAAACAAAGAGGAAAACAATCTAAGAGAGATCGGGAGATGCGACAAGAAAAGTGAAAAGGGTTTGGAGGGGAACCGTCGGAGGATAAAAGTACGAAGAAGATGTAAGAAGTGGGGGAGATTTCTAAGCCTTAGATTGAAGGGGTTTCGCTCCCGGACCGGGAAACTAAAACACAATGAACCGGAGACAAAGAATTTAATATATGAACCGAACCGGAACCCTTCCACGGCTTCACCTCATCTCTATTCGAACAATCTTTCCCTAATCACACGATATTTTGTCATGTTCCCTCTTAATCACATAATATTATTAACAGAATAAATTATGAAATATTTCTCTAATAACAAATAAAAATTAGGAGGGGCGATTTCTAAGCCGTAGATTGAAGGGGTTTCGCTCCCGGACCGGGAAACTAAAACACAATGAACCGGAGACAAAGAATTTAATATATGAACCGAACCGGAACCCCTCCACCTCATCTCTATCCCAACGATATTTCCCAAATCACACACGGTAGTTTGTCATGTTCCCTCTTAATCACATACCACTGTTAACAGAATAAATTACGAAATATTTCTATAATAACAGTAAAAAAAGATTATAAAAAAGAAAATAATATATGACAAAAGTCGAAGCAAAAATAACAATCCTCTTTCTCCTCACGCTCTCTTTAGCTCCCCATCTCTTCCCCTCTCTCCATCTCCATGCGCTCTCCCCTCCCTCTATCTCCCTGAGCTCTCCCTCGTTCCCTACGCTCCCCATTCTCCTCCATCTCCTCCTTCTTCTCCCCTATGCATCTTCTTGGCTTCGATTCCTACGGATTCCCACCCATCTAAATCTTAATCGTTGTCCCTTGCGCTCTCTCAACTCTCTCTCCTTCTCTCCCTCTCTCTCATCCTTTCTACCAGAATTACCTGTTTGCAGCTTGATGCGGCTTGAGGGATGGTGCCCAGTCCCGTCGTCCTGGTAGAAGGCGATCCCGGTGCCCTAGAAGAAGGAGATCCCGGCGCCCTGGAAGAAGGCGATCCCGGCGCCCTGGAAGAAGGCGATCCAGGCGCCGTGGTAGAAGACGATCCCGCCGCCTTAGACAAAATGTTCGCACTAATAACATCTTATACAAAATAAAAGAGCAAACAAAAATAACAAAAAAAAGATTGAACACATACTCGTGTGTAAAAAACAACCATTGCGAGCTTATTATCATAAAGCTCGCTCAGGGGCAGCGTCATAACATGTAAAATACAAATATTCATCATTTTTCTTTTTTAATTTTCGTAATAAAAAATTTGATTGCTTAAGAAATGGTCTATGCATGTATATATATATATATATATATTCTTTGCCTTGTCGCGGTAAATTTTTTTGCACTTTTGTTGCTGGCGCAAGTAAACCACGGGGCTGCTCTCCCCTCTCTCCATCTCCTTGAGCTCTCCCTCGTTCCCTACGCTCCGCATTCTCCTCCCTCTCCTTCCTCTTCTCCCCTATGTATCTTCTTGGCCCATCTAAATCTTAATCGTTGTCCCTGCGCTATCTCCTCCCTCTCTCTCTTTCTCTCTCTCTCTCATCCTTTCTACCAGAATTACATGTTTGCAGCTTGATGCGGCTTGAGGGATGGTGCCCAGTCCCGTCGTCCTGGTAGAAGGCGATCCCGGTGCCCTCGAAGAAGGCGATCCCGGCGCCCTGGAAGAAGGCGATCCAGGCGCCGTGGTAGAAGACGATCCCGCCGCCTTAGACAAAATGTTCGCACTAATAACATCTTATACAAAATAAAAGAGCAAACAAAAATAACAAAAAAAAGATTGAACACATACTCGTGTGTAAAAAACAACCATTGCGAGCTTATTATCATAAAGCTCGCTCAGGGGCAGCGTCATAACCTGTAAAATACAAATATTCATCATTTTTCTTTTTTAATTTTCGTAACAAAAAATTAGATTGCTTAAGAAATGGTCTCTGCGTGTGTGTGTATATATATATATTCTTTGCCTTGTCGCGGCAAATTTTTTTGCACTTTTGTTGCTGGCGCAAGTAAACCACGGGGCTGCTCTCGACCATCACAATGATAGCCTTGACGAAGTACTTGTCCCACAGATAGACCAATTCAATTTTAACAAGTATTCCTCAGTATTAGTAAAGTTTTAAGGCTTCTCTACCTTATAGTCCGATGTCATATGGTCAAGATCAAGCCACCGGAGATAACTGCTGAGATCACAAGCGATAAAATAATCGCTCAAGTCCTTCAGTTCGATGGTTTCTTCATAGATCGATCCGCAAAGACATTCAAACGATCAACACTCTGCCCTTTGGTATATTAAGCCTTCAACATCCTCTCTTTTGGCAGCGTAATGATATTTAAAGTGATCTATTTCGTAGTCATGACAGTGATCTACTTCGTAGTCAGGATATTCAGAACAAACACTCTGCATTTGTAACATAAAATAATTATTATTTAAAAAAAAACTATTTCTTTCAAGAATAAGAATAAAAGTAAAGAGTATTACCTTGTACACCTCATTGAAGCCTATCGCATAAAACAGAGAAGAAGACTCGAAGTTTTTCCATACACCTCCTTCGAACCAGAAGTGTACATCCCCAGTAACAAAGGTCAGTAACTTTTCCATCGTAGGAAACCGAAACTCCTGTCAACTGAATAATAAAAGTTACATAATTAATTCCAACAAAAGGATAAAAAAAACATAAATATTTTAAAATCAAATATAAAAAAACTCACAATCTTCACAAATTTTGAAAAAGAACTGAAATCGAATCGCTTCCGAAGGCGGGTCATCTGACATTGTTTTCAGACAACACAAAAGACAAAAATCATCTACCAAAAAAGAAAAATAGTTAGTAAAAATAAAAATATACATTTCAAAAATAAAAAAGAAATATGAGTCACTTAGTCAAATAATGTGTCTCGTGACGAATGGTAGTAAGAAATGACTGGAAATCTTCCACTGATTCAAATAAGCAGATCAACAATGCCGCCAAAGAATTACCCTACAATTTATAAATAATAAGTAAACAAAGAGGAAAACAATCTAAGAGAGATCGGGAGATGCGACAAGAAAAGTGAAAAGGGTTTGGGGGGGAACTGTCGGAGGATAAAAGTACGGAGAAGATGTAAGAAGTGGGGGCGATTTCTAAGCCTTAGATTGAAGGGGTTTCGCTCCCGGACCGGGAAACTAAAACACAATGAACCGGAGACAAAGAATTTAATATATGAACCGAACCGGAACCCTTCCACGGCTCCACCTCATCTCTATCCGAACAATTTTTCCCTAATCACACGATATTTTGTCCTGTTCCCTCTTAATCACATAATATTATTAACAGAATAAATTATGAAATATTTCTCTAATAACAAATAAAAATTAGGAGGGGCGATTTCTAAGACGTAGATTGAAGGGGTTTCGCTCCCGGACCTGAAAACTAAAACACAATGAACCGGAGACAAAGAATTTAATATATGAACCGAACCGGAACCCCTCCACCTCATCTTTATCCCAACGATCTTTCCCTAATCACACACGGTAGTTTGTCATGTTCCCTCTTAATCACATACCACTGTTAACAGAATAAATTACGAAATATTTCTATAATAATAGTAAAAAAAGATTATAAAAAAGAAAATAATATATGACAAAAGTAGAAGCAAAAATAACAATCCTCTTTCTCCTCACGCTCTCTTTAGCTCCCCATCTCTTTCCCTCTCTCCATCTCCCTGCGCTCTCCCCTCTCTCCATCTCCCTGAGCTCTCCCTCGTTCCCTACGCTCCCCTTTCTCCTCCCTCTTCTCCCCTATGCATCTTCTTGGCTCCGATTCCTGCGGATTCCCACCCCTCTAAATCTGAATCGTTGTCCTTGCGCTCTCTCCTCCCTCTCTCTCTTTCTCTCTCTCTCTCATCCTTTCTACCAGAATTACCTGTTTGCAGCTTGATGCGGCTTGAGGGATGGTGCCCAGTCCCGTCGTCCTGGTAGAAGGCGATCCCGGCGCCCTGGAAGAAGGCGATCCAGGCGCCGTGGTAGAAGACGATCCCGCCGCCTTAGACAAAATGTTCGCACTAATAACATCTTATACAAAATAAAAGAGCAAACAAAAATAACAAAAAAAAGATTGAACACATACTCGTGTGTAAAAAACAACCATTGCGAGCTTATTATCATAAAGCTCGCTCAGGGGCAACGTCATAACCTGTAAAATACAAATATTCATCATTTTTCTTTTTTAATTTTCGTAACAAAAAATTTGATTGCTTAGGAAATGGTCTATGCGTGTGTGTATATATATATATATATATATTCTTTGCCTTGTCGCGGCAAATTTTTTTGCACTTTTGTTGCTGGCGCAAGTAAACCACGGGGCTGCTCTCGACCATCACAATGATAGCCTTGACGAAGTACTTGTCCTACAGACAGACCAATTCAATTTTAACAAGTATTCCTCAGTATTAGTAAAGTTTTAAGGCTTCTCTACCTTATAGCCCGATGTCATATGGTCAAGATCAAGCCACCGGAGATAACTGCTGAGATCACAAGCGATAAAATAATCGCTCAAGTCCTTCAGTTCGGTGGTTTCTTCATAGATCGATCCGCAAAGACATTCAAACGATCTACACTCTGCCCTTTGGTATATTAAGCTTTCAACATCCTCTCTTTTGGCAGCGTAATGATATTTAAAGTGATCTATTTCGTAGTCATGACAGTGATCTACTTCGTAGTCAGGATATTCAAAACAGACACTCTGCATTTGTAACATAAAATAATTATTATTTCAAAAAAAAACTATTTCTTTCAAGAATAAGAAGAAAAGTAAAGAGTACTACCTTGTACACCTCATTGAAGCCTATCGCATGAAACAGCGGAGAAGACTCGAAGTTTTTCCATACACCTCCTTCGAACCAGAAGTGTACATCCCCAGTAACAAAGGTCAGTAACTTTTCCATCGTAGGAAACCGAAACTCCTATCAACTGAATAATAAAAGTTACATAATTAATTCCAACAAAAGGATAAAAAAACATAAATATTTTAAAATCAAATATAAAAAAACTCACAATCTTCACAAATTTTGAAAAAGAACTGAAATCGAATCGCTTCCGAAGGCGGGTCATCTGACATTGTTTTCAGACAACACAAAAGACAAAATTCATCTACCAAAAAGTAAAAATAGTTAGTAAAAATAAAAATATACATTTCAAACATAAAAAAGAAATACGAGTCACTTAGTCAAATAATGTGTCTCGTGACGAATGGTAGTAAGAAACGATTGTAAATCTTCCACTGACTCAAATAAGCAGATCATTCTATCATAATTTACATGCATGTATATTTATGCTATAAACATTAGTTAAGGAAAAATCTTTTTTCTTATTAACATCATATATTCATGCCACTATACTAAAACAATGTGAGTATAGTTCTAATGTTACTATGGATGCCAATGTATTTAGGGGTAGGAAGCATATTTTTTGTTGAATGATATAATCATTTGGATGCGTGATAGTGGTAGAATTATTTGCTTAACATTTAATGTTTCATGCCTTATGTTTCAGTTTATACTATCTTGCCTCAGTTGACCTAGCGGTGTAATTCGCCACTCTCGGCGGCTTACCCACTGGAAACTATTGTTTAATAGTTCTCACCCCCATTGTTGTTGGATTTTTGTTTCAGAGCCTTCCGCCGCAGGAGAGGCTTGTGATCGTGGCGAGGGGTTAGCAGCTAGCTAGAGCCTCTACGATGTTGTTATAGACATACCATGGATACCTTTCGTTGTATTTTGAGTGAAAGGTGTATAGATATGTTAGTGATTGATCTGTTAACACAAGATGTATAAATTTTTTTGTATATCTTAAGATTTTAGTTGTGTTGATCTTGTTCTAGTAATGGGTATATATACTTGCTCTTATCACCTTGTTTAGGATGTATTCCTTCTCTACTTGAATGTTGTTGTCGTAGACGCCTTGTGTACATTGTGGTTTTCTTTTTGGTGTACACGGTGAGTCTGTGCACGTGCCTGGTAGGCTCCCACTAGGGCCCGGGGCGTGACAACAATGCCGCCAAAAAATCACCCTACAATTTATAAATAATAAGTATACATAGGCATATAATCACTAATATCTACCTCCCGATCATATGAAACAAAGAGGAAAACAATCTAAGAGAGATCGGGAGATGTGACAAGAAAAGTGAAAAGGGTTTGGGGGGAACCGTCGGAGGATAAAAGTACGGAGAAGATGTAAGAAGTGGGGGCGATTTCTAAGCCTTAGATTGAAGGGGTTTCGCTCCCGGACCGGAAAACTAAAACACAATGAACCGGAGACAAAGAATTTAATATATGAACCGAACCGGAACCCTTCCACGGCTCCACCTCATCTCTATCTGAACGATCTTTCCCTAATCATAGGATATTTTGTCATGCTCCCTCTTAATCACATAATATTATTAACAGAATAAATTACGAAATATTTCTCTAATAACAAATAAAAATTAGGAGGGGCGATTTCTAAGCCGTAGATTGAAGGGGTTTCGCTCCCGGACCGGAAAACTAAAACACAATGAACCGGAGATAAAGAATTTAATATATGAACAGAACCGGAACCCCTCCACCTCATCTCTATCCCAACGATCTTTCCCTAATCACACACGGTAGTTTGTCATGTTCCCTCTTAATCACATACCACTGTTAACAGAATAAATTCCGAAATATTTCTATAATAACAGTAAAAAAAGATTATAAAAAAGAAAATAATATATGACAAAAGTAGAAGCAAAAATAACAATCCTCTCTCTCCTCGCGCTCTCTTTAGCTCCCCATCTCTTTCCCTCTCTCCATCTCCCTGCGCTCTCCCCTCTCTCCATCTCCCTGAGCTCTCCCTCGTTCCCTACGCTCCCCATTCTCCTCCCTCTCCTCCCTCTTCTCCCCTATGCATCTTTTTGGCTCCGATTCCTGCGGATTCCTACCCCTCTAAATCTGAATCGTTGTCCCTGCACTCTCTCCTCCCTCTCTCTCTTTCTCTCTCTCTCTCTCTCTCTCATCCTTTCTACCAGAATTACCTGTTTGCAGCTTGATGCGACTTGAGGGATGCTGCTAGGGATGTCAATGGGTCGGGTTTGGGTCGGGTTTTCCAAAACCCGAACCCGAACCCGACAATCAAACTGAAACCCGAACCCGAACCCGAACCCGGCGAGTTTTATAAAACCATACCCATGCCCGACCCGACAAAAAACCCGGTACCCGTACCCGAAACCCGAACCCGACAGTCGGGGGGAGAGGAAGGAGAGGAGGTCGGGGGACGGGCGAGGTGGGCAGCGAGGTCGGGGGAGGCGGAGACGCAGTCGACTCGACGACAGGCTTGAAGAGGGGTGGGCGGCCCGGCGGCAGAGGGGTAGAGGAAGAGGAGTTAGCAGGCGGCGGCGACGAGGGGGAGGAGGGGTGGGGGGGGCGAGGAGGGGGAGGAGGTCGGACCCGGGTTCGAACGGCGAGGTGGGCCGTGGGCGGCAAGGTCGGGGGAGGCGGCTGGGGAGGACAGGAAGTGGAGGGGAAGGTTGCGGGGAAGGAGAGGAAGTGGAGGGGGAGGCTGCGGGAAATGAGAGGAAGTGGGAGCATCAGCAGAGGGGGGATTAGGTTTGAAATTTTGACCGTTGGATTTTGATCCAACGGCTAAAATACTATTAAATATTTTATATATTATATAAGTAACTAAATAATATATATATAATTTGTTCGGGTTCGGGTTCGGGTTCGGGTTCGGGTTCGGGCCGGGTACATACAAATCCATACCCGTACCCATACCCGTCGGGTTTTCATTTTCAAAACCCATACCCGAATCCATATCCATTTAGTTCGGGTAAACCCGCCCCGATCGGGTTCGGGTTCGGGTAATTTTTCGGGTACCCATACCCATTGACATCCCTAGATGCTGCCCAGTCCCGTCGTCCTGGTAGAAGGCGATCCCGGTGCCCTGAAAGAAGGCGATCCCGGCGCCCTGGAAGAAGGCGATCCAGGCGCCGTGGTAGAAGACGATCCCGCCGCCTTAGACAAAATGTTTGCACTAATAACATCTT
Source organism: Puya raimondii (assembly GCA_016920855.1). Lineage (NCBI taxonomy): Eukaryota > Viridiplantae > Streptophyta > Magnoliopsida > Poales > Bromeliaceae > Puya > Puya raimondii. The sequence goes on along the minus strand of JABWPP010000050.1, from coordinate 103,871,106 downwards.
ATACAAAATAAAAGAGCAAACAAAAATAACAAAAAAAAGATTGAACACATACTCGTGTGTAAAAAACAACCATTGCGAGCTTATTATCATAAAGCTCGCTCAGGGGCAGCGTCATAACCTGTAAAATACAAATATTCATCATTTTTCTTTTTTAATTTTCGTAAACAAAAAATTTGATTGCTTAAGAAATGGTCTATGTGTGTGTGTATATATATATATTCTTTGCCTTGTCGTGGCAAATTTTTTTGCACTTTTGTTGCTGGCGCAAGTAAACCACGGGGCTGCTCTCGACCATCACGATGATAGCCTTGACGAAGTACTTGTCCTACAGACAGACCAATGCAATTTTAACAAGTATTCCTCAGTATTAGTAAAGTTTTAAGGCTTCTCTACCTTATAGTCCGACGTCATATGGTCAAGATCAAGCCACAGGAGATAACTGCTGAGATCACAAGCGATAAAATAATCGCTCAAGTTCTTCAGTTCGGTGGTTTCTTCATAGATCGATCCGCAAAGACATTCAAACGATCTACACTCTGCCTTTTGGTATATTAAGCCTTCAACATCCTCTCCTTTGGCAGCGTAATGATATTTAAAGTGATCTATTTCGTAGTCATGACAGTGATCTACTTCGCAGTCAGGATATTCAGAACAGACACTCTGCATTTGTAACATAGAATAATTACTATTTTAAAAAATATTTCTTTCAAGAATGAGAAGAAAAGTAAAGAGTATTACCTTGTACACCTCATTGAAGCCTATCATATGAAATAGAGGAGAAAACTCAAAGTTTTTCCATACACCTCCTTCGAACCAGAAGTGTACATCCCCAATAACAAAGGTCAGTAACTTTTCCATGGTAGAAAACGAAAACTCCTGTCAACTGAATAATAAAAGTTACATAATTAATTCTAATAAAAGGATAAAAAAAACATAAATATTTTAAAAAATTAAATATAAAAAACTCACAATCTTCACAAATTTTGAAAAAGAACTGAAATCGAATCGCTTCCGAAGGCGGGTCATCTGACATTGTTTTCAAACAACACAAAAGACAAAATTCATCTACCAAAAAATAAAAATAGTTAGTAAAAATAAAAATATAAATTTCAAAATAAAGAAGAAATACGAGTCACTTACTCAAATAATGTGTCTCGTGACGAATGGTAGTAAGAAACGACTGGAAACCTTCCATTGATTCAAGTAAGCAGATCAACAATGCCGCCAAAAAATCACCCTACAATTTATGAATAATAAGTATATGTAGGCATATAATCACTAATATCTACCTCCCGATCATATCAAACAAAGAGGAAAACAATCTAAGAGAGATCGGGAGATGCGACAAGAAAAGTGAAAAGGGTTTGGGGGGAACCATCGGAGGATAAAAGTACGGAGAAGATGTAAGAAGTGGGGGAGATTTCTAAGCCCTAGATTGAAGGGGTTTCGCTCCCGGACTGGGAAACTAAAACACCAATGAACTGGAGACAAAGAATTTAATATATGAATCGAACCGGAACCCTTCCACGGCTCCACCTCATCTCTATCTGAACGATCTTTCCCTAATCATAGGATATTTTGTCATGCTCCCTCTTAATCACATAATATTTTTTACGAAATATTACGAAATATTTCTCTAATAACAAAAAATATTACGAAATATTCCTCCCTCACTTCCTCTTCCCCCCTCTGCATCTTCTTGGCTCCGACTCCTGCGGATTCCTACCCCTCTCTATTTGAATAGTTGTCCCCGCACTCTCTCGTCCCTCTTTCTCTCTCGTCCCTCTTTCTCTCTCTCTCTCTCTCTCTCTCTCTCGCTCTCTCGTCCTTTCTACCAGAATTACCTTTTCGCAGCTTGATGCGGCCTGAGGGATGGTGCCTAGTCCCATTGTCCTGGTAGAAGGCGATCCCGCTGCCCTGGAAGAAGGCGATCTCGTCGCTCTGGAAGAAGGCGATCCCGGCGCCCTGGAAGAAGGCGATCCAGGCGCCGTGGTAGAAGACGATCCCGCCGCCTTAGACAAAATGTTCGCATTAATAACATCTTATACAAAATAAAAGAGCAAATAAAAATAATAAAAAAAGGATTGAACACATACTCGTGTGTAAAAAACAACCATTGCCTGCTTATCATAAAGTTCGCTCACGGGCAGCATCGTAACCTGTAAAATACAAATATTCATCATTTTTCTTTTTTAATTTTCGTAAACAAAAAATTTGATTACTTAAGAAACGGTCTATGTGTGTGTGTATATATATATATTCTTCAAGAGTGCAACTTTTGTTTCAAAGTGTGTAATTTTCATCTTAAAGAGTGCAACGTTTATTTTAAACAGTGCAATTTACGTTTATCTTAAACCGTGCAATTTTCTTGTAAAACTTTATTTTAACAGTGCAACTTTCATCTTCTTCTTCCTTGTTCTCTAATTCTTAACCTTTTCGGTAGCAGCAACGATATATAATGGTCTTTCAAAGAGAATTTTTTTTATTTTTTTTACTTTTTTTAATTTTTTTCTACCCTTTGCATTTTTGTTCGCTCCTTGGAGATAGGCGCATCTTTTTTCCTCACTCTCACGGGCGGCGAGCACCTCCTTGGCAACGACCTCATCGTCTCCGTCCGCTCCGCCCTCACCCGGGCTCGCTCTGAGTTCTCCTTCTCCGGCACTGGCGGAGGCGGAGGCGGAGGAAGAGGAGGCGGCGCCGCCCTCATTACCGTCACCGAGGGCCCGGCGGAGGAGGAGATGGAGGAAGAGGAGGCGGCGCCATCCTCGTTACCGTCGCCGAGGGCCGCGGAGGCGGTGGAGGACGCGATGAGGGTCGGAGAGAAAAAAAGAACGAAGAAAGAAAAAAGAAGAGAGAGAAAGGAATAAGGATATTTTCGTCAATTTTCTGAAAATCCGACCCGAATCTGCAAAATCGAAAAAGGCGGCCCAGTTTTGCAAAAGCTCAAAACTTGTGAATTTTTTATGCAAATTGGCCTTAAAGAATATGCACAGCGAATTTACCATGTTATATATTATATAATATTTAAAACACTGCACTGAGATCCCCTCACGTATTGGCCGCTGTAAAATAGACCACTCTATTTCATTTTTTGTTCACATATATTTAGTTTATATGTGAACAAATTAGTTGATTTAACTAAAAGCTTTATCATATTTAATAATTCTATCAATTATTATTATTTTAAATATTAATTAATATATTAATTTTATTAAATTTATAATATATGATATTTAAAACGCTGCACTAAGACCCCTCGGGTATTGGCCGCCGTAAAATTGACCACTCTATTTTATTTTTTATTCATATATTTAGTTTCCATGTAAACAAATTAGTTGATTTAACTAAAAGCTTTGTTATATTTAATAACTCTATCAATTATTATTATTTTAAATTTTATTAATTAATATATTAATTTTATTAACTTTTCTATAAATCTGATGAAATTTTAAATTTACTAACTAGCACCTCTTAACTCATAAAATTAATAAATAAAGAGGCATAAAGTTTTTTAAAAAAAATTTAATTTCCACATTGCCTCTGTCGATACGAGAAACCCCGTTAACAACCATCATTGTATCCAACAATTCCCTATCTATTTATAGAGTTCATAAACAACGCCTTCGTTATGTGGACTCCTTTTGCTTTATTTCTCGAAGGCGCGATTCTGTTTAAACCCTCGTTCTCTTTCCAAAACCCCCAACCCTCGAATCGAGGGGCATCGCCATGGAAGAGCCTTATACTGAAACCCTAGATAGCGTCTTCACTCGCCTCAAGCTCTACTCCATCGACCTCCTCGATCTTCTCCGAAACCCTAAGCAGAAGAGCGCCTCCTTCCTCCCCGAGATGGCCGATCTCCTCCGTCGCACTCCCCCCGAGGCCTTGCAATCCTGCTTCGAGTAAGCCCTCTCCTCCGATCTCTCTCTGGTGGATTTGGATTGAAGAATTTGGAACTGGTTATTCGTTCTCGATCGATCTTTGGGTTCGGTTCAGTTCCAAGAGCGCGTTGTTTTGACTCTGAATTGATGATATTTGGACTCTGGGACACGCTTCTGATCTCCTAGACATTTGTATTTGTTTCGTATCTCGCAGCTATACTTTGTTTCCGTTGCTTCTGTTGCTCGATGCTGCGGTGGAATGCAGGAAGGAGAAGAAGGTCCCCACACCCCCCCCCCCCCACACCACACCCCCCCCCCCCCCCCCCCCCCCCCCCCCCCCCCCCCCCCCCTCATATGAATCAAGCTCCAGCACAACTTGCTATTATTTGTAGTTCTCTCATTCTTAAGTCGGTGAATATATCAATAATCGTCACATTCAATTCTCTCTTTGGCGATTTGCTATGTAACTGGTTCTTGGGAACTGGTATAGTGCCAAGAATAATCTTGAGGCACCTCTAGCAGCGCATGCCGTTATTTTGATTCTTTCTTCAATTGATGAATATGTCAATACCAGTGCACCATGAATAGCGTGAAGTCACATGCATTTTAACAATAGCAGTTTTGTAAACATAGAAGATTTGGTGGTGTAGCTTCTTTGTGTTTTATATATTATTGGTATTATTTTTACGTTTATACAATCAGACCACGAGGAGTTCTAGTTGGTGATGTTAAGCTGTCTTTAAAGCTGGATTTCAATGATAAGCCCAACATTTCCTATGAGGAATTTACCTAAAGCAGTCTTTAGTGTTCCATGGAGTTAGTTTCTACCATTGTTTATTGGCAATATGTGGTAATGAAACTAATTTCTTTTTAAGGAAATATCCAAACCATTAGTTCAGTAGGCTATCAAAGAGTCAGTAATACCTTGATTTCTTTGAAATGGTGACTCAGCCTGCGAAAACTATTAATGAAATCCCTTTCCTTGTTGGCTGTCTTAATTTAGCTCAATTTGATAGCCAAGTGGTTAGACAATTATAGCAACATTTGAAGAGGTAAGAGAAGGTGAAATCAATGAGACATGCAGCAAATTTAGTTGAACTAAAGAATAGTTATATGATGAAGATGAATTGTCAGGATCATAAGGAATTACACCAGTTTCTGACTCGCTTGAGGAGTGTTTTTGCTTCATTGTTTGATGTCTTTATTTCAGAATTGCTTCCTATTGTGTCTTCTCCAGCTCTCTCTTTGCAGTGAAATTTCTAAAGATTGTTTGAAATAATGTGTCCTTTTTCATTATGAAATAATCAATCCTATTGGGCAATACCATTCTCGCTCTAGTTCTGACTTCATACTTTTCTGAAGTCTTTTTCACATTAATATTTGTTGTAAGTATTTACATTTGCAATGAAAAGTGAACTCAATTTAATCTCTTAGGTTGGCTCTGCTGATGCACTTGCCTTTTTTCTGCCTGGCATTGTCAGTCGATTTGCAAGAACGCTCCATGTATCCAAAAATATGATAAGTGGTCCTGTTGGAAGCACATTGAGCATTGAGCATGCGGTTCTTGGGTTGACTGAGTTCTTGATGATAGTCCTAAATGATAAGGAAAATCTTTGTGAGCCCCAGGTGGTGGGAAATGAGACTACAGGGTTCTGTCCTTCTGACAGTAACTCCACTGAGTCTGTGCTGGCTTTACTACGTGATTTACCCATTAATATGCAAAATCAAACTACAAACATAATCAATCCATTGGTCAAGGATGGGGATAAGGGTAAGAGCAATAATTATCACTCTGATGCAAGATCCTTACATGTGCAACGCACGAAGGAGTGGATTGATGAAACTGTCAAAAATGTTGATAAACTGCTATCTGCGACATTTCCACACGTATGTTTCATATTTCACTTGCCTTCAGTTTCTTAACTCATATAGTTGTGCAATTTTCTGTCACTGCATATTGCCTTTTATCCTTACTTTGTGGTATGTTGTTTCTTCAGCTGTGTGTTCATCCTGCAGACAAGGCAAGGAAAGCTCTTGTTGATGGTATAAGAGGGCTATTGTTTAATTGCAGTTACACTTTGAAGAGGAGCAAATTATTGCTTTTAGTGAGTTTTAGATCTATATTTCCTGTATAATTTATTTATTTACTTGTATGAATCTGAATAGCTAGAAGCATTTCCCACCGGTGAAATTTCTTATCTTTGTTTACTGTTGCAGGAATGTTTATGCTTGCTGGTCTGTGATGATGCAGTTATTGTGTCTGAAGCTGCAAAGGAGTCCCTCGAGTCATTGTTCATGCAGGGTGGGAGTCTATTAACAGAACAAGAGATTTCTGAAATATTTACCAGGTTTGCGCCTTATTGGTATTTTTGGGAATTACTGGACTCCATTGCAGGAAAAATGAATTAAGTTTGTTTTTGTGCAACAGACTTATTGAAAAGCTACCACGAGTGGTTCTTGGAAGTGAGGAGACAGTTGCGCTTTCACATGCAAGGAGACTACTGGTCTTAATTTATTATGCAGGTCCAGAGCTTGTCACAAATCATTTTCTTCGTTCTCCTGTAAGTTGATGTACTATCTCATCTTGCTTTATTTCGGCATATGTTAGAACAAATTGATTTGATAGTTAAAATTTATTAGTTTCAATCACCTGATTTTCTCAATGGAAGCAATCTTTGCTTATCTTTGTGACTTGATTTTATCAATATGTTAGAATACGATGCCTTGGTGGAACAAAAGTATCTATAACCCAATACCCAATGGATACCACCTTTCTTTGCAACTTTCTCTGACCATTTCAGCATAAGCATGATATAAATGGGGGCTAATCGGGAAATCCCTATGCTTTTGTGTACATGCTTCAGATGGTACGATGTAAACTTAAGATCTGTTCTTCATCAGGATAATCGGTGTAATTCCTGTACATCCAAGAATTAACTTCTAGGAGTCGGAATATTTTGGCCATAGTTGATTTTTTTCTGTAATCATAAGAAATTATATTTAAATTGCATCTGAATGCTGAGCCAACCTTGAGCTCGGCTTGTTTAAGAAACTGAGCTCAAACCCTAGTTTGGAGTTGTCTCGCTTAATAGTATGTTAGCTTGAGCTTGAGCTGCTTGTGACTCTTAGTTCCTTCTGTTATTTTTTTTTATTGTAATCCTCATTGCCCACTTTAGTTATTTTATTGACCTATGCAATCTGTTTCTGTTTTTTATTTTTCTAATTTTCTTTTACAAGTGTCTTGTGAAACATTAGCTAATCTATGAACTAAGCTCGTCCCTCATTTTTGGCAGGTAAATGCTGCTCGTATTGTTGAATGTTTAGCCTTATCCTTGAGTCCTAATTCGCAATTTTCTGGTTCTGTTGATAAGCTCATCTCATCAAAGCCCCTTTCTGTTGGATACTTATTCTCTATTGCCGAGTTAAAAGCTGGTGCCCATCTTAAAGATCTAAGTCATGGTTTTGATAGCTTTCCGTCACTTGCCTCCAAGATATCTGTCATGCAAGATAATGACTTGCATAATCCTATGCATGTACATAGCAGTGATTATGAGCTCCCTCATATACCTCCATGGTTTGTTCATGTTGGTAGCCAGAAACTCTACCTTGCGCTTGCTGGAATCCTAAGACTTGTTGGTCTATCCGCTGTTGCAGGTACTCCATACTGTTTTCATTTTGCGTCATAAATTTTGCTTCTTTATATAGTAAAACTAACTTTCATCTATATATATAGCTCTGAATTTGGTCATTATTTTTCTATTTATCTCTATTTATCTGATTTTTAGGTCAGAAACCTTCTGTGTCGCTATCGGTCCTCGTGGATATTCTGCTGGACCATTTAAGGAAGTTGATTTCAGATCTTCGAACAACAGATTTTAGTAAAGAAGGTTGGCGAGCATGGTATTTTCAGAGGGGCTTAGGACAGTTAATGCGTCAGACGAGTGCAGCAGTTTGTATGTTAAACGAAATAATATATGGTTTATCAGATCAATCAATCAATCTGTACTCGAGGTTGTTCAGCAGGGCAGAAGAAACTGTTGAAACTTCTTGTAGGGAGCATTTGCTCAATGATCAACCTAGTGTCTTTACATACAATAGAGTAGTTTGGAGGATACTGTGTGAAAATGGTACCAAGGACCAAATAATTCATTCTATAGGGAGTATTCTACATGAGTATCTTTCTACCGAAGTATGGGAGCTTCCAGTAGATCAGCACTCAGCAGTGCTTGAAAATGAAACAGACAATCTTCCTTTGCACTTTTTCCGTGATACTACAATGCTACACCAAGTAATATTTGCACCATTTTAGCTCATTAATTATTTTTTCTTTCTCTTTGCTTTTGCTTGTATATAATAATGTGTTTGGTTTCAATGTTCAGGTTATTATAGATGGAATAGGAATCTGTGGTATACTTCTTGGAAAAGATTTTGAGCGCAGTGGATTTATGCACTCTTCCCTCCACCTGTTGCTTCAAAAGCTTATCAGCTCCAGTATTCCGATAAGAATTGCATCTGATGCTGTCTTAAAAGTGCTTGCTGCTGCTTCTGGCCATGTCACGGTAGGTGCATGCATTGTCCCATGGTCGAGTAGAGAAATCATAGTTTATGCTTTTTATGTCTTTTCTGAACAGGTGGCGCAGCTAGTTGTGGCAAATGCGGACTACATTGTCGATTCTATGTGCAGACAACTGCGGCATTTGGATCTCAATCCCCATGTTCCGGACGTGCTTGCTTCTATGCTATCATATATTGGTGCTGCTCAGGATATCCTGCCATTATTAGAAGAGCCGGTATAATATATCTTTCAAATGATCAAATTGTTTTTCTTATCATTGCCTTGTTATGTTATTTTATAGAATAATTAGCTTGATCTGAAAGCATTGCTCATTGGCCCTTTGTCTAGATAGATGGTAATTAACCATTGTGACTTGATCCAAAGTGAACTTGCAATAGTTTTAGTTCTGAAGAATAGGACTATGAACCCATCTGATCATGCTCTAGTTTTCTTGCTTTGTTCATCTGAAAATAGTCCATGTACTGGAAGATTGCATTTCTTAACAATTAAACATCAATTATTATTTTGTTTCTTAAGATACTAAGAATCTTAACTGGGTAGTATACTTGACAAGTCAGAGAATTTATTGAGAGAATGAAAATGATAACCATGGCTAGTCAGAGTTTAATTCAATAATTTTGTTTAAAAACACTAAATGCAAGCAAGTTTTTCATGACATTCCAGCCAAATTTGGTCAGGAGAGTATTCTCAAGTGTACAATGTAAAATTGGCTGAAGCAGCCAGTTTTCCTAAATAGTTGCAGTTTACTATCTGACATTTCTCTGTTTGCAGCTTTATGGGGCAACCATTGGTGGTTTTCTTATAAAACAGTTCTGTTCTGAAAATGCTTCAGTTATTCTATTGATTCTTATTATTTCCCAAAAGACAATGTATGCCATAAACAAGTTCTGCCCAAAAAGTGCTGTACTATTTCTCAACTTGCCCTTGTCGCTTTGTGCAAAAGATAACTTTGTAATCTTTGACTTTTGGTTCTTGCTCGTCAACTTATTTGCTCAATAACTTTGGCTGTGGGTTCCTGTTTCATAACTTTGTTTGATCAGTTTTGCAAATTTTTCAGATGCGAGCTGTTTCTTTGGAGCTGGAGGTCCTTGGTAGGCATGAACACCCACATTTGACTATTCCATTCCTAAAGGTTAAACTCTTTTCTGATTTTTGACCTTATTAAAATGCTATCCTTTAACTATTCCTTGAGTTGAAATGCTTTGATCTCCACTTTAGCACCCCGCCTTTTTATGTGATGTTATTTCCAAGTAGCTGCTCTTACATAACTAATTCTGTTTTTATGAGCTAGTCCAAAATGGTTATTGGTGAGACAACTCAGATAATGTGAAAAGAGCAAAAGAGGAGCCTGAGAACATTTTGCATAGAAGCTAATAGGACAGCTTTAATTGCTTTTGTCATGAAAGATAACAAATATTTCTGGCTACAGTTATAACCCCCTCTTCTGATTTATCCATTATTTAGTGTTGCATTGAGTGGATATACGTCAAATTGTGAATCGGTCTTACTGTTTTTCCCCCCCTTTATTTAGGCTGTCGGTGAAATTACTAAGGCATCAAAATGTGAGGCTTGTAGGTTGCCTGATGAGGCCCAGTCATTTTATGCAGAAGTTAATTCTCAGGTTCATATTATTCAGAATATGGTGAAGATGAATCAGAACGGAAATAGTGTACTGTCAGGTAATATCTTCCGTTAGAGTTATTTCTTTATTGTTTATGGTAAGTAGTTGTAGGGAATTCTCTCCAATATCTAGTTGATTTGTTGCTTTAAAGACTGTCTAGCATACGGAATTACACAATTATTTTGCTATTAACTTGTCGATCTTTTTTTATTATTTATGCCAATATCTCTTGTATTTCACGGAGAAAGCAAGACATATTGTTTGCACTTATTTGTTCTGAAAATTACAGATCATTACCGAAAGTTCATTTTAGCGGCCTCAAACGCCTTTGGTTATCAAATCAACAATTTACATATGGGACTGTAATTGTATATACGCGTAACTGTAATTTGTTATGATGCATGCCGGCATGTGCTTTACTCTTTATTAATGACTTTCAAGAAGTCAATTGCGATCTTCTAGTTGTTACTTTGTTCATGGCATTTATTTTGTTACTTCTGCTAGCTTTTGTACATTGTAACTTATTTCATTCTTTACAAATGGTTTATGTGAAATTTGCTTGTGATATAATCAGAAAACTTGGAACTCAATCCCAAAATTGATTACCTTTCTTTGGAATATTGGGAGGATTTGTTATGCAAGATGAATGAAATGAGAAGATACAGGCGAATAGTTGGATCTCTTGCAGGCTCTTGCTTAACAGCTGCAACTCCACTTCTTTCTTCACTAAAAGGGCCAGCTTGTCTGGTGGCCCTTGACGTTGTGGAGGTATTATATTGATTGTTTTGATACTAAATACCTTTTTCTTATGTTGATTTATTTTACACTTTTAAGTTTATTCTTCTGGTTTATTCTCAAATAATTAGTTTTAAATGCAAAAACAGAAACAAATGTTTAATTTAGTTGGCTAATACAACCTGAAATATTTTGGTAATTACTACTGGAGTAGAATAAAAATGAATAGGGTAGGTGCTGGCTATGCAGATAACAGTTAGAACCTTTCTGTCTATCTGTAAATTGACTCTGAGGAAATTTTGTGCTGTCGGTGTCATGCTTTTATTTTGTCTCCTATTTTTTCTGTTGTGGGAAAAGTTGATGTCCTTAGTATGTTCATTTTTGTTCAGAACGCAGTCATATCTATTGCTAAAGTGGAGGAAGCATACAAGCACGAGAAGCAAACCAAAGCTGCAATTGAGAAAGCAATTCATCTGTTGTCATTTAATGATCTCGAAGATTCTATGGATGCTGCAGATGATGATGTTGATGAGAATAGACTGCTTCCAGCTATGAACAAGATCTGGCCTTACTTTATTATTTGCCTTAAAAATAAGATTTCAGTGGTACTATATCTTTCACTTTCGCTTTCATAGAGCACATTGAAGAAATCCTTGTTTTATCTCTTTCTTCACCTACCTTTCTTGTGGAGGTGTTAAATTTTATCCTAGAATGCAGAAGTAATTTAGGGTGTTTATTCACGATAACCAGCTTTATTACATTTCATTATTAGTTTTTAATAGTTCTTTACTTCCTGTAAAATAATGTGTACTTTTCCTCCTGTAAAATAATGTGTTCTTTTGGATTTAGTAATGCTTTGTAGAAGCTAATGAATTGTTTAGGTCATCTAAAAGTAAACATAAACAACTTTTGATTCTATAAAAACTAAACTAATCACTAGTTGCCTTGTGTTGATTGCAGTCTGTTGTCAAGAAATGCACGAGTGTCTTAAGCAGAGCAATAAAGATATCTGGTGGGGACTTCTTTGTTCGTCGGTTCCATAGTGACGGACCCGTTATCTGGAAGCTCCTAACCGTATCACCATTTCGGAGAAAACCCCTGCAATCAAAGGACGAAAAAGCAATCGTTCTACCCTACAGAGCTAACTCGCCCTCCATGGAGGAGCCAATGGCTGAGATCTCTCACCAGAAAATCCAGGCCTCAGTTCTAGAAATGATTGCTGAGATTTCCTCCAATAAAAGAAGTGCCACAGCATTAGAGAGTGTCCTAAAGAAGGTCAGTGGGCTTGTTGTAGGGATTGCATGCAACAGCACGACAGGGCTTCTTCGAGAAGCTGCTTTAAAGGCTTTGGAAGGACTCTCCTCTATTGATCCGGACCTGATATGGCTTCTTCTAGCTGATGTGTATTACTCGTTGAACAAGAAGGAAACATCTGTCCCACCATGTAATGATTTATCTGGGATTTCACAGCTTTTACCGCCGCCGTTGTCTTCGAAAGAGTACCTGTATGTGCTGTATGGTGGAGAGAGTTTTGGGCATGATATAGATCCCTTGGCGGTTGAGACGGCATTTAAAAGGATAGATACCGAGATATCTGTATGATACATCTGTAGATAGTTATAGAAACTTCTACCATAATTTTAGGGTTCTCTCAAACGGCCACAGGATGTAAATAGTGCAACTATCTCTGTAAGTTGCTTAGCCTCTGCTTCTCCCTTTTCTCTTTGCCTCTTTGCTTTTTCTCACGCATTATACCCGGCTACAACCAAATTGCTTGGAGTGTTTGCGAATCAAATTGCTTGTGAGTGTTTAGGTAGTATGCTAATTTTGAAGTAGGCAAAGTTTCTGCTCCAATGCTCGCAAGTCTTGAAGGAAATGAATGACTAAATCTTGTGCCAACTCGACTTTTGTCCTTTGTCAGTTAATACTTGTAAAGAGGCATATCACAGTTAAATGTTTGTAAATATCATATCATTGTAGCTGCTGACTTGGGTGTCAAAAATTAAGTTATCTGATGCTATGGAGGTAAAATAAGACAATGCATATCGTAGCACATTATGTTGTTAGAGGTACGTCCTCCAATGCACGTGGCCATTTGGAACCCTCTCGGACTGTCAAGCTGCTCCGAGGGAAGTGGTTCTGGTAAACAGAGATGGATCCAACTGATGCAGTTGGTCTTCTGAGGAGCGCTAAGGTTTAACTGAGTTATAAACCTTTTCAAAAGTCAGAAGCACTTGGTCTCGCTTATCACTGCATAAATGTTGAAGTTGTTTATTCAGACCATTTTCATTTGACAGCAATATATTTTTGCAAGTTGTTCATTTGTCTCTAGTAAGTTGTAGTTTTCTAGCTTATCTTTAAAGTGTCAAAGTGCTTTTTGGGCTGATAGCCTCTTCATCTGATATCAAGTGAATCGCAGGATACTTAGCAATAGTACGTCTCATATGCTGATACCCGTTTGTACCTCAACAGGAGAATCGTTATACTGATTTTAAACAGCAGCCAACAGCCAACAGCCACAATACTGCGATCAAAGGTTTTCACAGACGGTCCATCTATGTCCATACACCAACATAATTATGCTCTTGAACAAATTTAATGTGATCACTAACACGCCTAACACGCCTACAAAACGCACCACAGAAAACTGAATTCATGACAACCATGAAAAACACACAAGACATGGGTCCTGCACTAGCAAATGCATTTTGCGATGGTGGTTTAATTGTGAAGAATTTATTTGCATGTGAAATGGCTATACAAAAGAAAACTTGGCATTGTTATTGCATGATCAGCAGTCCCCAGGCATGAAAGAAGATGCGGAGGCAATATATTTTTCCAAGGTATGCTTCATGAAAACAAATGAAGCTAAAAGGCATTACCAATATGGTTGCATGAATGAAAAGGATATAATCACTGTTATAAAACCCGAGAATTATTATGACAGCTGATCTAGCAAAGGACTACCTTCTTTGGCAAGAATAAATAACCCACCATCACCCCTCGAGATTCTGAAGTCCTCATCGAGGTAAGTTGTCAAAAGCCACGACTCAGCCCTGTTTCCAGGGAGGGGGACTGTTAGAGGTCGCTGCCCAGAGATAGTGCGTGTGATGTTTGCGAGAGCCTCCTGAATGGGGTTGAGTGATTGTTGAACTGGTCTCAGGCTAATCTTCTGCCCAAAAATATCGACTTGCTCAGGTAGATCTACTGTAGATGATATAGAGGGAGGCTGAAATGTTCCCTCCTCGAATTGGACCTGCATACGTCAAAGGGATTGATTAGACATCATCAAACTGAACTGGTGTTAGTCCTTACTCCATAGGAACCCACCATCTGTTAATTCTCTGATAATCTAGTACTAAAGCTTAAATTGATCGCATGGATTTCATAATGGAGAGGGGTGTGCAGCGCCATGATCAACAAGGGCACTACCAGGGGACCAATAGCTGAGCTCAAAGTGATTTAATGATGCAACAAAAATGGTCCAGAGCTGCTCATGCGCTATTTAACCCACATTATACCAACAAGGGTGGTTTGTTCAAAGAATTTGGCAGCTCTCTTTTGTGTAGAATTGTCATTGTAATTAGACAATACAAAAAGCGAGACAATTTAGGAACATATGAGCAACTCTACAATATTATTTTATCGATGCACATCAGTTTTGGGGTTAATTGTAGACATCTGACAATAGAACATGGTTTGTCTGAAAGCCTCTCATCCAAATAATCATAATCACAACTAGAACAAGCAAGTAAAAAAGTATTAAAAAAATGCCCTACTAAACCCAAAATGTAAATCACCTATGTTGCACAGATACAGATACGGGGATACGGATACGACACGATACGGATACGGTGATACGACAATTCCTAAAACTTCTAGGATACGATACGCGGAATATACTCAAATAAGATATTATTTTAAATATATTTAAATATATGTTGATTATATATAATGATATATTGAGAACAATCAGGATATATGGATTATATTAAGGAATATATTCTAATATACATCAACTTGTATAATTGTTCTACATCTATTCATAAAAAAAGATAATTAATCGTATGAAATAATAATGCAAAAAGTATTAACCAACTATCATCCAACTTGATCAAATGATAACAATAGATATGTAGTCGCACAAACTAGATAATTAGCCATTCAACATATATATTTATTTTATAAGTTTTATTATTAAAACAGTAATAAAAGAAAATATGCTAATAATTTAATAGAAGAAAAAAAAATCATTCTCTATAGCCTTTGTTGCTTAACGATAGGTTGACAAATTAAATGAAAGCGAGTAAAATAGAAGCGACTGAACCATGACTTAATACTGAGTGGAGATAGAATGAGAGGGAGCATCTTCTACCATTCAAGAGCAAAAAGATAGGAAAAATTGATAAATTGAATAGAAATTGGTATTTTTCTCACTCTCTTCCTTATTTTTAATAGGTTTGGATATGGGCTTTTCAAAAATTTTAAGTTTCGATCATTTTAGACCAAAAAAGAACTTAGACGTATCCCCCCGTATCCCTCCCGTATCGGAGCCGTATCCGATATTTTTTTATTTTTTTAAGAATGCCATATACTTCATTTCCATTTCGGACACGTATCGGGCGCGTATCGGTATCCGATACGTATCCGATACCGATACGGCATGAAATTTGAAGTATCTGTGCTTCATAGTAAATCACCATAATGTGAAATATAATCAAGTTATCTTTTTCAGAAGATCTCAAGAAAGTCATGCATGATTATACCTTTATTCTTGATGGACTTCTGACTTCAAAAGAAGCAGATGCACTGAAGGTGAAAGAGGCAAATGGACTGGAGAGAGTTGTAGAATTCACTATCTTCATACTTTTGGTGTCGATCTCTTGAGTTATCTGTTTAACTTTCAGCAATGGTGTAGCCCCAACAGCTAGAAGAGGTAAAAGCTCAGAAAATGCTGTATACCTAGAGTATATGCACCAGTCCATAAATAGACATGTGTCAGACAATAGTAGCCTGAATCCAAACATTGCAAATATGTTCCTACTTAGAACTATGACGATGTCCTACATATAGATAATTCAAAAACTAGTGCTATTTATCTCTGGAAAGTCAGGCAGAAGTAGTAAGTGCATCAGCAATGAGGAAGTTAAAACTGTACTAGCCACAGAGACTACATGAAGCAGTCTGGGGAACAAAACTGTTAAATTCGAGGTTTCGAAGCATGCAGTATGCATTTGTTAAGACACACATTGGTTTGCTAGACCATGCTCAATAACAGGACGGCAAATGCTTGCACCATGTCTTGATACTTCAATTGCTCGCAGGCATTGCTAGCTGTAGCTTACACCAACATGGATACATAATGAAAGTTATGAGGTATAATTACTGGTTTCAAGAACTAGGGCATACCGTAGGTGATGACTCTATGATAACTTATAGCCACCTATAACATGCATACATGAGATTGTAGAGCGAAATAATCTACTTCGGAATTATACACGAGAAAAGAACCTAAGAGCAGTGTGCACTGCAATGGGGTAGTTAGTCTCCATATGGCCAATTGAAATGGAATGCCATGTCTAAGGACCTTGTAATGCAATATTAATTATATGCACAGTGATGACAGTAAAGCTAACATGCTATAAATTAAACAGCTGAATTCAATATAAAATATCACTGCTACAATTACTGAAGCTTAACCAAATTACAATCTAAATTTAGAATAAATTCAAACTAACAATAAATCAAGCGATAAAGGGAACAGATCGACTCACAGAAGGATCCATTTCCCATCAAGAAGCTCCGGCGCCTCGGTCGGTGCCGGCGTCGGATTCTCCGTCTCGAGCTGGTTGACCAGCTCCAAGATCTCAGCCCTAGTATCTGCCGAAGCCCTAAATCCAAACTCCGTCCCGTAGATAGAATCGACAAGGCACTGCTTCAACTCCCCGAGCTTATCGGCCTCGGGCACCGGGCTACCATTCCCGGTCCAGTACCCTTCCTCCCCGGGCTCCCTCCCCCACTCGTCCTCGTCCTTCGGAGGATCGGCGGAAGAAGAAGACGTCTCCGGCTCCGGTTCCCCCTTCTCGCCCCACTCATCAGCGATCGCCCCCGCGGGATCCCGCCCCCACTCGTCCTCGTCCTTGGGCGGATCCGCCTCCGACGGCGCCTCCGGCTCCGGCGGCGCCTTCTCGCCCCATTCGTCGGCGTTTCCGGGCTCCTGGCCGGAGGAATCTTCGTCGGGGGGGCGTCTCGGGAACCGCTCTGGTCGGGAGGCGGCGGAGAGGGAGAGGAGCCTAGGGTTTCTCGGGCGACGAGAGAGGAAGGGGAGGGATAAGGTTTGGGGGTGGCGCGAGAGGGGGAGGAGGCGATGGTGGTTAGGGTTTGTGGTGAAGAGGGAGGGGTGGGAGGAGGCGAAGAGAGAAGCCATAGTTGTCGTTGGAGCAGCGCCTCACGAGTCACGAGCGAGAGGGACCGAGGGAGCTAAAGAGATACTTTCGAAAATAATGAAAGGTGTGAAGTGGAACAAAAACTATTTAAAACTCGCAACCGAAGAATCTGCACCACGAACCGAATCGACCCGATTCACTTCAAACTCTCGCCCTACAGTAAAAAACGTGGTCTGGCCCAAAAAATTAATGGGCCGGCCCATATTGACCTGGGCTTTTATCGGCCCGTTGTTAAAGTAGGCTGGGGGAAGTCCACTTCACATAAGCCTGGACAATACGGGACGTGAGGTGTTTCAGGTCCGGCCCATTTAGGCCCATTAAACCGAGAATGGCCGGTGACGAAATTATTGTGTGCACCCGGTGTCTCCGTACATATTATTATTTATAAAGAAACTGATCTCTAAAATTTTGTTTATTTGATATGTGGATATTTTTCTTAATTTTCTAGAACACACATTGTAAATCTAAGCTAGATTCTGATTTATAAATTTCTGATGTGGGATTTAGATGCAAGATGTACTTGAACACCCGGTGCAAGCAATAATATAAACTTAAATTGTTGGGCCTAGTTGGCCAGCAGATTTAAATAGATAAACCCGTAATTCAACAGAAAAACCGATCCAAAGTCTCCAGCATCGATCTATCCATCTCCAATAATAAACCTCGCTCCATAAGAATTTAGGATCAGAGGAGTCTCTTCATCTCTCTGGCACAGTGTATCATCGCTACCATCAGAGCCGTCCATTCGACGTGTCTCCGCACCCCCTCCCAAATTGCCCATACCCAACCGACGCTGCAATAGGCCGCGTAATCTCAACTCCGCCGTCTCCTTCTTCCCCGACAAATTCCCGTTCTCCGATACACCACCAAAAAAAAAAAAAATAATTAGAAAATATTTATAGAGTCTCGATCATCGAGGAGGAAGAGGACGACGACGACGAAGACGAAGCGATTGGTACCCCACGCCGTCCCTGTTCAAGTGAAACCCTAGAGGGTGGTACCTTCGATCTGGGGATCGCGGCGCGAGATCGGGAGCCCTGGGGGCGAATCAATCGCGTCCTGCGGCGGCGGCGGCGGCGGCGGCGATCCCGCGCTCCGGCCTCTTCACCTTCCTCTGGAACCCTAAAGCCCGCCGCCCCACCCATCTCCTAGACTCCCTCCCCGCAATGGACTTCGTCAGCCGCCACGCCGCCGACAACCACCAGCCCCCTCCTCCCCCTTCCTCCGAGCCCTCCACCTCCCCCCGCGCCGCCGCGGGATCCTCCTCCACCACCACCTCCTCCTCCTCCTCCTCCGCCGCCCCCGCCGTCGCCGAGGAGCCCGAGTACCTCGCCCGCCACTTGGTGGTGAAGCACTCATGGCGGGGGCGCTACAAGCGGATCCTCTGCATCTCCAGCTCCGCGATCATCACGCTGGACCCCGCCACGCTGGCGGTGACCAACTCCTACGACGCCGCTACCGACTTCGAGGGGGCGGCGCCGGTTCTCGGCCGCGGCGACGACGCGGGCGCGTTGGAGTTCACTCTCAGCGTCCGCACCGACGGCCGCGGGAAGTTCAAGGGGATCAAGTTCTCGTCGCGGCTTCGGGCGGGCATCCTCACAGAGCTGCATCGGCTTCGCTGCGCCAAGCTCGGCCCCGTTATGGAGTTCCCCGTCCTCCACCTCCGCCGCAGGACCTCTGAGTGGGCCCCCTTTGTAAGCAGCCTCTCCTCTTATCCAATTATGTTAGTATACGCCCCCTTCAATTTCTCGTCGTGTAAGTAGGTATGCGACAGTTGATCGCACAAGTTATCGCAAATTTGAAATTCCTTTGGAATATGCGATATTTGCTCTTTCGGACTTCCTTTCAAATTAAAAGGATGCATTTTTGCTTGATGATTTAACTTACAATGGTGTTGTTGTTGGCATTAATCTTTGTGCAGAAATTAAAAGTTACTTCTGTTGGCGTTGAACTTCTCGAAGGACTATCCGGAGATCCGCGGTGGTGTCTGGATTTTAGAGACATGGATTCTCCTGCCATCATTCTTTTAGCTGACAGCTATGGAAAGAGGACTCCTGAAGGTGGAGGGTTTGTTCTCTGTCCTCTGTATGGGAGGAAAAGGAAAGCCTTCATGGCTTCCTCTGGGGCTACAAACACCGGAATTATTTCGTATTTGGTAACTCAGTCTCTCCTTTTTTGGTCTTACATAGCAGCAACCAGATCACTACTTGGTGTTGTTTTGTAATTATTTTCTATGCTCTCACTGTTCCAGACTAAAACCGCAAAATCTACAGTTGGATTGACTTTGTCTGTGGACAGCTCTCACGCGATGACAGCAGCAGATTTTATTGCTAGCAGAGGTAAGTTTACATATGAATTTCTGTCTATTTGGTCTATGTATTTGTTGTCCTTATGTTTGGGTTATTTTAGTTCTTAGCTGAACTTAAGTGATTGTTTTTTGAAGCTTTGAGAACTTTATCATTTTACTGATGCCGGTTGCTCTATTTCCTTCTATTTTATTTCTGAAATCTATCGCGTGATGTTAGTATAACTTCTTCAATAGTTCGTTATAATTTTCAGCGAAAGAGGCAGTTGGAGCAAATGAAACCCCATATGGAGGATGGTCTGTTATAAGGTTACGCTCTGCGGCTCATGGAACTGCTAATATTGAGAGCTTAAGTTTGGGAATTGGACCCAAGGGAGGACTTGGAGATCAAGGTGATGCTGTATCACGTCAACTAATTCTTACAAAGGTTTCACTTGTCGAGAGGCGGCCTGAAAATTATGAGGTAGCTACAATCTTGTCCTGCTTTCTATTGAATGTAGTACAAACTAAGATGTCTATTGTTGTCTTGATGTATACTTTGGATTTTCCTCAAATGTTCTTTGGCTGATAAATTAGTGGTGTCCAGGCTGTTATTGTTCGACCTCTATCCGCTGTAAGTAGTCTTGTTCGATTTGCGGAAGAGCCACAAATGTTTGCTGTTGAATTCAATGATGGCTGCCCCATTCATGTAAGTCTCCGCTGAATATATTTTCACCATATTACAGAGAAACTTCTTCTAATTCTGCGACTCTAACTCCAGGTATATGCTAGTACTTCTCGTGATAGCTTGCTTGCAGCAGTTCGCGATGTTCTGCAAACCGAGGTTAGTTATTCATCTTTTTCTAAGAATGTTTTGTTGGAGAGGCAATGTTGCAGGCTTTATGCTTGAACATAAAATATACATCCTGATATGTGCAGAGAGATATGCTTATGTTAATCTTCTTTTCTTCTACTTGATGCAGGGTCAGTGCGCTGTCCCAGTGCTCCCTAGGTTGACAATGCCCGGTCATCGCATTGATCCGCCTTGTGGAAGAGCATATCTTCAGATACATCAGCTTCCTCAACAGCGTTCTGTTGCTGATATGGAGAGTGCAACAATGCATATTAAACATTTAGCTGCTGCTGCTAAAGATACTGTAGCTGAAGGAGGGTCAGTTCCAGGCTCAAGAGCAAGATTGTGGCGCAGAATAAGGGAATTTAATGCATGCATACCCTACAGTGGCATTCCTGTTAATATTGAGGTGCCCGAAGTCGTCTTGATGGCTTTAATCACAATGCTCCCCGCCACAGCAAACCTTCCCCCAGAAGCGCCCCCACCTCCGCCTCCATCACCAAAAGCAGCGGCAACAGTGATGGGGTTCATTGCGTGTTTGCGTAGGTTACTTGCATCGAGAAATGCAGCATCTCATGTTATGTCTTTTCCTGCTGCCGTTGGGAGAATAATGGGGCTACTCAGAAATGGTTCAGATGGAGTAGCGGCAGAGGCTGCAGGACTTGTAGCTATGCTCGTCGGTGGCGGTCCTGGCGATACTAGCATGTTGATGGATACAAAGGGGGAGGGGCATGCCACTTACATGCATACTAAGTCCGTCCTGTTTGCACATCAGGCCTACGTCACTATTATTGTTAATAGGTTGAAACCGACATCTGTCTCACCTTTATTGTCAATGTCCGTCGTGGAGATCCTTGAAGCTATGCTTTGTGAGCCCCATGGTGAAACAACCCAACACACTACTTTCGTTGAGTTTCTACGCCAAGTTGCTGGCCTGCGGCGTCGCTTGTTCGCGTTGTTTGGGCACCCTGCTGAAAGTGTGAGAGAGACTGTGGCTGTTATTATGCGAACTATTGCAGAGGAAGATGCAATTGCAGCAGAATCCATGCGCGATGCTGCATTGAGAGATGGTGCTCTATTAAGGCACTTGCTACATGCTTTCTTCCTTCCCGCTGGCGAGCGCCGTGATGTTAGTCGGCAGCTTGTCGCCCTGTGGGCCGATTCTTATCAACCTGCCCTCGATTTGCTGTCGAGAGTTCTTCCTCCTGGTCTTGTTGCTTATCTTCATACTCGTACGGATATGAACTCTGAAGATTCTCAGAATCACTATGAAGAGGCACCATTAAGTAGAAGGCAGCGACGCATACTGCAGCAGAGGAGGGTCCGGATTGGTAGAGGCATAACAAACCAGGAACATGGGATTCCTACTAATAACGTTGAAGATGGTGAATTTGCAAGGCATGCTGGTACCAGTGCTTACGGAGGGCCGGAAGTATACCAGAGACCTATTCAAGAGTCAAATGTATTTCCCTCTGCATTTCCAGGTATGAACCAGAATGCGGAACCTTCCCATGCACTTCTGCATAATGCTGCCTCTGGAGCTGTTGTCGCCGATAATGTTCAGCAAGCTGGTATCTCACAGATGTCGGGTCCATATTCTTCTGATTTAATAGACTCTAAAGCTAGCCTTCATGGTTCTATGAATTCGGATCTTCCAGCCCCTGCTCAGGTTGTTGTGGAGAACACCCCTGTAGGATCTGGCAGGTTATTATGCAATTGGCAAGGATTTTGGAAAGCATTTGGGCTGGATCACAATCGAGCGGATTTAATCTGGAATGAACGTACCAGGCAAGAACTGAGAGAAGCTTTACAAGCTGAAGTTCATAAACTAGATGTTGAGAAGGAAAGAACTGAGGACATTGTCCCTGGAAGTGCAATGCCTGAGGATGGTAGTGCCTATGATAATGCACCTCGGATATCTTGGAACTATGCTGAGTTTTCGGTTAGCTACCCTAGCTTATCAAAAGAAGTCTGTGTGGGCCAGTATTATTTGAGACTGCTGCTTGATAGTGGAAACAGCTGTCGTGCGCAGGATTTTCCATTGCGTGATCCACCTGCATTTTTTAGAGCATTATATCATCGTTTCTTATGTGATGCAGACATAGGGCTTACTGTGGATGGTGCTATTCCTGATGAATTGGGTTTATCAGATGATTGGTGTGACATGGGGAGATTGGATGGCTTCGGTGGTGGTGGAGGCTCTGCAGTAAGAGAGCTTTGTGCAAGGGCGATGGCTATTGTTTATGAGCAGCATTATAAAACAATTGGACCTTTTGACGGTGCTGCTCATATTACGGTTCTTTTGGACAGAACAGATGATCGTGCATTGAGGCACCGTCTGCTTCTTCTACTAAAAGTACTTCCGCAATTGCACCTAATATGAAAATAGAGCTACATTTGTTTTTTTTTTTAATGTAAAAAAAACTTGTGTCTTCTTGGTCTTTCTTCTACTAGACTTGGATTTTAAGTAAAGACTGAAGTAGCTTCAAAACATTCAGATGCTTTTCAGAATCTCTTTGCTCCATAATAATTGATTTATTCTGTTAGCTGCCTACTTAAGTTGGCTACTTGAATCAGTGAGTACTAAATTCTTTCTTCTTTCCCTCCAATTTTTGCAGGTCTTAATGAAAAATCTTTCCAATGTTGAAGCATGTGTTTTGGTTGGGGGTTGTGTTTTGGCTGTTGATCTTCTAACCGTTGCTCATGAAGCTTCTGAGAGGACTTCTATACCTTTGCAATCAAATCTGATTGCAGCTACAGCTTATATGGAACCACTAAAGGAATGGATGTACATTGACAAAGATGGTGAACAAGTTGGCCCTCTCGAAAAAGATGCTATCAGAAGATTATGGTCAAAGAAGGTCATTGATTGGACCACCAGATGTTGGGCCTCTGGAATGACTGACTGGAAAAGGCTGCGTGACATCCGTGAATTGCGTTGGGCATTGGCAAATCGAGTTCCTGTTTTAACCCCTATTCAGGTATCTTGCCATAAAGTTACTATCATCTTATTTAGAACATAGAAGTTGACTGGAAAGGCAATTTATGATAATATAGTTCTAGCACCGTTACTTTAAGTAGCTTTTTTGCGTGTAATATTTGCTTTCTTATAGTAATAGTTTATTACTAGTTTTCTCCTTGAAGATTTTCATTGTTGGAAACTATGCTTTAGAGTTAGACCTTTGGTTGTAATTACTTCGCAGATTTGTGATTGCATGTTAAAAAAGTTTCATATTCTCCCTCTTTACTTGAAGCACTATTTTTACAGGGATGATTGAGATTCTTATGGTTTTCTGCAATGTGTCAGCACTCTGTAGTATTTCATTTAAAGTAGATAAATGAATATCCAACAATGTGATTTTCTCCTGCATATTGAGTGTACTTTAATTTGAATTCTTGGACTATTGAAACAAAGGAGTTCTGTATTCAGGTAGGCGAGGCCGCATTGTCTATATTACATACCATGGCATCTGCCCATTCTGATCTTGATGATGCGGGAGAGATTGTTACTCCAACACCAAGAGTGAAACGAATTTTATCCAGTCCTAGATGTCTTCCGCATGTTGCTCAGGTACTTTCGAGTCTACATAATTTACTATTTCTTCGAACTTGGCAGATCTCTACTGGTGAAGTTGATCAGCTGGCACAAGACATAGTGGAATAGTATTAGCATTGGTTCATCACTGGTGTTCTTTAAATATTGTTGAAGTAAAAGGAACTGCAAACTTTGACTGATTCGCGCGATGATGAGAAATAGTTAATATCTTTTAATCACACCTACAGCTAGTGTGCTAGTTAGACATGCCGGTCAGTTTCTTATTCTGTTTCATGTTGTTAGTTGTGAAGAATAATTTATTTTGTTTCTCCTGCCCAATCCCTGAGTTGGTTACATACCAATGATAGCATGTAAGGCAGGGCCTAGTTTTTCACTCTACCTCGTTGAGTAGATGGCTCTTATTGTTCTGAAGACTGACATGTATGGAGTGGGTGATTGGAGTGCACACTTTTGGCTTGGTATGACTAGACCATATATTTTGACCATACTGCCTTTTAATATTGGAATCTTCGATTGCTACTAATTTAGAAGGTTATGCAGTATACTTTGAACTCATTTGGTGGATTTTAAAAAAAAAAACTTTTGCTTCAGTATAACAGAGAAAAAGGAATGGTCTATGTAAATATTGCGACCTCCCTACTGCGGCAGATTTAAGACCCTTGGATGGAAATTTTGAGCTCTAGGATGTGCTTGTTGTACTGAAGCATTTCTCATTTTGTTTTCTTTTCTAATGGTGTCCTGTTTTCCTGGTTAAGTCTTGTTATCATGGATGTTGTCTTTGATAATAAATTGCCCTGCAATTTTATTACTGAAAATTAAATAAGAGAAGGCAGACTGCTGCTGATGCACCAGTGCGTTGTAAAAATATTTCAGGCTATGCTTACTGGGGAGCCAAGCATTGTAGAAGCTGCTGCTGTTTTGCTCAAGTCCATTGTTACCAGAAACCCTAAGGCAATGATTCGGCTATACAGCACGGGTGCCTTCTACTTTGCCCTAGCCTACGCTGGCTCTAACCTTCTTACCATTGCACAACTTTTTGCGGTAACTCATGTTCATCAAGCATTTCATGGTGGTGAAGAGGCTGCAGTCTCCTCATCATTGCCCCTGGCAAAGCGCAGCGTATTAGGTGGACTCCTTCCTGAATCGTTGTTGTATGTGCTGGAGCGCAGTGGGCCTGCAGCTTTTGCTGCAGCAATGGTATCTGATTCTGATACACCAGAAATCATTTGGACACATAAGATGCGAGCAGAACATTTGATTCGTCAGGTATTTCTATCCAAGGTCTTTAATATCTGTTTGACCTGGCTTCTGGAACAGCTGCCAACTATTTTGGCAGACATAAGTCTAGAGTTTTTGCTGTGGTAGGAAGATGAATTGAGACTCAAAAGCAGAAGCTCTAATTTGAAGCTTCTACTTTTGCTGCAGTGGGAAGATTTTGAGGGGATTTTAATGAAAAGGCTGTTAGAGCTTTTTCAACCTGCTCAACTCGACCAACATTTCTAAACAAGTCCCAGCCAAGCCCAACAAGCTCTAAAATAGAGTATTGTGCTTCAAGTATTTGTATAGCAATTCATCTTATCTATTTTGACCATGGCACTAAAGTTGTCTGATTGTCGAATTCCTTTCATGGCTTTCAATCTTTGTCAGGTTCTGCAACACCTTGGCGATTTCCCTCAGAAATTATCACAGCACTGCCATTCATTGTATGATTATGCTCCTATGCCTCCAGTTACTTATCCAAATTTGAAGGATGAAATGTGGTGTCATCGTTATTATCTCCGAAACTTATGTGATGAGATAAGGTTTCCAAACTGGCCCGTTGTCGAACATGTAGAATTTCTACAGTCCTTGCTGGCAATGTGGCGTGAAGAATTAACTCGACGGCCAATGGATCTTTCTGAAGAAGAAGCTTGCAAGATATTGGAGATCTCTCTAGATGATATCGTAATTAGCGAGAATGGTGGTGGGACACAAACGCCAGAGATTAATGGGACAAATTCTAACATGTCTAAGCGCATTGAAAACATTGATGAAGAAAAGCTTAAACGTCAGTATCGAAAACTGGCAATTAGGTACCATCCTGACAAGAATCCTGAAGGGAGGGAGAAGTTTGTAGCTGTACAGAAGGCTTATGAGAGGTTGCAGGTACCTTTCGTTTTGTGCCATCTCTAATTCCTCCTTTTTTTGTTCATATTTGTCACTTTTTTTAGTATTGTCATTTTCTACTGTGTGTAGATGATCATATAGTAACAAACTACTGCATATTAAGTTTGTCCTCAATATGGTATTTTGGATAATATTTTTTCAATTGCTATTATCATTTCGAGTTTACACAGTAGAACTGTTTGACAGTCATGTCAACTAGAACATGTTAGCTAAGCTGATAAGTGCTTCTAGTGTTTATTGGTTTTCGAATTACCTTTAGCGCAGATTGAAATATAAGAAGGCAAATGCTAGGCCTTGAATAATATATAAACAAATACCAGAGTGTTGTGGGACCAACATTTTCAGAAATTATTGTTCTTAAGATGGAGATACTGAAATGCTAATCGTATTAAGTATAAGAGAAAACAAGAACTAAGTTTTTGTAGTAAATAATGTTGCCTTTGAAAGAGGGGAAGATTTCATAGTCTGAATATATTCTTTTTCTTAGAGTTTTGCAAGTTTTAAGACATTTAGGAGTTTATCGACAAACATCTATATAGTCGATACTATATTTTTAGGACTAGAAGCTTTTTTTATTGTTCCCATAGCAGATGCTATTGTGGCATTGTAATTTTTTTAGAATCCCTGCTATATCTGTATTATATAGCCACGGCTAACAAAATTTTCACATCATGTGTACCATTGGGAGTTTATAGTTCTTAGTAAATGGAGTCTATATACTTGTATATTAAAGTCATTGCTTATACCAGTGAATATTAGTAAATAATTGATGTAACTGCTATATACCCATGTATTATGAAGCGTTTATTCTCTGCATATGCAGGCAACCATGCAAGGATTGCAAGGACCACAAGTTTGGAGATTGCTGCTCCTATTGAAAGGGCAATGTATCTTGTACAGGAGATATGGGGATGTCTTGGAGCCTTTTAAATATGCTGGCTATCCAATGTTGCTTAATGCTGTCACCGTGGATAAGGATGATAACAACTTCCTTTCATCTGATAGGGTCCCTCTTCTAATTGCGGCATCAGAGCTAATATGGCTAACGTAATCTAATTTTACTCCCTTTTTTTTTTTGCCTTTTGCTATATTTGATTTATCTTTGACAAATTTATAGACTAAACCAGCCTCTACGTTTATTGCCCAAACCATCTTTCCCCTCAGGTGCGCATCCTCTTCATTGAATGGTGAAGAACTGATCCGAGATGGCGGGATACCTCTATTGGCTACTCTTCTTTCTCGCTGCATGTGTGTGGTTCAGCCTACAACTCCTGCAAATGAACCTGCTGCGATTATTGTTACGAATGTTATGCGCACATTCGCAGTTTTAAGTCAGTTTGAAACGGCAAGAGCTGAGATGCTAAATTTTGGGGGACTTATTGAGGACATTGTGCATTCTACAGAGCTAGAGCTTGTTCCATCTGCAGTTGATGCTGCTCTTCAGACAGCGGCCCATGTTTCTGTATCATCTGAATCGCAAGATGCCCTATTATCAGCTGGCTTTTTGTGGTAATTTTGATAGCTTTTGTAATAGATGGGTAGAGCAGGATAAAATTTGCAAATTTGAACATTAAAAATTAGATTCTATTGGACCTAATTAGATATAAAAATGGTCTCTTTGCAGGTATACGTTGCCTCTTCTGCTTCAATATGATTCAACAGCAGATGAGAATGATGCAAATGAAGCACATGGTGTTGGTGCAAGTGTGCAGATAGCTAAAAACCTGCATGCTGTGCGTGCAACTCAGGCTCTGTCAAGGCTGTGTGGTATCTCCAAGGGTGGAATTTCAACCCCTTGCAACGAAACAGCCGCTATTGCACTCAGATCTTTGCTTACACCTAAGCTTGTTGATATGCTGAAAAACCAGCCGCCCAAGGATCTATTGTCCAATCTAAATGCAAACTTGGAGTCGCCAGAGGTATTTTTATGGTTCATCTATTTTGTAGCAATGCTTTCTTTGGGTGTTCAAGATATTCCTTCTTATCATGCGACAATATATTATAAGGCCTGACTTAAACTTTGTGCTGCTTTCTTTTGTGAATGCAGATCATATGGAACTCTTCCACCAGAGCAGAACTACTCAAATTTGTGGATCAGCAGCGCGCCAGTCAAAACCCTGATGGTTCTTATGATTTAGCAGAGTCACATTCCTTTGCTTATGAAGCATTATCTAGAGAGTTGCATGTGGGTAATGTGTACTTAAGGGTTTACAACAATCAACCAGACCATGAGATAAGTGCGCCGGAAGCTTTTTGTGTGGCTCTGCTTAAATTTATATCAGAGCTGGTGCATAAATGGACTGCATCAAATTTTGATTTGCAAAGTATGGTTGATGAAAATGGTACTTCTATAAATACGACAGAAATTCAAGATGACACAGTTAATAGACAAAGTGATGAAGTTAAAGGAGATGATTCATCTAATGTCTCCGGTAAAGAAGAAATGATCAATGGAGAAGCTGAACTGATCAAGAACCTTCGAATTGGATTGACATCACTGCAGGTATGTTAGTGGCTTTCACAGTTTTATTGATCCTTATGAATCTTTGAATGAATTTTCTTAAACATTAACTCTTTTCTGACCATTTGCTGCAGAATTTACTAAGAAGCAACCCCACTGTGGCGGCTGTTTTTTCTACCGAAGAGCAGCTCGTGCCTATTTTTGAGTGCCTTGCCCTGCCTGTCCCGGCTGAAAGCAAGATCCCACAACTCTGTCTTAATGCTCTTTCCCTTTTGACAACATATGCTCCTTGTCTAGAGGCTATGGTTGCGGAAAGGTCCAGCCTCATCCTATTGTTTCAGATACTCCACTCTAATCCAGCTTGCAGGGAAGGGGCCCTTGCTGTCCTCTATTCCTTGGCAAGCACCCCAGAGCTGGCCTGGGCTGCTGCCAAGCATGGTGGAGTCGTTTACATTCTTGAGCTCATTTTACCACTCCAAGGTATCCCATGTTTCTTTGTAGAAGTTCTATTATCTATTATAATTGTTGCTTATGTATTTTCCTGTTTATGTTTGCATATTTCTTCCATATACTCATTAATATTTCCAGATGGTGGAAGGCCACTGAATAATTAACCTTGGTAAAGATGCACTTACAAATCACACTTGAACTATTGCACATACTGAAATGAGCTCCCTAAATTTGTGATTTTATAACCTAATATTTCTTTACACTTGATTTCGGAAAATTCTGTCAAGTTCTGTAAGAACTAAACAGTTTCCATCCATTTAAAGTTGAAGTATCCATTTCGAAGTATGTTGTAGTTCAGATAAGATCTCTACATATTTACCACAAACCTTCATTATGTTGTTGTATCACTTTTACCTTTTACTGTAGAGTATCTATTGCAGTAGGACATAGTACTGATTGAAGTTCTGCTTTGCAGAAGAAATCCCTCTTCAGCAAAGAGCTGCTGCTGCCTCCTTGTTGGGCAAGCTTGTTGGACAGCCAATGCATGGCCCTAGAGTGGCAATTACACTTGCAAGATTTCTGCCAGATGGCTTGGTATCTGCTATTAGGGACGGACCCGGTGAAGCAGTAGTTTCAGCTCTTGAACAAACAACCGAAACACCAGAACTTGTGTGGACCCCCGCAATGGCCGCATCTCTCTCTGCACAGTTGTCAACCATGGCCGCTGACCTTTATCGGGAGCAGATGAAAGGGCGGGTTGTCGACTGGGATATACCTGAACAGGCATCTGGCCAGCATGTTATGAAAGACGAGCCACAGGTAGATTTTACTCTGTTATTATCTAATATTACGCAACCCCTCAAAATACAAATATTGTGCATATACCTCTCTAAATCACAATTGCACCTACCTTTTATACCCCTTCCTGTATATGATGTCAACTGATGTTTACTTGACTACATTTAACCTTGGATGCATTAACTAAGGCTTTTGAATGACAAAATTGTCTTCCTTTTGCATTAATACCACACGAATGAATGGAAATCAACCAGTAGGTGCCAAGGCTTTTGCCAACATTAACATTTCATGAGTTTCTGCTATATTTCAACTCTGCGACGGGAAGTTGAGCAGAAATTCTAGACAAACATAATTTGTTTTTAGTGTGTAGGCGTAAGTTTTCACATTAGAGGGGGGGGGGGGTGATAACATTCAAATGCATGTATTTTGAAGGGTAAATATGCAAAGAAGCTCTTTATATGTTATGTCAAAATCCAGTCTATCTTCCGCATAAATATCTAAATGCTGCCAAACTCGCAGGTTGGTGGGATTTATGTGAGGCTGTTCTTAAAGGACCCTAAGTTCCCATTAAGAAACCCTAAAAGATTTTTGGAAGGACTGTTGGATCAATATGTCACCTCGATTGCTGCCACACATTATGAAATACAAGCCGTTGATCCTGAACTTCCTTTGCTTCTGTCTGCTGCACTTGTTTCTTTGTTGCGGGTGCACCCTGCCCTCGCAGACCATGTCGGCTATCTAGGTTATGTACCAAAATTAGTTGCTGCCATGGCTTATGAAGGGAGGCGTGAAACGATGGCGTCTGGAGAGGTCAAAGGTGGAAGTCATGTCCGTTCAGATCAAGCTGAAGATGATAATGATGGTTTGGCAGGTTCTACTGGGCAGACCCCACAAGAACGTGTGCGCCTTAGTTGTTTGCGAGTGCTACATCAGCTAGCTTCTAGTACTACTTGTGCCGAAGCTATGGCTGCCACAAGTGCAGGAACACCTCAGGTATTGTATTAGAAATGAACTTCGTTTTTCTGTAGGAAAGACATTTTGGATGCTTTGTAGTTTATATATATGATTTGCCAGCTGTTTATCGCTGAATCAGTTAGGTGCCGTATCTACTTGGAAAATTCAGATAAGCAGGTTATAATCCTATACTTTCTTCTGTCGTCTTATTTAGGTTATCTCTTCCAATTTTATTCCAGGTTGTGCCATTGCTCATGAAAGCAATTGGATGGCAAGGAGGAAGCATACTAGCTTTGGAGACACTAAAGCGTGTTGTTGTTGCTGGTAACCGGGCTAGAGATGCTCTTGTTGCACAAGGATTAAAGTAAGATGCACTTAGTTTGTAAATTGAGAATTAAAAAAAATCATGCAACTGAATATAACTCATCTCTTAAGAGTGTTGTCTTACTTGCATCTGTCTCTTAAAATCTTTCCCTAATACCAAAAGATGACAAAGCTTCTTGTTTCATTTCTGGTATTAAACAAAATAGGGTTGGTCTTGTTGAAGTACTGCTTGGCATTCTTGATTGGAGAGCTGGAGGAAGACATGGGATCTGCACGCAAATGAAATGGAATGAGTCTGAGGCTTCAATTGGACGTGTACTTGCTGTAGAGGTAGGCTTTTCTTTTCCGGAAAAATCGCTAGAATCACGTTTTTTTCTGAATAAGTATAGAAGTACATTAAATGCTTGAATAATGAAGGCAGTGAACTCCCAAAAGCATCTTTCCATGGGAACAATAATTAGGTTTTCTTTATAGTACCATACATTAGTATAGGCTTGATAGATAAAGGTTGTGCTAGTTTTATCTGTTAATATACAATTAGCTAAAGTTTGTAGAGAATAAAAATATGATGACCCAAAAATTCCATTTTAAGGCTGTTGCAGTTTTTTCATTTGTTGGGGATACATGTTCTTATTCCACCTAGCAAGCCATTCTGGTACACAGGCATGTTAGATGATTCTCAACTTTTCAGCGGTCGAGCCAAGCCACTGTTTCCCAGTGGGAGTATGAAATCCCGTACGCTTGAGAGGGGAAAAAATCTTAGCAGCTACGTGTAGGTTATTGGACATGAAAAACTACAAACCAAGCCAATAATAGAGTAAATTCCTCCATAATAGGCAGTTAATGAGATTATTCAAAATTGCATCAGTTAAAATTCTTTCATTTTTCATGTTGAAACAGCCTTCCAAAAAAAAAAAAAAAATTAAGCGTTACCTGCAATGATTTGGTGCAATCATAATTTCAAGTTTCTGTTTGCTTCTTTCACCCAGGTATTGCATGCTTTTGCAACTGACGGTGCCCATTGTGCTAAAGTTCGTGAGATATTGAATGCTTCTAATGTAAGTTTCAAATTTTCATGTTCTTGCTCATTCATGAAAGGGTAAAGTGTATGTACAGTCCATGCACTTTCCTGATGTGGCGACATGCTTCCTGAAATTTTTTACTTAAACACCTTAGACCTTAAACTGTCAAACGACGGTCAAGATGGAATTGCAATATATGTGAAATTTTGGGAAGTAAAATGTTTATAGTGAGAAATAAGTTGCAATATCGGGATTGTACTGAGGTTGTCCATACGCTTTACCCTTCAATGAAATCTGGCATTTGTTTCGGTCAGGCACGTGCAATCTTTGAACAATTAAATCGGCGGTTAATCTTTGACAGGTGTGGAGTGCTTACAAAGATCAGAAGCACGATCTCTTCCTTCCTTCGAATGCACAATCATCAGCCGCTGGTGTTGCTGGGCTCATAGAGAGTTCGTCGTCGAGGCTCCCATATGCTCTCACTGCTCCACCCCCGCAGCCCCAATTGGTTAGGCTGCCTTCTTCTGCAGCTCCTGCTTCAGCAACTGTAAGCTCAAATGGAAGGCTTAACAATAAGCAACTATAGCAAGATTTTTTTTCTTCTTCTTTTTTCGGCACATTGGTCCGAATATGTGAATACAATGCGGCCCCCTCTACAGCTGATCAAATAGTATATATATAATGTATAGTTTCGCTCTCGATTTCATAGAGGTTGAGTTTGGGTTCCTTTATTTATTAATCGTGTATAGCCCGAACCTTTTTTAGTGTGGGGTGGGTGCTTGTTCATAGCTTGTCAATAGCTTTTCCAAATAAGTTCTCTTGCGTTGGATTGCAAATTTATCGGTTTTGGCCGGTCAGTGTATCTGCTCATTTTGTTTTTTATTTTTTTTTATCCTTTTTGTTTCCGAAACGTTAATATTATGCACCTTTATTGCAAAGAGAAAATCAGGCCTAATGAATGATGGGATGGATGTTTGTGAGACCTGTTACTGTGATTACATGCTTTGTGATGTTTGTTTCTATTTCGTTTATTGTTGCCTTTTAAAATTGTGCTATTTAAAAATGCTCGAGGACTTGTGCTATTTTACCAACAAAAAGTAAGCATTTCATCATAAACCTGCTCAAGATTGGAACACCCGGAGAGTGGACTTGTCCTAGAACTGTATCATTGCTGGAAACTGGGTGGTGGAACTCAAAGCTGCATGACCAACCTCTTAGATTGGCCAACCATCACGTGGGGAAGAAGTTGGTAAAATACTCCTTTCTCATGTTGTAAACATATGCTATTGGCGATTATAGCTGAAACACAAATGCTCGCAAACTGAAAAGGTTCACAGATTTATCCCAAGTAAAGCAGCTTCTTTATTCATCAAGAGAATCACAAAAGAAATGGAAATCATCAAATTTAACCCTAAGAATAACAAAAACTAAACAGCAAAGCGGAAGAACAAAGCCGAGAACAATTTGGTGTCAGGGAGAGACAACCATGATGATAACAATTGAAAATGAGCAGCAACACAACAGTCTCTCAACCGCCTTGCTGTCAAGCTTCATCATCTTCCTCGTGGAAGCGCAGATGCTTCCCTTCTGGCGCAGGCAATCCCTTCAGCACTAAAACCCCGGGCGAGACCGCCACCGCCATCTCCTCACCCTTCACAGCCTCCTCCTCTCCTTCAATCTCGTCATCGCTGTTGTACACGAACCGCGTGTGCTTCCCTTTGAACTCCGGCAATCCCACCGCCTCGTCCACCACTGACATCTTCCTCATACCCTCGCAAAGATCGGCAAAAGGATCTTCACCTTCTCCACCTTCATCTTCATCAAAATAGGCTTCATCCTCTTCTTCTCCGTACCCTTCGAGGAGCTCTTCCGCTTCGCCCTCGTAATCCTCTTCTTGGGCGCTCGCATTCACCTGAATTGACCACAGAGAAGAGCTGTCATCTTCCGACGACGACTTCTCTGCACAGCCGCCGCTGCTTTCATCACTTCCTTGGAAAGTTAGCGACGAAGAGATTGCCGAGCCCTCGGAGGCTCCAGATTTGCCCGGCGAGTCGAACAGCAACGCGCGGTTGAGAACGCATTCTTGAGGCTCCTCTTGATTCCGAGACGAAACAACCTGATAAAACGAAAGAAACCCAAATCAATGTTATTACGCATCAAAATTGGAACTTTTCTTAAAAAATGAAGACAAGACAAAAAAAAAAAAAACAAATCTTTTTTAACAAGAAATCTCACAAACCTGCTGAGAGATTGTTACTGTTGGACCTTCTTCCTTGAAGGTCGAAGCGATCACAATCTGCGGGGTATTGGCGGGAGTCGGAGCGAGGAGCTGGGCCGGGGACCTCGCGATTCCCACGAGGGTGGGGAAGCGGGGGATTTGAAGGATGGAAGAGGGCTTATGCGCAAAATCACCTTCCTCCTCCTCCACCTTCTGTAACAATGTCTTCACCTGGCCCCTGAGAATGGCCTCGCCCGAACCGGGGGTCCGCCTCACCCGAACCCGGTTCTTGAGAGAAGACGAAGAAGACGAGGGGGTCTTCTCCGCCGCCGCGAGCCCGACGATGGGGGAATCGTTCGTGATGTCGAGGAGCGGGGCCCTGTCGGCGTTGGCGCCGCCGCCGTTCTTTCTCGGTCTCGAGTGGGCATCTTCTTGTTGCTTGCTCTTTTCTGGATTGAGAAAACCCAGGTTAGCGAATTGGGAGAAGAGGGTCGGTGGGATCAAACATCAACTTTGTTATCAAGAAAAAAGAGAGGTGGGGTTTCTGCTTACGGGAGGAGGCGGCGGCGGAGGCGGAGGTTTGTGATCTCGTAACCCTTCTCGTGGATGATGGGGTCTCCATTGCGGTTTAAGAAAGAGAAAAGGAACCTAAAGAAACAAAACCCCAATACAAGGAACGAATGAGCTCAGAAAGAGAGAGAGAGAGAGAGAGAGAGAGAGAGAGAGAGAGAGAGAGAGAGAGAGAGAGAGAGAGAAAGAGAGAGAGAGGGGTTCCTCACCTGGAAAAAACTGAGAGCTTTGGCCTAGAACTTCTTGTTCTTCTGAGTTGCAAAGGGATCGAGAGAGAGAGAGAGAGAGAGAGAGAGAGAGAGAGAGAGAGAGAAGAGGAGAGAGTAGATGGGGAAGCGGGGTGGAAGGGTGAAGGGGGGGATTTAAAAGATTTGAATTGGGGGAACTC
Source organism: Puya raimondii (assembly GCA_016920855.1). Classification (NCBI taxonomy): domain Eukaryota; kingdom Viridiplantae; phylum Streptophyta; class Magnoliopsida; order Poales; family Bromeliaceae; genus Puya; species Puya raimondii. Next base: position 103,835,806 of record JABWPP010000050.1, on the reverse strand, counting down.
CAACGGTAATATGACCGTTGCAGGGTAGGGTGAAGCAGGATCCCTAATCCGTGATTACCAGAAGAGGATTTCATTTATTTTTTTCTTTCTTTCTATTTTTAATTTCCGTCCCCGAAACTAGCCGTTGAGTGGGTAGAGTACCGAGGCAGTGGAGAACCATGTCTTTAAAATGTACCCTATAACTGGTTTATGGGGTTAAGGGGAGTCTCCGCGGGTACGCCTAGCAATGTTCTTATAGCAAACTAAGTTGGGTCGTGTGGGCCGGGGATGAAGGGTTGGGCTTCACTAAAGCCCAACAATGTGTTATCATTTACGAAAGCAAAAAAAAAAAATTTCTTGCTATTGCATTTTTCTCACCTTACGTGATGCAGATTGCAGTAGTTCGCCTAAAATATATATAATTTTATAAAATCCCACGGAGATGCGATAAGCATATCTATCTCTACATCTCTCCATCCGAACTATAAGTAATCGTTCAATACCGATACCGAGTGGACTCTTGGAAGAATAGCTTAGAATACTAAAGCCATAGGTTTGATACCAATTTGTTAAGAATCTAGGTAAGCTTAAGAAGTGAAATATATGTCTTGACTTAACCAACCCAAAAAAAACTTTACGGAAGTTTGAGTTTAGTATCTTACACTTTTGGAAAAGGAAAAACTAGAAGAGTCAGGGATACTTATGATTCATTTTTAATGGTTATAAAAAAAAAATAAAAAAATAAAAAAAAATAAAAACTTATGCTGTTTTCTATTTAACTAATATTTTGTAGATGTATAGGTTGAGTTAGATGCATAGAATTGACTATTAGAAACACGCAGGTGCAGTAGGTAAATCGTGCACCTATCAAAAGTATTTGGTTAGGAAGCTGTATGAGTTATGACTCAAACTAAATTTTATCTTAGCATCATAATTGAGAAATAGAGGTACGCGATAAATGGTCTACGTGATTCATTATCTTTAAAGATGCACGGTGGTTGTCTAACAAACAACTAAATTTGCATAAGAAAGCTATTTGATTTGCAGTGAATCATTTAAGCTACATCAACGTCAGTACCTAAAAATAAATTGTGGATGGTACATGACAGCTAATAAAGGAGTGAGTCTTTTACCGGTAACCAAAGAATTAAATACACGAACATTTCTTCGCAAATTACCCTAAAGTATAACGGATGTTTTTTTGTGGTTATATAGACATGAAAGATGACTCAATAGTCGCTAAACAATAGTACATTTGCTTCATAGCAGATTTTTTTTTTTTTTTTTAATAATCCCGTCTGTAAGACTATAACTATGCTCTTTGAAGAATGAGAAATGCTACATCTAAAACCCAATGAAGGGTTGTAGGATAACTACCTTTCAATCAAAAATTGTAATCCCATTTTTTTATGGTTTAAAAAAGTACTATTTGAATTGCAGTAATAAAGAAAGAAGTGTGATAAGACTGGTGACGAAATATGAGTTTTTGAATAATAGAGTTGTAAGATCATAAGTAAAAAGTGATTGCAGGACTATCATTGCCCAGACGAATTTCTTATTTTCTTTTATAATTACTTCTGATTAGGTTAGTAAAACTTGAGCTGGCTTTTCCATCTTTTAATGGTCATTTCTCAAAAAATTCACTCTCTTCTTTGTCTGACATATTTTTTCATAGTATCTTGCAACTTACACAGAGAAAATGATATGATCCTTTAGCCACCCATTCTTTTACTTTTTTGGCGGGTGGGATTTAAACTTTGTCCACCTTTGCATCATAAACTATTTTTAGAGAGAAAAAAAAAAATGTGATTCTTTAGCCACCCTTTCTTTTACTTTCTTTGGCGGGTGGGATTTAAAATTTGTCCACCTTTGCATCATAAATTAGCCATTTGTTGATGGGAGATACAAGCCCTTTTACCGAAAAAAGCCATTTATTGGTTCCTTGCAATCAATGCTATTCCCCCTTTTACTACAAAAATACTAATAGCATATCTATATTAATTCCTTCTCCCACTACTCGAACAATCTATAAAAGAAACAGCACAAGAGAGCAAAATGCCAAAGGGATTGATCCGAATCTATAATTTTTAGAGAATATGACACCCCCACCACACAAAAGTAAAAAAAAAAAAAAAAAAAAAAAAGTTGCGTATTAGGTGCATGAATTAAAACTAACCCATTCTTTATTTATATAAACAAATCCACCTGACGAGAGAAGAGCCCAAACACCTGTGAACCCAACTACCCCCACTTTTACATACATCAAATCCTCCACCAAACGCCCACCCACTCGGAAAGAATCAATTGAATTTACCGAACCGTAAAAGACAAACTAAAAAAACAAAACAAAACACAAACACACAAGAATTAGCTAGCGCCCACCAATCCAATCCCTATGCTTTCTATTTTTAAGTATCCAATAGATATACAAAGATTTTTGAGTACGAGGGCCAGATATTGGACCAAAACCAATTACAGCCACAGTACCATATTCATTGTGCTTGCCCAGAAATGTACCCCGAACTGGTTAGGCTTCCGCTGGGCCCTTGGACGAGCCACCCCGGCTCGACCGGTGCTTCGGTCGGCGGCGCGGGGTCACGTGCTTGGACTCGCCCCAATCCCAGAACCTCTCCTTCTCCGACGGCGAGTTATCGCACTCGGGGAAAGTGGACGAATACCGAACGGTGTCGTAGCAGACGGTGTAGGTCAGATAGTGCTCCCTGAACCGGCGCATGGCGGCGCGCTTTTTCGGGTCCATGGCAGCATAGTCGGCCGTTAGGATCTCCACCTCGGACTCCGCGCAGTCCTCGGCGGACGGCGGTTGTCGAATGTTGCTGACGCGGCAACCGCGAAGGATGAGGTCGGAGAATTCGGCCGTGAAGGGGGAGTACTTGTAGTTGATCTTGTGCTTGCCGCCCTCGGTAGCCCACGCCGATCCGTCCCAGATGGTGGCGTACACCGACATCGGCTTCGACGGGTAGTCGTCGCCCATATCCTCCGTTCGGACGACTTCTCTTATCGGAATGTCATCGATGTAGAATCTGCAAAAGAGACGGGAATTGAGAACACAATTTTAGTTACGTACGTGAAGTCTTTTTTTTTTTTTGTTCTCAGGATGCAATGCACAGCAAAGATATGGTAACTGTTATTAAGCTATAAATGGGCGCTCCGATTGTTATCTGGAATTCTTAATTTGACCATCAACAATGAACGTATAAATATCTTTCTATCTAAGTTGTTACAACACCTTTAATTATTACTCTGCATGAACATGAAGCTAGGGGAGAGATAGAACTTGACGTACTGGGCTTATATTTATGATGATGATTTACTCTATTAAATTATCAATTTAAAAATTAATTAGAATGGATTAATCTTGTACCATGCATATTAATTAGAGTTAAAAAAAAAAAGATGGTACTGATCAAACAATCTTAATTCATCCGTACATGATGTAATTCGCGGTCCACAGGATGGAGTAGCGATGAGCCTCCTCCGTCGGATCGAACGGGAGGAGGTACCGCTCCTCGCGGCCGCGGCTGGTGCTCCCGTTGCCATACACATTCGTTTGCACTCTCCACTCCTTCCCTCTCAGGTTGCCCAAAAACTCGAAATCTAACTCGTCGTGCGTCTTCTCGAAAACATCGCCATTCGATAGCTGCATCATAATCAAACCATTAATTATCAATTAAATCATCAGAAAACCAATCATGTGCTCAATAATTATACTCATTGACCTAGAATAATTAAATTAAAAACTTCATACGAACAAAGCCATGTGCATTTTGGAGCTGCCCACTATAGTAAGTAAAGTAGGGACTCCCTGAAAAAAACATGCTTCATGGGGAAACAAGGATATTATTTATTTATTCATCATCGCTTCGCATACTATATGGCTCTGGCTATGTAAGTACCGTGTTAATAAAAGTCCACAGTATGTAAGCATACCAAATTTAAATATTTATTGGACACTAATTTATTGATATACAGTTTCTACCTCAGATAATATTTTAATGCTATTAAATGAAAGGAAGAAGTATTGGATACGCCTTCAATTGCGTGCCTTCGGAAAACTATAAAGTTGGATGAATCTAATGATGAACATATATATATATATATATATATATATATATATATATATATATATATATATATATATAGAGAGAGAGAGAGAGAGCATATCCACCACCAAATAATCAAATAATTAAATTGTAATAAAATTGGCAACAAATTAAAAACCATACGCGCAGCTTTTATCTTTGCTTAACGTATTAAGAATTTTTAATCTAACTTTTTAGCGTATAATTAAAAAAATTAATATATATATATATAGCATATCCACCGCCAAATAATCAAATAATTAAATTGCAATAAAATTGGCAACAAATTAAAAACCATACGCGCAGCTTTTATCTTTGCTTAACGTATTAAGAATTTTTAATCTGACTTGTTAGCGTATAATTAAAAAAGTTCAATAATTTGACCAGGTGGACGTATGGAAAAAGAAAAGGTTTAATTAGACTAATCTTTAGTTATTAAAATTGAACATGATAATATCTATTAAGTACTTTAATTAAATTCTTTTCGTCAGGAAATCTATTAATTTAGAACAAAATTGTCTACTAAAAAAATAGAGTTTCTTAATTTGAAAAAACCAATAAATATTAGAGCAAATTCAACTACAAAACGTTAAAAACTGGGGACTAAAGTCAAAAATTATGTAAGGAGTTAGAACGATTAACCCAAAAGAAATGATAAATTAATGGGAATAATAATCAAAACGCGCATGGTAATCGAAGAAGAGCAAGGGATTCATGTTAAATGACCAAACTGCCCCTACTATTCCATCTAATTTACGGAGCACCCTCGTACTAAGATTCACTATATCAGGGTTAGGGGAGGAAAACGCAACGCAGTGGTTCGATCGAACAAAGAGCGTGTGTGATCACTCACGTAGAAGGCGACGACGACCCCGGCGGTGTGATCGGAGGGGAGCTTGATCGAGGCGCTGAAGAAGCCGTGTTGGTAGTAATCGGAGGAGATGAATCCCGACCCTAATTTCATTTTATTCCCACCAAAAATTTTCAAAAAAAAGGGAATCAAGTCAATACGAATTCGATCGAAACGAGGAAGAAGACGAAGAGGAGATTAGGGTTTGAGGATCAATCACCGGAGTAGCGATTGAGCTTGAGGCGAACGCTCCTCCCATCGGGGGATCGGATCAGGTTCCCGTCGCCGAAGAGCGGGGAGAATCCCTCGTCGAAGGCGATCGTCGACCCTTCCAACGCGACCGCCGCCGCCGCCGCGGAGGCGATGATCGCCGCGAATAAGAGGCGATTCGCCATGGACGTGACCTCGATCTCGCTCTGGTACTTCGTTACTCTCTCTCTCTTCTTCCTGATGAAGATGACGATGCTCTGTTTCTCTCACTAGGTTTTCGTTTGTTTGTTTCTCGCTCTACTCGCCTTTGCTTATAAAGGAGGGGAAGCGGGGGAAGGGAGGGAAAAGATAAAATGGGAAGGAGTTTTTAGTTGCTTAATTAATTAATTAATTAATTAATTATAGTATATATTTTATTATATATTGTGGAGAAATGGAAGGTGCGGTGGGTATAGGAGATGGGATCATGGGAACGGATAATCTAACGGTTGATATTGTTTTTGATCGTTCGGTGAAAGGGTGTCACCTTGTTTTGGCCTTTTGGAAGGTGCCACTCAAGAGGCATTTGACGTGAGCCGTTGGATTGAATTGTTTCTTTGTTGGGGCTTCGCGTGGCTTGTGACATAATTTTTGATAAGACAAAATTAATTTTTTAAGATTTAGTGGGAGAGAGAAATTAAAATTAAAATAGAGTGATGCTTTAGATACTCTTATGTGGCCTAAACTCGTGATGTGTCCGGACATGTGTATTATTGCTGATTAGCTTACGTAATATGATTTCAAATTAAGGGTGCAAATTTCCTACTTATCACAGTTGGAATTGGTGATTAAAGACATATTTACCTCCACTTTTGATTTATTTTAATAGACGAGATAATTTCTAGTATGCGTTTGATTAAAAAATATATAAAAGAATTCATAGCTTTTATCTTAATTAGATACGAAAATGAGATTCTCAACCCCACTGAAAAAAGCTTCAATTTGGCAAGTTTTTAAAAGTTTACTGCAAAAGGAAATATATCAGAAATGTATCATGCAATACTAGATTATTCATACATCATTTTATCAAATTATAATTTTGTTTTTTATTTTTTTTGGAGTAACTTAGTATGTGTTGGTTAAGGTTTTATTTTTCTAAAAAAAAGAAGGAAAAAAAAGGCACGGAGAATGCGTTGGCTGATCTTAAGATGTATAAGTAGTAATTAGGTGTTCACGATTATTCATAATTAGAAATTATCGAACATCATTTTAGCTCGATTATTTAGTCGTAAAATGGCATGAAATGTAGCCGTTCCATATAATCAGATCTATACCATCTATAACATAAATTTCATATTATATCTGAAATTCCCCGCTGAGAATTTGCAATTTAACCTATAAAGATTTTTACAATAAGCTTTTTATTTAAAGGATTTATATAAATTCGGGCTCTTGATGCTTGCTAAATGTTCTAAATCTATATATTTTTTACGCAACTATAAATTGCTTCGCTCGTAATGAGCAAAAATTATATAGGGACTCCATCTAGAGTGCGGTCTAATTTATTATCCATCACATGCAAAATTTGAAATCTTTTAAGCAGCGTAAATGATAAATTAAACACTCTTACTGTAGCATCATTTATCTAAATTATTTTATTAGAATGGGCTAAGTTAAAAGCTACTGTGGTGCATGCTGAATAATAGCAACTAATATTTTGACAATTTTATCCTTTTAGGGACCTCAAGTTTATAATTTTTGGTTAGAAAACAACAGGAAAATTCGGGTTGCTTCTTGGTATTATTTAAAATTGTCAGGGGCAAAGTTGTCATTTTGAGGTCAGCTGACGATACCGACCACGACAGAATATTTCTATTACTTCTAACTTGGCTTTCCTCTAGAATTTATTGTAGGTTGTTATATTTACATACATCATTAATGATACTATTAGATTGTGATTAAGATATAATACCTACCTCTGTGGAATATAATCACTCTGACTATTCTTGTAACGTACTGTAGTATTTAATTTCTATTTTATATTTGAGAAACGATCCTTTAATTAGTGGGAGTGCTTACTAAAATTAACTAATTGCCAAGGGTACGTTAGCAAGAACAAGCAAAGCAATTTATCTACAAGCAACTGATCATAAATGTTAGGAAATGATCCAAAAACAATTTTTTTGATTGACAAGTTCGAGAAGTAATGAATATATATCAAACCAAAACTAGTCGATGCAAATATAATATAATAGTTTATACATATAAATATTTTTCTAAGTCTTCAACTAAAGGCATGAAACCTACAAAGACCAAATGCTAAACATCTTCTATCAACTCTACTGCTGATGAAAATGGACATGTCATATAACGTCGACAGGTCGGACGAGATAGTTTACATGATTAACGTTTTTGTTCGTATTACCAAATAAATAAGACTTAATTTTCAAGTCAAAAAAGCAATTTGTGACATTAACATTTTAAGGCTAAATTAAGTGGTTAGAACTTAGAAGTTGTTGATTCAATTGTTAAAACAGGACACATACTCAAGAGTGATCTCACTTTGTTCGATGGTGGTTGTAATGTTCACCTCCACGAATATTGTGCAACAACTTTCATTTGTCGAGTGACGACTCTCTTTGATCATCTATACATATTATTATTACTGTGTTAATGAGATAATAAATTTATATTGTAGACGCGTGGCAGTAACATTATCATGACCTTTTTGATGAATGAATGTTTAAATTTCTATATTAGTCTTTACCGTAGATTTCTAATGCAAATAAGATCAACTGTGTATAGATATGTTATATTCGTGTATTCCGGAAATTCTATATATAATTTGATCACATAATATAGTTTTTTTTTCCCTCATAATGTATGCTTTTTCTGATGTAGCTCGATAAGTGCACCAGTGAATACAAATCAGCCACATCTCACAAAAGCCTTTACTAGTTTACCTTTCTATCAAGTGTGCAGGACCATTTTTTTTCGCATTCTCGCTAACGAACTTTAAATATATAGATAGAAATGTAAGTGTGAGGCCAAAAGGGGCTCACCACTTAGAAATATCGCATTCCTCAATAATCATCACTCATTGTACCTTTTAAAGTTATGAAAGATACCATATTGGTGGGTGGAATCACAAGAAAGCGCAAAGTAGAACACATGAATCATAGCTACATACAATTTGACATACCATGCTCATGCATGCTTTTGTATCCACTGAGCTAGAGGTACAAATTGGCTCATCTTGTTTGACTTGATCCTAGAAATCGATAGAAATAGAATAATGTGTGAAACTAGGCTACCTCTCACTCTCTCTTTTGCTAGATTGGATGAAATGTCACATTGATATGGTAGCTCGAACTTAGCAGGTGTACACAAGTTATAAACTGAAACTACTACGTACATTTTATTAATAACCTTATAAACGACCTCGAACTAGTAGATACGAATTGGTTTTACGGGTTAGGTCCAATAGGATCGATATAAACCCAACCCGAATTCCCAAACACTTGATCTAAATCCGAACCCAATAAGATCAAGTTTAGATAATATAGGACCTAACCCAATAATTTTGTCCAATGAACAACCCTAGTGATGAGAACCAAATGAGAAAAGGTCAAGTCATCAAAATTGAACCATTCAATAGGTGGATTTTCCTCTCTCCTTTCAAATTGGTGGCTTTAATATTATTATATGAGGAAAATAGAAAAATAATTTTCAACTAATTAGCACTAAAAACACACTCCATCGATCGATCGCTCTTCTTCAAGCTTCGATTATTTTGGGAACTCAATTCTCATTTGCCGTGAGAAAGAAGCATCCAAAAGGGAATCCCACTGTGACAGATAAGAAGAATACTTTGAATGCAAAGCAATTTTTTTGTATTCTTTCACGGGTTAATAATTAGGAGTATTTGAGATTTTTATAGTGATTGATGTTCATATTATAAGAGGAAGCATGAGGCATACATATCGAAAGAGGTTGGAGTAGATAGAACCACACCACCTAACGGGTCCATCGATTCCAAACACCTAAACCCAACAACTATATATGTTTCTAACTCCCACCAATGTAAGAAAAGAATATAACAAAACATAACAAATATAAAAAATAGCCGTCATATTACGTCTTAATTTGACTTAGTTGTTCTTCTAATAATCACAAGTTAATTAAGTTTAATAAAATACTTAAGGCTTAAATATAGATGTTTTACAATTAATTATACTAAAAAAGTATTGAATTCTAATAGCTAGCTTGAGCTTGAATGTTAGAGTACGTGTTTGTTTACTCATTTGGCCTCAAATTTTACTTCAACATACTAAGTCAATACAAAAGTTATAAACTTTTGGTGATAGCATATGATATAGAGAAGCACCTCCAGAAACCAATTCGAACATTAATTTGCCATGTGTTTTGCTATGATCTAAAAGATTTAAAATTTCTATTGTGACCCAGAATAAAAGCATTATTTTTTTAGTATTCAAACATATAAACTCTAATTTAAAACATTCTGGTGCATAGCCAAAACAGGCCTTGGACCTAGATGAAGCTTTGAGATATCTTTGTCGCGAACTGTTTTAATCTTGTGGGCCTAGTTGAAAGGTTGTACCGAAGCGTCTCAATCTATCGGCTTCTCCTATTTTTGCTACTGTACAGATAGAGCATTGCTAGACACAAATGTATATATCATCATGCGGATATGAGTAGGTTAGTTGAGTAGGTTAGTTGCCAACTTGCCATACAGCGGTGGGCCTGGAAGCGTGCGTCAAGATTCACGCTCGAGCAGGAATTATATGTATGATGTTTCTGGTTAAAATGTGTTGAGACGCCATCAACTACGGGGCATTTTGAAGTAGACGCCTCGAAAATTTTGTTAAATTTAATAGTTTTTAGCTATTAGTTATCAAATTTTTATATTTTATTTATTATAAGATAATTTAAATTAATAATAAATTGAAAAAAAATAATTAATTAAATTTGACGATAGTCACTTAAATCAACAAAAAAAAAAAAAAAATACTGCTATAGATCCTCTACAAATTTTAATTTTGTAGATTGTGAATACAATCAGCAATCTATAGAGGTAAGGCACATAAATTAATCAAAAATATCATAAATGTAAAACAGGCCCACAATATACAAGATAATATTTAGGCAGCGCAGAAATAATTTTTCATAAAAAATACTTTTTATACACCCAAAAAGGGTGTAGATGTTATACCCCATATTCTAGAGTTGATAAATTTAAATATCTTTTAGTAAAAATAAAAAAATAATATAACAAGTAAAAAATTAATGATCTTAAAATGAAGTTAGTATAAAATATATATTTTACTTTAAAGTGTACGAGCAGTATTGTTCATTTCTCACTGGTCCTGTAGTTTTTGAAGGAGGTGCTTTTCCCCTACAAATTGCGTCGAGATTCGTGCCGGGCGCATTAAGAGATGTGGGCGCGGGCGCGCGCGGGGTGGACGCTTCGAGAGGGATCTTCGTGGCTTATTAAAGCCGCAGCTTTCTCCATGGGAGGATCCCAACCGTCCAGCGTGCTGCGTGGGGGCCTCCTCTTTTGGTGTGGACGGCTAATAAAGCGGGGAAGAAGAAGAAGCTTCTATTCTTATCCACGCGGTCCCCCACGTGGGCGGAAGTGCGGGCAGGTGCACGCGCCACTTGTCAGCTGCCCATTGGCTAAGAGGCAATGTGGGCCCCGCGGACGGTGGCCGTCAGGTCGCTTGCGAAAACGTAGACGTCCTACCAGCCGCAAGCGACGACGAGCCATCACCTGGACCGGGTCTACTACACTAAACCCCGTCAAAATTAAGCGCCACAAAATAACGGGATAAAAAAGAGAGAAAAATATGTCAATTTCGTATGAGTGATTTTAGGTTCTCACATCAGAAGTATATAAAAATATTGATACTCACACATTATTGTGAAAAAAATATAATTTTTTTGTGCGTTTTAAGCAACTATATAGTCACAAATTTGAAAGTCGAAATTTTACCCTACTAATTATTTTTTAGAATAGTCTATAGACAACTCGCATGATTACAGTTCTGTACTGATTTTGCTCGGTTCATGAAATCACACAGAACATAAGGTATAGAAAGAAATGGATCATGGACGAGCATAAGCGGCACGAAATGACCTACAATTGCACTGAATGTTCATGGAATGTGACATGCTATACATTTTCCCAAGTTGCTGCTGTGTTGAGCCGGTAGACCAGGCTTAGGCGATGACTTCAGTTGGGAGAAGGCCATTTGGTTGCTACAACTACGAGGATAAGCTTCTGTTTTAGGGGAGGATATATAATCAACAGCTGTTCACATGCACAGGAGGAGTTGGAGATGTACATGTAGAGGAAGAACAGTCTGTTCTTGTTTGGATGGGACGTAAAGTGCTGCAGGGAGAAGCCGTTTTCTTGTGAGTGAGCTGTCCCAAATTTTGTCAAATGTAGAAGCACTTGGCTTGGCAGGGAACTACTTACTCATTTTGGAGTGAGTGATTGATTGGTTTGGGCTCATTTTGTAACCCCCAAAAAGAAAAAAAAGAAAAAAACGATTTCGAAAGGAAACTAATTATAATTTATTTTTAACAATTTCACTCACATGCATACTGAATATCAGATAAATTATGTGAATTAATACTGACTAAAGAATGAATACAAAAAGCGAGCTCAAGATCTATTGGAACATAAGAAACTTAGAACTGGTTCAGATATTGTATATTTTCTAAAATATTGATCCAGTAGGATAATGGCAGAATTTGCCTTAACATGCATTTGACTTGAGCTACTTTGGATTAAGATAACGATTGGTTGCGAAAGGACTAATCATATTAAGAGGGAAAAAGAAAGGCTGAAATTTTGTATTTATTTAGTTATCCTCACTAGCAATTTCTATATCTTTGGCTTGTTTGGTAGCGCATCTCGTGTGTCAGCTCGCCCCGCCGTGCGTTAAGGGTTGCACTCTTGCAGAGCTCCTTGCGCAATTAATAGATTAGGATAGTTCAAGTCGCGACGAATAGTCTGCTTCTGCGAAAGCATCCAACGGGAGATGCTTTTACCAACACCGCATGGGCCCTACAATCAGGCTCCGCTTGAAATTATAAAAAGATTGCATTACTTGTAGTTAGAAAGTACGATGCAAAAAATACTTTACTTATTTTCGTACATAATACCATATTCAACATATCACAATGAGTTATTTATGACATATTTTTTAATGATCCCGTCGAAAATCGGATAAACATATTCTTATATGCTTTCATCCTATTTCCGTTTTACCTGTTAGTGTTAAATTGATCTCAATACCAAACAGGCCTTTACACATTCTAATGTACCACTTCTCTCCTAAAACCTCATGATTTGCGCCTATCTACCAACGGAATCTTTCAGAGTCGACATTATGAGTAAATTGTCCCGAAGAGGAGAAAAGTTTGCGATCAAAATGACTGTTGAAACGCTCCACTGCAAAAATATTTAGTAACCTTGATTTGCATCATATACTGGGGGAGAGGGGTTAGGGTCCGGTGATTACATATCAGTGTGGTCACTATAGTGTCAAATTTTATGCTACTGTGGTATTCTTATTAACAAAATATTAGGCCCGAGGAGACACCTAAATCTAAATAGTTTTGGGCCCATATATACATTGCAACTCTCCAAGCCCATATGGTGTAGATCACTGCACAATTCAAGGCAACTGTTGATCATATATTGGGCCCCTAGTGGGCTTATACATACCCAGAGATTAGAACTCTACTGGGCCTATAATGGGCCTTAATAAGACTAGCTCCAAATAGCCCATAAGAGCTACTGGGCCTACTTGATATCGAAAACTTAAGCCCGATTGGATTCTAATGCTCGTTGTTCCGCTCAAAATTTGGCTCAATAAAACTTGATCATATTACCCAAAGTGAGCTTGATCTTAGCTTAAACTTGCTCCCCTTCGGCCCAATTAAGTTCAAAGTTATATCAAATAAGCAAAAATATGCTACAACTAAAGCTCAAGTTCGGCTGAAACAAGCAAAGCATTAACTTAACTCCGCTTGCTTGTGTTCGACTGATTTACGCCTCTAGTCCTATGCTTAAGTAAATTCTATTCACGCAACACTTTAGAACACCATTTTGGCGGCCAAAGTTCGATTGCAAGTATTGTGTCTACGGACCGGACTAAGGTATGTATAATTCTGATAGTCGAGCCAAATTTGGACGTGAGATATGAATACTAGGCCTGAGCAGCTTGTCTATTTAGACCTTTGATTAATTTTAGTTCCAACAATTGTCTCCATTTTTTGGATCTTTACAAATTATGACAAATCTTTGTATTAAAAGAAAAAGGACATAAAAGTTAAGGTGAGAAATTTGCAATGGAAATTGTGTACTTGGTATTTTTGTGGATATACGTACTTAGAAGCACAATAGCTTTTACAATCAATTATTTGGAGAATTATACACGGGTAGTTTTTGTTTTTGTTTTTTTTGTTTTTAGTGTTGACCATTTCTCCTCGACTTTAGATAGCTTTTGACCAAAAGTGGCCCAGGAAAAAAAGTCCCAAAAGCAATTCTGGGGTGAATATATGTAGCTGAACGAGTCTTATTAAACTCTTCTAGAGAAGTCCTGTAAAAATAGTTTGATTGATGTTACATTAATTTTTTAATACCATATAAAAAGCGAAAATTCTATGAAGGAGGGCACACGAAAAGACACGTGTCTTCATTTTACTGCCTCCCTCGTTCAACGAGTTACTCATTTCCTGATATAAAATGTAGAGAGGACATAATATGAGGACACTTGTCCTTACTTAACGCGTCGTTGATTTATATTATTATTATTATTATTATTATTATTATTATTATTATTATTATTATTATTATTATTATTTTCTCCACTCCTAGTTCAGGTTCTAATAATTTGAATGATACAGTACAAATCTAAAATATATAGCAAATCTGCTAAAATGTTAAAGGGTGTATGCATTGCGTATATTTTATAGGAGCAAGTAAACCTCCACCAACCAACAAATGACCTACTAAATATTTTTTTATTTTTACTCAAACAAAAAGGTCAGTTTTTCACAACACTGGTGTACCAGCTACAGGAATAACATAATGGCGAGTAACATTGAATAACTATTATGCAGAGGTATTCATTATTACTTTATCATGACAGCTGTTAAGATTATTTTTAGTATCATTTTCATATTAAATTTGTTCTTTCAAATAATACGGTATTGGAGCCAGTATTATTCTAGTTAGTTAAAAGAGATTACGACTTTACATGCTTTGTTTTTCATTGAGATTTTTTTTGAAAGAAAGATAGTATGTTATCTGTTTCATTTTTTAAAATAAATGAACTTAGTTGAAAATATGAACTTATGCTCGTTAGTTAAAGAGATTATGACTTTACATGCTCTGTTTTTCATTGAGATTCTTTTTTTTTTTATGAGAAAGATAGCATGTTACGTGATTTCTTCATTTTTTTATACAAATGAATTTAGTTTAAAATGTGAAGTAATTAGAAGTCGAATTTAAGACCTTGGATATTAACCATCCAGCCGTTTTTCACCTGTGATATCGATCAGTATAAATCGAGATATTAAGATTATCCCTAGAAGTTTGTTGTTGATCTTCTTTGATAACACCAGCAATATTTATGCTTATTATACTTGTGAGAAGTTGCAGGTCATGAATCATTCATAGACTAGTATAGGGCCGCAAAGCGCAGCGGGTAAATAATATTTCAACTAATTAAGATATTTAATTATTAAAATTCTAAAAACATTTTAAAACCCTCAATATAAAAATTTAAACCTTGATATTTTTTATACATAGATTTTATATATTATGTAGATCACATTTATTAAATTAGATTGTAATTTTATAATATTAAATTATTAAAAATTACGAAAGATGTGTGTAATATTTATAAATTTGGTGCAGGCAATTCTTATACATGAGGAGTGGTTGGGAGGCGAAATTATTTTATATATGCACCGGGTGTATACTTATATCTTATATATACCACATGATAAATCTCTTTTATTAAAATTTAAAATCTATAATATCTTATTTTCATGCTTTTTATATGATGTAGATCACATCTATTAAATTATAATGCAACTCTTAAAGTTGAAGTGGGAGAATTGAAGGGGATACGTGTCGCTTCCTAATCCTCTCACATAACCCAACTCTCTTTGTGAAAAAGAGTGTAGAGAGAGAAAAAATCTTTTTTTGCACCCAGTGTACACTAAAACTCTATACACCGTGCAATATATATATGATACTTGTTGAAATATTTGATGATTAATACCGCAAAATAATATATATAATATAATATGTATAATATAATATATTTAAGTAATTTATTATACTATGTAAATTTATTTTTGTACATATTTTTAGAATTAATTTACGGTGCACCGGATGCGTCCAGCACTCTTTTTAGACATGTTGCATGCTTCCACTGGCTCCTCCCTTAAACAATGACATGGCTCAATGTGGAGCCATTTTTTTGATGTGACGGAAATGTCGAGTTATATATTCTATATATTTCTGTTCTGGATAAGAAGAACTTTTTTTTCTCATAATTCTTGAGAACTATTCCTGTACCACTGTGCAAGAAATTCTTGGATTTTCTTTTGGCTTTCCCCCCCCACCGTAGAAGAAAAAGAGCATGAAAAGGAATTGGCCGCGAACAACCTTGTGGCTGTGATCATAAATTCCAATCCCATTTAAGAATCTTTAATGCAGGAGAAAAGGGAAAAGGGAAAGGGAAAAAGGGAGATGAATTGGATTGGATAGGCATCTTTTTGAGTCTTTTGTAATAAAAGAGAGAACCTTTTGCATACCTGCTGAGTGATGTGGAAACTTCCATCACCAGTCACCACGTACAAAAAGCTTAAATACTCACATATTCTAGTCAATCTCTCACAACAGTTACATTAAGCAATTAATACCCAAGCTTAATTTGGAGGTTGACATTTCCTCTATTTTCCTAAGATCCATTGTCGTCTTTCACAATCTAGTCTTTCTCCAACAATTGGTCAAAGCGAGTGGGTCGACGCGATTCGTCATCGTTCGTCAACTTGTTGCCGCAACAAGGACATAAGTACGTCTCGTTCGGGGCACGTATGAACCCAGCTAATTAACATGCTATTTCTATCCGTGACGTCCAATCCAAACTTTCAGGTTCGAATCTTAATTTTGAATATGATAACTCGTCGGATTTAAATTATAGAGTGAGCTTTTATATTTGATTTAGCGAATCAAATTCTTATATTTGGGTTCAAATTGATCAGAAGCACAAAACGACTTGTCGAAGTCGGATTTGGATTATCGACAAATCTGAAACGAAGTAATAATTAGAACAGTAGTTATTTGACTGGGTCTAATGGTGTGAAGTTGTTGATTCCCTCAAATTTGATTTGTTCAAAGGATTGAAGATGTGGACCTTCCAGTGAAAGAGGTCTACAAATTGAGATGCAACGATCAAAGGAATGAAAAAAAGATGAATCAATCGACACTTTGGCGAAAATGACAAAGCTTTGTTGATGATAAAATCGCGACCGCTCACGAGCAATGGACGGGAATAAGGTATTTTTTTTAAAAAAAAGGGTCTCATGGTAAAGTTACGCAAGGTGGAATCTGAGTAGTGAGCCTCGGAGCAAATTAAAATATGCCACAAGTGCACTAATTTGTGATCCTGGTTCAGCCATTGGTACCATCTTTATTGGAATATTCGTGCCAACTTTGATCCGAGGAGAGATACTTTGAGCTGGTCATGTCTGGACCGCGAATGCTCTAAAATTTAGATTTTCTAGAATTATCAGATTTACCTGTGCGATTTAGTCTTAATTGGATTCGGCATTGAAAATAACACTTATTGCTCGCTTATAAACAAAATAAATGGGCCCCTAATGAAAACAAAAAAGAAAATTATTAAAATTAGCGGTGCTTCTTCAAACAGCTTACTTTTTTTTTTTTTGCAAAAGTTTCGGTGCAAATCAAATCTTGAACTTTTTTATATTCTAGATATTTACTATAAGTGGCTGTCCATCATTAAATTCAGACTCAATAATTCATTTCTAACCTAATTTTCAAATTTTCACATGATTATAATATCGCTAGCTAGCATATATAATAGAGAGAAATCAAGGTGCTTTTCAAGTTGAAACTTAGGATCCAGCTCATTAATGTGTTGGTGCTTTTTCGATATTCCAAAGATCTTTATCTCTGCTTTTTTTTCTTTTTCTTTTTCTTTTTCTTTTGTCTTTTTTTCCTTTTTTTCCCTCTTAAAAGGTGTTCAAAAGATCTTTACTAAAGCCTTGTGTACATATAGAGAGAGTTTTATGGCCACCAATAAGGAAAATAACCAATTTACTAGCTTGGAGGGGAGATATTATTTTGCCTGATGTGGACTGTGTGGTGTTTCTCTTGGAGCCATCTGACATTCCAGCCACCCCACCAAGAATCACCTTGTGGGAAGTGGGAACCATTTATATATAGTAACCATTTGGAAGCTATATATGAACCACAATCTTATAACTTCCAAACATAAATAAATAAATAAATAAAAAGGTCTCATTATTGTTGGGGTCCATGTGGGGATGAGGAGAAAGCTGTGTGAGCTTGTTACTTGTGTGGAATTTATTGATCACTGGTTGCATGTGAATGCTTTTTAAAATTTGCTAAGTCTAAATTGGCACAGGGGAGTTAGATTAAGTTATTAGTCATTACAAGCCTTTCTGCACGGATTTTTTTTTTTTTTTTTTTTTTTATCAGCTGCGCTAATAAGTGCGATCAAAATACGATATACAAATAACTATAAGAAAATATAAGAAAATAACCAACTATATATCAGGTGTCTTACGAGAATTTACTTATGAAGAACTAAACACTATTTTCGTGACAACAAACTGAATAGTAAAAGTCTTCTATTTTAATTTTGTCATAAAAGATCTTTTCTGATAAATTTTTTATGGTCTCCCTGCATCTATTCATTTGAGATTCAGTACAGTATTATAACAACTCAGAGCTCACGAGTGGATTTAGTTTTTGGTTATCGAGGGTGCGGGTCGGGTCAATTCTAGTCTATTTTGGGTCTAAAAGTGCCCCACCTGGTCCTTGTCATCTCGCGACTAAAATTTGATTTACTATCTAAAAAAAAAAGTCAATGCATAGAGAGCCATCGATTCATGTGCAATTAATTATTATGTCACGGAATCTTAACACATCCCATCGTCAAACCAGCTCTATTGGCAATAGTTTTAATAGTTGCCCGTTGCCTTCATCTATAATCATTAGTGATTATGTAATACTGTTTACTAAGATGACAACTGTTGGAAAATAGAAAGTGTTATATATTAATTAACATAAATCTCAGGCAAAGTTAAAGATTTGAAATGGGTGGCAAGGGTTTCATTCCTCACATTTTTTGGTTTCTTTCCTCACAGTAGAGCCACTGTATACGCAAACCTAATTGGATGATTTTCGAATCCAACTTATCAATTCACGAAGTTCTTCAACTGTTCCTGCTCTTTATCTGATTGAACAAAACTTAACGATAATATTCATATATAAAACGTGATCATTATTATTATTAAATCAAGCTAACCGAAAATTTTAACTCTTGAACCGTCTGGTACAGTTCTTATTTTTTAAAGTAAAATAAAATTAAAATTTATCAGGTTAACTTGTCAACTCAGCCAAATCTTTATAATGGACTTGTGAAGAGATTACCTGACTCACCTCAGCGCTAAACTAGCGAATCTCGTTTCTCATGTTCTCAACTTCTTCTTTTGCTTACGGTTAGCAAATAATAATTTATTTAATTTAATGAGATGTTTTCCGTAAATAGAAAATTTAATTTTTTTGAAATCACCATCTAAAGAATAACCTTAATATCTTATTTAAAATATTAAATCAAGCTAATCGTAAATATTTAACACTTGAACCGTCTGGTATAGTTCCTATTTTTAAAAGTGAAATGAAAGTAAAATTTATCAGATTAATTAATCAACTCAGCCAAATCTTCATAATAAACTTGTGAAGAGATTACCTGACTGACTTCAGCGCTAAACTAACGAATCGCGTTTTTCATGTTCTCAGCTTTTTTTTTGGCTTACCGCCGGTAAATAATAATTCATTTAATGATATTATTTTTTTGCAAACAAAAAAATTAATATTTTTTAAATCACCATGTAAAGAATAACCTTAATATCTTATTCTAAATAAATTATAAATTATTAGAACATTAAAATGAGAAAAAGAGTACATGAGGTGGGGGTCACCATCATAAACCCCAAGGTCCTGGAGCGAATAATCCCCACAAGGGATTATTATTGAGGAGGAGAAGAGTACACCTGCGAAACATCTGCAACAGTGGGCAAAAAGGACCTCCCAGTAGTTTCCCGAAAGTTAAAAGGGTTTCTTTGTCACTTTCCCCGAAGTAAAGCGAGGAGAGATCCCTGACGCACTTGTGGCTCTGATGCGGACGCGTGGACGAATCTTAGAGAAGAGGCTCGAGCCGAGCCGAGCCGAACTCGGCGCCGACAAGCCGCCCACCTGGAGGTGTGAACTCGGAGCTCGCGTTTGCGCTGACTGAGGAAAAGTAATAATAATAATATATACCACGAAACATTCCCCGCGTAACAAAAAGGCAATTTTGATAACGCTTGTGATCTCAAAGGCAATGAGAACGGAGCAATAAAGTCGCGGCAACTCTGGTTCACTCTCTATTTCAATTTTCTTTTTTTCTTTCTTTTTTGGGTTTTTTTTTTCTCACTTTTTTAGCTACATCAAACCATCTAATAAATTCTACCAGGATTATTACGCAAAAATATGGCACGGACGTTAATCCTGTAAATTAGTTCTATTAATTCTTTACATATTTTAAAATTAATTTTTTTGACAAAACGGTTGATTAATTGGCATGTAAAATCATCATTCTGCCGTCATCAAGCAAATGAAACATGATAGCACTAAAGCTTAACTGCAATTTATCTAATAGTTCGTACGCAAGTTGCACAAGTCATCATTTTATATATATTATACTAAAAAAATTATTTTGGTTGGACCACTGGATATGAATCATATCAAATATAAAATCAGTAAATTGCTAATGCAATTAGTTAGTAACGTTATTTCCGGACTAGAGATTCCTCCGAAAATAGTGACTGAGTTGTGTGAAGACCTAGAGGTATTTTAAAATAAAAATAAGAAGAACATCATGATAACATAAAGTGCGCTCTTTGTGGACGATTAATTATTTAATGTCTTTATATATAAGCACTTCGCCTAACAATTTAAAAAAATCTAGTATTATTTTTTTTCCCTGAATGAAATAGTATTTTGCATCAAATCAAGTAAAAAGTAAGAATTACAAGTAAGAATAAAAATAAAAATATTTTCGCAACCATCACACTCATCAGTTTGTGCTAGAAAATAGAATAATAGAGAATAGTATTAGAAAGGAACTTCACTTATAATTCAAACAAACACGATATTAACAAGTTCAATATTTACAAATAAGATTTTATTAAATCTCAAAAAATTAATTAATTTGTGGACATAATCGCAATCAATAAAATATCACACAGACGCAATAGTACGAGCGCGCACACCATAAATATTATAGAAGATCCTTTGTGGGGCCTTATTATCCAATTCAAATCATTTCTCAAAAAAACAAAAAAGAAAAAAAAAACCGAAAATGGGATAAAAACGGGTTTGAACGGGATAAGACCGCTGGTCCGAAAACGGCGATGCGGTTTCAAAATCGCACCGCGATTCCTCACCCATCCGTAGAATACGAATAAAAAAAAAATAAAAAAAAAGAAAAGCTGGGCCGGTCATAAATGCCAGCTCATCCCGTTCTGTCCCGACCCCCGCCTCAGCACCGCCACGCGTCGGTCAACCCACCGCCGGATCGTGTCCTAAAACCCCTCTGTCCACCGCCACGTGTATGTTCCCGCAGTTATTACGACCCCCTCGGCGGTTTCCCCCGAGCAGAACCGCTCACGTCGCGCGAGTTCTTCGTCGAAAACGTCCCCCGCGAATTTATCGCGAAATAATCGCCCGACGCTTCGGTGTAGCGGTTGTATGTCGCGCTCCGGTCGCTGACACGTGGATCCACGCGCGAGTGGGCCCCGCGTGTCATTGTAAGAAAAAAGGAAATTTAAAAAAAACGTGGCATGTAATATAAGCGTTACACTCCGAGAACGCAAGCGACGTTTCTCTCTCGCTGACTCTCTCTTCGTCGCTGACTCGAAAGCGACGAGTCGTCTCGGGGTCCGTAACCGACCCTGCCGTTCCATCTTCCAATTTTACCCTCCTCGGCACCGATTGTCTCCCTAGACAAGGTCCACCGTGGACCGGTCTTTCATTAGAGCGAAATTTTATTTACTTCGTTTTCTCATTCAGATTAAAAAGTAAAAAATTATTAAAATATATACAATATTTAAAGACTTTATATATTGAAAATTATAGTTTATAAAAATATTTTGCACGGGGTTAGCAAAATTTGTATTCAATAAAAAATAAATTTTAGAACTACTTGATGCGTAAATATTAAACTTTTTTAAAATATATTGTTACAGATTTATAGTTATAATAATATTGATATATTTACGGTCATGATGTAAATATTTTGATTTGTTTATTAATATGATTTTAAGATGTTAGAGGAATTGACCAGTTTTCATATATATTTAAAAAGTTATATTTTATAATATATATAAAAAATATTTAGATATTTAATTCTATAGAGACCAGTTTTTATATATTTTAAAAAGTTATATTTTATAATATATATAAAAATATTTAGATATTTAATTCTATAGAGAGAAAGAGTTTAGCCGGAGTGTTTTTAGAAATATTTTTTTGAGAAAAAAAAAAAATACTTCTAAAAACACTCCGGCTAAACTCTTTCTCTCTATATAATTAAATATCTAAATATTTTTAGAAGTATGAAAATCTGAATTGATGGTCGCCTTCTTACAGTAAATATTATAGGTAAAATTTTATAAAAAATAATTACATATTATATTCAAATTTTAGATTAAAGGTACTAATATTTGATCTCTTATATGTGAGGTTAAAAATAAAAAAAAAAAATCTGATCTAGTGTTTGAGGTCGAGACGACAATTTCTTCCGCTAAATCCGAGGGAGGGCATCCACCGTAGGCCGACGTCAACTCAACATCAGCACACAGTGTTGGAAACGTAGGGGCATATTCGTAATTTATTAACAGTAAGACCTAAGGGGATGAGAAACGCGGTCCCGTTAGGGCTGAGTTTGGTCGACCCGCCCAACAACTACCTCTCTCTCTCTCTCTCTCTCTCTCTCTCTCTCTCTCTCTCTGTTACCTCGCGCGCGCTCTCTCTCCTCTCCCATTCGCCAATTTTTTAATCCATTTTTTAATTCCGTAATATATAATCAAACCGCTCTTTTCCTTTCCCGTTTCACCAAGGCTCCTCCCCCGTTTCGCACTGTTCCCCCTTTCACCGTTCCCCCCCCTCATCGTCCCCCTTTCCCCTAGCCGGGAAACCCACTCTCCTCGCCGGGAAACCCCTTACCGTCGCCGGGAAACCGCTATACTCCGTTTACCCTCCTCGCCTTTCGCCTCGGGCGTCGAATCCGGGGGTCTGGGATTCTTCTAAGCGAGGGTTTCGCGCGCCGTTGCCGTGGCGGGGCGAAGCTTCGGATCTCGTCGTGATTTGGGGCGTGGAGGGTAATGCGGGGTGTTCTTCGGTCTCCCCCCTCCGATTCGGGCTTTTAGGGTTCGGAATTCGCGGGGGGAGGTGCGGTGGGGGAGTCGCCGATCCGCGATCGGGATGAGATGGTAAGCAATCCGAGATCTCCTCAAATTCCTTCCTCTTTTCTCCTTGTTTCCTACTGTAAATTCCTCCTCCTCGATCGTTCTCTCGATTCTTGACCTTTTCCTATTTTTTTCAGGTTTATTTTCTTGTTTTGGCATAGCCGGGTTGTGTTCTTTATAAGCGGTTAGGGATACGATGGAGTTTTACGCTTTCTTTCCTTTCATATTTTTTTTTTCGTTTTTTGACCTGTTCTATTTTCCATAGATAAAAGAAGAAAATTCCTCATGCCTATATATTTCGTTGCTTACTATTTTTTCCTGTAATCCTTGAGGACGTACAAAATCTGAGTTGGAACAACGCATAAAAATTAGTTCGCTTCTCTTGTAAAGTATTACGAGAATACTATAGGGATTTAATTTAAGCAATGCCGTGATAAGTACCGCTGGAATCTCATTTTATACCCTATATTATGGCAAGGAATAAATTCTTTCTCTACTGGTTCATCGTGTTTGTTTCTGATTCTTTATAGATATATATGTTTTACAGCACATGCTTGTTTTCTTTGGCCGTTCTTAAAGAAGATATATTCATGTAGTTAGCAATCAAACATCTAGATAGAGTTTTTACCTCTTTTATATCCAAATACTAAAGTCGCCGTGCCGGAATTTCTTCTCTTTGGCCTTTCGTAGTACTTTCTGTAAGGCACTTAAATTAATTGTATGGAAATTGGGACTCGTTGTAATAATTCTGTTATTCAATTTCAATGTCGAGGAATTCTTTTCGTTCTGGCAATTTGGAGATTCTGACTTGCGGAAACTTTTCATCATGACTTAAATTTTTAGCGTGCTAGCGGCAAAATCTGTATTTTTTTTTTATGATTAAACTGTGATAAAACTAAATTTAGTGGGCATTTCCTTTTTCGAGGTTTACCATTTGGATAAATGCCGTGTTATTAACACTTGTTGCATGTTGTTGGTCGGGGGCAAAGGATGCATGATAATCATCTGAACAACTGCAATACATGGTAGCAGTAGATTTGGAGGACAAATTAGGGAAAAATAAAACTTGCCTTTACTTGCTCAGCTACTAAATAGTATCTTTTTTATTTGCGATTTGACTTTGATATTGGCAAAATATCTGGTTGCATTTGACTTTGATATTGGCAAAATATTTGTTGAGCTTGTTTGTTTCTTTCTCTTTATAGGTGGAGGGGAGGCCTTGTATTCCTAGGGAAGTTGGAACTAGGTTAGAGGCTTCAAAACACCAAAGGCTTCAGCTATCGAGAGATGCTATTCTAGCTGAAGCTGCTGATGTTACAAATATGATGGCTAGAAGTGGAGGAGATGCTTTAAAAGCTTCCACTTCTTGTGGTATACGATTGCATGGAAATTTTGGTGCGTTTTCTCAGGGCAGTGGTTATGCAAAAGATGCCTTTGCGAAGCACAAGGTGGAAAAGTTTGATTTGTCTAACTTGAACTGGATTGAAAAGATACCAGAGTGTCCTGTATTCTGCCCCTCAAAAGAGGAGTTTGAGGATCCGTTAGATTATCTCCAAAAGATTGCTCCTACTGCGGCAAAATATGGTATGGGTTGTGCTTCTTGTTTTGTTTTATGCCAAAATGCCATGTTGATAGTAGCAGTGCATTTGGTTTCTTCGTCATGTAAATATTTTTGGTCTTCACTGTGGGTTTATTTCATAGGCATTGCTTTGGCCACATGAGTGTATTAAATTTTTTAGAAAGTTATTTGACAAGTGACAACTAACAGACCTAAAAGTGTGCACTTAAGTTTCTCTTATGTGAGATGAATGTTAGCATTCTGTGAAAGATAAGAATTGTAGGTATGAACATGCTATATTAAGTGAATTCATGCATGCTTGTTATCATAAAGTATCTTTTATGTCTCTTAAGTTCTATTTATGTATTGTTTCCAGGCAAAGCTGAAATTTTTACCAATATGATGGATCAATAATAGCCTATATTGATCACTTGTCTTTTTGTGTCTATTGTTATCTACTCCTTTTTTCTTCCTGTCTACTTCCAATTTCAAGTGTAAATACAGTCACAAAAAGAAAAAGAAAAACAAATTTCAACTGTTAAGGAATCTCCAGTTATCTGTTACTTGTTATGTCCTATGCGAACACAACTCACATGCATACTAACAGTGATTTAATTGGTTTACACTTGTGAAGCAGTCTTGCTTCTACTGGTCAAATCTGCGTCTATTTCATAGTTTCATTAGTTGATTTCTAACTGATTAGTTATCTCTATATATTAAATCTGAACTTGATGCATGCTTTAGGTATATGCAAGATAGTTTCCCCCATAAGTGCTTCTGTGCCAGCTGGTGCCGTACTGATGAAGGAACAAGCTGGATTTAAATTTAGCACGAGAGTTCAACCTCTTCGTCTTTCTGAGTGGGACACAGATGACAAGATATCTTTCTTCATGAGTGGAAGGTTTGTCATCGGCTTGAAATTTTCTACATAAATCAATTTACAAATACTATTATTTTTTGATATTTGCCATGCCTTTTTCAGAAAATATACTTTCCGGGATTTTGAGAAAATGGCAAACAAAGTATTTGCTCGAAGATATTCTAGTACTGGGTCCCTCCCATCTAGGTTCTTGGAAGAAGAATTTTGGCATGAGATTGCTTTTGGCAAGATGGACTCAGTTGAATATGCTTGTGATATTGATGGTAGTGCCTTCTCATGTTCTCCAACTGATCGACTAGGGAAAAGCAAGTGGAATCTGAAGGTGATAATTGAATAGTTCTTGTGTTTATTTGCAATTGTGCTTATATGATCTTCTTAATGGGATAATGTCTAATATTGTATATCCTAGTTTTACATTGATATTGCTAACTAACCTGTTCTGTATACTTTTTTAGCCTGTTTCTTAATCGTAAGAACTTAGTACTTCGGAATAATCTAATTAACTTTATCTCAAGTGCAGAGGCTTTCTCGTCTCCCAAAATCTGTACTGCGACTTCTGCGAATGGCAATTCCAGTGAGTAAACCTTTGATCCTCTTCTTATTGGCAGCCTTTCTTTCTTGTCCATATTATTTTGCATTTTGATTTAATTTCTGTTCCAATTCAGGGAGTAACAGATCCAATGCTTTATATTGGAATGCTCTTTAGTATGTTTGCTTGGCATGTGGAAGATCACTACTTATACAGGTATACAGCTTCTGGATCGTAACCATGGTGTTATTTTTTCTACTGTTCCTATCTTATTTAAGAAAAAAAAAGAAAATTTGTTGACTTTAAGAGTGTGAATTGTTCCAAAACAGCATAAATTATCATCACTGTGGAGCATTTAAAACATGGTACGGGGTTCCAGGCCATGCAGCTCCAGGTTTTGAGAAAGTGGTACGGGAGCATGTATACAATCAGGATATGTTGTCCGGTGAAGGAGATGATGCTGCATTTGATGTTCTCTTGGGAAAGACTACAATGTTTCCTCCCAATGTACTGTTGGAAAATGACGTTCCTGTTTATAAAGCTGTGCAAAAACCTGGGGAGTTTGTCATCACCTTTCCTCGCGCTTATCATGCAGGCTTTAGTCATGGTAGGATGCATCGGATTTGTTGATTTATAGTATGCTATTTTTGTAATTCCTAGGCATCCTGGTTCGTGATAGGGCCTGTTTGGCGCACATGGAGCTTTCGCAAAAGTGCCATCTGACTAGATCTATTTGAGAAAGAACCAAGACCTTTTTCTTTAAGGGCCTCTTTGGCCCTTGTGTAGGGTGTTGGCCTGCTGTTCAATTAAGTGCTGCCGAAGCACTACACTAGAATCCCACAAACTTCCTTTTGCAGCAGAACCGGAAGCTTTGTTTTTGGGCTAGAATATCATTTTGTTCCCCGTCTCATCTATTTGCCAAACACTCTAACCTTGGTGGCTCCTGCAAAAAGCAGAAGTGGAGGTACTGAAAATCAATCCCCCAACAGATACAGCAGCTATAGAAGCAGAAGCTCCGATTTGGAGCTTCTGATTTTGGGCCCAGAAACTTATTTTAACATGTTTAGAGCTTCTGGTTATGGGCCCAGAAGCTCATTTCAGCATGCATCACATCAAAGTCTCTAAATTTTGTTTCCCAAGTATTGTGGCTAATGCTTTTCAGTTTCTGGATTGCAAACTAGTTCCTGAAGCTAGGCCAAACATGTGCTTAGTTGCTTACACGTATCTACCCTGTTGTGGTGCTTACCAGGTTTCAATTGTGGTGAGGCAGTGAATTTTGCTATTGGTGATTGGTTCCCTTTGGGTGCTGTGGCTAGCCAACGCTATGCCCTTCTTAACAGGACTCCCTTGCTCCCTTACGAGGAACTCCTTTGCACGGAAGCAATGCTGCTTTCTCGCAAAGTATCAAATCCTGGTTATAAAGTTCTGGCCCCACCTGAAGAATTCTTGTCCCAAAAATGTATCAAGGTTTCTTTTGTGCAGTTAATGCGCTTCCAGCACCGTGCTCGTTGGTTCCTTGTGAAAATGGGCGCTCAGATAGAGTACAAGTCGGATGTTCATTCGACTTTACTGTGTAGCATTTGCCGACGTGATTGCTATGTTGCTTATGTTAAATGCAACTGCATTTTAGACCCTATTTGCCTCCGCCATGGTAAGGAAAAGCCTTTTTTTCCCTTTTTTTTCTAGTTCTTTTCCTTTATCTTCCTTCACTTCATTCTATAGCTATTTGACTTGCTTGATTGTTCTTATTGGTGCAATACAGAGCGAGAACTACTGAGCTGCCCTTGCAATTGTAATTGGATAATCTTTGTAAGGGAGAACATACTGGAGATGGAAGCTTTGGCACAAAAATTTGAGCTGGAAGAAGGCATATTGGATGAAGTACATCGTGGTAGTGGCTTGTCTCAACTGGCTGACCTGTTCTTTTGTACTGGTACTGAAGGATACAGCCCGTATTGCGAGATTAAAATTGAAACCAGGCTCCCAAATGATAGCATTTACATAGGAGAATGTGTTAACAAACCTTCTCCAGCTGGATCAACAATAACAACATCTTTTGGACTAGATGAGAGTTCTTCATTTAGTGATGTAAGGGTTTGCTTCTCAATTATTTATTTGGCTCTTTTACCTTACATTTCAAAATTTGGTATTTAACCTTCCAGCTTATTGTGCAGGCGCATACTAATTCTGTTAGACGCAATTTTTCTGTTGCAAAGTGTCCGCAGAGCATTTGTTCTCATGATACTTCAGCTATGGAAGGCAGTGATGATTCTGACTCCGAAGTTTTTCGCGTAAAGCGCAGGACCACTAATGTTAGGAGAAGTTCTATTGGTGACGTCACGGTATCAAACTCGACTTATCGCCAGGTATAGCACAAAAATTCACTAGGTTCATATATCTGTTTGACTTGGTCCTATAAACTGGTTAAATGACTATAAAATGTTGCCTGGGAGGTTATGCTGTAACATTTTGAATCTTTTCTTTAAATAAAATTTAGGTTCTTTCAATCCTACCTAGATGTAGTTGACCCTTCATATCAGTTTTGAGTTTGATGCCAAATTAAAATTTTCTTTTACTAGTCATGTATGCATCATTCTAGTTAGCAGTCAATTGTCTTGGTAGTAAGGCATGCCTGTACCAATTTTATGAACTACTATTTTCTGGTCCATCTTTTGTATAATTATTTTATAGGATAGCATCTATGGTAACCAAGAATCTATTTTTCCTGAGCGGTTATCTTTCTGATCACATCTGTAGGCTATTTAGACTCTGCATTATTAAATATTTAATGTTTTTGCTATGAGCTCAAGCTGCTTAAATTAATATAGTTGTAACTTTCCATGGTATAGCTAAACCAGGTCATTTATTTTGCCCTCTTTCTAGAATCTTCAATTTTATCTGTTGTGAAACTGCATCGTCAATCTTCTTCATGCGGTAATACTTATTCTTCTTTAGGTGAAAACAGATGCATAGTTTTGACTTACAGTTATGTAAGTCTAAGCCCAAATACCTCTTTACATTTGTCCTATTTTCTATTTTCTCATAGAATTTACTAGTCTTCTGCATTCACAAGACCTGGAAAACTACTTTCATAAGACCGTACAGATTCGTATTTTCCAGATCTTGTTATAAAAACCAAACACAATTTTATGAGGAATTGAGTTGATTCCTACAAAACTTGCAAGGCGAGAATACTTCTAACTTTTATTTTCTTGGTGTTGAAGGGCTTAGTTCTTTCATTTCTTTTCGGTCGTCTATGTCATTTACAATTAAGTTTCTTAATCCCATTTAACTCGAAGCATTGCTGTACTAGGCATTCAAACGATTGAGGAAGGCCTACCCCGACGTAAGACATGTACGTTTGCAATCAGAAGGATCTGTTCGGGAAACATCGGAATCCGTTCGGGAAACATCGGATCATTGCTCTGTTCCAGCTACTAATTATTCTAGGCAGAATTTTGAAACTGCTTCTAGAAGCTGGAAAGGCGGAGCTTTCCCAATATCCTGGAAGATTAAGCAAGAATTGTCAGAAGTCGAGCTCACTAACGATGATGAGGCCGGTAAGAGTGAAAATGGTGTCAGATTTAACAGAGGGGAGCTACCTAGAGAATCACCTTCTATAGAGCTCGGGCCAAAGCGCTTGAAAGTTAAGGGTCCCTCCACAAACTCTATCAGTGGGCATGCTTTGTATTAAAGCATAGTTGATCGATTCTAACCACAGGAAAATTTAACTTCACTCTAACAACAGAAAGCAGAGAGATGCAAAGATTGGTTAACAAGGGTGAGTTTAGAACAGGTAATGATTCGTGTAGTCCGATTCTTTGTGCGAGCCCTCGAATTGAGGTTCTTGCACGGCTGGATTCTTACGGTTCTCTGCCACAGTTTCTTCCTCTTCATCTTTTTTTCTTTTCATTTTCATTCAGCCCTTGGGGCAGAGGACCTTGCAAATTCTTTGCGGAGAATTTGTACTAGCTGTAAATTTGTTGTTTCATTCATGTAGATTGGCTTCTCAACATTCTCCATGAATTCAGTCTAACCACATTTCTGTTTAATTTCTCCAATTCTTTCATGCAGTTTATTATGCCTTTTTGATGTTTAAAATTATGAGGAAATTGTGGAATATTAACTGTCTTAACAGGGTAGTGTTCTTATATTTAGGGTTGTCTAGGAAAAGTAGACGAATCAGGACTAAAAGAAGGCAGATGTCATATGAGACACGGCAAATTATTTTCTCTGATTTGTTTACTGTTCTTTAATTTCTTACAAGCTCAAAAATGTAGTATAATTTCAATGATAGGTGATATTAATAATTTTGTGATTTAAGATATTATTGTATTCCGCATGAGATGATGTTGGATTATTGTGATAAACTAGGATGTTCCCTACCTGTGGTAGCCATTAGTAACGTCTCCTGCAGAGTGTAATATAATATATATCTTCAACACTATATGTGGTTAATATTCAATTGCTTACGCAAATTGAGAATGCTACTATGAAAGAATGCTTATGTTATCACCTTTGATGGAACTATGATGCCTTCATCAGTGAACAACTAAGCCAGCCCAAGAACTAAATAAGCTAGTAAGTGGAACCTTAAAAAGGAAAATGCCATAGAGAAGTTGAAGCAGAACCGTTATGATTATAAAACTGGTAATATTGAGTTAATACACAATTAATTGATAGTTAGGAATGACAAGCCATCAAGAACTGCATAGCGGCAAAGGAGTGAGAGCATGAGTTGCAGCCATTGAGCAAGAGCAAGAGCAAGAGCAAGAGCAAGAGCAAGACCTTCGATCTACTGCGGATAATATGATAAAAAACAAATCATTGCGTGCTCCAGAATCTTACACCAGTTATGAAAGACAATTGAATGCAGACACTAGCAATCAGAAGATTACATTTGAATGCATGTATCATGGTAATTCGTCCTGAGTCACTTTAGAACTAAATAGGTTCTACACTTCTCTCTTTGTTAGTTCACGCTAAAGATTAGCTTGCCTCTTTCTCCACATATAACAAAAAAGACTAAAAACAAAAAAAAATCAGCTCGTAACAGATTATTAGGCAGCAAAGCATGATAAACTGGAATGAGATGTCTAACCACTAATGTCCTAAGACCGGCATAACTACTCAACACTTCTCAAGGTATCTCAATCAATCAAGAAACTTCAAAAGCAGTAGTAACAAGCTTGCTTAAAAGCATTGAGTACAGAAACGCTCCCTTTGCAAAAAGAGGCCAAACCCTTTTCAAGGCTTGACATGCTCTCTGATGAACTGCTCGACCTGTGATACCTCACCAGTGAGGCCTGATGCCTCGGCCACCGTCACCTTGTTTCGGCACTGTTCGAAGGTGAAAGGTTCTCCAGGAACCCCCAGCATGAACTCGTCGCTAATATCGGCAGTAGATATTGCATTCCTTGAAGTGCGAAGCTTGTCTCTGCAAAACAAAGCAAACAACATATTGCTGGTATAATACCATGAATCTAAATAAGTGGTTATAACTACAATATTAATTTAGTGCTGTGTTGTGCCATACAATAGATGGTAATATAGAACAAACGATAAAAATCCGAAGTCTTACATTTCTTTCTCCAATTGTTTCCTGATGAACTCCTTAGAGTGTGCTGTTACTTTATCCGTCTTGTTACATAGAATGAGGACAGGGATTCTCTTCTTCACTACACTTGACTTGGTCAAAATATCATACAAGTACCTTCCACATATGAAAGAGAGTTAAAACAAGAGCTAAAACAAGAGCAAGGAGTAATTATCTAAGTTAATATACCAGCATAATAGCTTATGCACAAATTGATCATACTGTGTCAGATAGTAAGCTAAGAAGCCATCGTGCAATAGGACAGTACAAGCATCTAATCTGAAATCAGTAAGGTACAATTTTTAGTTAGAAAAAAAGCAATTAAATTACTCTGCAGCAGGCCGACAGTTTGGCAAGAAATCTAGAGCATCCACAACAAAAATGAGACCAGCAGCATTAGGTAAGAATTCATCAAGCTTGGGCTTGAGCCTTGAATGACCAGGAACATCAACTAAATGTACGGGTTTAATTTTGCCCTTCTGCAAAGAAGAATGATAGTTCGATAATCAGCGTATGGCTAATACTATTTTCATTAACCATTGAAATATAGACCGGAGAGGCAGCATTAGATATAGTAGTATCATTCTCTCAGCATGCGTCAAATTGTAATATATGAGAAAATCTTACCTTTCCTTGTTCAGAATGCAGCACGAAAGCACCATCATTTGGTTCCATTGAAGTTACAGCACCTTGATGTGGAGATCCATCGCGAAGCTAGCATACAAAAAAGTACACAAAGTTATTCAGCAAATTAACTAACAAGCAAACTGATTGTCCATCTAAACACCATCAAAAATTAGTAACAGTGCTTGCACTTCTTCCTAATGGAACATACATACTAGAAAGTAGAGTGCCTGTCATGTTCATGTTTCTACAAGTGCTAATACTTGGAATTTGAATTACCAGGTTTAATATTATACACCCATGCTCAGATGCCCGGAATAACGATGAATGTCGACTCCAAGCAATAATACATTCAGCAGGCAGCAAGGTTTGATATTCTTAGTTATTAATGTGGTAATTTGCAAGGTGTAGCGTCAATATATTAGTACTTGCCTCATAAAACCAAGAGGCTTTTAAGACAGGTATCTAATGGAACACAGATGAATACCTGGTAATACCTGGTAGAAGAGAATAGTTTTTCCGCTGCCACTTAGCCCCGCAAGCACCATGGTGTTAGATTTCGAGGTCTTCAGCAACGAGACTGATAAAGGAAAGCCACAGATCAATAATTAGATACTGTTCATTAAATTCACATCTCTGATACAAACTAACAAGATCCTATATATACTTAAAATCCTAACAAGACCCAGTAGCAGGCTACATTCAACAGCACACTTAAAGAAATCTCCATTCTCGAAACATTTTGCAGGAAAAATTTAGAAGCATGTTCCACAAAACTACTAACAGTTTTGGGTTAATCTAAAGGAAGCTGAATCCCATCATTTATATAACTCTGCCTAGTATCTGCAAGCCTAGTAAACATCATTATGTCTCCATATCAATTTCAGAAAAAACTTCATACTTCAGAATTAACTAATTTTAGATCAACTACTCTATGAACTTGTTACGCTGATCTCACCAAGAAATTCTATAATTAATATAAATTCTACCGAAAAGGCCATCCGCTGATACTCAAGACAATTAAGTATTAACCCACCAAATGAAGAAATAATAAAGAACAGTAGGTAGAACAATCTTACAAAGGACAAAGAGTACAACTGTTAATGCCAGAACAGCGACAGCAACATAGATCTGCTCAACGGGCTGTTGGCGAACCCATTGTTCAATTTGAGATATCCACTGATCCATAACTGCAGGGCGAGCAAAGCAAGTATTAAAACACAACATACACCAATAAATAGCTAACTCACGTAAATTATACATGAAATTTCACTAGTATTTCAGAGACTAGGGTGAGATATTACACATAGATTGAAAAACCAAGTGAGACATAGCGGTTGAAAAATGAAATGCGGCATAGAAATGTATGAATCAGAACAGAACACGGAATTTTAAGCATATATTTCGGTAGTTCCTTCTCGATCCTACTATAATAGTTCTTGTTATTTTACTAATTCATGCTCACATAATTACTTAACTCCCTAAAGATGTTCTACATGCTCTTTTTTCACAGTAATCATCACATTAAACAACGCTTTTCGAAAACTTTTCCGATTCCTTTCACATAATATCTACAGCTTACAATGACAAAAACACTGAGATAAATTAAAATGTATGGATCATCACTGTACTATCCCAATACTTCAACTTAGTCCCAAAACATTTTCCTCGTCTTAAATGGAAAAACACAAAGATCTAATTAAACAAAGAAAAATGATCTTAAATAGATCTAACCCACCACTACCTCCGGATTAACCCCCACCCCCCCACAAAAATAGAACGAGATGATTAGATCTAGAAATTACCCAAAAAAAAAGAAGTAGAGATCGCATAAAAAAAGATTGAAAAAGCAACATCTACGTCACCTGCTCAGAGAATCGAGAAGAGGAGAGCACGAGAGGGCGAGTAATCGCACGATGAGCAACGAAGAACCTCAACAATGGCGTTGAGAGAGAGAGAGAGAGTGTTTGGAATCGGAGGCGAGGGATGTGTTTCGAGGGTTCGCGGAAAAGAGAAAGAGAGGAGTCGAAAATTCTAATGGGGAGCGGTGTTGATGGCCGCCACGTGGAAGATGTGGGTTGCACCCGGTGCACAGTTTTTTTAAAAATTATATTTTAATGTAATAGATATATATATAATTTATGATATATAGAAAGATTTATATATAAAAATCAGAATTTTTAAAAGTAAGTAATTTGAAGATAGTCTGATTGTATAAATATAATAATCTATAATATTTTAAAAATAAAATTTTAAAATATTATTATTTAGAAATATTTTAACTTTGACTTATACATAAAACATAAATATATATTATATTAAAGAGTAGTGCTAATAGTACATCCAAGAAGTAGATGTTAATCTTATATCTAACTTATTCAAGACTAGTATCTTTATACTAATCTTAATAAATTTTTTTTTAATATTAAAATTGTAAGAATAGTGTTTTTTTTTTTCTTTTATTTTTCTCGAGTTGAAGTGTATAACCCACTGCTCTCCCGGGAGAACTGTGAGAAATTATTCCATGCAGTTGTAAGATTTATAGGCGTACAAGTAGCTTTTTTTTTAATATTATATTTAAAAATAAAATTCTAAAATAAATGAATGATGCACCAGGTGCACGGAATAATCTTCCACTACTTTCCCTCATAGTTGGGCCAGGAGCCTGATTTGCTGTGGGCCATAATCGAGTCGCCAAGATCAAACGAGATTGGGGGCCAATGGGCACCCTGTAATGCAAGACCCTCATTTAGGCGGGATTAAATTTACTGCAATATGTATAAAACTAATTCATCAATAATATTAGGATTAATTGCATATATGTCCCCGCAAATATAGTGATTAGCAAATATACTCCTGTAAATTTTAATTTTTGTAAAATATTTCTGCAAAAGTCCTACCGTCTGCAAAAATATCCATACTGTTATACTCTGTTAGAAAAACTGAGTTAACCACAATTAACATGCTTAACCATGGTTAGTTAATAATATGAATTGACGATTTTACCCTCATCCTCTTCCTCCTCTTTCTCTTCCTTGATCGGAATGACGCCGCCCCTCCCTCCTCCTCCCTCCGCCGCCGCCGCTTCCTCTCTGCCTGCCGATCCCGCCTCCTTCTCTCCTCTCCCGATCCCAAGCCGAAGCCCTCGAAGAAACCCACGTCGTCTTCGTCCTCGTCGTCCTCGTTTTGGAGGTCCCTCCGCTCCTCGACGAGCGCGGGCGCGGCGATCCACACGTCGAGGGACGCCACCACGGGGGGAAACGGGGGCACCGCCGCCGGCCGCCGGCCGCCGGCCGCCGGCCGCCGCTGCCTTCTTTTCTTCTTCTTCTTTTTGGAGGGACATATTTGTAAGAGTTCTAACAGAAACAAACCAAAGGAATATATCTACATAACTTTTGCAGGGATATTTTGTAAAAGTTAACTTTGCAGGAATATATTTCTATTCAGTATGTTTGCGGAGACCTGTATGCAATTAACCCATAATATTATTATGTAAAAATTAATAATTTGAAAATATATGTATATGTTATTGCTTAGGCATAAGTGATTCTCCGGGGAATCTTTGAGGGTCATGCAATGGCACTGATATATTGCATACAATATAAATAAGTACTGTTTCATGTCCTCGCGAATACCCTATTTACAAACTACTTAAAGGCCTTGGGAACCCAAGGATTTTTATTTAATGGCTATTTTTTCCCCTAGAATGACAACAAAAGACTCTCCTGCATTTTAGGTAATGTCTTAGTTATCTTCTACATAAAAAATTAAAGAAAATAAATCTAAAAATTTGAAATAACCAGCAAACTAGATTGTAAACTTTACCAACATAAATTTATGTATCATATTTTTCCACATTCCAACATTTATCTAATTTTATAATTAAAAAATAGATAAAGAATTAAATAAACGAGATATCCTATTTTTTAAATATTATCAAAATTGATTGTTTATCGAATAATTTTATTCAATTTATATGATTCTATTGTATTAATTTATAATAGCTTTATATGCCAATTTATTTTTAGAAAGTTCTACAACTGAATTCAATAATTATCTTAAACTTTTATAGCTATTGCACAGTGAAAAGAGTAATTAATGTAATTTTTTAATGCAACTAAATAATTAAAACAAATGTTTAAGTGCTGAGAAGTTTTTGGTAATTTAGGCTCCTTTTTTATTCTTTTCCCTTGTTGAGGTGAACCTTCAATCATTCCTATTATTATTTAGTTTATCCTAAGATTAAAATGCTTGTTTATAAATAGTTACCGATCATTATGGGCACTGGCCATATTGAAAAATCTAATACTGTTCAATGTTGATACATAGTGACAAATTTGTCCCATCGCATGATTGGAAGTTCCGTTCCGTGCTACACTGGATTGTGACAGCGCTTCAATCCGACGGCTGAGAAGTCATCATCAACCCCCTGATCGTTGGATTTCCACTCCCGAGCTTATCCGCACGCTCCGCGGCCCAGCTCGTGCCACGTGTCGTCCACCGTAGCACGGGAATCATCCAACACGCTTCTTC
This sequence comes from Puya raimondii, assembly GCA_016920855.1. Taxonomy (NCBI): domain Eukaryota; kingdom Viridiplantae; phylum Streptophyta; class Magnoliopsida; order Poales; family Bromeliaceae; genus Puya; species Puya raimondii. Next base: position 103,799,136 of record JABWPP010000050.1, on the reverse strand, counting down.
GCGTGGGAGTGCCCGCGGCTCAGAGGTCACGCGCCGAGCACGTGCTTTAGAGCTCGCACCGTTGTGATTGGTCCTGTATCTACTCGCCACGTGTCCCCGGCGCCTCGGGCCGTACGCCATTGGTGGCCCTTTCCTTCCTCCCCCGCCTTGCTCGTCTCTGTCTCAGAAATATCAATATTTAATAATTTCGAAAAAGTCGAAAAAAGCAATTTTTTTCTATTAATTTTAAAACTATTTCCTAGTCTCTGTTCCTCGGTAAAAAAGCCTCGAGATCGGACCAATGAGGTTTTAGAAACCGAGCTATAAATAAACCCTTTCCCCCTCCTTATTATCTTCTTCTTTTTTTTTTTCTCGCTCACTGTTCCCTCTCTCTCTCTCTCTCTCTCACTACTTTCTCTCACTACCCGACTCCCCTACTCCGCCATAGCTCGCTGCAGGGTTCTAGGGGTTTCCTAAGGTTAGGGTTAGGGTTTTTGAGGCGATTTCTTTGGGCGGAAGAGGAAGGATCTTGCGTTCGTTCGCCTCGTTCTTGGAAGACGATGCTGACGCTTTCGTCTCCGACGCCGAAGATCGCCGGAGCTCTTCCTGGCTTGTGGTTCTTGATTCCCGGTGGTCCCGCTTCCTCTTCTTCGAGTTCTCGGCACGGCATTTGCGTGGGCTCCTCGTCTCGATCGAGTAGATGGCGATGCCCCTGTGGGATCTTGAAGTGGAAGGAGAGGGCAAGGGCGGAGGCCGTGGTGAGAGGGATTAAGGAAGGGAGGGGCTGGAGAAGCGTGGGGAGGAGAGCGCTCGTTGCGTCGGATATGGGGGCGGAGGAGGAGGTTGATTCCAGGCCCTTTCTCAGGGCCCGAACTGGAGAAGGTTTGCTTTGTTGCTAATATTGGAAGTTTTGTTGCCCTTTTCCGAAGTAGTTTGCATTCTTCATTATATTCTTTAGCTGTGGTTCTTGAATTGTAGAACTTTGTTTTTTTTTTACTTAAAAAAAAAAAAAAATCTTCTCAGGGTTTTTACTAATTACAAATCCTTCATTGACTCTTTCTCTTCTTATGCCATAATCATCTCAAATTTATTCTAGAAAAGGTTTGGATGCGAGAACTTGTGGTTTGAGTGTAAACAAAAGGACATTACCTTCACTTTCTATTTCCTACTGGGTGTATCTGGGTGTATCTAGTCTGATATCTGACAGTACGTTTAAGCTTTTTTTTTTTTTTGGCTGCAATTATCCCTCTAATGTTTTTGTCTTGAAATCTTTCTATCTATAATTATTCCAAAGCAGTATCTTTTTACATTCTGCTCAGGCTGTGTTGTTAGGAGATAGTCAGTGTATTAACCTCCTATGATTTTATTGATAAATTTCTGCAGAGCTGCTTTCTCATATCAGAAGAGAAGTTGAAAATGGACGGCTATGTTCAGATATTGCTAATGGGCTAGAAGAGCTCTATTACAATTACCAAAATGCGGTAAATCAAATTATCTATGATGCCAATATTTTTTGGGCACTTTTTCCATAGTTTATTTCTCTAATGCCTCATATGCTAAACATAGTTGTTCATGAATTCACATGCTCAGCCCCTTTCCACAGTTTATTTCTCTAGTGACTAGGTATGCTAATCATAGTTGTTCATGATTTCACATGTTCAGCCCTATTAAATGTTGCTTTTTCTGTTCTCCTTGTAAATCTTGGTATACTTAACGGTGCTGTGAAGCTTGTTTGTAGTTTATTATTATGTCTTGCTATTTCTGTGGTCAGTTACCTAATTTATTCTACTACTGTTTTTCAAGTTAAACAGCATGGGAAAATAATCGATGCCAGCATAGCATTTTCATGGGAAGAAGACTAAAAGATAGCACAATGAAAATTCTGTTTCTGGAGTTACATTCATTAAGTAATGGCATATGTAGGATTTCTGAGAAGACAGGCGTAAATAGATGATAATATTTATGAGTTTTCATGTATATCTAATTAACAGCCAAACATGTTAATTTTTTGGCAAGATGAGACAACTGTATGATCATAGGGGCTCTTAATAGGAAGTGCTCTTAGACAAGACATCTGTCGACTGCATGTGCAGATCATGTTTAGTGCTCTGCCATATATGGCTGATTATATATTTTGAAAGTGACATTTGGCATACCACCTCACCTTCCTTGCATGTGTGGCTTGTAGTGGACTAGTTGCACAACTTCCTTTTTGTATGTTGTAACGTTGTTAAGATTGGCTAGGTAATGCTATCTAGATTTTCTTACATATGAGTTGCTTTAAAATTCTGGAACAACTACTAGGAGAATGATTGTTAAATACGAAGTAACATCTTTTGAACAATAAGAATTTTTCAATGTTTCTTTGGTTTTGCAGTTTAACTACCTTTGTTTTTTAAACTGAGTTTATGTAATACAACTGCCATAAACAGGTTTCAGTTGTACGCTCTGTAAATCTTGGTTTTGCGTAGTTAGTCGTTTGGATGTATTTAACTGGAATACAACTTAGCAACTAGCAAGCATGATGACGCATGAAATTTACTTGTGGCGGCTGATTAAAATGTGCTTGAAATTTTTATGGGCGAGCATCTTGCTTGAATCCTCTCCTGGTTGTCCATAGTGTGTGATATTATTTCAATTAAGCTTCTCCATTCTATTTGTGGAAGATTGCTCATGATGTGTAGCTAAGAAAAACCTTTTGGCTTGTCAGGTTCTGCAGGGTGGTTATCCCAATGCTAACGAGATTATACTTTCCAATATGGCTGTTGCATTTGAGCGTATTTTGTTCGATATAGAGGTTTCACTTTTCATTTTATTAATCTTTCATGACTCTTTACACTGTGTGATATTTTTAAAGTTCCAGTTTTCCAGATACATTTGTTAGAAAACTACATTGGTGTTACTATTTGTGTTGGTAAAACTAAAGCTCTATATTGCTTTCAGGATCCATTTACCTTTTCACCTTATCACAAAGCGATAAGAGAACCATTCGACTATTACATGTTTGGTCAAAATTACATTCGACCGTTGATAGATTTCAGGTAATTGAAGATTATGATGCTTTGAATGATTGCATCTTGAAATATGGTTTTTTACAAATTCATTGCCTTGAATGTATATTTTTGCAAGTTGAGTTGCTTGAAAATCAGCGTAGTTATTGATGTTAATAGCTTTTACACTCTAAATCAGATTACATTTTTTTTGTTTTTTTGTTTTATGTAAGTGTCATGTTTCTTTCTAACTTGTTCTTTTCGGGAATAAAAAGAAGGTGGCTAGTAAGTTCTAAATACATGGGACTAATTGCACTTTGGTGCAATTAATAACTTGTCATCATGTTATTTAGCCTAGTCAGTGGCCAACTTTCCAATTTCACTTTCTTTGTCTATGAATGTTTCTGAGACTTGTTTAACCTTCATTAATTTCTCCTCTACTATTATCTGTAGGAGAGAGCTCCAAACCTGAAATTTGGCACAGTTGCACATCCCACCCGAAGTTCGAGAACTTGCATTCTACTATGAGAACAATTATTTTCTTTTAATCAGCCAATCAATTCAAATTTTCCATTAAGTTCTCTAACTGCAGTTAGTTTGAGACTGTCGCATGAGGGAAAGAAACTACTCATGCAATAATTTCTGTGCTATTATCTTAGGTACTAGTTTCAATATGACTCATTGTGCAGTGCACCGTGGCCATACATTCCTACAATAGCTTTCAATTAGGCAATATTTGAATTTATTTACACTGAGATAATAGAGATTATGTATAATAACTGGTTCTATATGCACTTATTATTATTGTTTTCCCTTTTGTCAGCGGAGATAGGTCTATTTTGTGTTGTTATATGGTCATTTATAAAAACTCGTATGGCGATATTCCCATTTGCTATTTTGTTGTTGTCATTGAGGATAGTTCTTGCACATAACCTCTCTGTTGAGCAGGGCCTAATCTGAAACCAATATTACACAGGAATATTATTGTGGTTTGTTTTTCGCTTGCTAAAATTTATTGTCTATCTTAGTGTTCTCATGTGTGCCTTTTTCTCATTATGTGTTGTCATACTCCAAAACTTCTCTACATTCGTGTGCATTCAAATTACCAGTTATTGTTTCTGGCCAATATGCTGACATATTACTCTTTGTATGCGCAGAAAGTCTTATGTTGGCAACATTTCTCTTTTCTGTGAAATGGAAGAAAAGCTCCGGCAGGTAATTCATGTAGTCGGCATGATTATATGTCGTGAATTGATAGCTTGGTACACTCTTTTTTTCTGCTACTATTTTATTCTATTATACCCTCAATGTGCTCAATCCCTACTTGAACTTATGCTTTATTCTAAAAATAAGATGCTCACGTTTGGCTCGACATACGAAATGAGCCAAACAACCAAGCAGGGAGCTGTCGAACTACTGGTTCTAGTTTCAAATTTCAAGTACTGATGTTTTTTCCACTTACAGTTCATCAGTTTTAAATTGATAATGTATACGGGGCCCATGTTTTTGATTAATTGAGTCCCATTCCTTCAAGATTTCCAGCCTGATTATGAATTTTGAAACTATTCTTGAGATATTACACTAGAAGGTGCCTCCATAGGGAGGAAGACCAAAATGGATGTTAAAAAGAAATAATGAGGAAAGACAGGACGGACGGCAGTTAGTTTAAAAATAATCTTACCCACAACAAAGTTCAGTGGGGGATAGGATCTATCATCTTGTTGCCAAATTGGAGTTGTTGAGACTAAGGGCATGTTTGGTTCGTGCATTTTGGATCCGGAATGGGAATCGGTTTGATCAAATCCGGCTAATTTTGTTTGGTTCACAGGAATCGGTTTGGAACTCCCATTCCGGACCGGAATGGGAATGGTCCAGTAACTTACAAATTGATTCCGGTCTCCAAGTCCGGATTGAAGTTTCATTCCCAAGCCTACACTCACCTCTTCCTCAGGCCCAGCCCACACCGACCTTCTCCATTTCATCCATCCTCTCTCTCCCTATACAGATCTCTCCCCTCTTTTCTCATCATTAAAAAAAAAAAAACTGATATATTATTTTTTATTATAATTTTATTCAAAAAAATTATGCATTTTTTTGTAATTTCTTGCATAAATTTTTTTAAAATAAATACAAATTTTTTTTCGGCATAGCTCTAACTTGAGAATAGTATTAATTTTTTTTTGTAAATTTTAGATAGTTTTATAGAATTATATTTGAAAGTAAAATTAGTATTATGTTATTCTATTATTTTTTAGTTTGTATGAATCAAACAGTGGAATGAGAATAATCCATTCCGATTTCTAATCCAGGAATGAACCAAACGTCTTGAGGGAGTGGGCCAATCCAATTGCCATTCCAATTCATTCCCATTCCATTATCCATTCCAATTCCACTCTTGAACCAAACAAGCCCTAAATGTTAACTTTTAATTGCTGTTCTCGTTGAAAATTTTAGTGAAATAGAATATAGATGTGGAGGTTTATATCATTCTTTTTGAGTCAGCTTAAATGGGTTGCTTGGTTATGCTAATATTTATCCTTATTTTGTTGCTAAGAAATTCATAATTTTTTTATTTGCTGTATGGTGGAAGATTTACGTGTAAGCTGTCAACAACTTTTTCTTGGTGTTTTTTTTTTTTTTTGGTTGGTGGGGTGGGAGGTGCGGTGGGGATTATGGGGGGAGGTTGGGTTGGGGGGTGGGATGTTCTTGTTATGTAATGTGTCTTTGTGGTGGGAAAAAAAAAAAAAATCAAGTACATGGTGCTAATTTCTGTGTTTTTTGTACATGACTTCTAGTTTCTTGCTTTATGGTAGTGGCTAATTTTTTTCTTATTTATCTTGTAGGGTCACAATGTTGTTTTGATGTCTAACCATCAGTCAGAGGCAGATCCAGCAGTCTTTGCTTTGTCGCTTGAAAGAACCAATCCACGAATTGCTGAGACTATAGTAGGCCAAAAGTCTTCCTTATTCAGAATATTATGTTGTCAATTCTAATGAACTGTAATCTGCTAGTAGGATATACGTGAATTCCAATGCTGTGCTTCAGGTTTTTATTGCTGGAGATAGGGTTATTAGTGATCCACTCTGCAAGCCATTCAGCATGGGAAGGTCTATACTATACTTTGCTAACTAATGTACTGGGAGCTCGTCAATGTTTTCTGTTTGCCATTTTGCGATGGATACTTACTACTTCCTGCCATCTTTCTTTTTTTTTTTTTTTTTTGCCACTAGAAATCTTATCTGTGTATACTCAAAAAAGCATATGGATGATGTTCCCGAACTTACTGAGATGAAAAGGAGAGCGAATACTCGAAGTCTTAAGGAAATGGCTTTGCTTTTAAGGTATGCTGCTGTCACCATACCGATTGAAAAAAAAAAGCTGTTCATCATTTCATTTATGGTCTTATATCATTTCATTTATGGCCCTCTTTGGCTTGCAGTATTATTAGAACTATGATGCTATGAAGTAACCTCATTAGTAAGTTAAATTGGTAAATTATTTTGATTGCTGGGGAAACTCAGCAGAGCTTGCAGTCCTGTCAGCAGAAGATCTAATAGTGGTCTAATAGTGAGTAGAATCTCTTTACACGATAATGACATATGGAGTTGATCTACGAATCCTTCAGTTTTGATCATTTCCTTAGCATGCTAATGTTTGATTTTATTTTCTACTAAATGATTTATAACTATTGATAACCTTTTGCGTTCCTCTGGAACTTTCTAAGGTAGTGTTTTTCCTAAATGTCTGACTTCTGCTTGCTCTTTGGGACATTTGGGTGAGGCTGTCACCTGCTTCAGAGTTTTACCGTGATTTCTAGATTTATACTTTCGTGCTGGCTTACACTTAATGTGTATAGGGGCGGGTCTCAAATAATATGGATTGCACCAAGTGGTGGAAGAGACCGTCCGGATCCAGTGACAGGGGAATGGTATCCAGTAAGTTCTTGTCTGTGAACGTAATTTCCTGATTTGTTGTAGTCCCTTTTTCTCTTTTCCTCAATTTCTTTTTCTTTTTTTTTCTTTTGTAGCATTATGCTAAGAAAATACATGTTTGTTTATAGCTGCTTGGTACTTCTCTTTTTAGCATTGCCTGATCAATTTTTTAAATGTGATGGTTAGTTACCTCTTTAGATACCTGAGAGTTGTGTATATAACCCTTAGTAGTCTCATTTGTTGCTTTGGACGTCTTAGTGAAGTTGGTGGGTTTGTAGAGTTCATCATATAATGAAAACCTGGTCTTTTGCTAAGAGTTCTCAATCCTCATTATGGTGTTGACAGTTGGTAGATGATGGCTGAGCATCCAAATTTATGTATCATATCCCATATAGCCCCCTATTGGAAAATGATCGGAAGTTTCTTGGCTCTAGTATAGGTAACTTGGGTTTAGGAATTCTGGGCCAAGTGGTTTTGGGCCTTTAGGCCCACAAGCTACTTATACTAGTGGGTTGGATTTGGTGTGTTACATTCTACCTCAAGAGTTTCTCCAAATCCATGCTCCCCTCATCAAGAGGGGAACACCGTTTTGGAACATTTGAGGCTTTCAACGTTTGGAATTCTGCCAGTTCACCGTCAATGAAATTCTACAGACAGTACAACCGGCTAGCACTGTCTAGCACTTAATTATTACTGCCTTTGCTATGCTGCCCCGAGAATATCTGATATCATGCTTATGGTGCTTCTAGTGCGTGCATGGTTGCACCTTCACAATTTAGTATTTACGAACAGTAGTATTTTGTCACTGGAATATTTCTGCCTTCAACCTTATCTTGAGACATCACAATCGTCGCTTTAAACCCATCTACTATTTGGGGAATATTGTACATCCAATTCTTGCAAGAAGATAATCAAGAAACAGAATTCTTTTGGTATTAAATATGAAAAGAACGTCATAATGTAAAATTAATTGTTGGGATTAGATAAAATTGTCTGATTCTGACGAAGTGCTTAGGCTGTTACTGTTTATGTGCTCTATGGTTGCCTTCTAATTTTCATATTTGATATATACTACTGGTACTGATAAAAGCAAGGTACAGGCTCCATTTGATTCATCTTCAGTGGACAATATGAGAAGACTTGTAGAACATTCTGGTGTTCCTGGGCATATATATTCACTTGCATTATTATGTTCCGAGGTCATGCCTCCACCACCACAGGTATGTTCATTTGCTAGTTGATTAATATTTAATAGATATTGGCCTCTCTCTCCCCCCATATTAATATTTGTAGATATTGGCGCCTCTCTCTCTCTCTCTCAACTTTTCCTTTTTTTCCTCTCATTTTGTTCTCTATTAGGTTGAGAAACAAATTGGTGAGCGAAGAACGATCTCCTTCCATGGAGTTGGCATGTCGGTGGCTCCAGAACTGAACTATAAAAATGTTACATCTCATTGTGAGAATCTTGAAGAGGTAAATTCTAGATGTTCAATGTACTTTTTCTTATTTCAACAGTGTAAAGCATCGAGTGCTTCTATAGTACTTACTATTATTATCAGATAGTTGTTGAATTAATCATTCTTTACATTCCATTTCTGTCCTTAACTGAAGTAATTTGCTGTTGCAGGCTAAGGAGGTTTTTTCACAGGCTTTGTACAATTCAGTGACTGAGCACTACAATGTTCTCAAATCTGCTATTTATGGCGGTCAAGGACTAGAAGCATCAACATCTGTTGTCTCCCTTTCACAACCATGGCAATAAATTTTTCTCGGAGGTCTGTCCTTTTTTATTTTTCACTCCTTTTTTCATTCACTTTCTGCTTGTTTAGTCATAAAATTTAGAACTATAGGTTTTTTAACCCAGAAATTTTAACAAAACAGTTATGATATAGCGTGGAAAAATTTCTGTGAATTCATAATAATAGTTTTAAGGTTAAGTGCATGTGGTTACAATTTTGCAGTTGGATATTCTATGTGTTAATCTTTGAGCGATTGTGCTATTTTGCTGTATTCCTTGAGTACCTGTATTTCAAATTTGCTTTTCTTGTTTGAATGATCCTGAGACATCTGTTATCCTCACTTTGCTAAAAAGTAGTGTATATACTAAAGTGTACTTGTAACTTGTTTACGTAGACATCTCTAGAATTTGATATCACTATATGTGTCAGTTTAAGAACATAACTCCAAAAGTTTTGGTGTGCTTAACTGATTTTCTCTCATTGAACCTAGCATTGATTACTATGCCAGCGTTTATATCTACATGTGTATTTTCATCCGGAGGGGTAAAGATACTTTGCTCTATATTTTTATGGGTTTTTTTTCTATAGGCTTCTACATTAGACGCTTCTTCAATTTCTCCAAAACTTGTGCATGGCAACAAAAGATGCATCGAATAGAGTGCAGCTCGTATATCATATGGGGGTCAGCTAACACTTGTATATAGTGGGTATCGTCAGCATTTGTGATTGGCCCCTTTCTTGCCTAGGTGCTTGTATTATCCAGTTGGATTGGAGCTGATGATAATGGTGCATGAGCATATACAGAAACTGTTTTGAGAATATTTAGGTTGACTATGATAAAATTTTGAAGAACCTAGGCTCATCAGGCAAGGTTGTGAAATATATCGTGAGTCAAGGAGATCTGGCCGTGTAACTGAAGCCAGGAATACCCATCAACAGCGCAATGATTTATTTGTTCTGCTCTTTTTAAGTGCAACTCAAATTATATCATTGAGATAATACTGGAATGATAGGCTGTAGCTGGATTCATGACTAGAGGGAATGGAGTTACTAATGATAGTTGGCGTCAGTTCCACTTTGAACTCTGAGGTATTATTTGGTTCAGGAATAAGCTGTCTTGATTATTCCTGGAATAGATACAACTTCGGAGACAAGCAGGAACATGACCAATTTTGTATTTGGATGAAAATTTGGTTATATTCGGGAATAAGAAAAATAACATTTGGATAGTTAGATAGAAACACTACGAATAAGAGTAGTTATAGTTTTAAAATAATAATATTTTACATAATTAATTAACATCAAAATACTAATTAAATAATTTAATTAATTAATTAATCAATCATGAATACTATTAGATAATTATAAATATTACTTAATACATTAATTAACCGTTAATTACTTAACCATGAGTACTGTTAATTAATAAATTAACTAACCATAAATAATTTATTAAATTAATAAATTAGTTTAATAAATAGATAATAAGTTAATAAATTAATTAATTAATAATTTAATTAGTTAGATTGATCAGAATATTAATTGGTTAAACAACATAAATATTAGTTATTGCATAAACACACTTAATAATTAATTTTTTAAATTAGCTAATTAATTATAAATAATAAATTAATTACTCAATTAGTTAAATAAATATTATATAGTATAAATCAAGTGGTTAATTATTTATCTAGTTAATTAGTAAATAAACTAATCTATAATACATTATTTAATAATTTTTATTATTATAGGAGCAAGGGGAATAATAATTCCACCCTCTTAACGGGTTATCCTCGGATAACCCATTAAGAGGGGAACAAGAAATTTTTTTTTTTTGTTTGGGAACAAGTGGTGGAATAAGGCCCTTATTACTCTTATTCCTCTCCTTGTTCCCGAACCAAACGGTGCCTGAAAGACTAGTGAAGTCCTTTTGTGAACCTCGCAACCAATTATTCCATTTGTGGGCATTTATAGATTATTCTCATGTTAGATGTATGCCCTAGAAGCTAATCGGGCTGACACATGTATTCTTTTTAGGACATAAATTTGTATTTGACTTTAAATATTATGAATAAATATGGGTTCCTATTTCCATTCATGTTGTGTATGTGTCTATGAATCGTCCAAGGAATTAATAAGATGATGACATGCATTCTCAAGAGTTGAGAATTTGAGACATGTGTCATTGATGGTTAATTCCTAAATGCTCCCGATCGATGGATCATCGCGGGGACGGTGATTGATCCGATGAGATTGGTGCACAGGTCGCTTCCCTTTTGGGTAGATGAGTCTCGAGTCAACAGTGTGGAGACACTGGAGCGAATGTGCAGGTGGTTGTTAGAGTACAAGGGTACCGAGCGTGACCAACGCGAGAAGTCACTTGGATGTCTACTCACTCGTCAGTGACTTACTCAATGTTGCAGTAGTGTGACTGGTCCTTTGACCTGCGGTGCCTCGGCTATTCACAATGAGGTTAATGTAGTTTGACTGTACATACACTTAGTCCCTAGCCATTCGGGTCCTTGCGGTGCATGTTGGCTGCAGTAGGTTCGTTGTAGGAATAGGGTGTGCACCTATATGGAATCTATCTCCCTTGGTAGATAGGGGCGTTAGTCCTATGTGATTTATGAGACCGAGTTTAGAAGACATTGGCCAAGGCAGGATAAATAGCGGAAAGGGTTTCCGATATTAGAAACTCGAGTCGAATAAATTTGACATATGACAGATGATGGGGTTTGACGAGTTGTTCCATGATCTCCATCTAGTCGGGACTCATGATAGAAGGACTGTATCACACGGTAACTGCACCAAGAGGTTCAGTATTTCATTCTACTGGAATGCTACTACATGCTGCTAGGCGTCACTGGTGGATTGTGAGACTCATGAGAATTATCTGGATGATCGATAATTCTCATTGGGCTGAGTTGGAATTGTTCCGACCCACTGAAAGGAGTTTCAGTAATATTATTGATAGTGATCAGAATATATCTCATTACCAGATAGAATAGAACCTATGGGGTCACACACATAAGAGGTTGTGACTGATCGGATAGCTAGATTGCGATTTTTGAATCGCCGGAGGACTTAATTGTCAATATGTTGATAATTGGACTAATTTGTAATTATTACAAATTAGTGGTATTAAAGTGTAAATGTTACAAGAGAGGACTTACTAACAATTAGTAAGTAATGAGAGGACTTATGTGCAAATATTGCATTATTAATTTGATATGATCAAATTAGGATAAAGTTTAAGTCGAATCAAATTAGGATTTGATTGATGTAACCAATTAAGAAAATGATAAATTTAAATCTAGATTTATTCTTATCCTTAATGGTTATTATATTATTAAAAGAAGATTATATCCCTCTATATAATATACGGGAGTTTTTAGAAAACCCAAGCCGTCATCTCTCTCAATTTCTCTCTTTTTCCTCTAGCAAAAAGACGTTCTTTGTAAGGGAGCTAGCACTCCGGTGAGGACATCGATTGGATCGTCAACCTCGTGTTGATACCTATAGAGGCCGGACGCGTGTGCGGCTTCAAGAGAACCTAATTCCACGATCATCGGATTGCGGTGAAGAACAACCCGCGCAAAGGTGAAGATTAGATCTTCCTATCTCGTTTTAATCTTGAATAACATGAGGGATCCTAATTGCATGGTTTAGAGATTGGATCTCGAAAGTTTTTAAAAATCAAATTTGTTTGATTTTGTTCCGCTGCGCTTTTACCGTACGCAATTTTCTAACACTTATTACTCTTATTCCTCTCCTTGTTCCCGAACCAAACGGTGCCTGAAAGACTAGTGAAGTCCTTTTGTGAACCTCGCAACCAATTATTCCATTTGTGGGCATTTATAGATTATTCTCAACTTTTTTCTGTTGTTAGCATCATGCAGAGAGTTTATAATTTTTCAGAACTGTTGTACATATATGCTGTGTGCCTGTATCTGATTCATAGTGTTTCTTATCATCTGATTCTCATGATTTTGTGATAATATACTTTGTATTGACAGATGTATTTCTCGGGACAGCTATTATCAAGTCACATAACGTTGCAAATATATTATTCTAGTTTCAACCCTTGTAAAAGAACTAAGCAGGCTGGTTACTATCTTCAGCGGAAAGTTCCCATTGTTTCCCCAAGGTACAAAAAAGAACTGGTAGACAATTACCCTGCTCTTTGCGCTTATTTCTTAGTTGTAAGCATCAAATAGATTAGTGCTTACGTTGCCACCATCTTGATTCTTTGTCCCTACACTGCAACTTCAACTTTCTTGTAACTAGCTTGGAACAGATTCCTCGTTCTTCTTTCATTTGCAAAGAAGAACTCATGGTGATGAAAGTTCTATCGTTTTTTTTTTTTGTAGGAAACAATGTTTTTGTTTTCCTTACACTGCATATTTCTCCAAGGCAAGCTACTGTAGCGCATCTGCTGGGTACGTACTTGCAGTTTTCTGCAGCCGTGAGTTCCTTTTCTACAAGAATTTCAAGCAGAAATTCAACTTGTTTCGACCTGTTTGTAGAGGAGTTGGGCCACACCTTTCAGAATGTGTGGTAACACTATTATGCTCATCATATTCCTTCTGTACAGATATAAACGCTAAAGCTTGAACAGTTGGTGTACATCATTTCGTTCTCTCACTGTTCTTTATTGATTTGATATTAGTTAGTGTAGAGCTCTTATCGAACCCATTAATGTCATTATTGAGTATGTTAGTCTATTCTTTTTGTTGTCCGTGTTCTCCTGTTTCATTTCGAATGACTTGTCTTTGCCTGCGTCACGGTATAGGTCCGCATAATTTCATGCCATTTTACGTGTCTGGGTCAATTATATGGCATATAATTTGCAGGCCTTTTATCTCAATTTGTATGTGCGGGTCGCAGGTCTATACTCTGGGCGTCCAGCCGCGTGGTGACAGTTTTTCTTTTAAAATAATTTATAATTATTAGGGAAATTTTCAAATCCCTCGTATTCTTTAGTGTGTTTGTATTTTACAATCTCGTCATTTTTTTCAGTTGCATTTTAACTTCTGCATAGTATGTAATGTGAAGGCATTTGATTAGATTATGCATGCTACTCCCTAGTCCCTATATGTGTTTGACCGACAGATCGACAGTATATTAAATGCCTTTTGTTTAATTAAGGTGTAAGCTTTTATTAAGGTGTGATTTCAGCTAATACATATTCGATTGCCGCCTATATATCTGTAATCTATATATGACTATATCATTCAGCCACCTCCAGTGTCGTCTATATTATGTGGGCAAGCAACCAATCAATAATTGGTTGTCGGACCGTTCATTAACTTGATATATTTGGAACGCGGCGTGTTTCTCATTAAAATAATAAAACAAAGTTGGGACGCTGCATGTAATAGGGATTCAAATTTGAATGGGCCAAACATAACGGTTCGAGCTTACATTTGGCTTCGATAAACTATCACATTAGTCCTGAATAGAAAAAAATATAATCGTACTAATCAGCCTCGGAGCAGGTATCTCATTACAATCTCACGAGATATCGAGTTTGAGATGTTCTCCGCCTAATAGAGAAATCGTTGGCTACACTTGGTGTATTCCTGCATTTCAGGCTCCAGTAAGTCATAAATTTTATTATTCAGGGCTTAAATTAGAATTTAATTAATTAAATATATGATCTCCAAAATAGATCGTATGCAATAAATTATAACTTTAATTTTATAATTTTAATCATCAGATATTAAATATTAAAACAAAATTTAAATACCACCCTTATGGTTTCGCACTTTTTCACTTTAGTGCCCTGTGCTTGGTTTTATTTTATTTTTTTATTATCTATTCCACTAATTTTTTTCGTTAAATCAGTGACAAAATTAAAACTAAAGGGTACTAAAGTGAATATTCGATAAACCTAGGTAGGGTATCTAAAATTTTTTATATATAATTTAACGAAATATTAAGAAGAAGCTGACGAAAAGATAAAAATGAAACCATATGGTACTAACTTGATACACTTAAATCACAGAGTACCAAAATAAAAAAGTGCGAAATTATATGAGTGGTATTTGAAATTTATCCTAAATATTATGTATAAATAAACTCGGCTCACCATATATGTGGCAGACCATGTCTCCTTCAGACCTCACCCGTGGTAGTCGTTCAGCAGCACCTCTCCGAATTCCGACTATCGAGAATATGCCGTTACCAACTCCAGCACTTCTTCGAATACTTTTTCCTTCTTAAAAAAAAAAAAAGAAGAGAAAACAATGAAGACAAAAGATAGTTAAAAATAAAAAATAAAAATTTCACGCGTTCTCGGTAAGGGGAGTAGGGGACTTTGGGTCTACTGCTGGCTTGCGTAGGCCTCACTCCATCCGACGGTAAGAAGGCACCTACCGGTCTGATCCAACGGTCTGCATCTTCCGAAATATATTATCTAATTGCTTTCGGGATTATTTTGTTTTGGCAAAAAAAAAAAAAACTTATATTTATAATATACAAAGTGTGGAAAAGTAAAACGAGACCCGCAGAGAGTCAGCATCAAGCGACTTGAACGACAAGGCAGCGAAGGAACCAAAGAAAAAAGAAGAGCAGAAAAAAAGAAAAAGAGGGAAGGGCCAAAGAGGAAAAAAAAAGAAAAAAAGAAAAAAAATCATCTAATCAAAAGGAATCATCGCCTCTTTTTCTTTAATTTAATTCCAGGTAATTGATAGCAGTTTCCTTTTTTTTTTCTTTTTTTTTCCTTTTTTTTTGGGATTAGGGGCATGTTCTTTTCATCGGCATATTGTGATCGAGAATCCTTTAATTGCTTTACTTTTTTCTGGTGGTGATTTGATCTCTACTGGGGAGAAAGATAGATGCGATCTTCTGTCTAAACCCTAAATTTTGGTGGGCATATTTCGTGTGTTTATTAGGGTTCGTCTCAGATTTCGGTTTATTGCATTTGTGTTCTAATGAAACCCTAGATGCTTGTGTTTGGTTTACCGATTTTCAGTTCCATAGTTGGATAAACGTTCGATTTCGATGACTTCTGTGGGAAGTTTAGGATTTTGATCAGCTACAGACCAAAAGAATTTGTTCGTTCAGTTTTTGCTTGTAACGTAGTTCAATTATTTGACTACCTCAAAATTATCTGATCACAGCTAGAAATTTTTTTTTTTGGTTTTTTTTTTTTTTTTAAAACAATCAGCATGGCTTTTGATGATGCTGCTCTCTTTCCCTATTGTTTTTAGGTTGCGATTTCTTGTTTAGTGTTTTTTGTTTTTTTTTTCTTCTTAATAACAAATATCTTTTAATGAGTAATGAAATTAGAGGTTCATTCCATCTCCAAGCTCACTCTAATGAAAAATTCTTTCGACAGGTGCAACCCCTACTGATACAAAAATGAGTGACAATCTTATGGACAAAGTTAGCTCCTTCAGCGAGCGGTTGAAGATAAGCGGGACCGAGGTCAGCCGTAAGATGTCGGCCGGCATGAGCTCCATGAGCTTCAAGGTGAAAGAGTTTTTCCAAGGCCAGAACCCGGCAGAGAAGATCGTTGAGGAGGCCACCTCGGAGAACATGGACGGCCCAGATTGGTCGGCCAACCTCGAGATCTGCGACATGATCAACAGCGAGAAGGTCAACAGCGTCGAGCTGATCCGCGGCATCAAGAAGCGGATCATGCTGAAGAACCCCATGGTGCAGTATCTTGCCCTCGTTCTGCTTGAGACGTGCGTGAAGAACTGCGAGAAGGCTTTCTCTGAGGTTGCTGCTGAGAGGGTTCTTGATGAGATGGTTAAGTTGATCGACGATCCGCAGACTGTGGTGAATAATAGGAACAAGGCTCTTGTCCTTATCGAAGCATGGGGAGAGTCCGGAGATGAGCTCCGGTACCTGCCAGTATACGAGGAAACTTATAAGGTATATAATTTTCCTGAAAATAATCGCTGATCAATTATGTTAGGGCGATAGAGGCACCACACAATCTGTTCCAAAGGAATGCATTTTGCTTAGAAAGAATTAAAATGCTTTAAAAGAATCAGCTCTGGTAATAATATACCTAGTTATGCTGTAGAATATCTATTAATTTGGTGAGGATAATCAAATATTTCATCTCGGTGTTCAATTGTGACTCCAATTTAAAGGAGGTATGCTTGAGTAGGGGTTTCTTTGAGTATTTCTAATACTATTCTTGTTTTTTAGAGCTTGAAATCTAGAGGAATTCGTTTCCCTGGACGAGACGATGAGAGTTTGGCTCCAATATTTACTCCGCCACGCTCAATTTCAGAGACAGAGTCATATGCCAATGTCACTAACCAAACTTACCGTGAGGTTGCTGTTCATAGTTTCACAGCTGAACAAACCAAGGAAGCATTTGATGTGGCTCGCAACAGTGTCGAGCTTCTTTCAACCGTGCTCTCTTCTTCCCCACAGAAAGAAGCTTTACAGGTGATTTATTTTCTTTGCATGCGTTACTAAAATTGATTTCTCCATTCAGGTAGTAGTACTTCATTCTTTCAAATGATTTAGAGGAAATTGCATTGCTCACTTAATACTGTTTAGGAGCTGTTGCTGCCATTTTGAATCTTTCCTTCTTTCATTGAAGCAGGCATTAGTCTTTTCCGATTGCAATAATGACATAGATATGTCTTATCTAGTGAAATTCTGCTCTGCCCCTTTAATGGGTTTAACATGTTGTCTTTAGAAGACTTAAATTCTGGCCGGCCTGTCCGCACATGCAATTTGGCCTCTTAGATCAAAGTAGGGCAGAATCCTCTTAAAGGATGCTGTATATTTATTCTATCCATGACTTAAGTCGAATGATCTTAGGCAATAATAGGTTATACTTCCACAGAGAATGTGTGGGGTGAAATCCATGAAAGATGGTTTAATGTGTGCAATCAGCTAGAATGCACTTTAAGGGGAAGGGTTAGAATAAGATTGACACTAAAAGGTAATAGTGACAAAATGATGTGTACTGTGATAGCACTCAGCTTGACAAAAAAAATCTTGTCTACAACAGAGTCAAACAGAGGAAAAGGACCATACAGTTGACCCCAATAAATAATTGGGACTACAGGATGACCTTTTGCTGCTGCTGCTGCTGCTGTTATTGTTGTTGTCATCGCTGTCATTGTTATTTGCATGTAATATTGTGATAGTACGAAAGAGTGAAAAAATGAAATAGAAACCAGGGTTCTGATGCAAATATTTTCTGACATTTCTTCCCTGTCGTTTGATGGGTTCCCTTTCCATTTGTTATTATGGAAGTACAGAAAGAAGAGTTCTGATTGACTAAACCAAAGGACCTATCAAGCCACGATTCTCGGATCAGTCTGTTTTAGATTAAAAGGCAGTCAAATACATCCTGGTCACAGTCAAATAAATTCTGGATCTATATTAGGTTGGGAGTACGATCACAGTAATATAAGTTCTGGGTTTCTTTTTTATTTGGATTATGAAATTTGACACACTAAACTGAATTACTTTCTTCCCTCGGTTAACTTAGTTATTGGCTGTTTTTGGTTTCAAAGAATGATAATTAACTGCTCTAGGATAATTAACTGCTCTAGGAATTTACAACCAGTCCTTACTGAAATTAAGTTCCAGTTAACTTTACTTGTTCTGTCCTTTGGTGAAATAATAGTTATTGGCATATGCCTTGTTGCCTAGTTATAATTAAGCAATTAACTAGTGATTGCACTGTCATTTTTCTTTGTGGCCAGTACCTGCTGCTTTAATTGTTCAGTTTAGCTATTAGATGTAGGTCTGCGACTTGTTGTGCTCAGGTTGAACAGGACTAGGCCTATCAAGAGCTTTGGATGATGGCTGGGACCTTGGGTTTAGATTTGGTTAAACTGGTGGGTTACAATTGAGAGAATTTTAACCCATCTCTTTTGCTTCGCAGGAAGTCCCGATTCTCCCAATACTGACCATCACCTAACTGCTCCTTTAGTTGAGTCCCTTCCATTTGTTGACCGCTCCTTTTGATACCGTCCAAACATGCCCAAGACACTGACAACACAATGATCCATGACTATGCCTAAGATGATCAGTAGGGTTCTGAGGTCTAAGCCTGGGTTAGAACTTCTAAATATTGCTAAAAAATTTGTCCATAAACTATTTTGGGAAGTTTCTTCTCGTGTTCTTCGTAGGTTGGAAGAGCAAAACGTGAGGAATAAGTTGTTTGTATCAAAAATTTCATGATCATTTAGAAAAGGATATTGACGTTATATAATCTCTATTTGTTAAATGAAATATATGTTGGCGAGGATTGTGTATTTGTATTAGTGGTGGTCTTTGATATAAAGAAACAGCACTTGATAACATAAGCACAGAGATTGTGAAAATCATCAAAATACAGAGAAAAAGACAAAAAGAAAAGAAAAGAACCCAGAGAAGCTGGTATTACTTATTTGCCATACAAGCTGGTATCTGACATTTTTGTGCTTGCAGGATGACTTAACTACCACCCTAGTGCAACAGTGCCAGCAAGCTCAATACACAATTCAGAGAATCATTGAATCCGCCGGAGACAATGAGGCCCTGCTCTTCGAAGCCTTGAATGTTAATGATGAGGTGCAGAAGGTGCTCTCTAAGTATGAGGAGATGAACAAACCCACTGTGGCGCAGCCTGAGCCCGAGCCCGCCATCATTCCGGTCGCAGTTGAGCCCGATGAATCCCCTCGCGTAGGGAATGAAGAGGACGCCCTCGTCAGAAAGCCCGCTGCTTCACGAGCAAAATCGAGCGGTGGAGATGATGATATTCTTCATGATCTTGATGAGATGATCTTTGGAAAGAAGGGCGGGAGCAGCACATCTCATGATCATGATCAGAAAAAGGATCAGCACAAGGATGATCTCATCTCTTTCTAAATGAATACTCTCTCTCTCTCTCTCTCTCTCTCTCTCTCTCTCTCTCTCTCTCTCTCTCTCTCTCTCTCTCTCTCTCTCTCTAGACTTCTATAGTTAATTCTGTGCTTGCTGGGCTTTTCTCACTGTCGAAAATATTCGAGCTTTCATGCTATGTAGAGGGAGGATATTATTCTTTTCCATTGTCGGAACTCCATACTGTTGCTGGAGTTTGGTTTTATTTATGTAGGTCGTGGCTTTCGTATACTGGAACCTGAAAAAAAAGATAGTAGATTCTTCACATGATTGTATAGGAATTGGTGTTGCAGCCTTCATGATTCAGTCTACATATATGATTTACAGTTATATCACCAGTTATTAATAATGTGACAGATTTGAAGAAAACTATGAAACTGCAGGACCCTGTGAGATCACTTTGGGAGCAATGGTACTTCAAAAACAGGTGTTTTGGCTAAAATTTACTAGAATCGCCTTATGTGCAGGCCATATATTATATGAAAATCAGTTAGTATTGGTGCTACCGAGCTGGTTCTAATTCGCTTATGCCTTGCCCTGGATCTTTTATTTTATTTTTGTATCTATCATTATTCTGTTAAGAATATTATTACTAGAACTGCAATTAAATGTAGTTCATGCCCTCGCGAGGTATAAAAATTAGTGCGTGCGTATGAGATGTATACTGAAGGCCTCTCTCTGGTCAGGCCGGCGATTCTGTGCTGTGTGGCTACGGCTGGTTCGAGAAGCACTAACAATTTTATAAAATTCTCATGATGCCTCAAGTAGCTTATTTTATCATCCTTCATAAGCGTACATGAAATGCCAAGATCATGCTTTCGGCCTTGTGGCCATTCCTGCCACCATGCAAATATTAGTAATGCTTGGGAACATTTCTGTGTATGGCCCCACAGCGTTTCGCGAATTGGTATAAGATGTACCCCAAACATTACTCTTGTAGACATGCACCACTAGTGTCAACAACATATGCATCAAGATGCTTGCTTATACTGGATATCTATCACCTTTTTCCGTGAGAAAAAGAGATTTTTACATTTGAGGGTAACTAAGGTCGGACGAGGTGAATTAGGTAACTAAGGTCGGACAAGGTGAATTAGGGAATGTGCTGTAGGTCAAGGGAGCAAGATACTTAATTGCAAAAATTGGTCAACTAGATGTTTTATAAATTGGTCAACTATATGCATTTCATATCATGTGTTTGTTTGTGCCAAGCACGTCGCCTGATCTATCGCCTGATCTACTTAATTGATACATGCATGATTATTACTTAATGAATCGTATAGACCTACAACTGCATGATAAATAGTTGGGTGTGTGAACTACATACATATCTTGGTCCCCGTTAGTCATGGGAGGCATAACTTCACATAAACAATTTTATATGGTGTTTTACCTACCGAACTTGCAGCGATAGTTTGGTTCGCTACTGGGTGGAATAGATGAACATATTATACGGACGTCGCAGCAGTGGTGGGCCCCCACTTCTTGCGGTGGGCCCCTACCGCCTTTGATCGGCGTCGCGGTCGTCGTGGTCCCGACGATTCGATGACCCCCCTCGCGTAGTTGCGGGCACGAAGATTTCGCCACGTGGCATTCTGTGGAGTCCAAAGAGTAACACATCAGACGGGCGAGTGGGACCCACTTGAATGACAAGCTGGCAACTTTCCGGTCCTAAACTAAACTTCCCCATATATTACGAGTATCAGAGTCTGATCTCCTACGTGGCCCAATCGGACGTGGACCCCACACCTCCACGTCAGCATACCAATTCTTCTTGCCACGTGGTGCCTCCCTATATACTCCCCGCCTCCTCCTTTCCCCTCTCCTCTCTGCATCTCCTACTTCTGTTTCCAGAGACTAAGGAAGGGTGGATTTTAAGCTAAGAAAGGGGAGGGCCTCTGAGAAAGGGAAAAAACTATTTGGGCTTCTTTGGACTCGATTGCTCCTCCTCTTCTTCGTCTTCTTCTTAAAACTCCAGTTGTTTTCGCGTTCCCTCTCGAGCGAGGCGTCGAATACTCTTCGGTCACAGGGAAACAGAGTCGGAGAGGGAGGAGTCTTCTTTTCTCACAGCGTCTTGTAAGAGCTTCTGCTGATGGAGTTGAGTCGAATGATCTAGTGACAATGCCCAATATCTAATTTGAAGAGTACCAAGCTTGGAATTCGCCTCCCCTGTTCTCAAGGTTAGACTTCGTTCTTAAGCTTTCGTGTGAGTGAGAAAAGAGTAATCTTTCGATTCAATGTTGTCCGAAAACTTTACATGTTTATTTGAAATTCGGAACCGAATTGCAGCAGCAGCAGCAGCAGCAGCAGCAGCATTACTGTCATGGCGACGAAAGGCATCCTGAAGAACAGCCCGTCGGGGAGGGTCGGGAAGCCGCCTTTGGCGCCGCCCCCGCAGCAGCAGCAGGCATCGTCGGGGCCGACGGTGGTGTTCGGGCAGCGGACGGACTCGGGGCGGTTCATCAGCTACTCGCGCGACGACCTCGACAGCGAGGTGAGCAGCGTGGACTACCAGCAGGACTACCACGTCCACATCCCCATGACCCCCGACAACCAGCCCTTCACGGACGACGACCGCGCCGGCCCCCGCCTCGGCCCCTCCCTCTCCGCCAAGTCCGAGGACTCCTACGTCTCCGACTCCCTCTTCACCGGCGGCTTCAACACCGCCACCCACGCCCGCGCGATGCACAAGCCCGCCGACCCTTCCCGGGGTGCCGGCCCCGGCAGCAAGTCGACGTGCGCCGTCGACGGCTGCGACAACAAGTTGGCGCGGAACGCCCGCGGGGAGGAGGCGGTCCCCTGCGAGTGCGATTTCAGGACATGCGCCGACTGCTTCGCGGACGCGGCGAAGGCGGAAGGCGGGCTCTGCCCCGGGTGCAAGGAGCCGTACAAGACCACGGACTGGGAGGAGGTGGTGGCGGCCGGGTCGGGGAGCATCGCGCGGGCGCTGTCCCTGCGGCCGCCGGCGGCCGGGAGGAAGGTGGAGAGGGGGCTGTCGCTGATGCGGCAGACGACGATGGGCCGGGGTCCCGGGGGCGGGGGCGGGGAATTCGATCATAACCGGTGGCTGTTCGAGACGAAGGGGACGTACGGGTACGGGAACGCCATGTGGCCGGAGGATAATGCGGACGAAGAAGACGACGGCGGAGGGCACGGGCATCCCAAGGAGCTGATGAGCAAGCCGTGGCGGCCCCTCACGCGCAAACTCAAAATCCCCGCAGCAGTAATCAGTCCTTACAGGTCATATATGAGAATACTGTGTGTGTGTCTCCCCTTTGTTGGCGAATTGGTGTCTCTCTGTTTCTAATTCACTTAATTTCCTTGCTCTAATTAATTGCAGGCTCCTAGTGCTGGTGCGCATGGTGGCGCTGGTTTTGTTTCTCGCGTGGCGAATTACGCACAAGAACCAGGACGCGGTATGGCTGTGGGGGATGTCCATCGTGTGCGAGCTGTGGTTCGCCTTCTCCTGGGTCCTGGACCAGCTCCCCAAACTCTGCCCCGTCAACCGCGCCGCCGACCTCGCCGTCCTCAAGGAGAAGTTCGAGACCCCGCGCCCCAACAACCCCACCGGCAAGTCCGACCTCCCCGGCGTCGACGTCTTCGTCTCCACCGCCGACCCCGACAAGGAGCCCGTCCTCGTCACCGCCAACACCGTCCTCTCCATCCTCGCCGCCGACTACCCCGTCGAGAAGCTCGCCTGCTACCTCTCCGACGACGGCGGCGCCCTCCTCACTTTCGAGGCCATGGCCGAGGCCGCCAACTTCGCCACCCTCTGGGTCCCCTTCTGCCGGAAGCACCGCATCGAGCCGCGGAACCCCGAGAGCTACTTCGGCCTGAAAAGAGACCCTTACAGGAACAAGGTGAAGCAGGACTTCGTCAAGGACCGGAGGAGGATCAAGCGCGAGTACGACGAGTTCAAGGTGCGGATCAACGGCCTTCCGGAGGCCATACGGGGGCGCTCGGACGCGTACCATGCGCGGGAGGAGATCCAGGCCGCCGGCGAGCAGCGGGCGAAGGCCGGAGGGGACGAGCTGCCTTCGCCGGTCGAGCCCGCGAAGATCCCGAAGGCCACGTGGATGGCGGACGCCACGCACTGGCCCGGGACGTGGCTCCTCCCGTCGCCGGACCACACTCGCACCGATCACGCCGGGATCATACAGGTGATGCTGAAGCCGCCGAGCGACGTGCCGACGTACGGGAGCAGCGGCGAGAAGGCGGCGATGGACCTGGGAGAGGTGGACGTGCGGCTGCCGATGTTGGTGTACGTGTCGCGAGAGAAGCGGCCGGGGTACGACCACAACAAGAAGGCAGGGGCGATGAACGCGCTAGTCCGCGCCTCCGCCATCATGTCCAACGGCCCCTTCGTCCTCAACTTGGACTGCGACCACTACGTGTACAACTCCCAAGCCATGCGCGAGGGAATGTGCTTCATGATGGACCGCGGCGGCGACCGCATTTGCTACGTCCAGTTCCCGCAGCGTTTCGAGGGCATCGACCCCTCCGACCGCTACGCCAACCACAACACCGTCTTCTTCGACGTCAACATGCGCGCGCTCGACGGCCTCCAGGGCCCTGTCTACGTCGGTACGTAAGTAAATTTCACCTTAATTAGATATAGATATATAGTCATAATCTAACTAATATTTAATTGTCACAGGCACCGGTTGCCTCTTCCGCCGCGTCGCGCTGTACGGGTTCGACCCCCCTCGCGCGAAGGAGCACCGCCCCTCCTTCTGCGGCTGCTGCCTCCCGCGCCGCCGTCGCCGCGCGAAGAGCATCTCGGAGGAGACCCGCGCGCTCCGCACGGGAGATCTGGAGGAGGAGGAGGAGGAGGAGGAGGGGATGAACCAGCTCGCGTCGTCGTTCCCGAACAAGTTCGGGAACTCGAGCTTCCTGATGGACTCCATTCCCGTGGCGGAGTTCCAGGGCCGGCCGCTGGCCGACCACCCGTCGGTGAAGAACGGGCGGCCGGCGGGAGCGCTGACGGTCCCCCGCGAGGTGCTGGACGCGTCGGTGGTGGCGGAGGCGATCAGCGTGGTGTCGTGCTGGTACGAGGAGAAGACGGAGTGGGGGCGGCGCGTGGGGTGGATCTACGGGTCGGTGACGGAGGACGTGGTGACCGGGTACCGCATGCACAACCGGGGGTGGCGGTCGGTGTACTGCGTGACGCAGCGCGACGCGTTCCGCGGGACGGCGCCCGTCAACCTGACGGACCGGCTGCACCAGGTGCTGCGGTGGGCGACGGGGTCCGTGGAGATCTTCTTCTCGCGGAACAACGCGCTGTTCGCCAGCCCCAGGATGAAGGCGCTGCAGCGGGTCGCCTACCTGAACGTCGGCATCTACCCCTTCACGTCCGTGTTCCTCATCGTCTACTGCTTCCTCCCGGCGCTCTCGCTCTTCTCGGGGCAGTTCATCGTGCAGACGCTCAACGTCACCTTCCTCGCGTACCTGCTCGTCATCACGCTGACGCTGTGCCTGCTGGCGCTGCTGGAGGTGAGGTGGTCCGGGATCGGGCTCGAGGAGTGGTGGCGGAACGAGCAGTTCTGGCTCATCGGCGGGACCAGCGCCCACCTCGCGGCCGTGCTGCAGGGCCTGCTGAAGGTGGTCGCCGGGATCGAGATCTCCTTCACGCTCACGTCCAAGTCGGCCGGGGACGACGTCGACGGCGAGTTCGCCGAGCTGTACGCGGTGCGGTGGACGTCGCTGATGATCCCGCCGCTGACCATCATCATGGTCAACCTGATCGCGATCTGCGTGGGGTTCAGCCGCACCATCTACAGCGTGATCCCGCAGTGGAGCGAGCTGCTGGGCGGGGTGTTCTTCAGCTTCTGGGTGCTGGCGCACCTCTACCCCTTCGCCAAGGGCCTCATGGGCCGGAGGGGCCGAACTCCCACCGTCGTCTACGTCTGGTCCGGCCTCGTCGCCATCACCATCTCCCTCCTCTGGGTCGCCATCAAGCCCCCCTCCGCCAATTCCTCCTCCCAGATCGGCGGCTCTTTCTCCCTCCCTTGATGATGTACTTACTACGTCACATTACACACACACACTCTCTCTCTCTCTCTCTCGATCGACAGTACAGAAACCATTATGGGTTGCGTTAGTTTCGTTTGCTTCATCCTGCAGCTTCATTCAACACAATTTAAGAGGGGGCAGTTTTCGCTTCTTTATTTATTTTTATTTTTATTTTTTTGTTCTTTTAGCTATTGAATTGGATTTTAGAGAGCTAAAAAGCTTAGATAGTGTTGCTTATTATGCCATTTGTTACCTCTTTAATTAGGGTGGATTACCGATTACAAAAGTTACTGATGTGTGTAATTGGCAACGACTATAGCAAAGTTGAATTGAATTTCCCATTGTTTAGTTGGATTTTTAGTTGTTTCGAGCAAGTTCTAAGTTTTGATGTAAAAACATTGAATATCGTATAACAGATTTGATTTATTAAATCCTGATTAAATTTAAGATTTTTATGACAGAGCTTTACAGAGAAGGTGCGCTGTGGAGACGCACTATTGAACTTGTAAAATCTCAAGGCTATTTCATCTGCAGATATATTTTGTCACCCTAAGCAACATCACTTGCATATCGAACATCCTATCCTATCATTCCAACTATAACATAACCTTTAGTCAAACTTATTACAAGATGTTACATTATGATACAAGGCTATCCAAATAGAAAGAGTAAGAGGACTGCGGAACACATCCACATTTATTGATACACAAAGGGCTCTGAATTGTGCATCCACCTCCCAAGATATACCATCAAAGATAAATAAGGTTATTATAAAAAAAAAAACAAAACAGAAGAAGTAAAACTGGAGCATGTGAGCTCATTCCCCTCCGCTCTGACTCCCAGCAGCATTGCATTCCTCGAGCAATGCGATAAGATTATGCTCGGGGGCACTAACCGACGGCAATATAACCCGTCGAGGTTGAACAGATAGAGGCTTGGTTCCACTCGCGCCCGATTCAAGATGCGACCCTTCCTTCACTACAGGCAAGTCGGCTCGAACTCTCGCCCCAGCTGACGTCATCCTTTCTTTCCATATCCTTCCATCCTGGTATCAAAACATCATATAAGCCATAATTTTTGTTTTAGGTAAAATGGGCAAGACATTCAGCCAATAGTGCATTGGATGAAATTTCAAGTTCAAGAGTATTTAGAGGAGTTTGGAGCTTCAGCTGCTTAAGTTGAAAAGCTCATTGAAGCTTCTCGCCACGATGAAATCTCACAATCTACTAAAAGAATAAGAGCTTCTTAAGGAACAAAAAAGATGCTAATATTTGGTAATCTGTCAGATATTACAAGTCTAGCCCTTTTAAATGCTTGCTAAAGAATTGGTATACTCTCTGAATTAAAAAAATTAATAATGAAAAAAAAAATTTGTTGATAAGAGGTAACAATCAAATAGTTGCATGCAAAAGGAGGTGACATCAACCCTATAGCCACCATAATTAAGAAGCATTCACAGAGAAAGAGTTAGATGGAACCGCACTTAGAGAGAATAAGTCGATCGACAGGGGTAGAGAGAAAAGGTCGGTTTCCTAATTTATATACTGCAGTTTCTGTAATACTTTAGCAGCAAGGACGAATGACACTAATATGCGTGAATGATATCAACTATTGTCCGCTTTACACATAATGCATAGTAAAATGCAAATAAAGGAGGGGGGGAATCAGTAAATGATGCACACACAAAAAAAAAGCAAAATCCTGATTATGCACAGGGTTTATTTTGAAATTATCACTTCTCAGTGTGCTGATCAGATTATTTGACATAGTTAGGTTTAAATATCTTCAGTTGAATCAAACTATATTATTGCATGGAATCAGATCCACTCAGCAAGCAAACTATAAAACTAATGGATTTGATGAAAGCAATCAAAACCTAGTGGACTAAAGAAGCAAGCAGTCCCAGAAAAAAAGAAAAAAAAAGAAAGAAAAACGTGAACTTGGCATCTGATCATTATAACATAAGGTAATTCTCATACATAATATATAATTAAAGTTTTCAAAGCCACAAACCAACAAAAGCTGCCACAATGGCAAGCTAGCATATTTATACAGTATATCAGAGTCACATATAAAGCTCGGATGGGGAAAAATTCAAGAAATCATCAAACATGCATGCAGTTTACAGGAATACTAACCAGACACTGAAAGAGTTTCTGTTTTAGGCATCAATTAGCCATTTAAAAAGAGGTGGTAATTTTGGACCAAAACCCTCAACTGATGCCAGTAGATATGTAAGTACTTAAAATTTTGGAGGATATCTTAAGTAATGTATACTAAAGAGGAACAGTACGCAATCCTTTGTCAGACATAAAGCCTCAACTTGTAATTTACTTCCTTGAGAGGAAAAAAAGAAGAAGAAGAAGAAGAACTCATCAAATTCCAAGCAATCTATCTGACCATTATGCTAAACCACTATCATCCTGCCACAGAAGAAAGAAAAGAACAACCATGCCACAACATAAAATCAGTAGACAGTAATCTTACATTTAGTATAGAAGGCTCCGGCAATGGGCATTTAACTGGTTGATCATGGGTCAGAGGTTCAACTGGATGCGCAACGGGCTTAAAGTCAACTCCTACTTCGATTCCATGAGAAGCAGGAGCGGAAACAGTCACTGGATTGGAATCTCCGACATCTGTATTCTGTGGCAAAACTTCCCCTACCTCCTGCAACATGAGAAATTATATCATAACACAGATACAACAGAATGTCATGATGAATTATTTAGACAGTAACAAAGAAAATTTAAGGAAACAAGATGTAGGAGATGCAAGCAACTGCTTCAAATGATGGAGTTCGTGATAAGAAGAATTAATAGCTCTTCAATTAGACAAAAATATGATAGCTGTATACCATGGCTAGCGCTTCTGCAGAAGTATTGTTAAGTAAAGCTGTTTAGAGAACCACTAAACTGTTCTCAATTACAATTCCCAAGAAGGAGCAGAAGTTTTAGTTTAGTGCGTCTGTTTTTGGAGCTCAAAAGCTCAATCCATCGTCACGCCACAGAAAAACTTAGTACTTGTTGTTTACCAAATGCCTGACTGCTACCTCTTGGAACAAGAGATATTTACTCCAGAAGCAAGGTCAAAACAGGCGCTACCTCCTTATGCTACAGCTAGTAAGTTAGATTGAATTAGCAACTAATGATTGGAAAAAGAACAAATGAAGAACATGTTGTTTTCAAGATGCGTAGAGACGTGAAAATATTGCACTACAAATAATTGCATGGGATTTTTAGGATGAAATTCTTAGATCCAATCAATTTGTAACATATGATGTTCTTGATTTCAAAAAAACAATGGATAAGAGAGAGAAGTATAACGAGTAAAAATGGAGAAAAAAACAAGGATAAATAGAACTCAACTAGCACTTAAAAGAGATATTACTTCACCTAAAAAATTGATCTTTTTTCACGCACACATCAGAATACATAAATAACTCAACTAATATCCCAGATCCACTGAAAAAGATGCAAAATTCCAGCTTAAAATAGCTCAAAAACCCCAACACAACCCACCACGATCACAAAATCGCGCACACCAGATACAAATAATACTAATTACACCCAAATCCAAAGCAAATATCCTAATTTGGGAACCGAAATTAGAAGAGGAAAAGGGTGGTTTTGGGTGGATTCGTGATGGCCTTACGAGTGCGCTCTTCGTCCTCCGATGACCACTCCTTCCCGCGGAGAATCGTGAGAAAATCCCCACCATCTCCCCCCTTAATCTCTCTCTCTCTCTCTCTCTGTGTGTGTGTGTGTGTGTATGCGAGAGAGAGACGAGAGGGAGAGAGCCTTCTCTTCTGTGGGGAGTGGAGGTGGGAAAGAGACGACGATAGAGGAAGGAAAGGGCGGTGACCCGACTCGACCCACCCAAACCAGATACCGGGAATGGTGCGGTACGCTCACCGCGTAATGCGCTGCGCGGAGCTGCGAAGGTGAGCATGGCCTTAGTTGCGTTGGAATATAATAAAGATTCGCAATAAGGAGTAGGACATTACCAAAAATGTTATGTTAATAATTATTAAGTAATTAAATCTCGTACACGCGGACTAACCACCAAGATGTTGACACGTGGCAAGTGGTGGAAGTGGCGATTGGATGTTTGGATCGGAATAGCAATGGTCGGGTTACTTCTCCAGGTCCAAAGATATGATGACACGTGCGCCAATTTCTTGTATGATTACTTCATTATTATTATTTTTTCTTTTTTATTCCGACTACTTTGTTCTTCGTTGTGTCAGTGCTCGGTACTTTTCTAACTCGGAATGCAGGAGTAAGTCTACGGGGAAATATTTTAAAATGTACCGGATATATTTGATGACGTGGCGTTTCAAATTAATTAAATATTTTTATTTTAAAATATATGTCCTATTATGATTATAAAAAATTATTTTTATTATACTTTTTGTTGAAAAGAAGAGATATAATTAACTTGTTATTAATGACGTGGTGCAAACGTGACACAGTAAACTTTTTCGTCTACGGGAAGGTGTACCTTCACAAGTTTTAATCACCCGTAGATTAGTTTAAATATCTCGCCTGAATTTAAAATTTGTCGCAATAAATATAGTATATCTAGTATAATTTAAACTTTTTGTTTTAATAATATTAAAATTAAACTAAAAAAATATTAAATTTTTTATAAAAAATAATATGGTCTTAAAAATTTTGTAATGAGTGCTGGGTCATATAATTTATATATTAAAATTTCTGCACAGGTATTGTATAAAATACATGTTTTTTATAAAGAAGGTGGATAGTAGTGAGGGACCTTAAAATAGTACATAACATAATTTTGATATAAAACAAAATTATTAGCCGGCCTTAATGGGTTAGATGCTATACAACCAATAAGGAGCTGTTAGTGCTCCACGAAAGATGATGCTTATATCTATAGCGTAGGAAAAGTTAGCGGATTGAATCCATTGGACCCGACCAATTGTGTTTTTCCCTGCAAATTCAATATTTCAACTAGTGTGATTCGTGGTCTCTCAAGTCCAGGCACAATTTTATTTTTTTGTTAATAGATTAGAGGGCTCGCTAAAATTTGTATTCAATCATTGAATCGAAGCTTTTATTTTCATATTTTATTTTATTTTATTTTAAAATTTTTCATTATTTGTTTTTTCGATCACATGATTCACATAATCCTACCGACCGTCCCTAGCGCAAGTGGCAAAGGATTTGATGGTTGGTACCCGAGGTTCCCAATTCGAATTCTAGTTGATTCACATTTTCAGTTAAGTTTATTTTTAAAAAAAATAAACGAAACGGGTAGCGTGCTATCTTTCTCTCCAAAAAAAAAATAAAAAATCATCAAACCACCACCTATACAATCATTTATTAAACTCGTGGTGGTTCTAGTGATCCAAATTAAATAATATATTTATCCCAATTATGTGAAGAAAACCAATTCATTCTTTTTTTCAGTTCATATGCCTAAAATTTGTAAGGTTTTTGGATCCAATCATTTATTAAGCCGGATCGTATCGACCAAATCGGATCGGATCGTATTTCTCGGGCACCTATATAAACGGACCTCTTTCGCTCATCACGGCACTACGAGCGAGCGATCAAAAGAACCAAAACCCTCTTCTCTCCCACCATCCACTCTACGAGCTTCGCCTCTTCTTTAGCCATTTCCCCATCTCTGCTTCGTCTTAACCCTAACAAACCCAGAGTGTCGAGGAGCGATTGCGACGAGAAGAAGAAACCCTAATCCTCGCTTCGAGGACGCGATGTTGAGTTCGATCGAATCCAGCGACGAAGAATGAGGTTGTCGATGAATCCATGAACCGATCGATTCAGGGTTAGAAGAGGGGAATGGAGGAGACGCATTTGATATTGCTGTAACTGCGATCTATATTGTGGTGAGCATTCGCTTAATTATTGATGTTTATGGTTGTGCATTTCGTTCTTTTTATCTCAGATTCGTGCATTAAATCTATGATTTTAGGTTGATTTTGTGTGTTCTTGTTCCTAAATCATGAGAAACACTTGGATTTGGTCTTCGTGCGCTCACGCGTAGGTCATTAAGGGTAATTAATAGAATTTGCCGAATAATTTAATTTTCCATAGGCACGAAAAATGCTAATATGTTATAGGTTGGATTGGTTCTTTGTTATATCTCACTTCTTATCTCTTTATTGTAAATTATTTTAGAATTTAGGCGTTGTATTATTGATTTCTGATACACCAAGAGTTTGTGCATTAGCCATATTCACACACTTTAGTTTCTTATATTCAGACCCTTTTAATCAATGCCATTACTTAATTTGTTATATTTTTCGTCTTTTTTTTTTTTTTTTTTTGATAGAGCGAGTTTGGTTGTCCCGAAGAAAATGAGCTGAGAATAATGAACTCATGGTGATTACGTAGATCAATTAGTTGACGCGCACAATGATGGTTGACGAGCACAATAATGGCCAAAACATAGCTGAGAATAATGAACTAATGTTTTCACAGCCGCAAATTAGCTAGTGATTTTTAAGAATTGCGTAAACTTTTAAAGTTCATCAGCTGACCATTCATGTCACTATTGATGCTTAGTCCGATCTTTTTCGCATGCAACACTCATTTTTGCTTGCAGGATATGGTAATACTAAATACTCGCGGCTTTAGGAATATACAATTTTTAAAAATTTGTGTTCGGGCTGGGCTTTGGGCGCTTAAAACCCTGAGCTTAACTAATGGACCTGAAAAAAAAGGACTTATTTGGGCTTGGCCAACCCAACCAGAATCCCAGTTTACCTGCTTGTCCAAGTATTTATCTTTCGTTTTATGTCCATATTCATGTTGTGTTCAGTTCATATATTTCATTATTGTTTTTTAGTATGTTGAATGTGTAGAAAATCAAATTGTTTCTGGAAGAATACTCGTTTTACTGTCTAAAGATTAATTGATTAACTAACTTTGCACCATGCTAATTTTAGACAGGATCCTGCTAGAATCGAGCCAGTCTAATAACAGTCTGATTATTATTTGGGCTTCAAGCCTCTTTTTTTTTTTTTATAAAGAATTTTGGGTCTTAGAGCAGCCCAAAGCCTGTAATTTAATTTTTTGTGCCGTGCTCGGTCTTCGGGTGGCTCGACCTGACCGTCAACTTAACTCGCTAACACCGACCGTCACTAGCGTAAGTGGCAAAGGGCTTGATGGTTGGTATCCGAGGTCCCAAGTTCGAATTCTAGTTGATTCATATTTTCAGCTAAATTTATTTCTAAAAAAAATAAACGAAGCAGGTAGCATGCTACCTTTCTCTCTCGAAAAAAAAAGAAGAAGAAAAACTTAACTCTGCTAACTTTGGTGCTTTTCTTGCAGGAATCAAAGCTTTAATGAGGCTGCTTCGGAGGTTCGAAGCAGAGAAATTAGCCTCTATGCATGCAACTGTTGCTTCTGTAAATCAGTAAGTCTTTGCACACGGGGGTTTCTGCTAAGAGAGGCAACTTCGAAGCCCATTATATCAACAATGTTGGTGGGGGTATAAAGGTATTATTACTTCTTTGCCACCTCCATGAGAAATTCCGGATTTGAAGTTATGTGATCAGCCATCCGTACAAACTTGACTTGCTGCTAATTCTGAGTGATTTTGTTAAATTTAACTGTTTTGAATCCTTTCTCAGCGAATAGATTGCTGATTTGGTTAAATTACTGTTTAGCTGATAGCTAAGAGAGTTTTTAATCAGCACCGCCAATACAGAAAATCAAGCGTAACATATCAGACAAGTTATGTTATGTTATATATAATTGGATGGTATTTCTAAGAAGAAATATATGTGATAATCAAATGCACGGTACCACACCTACAGGCCATACCACCGAGCTGAGATAAATGAATGCATCAAAACTCTCTCCTCTCCTTCCTCAAAACTACGTCCATCACCATGATGGGACTCGTCAGATTCAGATGCCAAATACATCCAGCTCTCGCGTCACGTGCAAGTTTGCAGCTTTCCCTCCCCCTCTCCGAACCGGTTCCTTTTACGAGCAAGAAGACAGACTCGCTCAGCTGTCGCCCACAACGAGGTCCGATCACCGAACGGTAGGCATTCCCTCCCTCCCCCCTCCCCCTTTTTTTTATTTTTTATTTTTATACTCAACCTACCCACCTATTATATAAGAGAAATGCTCTGTTTAAAGCACAAGCCCACAAAAAAAAAAGAAAACGGAGGAAATAAAAATAATAATAATAATAACACAACTGCCATTCGGTGGCTCCTCCGTTCTAATATTAGAGCTTCAAAACTTTCTTTTATTACTCCTTTTAATTATAAAATTGCTATTAAGAAATAAACTCGAAATAAGAAAGAAAAAAAAGGAGAAAAAACATCATATCTAATCTTAATCTAATCTCTAGCGAGGCGCGAGCGAGCGAGTAGATTACAGCGCCGAGTACCGAGTACAGAGTGTGTAGTAGTAGTAGTAGAGTAGTAGTAAGCAGTACGACGATATATAGGATATAGGAGCAGATCAGATCCGGCCAGCGGCTGATTCAGGCCGGATGGTTGGTTGAAAAGAAAAAAGAAAAAAGAAAGAAAAGAAAGAAAAGAAAAATAAGAATCAGGCGGCGGCGGGCTTGGCGGGCGGGGGGCCGAAGGGCTTCTGGAGCAGGGCGGTGAGGTAGACCTCGGCGTTCTTGAGGCCGGCCGGGTCGGTCTTGTCGGCGACGGCCCACTTGATGGTGCGGTAGCCGAGGCGGGCGAGGATGGGGGCGTAGAGGGGGTGGAGGTCGAGGCGCTTGCAGGAGAAGTGGTCGATCCAGAGTAAGGCCCCGGGGCGGAGGACGCGGTCGGCGTCGTAGAGGAGGAACTCGAGGACGGGGGCGGGGATCCAGCGGTTGACGGCGTGGCCGGTGCGGACGAGGTCGAGGAGGGCGTCGGCGACGGGGAAGCGCTGCTGGAGCGGGGCGTGCAGCGGGACGAGGCCGCGGAGGGCGGCGGCCTGGGAGTACGGGGCGCCCAGGTTCATGGTGGTCGTCAGCACGGTGGCGTTGGCGAGGAGGCGGAGCCGCGCGGCGAGGGTGCCGGTGCCGCCGCCCACGTCGAGGGCGAGGCGGATCGGGGCGGCGCCGTGGGAGCGGGCGAGGCGGAGGAGCTGCGGGAGGGTGAGGTCGAGGGCGGACCCGGTCGACATGAAGCGCGCGGCCTCGGTGCGGGCGAGGTCGAAGCCGAGGGCGGCGGGGAGGCAGGAGAAGGAGCGGCAGGGCGAGCCCGGGGGCCAGAGGACGGCGGAGTCCGGGAGGGGCCCCGCGGGGAAGGGGAAGGGGAGGAGGGCCCTGGGGACGGTCGGGGAGAAGCAGCGGCGGCGGGGGAGGGGCTGGCAGCCGCGGAGGAGGAGGGGCTCGGCCACGGAGAGGAGGTCGTCGGGGCAGGCCGAGAAGGGCGTGTAGTTCATGTAGCGCCGGAGGAGGTCCGGGTGGTCGGAGCACGCGGAGCCGATGGGCCCGCCGACGCGGGAGTAGAGCACGAGCTCCTTCGGCGGAGGAGGAGGAGCTGATGCTCCTGATGCTCCTGATGCTGATGCTCCTTCGGCCGAGGCGAGGGAGCGGAGGTGGGTGATGGTGGCGCGGATGGTGTGGAGCTGGCGGAGGAGGTGTTCGGGGACGTCGGCGGAGGAGGCCGGAGGGGGCCGGGAGAGGAGGGATGAAGAGGAGGAGGAGTAGGACATGCGGGTGGAGGAGAGGTGGTAGAGGGAGAGGATGTTGGCGGCCACCATGGCCAGTAGGAGCAGGAGGTTGAGCCCCATCCCCACTCCCATTCTCTCCTTCCTCATCTCTCACTGCTGCTGCCGCTGCTGCTAGTGCTACGCCTGCTTCTAGGCTGCTGCTGCTTGCTACTGGTGTGAACGAGATATGAAAGTAGATCCGGGGGGGGGTACAAAAATGAGCTGTCTAGTCTGTCTAGGTAACTCAGGGATTTTCTTCTCATTTATTATTTACAAGTGCGCTTTATGTCTTGCTTAGATGGGGTTGAAATAGTAGGAATATTTTTAACATAAAAAATAAAGCTATTATTATTATGTATGCAGATGCTACTGAAAGATAGCTATTTATTATTATTTATTATATTTTATTATCCGTATAGAAGTTTTATGCAGATAATAATAACCCTTTTCTCAAGCGGAGGGGTTTTAATTTAAAATTGCTGTGTCCGGTTATATTTTCCTAGTCCTTTAACCTTGGTTTATTATACTATAGTCCTCAATTTACAACTATAGTCTATTATATATATTGTAGTCCTGAATTTGCTTTATGATTGTCATCAAGTTCTGTAGTTACGTTTTGTTGCTTTATGATTGGTCAACTCAACATTTCTGCCATTAGCAATTTGGGCACCTGAAAAAATCCAGTCAAGGAAGAAATATTTATTTGAAACCTACAGTTTCAACTTCATCAAGGATTATATTCTCAAAAAAAGATTTAATAAAGACATTTTTATAAATATAATGTCGAAAATAGGTACATATATGTTAAAATTCAGGGATGCAAAGATTTGCTTTAAAAACTACTCCATTATCCGGTGAGTGCGAAAGCGATGAAGTCGTTAGATTTCGAAATTGAATTTCCATTGACCTAAGAATGTTTGTTGGGTATCGACTTATTTACCCAGTGGAAATGGACCTTCCTCAATGCATTTTCTTTTCTTAAAAGGTCACGTACGCTGATGTATATATGGTCGGGTCCACTCACGTTTTCCTGGGTTTGAGTTTGCTGTAGTTAAATTGGGTTCGGTCGTTTTCAACCGACTCGAGTTAGATGCCCTCTAGGTGGGACCTCTTTCTTTTTTTTTTTATCAGGATGAAGGGTTTGGCGGAGCTCTACCAAATTCCAAAAAATAAAAAGAAAAAGAGAAAACAGGTATGATTCAGGCTGACCCAAAAAGTACCCTACGTACAAGTTGTCACCATTGTATTCACATTCCATCCACACCAAAAAAACAGGACTTTTTTTTTTTGAAAGAAAAACCAAAAAAATGTTTTGGCATCTCCAGCATGCTTTAGTATATATTAGAAAGGAGTTGTTTTGCGATTTCTAAATTTACAATAATCTGAGGAGTTATAATCCAAAATCAATTACCTCCCGAAGCTAAGCAAGCGAGATCATTCTACCCAGCAATCAATAGTAAGCTTTGTCTTACGGCAGGGACGGAGCAGATCAGCGAACCGAAGATGCCAGTGAGAGCATAAGCAATAGCACAAAACGGAAGAGCCTCAGGTTCCTTTGTCGACAATGCGGCTGTTCCCAGTCCATGAGCACTGATCAAATCAAAAGATAAAGAAGCTTAGATCCCGAGTACAGTTTAGTGCTTTTTTTTCTGTTTTTGTGTGCACCTGAACAGGTTCAAAACGGGTAACAAATTTTCTAAAGCATTATGCTCCAAGAAATATTATTCAGAAGTATGATTATGCACTCACGTTTTAGCTTCTATAGCATGAAATGTTGTACTCGTGCTAATTTTATGTTTCGATCCCCGCAATTTACAGCTCAATAGCTTTCAATTTCATTATATAGCTGACTAGCGTTATGAATTTTGACTAAGGTATAGCTCAAAGCGTCAGATAGTATGAAGATAATCAGAAATATATAATGTATGTACAAGTATAACATCTTAACTATATACATCAAAATCTCCTGCAATTGCTAAAACTACTGATCTGCGGAAGCTATAAGGAAACAATTGACTGATAGCGGCAAACTTAGATATTCGGACATTTGCAATAAAAATTTAATTTGGATATATACAATGGTAAACTTACCTGGAAGCTGTCGCAATCCCTCTAGCAATAGGGTCATTCAAACGAAGTTTGTCCATCACTGCTTGGACAAAATTTGCGCCGACAAGACCAGTGAGAACAACCACAGCAGCAGTAAGAGAAGCATTTGCACCTTTAAGACACAAAGAGGTGCATTGGTTACATGATGCCAAGCACTAAAAGAGCGAAATATGTCGAGAGTTAAAATTGTTGTGCAGGATGCAATTCATGCAACAGACAACTATTTAACAACTACACATCAAGGATGCAATTCATGCACACAACTATTTAACCACTACACATCATGACTTCTCGTGAATTGATGTCATTTGGTGATTATTGGTGAGAAAATAAGACAACGTTAAATTAAACATAATTTCATGGCATAAAGTATATCTCCACATTTTTGTGTTATGCATAGCAAGCAATGCAGATACTCAAGAAGAACATAAGGCATATACGATGAGTAATGGAGATTACCTTCAAAGAAAGATATTATGCTCAAGGCTAGTGCCACGGTTATACATCTCGGCAAAATTGATATGGTCAATGTTGGCTCAAGACCAACCAATCGTCCTATAATAGCAGTCGAGTATAATGAGAAAACGGCAGCAATGATGACTGATGAGAAAATTTCTGCCGCGTGCCTCTTCACAAGCTAACAATACCCTCAGAGAGAAACATACATATTGATTAGGCGCAAGAATTTGCAATTAATGTGGGCAAAATATGTAATTTAATCACTAAGCAGCAACGCTCAACTGAAAAGAGGGGGAGAAGATATTATTGGTTCATGTTTGCACATTGAAAATGAGTGAAAAGAAAATTCCTCCTGAAGTTTAAGATGTTACCTTTCTCTGTTTGAACATTGAGAAAGCAAATGATATAATAACAGAGCCAAGAAAACCCATCAGTATGTCACCAGCTCCAGGATTTGAGGATACCTTAGTGAGATAGTTGCCTGCATAAAGGTATATTTTTTAGCAGATCGGACACATCGACCATATGAAATTTTTTTAAGTATTCTGTCAACAGTAAACAATATTCATCTATTGAGATTGTATTCAAGTATAAAGGCATAATCTACAAATATCTAATTAGAGCTAAAGCATCCTTATTTTCAAAGAACATTAATAACTAAGTTGGCTTCCTTGGATATGCTCTTAATGAATATGAAGTACATTTCTTCTCTTGAAAATTGCTAGTAGTGGAGACATGCTATTTCATTCGTTTGTTCATCCAGAACCATTTGCATCTCATTTCTATCATTCTATCATTTGTGATGTACAAAGCTTACCTCCAAAAGATATATGTTAAAATGATTGAGAGCAAAGAAGAGCTTTTATACTCGAACCATATTTACACAGCTCAATGTTAGAATTGGCATCACTATCAAATCCATAAAGCGTAACAAATCCATGAAGAGCTAATCGCCAATGTAAGAGTTTCAAGTTATTTTCAAAACTTTCTATATAGTTCATCATACCTTTGGGTACTATAAAAGAATAAATAGCTTGGAATGTTAAGAACATAATGTTTGAAGAATAGTTGGCTATGAACCTAGAACAGCATCCATTCCAGATCGGGAGAGATACCCATATGCTAGTGCTGCCAAATCTGCCGAAGCTGCACAGCAGACGATTGGATGGAAGACTTGTTTGACATTTGATGGTAACCTGAACGATATTTAAGCAAAATGAACAGTTGTAAAGATGGAGAAAAGTAATATTATGTCCAACATCAGCGGATTTCTATATATATATATATATATATATATATATATATATATATATACATCCCTGCAAAATCGTCTTTATATACCCCTAGAAAATCTGAATATTCAAAACTTACCTAGGAAGAGCAATTTCTCATAGAAGTACGCTCATCTTAAGTTGGAGAGTCATCCAATTCATTGAAAGAAGTTGGTTTTGCATCAGAAAATATTCTTCAAACAGGGACATTTTTGTGACTACAATAGCATAAATGTAATAAATCACAGTTTTGAAGGGCACATACTAGATTTTCCAGGAAGCAATGTAAGTACATAATTTTGCAGGAATATTTGTGTGAATATCCTGGTATTAAGAAAATTTACAAGCATGTTACCCAGAACCAGTCATGTAACCCAGGACGGTGGCAGCAAGTAGGAAAGGGAGGCAGGTTCTTGCACTCGTACTGAGTGCCGTCGGGTAAACAAGTGCTAGGGCAAATGACAAAATGAAGATCGCAGTCCAAGCCCAAAGTTCAACTGCTGTGAACGGAGAAGGCTTCGTCATGGGCTCAGCTGGTATCATCTCAGTCTTGACAATTCTTCTCACAGTTATGGCTGTATATCCTGCAACCATTAGTGATGCCAACCAGCCCCCAACTGCAGAAAGAGAAGATAAGGCATACAAAAAGAAGAAAGAAAGGTTAGTTAATAGTTACCCGAACGAAATCGAGCAAACAATATATACTTCCTGAAATATTGCCAACTAAAATATTCCCATATTGGTTTGCAAAGAAGATCTCTGTACTGATATCCAGTAAAGTTCTTAATAAACACATAAAATATACGTCAGCAATTCCTTGCTCTTGTTGGAACAATGAATCAAAGGGAGCTTTCTGAACACCCCTTGCCGCCGGTGGTGCATTCAAGCATCCCCTTTCCTTTATCAGAGAAGCAGTAATCCAACACACTGCATTATTTATATGTAATAAACAGGAAAGATAGTTCTGGACCAACCAGAACGTATCGCAACGAGGCCCGAGGATCATATAGTATGACCCAAAAGTGACCCAATCCGCTAGCGTGCCAAGGCGGCTCGGTGGCAGCTCGACCTGAAACCAACTGGACTTGCCAGTGGGTAAAAGTACCTCGATGCGCCTTATCTGCTGGGGAAAACTGGTAAGCCCGAAATGCGCTGCTGTTGTAATTCCTACACTCTAGGTTATACAAGCTTTTAAATGGCACAACACTCGAGCTTCAACTTGTTCCTTATAATAGTAAGTTCACCTACTTATCTGTTTTAAGTAGCTAATTTCGTTGTTCTTCTCCGGGTCTGTCTTAGGATCAGATGATCGCCAGGTAAGATCGAATACAATTGCTGGCCACAGTAAGGCACACTAATGTTAATACTTTTCTGAGATAACAAAAAGGCCGCTTACCTAAGATCAAGAAAATCTTCAGCCCGGAGGCCGCAGGGACATCCCTCACCGCGAGAGGCAAAACCACCAACGACGGAACGTAAAAGAGAGGAAGCCACCTCTGGATAAACAACGTTGCCGGCTCGAAGAAGTTCATAAAGCCCGTCGCGGCAGACGGGGCTGCCGAATCTAAGATCATCAGCACGGAGAACACGCAGAACATCCCGAAAAGCGCGCTCGGGAACTTGATCGACGCCGCAAGGAAGGCCTTGCGGAGAAGCTTATCAGCAGCAAGGATTATCCCTAGCGACACCGCCAAATGCAAGAATTTGACGATCTGCGACAAACCCATTTCTCAGAAACAATTCCTCGAACAGTTGGCGGGCACAAACCATTATTATCAAATCGAAGGAACAGAACAACTCACGGTGGGAAATCCAAAAGCAGCTTGCCCTGCTTCAGTTCCCGTGGATCTCGCCGGCACTAGAAGATTACGATGCGCGGCATCGTCGCCGCCATCGTCCATGTGGTGAAAACCAAATCGGGGTCGGAGAGATCGAGGAGGAGGAGGAGGAGAAGAGCTCGGATTGAAACGGGAGGAGACGAGGGGTCTCGGGAGAGAGGAGGGATTGGGGCATCTGGTGGTGGGAACGGAGGGTGGTTTCCGGAGCGTAGATGTGGCGAGAGGGAGAGCGGAGACAGGTGGGCGAATTCGAATCGTAGAAGCAGCAGCCATGGAGGATGAGCGAGGGAGTGACCTCAGCTCTCTACACTTCCCAGTCCAGACTCCAGAGAGGAAGTGGGGTAGTGTCGTGTGGACGGAAATAGGCGTTTGGAAACCGAATGATTGGTGGCCGCAGGACATTTCCCGCTAAACTCAGGGATTGGCTACTCTTATCTTTTTCCCGCAGTTTTCGATTTTTTTGCGTGAAGTGTCACTGCAGATTGTAGGCTGTAGCATGTAAAAAAATTTAATTCTAAGAATAGGTATCCCATATTTTTATGTAAAATTAAATTTAAACGGTGAATAAATTATCGTATTTAAAAAATATTAGATTTTAAAAATAATCCTAATGCTTCAAAGAAATATATAGAAAGCCGTGATTCATTAACAGCATAAACTTAATTTTGTAAATATTTTTAAAAAAACTATTTTTAGGGTATCTTTTGAATTTGGCCCTCTCAAAAAAATAATTTTACAAATGACCCCACCAAATTTATAATTGTAATTTTGACTATATCCCCGCCACGTAAGCGCCACGTTAAGTTGAACACGGTGAATGGTTCACCGTATTCAATACTTATATTGATCGGCGCCCAACCAATATAATATACTAAACACGGTGAATCATTCACCGTGTTTAAATATAGTGAATGGTTCATCAAGTTCAACTTAACTCTGAACCCCCAACCTGCTCGCGTGGCGCTGACGTGGCGCTGGCGTGGCGGGAATAGGACCAAAATTATAATTATAAATTTGGTGGGACTATTTGTGAAATTTATTTTTTTGAGGAGGCCAAATGCAAAAAAAAACCCTATTTTTTATAATTATTATTTTTAAATCTTATTAATAAAAAAAAAATCTACTTTTAACGCTGGTGATGTAATATCCAACATTCCGAAAGTAAATCAGGAGCACTTGCCACATGAATTGCACTCTCTAGTCTCTTCTGCTGCCCGGGGAAATAATAGCAACAGTTTAGCAAATGAAAAAAACTAAATAAATAAAGATTTCCTTCTCCAAGAAGATGAGAAAGGTTTCCGAAACCAAAAATCAATTTTGAATCTATAATTTTTTTTTTTTTTTTTTGAGAGAAATGAATCTATAATTTCCTTTGCAGTATCTAGCGCAATAGATTCTAGTAAAAGACGTCTGAGCGGCTTCTTCGAATAAAGAGAACATTTGTTTGAGAAAGCTCCTATCCAACTCAACAGGGGATATTCCAGGGTAACGGTTGCAAATGCTCTTAAATTTAATTCGGGACTTACTGCAAAAGTGTTACAGTAGTTTCAAGATCTCAAAAGAGAAAGGGAAAAAAAAAAAAAAAAGGAGAAAAAAAAAAACTTGAAGGCAACAAATGTGGTTGTTATTTGAGCAAAGAAAATTTATGTGGAAGAACTCTCCTTGGCAAGACTCCGATTCGTTCCAATTCACCATCCAATTGAGGTTCACCATCCAATTGAGGTCCCAAAAACACGAGCTTGGAACCAAAAACGGCATTTCTCACGATTAAAATCCATGAGATATATAACACAAATTAAAAAAAAAAGAAAAAAAGATATTTGCAGCAGACAATCACATTAAGATCCATGCAGGTGCCGAAGATCACGGGTAGACTAATGGAATACATAATGCCAATTATCAAACGACTCTTCTATGGACAATTCATTCGACTTATCATAAGAAAAAG
Source organism: Puya raimondii (assembly GCA_016920855.1). NCBI lineage: Eukaryota > Viridiplantae > Streptophyta > Magnoliopsida > Poales > Bromeliaceae > Puya > Puya raimondii. The sequence goes on along the minus strand of JABWPP010000050.1, from coordinate 103,756,340 downwards.
CAAAAAGAAGCATGCGGCAAAATTAGCTTAGTGATGTAAGATAGTCCATAACTGATAAAGCAACATCCATAGCACCACGAAGAAATTGTCTGCTTTTGTATTACACTATCTTTAGAATTTCGCTAATCAGAACCTCAGGCTGCTACCGGTTGTCGCACAAGGTCCGGACTCATCTCTTTGCTCGACTGCCTCCTCAATCTCTCCTGAATTCGGTCCTTAATAGCGGTTTCCTGAGATAAAACATTCATATAGAGCAAGCGCAAACTCAATACAATTCCAAGATCAAATTTCTCTTATTTAGATTTCTATTATCTTTTCTTCCTTTTTGTTTCGGACCTCAAAATATGAAATCTCATCAAAGAGAAACAATAAAACAAATCAAGCAATCACTACATTGCCAACTGTGATCACTCACCATGATGTGGCATCCTTCCTCAAACTTCTCAAGAAAGCCTGCAACCCAGCGGTCTGCATTAACAACCCACTCCTCGTGATGCATTCCGGCTGTCTTTGCTACTGTATGTAACTACAAGACATAGAAGAGCCAATAAAAAGTTGAGTTTATTTTCTCATATTAAGAAAATAGTAGTTGAAAGATATTTTCCATGTCCGTCATACTATAAAGCAATTCCACAATGATTATACATGATGTCTCGACTACTAAGATCCATAATGAATTTTGATAACACTTGGCTTCTTTGTGTCCCATAACTGCAAGATCTACTCGAAAAATGAATGATCTAGAGGTGGCTATCTGAATGGAACGGGAAACCAAACCAAATATCGCCAGATAAGATATCTTGGTTCGTTTTAAGAGGTTTTATGCTCAGTTTGGTTTCTTAAGTAGGACAATATCATTTGTTGCTCTATTGCTTTACGTTTGACTTATGAGTTCTAACCATGAACTCCAAATAAATAGATGATTTGGCTCAAATAAAGAATCTATTTGGCAAGTAATTCGTGTACCTTGATAGGCTGCTTTTTCGTCTTCTCACATACGAATAAATTTTTAGGTAAGTAACAAAAGCAACATTGCATCTTAGCACTCTGCCTACCTTTTGTTGATGCGCCTTCACTGTCTCACGCAATTTATTGATCTTCATATTGACCCTCAATTGCTTCTCCTGGAAGTTGTACAATTATAAGACATGTATTAGTACTTCATTAGTACCCTCATAGAAGTGCTATAGTTTCAGAAAGAATTAAGATAGTAGAGTTTCTAACTGTTCGCAAGCAAAAATAACTACAAACATACAACATGCCTTCACATAGCTGACACCCAAGTCCTTCCTTGTGTACCCTCGTGCTAAATTTCGCATTACATATTGATTGTAATCCTTCAGAATCCTCATTATGATATCCGATGTAGATATTCCGTCCGTACGCTTTGTTTCCTTAAACTTTCCAATTGATTTAACCTGCAGAGAGTGCAATTCGCAATCAATAGGATAAAAGGAACTTAAAAAGTCACAGCAGTAAAAGCTATAGAGATTACTTACAAATTCATAAACATCGTTTCCAGCTCCACTTGTGTCAGCATACCTACAAAAGATCATATGTCAAAAGATGAGCCGAAATCAATGAATAAATAATTGCAAGACTCCTGTCTAAATTTTACTATGCTACCAGAGCTGCAACTTATGTAAGCATCGGAAATTTAACAGCTAATGCAGAATGGCTAAACTACTACAATAATATAGTCAACTTCTTCAATAACAATCCTGAAACAATCAAAGACTAAACCCGATGTTGACGAAAAACTTTCTACGGTCTAGCACCTAAAATATGAATCCATGACTTGATAAATAAATCCAATTAAAAGCAATTCCTAGTAAAGTAAACTAGATACTTGATAAGTTTACTGTTATCGATCTAGTAGAAGACTTAATATTTAATGAGTTTCCGCTGTTTGATCTTACGGAAGGGCATCATGAGCCACATAATCAATCTGATGTTTGTCCAGGAACTCCTTTGTGAGGACCCATGGAGCATCAGGAATAACCTCGTCGACCCACCTACAATGAATAAGGAAAACTTTTACCAGCAGGACATTGATAAAAACAGTTCATGATGCATTAATAAATAAGTTACATGCAATTTAATTATAATTTGCGGAATATTAAATGGCAATTGTGGAGCACCACATACTTGCAGTGACGAAGCGACTCATATCGTTCCGACTCAGTCATGACAGTTTTTCCCTTGTACATATGAGTGATCTCATCATTGCAACACCCGATAAGTAAATATGTGTTGGGAAATCTGAAAGTAAAAAATAGAGCATCGTCATTTATAAAAGTTACTTGATGCATAAAGTTAGCAAGTGCTTACATGGACTGATGCAAAAGAAGACAATTTTAAGGAAGGACCAAAAATAGATAAGCCGATCATGATCTTTCATAAACTGTCATAAATGCAGTAATAATTTGGTCATGGACAAAAGGCAGGAAATAACAAAACAAAGTAATACTAGAAGATAATGTCAAACAAAACTTGAATATAGTCATACGAGCTTAGTAAAAGACGTAAGCGCCTCATCTGACACAGATGACACAGAGCAAAATATGGTTCTAACAATTTAACCTGTTTGCAGAACGCGACAAGACAGCCCTGTTTGGATGCTATTAGGTAATAACTTGTGCAAAATGGGGATATATTTTTGTGGTTACAACCGAGGAGATTGTAACTGCTGCGAATAAAAATATTTCTGACCTTCAGAATGCAAAAGAAAAATAATCCAGAGGTCATATATACAATGCGCTTATAGAAATATTTTTCTCTTCAACCAATTATCACATTCCCTTTAAGTGAACAAAAGAATATGCCGAACAAGATTCTTATGCATCTGGACAAGCCCAAATCTAATTACTGTGCAAAAGTAAAAAAGAGTATAACCGCAACTCAATTATGGCGAAGCTTGGAAAGAATAGACCACAAAATATCTAGATTTTAATCCTGTTCCTGTACATGGAACTTACGCCTTCATAAAAGCAACAATAATATCCATCAATCACCAGAAGATGAGGAAGGAGGATGTCAAATTTGTCAAATTTCACATCAATATTCGAACAACAGAGATTCCTCTACGTATCAGTTAGAAGACCTTTACAGGTCTAAGAACTTCATCTTCCTGGTCGCCTTTCCGACAATATCTCTGCATCCTAAATCCAGCTCAATTAAAACAACTCTGCATCCTAATTCCTTCATGCGTAGAACCCATAGGGTAATGGAAACACAACCACATGTGATTGAGCAACATCGTATAACAGGAAAGGCACAGATGCGGTTCCCAAATTTCAAACATACAAGAGCAAATAAGAATATCTAGGGTTTGATCTGGCAAACACTCTGATTGCGGTAATATAATCGGAATTCAAACCCGTAGTGATCATTGTTCAAAAACCTAAAACCTTTGGATCGACGACCAACAACTCCTAGTAAATTGAACCAAGAGTTAAATCACCAATAAAAACCTTCATAAATATCACAAGGATTCGAGAATACGGGATCAAAACGTAGGAGATCCAAGGCGAGAACCTCACAATTTCTTGGCCTGCTCTAGGGCTCGGGCGTGGCCGAAGTGGAAGAGATCGAAGATCCCGTCCGCGTAGACGCGAACCGGGCGATCCTTCGGCGCCTCGTTCTCCGTCTCCGGCGCCTTCTTCTCCGTCACCGGCGCTGCCTCCGCCGGCGAGGACGGCATCGCCGGAGATCCCTCGGTCTCCGGCGGAGCTTCGCCGCCGTGCTCCTTTGGGCCACCGCCATGTCGCTTCCGCGGGATCCGCGCCATGAGAGGTTCGCCGCCGTGCTCCTTTGGGCCACCGCCATGTCGCTTCCGCGGGATCCGCGCCATGAGAGGTTGTGCCGCGATCTCAGAAAGAGAGAGAGAGAGAGAGAGAGAGAGAGAGAGAGAGAGGAGGGAATCGGCGGGGAATAGGTTTGTCTCGTACCGAGGTAATTATAGGAACGTCGAGTAATTCCCGGGATTCTACAGGCCGCGCGAAATTACGTAAATGACCTTGGTATTGTTATCGTTGGTTTTTTTTTAAAGAAAAATTCTATCAAGTCCATCTCCTAATCCTAGGCACACTTGGGCTGATGTTTTTTAATATTATTTTTTTAAAAAAAATCTATAAATTTTTCATATTATTATTTATAAGTTTTTATTACATATCAATTCATTACGATCAAAAGTTAAATTTAAAAATTATATTTAATTATTTATAACTAGCGCACCTCATAAGTCCAACTTTTAATATTGTATTAACTCATGGATGGAATTAATATAATTTTTTTTTTCAATCATCTAAAGTTATATGTCTTGTTATACATTTTCAAATATATAAAATATATTCTGTAAACAAAGTTTACTATATCATCTGTGAATTATTAATTACAATCGATCTACTCGCCATTCATATTATTATAAAATTACCACTCTAAATTTTTTAATTTGTTACCTAATAATTCATAACCAAATAAATTAGAGATAAATCTTATGTCCTAACAGATAAATAAAGATTTCTCATTAACAAACAAAATCTTTTAATATAGTAGGAAAAGAGTTGAATTAATCTGGTCACTCTTTCTTTCTTTATTTTTTTTTCTTTTCCCTATTTTACTTTTATTGGATAATCCCAGGTGGCTACTTGGATAAGGGTATTCATGTAACTTCACCGCACGGCGCCGGTGGTATCTCAAACCTTTGGCACGATTATTGAAGCAAGTGGGGCCCGCGCCAGTTTACGTGTAAATCACGCGCTGATTGGCACGTGGAAGGGCTACTCAACAGTATCCAAAACAGCGACCGTATGTGTATAATAATATGTAGTATCACTGACCGTCCCTAGCGCAAGTGGTAAAGAACTTGATAATTGGTATCCGAGGTTTCGAGTTCGAATTCTAATTGATTCATATTTCTAGCTAAATTTATTTTTAAAAGAAATAAATAAAATGAATAGCGTGCTATTTTTCTCTCAAAATAAATAAATAAATAATATGTAGGGAAAATTTCTTGAGTACCCTTTCAAAAGCTCATATTTACATAAACGCCCCTCTAAAAATTAAAATATCGTAAATACCCCTCCATACATGAAAAACTTTCAAAAATACCCTTTAAAATAATTTTTCGTTAAAAAATTAACTAACGGAACTATATACCAGTTTTACCCTTATCATAATTGCCCTTATAAAAATTTCAACAGTCATTGTCTTGTTATAATTTTCATAAATACCCTTCAAATTTAAAAATGTCACATCGAATTTATTTGGCTCAACGGTCACTCTTTCAAAAATGCCCTCCTAAAATTAGTAGCATAACCATTCTTTCATGCCTTTAAATAAGAGCATTCTCCTCTTCTCTATAAGAATTTACAGGAGTTGCTCCCATTTCTCCTCTTCTCTGAGAATTTACAAGAGTTGCCCACATTTCATCAAAATGAGTCAAATAAGTGCTCACTATGTTTCCTCCTCTTATCAAGTTCCATCTTGCCATTGCAACACACCATCTCGAGTTTGGGTATCGAAGCAACCACATAGTAGAGGTAAACGATTTTATCGTTGTTCAAACTGGGGGGTAAGTCAAATTTGACCACTTTAGTTTCAAATAGTTTTAATCTCTAAATAAACTAATACTTTGGCAACATGCATAGGTTGAGGGAAAAAGATATTGCAACTTTTTCTCATGGGTGGATGATGCCCACCATACAACAATTGACTTGAAGTACCAGATCGAAGGGTTGGAGAAAGAGATTGAGCAAAGAATCTCACATCTCGAATGCAAAGTCATATTCCATCTAAAGATGTTGATCGTTATTGTAATACTTATATTGTGTAAGACATTTAGTTAGAGAAAAATTATAGATATGAAACCTCGTGTAAGACATTGTGTAATACTTATATTGTGTAAGACATTGTAGTAATCTATATCCACATAATAGATTCTCTGTCTACCAAGAACATATTTCTTACCTTTTTTCATCTCTTTAAAATATCCTCCATAATTTACTCTAATCATAAAGGTAGCATCCGGATCCATTCTAAAAAAAATAAAATGAAACATAATAAATTTTATAATCAAATGCCATAAGAAAATCACGAATATGATTTATTACAAATAGATATTGAGGAAATTGCTTAGTAAATCAAAATAATTGTAAAAAGATCCGATACTGTCTAAAAATTTTAAAAAAATTGACAAATCAAAAATATTTAATAGACAACATAAAAGTAGAAATCTTAGTGGTTTATTAAGTTTTTTTCTGAAAATTTTCTAAACTAGAAAAGTTAATTCTAATATATATGGAAGTAGACTTATCCAAGTGGAGTTGTCATCTTCTCACACTCACAGGACTACCAAAGCTCAACCCATCATTTTTATGAGCTTGCAAGAATTGAAAGATGAAGAGAAAAAGCAGAAGTGTAATTTTTAACCATTTCTGAACAATCACATCTAATTAATGCAAAAAACTACCATTAGTAATAGGGTCCTCCAAAAGCTCCTAACTCATGGACAAAATAGGTATTTCAAAATTTAATCTTGGGTAAACCACCATCTAACTAAGGTCAAAATAACTTGAACAGACGGAGTATAACGGCAAGGGCATTTTTGAAAGAAAGTATGCATTTGGAGGGATAATTATGATATAACAAAATTTGTAGGGGTATTTACGATATTTTGGAAATTTAGAGGGGTACGGATGAAATTATCCCTAATATGTAGTATGTGTAGCATTGCTTTGACCATCCAGTGCAGTACAATTTGGTGAACCACAAAAACTATAAAAAATATAATTTTAAAAAAAAACATACATGAAGATTTTGGACCTATCCTTAAATCTTTTCAGTTACTTATGCAATAATATTCTATCAAACTCATAAGCTGTGGATCAGTTAATTGCTTGGACACCACCACTACTATTTAAACCTGCAATTTTAGAGTTTTGAGTTTCTGATTTGAGTACGATTTTTTACTGAGTTTTGAGTTTTGCGTTTCTGATTTGAGTACGATCTTTTGTTTCAATGGATACGTCATCTACGAACACTTGTTGGTTAACGCATAGCGCGAACTCACCACATTATAGAGTGGGGGATGCAATGTCCAACTCGCTAAACTCACGAGTTTCATGTGCTGTAGTTCTAAATCAACAAACATGCAGCTAGTTCCAACTTTAACTACAGTAGAAAAACTGTAGCATTTAACAAAAGTTTTTATTTAACTGATTAAAATGATTCAAAACAAAGCAAATAAAACTAAGACAGTGACAATTATTTCAATGATAATATTAAGAGCGGAGGGGTCTATCTAAAAACAGTCCAAGGCTTGAATGAGAGGGTCCAATACATATCTATCAATAATATCGTAATACAATTCTAACACGGAGCACTGCTAAAACAAAGGCTCAATCTAAATGGTTCATCACACTTTCATAAGGAAAAAAGAATAATTGCGCAGATCCTAAAGCAGATTCAAGATCTCAATTCCAAATTGCACCACACCTAAACTCATTAAAGAACAGTTGAACCCTGAGTTGCTATCAAAGTAGGTTTAAGGCACGATCAGGTGCATGGTGGGTTATCTGTTGAACAGGACTTACTCCTGCCCACCTAAAAATAGGAGATGCATTAATATAAGGTACCCAAAGTAAGGCATTTTTACAAATTATGTAGCCAATAAACAAGTAAATAGTAACTGAGGTGCTACATGACAAGAATAAACTGGAAAAAGCTTTTACAGGGTATCAGTATCCTGTCCCATGGCGAGACAACGACCACCACCATTCACGTTGCTTTAAGATTCAACTGCTGCACAAATCGACGGCGGTGATCCCTGCCTCACTTCACTGTGGAGCGATACTCTGTAAAAATTTGTTAATGGATAAAACTAGCTAGATGCATCTAGGAATTACACTTTGCACCTACACGTATGATTGATTCCCCACAACATGGTGGACCAAAACAGATTAATAAACCAATTAATGTTCCACAAACTACAGGTGTGAGGATAATGCAGGAATATTCTTTTTCTAGATTTATCATCCCTTCTTAGTCAATCCCAAATTGGAATAATTAATGCTTAACATTCCAAAATAGAAAGGCTCAAAGAAGCTTCGTGAGAACGATGAAGAATTCCCGACAAAAGTATCGGAACTTATTGACGAAACTAATTTTAAATTTTGTGATCATGAATGCACTGAGAAACTAACTGAGATGTACATGAACTCGTGACTGATGGGTAAAAAACGAAAGAAAGAAAAAAAAAGAGGGAAAGAAATTAGGGTTTTTGGTTCGAACGAATTTATGTAGCCAGCAAGAAGCTGGGCTTTTACAGCTTGGAATCCCCATGGCTTTTCTTCAGGAGCCTTCTAAGTACCTTTCCTGCTGTGGATTTCGGAATTGAGTTCACAAAGACAACCTTCCTCACTTTCTTATATGGAGCCACCTAAAATATATATTTGGAAAGAAAAACTAGAAAATATCATCAGATAATTCAACTAAAGTTGATGCATAAGAAATGCACTATTACACACTCAGATCAACCAAATCATTCAAAAATACCACAGCAAAGCAGAGTTATTTGTCTGAAGTCGACTGCATGCTAAAGCTGATGTAGCGACGATAATCTAATTTGTAATGTCAACTAAGGAAGGAGCTTATGGATTAAGGTTTGGAGACAAAGTCGATTAGATTTTCATCTGATGATTGTAGCTTTGGAACATAGCAGAGTTGCATGAGTAGGCCCAGTGGCCCGCCTAGTTCTAAGATTGAAATATTCAATGGTCAAGAAATACCACAGGTTTTAGCACCGAAGTCACCTCCGGTTATATGGACATCTTTTTACCCGTATTTGCTACGATAATTACAAATTGTCATGATGAAGATTACCTTTTGTTTGAAAATGAGAGATTCAAAATTATTTGATGCGAAAACAGCCAGGAAAACTCTTGGAAAACGGTGTCTGAAAAATAGCCAACTGGAACTCGTTATACTGACGATGTTTTGTGCAGTTAGGGGCCGTTTGGTTGCATGTAGTTGCAACTGCACTGCAGTTGTAACTGCATGCAAATGCAAATTCAATGTTTGGTTTGATGTATTTAACTCCAACTGCTGCAGTAGGAACTACAGGAGGAGGCCCAACTGCAGTAGTTCGAACTACGCCCAAATTGGCCGCAGTTCCAACTGCAGCAGTTGAAAAAAATAACTTTAAACAAAAAATATGCTTACCTCCTTAATTATTTTTTAAATAAATTTTTTTTTTTTTACATTGGAGGTAATCTCACCATCAGATATATAAAATGATAAAATTTTAAAAATCATTTCTCAACTGCATGCAACCAAACAAATTATTTATAGTTGCAGCGCTTTCTACTACATTCAACCAAACATGATGCATGTAGTTGCAACTGCTGCATTTTCAACTGCATGTATCTCCAACTACATCGCATTTGTAATTACATCTAACCAAACGGCCCCTTAGAAAAGAAGGTATGGTAAAATCCAACGAGTATCATATAAAAAGCTCTTAGCTAGGTTTCGAGTTATTCTATAAAGGTTGTTTGAGATAGAGACTAAGCAACACTGAGCGCGTAAATGCACGGCTGGAGCTTCCACTGAAGTGTTTTTCACCTCAAGTTTGTTTGAAGCATTTGAGCTTCTACATATAAAGCTGAGTGCTTGAGCTCCAAATACAAACGCACCTAATAAGAGCACAGCCCAGCTTGCTCTTACTTGACTAAATACAACTAACAATTATAGATTTGTATAATTTGCTGACTACATTCCGTATAACCACAAGCTTTTTGTCAATTACTAAGAATCATGTCAGCTACGGAGCAACAACAAAACAATATGAAATCCAAAAATAGAAATGCTAAGAATTATAACAAGCCAAGCTCGAGCTAGGCTCAACTTGCTTTTTAGCAACAGATTCAGAACAGGGTTATTCTGTGTATATGTCATGATCAGTGTAAATATTGTATGTATATCTCTACATCTACAATTTGTAAATTCTTAGAAAAGGTTAATCACCTGCTTAGCTACAAACTCTATCACTTGTCCAGAAGAAAGTGAGCTTCCGGTTTTCCTAACCACAAAAGCCACTGGAATTTCCCCAGCTTCTTCATCTGCAGCACTATAAATGGCCAAGATGAAAAATGATGAAGGAGATGCGTAATAATAAAAATTTCAGAAAAAAGAAAAAAAAAAATCAGCTTATCGATTTTATGGGTGTTTTTAAACTTACGATGTCACTGCGACATCAAGAATATCAGGATGAGCGATCAGCACTGCTTCTAAATCCGCTGGAGCTATCTGAAAAGGTAATTTGGTTATGATAGAAAAGAAGGTTATAAAAATACGAAGAGAAACCTTACCTAAAATCTTCCTTTTGATCCACATGCAAGAAGAGAAACTGTACCTGAAACCCCTTGTACTTAATTGTATCTTTCAAGCGATCCATTATAAATAAGTGACCATCTTGATCAAAATACGCCAGATCGCCTGTTCTTAACCAGCCATTCTCAACTATAGTTGATAATGTTGCATCCTCATCATTTAAGTATTCTATCAAGATTCAACGGAAGTTTCAAAAGGAGAAAGTTTTTAGGCACAAATTGCAGTAATATTTTAAAACACACAATACAATTAATAAGCACTAAAATTATCTACCTTTCATTATAGCTGGTCCATGTAGCCATAGTTCCCCGCTATAGCCGGGAGGTAAACAAGAGCCACTTCTCAAATCAATGACTTTGGCCTGCATGTTTGGAGCTAATAGTCCTACCGATTTATCCTTCTTGTTACTGCTACCACTGTTGAAACCACGAGTTCCTACTGCAGTAGACTCTGTCATGCCATAACCCTGCGTAAAGAAGATATAAGCAGTAATTATTAGATAAAAGTAAAACAAAATGGATATTCAAATGCCCTTTATTTATATTTGAGACCAATCAACTGCACGAAGAATAAGAAATGGTTGATACAAGAACAGTTAGATCAGCAGTCATACAGTATAAGTTTCATGAAGCCGATCAGGATGGTTCGCACATGTGCAGCGGTTATCTCCAAAGAAGCTTCTAGTAAACATGTATTACAGTGGTTCTGAACTATAGAAAAATACTACAAAGATGCTAATTACAGATTCCAATATGCGTCAAAGACAAATATTAAAGTCTCAGGAAATTATCAAATGTTAAGTGCACATAAAGCAGTGACCTGAGCAATCTAGTGTGCAAAACAATATCTTATTTACTTCAATGCCTTTTACCAACATCAATCCATCTAGAGTGTCATACTAAAAAAGATAAGCATTTAACAAACGGTACCAAGATCAAACATCTAAGAGGTGCAATGCAAAGATCAACATTTAAGAAATTAACAATGAAGTTTATGAAACCTCTATCATGCAATACCTGTATAAAATCAATGTGAGGGAAAGCTCTTAGGAAGTCTTGAATTACTTTCCTGCTTAACGGAGCCGCCCCACTCGAAATTTGCATCAACGACTCCAATTTACATCCGGTGGCACTTTTAGCTCTAATGAGAGCTCCCAATATTGGTGGCACCACAGGGAAATGTGTTACCTTATACTTCTCTATGGCTCTAATCGCCTCTTGCACATCAAATCTCCTCATAACCACAATAGTTGAGCCCAAGGAGAGAAGCCCCATCGTGAAGAGCGACAGACCATATACATGAAACATCGGTAATGCAGCAAGGTAAACATTATTCCAACTCCTATTCTCATATTGCGAAGCCTCGAACCGTACGAAGAGCTCCACCATAGAGATCAAATTCCTGTGAGTGATTACAACCCCTTTACTAAGTCCTGAAGTGCCCGAGGAATAAAGAATGGCGGCCGTATCGCTCTGGCGAATCATGGGTTTCAGCTTGATCTTCGAATTGCTCGAAACGAGCCTATCAAAAAAGGGGAACTTTGCCTTGTCATAATTCAAATCGTCAGGAACGGCGACGACATGATGAAGAACACCTAAATTTTCTATCTTTTCAATGTTTTCAGGAGAAGTAAAAGCTAATTTAGAATTGCCAAATCTCATTTGCTTTCTGATCTCATCAACACTGCTAAGAGAGTTCATAGTAGTTACAACAGCCCCAATAGAGAGAATCCCCAGTAGTATAACAGGGAAAAGAACACTATTAGGCAATAGAATCAAAACCACATCTTTAGAACAAATACCCACAGTTTGAAGCCCAGAGGCCACGGAATCGACCAATTCGCGAAGCATTTTGTAGGAAATCGAAAACCCAGTTCGGGAATCGACTAGGGCTATTTCTCCTTGGTGTTCGTGGGAGAAGAGGAAGGAGACCAAATCGAGAAATGGGTTTTGGGGGAGGGTTCTGGGGGCGTGTTTGCTCCTATAGATTCCCGTTTCTGGGGAGAAAAAAGCTGGGTTTTTAATCTCACTGGGAGCAACACAACAACTCATGACGCGATTGGACATGGCTCCCTCCATTGCAAGAGAGATAGAGAGAGAGAGAGAGAGAGAGAGAGAGAGAGAGAGAGAGAGAGAGAGAGGATGGTTTTGTGAGTAATGAGGAAGAAGGGGTTTTGATGAGAGAGAGAGAGAGAGAGAGAGAGATTTGGAAGAGGAGAGGAGAGGAGTCGCACACTATACGGTTGGCTTGGAGAGGAAAACTAGCCGTTTTATTTGGTGTCAAAAAAAAAAAAAAAAATCAAAAAGAGCAAGGTGCGCCCACGCACACTAGGGCCACGTATCATTATGCCACGTGTCACATGGCTTAATAATTCTTTTTTTATTTTTAATCTCTATTAATGGAATTTGTAAGCCCCATAACCCAAATAAATCATGTGAGTTTTGCAAAGATCTAATAAAAAATAACATAACAATTCAAAATTTAAAAGATGTCCTAAGAAAAAATTGTTTATATACATATATTTTTTTCTATTTTTTCTGTACTTTGTTGGTTCTCATCTTTTATTATTATTATCATTAGGTAAAAATAAATAGAACTTATCTGAATTAGAACTATACGCCATTTTGATTCGATTATTTAATCTTTTAAAATTTTAATTTTAACTTCTAATCTTTTAATGTATTTAATTTAAATCATTTGATAACTCTTTTCATACAAAATTCAAACTAATTACTAATCATACTAATTAAATACGCAAAGATAAATGATGCATTCGGATTTTAAAATTAAAAAACTATTATTTGGTCCAAATCAAATAAATTAAAAGATGAAATAGCAAAATCAAAATTTTCCAAGGTTAGATCGTCCTATTAAGGTAAGTTTATATATTTTTACTTTATAGTATGTCGCCTACAGGGCTCACTACCCGGACTACACGTCCCTACTAACTATATACAATGTAAAATACTTTTATGAGCTTGTCTAAGATCGGAATTGGAGCATCTTTGACATTTATGAAGCTTATAAGATGACTCAGTACAATTTACCCCTTTTGTTATTTATTAATACACACCTCCAATGCTAATTATAATACTTAACTTTGGAATCTACTTTGAATTAGGATGTTTCTACGCTTTATTTTTCTACTCTTTTTAGGAAAACTTCCATCTTAGTGGACCTACGTTCCAAATTTATGCACGCTTTAAAATATATATAAATCCAAAAGCAGTACTTCATTCAGGAGAAAAAACAAAAGGAATAATGCTATTCTTGGTGAACCTTCCTGTTGCATCTCATTGCTTGTTTGTAACAACAACTCTGCTTTTAGATTGGCATTTTGCTGTGTTTAGAAGTTGAAATAAGCTTCTGAGTTTAGAATTAAAAGCTCAGATTTGAAATATTATCTTTAGCCGCCCTGGGGAGATTAAAGCCAAGGATGATGAGTAAAGACACAGAGATGTGCATGTTCTTTTGCAAAAGTGTGTGACATAAGAGTTATATTGGCCGTTGTGTGTTCTTTACAAAAGCCCATATGATTTAAAGAACTCTTTTGGCGAAAAGCTTAGCTGTTTTCTTTTGGGAACTCACCAGGATTGGAGAAGCCTTTTCGTTTTCTTTTCTTAGAAGAATTTAAACTATCAGTGTTGCTTCGAGATCTGTCGATTCGCCATTCCATGGAATTATTACAGAAGAAAAGGTACTCCTGATTTGGAACAAAAAAAAAAAAAAAAAAATACTCAAGAGAAATCTGAAGCAAACTTTATCTTCAAGGGAAATGTAGTTGTTTGTTTTAATATTTAGGTCCATTTTTTCCTGTTACATTTATGGATTGCGTGCTTATATAAGCTTCTAATTTAGCGCATAAGATATGAAAAGAAAAGCACCAACCAGACAGAGTGGATATACGTGTTAGGTAGACGTATATTTGCTGGTTGATGTTCCCAGTAAAAGATGTCTAGTATGTTTCTGAAAAAATATATATAAAGGCGCCAGTAGCCATGCAAATAATTACCTACGAGATAAAATCTTGGTAAAAATGTATGCGCGTTACCTCGACTATCACCCATTTTGATCTGACTATAAAACATTTAAAAATTTTAATTTATTTGATTTGACCCATTTAATAACTCTTTTAACTTCAAAATTTCAATATGGCGTACACTTTTACGAACTTAGCTGTAAATTTATTAAAATAAATAATCAACTTAAATTTTGTCATGTAAGAATCATCAAATGACTTAAATAATTTGAAAAATTCGTTAACAAAATTAAAATTTTGAAGATAGGATAGCCGAATCAAAAAAGTCCATCGTTTCAGGTTGGATCCATACCTTTTTAACCTAAAATCTTTATATGATTTAAGAGAACCTACAATTTTTCTGTTTTCAGTCCCATTTAATGTAAAATATATCAATCAGAACCACAATTAAAGTACCGAAATGATCAAAGAACTTCACATCCCAACCTTAATCATAACCAACACTACTATTGACTAAAAAGCTGAACTAGGTGAAACGCCTAATGATCTTCATCTAAGGCAAAAGGCAGTAAAGATAGTGCACCTTGCCAGAGTGTAATCAGTAAACTAGAGGCAAGAACTAAAAGTGAATGATGAATCTGCTGTTATCACTGTAATGCAATAAAAGTTTTTGAGTTTAACATATTAAGAAGGCCAAATAATTTTTTTTGGCAAGGATGCCGATATTAAAAAGAGAAGAATTGGTTATTACATATTGAATCTGATCAAGTCTATTATGAAGACCAACTAGATTTAAATCACATTCTAATTGTCAAATTCGAGCAAGAGCTACATGTTTGAGGATATACTCAAAATGCACTTATCACGAGTTATTATGATACAATGAAAACAAGCCAAATATTGTCTTGGGACAAGTCGAAAACTGCCAGGTTATAGCTTTTGAGTCTGATTACTAATAAATCGAGCAATAATGTTAGTATACACATAATATACAATTGGTTGGAGTTATCAAATTTGAGTGCCGAGAGAAAGATGAAAGAAAGAGGGTAAAGAAACCAAAACAAAGGGGTTGACAACTACAGATTCGAACAGTAAACAGTTCAAGCTTCGAATTCGTAATGGTAGACATAGTGTGGCGGGGACGGGGAATTATTTTCACTCCTTATAGGCGAGGCAATGTGTGATTCACCTTTGTCTACTCTGACCTGTCCCATTTCCTCGTCCTCAAAGGCGTGGAAGATCGGGTGCAAGTAAGCATCTGCCAAGTAGGCTTTGAGATTTAGGTTTGGTTCGGCAGCTCGCTCCATGATGTCCTTTTCCATTGCTTCCTAGAAAAGAAAAAAAAAAAACGGAGGTAAAACCATTAGAGAAATACACGCATTTCTCTTTTTGTGCGGAGTATAGATGTCTCGATGAGAGAGAGGGGAGGGGAAGGATTAAGAGAGTAGTAATATTGTATCTTTCTCACCTCTAGCGGATATTTCCTAAAAGCAGGTTCGAAACGGCTTTTGCAATAGCTATGAAACCATAGAGTCAAGACGGGTAAGAAAAGAAGTAACGGAGTGGAGTTGGCCGCTTTCTTTGTGCTAAGCAAGCCAAGAAGTAGTAGTTGGGAAATCAACAAGCTTGCAATTATGCGGCTGTGGACATGAGGCCAAAATGCACCAGCACTTTCATATTCTTGATTGTAAACATTAATTATCTGAAAATAAGGAGGGAAAAAAAAAGTATATGTATAAGTCTCCAGTAGTTTTAAGTATGACAAGCAAAATTCCTATTTTACTTAATAAAAGTAGTAAACCACCAATAAATATCACGATTTTCACATCGCCCTCTGAACTATTAAATCGACAATATACCTCATTGACCTATACGCAAAGTGACGACAAAAGGACAGAAGCAATATAGGCTACAAAAAATACACATTAACAAGGTATTGTACCGCATGAAGAAAAAAAGAAAAAGAAAATCCATCTAAGTTAAAATTGCAAGGTGACGTAAAAGCAACTGACCTGGTGTCTATAGACGAGGAAAGCAAAGGCGAAGAATATCAGTATAAAAGGAAGGAGAATTGGCGTGACTACAGCATAGACTAGCCCAAGAAGGAAATACAACTGGAGGGTCGGAAGGGTTTCAGGGAGCCCGATACTTCCAGGGTCCATCGCCTTCTCTCTGTCTCTCTCTGTTTTCACCAGAAACATGTTTTTCAGATGGTATATGACCAACGGCTTCACTCGAAGAATCTCACTAGCAATGCCGGCCCATCCATCAACCATTATGAATGTCATGAAAAATGTAGCTTTCATCGGTATAGCTACTCCAATGGTCCTCGGGATCCTGAATAAGGAAAAGTTCCACATAACATTTGGAAAATGATGAATAAAGATATTGAAGCAAGATCATCATAAATGTTGAGAACAAAAATGCCTGTACATTGAGGAGAAGTTAATTCAATTAATATAATCCTCATATGACACTAATCAGGCTTATTTAGCTTAGACTTGCTAAATCACTAAAAGAGATTGTAAAGAGGGCTAAAGAGACATACTGCGTAGGTGGTTGGTGTAGGAAGGAATAAAGTTGTTCAAAAGCTGTTCCAGTAATTATGCTTCCCAGGAATACATTTACTAACATGAAGTAGTAATATTTAGCGGCTGCTCTTCTTTCAAGTGATGATAATGATATGTAGCCTTCTACTTTCGACATAATCATCAGAACAGCTGGAAGGATGTAAAGGAAGACCTTCAGCGCTAGACCAGGAAGAAATCCTTGTAAGAAGGACTTAACCACCTTTCTGCACCAAATGATAAGATGGCAATAAGAAGTATTAAAATAAATCAAACAAGAATTACTTTGGACATAATACAATCTGATTCGAAGTCACTGAAAGAATACTTACATGTCTATTACTGTTCTGAGGAAAGGAGCGACCTTTTCAAGACCCTCGAGATTCGCGAGTGATTGCACAAAAGCAATGGGTATCATGTAAAAGAACACTAATGCGAAAACTGACACAGAAATCAGAAGCTTCCGAATACTAAGAGAAACAAAAGGTATTGCCAAATTCTGCCAATACACGTCACGTGGTTCAGGAGCCCAATAAGTTAACCACTGTGTAGGATTCTTGCTTTGTTGTGTCTGTGCACACACGGCGGCCCCCCATCTTGAATCAAATGTAACAAAAGCCACTGGCATTATAGCTTTCGGATCTTTAAGAACTCTTTCACGCTCAATTGCTATCTGATAAAAAGAGGCAATGATTGAGCTGGTTCTAGCATCCATTAAAAACATTAAACAGAGTATCTATAAATTAAATGCACTAGATGTAACTTTTACGAGGTGGTACGATTGCAGTTGCATCCTATATCGTCGATCACGGTACTATACATCCTTAAAAGGGTATCGATAATATTGTACATTTCTCACCAGGGGAAGTAGGAGAGAAAAAAGGGTATGTTATGTGCTATGTTGAATATAAATATTAAACACTGTTGTTTAGAAGCTTAAGCTTTATAAGAAGTAAGTTGGAGATCCTAAGATCCACTCTAATTAAGCCTATTTGCCATTCATTAAATAAAAATAACCTCCACCAGTTCGATTCAAAGTTCACCCTGTTTGTGTGTTAAAAATCTGAAATCCAAATGTGAGTGTCAAATATAAAATAAAAAACAGTAACATTCATCTAGGAGAAACAAAGTACCTTCTTATCAAGCTGGCTGATTCTCTCCCTGTAATATTCAATGGCATCAACTCGCGGACCACAACACCCAAGAAATCCTATCTGAAACACCAAATGAACTAACTTATAAGTCAAACAGCATTAATATATGCTTTCCTTTAAAAAAAAAGCTTTCTTGAAAAAGTCAATTGATTGCATATGGTACTCATTTCAAGTCATCTTCTGCTTAAGATTTAGGCGTCTTGCTGTGTAAATACCTTGGTAGTTGGTCTTTTCTCTGGATTTCTCTCGAATTTGAGCTGGTAGTAGTCCAACCAATTATGTAGTCTCTCTTTCTGCTTCACGAGTTTAGCATATTTGTTCGCATTGTAAACAGCCTGATAACAAATGATAAGTATGATAAAGTTGTAACGATGACCAATAATAGATTAATAGTATACAAAAACAACAAAGTTTAAGGGCCTCGTTTGGCCTGGAAGGAGCGTGAGCTTCTACAGAGCTGCTGTCAAGTGAAGCTGTTTGAAAAGAACATTAACAACCTTTTTATTGATATCCTCTCCAAGAGCTCTGAGCCATAGTAGAAGCAGAAAATCCAAACATACTCTTAGGCTCCGTTTGGTTCGGGGGTTAAAGCGGGGATAACGAAGTTATCCTCGCTATTCCGCCAAACGAAACGAAGTTTGGCCGGGATATTTTATCCCGGTCAAACTTCGTTATTCTCGGTTATTTCGGAATAGCTGGGATAAACTATTCCATCGTTTTGACGGAATAGCGCTATTCCAAACTTAATTCTAAATTTAATTAAGATTATAAATTTATTTAAACATAAATTACATAAACATAATATATTTAATTAATAATAAAAGAATAAAATATCCAAGCTAGATTTATAATAAATATTATTTAATTAATAATTTATATATTAATTTATTTACTAATTAACTAGATAATTAATTAACTATTTAATTTATTACTTTAATAAATATTTAATTAATTTTTTGAGTAATTAATTCATTATTTTAATTAATTTACTAATTAAATAATTAATTATATTGTTTAATTAATTAATATTTTGAGTAATTTAATTATTTTCTTAATTAATCATCTGACTATTATTAACTAATTTATTTATTAATTTATTATTTTATTAAATTATTTGTAATTAATTAAATTATTAATTACCAATTAATTTATTAATATTAAGGGTTTTTAGTAATATTCATAATTATTTAGTAGATTAAATAAGTTAAATTATTACTTAATTAATATTTCGTCTTAATTAATTAGATAAAATATTATTGTTTAAAATTATAATTATTCTTATCCTCGCAATTCCAATCAAACCATCCAAACACTATTTTCCTTATTCCCGCGAAAAATCTACTTTTCATCCAAACGCAAAATTGATTTAATCCCCGCTTATACCTCAATTTATACCTATCCCTGGAATAGTCACTTTTTGCTTATCCCCGAACCAAACGATACCTTAGGATTCAAAACTCATTTTAGCTCTCACCGTAGGAAATCTCCAGGCTTTTCTTTTTGTAAAGTACCTAGCTATCAAGTAAAGAAACTATTCTAGAAGCCAGCCCAAAGAGGGATGAAGGTTAACAATCGTATCCACATGCATGAAATTACATATATTAAATGGACAAAACAAAAGAAAATCCATTCAAATTAGGATCAGCAGCGAATGATCTCTACCTGGTGACTAAGATAGTGATCAGGATGGACCCTTTGAAAGAATTGTTCCACAGTCTGTGATGTTGAGTGCCCATGTACATGTGGCACGTTTCTTACCACCACCTGGAAAGAAAACAGTATGCTATAATAATCCTGAAAAATGAGGCTTCATAGAAAGGTTCAAGAATAAAATGCAGAGAGGATTAGTATGATAAATTACAGTGAATTGGTCAACGCGGCGATGTTGTGAAGCCAGATAATGTAATCTCATAAAGGCCACATTATCATATTCTTTGTAGAGCATATAGCACGTCCATAATGTGAACAAGTATGCCAGTAGTAAGTGAACAAAGAACCTAGAAATCAAAACTGACAAATCATAGCCAGATCTAATAAAACATTATGCAAACATAATAAAGATTGGAAAGTAAAATAATCAGATTAATGTTAAGATCATCGATACTCTCCAAAATATCTAGTTCTAAATATCTATTAACACATAACTAGGCACCTTACTTTCATTAGAAACAAAGTATGAAAGTTTCTACCACAGAGAGAGAGAGAGAGGAGAGAGAGAGAGAGAGACTTCTAAGTTTAAACTTCAAAAATGTTCTTGTCTGACTCTGCTGTCATGAGCCTTCCAGGTTTCATTGCCATGAGAGAGAAAGAGATAGGGAAACTTCTAAGTTTAAACTTCAGAAAATGTTCTTGTCACACTCTATTGGCATAGGTCTTCCAGGTTTCATTATCTATGGTGATAATGATATATGAGAACCAACAGTTGTTAAACAAAAGTCTTTGTCCATAGAAGTTACCTTTGAGATCCAGGACTAACATTTGATATTGAAAGTTTATCAATGTCGCTGAAAATAATCTCTTTTTTAAGATCAACTAATGTTCCGCCAGAAACATTGACTGGAATAAGAACCAACAGTGCAAGAATTGTCATCGGCACAAAAATCTTTAAGCTGCCAAGGGAGGAGAAAGAAGATGTTAGAGCCAAAATCAAGCAGTTCCATTAAATTGTTCTGTGGAGTGACAAGTGCGCTAAATTTTTTCTAGGTAAATTTAATATCAAAATTTAAAAGAAATTTCCATCATTTTTATATGATGGGGAAAATGAAGAATCAGGCAGTTCCCAAGGTGAATTTAGTATGTAAAATCAGAACAGAACACATTAATTTACAACAATTCAAAAATTAAACAATTTGTTTTCTATTAAAGTAAAACTATTTTTGCCTTCAGTAATGTAAATCAGAATATTCATACTGCTATTACAAAGCAAGAGCTAGACAATCAAGGAACTTGCATTAACAACATACGAACTTCAATTACACCAGGAATTCACACAAAAGATCACCTTCTTAACAAATCCAAATGAAGGTCTCATTCACATCTAAGAGCATAAGTTTCCAGTGTCAAATTGTAAACAATCATAGCCAGAATAATATAAACCCCAAATAATGACTACTAGAACATGTCTTTGCAATCAAAACATTTAGTTTAAACCAACAAAATAATGGCAACCAAGGTACGAAAACTGGGCAAAAACAAAAACCTAGCACACTAAGCTCCACCAACAGTTCAACCCAGAAGCAGCATAATCTCACCCAAACAACTCAAAGATGGCATTTTTAATCTCCCAACCCCAAAAAAACCAAATTGTGGACATACCCAAGGATGTAAATCCGTAGATACACAGCAGAATCCAAGCCGGCATGCTGAATAATCTCCGATTGGCTCATCCGCAGCGCGCCGGGCACCCAATTCAAGAAGGTCAAGTAAGTCCAGATATTAAGGTTAACGAATTTACCCACACCGCGAGCTCCCGAGCGCGATCTCGAGCCCTTCCTCTCCCCAGTTATGTACCATTTGGGGAAGTAAACCCTATCATTGATGGGCTGAATCCTCAAAACAGCAAACAGTAACAGGAAAGCGAATGCGCCCACGATGTTGATGAACGCGGAGACCCCCAAATCCTCCAAAGTCGCCATTGATCACCACGAAAACGAGGAAAGGAGGGCTCTTGGAGGAGGAAGAGGATGAGAGAAGAGAGGAGACGGGGAAGGGAGAGGAATCGTACAGAGTGGAAAGGAGATCAAAATGGGAGTTTGTGGAGAGTGGGAGATAGAGAGAGAGAGAGAGGGAAAAGAGTTTAATATAAAAAAGTATTATATATGCTGTAGTAGTAGAAGCAGGGGAAGAAGAAGTAGTCGAGCGCGGTGAGAATAAGGACGGTGACCGGACAATAGTTATAATGCACCGCAGGAACTAAATTGTTGCACAAAATCGACCAATGACAGGGAGCCACGTAGAGGAGGAGTACTTGACACTAAAACGGAAAAGGCGTTTACATTGGTTCCTTTCCTATTGCGGCTTTGGCGTGCGAAAACTTAGTTTACTATTATACCCCTGCGAGATACATTTAATTACTGGCATATCCTCAGCGTGGTCCGCCGCGGTAGCTACCGTTCATTTTTGATCGGACGGCCTAAAACCGTTCGGGAGGGGGAGAGTATCGTTGATCGGACGGCCTAAAACCATCGTGGGCCGGCCACAACGCGACACGTGGCGGAACTGGCACGCGGAATGGGAAGGAAGATATACTCTTGCCACTGATATTCCCTGAAATTACGACAGAGCCACTGATGTGGGGACCCTTCTTGGAGCTCGTGAACGCCAAGTTAAAACAGGAAACCGGTAATCTCGGCATTGATGATGGAAGGAAACCGACTACCGAGGCTTATCCTGAGCCGAACATGCTAGCGTGCGCTGTGGTGGCGCATTTTAGCAGGTGGTGCGGGGCCCACGCGCGCACATGGGGAGCACTATTTGCACGGGGAAAAAATTCGCCAGAGTTATGCCGTTGGGATTATCGTTCCCGCCACCAAACCTGCTTAGCTGGTCTTTTAGCTACTTAAAATCCGACAATTTATTTTAGCTGCGATGAAAATGCTTACTAAATCAACATTTTAATTTACTCCAATAAAGTATTTAATGCTTTAATCGCTATGTGGAGTAGTGAAGGAATATTAATCAAAAAGAAAAAATTGTAAGTACTTTTCAGTTTATTTACAATTCTAATAGCAGTGGTCTCCAATAAAACAAATTTTATAATAAATTTAGAGCTCTTATTGTAACAAGAATTTCAAAATAAAATTCTAAAAGCTCTAAGAAGACAAGATAGTATACTATACAGCTAAATAGGTTCCAAAAAATAGTACTCTATGCAAAACCTCCATTCACGTCGAGCAGGCCTTAATTCATAAATATTGTCATTAGTGCTGATGATGTAGAATAGTCTATTAATAATCTCCTAATCAGTGGGTCTTTGTGCAATAAGGCATAATTAAAAGGGTGGATTTCTTTATTGTTGGTAGCCATGATTACTTCCGCTTCACGCGTTAATGGGACCTCTAGGGAAATAAATGCAACACTTTAAAGAAGTGCCCATACAACATGCGACCCACCCTCCACGGAATTTGATCTATCACGGGAGGTAGATTACTTTATTTTATTAACATGTAGTCAAGGGTTGGACTTTTTTGTAACATGGTATTAGAATCTAAGATTACTGGGTGAGTAACATCATTTAGATGGAAACCACATAGTTACTATTGTAATGTTTGGGGTATTTACAATATTAAGAATTATTCACTCCAAGTCCTACGGGAAAAGTGCTTGTCCGAATACGTAATTTCTCAGAAAGAGCATGGGAAAAAAGAGCATTCCAAAAGGTTGAGCATTTAGAGAGTTAGGTTCACACTTTCGGGCTTACATCATAGCATAAGGTTTTAAAAGCACAAAGAGCTAAAGTAGGCGGATAATGTTACAAAGGATTCTTTAACTTCTTTTTCTGGATAATTTAAAGTTACTTTGGAGGTTTTTAGGTATGTATCCTTCAAAGAATAAGAAAGAGTTGTGTAACATCTATTTGAATGGGATTTATTTAAGATATCTGCTCCCAAATTCTATCCCTCTTCCACAATGTATCTACGATGCGAACGGGTGATCTCTCACTTCATAAGATCTTGGCCTCAATCTCCTCCAGAGTGAGACCTTTTGTTTCAGGTACAACGAAAATTATGAAGAGAAGAGATGCTATAGCAATCACCCCGAAGCCCGCAAAGAGGATGCCGGTCCCAACCAGTGCCTGCAAAGGGACAAAAAAAGGAGAAAAAAAGAATGTGTTAGCACTCCTTTAACATCTAAAAGGGTGTGCGCATGTTCAGAAAATGAATAGGGGCAACTATTTTTTAATGATAACAGATTAATTTAATCTTCTCAACAAATCTCAGCTCTGGGACAACACAGCAAGTATTTCTTAGAGTAAAAGAGAAGCCAAAGTTTCACCTTTTTGAGCTTCAGAAGATCTAATACACGATAGGAACAAATCGACACTTCTCGGAAGAAAGAGGCAAATATATCAAATCGCTTAATAACGCGACATTATCATCAAATTGCTTAATAACGCGACATTATTGCTATCGCAGCTTGGTTCTAGATTCCGCATTATATCAAAGGTTTAGTGGCAGCGAGAAAAATATGATGTCTCTCCAGCAGGAACCCAGATATTAGAAAAATAGTTCACAACAATCATATTAAATACGAAAGTTACAGTTGAATGATATGTACCATCCCGGAACATATGACATATTTCTCCAGCAGTAACCCACATACCAATGCTATTATTAACAACACATCTAAAAAACAAAAGCTACAGTTAAATGATATATACCACCCAGGAATATAATGTACATTTTTCTTACATTACCTCAGATACTAGCATTATTATTCACAACAGACATTTTAAACACAGAACTTATTAGATTAATTCCAATATTGGTCCAAAAATTTGATCCGGATGTCAATATGGTCTTCCCAGTCTCAATGATAACAGTATAGCTGCACTATAAAAATTTGTTCTACCTATTTTTATAGTCAGCCGTCTATATAAGTGGCACATCAGCACAATCATTAAACTTTCCTTCATTTAAAATTTGAAGTTACATGGAGGAAATTGAAGCAAAGATCAAACTTCAGGAATGAAATTGATATCAAGGTCGAAATTCAGGTTTAAGCTAAAGCTCTAAAGATGAAATTGACAGAGACTAAATTGTTATATTTGAAACTCTGAGGATCAAATTATAACGGGGATCAAACTTCAGGGACCAAATTTGAAATTAACCAAAAGTAATTTAATGCTACAAAGTATTATTTGAATCTTAAGCAGGTGCGTGAGAACCGGTCTGAAAGTTCAGCCGGAGATCACAGTGAGCTGTGAGCCCTCTCAACATGCATATATCTACTTCCACTAAAAGAAACAGAATCAGTAAACATAGATACCTCCAGTGGCGAGAAAGCAAAAGTCACGAGCGCATTTGAGGCGAAATTGACAAGCACAGCTATACTTAAGCCACGACCTCTTAGCCGCAAAGGAAAAATCTCTGAAATCATGAGCCAACCAATCGGACCAAACGACAACTGCATGACAACAGACCTAGTGAGATCTCATTCAATGAATTCTTCTTCGGAAGACATGTAGAGAGGTAATAAGTACCTGATAACAGCCAACATACAGCAGCAGTGCAATTACAGCCACAAAAGCGAAATCATTTAACAAAGTATAGTATGAAGATAGTAGGAATAATGAGATCACCTGCAAAAAGCACGACACCTCCGTGACTGAACGAAACACAATTAAGTGAGATCTCATTCATATTAATATAATTAGGAGAATGGGCATCTTAGCAATCAAGTTTGCATTATGCAAAATAGTAGAAGAAATCTACAGAAATAAAAAGCACTAGTAATTTATTTCTACTTTTCACTAGATATCTGTAGATTAGTGCCGCTAGAAATCTACAGAAATAATAGTTAGCAGCAAAAGCCAGAAGACTTACAATCCCGCTAACACCTCCAATCAGTAAAGGCCTCCTGCCAAGTCTGTCCACTACCAGAACAGCAATTCCAGTCATAAGCAGCTGCAATGGGTAAAATCATTAATAAATGGCATCTGATGTAGTACCAATACTTCCGTAGTGTTATCAGTGGCGAAGGAGAAAAACAAGTGTAAAATTGTTAGGCCTAGATAATTTTCACTATTCTCAAACTCAAGGGCCGTTTGTTTCTGAAAGCTGGTCAGTTCACAGTTATGAACAACAGTTTCTCTCTAAAAGTTTAAGCTGCTATTGAACAGTGTTTTGACAATTCACACTCAACACCTCTCCTTTAAGTGAGAAGATTTCAAATTTCTGTCCAGGGTTGATAGAGCTGTGTGTGTAAAGAAACTCTACATTAGTAACAGAAAAATACAAAAGTTTATCATAAAACATACTGTAATTCAGAAATCTTTGAGCAGGAAAATCAAATCATGTTCATGTGCGCATTCTAACCTTGCAATAGAATCCAAGTGCTATTATTTAATTTATTCTATTCACGAAATATATACCTTCAGTACCCCAAGAAGAACTGAGACACGGATAGCATCAGATGCTGCAGAAAACCCTGCACTCTGCCAAAAACAAAAAGGATCAAATAAATCACAAATACATACAAAATATCAAAAATCAAATATTATCACTCTGTAAAACAGGAATACCTGAAGGATTGTTGCTGCATAATATAAAACACTTGGTTGGCCAGTGACCTGCCATAAGAGTAAATGAGTTAGCACAAGTTAAAACACTCACTAGCATGAGCTCCTGTCATTATCAATGCGAGAAATTGTAGGGACCTGCTGAAAAAAGACCAGGCCACAACCAATTATGAGGGCCTTGAGGCATTTCCCCTGAAATATCTCACTAAGTGTTGTTGTTTTCTCTTGACCAGCATAAGAGAGTTCATCCAGAATCGCATCAACTTGTACTGAAACTGAATCATCAAGAGCTCGACCCCTAAGCTGACATAAACAGCGAACAGCAAATTCTTTTGTATCCAGCATGCTTCCCTTTCCTTGTATGGCACATAAAAGAAGCCAGCGAGGGGATGGTGGGAGCCACCACATGCCTAACCCCATAATAAGACATAAAGGCGCACTAGTAGCATACATATAGCGCCATCCAGCAACCAGTTCAACATAGATACTGCCGCTAATGTAGCCAAGCTGCAAATAGGGGGGGAAAAGTTGAAAAAAAAAAAGATAAGTAAGAATCTTAATGAAAAGAAAACAGAAATATATAAATGCACAGTAACCACTGTGGCTGCACTTACAAGCATCCCCATTACTATGAAAAATTCCTTCAAAGAGATTAGTGTGCCTCGGATTTGACTTGGAGCAGTCTCTGCAATGTACATCGGAGCAGCGTGCATAGCCTAAAGGAATAAAACTGTCATAAGTCTAATGAGTTCGAGTTGCTCCAAATCTTTCTGTAAATTCAATATTCCAGTGGTGACACCACATATTTTAACCAAAAAGAATTCGCCATATAATTAAAGATACAAAAAAAAAAAAGTAAGAAAAAGGAATTCTTCTTGAGTTTACTAAATTACAATTTAAGGTTAGTAATATAATTATGATCCTCACTCATAATAGATAAATAATAATATCTCTTTCGAACGACAAAAATTCAAAGAATGAAAAGACTTTCAGTATTAACTATCCTTACCTATACAGACTAACATTCTCTCAAACATACACTGTTATATGAGAATGTAATTTACAGTATGACAGGGCAAGACTATCAAAGAAAAGCATCATTGAGAAAAAGCTCGAAGAAAGAGCAGAACATTCTTGATGGAAAATCACGTGAATTTCTGCTTCAGATATTAAATAGCGTCTACGAAGATAGTCAAAAGGATGACTGGTTCAATTACCAATCCGATTCCTGTACCAAACACGAAGCGTCCAATCACCATAACAGCAAAATCAGGAGCCAAAGCTGTCAGTAGAGCTCCAATGAAATACAGCAGAGAAGCTAGAATCAATTCCCTTCGCCTTCCTTCAATAATATCTCACATCATCAGATCTCACTACAAACTAATGTCTTCATTCATGTCAGGATAAGGAAGATAACATAACACAACCTAAAAAATCAGCAACTGTAAATGCCAGGGCTGAACCAATCAAGGCACCATATAGCGAGCCACTAACCTGCAATATGTACAAAGAAAGCAAAAGTGTATAGTATCTCAGGGTTATATAAGTGAACATACACCTTGCGACAAACTGCAAAGGGTACAAACTTACCACAAGCCCTATTTCCACAGAGGATAAGTTGTACCACGTTGTCCCGCTTAATGTTGATGACTGCAAATATAAGTTACAACAGACGATTATTTTGAGAAATAAACTTATCATGAAATCCAAGCATCCTACAGTAGCTATTGTGTTTTGCTATGTCTCCACAGTAGTTATACTCATTTTGCTGGCACTGAACTATCTTCAATTAATAAAAGAAAGACTTCCAGAGCATTTGAAAGTTCATAACAAAAAGTTATACAATTAACAAGTTGCAAACTGTTTATGAGGTTCTGATGCCAATTTTCCATCTATGACACATAACTTAAAAACCATCAAATATCTGAAGCACAATACTAAACAGTTATTGCAAGTTCTATTACAGGTAAAACTAGCAAAATTGATGTTGATGGCACAGTCCTGTTGGCATACCTTCAATGAAATCGTGGCACCCGATGTGGCACCAATGTCGTAGCCATATAGTAGTCCTCCTAAGGCTGGGAATAAAAACCTATAGCTCTTCATGTTAGTTATCGTAGATGAGAAATCAAGAATTAACTGTTTCTATCAACTAAACACTAGTTTGTTTCTGAAGAAGTCGAAGATTATTATGACAAGAAGAATTGTATTATAAAGCTGTATTAGGCACTTTACAGGACTAGAAAAAGCTAATAAGCTCCAAGTTAGTTTACATCTTATTTGGTCTCTTTCCATCTGGTGTTACTCAAGATTCTTTAAGAATTGGCACAAAACTTGGCTAGAGAAGAAAGAAAATGAGCACTCTTATATCTTTAAAATCTACACAGGCTAAAGATCTGAATTCTCAAAACTTTGTTCAAAATAATTCTGCAACAGTTCCACTTTAACTTTTCACGGATCTGTGAACAACAATCATATACAGTATTCCGCTTGCAAAAATCAGGAGATTAGGCTCATCTTAATACTCAAAAGTCTGCATATGAGAGATTTCTTCAAAACAAATTATAATAAAAGGGAGCACGGCCATCAAAATTACCCATAATAATCCAAACAAAACAAATTCCAAGAACTCAAATCAGAGTATAACCATACTCACGGTAGAATCGCCGCGCAAACAGAGTAGCTCTCAGAAGGACCACTCCCACCAATCAAAGGCTCCCTCACAGTGTCTATCTCACTCGCCGCCCCCTAAGCAGCGCAATCAGATCCATAGGAATACATAAAAAGAAGAGATTAATCACATGGATCTTACGATAATCGACAAGGAACTAACTACTCACAAAATATTTAAAGAAAAGAGAGATAAAAGAGGAAGGGTACCCACATCTCTTCCCACAGCCCTAGCGAAGAACGAGGCGGCCTTGGGCTGCTCCGGATCCGCCATTGACAGATCGAACTCAGCTCACCAAATGGCACCAAGACGAGCCCCAAATTGCTCACGCTAAGGGTTAGCGTTAGGGTTAGGAATAGTAGTTGAAGGAGTGTGAGCGGATTGGGGAAGAAGAAGAAGAAGAGCTCGAACGGCGAGCGGAGTGGTGGACTCTCGCCGTCGAGTCGCGTACTCCCATTTATTTATTTAAAGTTTTTGTGGGGCCAAACTCCGAAGGTTAAAGGGAACGACGTGGAATAGTTCGTCGCCGCAGTGTCGCCGCGCTCGGGAGAACTCTACCCCAATGATAGAATGGGCCCACGGTGGGTTAGTGGCTAATTATGGGCCAGAGCACTAAATGTGGGCCTCTCCAATAATGTGGTACTCTTCGACAGGGACGCATATGGCATATTTCAGTTTCTACATGGTACCTGATGTTGTATTTTACAACCACTAGATTCTACATGCATGTGAACAGCTCTAGAAACAGAAAAAAATTTTATCATTATTATTATTATTTTTTGTTCGAACTGAAGTAATTGTAGAATTTGATTATAAGCAAGGCAACCAAGTTGAAGCATATAATTATAAGAAATGTTAAACTTCATCTTCTTGCTAGTTTAACATTTAAATGAGACTTGAACAAGTTTTTATCCTTTAAATGTGAATTGAACAAAGATTAAAAATCAAAGTTAAGGCATTGGAAGAAGAAAAGGGTTAAAAGAGAGAAAGAGAGAGAGAGAGAGAGAGAGAGCTTTACTGCTTTCTCTGTGTAATATACAACAGAGCCTCATGAATACCACAGCAAATCCAGATGGCCCCCCAAATTATGCAACACAAGCCAATTTGTGGAGGTCAAAAAGATCTCAAATTTAGAGTCAGTTCATTTATGTTTTCAAAGGGTATCAAACATCCAATACACTTATTCCAGCCGAGCCAGTTAATTTCCATTCTCAAAGCTTTGACAGGAAGATGAAAAGGAAATACAAACAGTTTTAATAGGACAACAAATAACAGGCGAAGAAAGAAGATTAAACCAAAATACTGTTCGTCCTTGCGCTCTAAGGATTTTCAACATCTGATTAATTATCCTTGGATTCCCAAGGTTGGTATCGAGTCCAGTTCCGCTGGCCGGGGTTGAGAGCATGGCCCTTGGAGTGATAGATGTACTGTTCTCCCTCCCCCGATAAATTCTCCCTGTGCTCCGCTCCATACCTCTTTGGTTTCAACATCAGCAGCTGTGCCGTTAAAAAGGAGGATTGCATTAACCACTGTTCATCTCAAACAGTAATTCGTCACGGTGACACGGATTCAAATTGTTTTTCTGTTTTATCGGAGGATGTATAAATTTGTAAACCCAATATGAAAAGAGAACAAAAGATAATGGATCGGATTCTTTAATATTAAAGAGCATGATGAGAGAGCGATACTGATGTTTGTCAGTCTGTACAGCACAATAGCTTGCTTACCTAGCTACTCGAATCATAGAGGTATTTACAAAACCAAAAAGTCTAAATTTGTTACATCAGGAAACAATGCTTTGGGCCCTAGAAGAAGCAATTAAAAGCTTCTGCTTGTGCAACTGTGAGTGGTTGTTTAGAGGATTAAGTAACAGTAATGCTTCTTCGAGCAGCTAAACTCAGAGCAATTCAATAGAATCTCTAGCCATGGCTGATGGCCCATTCAAAACTGGTTATCTAAAATTATATTCTCCATGATGTTGATAGAAGAAATCTAGTTGACTAGCTTAAAGAGCCAGAATCTTAAGAGAACTATATACTACTACATGGGGGTTTCCCCTTTTTTCCCCCTTCTTTTCCTCTTTCTTCTTTGCAACTCATTTTATATCGAAATACGCAATATGACTTCGGAAAAGTTACCTCGTCGCCAGTGTGATCAGTAATGTGGTGCAGCCATCCA
Source organism: Puya raimondii (assembly GCA_016920855.1). Classification (NCBI taxonomy): domain Eukaryota; kingdom Viridiplantae; phylum Streptophyta; class Magnoliopsida; order Poales; family Bromeliaceae; genus Puya; species Puya raimondii. Next base: position 103,725,160 of record JABWPP010000050.1, on the reverse strand, counting down.
TGCCACTCTGGTGGCACTTGGGATGCATTATAACGGCCTTTCTCTGCATACTCCACCCACCTGTGTCTTCCTGTGCATTCAACAAAGGCTCCATTTCACTAAACCATTTTCTGAAAAATAGCATCTTAGCATACTATATATAATGGCAATTTAAGCAAGAATAAAATGTACGAGCAAGTCATCAGAAAAAAAATCAAAAAGAAAACTGTCTATTTTGCTGAGTTGCTCTTCACATGAGCTATAAGTTGCAGTAGCAACCAACGGAGGACAACTGGAAACGGCCAAAGAGAATTGTAGTGAGTCTGCTAACCATACTGAGTATCTTGCAATTTCTCATAATACTTGTTTCCAAATTTATCAACTCCAACGAGGGTTGCGCCAATGTTGTGAATCTTGGTTTGCCTGAGCAAATTCAAATTTTCATTTAGTAGGTAAAATTACACCCACAAGCATGCAACTTCAACATTTAATGAAGAGAGTAGAGAGAAAGCTCAGAAAAATCATAAATATACAGAATCATCAAACTGAATCATGTCAACTAAGATCAGGTGCGTTTAAAATTGAGGGCTAACTTTGAAGGATGGTGAGTATTTTGTCCGCCTATGAAGCACATACATGACAATAACGTCGCATAGTATCATTTTTATGACCATGGTTGCTTATATAGCTATAGAGAGAAACACAACAAGACGGCTGCTAATTCTTTCTCCGCGGGTCTTATCAGAAGTAAATCTTAACTTAACTCTTGACAATTAGGCATTTCAAAGAATAACTTCCAAATATACTAGCCATGGCTTTCAAGAAACACAAGTATACATAAAAGGATATTAGTCAAAACTAAAGAACAAATAGTATCTTCTTACAGCAAAATTAGCTTCCCTAAAGATAAACGACGGATCAGACAAAGCAAGAACAAGAATTTAGCCATTTACGTAACAATTTATACAACAGAAAACACCTTATATGACATGATTAAACCCCCAAAAAGAATTAAGAAAAAAAACTGAGCTGCAATCCGCTGTAGTAGTTATCTTCAACTCAAGCAAAAGCAATCAAATAAAACAAGACACTTACAGCAAATTTCCGTCCGAAAGGCATTTCCTGCAAACAACAACGTGCTATAACATCAGAGACTGAGAGAAAAGTTAACAATGTAAGAATAGAAATTCCCACTTTTCATGCGATATGCTGCAGAAAAGTTAATTAAGCAGAGTCAAGGAGAACAATACAGCGAGACTAATAAACTGAGCCAGCAGTTCTAAAAGGCGCCTAGTATCTGAGCTGTATGAGAAAAAGGATCGGCTAACATATATCGTGCCATCTACAAGCAATTTGCCACACTAGCAACCCCAAGATCATTCAAGGCTTCTTTTCGGATTAATACGAGTCAATGAAAGGTCGAAAGAACTGCAGCACATTTATTCATGGCTCATTTTTAAAATTTTTAAATGATTACAACGGGGCATACAGATTTAAACATTACGAATTTGGCCCCTTGTAAATTCCCACAAGGTGGCAAGTGTGGAGAGCACTGAGATAGAAGGGTGGGCACTTGCGCTACAGTTTGGCACGGCGAACTAACCAAAATTGCTCATTAAACTACAGGAAGGGTCATTAAATTTATGAACCAGCATGCATTATCACGACCGATAACACCATATATATAACCAGAAACGGTATTTTCATCAAAAAGAGAGAGATTTGGCAGAGATCAAACACGTCTCAATTGTGATACCTAGCAATTCATCAATACCGATCGAATCTACGGAATTTGAAGATTCAGAGCTGAGAATCGATTAGGTGATCATAGACGTTAGGTTCGAAGTGTTCGTGATCTATCAGGTAAGCGAGAGGGTGAGAGAGAGAGAGAGAGGAAATTAAAGAGAGGAAGGGGGCGCTCACAGGTAACCCTCGTCGCGGATCTCCTTGATGAAGTTGCCCAAGCCCTTCTCCCTCATCGCCTTGAACACGCCCCTCACCACCGACGCCATTTATTCTTCTTCTTCTTCTCCCCCCCCCTTTCTCTCTCTCTCTCTCTCTCCGCTCACCGTCGTGAAGTGAAACCCTTTCTACGTTCGTCGCCCTTTCGACATTTTACTTTTTCCGAGATTTTTATTTTTTTTATTTTTATTTTTTTCCTAAACACCCGCTTTTGGTCTGGGCCGTGTTTGTTAACGGTCTATATCGGGCCGGATTCAATTTTACTATTAAGGCCCTTGGTTTTGGGCTTCGTGAAGTGCACAAATGGGCCGCAAAACGGGTCGGATTAATAGTTTCGGCCTACAATGGCCCATTTTATACAGTAATTTCCTTAGTTAGTTGGACCCTCCAAACGGGCCAACTAAACCCAAAAATGGTCGACATCTCCCGCCGCTCTACCTGATCCGCGAGAGTGGCCCCGACTCGTAATCCACTGTTCTCGCCCCGCTCGTTCGCCCTCGTCGTCCTCGACCGCGCTAGCCCTAAACCCTAACCCTAGCCCTATCCCTGCCCACGGACCCACCACGCGCCACGTCGTCGATGTTTGAGGTAAAATGCTCCATATTCCTGTTCCATGGATTCGATTCTCCACGGCCTCACCGGAATTTTTGTAGGTGTATTTGATCTCCATTCGATTTCAATCCCATCTTTGGATCGTAATATCTGCATTTTGGCATCGAATATTTCTGTTTCTGTCCTAATTTTAAAGCTTTTAGATCGGAATCTTTAGTTTTGCTGATTCTGAAACTGTTGTATCGAGATCAATATGACCTTTGTTCACTGCATTTACTGTTGTGTATCAATTAATAGTTGTACAAAGGCACAAATTTTAGGTCTGTAATGGGCCTGATCAATGTCGAAATTCGTAAGCCATAGGTGGGCCTTTGACATTAGAAATGTCTCTCAAAATTGAAGCCCAAAAACCGGATCATTTATGCTGCAGCAAACACTAAACAACATGCTGTTCTTGTCTCAAGTAGGATTCTGTACTAAGCATGTGTTTGTGACTTGGATGTGATTATTAACATTGTTGCATTTTGTTAATAGTTTCCATATACAGTAGATACTAACTACCTTGTTTTTCAGATTTGTGAAGATTATTCATATTGTTCTTCTTCTTTTTTAAGTTTTTGTTTTACATAAATATATAACAAATGTTGTTTTCCTTCCTACGTAGTCATAAAACATTATTCTCTTTGTCACTTATGATTTGTCATAATATATATATATATATATACAATCTGTTTCTCTCAATCACCTTTTCTGACAATAACGACGTTAGATTCAAATCGTTTAAAGTTGTTGTCTACTTGCCGCTTAATTTGCATGGCTGCACAATGAACTCACTCGACCTGTCCTTTTCCAATCGAAGTTTGTTTGAGCCCAAGCCAATTATTATTCTAAGCACTAAAGTCGTAACTGTTGAACTTCCACTATAATAGGCACCTTTGGCAGAAGGGGTGGTTTCAGAAGCAGTTCTTTTTAACCAAGGTTAAAAGTGGAAAGGTGGTAACTTTTCTTTTTCTGCTTCTTCTGTTTATTCTAGTGACTAGAGAGGCTATTCCTCCCGGAACAAAACGCTTACGTTTGGGCTGCTGATCCACTCTGGGTTTCATTTAGTCTGTTTTCAATATTTATGAGGATTTATGATCAATTGATGGTGAATTTCTATTTATTTTTTGTTTTTGAACATAATATGCAAGAATTTCAAATGTATGGAGTCAACGTCGACTATCTCTTTCGAATCTAGTCCCTGGATTTATTCTTTGGATTTGAGAACTGCAATAAAGTATCATTTGGTTTCAGAAAATTCTGCTGAAACTTAACGATCTCTACAACTTTTTCGACAAAAGAGTTTGAAACTTAATTGCCATTATGCTATTTGATGGGGTATTCAGTAAGTTTATTGACAAAAGGTGATAAATCTAACGGAACTGAGCTGTAATTGAACATGCTAGTTGGGGGTTTAAATCCAAAAGGGTCCAGTTCATTGAATTTTGCATACAAATGGCATAGTGTCTACAAATTCTTGCCTAAATGTAGTGTGGGGGTTGTATACATTGTAGCATTCGTGCATGTGAAGCCCACTTGATGAGATAAGGACATGCACTAATCTCAGAACACTTTTGTGAAAGCAGTGAATTAGGGAGATGTCATGGATGATGAGGTCAATGAGCACTTAGAATAGGGCCAGTTGCTGTTGTCCTGGATTTGATCTCTGTGCACTCTTGTGTCTTTTCCTCAAAGCTGTTCTCTTAGTGCATGGTCATGTTTCCTGTGTGTGTGTGTGTCTCTCTCTCTATACATCTCTCTATCTCTCTCTTCATTTGCATGGATTGCCTTGGCCAAATGCATCATTTGATCAGAGAAAAAGGGGCCCTGCCAGAGGATTTTTTCTTGGCTTGTGGTGTTTAGTGGTGTGGGGAGTCCACCATCCATACTAAGATTCTGCTATCGGCGGAAAAGAGAGGAGGGGAGGAGGGGAGATGTGCCAACTCTTTCCCTATCATCCCAAGCTTTTCACTCTCGATACATCTTATCGAATCCGTCCGGTCGAGATCATGCGACCCCCGTGCGCGGGCCACTCATTTTGGTAGAGCTATTACATGATTGAGACTCCACACCATTTGTAGTGCTCACACCATAGTTTTTTCATGATGGCATTTTGCTTGCAATGAGTAGGGACTAGGGAAAGCTTTCAATTGAAGAAACTGAGTCAAGTGACTCAAGATTCATTCAAAGTACTTGTGCTGTGATTGGTGATGTTCAAGTTAAATTGATACTCTTTTTAGCCTTGTTTCACCTACTCTTTTTTTTCTTTTTCTTTTTTTTTTTTCTCCCTCGAGCAGTACCCAGTATGTGTTTATAGAATTGGAAAGTAGATATTTTCAATTTTAAAAACTTTCGATTCTGCTACAAGAATAGGCTGCTTTATCAATTTTCATAAAAAAGAAAGTTATTACTTTCTTGAATAGCCATTATTTGTCGGCACTTTTGCAGAAGCTCTAGTTGTACTAAAACTCTAGCAATAATGTTCTACCATGGGTAATTTTGCCTTCGAATAAATGTACGATATAGAAAAGAAATGTTCTCGATTAATTTCATAAACTATAGCTTTTACTTCTTTGGGTCCTCTGCTTGATGACGAACCTGTTAATCTTAATTCCACTTTCAAATAAATTCTGGCCCAATATTGAAAAAAAAAATCTATTACAGAGACGATGTTTTCTCCTAATTAAGTTGACGAGATATTGTCGACTTGGTCAACGCCTCCTACATGAAAGATTTGCGTGACTCAATAGTCCTCGTCATTTGTCAAACGATTTGACTGAACTCTCCAGTGACATTTAAGAGTTGAAATTTTTGTGTTGCTTTTTGGGAAATATATATGTAACACATTTAACCTCCAATAATGCTATTTTTTCATGGATATGATAAGATTGAGTACACAGTGATGAAAAATTATTATTCTGTTGATATTGTCGTATGCGAGTGGACATTCGAATCTTTACTGCTAATTTTTGCTTTAAATTTCTGTTTACATCTCAGGTGTTTACTTTTCCACACAAAAAAAAAAAGGAAAAAAAAAAAGAAGAAAAAAGTCCTCTCGGTTACTGAATTTTCACTTAATTTGTCAACACGTGGGCCTTCACCTTTCATATTTTGTGGGCCTTTGCCGTGGCCCACTTTTTAGCCCGTTATCATAATGCGAGAGTTTGGGCCCATTTGGACTCCTTATAACGCCATGGTTACGTTAAACCATATATAAAATTTGAGTTTGGATTATTTTAAATTGATGAAAATTTTAAATTTGAATCCCAAACTTCGGAATGAAGTGGTGATATGTTTATTGTGAGTGTTTTGGTTATTAAAGAGCTCGCTTGTTGAATGAGTTCCCACAATCTCGCAGGAATATGGGCGAAAAGGCTCACCAATGACTAATAAGCTCCCCTTTAGAAGCAAAGGGTCCCCTTCAATTCACACATCAATTCATTTTAAGTCACGTGGAGGAGTCACGTGCCACGCCCCCCAAAGCTTATCATCATCATCCTAAAACTCTTAATTGTAATCACTCACGAGGAAGGAGTTTAAAAAATAATAATATTAATAATTAATAATAAAGAGAGAGAGAGAGAGAGAGAGCTCAGATTCCAAAAGCATTTAATTTCTTTTGGGTTACTCGTGCTCTCCGAGGTGTGCCCCTAACTGAGTTTTTAACAACTGGACTCGCCTCGGAGAGATTTATTTATTTCGCAGGCCAATTTTTTTTTAAAAAAAAAAAAAACCGATTCATTGGTTTGCCTACTTTGCTGACAAAATTTAAATTGGCAAAACTGCTAAGTTTAACTTTTCAAAAAAAAATTTAGGCCTAGCTTGGTATTGTAATCGTTAAAAATATTTACTTTCATACTCTGTATGTCTATATAAATTCATATAACATTCCAACAATTTATTACAGATATAAAAATCATGGATCTTAATACTAATAAGTAAAAGATTGAACGTAAGCATATTGGGCCAAATGGTTTTAGTCCAACGTATTATTAGTGCTAGCGCGTTGGACCTTTACATCTGATAATACTATACACTCTTTTGTTTGATTTTTATCCTTTTTTTTTTTTTTTCCTTACACTTGAAAACTTAGAACTTTTACTGTAACAAAAATCTTTTTTTTTTCCTCGGAAAAAAGAAAAAACTTTGGATACTGCTACTCTAGCAGAAATGCTTCTCTCCGCGAATTTCCAAATCCAAACACTGTCCTGTGTCTGGCTTGCACTGGTGACGTCACACGGTGTTTGTGTGGATCGACGTGGCTAGAGTCACCATGCATGTCCTCTCTTTTATTATTATAATAACAACTATTTAATTAGCATGATTCCTTTTTCTTATTAAGAGATATTTGCAAGTTTAAACAGATGATATCTCTGTGGGGAAATCTCTGACCAGCAGAGTCTTTTTTTTTTTTTCTTTTTTTTCGTCGTCCGACATTCCTGAGGCCTTGTTGCCTCACCCATGTAGCTTAATTCACCTTCTGAATGAATGAAGCGGGTAGCGTGCTACCTTTTTCTCAAAAAAAAAAAGAGTTCATTAGAGATAGGAAGAGAGAGAGAGAGAGAGAGAGAGAGAGAGGTGCAATTATGGCCCCATTATAATACAAACCTAGGCTCATGGGGGCCTCACATTTAGCACTTGAATATATAGGTGATCAAAAAAAAAGAAAAAAAAAGAAAAAGAGTGGGGGCACATGGAGGAAGATGCTTCTGATTCTCTCTCACAATGAGGACACAGAGCCCTCTCTCAGAGAATCCCACTTAGATGATGGATGAGCTTTTATTTGCTAAATGCCAAGTGGGATTTTTAAGGATCCATTCATCTCATGCATCTCAATTCATGCATGAACATGGGAACAGATGCCACTCATTAAATGCCCCATGAGTTGTATATATAATAATTCCAAATTATAACTAACTCAAAAGCGTAGGGGGTTCAAAAACGAATATAAAAAGAGCAATACCATATGTACATCTTATATCCTATTTATCGAAAGGCTCCTATTTTTAACTTATCTTATTAAATTTTTTTTATTTTATATTTAAAATATAAATATTTACGCTTGTATGTAGGTGTACAAATAGTATTTTCCACATGAAAATTAAAAGCTTAGGAGCTTCATGGCCAAGTGGATACTTTAATTTATGGAATTATTAATGGGCAGTAAAATAAGATTATTTTCTGCAGAGTTTGGCTCATCTAGGCCTTAATTAGGGATCATGATGACGAGAGGAATTGATTTTAATTAGGACACACAAACACACACACACACACACAGAGGGAGAGATTACATCATGTGGGTTTTTTTTTTTTTTTTTTCTTTTGGGGGCGTCTCATCTCTCTTGATTAGGCTATCATTGTTGTATATATTGTCAAAAAGGCTATATATATATATATATATGTTGTACTCCTCGCATATATGAGGGGTAGATCACTCTCACTTTTTCTTTTTTTTTTTGTGTGGCTATTTGGCATTAAAGAATTATTACTATTTAAGTAGAGTTGTTATAAAAATTATTAATATTTTATAATTAAAATTCACTTTTTATAATAGAAACAAAAATTTTAAACTAAAAATTCTCTACTTTTGTGGTGGCAATGTAAATTTTAGCTTCTAACTACAGTACAATTTATTTGCTGCTACAGCTGTTTGTAGCTCAAAATAAGCTTTGACTTTTTCTTTTTTTTTTTTTTGTAACATAAGTTTTAATTATCTTAGTATCCAATACAATTTTTATCTCAAAGGTTCTCAATGACCCGCTGGCGTAAAGCTGGTTCAATTTAATTCAGCGGAGTATAATACTTCACAGTTCCCAATTCTCAATGTGGCATATGCTGGCTTAGAAAAATCACTAAGAAAACTCATATTTTAAATAAATATTTACGCAAAGCTTAAGTTAATTTTTCATAAAATATTGTTGTAATGTGGGGGAAGAGTAGGTCCCATTAATTTAATTTAGAACCTCATTACAGCTCAATCCTTCTTTTGCTTGACCTCTTTCATAAAAAAAAATTTTAAATTGAGTATATTTCAAACTAAACCCACAAAACGACAAAGACCTTTGACCCAAGGTTGCGTCAGAACCGTTGTTTAATTTCCCTTCGCCATTCTTTTTAACAGGCCACATGTTAATTAAATCTCCTGAGTTCATGATCTTCCAAAAGAGACAAAATCGAATCTATTAAATTTGCATGTTTAGCCCAATGGAGTTTTTTGTTAAAGTGTTCTTTGTACTTTATTACTTCCCCCCCCCCCCCCTAATTAAAGCTTTTAGGGACGGTCAATCAGATATCTTCTAAAAACTTCCGACGTGCCTGCAATTACGATAGCGGATGCCAATTGGTTTGCGCCCATGGCTTAAAACACTATCAAGACATTAACCATACTTTAAAGTTTATACATTGTGAGTACTCAAAGCATTTGCTATTATAACTTTCACATAAGAGCTTGCTATGGAGGAATCAGAATCCGACATGAAGCTACTACGTGGTCACAGTAATCACAGACCGCGTAATCTATTTGTATTGTGATTTGAGATCTCTTCTATCTTTTATATCATAATTTTATGTTCTTTTTATTTAACAAATGATGAACGGCAGAAAGCGAGGCTTTAACTTTACTTATTAGTGCACTTTCCACTCGAACCAAACTCCGAATAGTATATTTGTGAGATGGCACATGTACAGTGTGTTTTTCTTATTGGAAATTGAATGCTACTCCAATTTGTACACAGACAGAATTAATGCACACACTGCAAAATGCATAAACAAACTGAACTCTCCTGCCTCAATTTAAATTGATCTCCATAAACTAAGGCTTGTGTCAGCCTCAGAATGCGCGCAATATTGATTTTATTGATCTACTTAATCTTTAATATTTAGTGGAGTACTCTAACATTATTGCAAACTCATTTACTAGAATATGTTACCCTTTGTTGTCAAGATTCCCTACTACAATATCATTATTTGGAGCTCTTTTTTTTTTTCTGAGATAAACTTTTCCATCATAATATGCAGGGTTATAATATATAAACACCTAGTCAAGCTACTTTAAAAGAAGTTGAAATACTCGAACTGATCGATTGATGCCCGCCAAATTCCGTTGCTAATTCTAATCCAAATTCAAATCCAAGAAACTCCTCAGATCTCAAATCTACGATTATTTAATCAGGCACCTTTCACAAGTCCACGAGTCAATAGAAACCCAGCTTAATTAAGGAGTGATGAAGAAACCCTAATTAACAACTTTAATTAGTTTGAAGGAGATTAATTGTTGTGAGCAGTAGAGAAAATAGAACTTGTAGACTTCAAACTACAATGTAAAGGAGTGTAGATCATAGGGATGATGAGAGTCAAACTCTTACTGGGTTGACTCAGCGGAGCTCAGTCAAACACTGGAATTTCCCTAACAACTACCGAGTTAATTTAAAGGTATGCACTACTGGAATAATAATATAGTCATGTTCCTATTGACTAGTGTGGACTTAATTTGTTGATTATCCTTATTAGTTAGTTGAGAGTTATGTATAATATGATGGATTCATATTCATCAAGCATGTTCTCCAACCTGTTGCATGGCTCAGATATATATTTCAACTGATTCAATGAAAATCATGTACAAAAAGTGAAAAAGAAAAATAAAAATTTTGCTTGCCTTTAAGTTGGCTTTTGTAACATATTTGGCGATCATTAATTAAAGAGATGATCACTCAAACTTTTTTTTTCTTTTATCATCAACATTATAGATAGAGCTACATATATATGTGATGTAATTAAGAAGTCTTAATTGATTTTGATTTCTTCATGATCATCCCTTTATTTGTTCAGGATGTGGCTTTATATTGATAAATAATATGTACATAACTCAGCTTGATCTAACAATCAGTATAGTAGCCACAGTTTTTAAAATCTACAGCGCGTGATCGAAGTCTTTTTTTTTTTTTGCGCCCTTTAAATGAATATATATATATATATATATTTATATTACAATGAAGTTAGGTAACGTACACAGTAATGCCAATTATCTAATAAGTTAATAGGATATAAGATAATTGCAAAAGGTTATTTTAATGCAAAGCATATCCTGTCAATGAATAATTTAATGGTCTGTAAAATAAAATATTGCTAATAGATTCAAAGGAACTTTCCACGGAAAGTTACCTCTTCTTTTTTTTAAATCCTTTTTACGTCACTTTGAGCAAGTTGTTTGTATTCTAAGTAGCAGAAAATTTCCTCTCCATTCCCTAACGACATTACTAATGACTAAAACGGCCCTCGACTGATACTAAGGGTCTCTTTGACCGACTAGAATTTCTGCAAAAGTGTTTAATATTTTAAAAAGTTTTCAAAGAAGTTACAATGTTTTTTTTTTAAGCGTGCTTGGCTTTGTTGAATATTATTTGATGAACAGATATTTGACTAGTGCTATAAGGATGATCGGTAAGCTAATACAACCCCAACACTTCTTTCTGTAGCGAAATTAGAAACACCAAATAAGGCCATCAGTATTTTGGAAAATGCTTTGCTTACAAACAAATTTCACAACATTTTACAATCTCTGCAACTTAATGGCGGGATTTCAATCTTGAAGTTATAAATCATGTTTACTGTCTCGTGATTCACACTTCTCCACCAATTAAATATCGCCACGTATACTAGTTATAAAGTGTTATAAAATTTGTTTGTAAGTACGGGATTATTTTAGTGTTTTGGACTCTAAATCTTATTTTTGCTTTTGACTAGTGCAACATTTCTAGACTCTTGTGTATACGAGACGTGTTAAATAATACGAAGCAATTATTATTCTCTAAAAGTTTAAGTTTGTAGAGAATGGTGTTTTAAATATTTTGATATTTAACACTCCCCCTCACGTCTGGGCTCGAAACTTTTCGCTAGGCCCATGACGTGGACTGAATTAAATAAGAGAAAATTAATAATGCTAGGAGTCTGGCGTGACTCGAACTCAGAACCTCCTACTCTGGTATCATATTAAATAAGCATTGTACTCTAAAAATTTAAGCTATTTAAAGAACGATGTTTAAACATTTTTATAGTTAACAAGACGTGTTACTAATATACAGTTGCGCGCCAACAATTGAGGAATGAACTGAGTCGCAACCATCTTCTAAAATAGAGTACTATATATATTATCCAAAAGATCGATATGATATAAGAAATGCACAAAAAGAAAATCTTAACATTGTGAAGCGTGCAAATGACTTGTTTAATAGGAGGGAGATATATGTAAATGCAAAAGAAGAATTTTGTTCAAAATTAATTAACATGTCGGTCCAGTGACGTGATGCTATGGAGAGAAAATATATTACGTGTATTTGGATCGCAGCAATAAAATCTATGTGCCCTGTTATCTAAGTTGTTTAACTGGATGGAATTTGTGTAGGTAATTTGATTTAGACGGTTACATGTCATAAACGAGCTCAGCAATTTAATTTAAAAAAATGTGTTCGTGATTCTTCCTTGTTATTTATTAATTAATTTCCCCCTCATTAAGAGGTTCGGCAATGCTTAAATTAATAATATCCAGCACCATGTTAGCGTGGATCGGAATAATAATCTATAATTCTTTTTTTGGAGATATATATATGTATAGTTATCTAAAATGTGTATATTTTGTTGATACATGTATTAAACGGTGCCTTACAAGATTAAAGTTCAATAAATTACTTTCTCAAGGGAAAAAAAAAAAGGTTCAATAGCTTAGCTCTGGGGAGAGATTATATGACATATAAAAGTTTTTTTTTGACACTATTTGGAGATATTATTATTGCAAATCTTTAGCTCCAAAGAATAATAATTCTAGATATAAAAACATGGAGTAATTTAACTTTTTTTTTGCCAATAACATCAAACGCAGTTTCGTAATTGGTTATTAAAACTGGTTTGAAAAAAGTGTACTTTATCGCACTCATTTTCTACATCCAGCCATATTTTTAAGACTCCTCAACCAAATCCCAAATAAAAAAGATATCATTAGACAAGCGAGGGGCCCAAACAAGCATATTAAAAATTAAATCTCCATATAAAACGATAGGATCCATTTATTGCTAAATGTTTGATCTTCGAACTATATATGTACGTACGTATAAAACTAATAAATAGAGTATATCACGATACTCTTTATAAAGTTACAATTTTACACACACACAAAAATAATAATAATAAAGAAAAGAAAATCCCACGCTTTCAAAGCCGAGAAATGCGGCTATTTGCCGCCTCTTCACTTTCCTTCACACATTATCAATAAACAAAAAGCACTTCTCGAGAGGTCATGTTCTTAAAAAAGTTGGACACACAAAAGATGGGAATTTTTCCTTCTCAAAAAAAAAAAAAAAAAAAAACCAATCAAGTATGAATACAAAAGCAAAAGGCTAATCCCCTCCCCCCACCACAAAAAGAGACCCACAAGTCATAACCCAATGGTGTGGATTTGGACCATGGCATGTTAAAGCCACCCTCACTTTTCATACTCTACTTCTTCATGTATCTACATTTTCTAAAATTCTCTTTGTTGATCAGGAATCTAGCGCAGTTGATTAAGGACTTCATTATTAATATTTGAAATTTTAAGTTCGAAATTTAATTGTTTCGCATTTCTAGTTTAGTTCATTTTCTTAAAAAAAATAAAGAGAATAACATATCATTTTCCTCTCTCTGAAAAAAATCTCTTCGTTGATCGGTATAGTATATTGTTTTAGTAACTAAGTTTTTCGCCCGTTAAATATTTCATCAATGCTAGAAATTCTCAACACTCAAAGTCATTCTCGGACTTGTACTCTCATCTTAAATTTATATTACAAATTTACTTTTTTTTTTCTTTTATATAGATCTAGTGAGCAGGTAAATACACATCATAATCTCCTCTATGTGAATCAAAATCCCAATTTAAAATTCTTGATCAACAGATCAGACGCTTGTCTTCGTACGATGGCCACCGAGTATGATTCCTATGGGTTATTCTATATATACATCAAAACATCTTAAACTTAAATATACAAAAAAAAAAAAAAAATTATTTTTTTTAGAATAAATATATTTTTGTTTTGTTTTTCTTTTGTGTGTGTGTGTGTGTGTGTGTGTGTGTGTGTGGAGAAAAGAATAATGTATTTACATATTGGTTGAGCACTTACCCATACGCAGGGCCTTCTTAGTTCTTAGTCCCTCTCTCTTCCTTTCTCTTTGTTGCGTATGATTAGAGGTCTCTGCCATGACAAAGTCAGCGTTTCTCCCATATAAAATAAGGTCATATCCATCTCTCTCTCTCTCCTCTATCTCTCTCTCTCTCTCTATCATTTGTTTTCTTGTTGGGGAGAACTATAAACTCCTCCTCCTATTTCATTATTAGAGAAACTATAACCTCCTCCTTTAATTTGATCTCTCCCCCCTCTCGGAGACAATCCCATCTCTAATCCCCACTCCACATACATGCATGGCTCTTATATTCCTCCTTTGGTGCAACAGTACCCCACAACAACAGATTCAGTAAACAGAAGCAGCAGAAGCATCGATCTTCCTAAACATACATACATATACATCCCAATTACACCAGCTCAATATCCATTTCTATATCCATACATCGACCTGCAGTTGTAAGTAATAAATCGAGATCATGTGCGACTACTTTTGGGAGCGGGTGGAGAAGGAGCAGCAGGGAGGAGACCTGGCCGACATCGTCCGAGCCGGCGGCCGCGGCATGATCGGCTCCGACGTCCCGATGCCCGTCGACGTCGCAGCCGCCTGGCAGCAGCAGCTCCCTCCTTCCGATCCGACCGCCTTCCCGACGCCCGTCTCCGACGACTTCGGCAACCCCTTCATCAACGCCCGCGACCCGCTGTTCGAGGAATTCGCGGATTCCATGGCCGGCGGCCGGCAACCGGCGGGCAAGGTCGTGCTGACAGTCGGAGAGGAATCGAAGCAGCAGCAGCAGCAGCAGCAGCCATGCAATAATAATAGTAATAGTAGTAATAACAGCAGCAGCAGTAGTAGTGTCTTTTCGCGGGTGGTTCAGATCTCGCCGCCGAGGCCGATCAAGCCGTCTCCGGTGATGGCTGCGGTGGATGGCATGACCGGAGTTCAGATCTCGTCGCCGCGGACTCCCGGGATCAAGAGAAGGTTTGGTGATACAATCTCAATTTGAAGTAGATCAATTTTTTCTTCAATTAATGATCTTCTCGAACCATATATACTCAAAGGGCTTTTAGTTAGATCTTCTTCTTCTTCTTCTTTTTTTACCCTATATTTATTTATTTTAATTTCCAGCTTTGGTTTCAAGTTTGAGCTAGTGATATGCAGAGAAGAACCCTAGAGAAATTGTAGGATGTGGGTATTGATGGAAATGAAAGGAAAGGACTTAGCCTGGATATATAGCCTCGATCTCTAAATTGAAGTTAATTAGAGCCCCATCAAATTCTTATAAAGAAATTAGGTATAAAATCACTCTCTTTGTGTAGATCAGCCACAAACATATATGGTTTTCAAGCAGTCAAAAACCCTAGCCGAGAAGATATCAAAAGCTATGATCAGAAAACTACAGATGCCCACCAAATTAAGAAATTTAATTTATAAGCCTACTCTTTTTTACTTCGTAGTTCTCCCAAATTTTAGCTAACCAAAGTGCTCAAGCTCTTCCAATTCTCTTTATAAGAAGGCCACCATCATTCTTTAATTATGAGCTTTTCACCTCTAAAGTTGAAACTTGCAAATTAAGAACTCATAATCTCTCTCTCTTTATATCCCTCTCTCTCTCTCTCTCTCTTTATATCTCTCTCTCTCTCTTTATATCCCTCTCTTTCTATTTCTCTCTAAGCTAATTCATCATGCATGTCCATTTCACATTTTGAGTGGAAATGTGACAAACTTGGTAGGGGAACTAACCAGTTTTCGTATTGTACTATGGCTGTAGAAAAAGCCAAGCAAAGAAGGTGGTGTGCATTCCAGCACCAGCAGGAGCAGCAGGAGGGGGAGGTGGGAGGCCTGGTGGGGAGGTGGTTCCTTCTGACCTATGGGCCTGGAGAAAATATGGACAAAAACCAATCAAAGGCTCTCCCTACCCAAGGTATAACTAAACATCTCTAATTAAACTCTCTCTCTCTCTCTCTCTCTCTCTCTCTCTCTCTCTCTCTCTCTCTCTCTCTCTCTCTCTCTCTCTCTCTCTCTCTCTCTCTCTCTCTCTCTCTCTCTCTCTCTCTCTCTCTTCAGATATCACATGCTCAACCCCCCATAGATTCCTCCTTATTTGATGGTTCTATGAATACTCACTCTCTCTCTCCCCCCTATTCTCTTGCTAAGCACATGAGTAGCTCATGCTGAAGTCAAGGGAAAGAATAGAATATGACTGTGAGGATCAGATGCAAGGAGTAACAACATGTTTTGCTTTGCTCATCTTGTTATTAGTTCATTATTAACCTTTTATGTATATGTGACTAGAACAAAGTGTCGAGATTTTGTCTGAGTAGAAGGGGGGGAAAAAAAAAGAAAAAAAGTTTCTTTTGTTCTCAGCAGTACGTGTACAATGTGCCAACTTTTGATGATCAATATTCTTTCTAGTAGCGTTTCTCTTCTTTCAATATCTAAAGCTAAATTACTTTTTATATATATATATATATAGTAATTTATTTACTACAAAATGCAGGAGGACTAGATTCATATTTTTGTCACAGTATATCACTTCACTAGTAAACTTCCCTTTTTCCCTTTAATTTGTTTTTTGTTTTTCTTAGCATGTTGAACAAATTAAGAAGTGTACTGTAAAAGTTCTCAAGCATATATAGATCTGATATCTGGTGTTTGATGCATAGACTACAATTGTCATATTTGGAACATTATTCTACTTAATTGTGAACTCGACAAAGAGTGTCTACTAAGTAAAATAATGAATCAAGTTCACAATATCGATATAATTAATTAGCTTCCAATATGCATGAAATTTACTGAATCCAAACTAATTAAATTATCATGTCCTCTAATGAAGGTGCATTTTTTTTTTACTTCTCTAATTAATCATCTGAAAATTTGCACACGATTTAGGGGCTATTACAGATGCAGCAGTTCGAAAGGATGCTCGGCGCGGAAACAAGTCGAGCGGAGCCGGACCGACCCCAACATGCTAGTCGTCACCTACACCTCCGAGCACAACCACCCGTGGCCGACCCAACGCAATGCCCTAGCCGGCTCGACCCGATCCCAGCCCTCGAAAACCAGCTCTTCGGCTTCGAAAGGCTCTTCGCAAAATCAAAAGGCGCAACAAATAACAACCATAAAGGAAGAACCAATTATAAATAAAGATATGGCAAGTGTTAACAGCATTAATCCTATGGTTAAAGAAGAGGCTCATGAGATGGAGAAGGCCATGGATGTAGCTGATCAGGATAGTAATGAACTACACCACCAAATGTTTCACCAATGTTACAAGCCTATGATCCCAGAATCGGGCCAGCCCGACGACTTCTTCGCGGATTTGGCCGAGCTCGAGTCGGACCCGATGAGCCTCATCTTCTCGAAAGAGCTCATGGAGACTAAAGGGGATGAGGAGAGGGGAGACGAGGCGTTGGACGATGCGTTCAACATGTTTGAATGGGAGGGGGGCTCATTTGGAGAAACAAAGAAAGGTTTATAGCGAGACCTTGTAACATGATCACAAGCCTCAACAGCATGCATGCAGTGAACGTTTTATGTTTTGTTGTGTTTGTTGTGTGAGAGTGTAATCTTGTTCAGGGTCTAGTGATAAACCTTTTTTTCTAGGTTACTAAGTACAAGTTTGAATATTTTGGAGTGAAGGGGTCTTCTTTTTTCTTTTTTTTTTCTTTTTAAATTTTTCTTGGTTTCGACCGAGTGGTCTGTAGGATAGAGGCACAAAAAAGGTGGGGATTAATATTGGTGAATTGGGAGCAGGGATGTGGATCAGGCCTACATATCCTTGAAATATTGGAGGATAAGTTAATTAGAAATTAGAGAGCTTTAATTTGAAGTAGCTAGTAGAAAATTAAAGCTTTCAATAGGTAGGAGAATTACATGTGTTAATTAAGAATGTGATGAAAAGTATTAGACAGTGCATATATTTTTACGTGGAGTAATTAAGAATATATTTTCTTAATTGAACCAGTACTACTCTCTTCACTCAGAAAAGAAAAAGAGATAGAAAGGAAAAAAAATGAACTCAAACCTTAAAAGAAGCTCTAGCTAACTAAAACTTACCCAGAGAAATATATTCTAATAATTTCTTTTCCAAAAAAGAAATCAAAATGATGATAAATAAGATGTGTTTAATGTTAACATCAAATAAAGGCCGCAGATAAAACTTCCATAAGATTTTTCTTTTTCATTTCTTATTTTTTCCCTTTTTTTTTGAAGAAGAAGAAAAAGAATATATGCCACAAAGGATGGAGAATAGCTAATTATAGAACCTCAAGAATGGCTAATTTGGATTCCATGCATAAAATGTCTAAATCATGCATACATGTAAGATAAGTGAAATGAATTCCACTATCAATCATTTGAAATGAGAAGGAATATATATATATATATATATATATATATATATATATATTTATATGTGATGGCACATTGGCACCTCACATATATGATTTCATCAAGTCACTTCAATGGATCATAATGGCTTCCAAATCTCTCTTTAAATGATCATCTCTCTTTTTTTGATGGGAAATATAAACCATCATGAACTATGTGATGGAACTTCACATATATGATTTCATCAAGTCAATTCAATGGATCATTATAGCTTCGAAATCTCTCTTCAAATGATCATCTCTCTTTTTTCTGATGGGAAATATAAACCATCATGAACTATGCCCACAATATGAGCATTACTTTAGCCATTATCCTGCAAGAAAAATAGCGTTGATCCATTTGTGAAATTAATTAACATCCTCCAATTAATGGACTTCAAAATTCTAATGCATCACTAGATCTGGTGATTTTTTTTCTTTTGTTTCCCGATTCCAGAGGCCTAGCTAGTTCCCTACGTTTTTATTGCCTAGTTCATTTGCGTAACGAATGAACCTTTTCCAAAAAGAAAAAAAATATATGGTTATTTTTTCCTTAGAAATGTTCAATCATTTGTGCATAATTGGAAAAAAAAAAAAAAAAAAAAGCATATGACACTCAGATTGACAGTTGTGCACAGGGAATATTATATTAAGCATTAGCTCACGTCAAACAAGTTTTGCTGGCCGGTTTGTTTTACTAGATGTGGGACATAGCCTTAGATAGGGATGTTAACGGGTTGACGGGTTGGATAAGCTATTTGGGTCCAAAAATGAGCTTTGGACTTAAGATCAACAAAGGTTTTAAGGCTTCGTTTGGGATTGCGGAAAGATTGCGTTACGTGCGGTGAGAAAGTACGATGAAAAAATATCATATTTGTTTCCGTACGTAATATTGCGTTCCGCATATCGCGATGAGTAGGTTACGATATATTTTCTGCAGTCCCACCTGAGAACGCAGAAACATATCCCTATATATTTTTATCCCAACTCTATTTTATCTAATAGCGTCAGATGAGCCTCAATACTAAACTAATTAAGCCTAAATCTATTTGACTTTTTTGTTTTTCAGGAGCAAAAAAAAGAAAGAAAGAGCATGTCTAGCTTAACCTGGACAACGATAGGTTCGGGTGGCAATGCGTAATGTTCGGTTCGAGTTTAGTTTTGGATCAAGGTGGAATCGATTGTCGTTTTCGTTAGATAGGTAGCTAGGGGGTGAATAATATAACTTAATTTTGATGCTCCTTTTTTAATCTGGATCAAGGGATGATGATATTAGATCATTGATGCAGTCAAAGAAAGGATTAAATATAATAAAATAGCAAGAATCTTTATCGGAATTGATTGTATTAAAGAACGCAATCTCACTTACTGATAGTTGTTGATGGGTCGGTTGGTGCATTTGGCTTCATATGCCATATGTTTGTAGAAGCAAACAGGTACTGATCAGTGATCAGTACTATATTTTGATTAGTTAAATACCAAATACAAGCTCTAAGATATAGCCGCGAGCTAAAAGACAAACAAAGTATTATCATAGCAGTTTGATTTAATCTAAGTGCACCTTTTCATCTAACCACATGGTTATGACTTGGTTAATGTGGTCCTCCTAAGATAGATGAAATTTTAATAGTACAAAGAAACTGTTTTATCATTTAGCATAAAAACTTAAGTTTGATTACAACAAGCACCAGTGGTCTAGTGGTAGAATAGTACCCTGCCACGGTACAGACCCGGGTTCGATTCCCGGCTGGTGCAATTGTTTTTATTTCTTTTTTAGAGATTACTGTAGATTACTCTATTGGCTGGCTTCTGTTATTTCCAAGTATCTTTGTTACCTCCTCTTAGAAGGCTAATATTAAAAATATTATTTTTATATTTCATTAAATTCTGTTAATAAACTGTTAGCAGTAGCTGTTTTTTTTTTTTTTTGAGAAAAAGGTAGCACGCTACCCGCTTCGTTCATTCAGGATGTGAACTAAGCTACATGGGTGAGGCAACTCAGACCTCGGGGATGGCAGAAAAAAAAAAAAAAAAAAAAAACGAAACGATTACATTAAAGTCTCTCCACAGTGCGCAGTTTTTCCCACGTTAGCAGTAGCTGTTATTTCTGTAAAATTACTATTTTGCCCTTTCAAATATACCCTTCTGTTATCACCGACTTTTCTTATTGGCCCTTAAGTTAGGAGCACAAGAAGTATTTTGATTTTTGATCTTTCCAAATATATCCTTCTACCATCACCAATATTTCTTATTTGCCCTTAAGTTAAGGACAAAAGAGGTATTTTGATTTTTTCAACTCTGATAAATATTTAACTCACGTTTAATCCAAGTTAACTTAACGGGTGATAACTGTAAGGATATTTTTGTATAACGGAAGAATATATGAAGTGAATATTGGAAAAAAAGAAAAAAAAAGAAAGAGTAAATAAGATATTTTAGAAGTTTTGAGAGGTATATAGGCAATTATCCCTTACATTTATTATACTACCACTCGCGATCTTCTACCATACCATTCCTCCTATTCTTTCTGAAATTAGTTATATTAAATAGTTAAATTTAATTCTCTATTTGAGCAATGATGTTACAACAGATCATTCATTATAAGGGGACGGGGGTATACAATGCCCAGAAACCTAGATGAACACATTACTAGATAGTCCACAAATGTTCTGGGATGGGCTAACAAATATTTTACTGTTATCATAAAACCTTTGTTTATCAGAGAAACAGCAATGTACAGGCCAACATATCCACTCAGGAATTGCAAGAGAGAATCTTATATTGACAAAGAAAGAACAATTTTACAGCATTGGAGTGAATAGAAGGGGACCTGTCACACAATGCTCAACAATGCAGCACCAGCAAGGAAAATGATGTACAAAGCCTTACATCTTCTACAAGGGAGTGAGTTTGAGAAGCTCTAGGAGCCACTAAAGAGCGCGTAAGTGACCTCACATTAGCAAGAGTAAACCAAATGATATTCACATTGCGCTCACCTCTATAAAACTCTGAGCAGGATCTTTTTTACTCACTTCTATAAGCCCCAGTTTGTTCCTTACCTCTTGCACACCGCCCCACTCTCCAATCATCGCACACAAATTCGATTTCAATATATAATTCCCTCTATGGTCGGGCTCCAATTCAATTATGTAATCCATCACTTTTCTCGCCAACGCAATGTTCCCTTGGTCTCTACAAGCTACAAGCAACATTCGCCAGATCACCGCATCTGGCTTAACCGGCATGGCCATCACAAACTCAAAAGCTTCATCTAAAAGCCGTGCTCGGCATAGCAAATCGACCATGCTCCCATAATGTTCCATCCAAGGTACCATACCATACTCTTCTACCATTGAGTAAAAACACCGCCTCCCTTCCGACACTAGCCCGGAATGACTACATGCATTAATGATGGTGAGAAAGATGATCTCATCTGGCCTAAATCCTTCTCTCTGCATTTGAACGAATCGAATAAGGGCAGCCACGCCGTGACCGTGCATTGCTAACCCTTGTATCATTGTTGCCCACGATATCATGGTCCTTTCCTTCATACGGTCGAATATTTTGCACGACTTCTCTAAGTTCCCACATTCACAGTGCATGTGAATGAGAGCATTGGCTATGCGAGGATCGTCCTGTAAACAATTCTTCTCAACGTACTTTTCTATCCATTCAGCTAATTCGGACGTACCCAACTTCGCGCACATAGAGATAACTGCTAATAAGGTAACTTCATCGACCCACACTTCTTCCACCTGCATCTTTTTGAATAAAGAAAGCGCTCCCAAGGGGCAGGCATTATCACAATAAGCATTAATCATGCAAGTCCAGGAAACCATACTTCTAATACCCATACCATCAAACACCTTCTGTGCACTGGGTAAGCACCCACACTTAGCATACATGTCGACCAATGCATTACAAACGTGCGTGTCGAATTTTGAAATGTTTCTCATTGCATACCCATGAACTTCCTTTCCATGATCTAAAGCCCTCAATTGTGCGCAAGCGGACAAAATGCTTGTGACGGTCACTTCATTAGGTCTCACATCCTCATTCATTATAGCCCTTGTAGCCCCTAATGCTTCTTCGGGCCTACTTCTCTGCGCATACGTAGAAACAAGAGCATTCCAAACAACGACATCTCTTTGGGGAATTTCATCGAACAGTTGCCGAGCACAAGCAAGGTCCCCAAACAAACCATAAACCCTTAAAAGCGCGGTTTTTACTACAAGATCGGATTCGAAACCCAATTTGATCACATGGGAATGCGCCTGTTTCGCTGCAAAGAGCCCCTGTTGCAAACGGGCACAAGCTTTGATTACAAAGAGAATAACACCATGATCGACACTAAGTATAACTCTTCTGCTATTATACTCATCAATTACTAAACCTGGAGAATTCTCTTCTAAATGGATTCTTAGGGTGTTCTTCCACTCGCGTGTATGCACCTCCCTGTTGATCTCTATGGAGAGCTCATTAGGGCGAAAGAGGTTTCTGGGTATTTGGCCAAGTGTCGTGGCCATGTGAGAAATGGAATTGGGGTAGAAACGGAGAGCTCTCATGGCTAGGGTTTTGAAGAAGAAGAGAAGCTTCGTACATAGAAGGATGCAACAGAGGAAATTGTAAACGAGTTACAGGGATTCGTAAAACGCCCAAAATTAATCCAAAAATGGAGGCAAAAAATAGCGGGTGGAGAGATTATTACTGCTTGGACCTGGTTCACCGTTTCAGTCCTAAACCATTTAGTGTAGTACTACCACTACCCAGCACGTTCTAATTCGACGTTTAATCTCAACCGCTCATTTATCTACAGAACACACGGAAAGCCCAATCTTCCAATCTGGGCCGGGTCCATTCTTAAACCTAATGGAATTTGGTCTTGATAGATCCGGCCCGGCCCATGAACGGTTTATATTGTAGTAGTGGTGGTACTATGTAGGATTTATTCTAAACTAATTTTATTGTGTGATAATAAAAAAACAATGTTTTTTTTAAAGAATATTGTTGTACTTATATGATATGTGAAGACTATTTATTGAGTATTATTATTTTCGCTTGAAAAAAACTTTTAAAGAAAAAGGCTTTCTAAGTCGATGAGAGGATCTGTGGGTGGATCAAACGCCAATACAATCGATGCATAGCCCAAATAAACAAATAACAAGCAGTAAAAAGTACTACTTAAGATCATAATTAGCCTAAAAACTATAGTATTAACTTGAGATTTTACATAAATACTTTACAATTAGTTTAGAAATTAATTAACATGAGGCGCGAGGATATAATGCGGTGACTTTTCAAAAGAAGTCGAAAAGCGAGTTAAGAAGTTGATACACTTTTTTTTTTACGTAAGTGGTGAATCATACTTCATACCTACTACCTCAATTAATGGAATTTAACAACTATTCTAATGCCATTGATGAGATTTTTTGAGTAATAAGTTGCAACTCTTTTGCAATAATTTGTGAGCAAGTTATACTTTTACCCATCAACACAGTACCACAGATAAGAAAAATGCTATATGTACACTCTATATTAGAGCTTACGGGCATATATATCTTACACTCTTTAGATTCAATAGTTTATTATTTTTTATTTTTAATATTTTTAAAAATAATTTTATTAAATATAAATATTAAAAATATCGCTTTCTGGTAACTTAATTTTTTAGAAAATAATGATTATTTTGTATAATTTAATATAATATCATAGTAGAAGATTTTAAGTTTGAATTTCGTCAGACTACTACCATTATTTTTTTTTGAAAATAATTTGTGAGATATTATAGATGAGTTAATCCTATTATTTTAAAAATTATGATGTAATTTACATCTATGGAACCTGTGTACATCTGGCATTACCATGTTGGGAAACAGGCTGAAACTTGACATGACTCTTTTTCTATACCATGTGGATGAATGAATGTTATATGGGCTTTTTTTGCAAATGACTCCCTAGAAAAATTTTATTTTAAAAATAGTCTTAATAAATTTATAATTGTAAAAATAGTCCTATTCCTGCCACGTAAGCGCCACGCAGGCGTCAAGCGGGCGGGCTGAGAACCATTCACCGTATTCAAACACGGTGAATGGTTCACCGTGTTTCTTTTATTACTCGCGCGGATTGATCTACACTATTTTTTCGGGGCAGTATAAGTAACTGAATACGGTGAACCATTGACCGTGTTTGAACACGGTGAATGATTCACCGTGTTCAACTTGCCAACCCGGCGCCCACCCGCCCGCGTGGCGCTGACGTGGCGCCTGCGTGGCAAAATTAGAGTTATTTTTGTAATTATAAATTTGTCGGAACTAATTTTAAAATAAATTTTTTTTAGGGGCCAATTGCAAAAAAAGACCATGTTATATTATTGTTTGATTGCTAATTCTCGCCATATTCCCTCTGAAAAAAAAAAAAAAAACTAGTTGTCAATTGCCCAGCTTGTCGCTGCAATTAAGTTTAGCCAACTAATTAACTACGACCCGTCTCTAAGAGACCTTTAATGATGCATGTGGCTATTCTGTATTTAATTATACAATTAGTTATGACTATGCATGTTTTTATGCATATAAAATTACAGTATAAATACAATTGAAGAGAACCGTGAGTTTCACATGGACATAAATAAACAGTATGAATTCCACATCGTTTTAGTTAATAATTATTTATTTTAATTTCACATACATCTACATATATATATATATATATATATATATATATATATATATGCTATTAAAGCAGGACATAAGTTTTTCGAATTTTATCCGAGATTTTAAATTCGAACCCTAATTGTTTCACATTTTCAGCTAAATTTATTTTTTTTAAAAATAAACGAAATGGACAGCATTCTATCTTTCTCTAAGAAAAAAAGATTTTCAAATTTTATGGAGAATGTGAAGTATTGATGTTAACAGTGTGTCATTATTAGAAAGTATTAGCTACTGATCCCATAATTAGGATCCATATAGTTTATTTGTTTGTTTCTTATTTTACCCGATTTGTAAAATAATTTTTTTAGTTTAAGAGGTAAAAATTTAATACTTCACATATTACGGGAAAAAAATAACATAAGGTTATGGGTCGCGAAGAGTGGTATTTTCAACATGTTTTTTTTATTATTATTATTACTGTTTTACTTGGAGGCACTATGAAGGAGATTGTCATTACAATTTTTATTTTTATTTTTATTTTTTTCTGTTCCAAGGAATGGAAGGGTTGGTGGAGGTCACAGCTCTACACTGTAACGCTGACCTTTCAGTGCGGCTGACAAGTGGGACCAACATTTTGTGGGTCCCATGTGTCAGAACCACAACCGTTATATACAACCGTGACACTGGAAAACTCGGTCAGAGGGGCCTATCAGAAACTTGTTCTTGGGGTCATCAGCATATTTTTCAAAGGACTTTTTGGATCTAGTAGAAAGAAAGAGAAAGGGGCCTTTTCAAAGTGCTGGGATTTTGGTAGAGAAAGAAGAAGAAACAGAAGAAGAATTTTTTTAAAATTTTATTTTTCTTTTTTATTTTTCTTTTTCCACCATGGATGTGGGGAGTCCCATGGAGAGAGGAGAGCACAAGCCTTTGCTTGATCAAGTATGTAATTTCTTTTATTTTTTCCCTTTTTTTCTTTAGTAGCTTTTTCTCATGCTATTTATTTGTACTCTTATTTGATTCACTTCTCTTAATTTGTCAGAATAAGCATCTAACCTTGATCAAGTAACTCATTAGCTAGCAGCTCAAATGATTTGCTATTAATTGTTATAATTCTCAGATCCCTTTTTTCACTTAATTACTCTTCATGTAGCAATTCATAAATAGTCAACTTGCTCAGAAAATGACTCTTCTATTCCACCTTTCAAATTAAAAAAACTCATTTCTCTTAAAGTGGTATCTTTGGTTTCCCCTTTTTCCTCATGTATTGTTCTGAAATGTAGTAACCCATAAGATAAGATTAATCACTAATTAGGATAATCTAAACTGCTGAAACTGTTTGAACCTGCAGAGCTCTTCTTGGAGCTATCAAGATGATGATGCACAACTGGAATCATCAGTCCCCCCTCAGCTAAAGCACAAGCCCTTTGATTGGAGAGCACCAGGCATCATTCTTGGTAAGCTTAATTGCCTTCAAATTTGAAATCTGTACATTACCAAAATAGCTGCTATTCAATCACTCTGCAACTAATGTTGGGTCAAACTAAAGGAAGCATTTAATTGTTACACAGAACAAACTTTATGAATGGAAGTTGAATCGAGATCGAATTCCGGGAACTGAATTTGTAATTATTAATTAACTGAACTGATTTTCATTTTCCGTGCTGCGATTCATCAACCTTTTTTCCTTTGCTCAGCTTTCGAATTCTTAGAGAGCGTAGCGTATTCCGGGGTCGCTCTCAACTTAGTCGTGTACCTTACCACCGTACTCCACAGCGATAATGCTTCTAGTGCCGCGAACATCGATACGTGGACCGGAACGACCTTCCTCGCACCGTTGCTTGGAGCTTTCCTAGCTGACACTTATTGGGGAAATTACAAGACCATCGTCATTTCTCTTATACTCTATCTCCTTGTAAGTCTGAGTAAATACGAAGTTCATGCTTACCTCGATTTACTTATCGTCAGTTTGATATATTGATCGATATATTTTTCGCTCAAATCTACCAAAAACAGGCCCATTTCCCCCTCAACAATACCTTAATTATTCTAATTTTGTTAATGGATCTTAATTGTTCTATCGCTTAAATTTCCAGGGAATGATAGTGATCACATCCTCTGCTATTATTCCATCTCTAAGGCCTTCTCCGTGCAATGGAAGTTCATGCCCCCCTGCAAGTGGACTTCAGTATATTGTACTCTTTTGCGCGTTATACCTTGTCGCTGTCGGAACCGGAGGGGTGAAATCGGCTTTACTACCCTTCGGAGCCGATCAGTATGATGAACTAAACCCAGTAGAGAATCAGAAGAAGCAGTTTTTCTTCAGTTGGTTCTTTCTCGCTGTCAATTTGGGAGTGTTCACTTCAGGGACTGTTATAGCTTGGCTTCAGCAGAACGTGGATTGGGCTCTCGGGTTCGGGCTCGCGGGTGCGTGCCTGATTCTCGCCTCGATCGGGTTCTTTGTTGGGATGCCGATTTACCGGGTCCGGACGCCCGGTGGCAGCCCTTTGAAGAGCGTTGTAAAGGTCGTGATTGCTTCTATGAAGAAGATGAAATTGGAGACTCCCTCAGATGGCGCACTTTTGTATGAAGAGGAGGATGAGAAGTTGGCTTCTCTAGGACAGCACAGATTAGCACGTACTGAAGAATTCAAGTAAGTTTTTTTAGTTGCTCCAATTTAGCGCAAGTTATCCCAAAATAATTTGTTCAGATTAAACAGCAAAGAGGCACTGAATATCCATTAAGATGATATCCACAGCATCTTATTCGACATGTCGCTTCTCCTTATTGAAGGAGTATGAAACAATGTGCACGGCTACGTAGCATACACAGCCTCGTATTCATACCTCATAGGCGATGTACATTATTCTGAGAAGTCGGAACACTGAAGTTCTCATGATGATTGTAGAAAACACTCAAAGCCCTAGAATCTCCATGCCACAAAAGTTATTACCAGATATTTTGTTTTGGAATCCAAACTGAATGCGAGGAGTTATCAGTACTTCTAATCTCTCAGGTGCTTAGACAAGGCTGCTATCATCACAGACCCTGCAGCCGATCCGAAGGATAGCTCCGGCGAAAACCCTAGCAGCTCATGGCTACTCTGCACTGTGACACAAGTGGAGGAAGTAAAGATCCTGCTCCGCATGCTTCCGATCTGGGCCACCGGAATCTTCTACTCCGCGGCCTGTTGCCAGCTCACCACCACATTCATCCAGCAAGGCAATGCCATGGACACCGCCGTCTTCGGCTCCTTCGCCATCCCCGCGACGTCCCTCAACTCCGTCGAGGTGATCTTCATGATGGTGTGGGTTGTAATCCACGACAAGATCGTCATACCGATGGCCAGAAAGCGGCTGGGGAACCCTGCCGGGCTCTCGCAGCTGCAGCGGATGGGCGTCGGTCGGTTCCTGCTGATCCCGTCGATGGCGGCCGCAGCGATCATCGAGGCTTGGCGATTGAAGAGCGTCGGAGCAGGTGATGATCGAGATCGAAATCTTGCTGTATAGTTATTCGAAAGAAATCTATCACTCATCATCATCAGCTTCTACTTCTAGCAGGACATACTCTCAGCATTGCATGGCAGATTCCCCAATACCTAATCCTGGCGGGCTCCGACGTGTTCTGCGGGATCGCGCAGCTTGAGTTCTTCTACGGTGAGGCGCCGGAGACGATGAGGAGCATGTGCTCGGCGCTCTCGTTCCTCGCGATCGCGCTCGGCAGTTACGTCAACTCTTTGATCATCACCGTTGTCTCCGCCGTCACACGGGCGGGCGGCCGCCCCGGTTGGATTCCGGCTGGCGATCTCAACCGCGGCCACCTCGACTACTACTTTTGGCTGATCACTGCAATGAGCGCCGTGAATTTTGTGGTGTACGTTGTCTTCGCGAGAAACTACACGTGTAAGAAAGTTGTGGTGCAAGGATGAATTATGAATTATGTCAGTTGTTATTGTTTCATTTGTATTAGACTCTGAATTTGGAGGACATTTTGACTCATTTAGTTTTTTTTGTTGTTGTTGTTGTTGTTGTTGTTGTTGTTGTTGTTGTTGTTTCCTTTAACCATTTTAAAGGTCTTGGATTGTGATTTTATCCAACTGCGATGAGTTGATGACAACATGTGATCGAAAATTTTGACCCGATAACTCATTAGAATTTTGATAAAAATGTAGTAAAGATCCCATTGAGAAACCTAACCTAGCAGAGGTGATTTACGTTTTATATTTAGTACAAAATTATCATTTCTAACATTCAGTTTGATACGCATTAGACATGCATATGCCACCGTATTTTATGCAATCATACGATCCGTAACACAAATAGATCGAATTTACGACATACAATAACTTTATATGCTAGTAAACAGGCCAGAAACTAGAGAAATAATGTGAGCTAAACTGTGATACCAAGCTAAAGAATTCAAATTCAATCAAAAACTTAAAACTTATTATTATCTCTCATATTGTATATGCGTCAGAACTTTAATTTATATTTAATAAGAGACTAATATTTTTTGCAGAACATCTATTAAAGTGCAAAATGAATTTTGTAGTTAGCTCAGAAGTAACCATTGTTGCAACGGGATGAAAAAATGGGGTCTTTTAATTAATCTATATATTTATGAGAGCCCCACGATGGAAAACCATGTTTTACCAACTATCTGTATGATTCTGACAAATCTTTAATGCCAAAAACTTCTATACGTTTTCGTCGTGAGGTAAGAGACAAATTTTGCTTGCTTTGAAGGTCTTAGCTCGAGATTGGCCCTAGCGCAAGTGGCAAAAGGTTTGGTGGTTGGTACCTGAGGTCCCGAGTTCGAATCCTAGTTGATTCATATTTCCAGCTAAATTTATTTCTAAACGAAATAAAACGAAGCAGATAGCGTGCTACCTTTCTCTTTAAAAAAAAAAAAAAAAAAAACTCAACCCATGAAGTTGGTAAAGAGTGACCAACATGGTCCCTTTCTTTTATTATATTACTAGTGGTAGAAGCGTGACGCTGCGAATATAAAAATATTTTAATAATAAAATTTATATTTATATTTTTTATATAATTTTATTAGTCTAATTATTAATTAAATAAAGTTATATAAAAGTAATTTAATAATTAAATCTATTTAAATAAAAATAACTAAATTTGGTATATGTGCAACGTAAATTATATAACAGCTTGTTAGTAATTAAATTATTTAGTAATTAAATTATTTTATAAAGACTTGTGTGAACAAGATTTGGGAGAAATCTATTCAAATAATTCAAATAAATCAACAAATAAAAGAGAAATAAAATAGTAGGAAAAAATTATTTCATTCACCATGTGTATGAATAAATCTTGTACACAAAATTTTGAAAATTTTATTATAAAAATCTAACTTCGTAATTTTTTATACATGGAGTTTTTATATAGTGTAGATCACATATTAGATTATATTTTAATTTTACAATATTGATATTAAAAAAAAAAGATTTGGTGCATGCAGTGTATTAATATATCAGGTGCAGGCAATAATTTCTCATAGTTGAGAAAAGTAAGATAGGATGGTGGGAGAGATATTTTTCATGCACCGGGTGTATAAGTAAATACCATACACCACATTTCTAAAATTCTATTATAAAAATTTAAATTCTGCATTTTTTTTTTGGTACACAGGCATTTTACGTGATTTCAGTCACATTTATCGAATTAAATTTTATCACGCAATTTATATAATTTATTATGCAATTTATTAATAAAATTAATTATATATATATATATATATCTATATCTATACTTATATTCTAAAGTGCGTGGAACAATCATCTCCACGCGACATGTGTCCCTTTTAAAATATTGCGTGCATTGACAGTGCATCATGGACAAGTTACAATAAATGTAACACGTGCACCTCACAGGTGCTAAAAGACTAAAATTTCTTGCCATACTTCTATCCTTTTCTCACATAATGAGGGTATTTTAGTAATTTAATTATCCCACTGGAAGATATTTTTTTTGCTACCATATGTCCCATTAGTCATTCGGTGCACCCAGTGCTACATTTTAGGAGTACAATGCATAGCAAATGGTGTACCGTAGACCACACTATAGACTACATTTAAATATTTTAAGTTTCAACCAATTGATGCAATCAAAAGTTTTGAGTTTTAATATGAACGTATTTTGAATACTATTAGACAAATTCTAATTTTGAGTCTTTTATAATTACGATTTAGGAGTGCATGTAAAGTATGACTACCAGGAAAAAAAATGAATAGATCTTAATTTAGTTAGATAGGTTATTTAGATGCGATATTTTATTACAACTAATATAGTTTATTTTAATATTAAATTTTAAATTTTTAAATTTGTCTAGCACTTAAATATCTATTTCACTTATGTTTGACTCTATTATGTGACTTTACATAATATATGAAAAGTCCTTACATAAGATCCTATAAAGAGGACGAGTAACTCTTATGAGTTTAACTATTTTGCTCCAAAGAATATATATATATATTGAATGTTTCTATAAAAATTAGCACTTATATTTAACTTTATTAGATGACTTTATATAATGTGTAATATAATAATTATAAACTAAAAAATCGCATCTGCCTGCAAAATACGGGTACATTACTAGTATATATGTAAGTGTGTACATGTATGTATATATATGTATAGAAGTGGTGGGTTGGGGACACGTGTCACATGAGGTTCCACCAACCCTCCTTTAATGTAGTAGAAAAAAGAAAAATAGAAATAGATATTCTCAAAGCAGGTTACGTTGATATTTATTTATTATTGGCCCTTTCTATACTACTTAACTGGACCAGTTGAGGGGTAGGTGTTGAACAAGGAAAATGAATTTTGAGAATTCCATGGAGAGAGGAGAGGATAAGCCTCTCCTCAATCAGGTAATAATCTCTTTTTTTTCAAGTTCTCAATTTGGGTTTTCCGAGAAAGGTAATAATAAATCTTTTACATAGGTAATAATAAATCTTTTACATAGTCCATCTATCTTATAATTAATTTGCAGACTAGTTCATCAAGGAATTATGAGGCAGAAACACCACCAGAAGCAAATGAATACTCTCAGTTAGAACAAAAGCCTACAGATTGCAGAGCCCCTGGACTTATTTTGGGTCAGCTTATTTACATAATAATTCACAAAATTACCAGTAATTTTGCTTATTTTTGTATTTTTTTTTATCACTAATCATTTCAATGAAATTTATACAGGATTTGAGTGTTTGGAGAGTATTGGATTCAATGGAGTTGGGACAAACTTGGTTGTGTATTTGAGGAGCGTTCTGCACAGCAATAATGCTTCAAATGCGGCAAATGTTGCAGCTTGGCATGGCACAAGCTATTTCACACCCATCATTGGAGCTCTAATAGCAGATTCATATTTGGGCAATTATAAGACCATCTTAATCTCCCTCATCCTTTACCTCCTTGTACGCCATCTTTCACTTCTTAAACAGTTCTCATTAGATTTTTTTTTACTTTCATCAAATGTTCCTTTTTCATGCATTTTCGACTCTTCCATGTATCTCTAAATGTTTTCGCAAATGATGTTTATGGGTCAGCTATATATACGTGGCAACTAATGATTAATTTAGCATTTTATGTTAGTGGCAATAAGTACGGATTGTTGTACCTTCTGAAGTACATGAAGCTTCGTAGAAATAAGATCCTGTCTTTGAATCAACAGGGTATGATCTTAGTTACTCTCTCTGCCTTAACTTCGTCCTCGATTAAAGAATCACATACAACTCAAAATGTAATCTTCTTTTCCGGATTATATCTTCTGGCTATCGGGTGTGGAGGGGTGAGATCGGCGCTACTTCCCTTCGGTGCCGACCAATTCGACGATCGAAACCTTATCGACCGAGAGAAGAAGAGGTCCTTCTTTAGTTGGTTCTATCTTTGTGTGAACTTTGGAGTGATTATTTCTGGCATTTTCATAGTTTGGATTCAAGAAAACATAGGTTGGGCACTCGGATTCGGCATTGCTACATTTTGTGTCGCTCTAGCGTTCGTCGGTTATTTATTGGGAACACCAATTTATCGGATTCGATCGTCTCATGGGAGCCCATTGGAGAGTATTTTCCAGGTTTTGATTGCCTCTTTCAGGAAAATAAGATTAGAAGTTCCAAAAGATAGTAGCCTTCTCTATGAAGCGGACTCCAAGAGATCGAATGATTCAGAGCAAACTAAGCTTGCGCACACCGACGATTTCAGGTAATTCAATGTCTGCGCAAATTAATTTTCAGATAAATTTTAACAATTTTGATGCAGTTTGATTGTGTCTGGATATCACTACGGCTCTGAAAACCCAAAATATTGTCAGCAAGATAATATCATATGATTCTTTTTGCAAAGAGCTCAAACTTAATTTACATATATGCTTTGATCGAACAACTAGTGTAACTAGATGTTATGAATTGCATTAGAAAGATTAAAAGGAAAAAAAATATGCAATATGAAGATTTCTCAATGAATTTTCAGGTTCCTAGACAAAGCTGCTATAGTTACAGATTCAGATTTAGATCACAATGGTGCTCGAAATGAGTGGAACATTTGCACGGTAACGCAAGTGGAGGAATTGAAGATACTTCTCCGGTTAGTCCCGATATGGCTAACGAGCATCATCTATGCCGCAGCACATTCTCAAATGTTTACCACATTCATCCAACAAGGAACCTCAATGAACACCAGCATAAAATACTTCTCAATCCCCCCCGCCTCCTTAAATTCCTTCGAAGTTCTTGCCGTAATGCTTTGGGTCCTTCTCTACAATAAAATCGTAGCACCGGCAACTCGAAGCTATTTCTCCAACGGAGCGGGGCTTTCTCAGCTGCAACGGATGGGGATCGGCCGTTTCCTCGGAATCATTGCAATGGCGATCGCCGCGTATCTTGAGGCGAGGAGATTGCAGATTTTCAGAAGGGGTGAGATGCTCAGCATATTGTGGCAGCTGCCGCAGTACTTTATTTTAGCAGGGTCTGAAATGTTTAGCTTGATTACGCAATTGGAGTTCTTCTACGGTCAGGCCCCGGATTCGATGAAGAGTACGTGCACGGCATTCGCGCTCCTCACTATCTCTCTAGGCCATTATTTGAGCTCGATGATCATCACGGTTGTCGCAGCATTAACCACTGCGGGCGGACGGCCGGGGTGGATACCTGATGATTTGAACGAGGGCCATCTTGATTACTATTTTTGGGTCCTTACTGTCCTCTGTTTAGTGAACTTTGTGGTGTATCTCTTTTTCGCGCAGAAATTCACACTCAAGAAGGTTATCAACTGATCTGATGCTATCATTGGGTCCTTACATCCTTTTCATTGTTTGTAATTAAGAAGAGAAAATCCCTCAAATGAGGGATTCATATCATTAGTGAATCACATTACAAGAATATTGATGTATGTTTCCAAAATATTGACACAAATATAATTTTTCTTTGATTGGTCACCTCTAATCTTTTCCCCTGGATTTCATGCATCTTCAGCTAAAATAGAATATACTATCAAATTTCATATGTATATATATATATATATATATATGCGCGCGCGCGCGTCTTCTATATGCTTGATCTATGTCAATTGGTATGACTTGCTGAAAAACTTCTCTTCCATGTCTCAAAACGTAAAAGAAATATTAAGTTTTTAGGATTTGATAAAGCTTAAACGTAGCTCAACATGTTTAAAAATCTTCTAATACTTTGTTGTGATTTTTAATTATTCTAAACATCTTTCAGCAGGTGAAACTGCAGATAACTACAGACACATTAACTGCACGCACATTAATTGTTAAAAAAAAATGATAGTTAACTAATCTGTAAATTTATGATTTATTATAATTAATATAATAAAATTAAAGAAATTTTTTAAAAAAGTTGAAAAAAGAAATCAATCAAAATCAGATGAACTAGATAACAATTTCTCATATAAAAAGCTGAAGGGCCTATTTCAAATGCGCAAATAATTGAGGGGGTCCTCCGCACATTTTCCATCTGGATGTCTCCAGCGGATAAGGTAGAGTCCTCCACCGCCCTTCCACCGACTAATGAGAAAACCCTAATAACAAAAACCCCACCCCCACACTCCGAACCCCACCCCGACAACAAAATGGCGGCGGCGATGGCGACGGCGACGGCGAGCATGGTGATCGGAACCCTAACCTCCTCGTGTTCCTGGTATCCGCCGCTTCCTCGGCGGAGGAAGGTGGTGGCGGCAAA
This sequence comes from Puya raimondii, assembly GCA_016920855.1. Classification (NCBI taxonomy): domain Eukaryota; kingdom Viridiplantae; phylum Streptophyta; class Magnoliopsida; order Poales; family Bromeliaceae; genus Puya; species Puya raimondii. Next base: position 103,690,244 of record JABWPP010000050.1, on the reverse strand, counting down.
GGGCGCGGGGGAGCGGTCGCTGGAGGAGACGTACGGGGTGCGGGTGGAGCGGGGGGCGTCGCGGGAGCGGGTGGCGGAGCTGGGGGTGGAGCGGTGGTCGCGGTGGAGGACGGGGCGGTGCAGGGTGGCGTGGGACTGGCACGTGGACCAGCTGGTCTACGTGGTGTCCGGGGAGGTGCGCGTCGTCCCCGACGGCGCCGCCTCCGGCCTCCGCCACATGCGCTTCGTCGCCGGCGACCTCGTCCGCTACCCCAAGTGGTTCGAGGCCGACCTCTTCTTCGACGGGCCCTACGAGGAGCGCTACCAGTTCCGAGCCTACGCCGACGACGATGCATAATTTTGAATCTCTCTCTCTCTCTCTCTCTCTTGTTTGTGCTTTGTTGTGTACTCGGTACTGTTAAAATTCATATTATTGTTCTACACTTTGTTGTTGCTGTTATTATTTTATATCAGATTAATTTGCTACATTTATCTCGAACTTTTTTAATTTTTTTAAAAAAATTATATTTTTAAGCAGAGAAAGAAAGGATCCTAATTAACTCAGCTGATAGGCTTACTTATCATCATATTTCCGATTTTTCAAATTAGCCACGGGTAAAATTGTTTAGAAATAAATTTGGCAGGAAATATAAAGCAATTAATAGGAAGTTCAGATTCAAAACCTAGGAGAATTATTTATTTAGATAATTAAGATCAAATAAATCCTCAGGCTGATTTTTATTTTTTATTTTTTTAAACTACATTGATGAAAACTAATAATTAAAATCCGTAATATATAATTTTTAAAGCATATAACAAATAATAAAATTTATTATTAAATATTATTAGAATTTTAGATTATGGATAATATTAGTTATTTCAATATAGTTTGTGTAGTTAAAAACCCAAAGACTTGTTGATTCTATAATAAAGCCTTTCTTAATTAAAATTGTGAATAAATATTAGCATTTAAAAAAAATAATTATGAAATTTAAAAAATTGAAATAAAACAAAAAATTGAATGGTAAGTCTCATTTCGCTATCGGTTCAAATAATTATGAATATATATGTAATATGTAATTCACCACTTAATGAGTGGTAACGGAAGTACTGTATAATGATTTGGGAATCTTCTCAACCACATATATGCCAAAGAAATCGGAACCCTCCTCTCTCTTCCACTCTCCACTCTCCACTCTCCGACCTCGTTGCTACGATGTGAGTGAGAGAGAGGAGAGAAAAGAGTGAAAACCCTAAAGAATCCGGTGCGATGATGCCTTCGTGCGGCGAATTGGGAAGCCCTAGCTCCGCCATGCTCGGCCGAAGGACCTCTCGGCTCCTCCTCCTCCCCGCGGCGGCGATGGCGACGCCCGGATCGCTCCGGTTCCGGTGCGTCCTCGACCAGGTCGCGCCGAGGCTCGCCGTGTCGGCGTCGCTAGGCTCCGTCATCAGCTCCGGGAACGTCATCGCCGCGGCGGCGGCGGCGGCGGCCGCCGGTGGCGGCGGCGGCGCGGGGGCGGCGCACGCGGCGGTGCACGCGGCGGTGACTTCGGCGCTCGCGCACGTCGCCGTGACGGCCGTGGCAATCGCCTCCGGGGCGTGCCTCTCCACCAAGGTCGATTTCCTCTGGCCTCGCGTCGAGGAACAACCAGGTTCGTCTCCTAACTGCATGTGTCTTTTCTTGCGTTTGTGCGGTAATACGAAGGTTCTTGTAGAGTTTAATGTGAATCTTTATACGTGATCTGTAGTTTTATTTCAATTCTTGTTCAATTCCAGAGTTTATCTTGTCGAAACACTTGAAATTGTTTGAACGATCTCTCTTTCCGCCAGCGCTATTCAAATGGGTCTCGATCACGAAATCCTCAGAATTGAGCACTTTTTATTTGATTCTTGCTCAATTTTGGACTTCACCAGGAGGGACTAGCAATTTTCCTCGAATATTACTTTTCAGTCGCTGTCGAGATTCTACCAGTCTTTCGATATTTTGCTATAGTGCTAATCATGTACGAGCTATCTTACTGGTGATCATTTTAATTTCCCCTCAATTTTTCTTCATGAGATGTATGTTTTTTTTTTTCTTCTTTTTGGCAGATACTCTTGTAATTGAAGGAGTGGATGTAACGGGGTACCCGATCTTTCAAGACACGAAGGTCTGATGCTTCTCCTTTGCTCGATTTCCTGAACTTCTCTGACCTGTTCTGCATTTACCATTCTCTGCAGGTTCAGAAAGCTATTGCGTTTGCAAGTAAGGCTCACTTTGGCCAATTTAGGAAGACAGGAGAGCCTTACGTCGCTCACTGCATTCATACAGGAAAAATCTTAGCGGCTTTGGTTCCGTCACACGGAGAAAGAGTTACATTTTCCCCTTATTTGTTGGTCTTCTTATGTATTGCTAGTTTTATCTGAAAGGTTTATAATTGTAGTATGACTGTATGACGTGACTGTTCAGAATTTCTCATCTACATGAGTATGCTTTGCCGAATCACTTTCTGTACTTTGTTATCATCTGCGAAGTATGTTTGCGTACAGGCTATAAATACAGTTGTGGCGGGAATTCTTCATGATGTAGTTGATGACACAGTGGCGAGTCTCAGCAGCATAGAAGTAGAGTTTGGTGATGATGTAGCACATCTCGTTGCTGGTGTTTCAAAATTAAGCTACATAAATCAGGTTTCATAAATTGTTCTTTGCTGTTTGGAATTATGTATATTTTAATTTTGATATAACACATTGATTTTGTTCTTAATTTGACTCTGAATCCCTGGTATATAGACTAATTTCCACATTATGCAGTTATTGAGAAGACATCGGCGCAAAACTGTAAGTGGAAGTACACTTACTTTTGAGGAGGTTTGTGCTTTTTGTCTAAATCTTTATCATGGAGAAGTAAATTTTTACCTTTATTCTCTGTGTAACCTTTCAGTGCCAAACCTCCAAAAAAAAAGGGGGGGAGGGAAAAACAAAGTTAAAAAAAAATTAAGCATCCTGTGCATGCTTCATAAGTTTCAAGATAGTTATACATCTCATGTTGCTGGATATATGATGCACATATATTCTGAAATAGTTTGTGATTATTAGTTTTTATGAGTATCTGAAATAGTTTGTGATTATTAGTTTTTATGAGCATCATTTTGCTTGCTAAGCTCTTGTAATTCATTTGTTTCTGTCCTTAGGCAAATGATTTACGAGTTATGCTTTTGGGCATGGTTGATGATCCTCGTGTTGTCCTCATCAAGCTAGCAGATCGTCTGCACAACATGCGAACTATGTATGTGATGGACTTCTAATTTCCTTTCATTTCTAATTTCCTTTCATTAGTTAAATGGACAATTTAAATGTGATTTTTTATTTTCGCCAACTCAATTAATTGAACCATACCCAGCATCTAAATGTTTTTATAGTGCTACATACTATGTGGTGAATACATTTGATACTTTACTACTTAAAAAATCTTCGCCATTCATAATGATCATGTTTGATTCACCTATCCTGAATATTGTAGCAGGCTAGCAGCATCCATTAATTTTATGCACTATGCACATCAGAAGGATATTTCACATCTTGTCTTCTTGTTTATCAGCAAGCTTTTTTATTGAGTTTCCATCGTCATGCATGCACAAACTTCACCTGACTTCTACTTTTCGTTTTGTGCTCAGTTGTGCTCTTAATATTTTGCCATGTCTTTAATTGTACAAATTGTAGCTACTGGAACAATTAATTCTCAAATTCTGTATGGTGCAGTTGTAAATGCTTGGGGGTCTTTTCTCCTAGATATGTTCACATATGTCATTATACTGTTTCTCACATCATTTCAGTTATGCTCTGCCATTGCCGAAAGCACATGCTGTTGCTCAGGAGACATTGGATGTGTGGTGCTCTCTTGCTTCTAGATTAGGGGTTTGGGCCTTGAAAGCTGAGCTGGAAGATCTGTGTTTTGCTGTGCTTAAGGTTAATTACCATTTGTTGGTTTATATGCATTCGCATATTAGTTGATGGAAAGTTATCTCTTAAAATGTATATGCAATAATACTAGGCTTCATACATTTGTTATTGGAGCAGTGCTAGCTGTACACCTATTAATAGGGTGTAAGTCTTACACCCACTCATCCAAAGACCACTATTTTTTCACTAATCTTATCAACCATTTTTTTTAATACTTGAAATCCACTAGGAGTTTATAAACCCTAGGATGAGTGGGGTGTAATATTTACACTTATAAGTGGTCGTACAAGTAGCATTTTCTTGTTATTGAGGTATGAAAAAATTGCAATTTGACATGGCTTTTATTTATAGTATAACTTCACAACTGTTTTTCTCTCTATAGTTCTGAGAAATTTGTCATTATCATTCATTACCAAATGACAGTCATAATTTCTAGTTACTTTGTCAAACTCCTGTAGCCACACATATTTAAGAGAATGCGAGCTGAGCTGGCTTCCATGTGGAATCCCAGCAACAAAGCTAGAAGTCTCAGAAGATCGTCTACCAGAGCTGCATTTCTTGTTCCATTGGGAGATAGCACTACAATGTCTAACCATGATTGGAATCTTGAGAGCTGTGAAGAGAGAGCTGATTTGAGGGTAAGCTCAATGTGACAGTTAATATACCTTCGGTCAGGATGGAAATAAGTACTGAATTATAAACATGAAGGGGATAACAGCTATAAACTTTCTTCTGTGATGTAGTAGCACAAGTTCTTTAGAAAATTTACGTAATATAACTTCATCACGAATAACCTCTTCATGTTATTATTTGCATTAAGTCTTGTTAGAAATCCCTAATGATAATGTTCCAGTCTTTCTTATATGCAGGACCTTTTGCAGGCCGTACTGCCATTTGATCTCTTCCTGGATCGAAAAAAGCGCATTAACTTTCTTAATAATCTCAGGAAATGTTCTGAAGCATCAGTAGAAAAGCCTAAGGTTGTCAATGATGCTGGTGTCGCATTGGCATCTTTAACAATTTGTGAGGAAGCACTTGAGAGGGAGTTACTCATATCAACCTCGTAAGAGCACAACTTTACTGTTTATTGCAAGATGTGTTCCTTTTGCACAATTTTTCTAGTACTTACGTGCTATGTTGTGAATATATACTTCGAGTCTGTGAAGAATACAGCTATTAAGCTAGCATGTAAGTACATTGACAAGTACTATGTTTTTGTTGTTCAGATATATTCCGGGGATGGAAGTAACTCTATCTAGTCGATTAAAGAGCTTGTACAGTATTTATAGCAAGGTATGAATTTATCAAGGATTTGAGTGGAATTTGAGTCATTTTTTATGTGAATGTGTTTAGAATACAACCCTGCTTGAGCTTCATGCCATGTTGAACTTTGTGCAGTAACTTTTTGCTTGAGATTTTATTGTTTTTCATCTTTCCCTTGCTTATTTACTTCTTTTTTTTATTTTTATTAATTAGATGCAACGGAAAGATATTGGCATTAGGCAAGTTTATGATGCTCGTGCACTAAGGGTGATTATCGGGGACAGAAATGGGGCACTACATGGACCTGCCGTCAGGAGTTGTTATAGCATCCTTGACATTGTACACAGGTGGAGCAGAATTTCTTCCATAATTCACTAGTTAAGTATGTCTGTAATGTGGTGTCACATATTATGAGATTGCTGATTTAGCTGTACTGAATTATCACTTCCTGTTTCTTTCAATTTTATTTTGCGATATACAACAAAACTGATATTCTTTTGACTTCACATTGGTGAAGTTATCACTTCAATAGTTCGTGACTCTTTACAGGATTTTTTTTTTCTTTTTCAGTATCGTGAATAAGGCATTACTTTTAAACTTCATATGAATTGCAGTTTTCTCAAATGTGTATCTGTTACCATTACTTAATTTTCATTGCTTCAACTTGTCTGCAGGTTGTGGACTCCAATTGATGGAGAGTTCGATGATTATATAATTAATCCCAAGCCTAGTGGCTATCAGGTTATCATCTAGTACAATGCTGACTCTATCAGTTTCATATATTTTTGCTATATCTTGTAAAGTGCCACAAACTTAATACCAGGAAATACCAAAATATTATGAAATGGAAAAAAATTGCTTGATGGGTTTGAAGTAGCCTCAATTGTATTCTATTAATGATCTGAATTAGTAAGATGACCTCTGATGCTTTATAATGAAAGTTTCTGAATATCTTTTAAACCTATGAAAAGAATCTCGTTTCCCGAACCAAGTTATTTCGTTGATGACTGCCAAAACAATGATATGCCATTGTTGGTGGAAGGACTTCGAATTAATGGTGCTCCTCTTTCTATATCATTATTGTTTCCATTTTTCTCGCTAACCCTCAGTTTCTTCAGCTATTAATTTGCTTTTTGGCTCTTGCAGTCTCTTCATACTGCAGTTCAAGGGCCTGATAGCTCACCTTTGGAGGTGCAGATAAGAACACAGGTTAATAACGTTCTACAGCAAAAAAAATTTTTGCATTTATTATGGTTTTAAGTCTGTGCTAATAGGTGACGAATCCATGATAATATATAGAGGATGCATAAGCATGCTGAATATGGACTTGCTGCTCACTGGCTTTATGAGGAGAATAAGGTCATTTCTTCAAGCAACAGAGATTCTAAGATTGAGGCATCCCCATATGAATCAAACTCTTTAGAGGATGAGGGTTACACTCAAGATGAAATACCCTGGAAGTACAGTTCCATAAAAGTGGGGCATCCTGTACTTCGAGTTGAGGGTAGCCAGCTGCTTGCTGCTGTTGTTGTCAGGTTGTATGTCTGTTTCATATTTATTTCAAAGCTATATTTACATATATTTTTCCTGGAAGATAGTCCATTTATATATATCCCTTAAAATCTGAATTTTCATATACGGCCAAAAAAAATATTCTCTTACGTATATACCTTTGTACTTTCAAAAACACCCTGTTTCAAATTATTTTCTATTATAAAACCAAACTTCCCCATGAATTGGACAAGTCCTCGACTTTAGGAAAGTTTTGTAAAGAATTGTATGTTACTATTGCGAAGGTATATATGCATAACTACCAATTACAAATGTTAATGGCGGTTCGTGCTTATTGTTACTATGAGTAATTAAAATTTGGACAGTGCAGCGTAGATAAGGGTGGGAGAGAATTGCTTGTTGCTGTGAGTTTCGGTCTTGAAGCTTCGGAAGCTGTAGCAGAGCGAAGATCTTATTTCCAGACGAAGCGTTGGGAAGCTTATGCAAGGCTTTATAAGAAGGTCCAAATTTAAGCAATATAGTATATTCTTGGACATTCTCAGCTTATGACCTTTAAATCTTCGTGTTACATTTTTATTTATGAATAGACTGTTGTGCCTATGAATTTGATGTGAAAACAACTTAACATTCAGGTTTCTGATCAATGGTGGTTCGCACCAGGACATGGTGATTGGTCAACATGCATTGAAAAGTACACATTATGCCGAGATGGGATGTACCATAAGGTGCATAATATGCTATTTGCTTTTCTTATCAAACTATTATTTTTGGCCCAAAATTTGGTTCTTAAATGATTGGTTCTTTAGAATTTTCAGAGAATTATTATTTCTCATATGCTAATTTTGGAGCGATTTGCAGCTTTAACTTACTGCTGTATGTAAACAGCTTTAACTTACTGCTGTATGTAAACTTCCGGAGTTCTTAGATGACTTCATATTGTAGATAGCATGCTATACATTTCTGTGAAGTGTAGAACTATATCCATCTGCAAGTCTGTCTTAGTGGACTTTGTGACCATTATTGAGGTAATCAGTAGTTTAGGAGCTTAGTTTAAGAGCTCTGTGAATTCTATATGGTCAAAGAAATGGCTTATTCAAATGCTCGAGTGGTTTCCAGTTTGTAAAGTTGTCTTAATTGAATAGTGAATCCAGTTGGACTTCCACACCATTTTTTTCTCTGCTAGTGTTGAATTATTTACAAACTAAATGCTGCCGCTAAAAGGGCACAGCGAACAACCTAATTTACTAAATCTTTCCCCTTTTTTCCCCCTTTTTACTTCATTTATACAGCAAGACCAATTTGAACGCCTGTTACCTACCTTCATTCAAGTGATAGATCTAACAGAACAGGAGGAAGCAGAGTATTGGATGGTTGTGTCTTCTGTATTTGAGGGCAAAGAAATCCTCTTTCCACCTGATAGCTCAAAATATGCTGAGACACCGAGCTTCGACTCCCTAAGGTCAACTGCTACAAATACTGCCGTCATAAACAAGGTAAGCATGCTTTGACTAAACTCGAGCATAAAACATTGAAACATATTTCCTCTCACAATGGGTTTTGATTAATCCTACTAGTACTTAATATAATGAAAATATCAGCATTTACTTTGATACAAGTCAAAAATTCATTCCGCTTTTCTAGACTTGCAAGAATAATTTATTTAATGCTTGCTTGACTTGATTGGAGCTTCTGTGGCAGTGCTGTTTGAATCGAGTTGGTGAAGCACTACGGGTCTTTTTTGTTTTTAGCTTTTTCCTGAAAGTTTTTTGCTATAGCAAATGCTGAAGCTTCAAATTAGAGCTTTTGCTTTCAGGGCTGGTAAGATTATGTCAACTTACCGCTGCGGCTAAAGATTCAGACTTTTTCTACCAGCCAAATAATGCTTGGCCATATTGCTTCTCAGGGTGTACAACACTAATTTGATCTATTATAAACTCCTATACAAGGTGCATTTGCTGAGGACAATGCTTCAGTGGGAGGAGCAAGTAGTGACCCGTGGAGAACCTTTTGGAGGAGCAAAGGGCCGCACAACCTCGTACAGTGGATTCCGTAAGAGAATAAATTGTGGTGAAGTCGTGATCATATGCTGGCCTCATGGGAAGATCATGAGGATGAGGTCCGGTAGCAGCGCGGCCGACGCCGCGAGGAGAATTGGCCTGGAAGGGAAGCTAGTGCTGGTAAATGGTCATCTTGTTTTGCCGCAGACCGAGCTCAAAGATGGCGACATACTGGAAGTAAGGATGTAGATTTTTTTAATGTTTTTTTTTTGCAACACATCAACTTGTCAATCTTCTCTAGGAGATCCCATTGGGATAATAGAAAAATGGCTACTCACTTTCCCAGGTTCATGGTTATGCTCTCTGACGAGGAGAGCAAGATTTCTCTGTACAGTTAATTCGTCGAAAAGAAATTTACAAAAACAAAAGTAAAAGAAAAAAAGGGAAAGGTGTTGGTAGCTATATAATCATGTACATAAGAAGACAAAGAACATTTGTTGTCTCCGTATGTGCTGTATCCTCCTTATCAGGGAAACAGTTCTGGATGTTTGGCTCCTATATTTCGTATTCTGCAGGTAACTTTGTGCTTGCTTGGATGAATGGCTATTGTGTTTTTAATTTTGAACAGCTTGTTTGGATGCATCGTTATTGTACTTAAAATTTGTTGCTGTTTTTTTTATTTCATTCAATTAGGTTTGGAATCGGTTTTGTTTTTAGCTTTGTGAACTAAAACTTAAAGAGCTTTGTGTAATTTCAATTTTGTTTTAGTCTAAATTATATACATATATATATATATATATAAATACATATATAAAAAAGCCTTTTGTAATTTATCTCATCTCTCAATTATTTGCTGCATAAAAAAATATATCTATTTTATTCAATTCAAAATTCAAATCTAAAACTTGAACTCTGAATTTAAAGCAAACTTCGCATTACAAATCATTAATTGAATTTAAGTTATAAATTTAATTTAATATCTGAAATATAAATTGAGTATTATATTAAGCAACTTCCAACGAAGAAATTTTGAAAAGTGAATTCGATTTAAAATATTAAAAAATTTGGTCTGACTGAAAAATTCATACTTTTTAGATACTTCAGTCCTAGCGATCATTATCCTATAATTCTACGAACACTAAATGCAAGATTAGATAATATTTGTCGAATTCAATGCTGGCTAGCCATGCAAATATCCAATCAAGCTCTGAATACCTGCCTGTATTATCGTGGTTTGTGCACGGATCAGGCCATGTGGGCCGGGTCCATTAACCATCTCTCTCTCTCTCTCTCTCTCTCTCTCTCTCTCTCTCTCTCTCGATATATATATATAAGCGAGACCAACAAGTTCTCTTCTTCCCCCGTTAGGCCAACAGTGAAGCGACCCCCCCCCGGCTGTTTCCCATGGCCGACGAGAAGCAGCGCTCCCTCCTCCTCCTCTCCGCCTCCCGTTTCCCTCTCCCCCACGGTACTCTTTCTCTCTCGCTCTCCCCCCTAGGGTTTCTCTTCCAATGGCGCTCTCTCTCTCTCTCTTTCTCTCTATGTGATTGTGATCTGAGCTCTTGAGCTCTCCTCTTCCTCCTCCTCCTCCTTTCCCCCCCTAGGGTTCCGATTCTCGTATGGGACCGCCGGGTTCCGATCGGACGGAGCGATCCTATCGTCGACGGTGTTCCGCGCGGGGATCGTGGCGGCGCTGAGGGCGCTGAAGACGGGATCGGCGATCGGGGTGATGATCACGGCCTCTCACAACGCCGTCGCCGACAACGGCGTCAAGATCGCCGACCCCGACGGCGGCATGATGACCCAGACCTGGGAGCCCTTCGCCGACGCCCTCGCCAACGCCCCCGACCCTCAAACCCTCCTCCAGGTCCCTTTTACTTCTTACTTTAACTGCGGTTTTAATGCTGTAATTTCTGATCGTAGTGTCACTATTCATGTGATAGTGGATTCTCTAGGTCGGCGTATGCTTAGATCTCTGTAGTTTCGATGTAGCTCACTTCGTTTCTGAGTTGATCGGATTGAGAAATTAGTGCTTGTGTTTTCTTATTTAGTTCCATCAGCAATAGAACGATTTCAGTTCACGCTTAAGGACAAATTAAACATGCTGCTGTCAACTCATGTATTCAGATGAAGAAGAGCTCTTTGGGAAATTCCTCATACTAGTTGAGACTTTTGTTTGTCTGCACGAAGAATACAAAATGTGGACTGATCGGTTGCATCTTTTGAAGCCAGATTTCGTATTATTAAACTGTGTAGTTTCTAATCCTTGTAACAGTGTAAATATCAATCTGAAAACGCAAATTCTTCTTCTCCTTCTTCTTCAATCTTTTCTACCTCGTGTCTAAAATTGCCTTCTGTTGGCAGTTGGTTCTTGAGTTCGCAAAGGATGAGAACATCCCACTGGGGGGAGCACAGTCTGCGGAGATCTTATTGGGAAGAGACACGAGGCCATCTGGAGAATTTCTCCTTGAAGTAGCAAAACAAGTAGGCAGTGCCAATTTTTAAATTTTGTTTTTGGGGTGTATAGATCGCATAGATGCTAAATGCTAATGTTCTTTATCTGCTCAAGGGAATTACTGCCATAATTGGTGCTGTCACAGTAGATATGGGAATTGTGACAACCCCGCAACTTCATTGGATGGTTCGGAGCAGAAATAAAGGCTTGAAGGCATCTGAATCTGATTATTTTGCACAACTTGCAAATTCCTTTAGGTTAGGTTTTTGAGGAGATTAGATCTTATGTTGAATTTGATATTTTAGGCCTACTTACGTTGAAGACCTATACTATTGGATTCAGGTGCTTGATGGATCTTGTCCCAAAGGAAGTAGTGAAAAATGGGGTTGATGCAAAACTTATTGTAGATGGAGCAAATGGTGTCGGTGGTGCAAAGCTTGAGGATCTGAAGGAAATGCTCATGGGAGTAGAGATTCACGTGAGAAATTCAGGTAAGGAAGGAGAAGGAATACTTAATGAGAAGTGCGGTGCTGATTATGTGCAGAAGGAGAAAGTTGTTCCTTGTGGGTTTGGTTCCGACGATGTAGGAGTAAGGTAATATGCTTTCCTTCTTTTCTTTTTGAATAATATGTTTATGTTAGTTATATCAATACCAAGTGCACAGTTCACTCTAGTGTTTCAGGTGCGCGAGTTTGGACGGTGATGCTGATAGACTTGTGTATTTCCGTGTCTTATCAGCAAGTAATGATAGGATTGATCTTGTTGATGGAGACAAGATACTATCCCTCTTCGCGATATTTATCAAAGAGCAACTAAACATTCTTAATGATGAGAAGGATGATGGACTTAAGAAAGGATTGCCTGCAAGGCTTGGCATTGTTCAGACAGCGTATGCAAATGGAGCATCGACAGACTACCTTAAGCAGATGGGCCTCGAAGTGGTATTCACTCCGACCGGAGTGAAATATCTGCACAAGAAAGCTTCAGAATATGACATCGGTATCTATTTTGAGGCCAATGGGCATGGGACAATACTATTTTCAGAGAATTTTATATCGCTATTGGAGTCTAGAAATAATGAACTTGCCTCTACATCTGCAGGTAAACTTGTGAATTCCATAGCATTTGTCCCTAGAAATTACAATTTAAAACAGGGGTATTTCTCTTTTTCTTTTTTCTTTTTCTTTTTCTTTTTATCGCATAGGTTCTGAGCATCACAAGGCTGCACAAAGATTGTTGGCGGTCAGTCAACTGATCAATCAAGCTGTTGGAGATGCTCTCAGTGGGCTGCTTTTAGTTGAGGCTATTTTGCAATCCATGGGATGGTCCTTCAAGAAGTGGAGTGAGCTTTACCATGATCTGCCTAGTAGACAGCTGAAGGTAAACTGCTTGCTTTATTCATACTTCAGTCGGTTCTTTTCTGAAAAACATATAACGACTTTAGAATATTTTTTGACAGTAGGAGTCTGCAAAAAGAGCAGGGAAAATAAATTTCGTTCCGTTCCTTTTCTACATACTATATTTCTTTATTACTTTCTGCTCAGGTGAAAGTTGCAGATCGGAGTGCTATTATTACAGCAAATGCAGAGACCCAAGTTGTGAAGCCTTCTGGCTTGCAGGAGGCAATAGACATGGAGACCGGTAAGCAAGAAAAGTCTTACTGATTACAAAGAAGTCTCACAGTATTTCTCTATATCGAAATTATGGTTGATCTTTTCTTTTTTTGTTTCTTTTTTGTATACTTATGTGGAGCAACTTGCAGCCAAGTATATTCGTGGGCGGTGCTTTGTTCGGCCCTCTGGCACAGAGGATGTTGTACGCGTTTATGCGGAGGGATCAACACAGGAAGCAGCTGATAGCCTTGCCAAATCTGTGGCAGAGCATGTCACTCGCGTTCTTGGGTAAGATGGTCTACTAATAAAATCGAGCACAATTTCCAATACGAAGTTTCTATCTGCTGGTAGTAAATTTGGCATTTTATAACTCAATTGTTTACTTGTGTACTTTAAAGTCTTGTTTTGGTGTTAGAAGAAAATTTTCTAATTTTGAAACTATTTTTTGGACTAACTGCATTAACCATATGTTTGCCATCCACACTATATATCTTTCATTGTGCAAGGTTAATTTGCCCTATATATTTATATAGATGTGTGATTTTGATGCTCTTTTGCTCCAATTGTCCCCAACCAAAGGTTTGTTAACCTATACAAGTAATGCTAGCCTATTACATTTCCTCCGAATGCTGTATATATGGGTTGTTTATGCATTGACATAAGATGATTTTAAGAGTTATAATTGGTTTGTAGACACAATCTTCGAAGTTACATAATCAACAATTTATATGAGATCAAATTTTTGGGGACCCAACGCATATCCCCTATCCTCCCTGACATAATAATCTCATTTCTATTTCGTCCTCATCATAAGCTTACTGCAATAATTTTAGGTGACCTGGAGGATATTTATAACAGCGTGTCTTAGATAGAGAATAAACAGGGGTCACTTGATTTTCTTATAAATACTATTACAATGTTATTTTTATATATTAATAATATGTATAGATTTACAGTATAAAGATTTTTAATTCATTTATATCATATTAGTTTGCTAATAAACTATATTGTGTGGAACCCGAAGCACTTGGCGTTATCAACATACTACTATTCTGTTTGACGTGCATGTCTTAATCAGAACAGAAGTGTGCAACTTTTAAATTGATATTGCTGATGGACGGATATATCCAAGATATGTTTCGTTTTGTACGTCTTTACTTAAAGTAGCTGCTATGTGATCTATAACATGCGTCCCAACAAAATCAGGCAGGGCAGTTGGTATAGTAGTACGAACGCCTTTGAACTGATTTCTCATTAGTAATTCCCCCTTTTTTTTCTGCCATTTTGTATCATATATGTAATGCGGATTCAGCTATCAAAATTTAATTGATCCGAGGGGGGTCGAGCTGAACACAGGATCCTTCAAGTCCATATCATCTTGTTGATGTGACGTTCAACCAACCGGCGGAGTTTTGTTGCGCTTTCTTGATCGAGTCCATCACTCCTTCCAGGCTTCCACACTTGATAACAAACAGATCATGACATGATAATACTGTAGTAACTAACCACGGCAGAGAAATAAATCATTACAGGCAATAGCAACAGAAAACAACAGAAAAGCAGTTTGCAATATACGAATTTGCAGCACGCCAAACAACAAAGCACATCAACACCCACCAAATAAGCCGTTACACCAAAGTACGAATTCAACTGCGTACCTCACAACCACTCCATACGTATTGCACTGTTAGTTCTTATTTAGTCTTCTACTATTACGTATCACTCTTATGTTTATAATAATACCAACACGGGTAACGGATCACCCAAGCCAATAGTAGAAGCTAGGCGTTCCAGCCCCGAACCGAGTAGGGCTCTTAGTTGTGCGGAGGCTTGTCGACGTCCTCGTGCGGGCGGAACCACACCTTCTGCTCCAACACTGAGGCCGGACCATTCCCACTGGCTTGCTTGCCAGTGGAGCCACTGTTAGGTTCGGCCGGCCCAAACACGCCAGTCTCAGGGTGAGGGCCCCAATACCTGTCGGGCTTGCCGTTCTCAATCACATCATCCGGCACCTTGCTCGGCTGCACGTGCTCATCGACGTTCTTGTCGTAGGCCGATGCGTGCACACCCCTCCTGGAAAAGGGCACAGATATACATGGTTTTACCTCAGCATTGTAAATTTCTCTTCCGCCATTTTGGAAGATTCTGGAAGGCCCGGATTAAGAGCCCAAGCAAACGTGCACGAACAGCCATCAAGGTTTGCATTTCGGATGGACGGTTATGCAGAGGATCTCCTCACCAAAATACTTGCCTACTCTTTTACTTACTCCGCAAGTATTGCTATGGTTCAACAGAAGTTGGTTGCTTTGATTGATAATCTAGACTTGATTAAGCTCGGGAAGCACAAGTGCTCATCTAGAGGTGTAAAATTGGACAAAACCATGACGGGGCAATCACGTGAGCAAGCATTCGAAGGCCAGAATCAACCAGTGTATTGTAGGTGAGTCAAAAAGACTTGTGGTCCATTCAATAGTAACAGTTTTCTGTGACACACTAGCAGTAGTTAATGGAGAGTACTGCAGGCCACAGGGGAGGGGAGGGTATGGGGGGAAGAAGACAATCACACAGTTCTTGCCACTCGAGAGGAATCTACAAATGCCCTTATGTATACATTGATAGTTGATACTTGGGGAGGTTTAAATTGGGAGTACAAGCAAATTCTATCTAATAAAAAAAAATTAAAATACAAAATAAAATAAATGAGGCACGGTACATTTGAAACCGGCAATATGCCTGAGAGCTCACAAGTTCGTTATTACTCGCATATCATATATTTCCTTATCTGTTATTTATTTTATCTCACACAGTTACCCTTCAATCTGCATCACCAAATGAGCAAAGTCCTTTATCCGTTTAAATTTAAAAGAACTGCTTTAAATCTCTTAAAATGCTCCCGTAATGAATTGGCAATATACTTACATACGTGATGCAAAGATTTTGATTGATTAAACACATAATTTAGAGTGCCATGCGGATTGACCAACACATTAACACTGTGTGCATAGAAAATAATTCGTAGGGCATCCAATATATTTATTCTAAGCTTTAAAGATTGATTCATAGTTTGAGATGGAATGGAGAATAAGTATACGGGTGCAACTGGTGCGAGTAATAGTTTATTAAATTTTTATATATTAAAATCAGGAATCAAATAAGATTCAAACTTAAAAAATATATATATATTAATAAAGAAAAGGCATATTCTTCTGCTCCGAGTAACGAACTGGGACTCTAGAACACGAAATACACATTTTTTACGATTTAGATAATCTTCAAGTCTCGCATTCGGTTGCAACATATACTTTTCCGAGATCTTCAAATTTTAATCAGAATTATGTGCAGTAATTTCTTAATTATGATAACCTTTTAGAGCATCCCCAAAACGATACAACCAGAAGAATTGATGATCTAACTGTTATAAACTTTATCAGAAAATTAGGATCGTACCTTCTGCAATGATTTCGATTTCTTTACCGGAATTGTCGTTGACGATTCTCGCTTGTGGTTCGTCCTCGATCGCGATCTGCAAAAGAGCGGGACGTTTCGAGTCTAATTCCCTTATCCCCGGAGATGGAGCCGTCACAGGTATTTTTGGATTAGGGTTTAGACCGGGACTCCCGTATGTTGTATTTATATACAACTTAATATAAGGATGTTAAATCACGTCCGTCCATCAAGGACGTGTCCAGATATATCCTAACCGTAAGATCTAATATATCTTTATAGATCAACTTAAATAGATTGACTGTATCTTTATGGATCGACTTGAATAAATCATGTAGGCCACATCCAACATTCTCCCACTTGGCCTAGTGATATATTCATTACCATATAGCCGAAACAAACTTTATTAGGTACCAACTAAATTATACAGTCAAGATCTCCCACTCGATTAAGAAATCGTAATACTTTGATCATAGCGGTTATGTCCCAAAAGATGAACACTCCCTTCCATGTATCAAAAGTATGTATCTCTTAATCAAATATCTTTATGAGTCACAACCGTATGAACTTATTATAAGTTCAACTCAGAGTCCTTCTTTAGTGCACAATAATACCTTAATGTACAAAATTAACTTTATGCGCATGTGCAAAAATCAAAGTATATTCTTATCCAATAGAATAGTCATTAAAGTCTTTATACAAGAAGAAAACACTTAAACTTTAATGGACTCAAGATACCCATATGATGAACATGATCCTTGAACTTGATTGCCGGCAATGCTTTAGTCATAGGATCAGTGATCATCAGCTCAGTCCCAATGTGTTAAATATCCTCATTCTTCTTGTCATATTCTTTCACAGCAAGATACTTTATATCGATATATTTGCTGCGTTCTGTAATTCGACTATTCTTGGCAAAGAACACTGCAGCAGAGTTGTCGCAATAAATCCTGATTGGCCTTGCAACAAAATCGACAACTCTTAAACCTGAGACAAAATTTCTCAGCCATAAAGCCTGTGACGATGCCTCGTAGCAAGCGATGAACTCTGCCTTTATAGTGGATGTAATAACTGTATCTTGCTTAGTGCTTCTCCAAGATATAGCACCCTGAGCAAGAAGAAAAATATATCTTGATGTGGACTTTCTAGAATCCACACATCCAGCAAAATTAGAGTCCGAATATCCAACCACCTCAAGATGATCAGAATGTCTGTAGGTGAGCATATAGTCCTTTGTTCCTTGATCAAGGCCAGGGTTGCTCTAGTATCTACCCAGCATCCCTACTGCATGAGCTATATCAGGTCTGGTATAGACCTGCACATACATTAAGCTCCCTACTATAGAGGCATAGAGTATGCTCTTCATATGTTTTCGTTCTAAGTCATTCTGTGGGCACTGATTCTGATTGAATCTGTCACCTTTTATAATAGGCGCAGCTGTAGGTGCACAATTTGCCATATTAAATCTTTCTAGAACTCTTTCGATGTAGGCTTTCTGAGATAGACCCAAAATTCTCTGAGATCTATCTCTGTGAATTTTTATGCCAATGACATAAGAAGCTTCACCCATATCCTTCATCTCAAAATTCTTAGAAAGAAAATCTTTAGTCTCTTTTGCCTTGAGGATCTTCTTAAGCCAACCTCTTCCTGCAGATTTTTATTATTCTGTGCAGCTGGCTCTATATATAATCTGTTCTTCTTGAAATAGGTCTTCATGGGGAGGTTCAACTGGTTCAGCATTTTCATGCTCCGAAATTAGTTGATCTCCAGTATGATCAAATTGATCTCTTGGAAGAACAACTAAATCATTATCTGTTGATGGATAGCCAGTTGAATCCCTTATTTTCTCAAAATCCATCTTTTGAGAAACGACACTCCCACTAGTTCCAAAATCCTCAAGAAATTTCGCATTCCTGGCTTCAACTATCCTGGATGGGTGATTTGGACAATAGAACCTGAATCCTTTGGAGTTTACCGCATAGCCAATGAAATATCCACTGACTGTTCGAGAGTCCAACTTCTTTATATGTGGATTATAAACCCTCACTTCAGCTGGACATCCCCATACATGCAGGTGATTTAAACTAGGTTTCCATCCTTTCCATAACTCAAAAGGAGTTTTGAAAAACAGCCTTCGATGGAATCCTATTTAAAACATACTCCGCTGTCTTTAGTGCTTCACTCCAAAGAGAAGATGGAAGACAAGAGCCACTAATCATGCTCCTTACCATGTCCATGAGCGTCATATTCCTCCTTTCGGCAACACCATTTTGTTGGCGCGTGCCAGGCATCGTATACTGAGCAATGATGCCTTCACCTTCGAGGAATTGAGCAAATGGACCGGCCATCTGACCTTTATCCGTATGTCTTCCATAGTACTCACCCCCTCTGTCGGACCTAACAATCTTTATTTTCCTATCCAATTGTTTCTCTACCTCAACCTTATAAGTTTTGAAAGCATCGATCGCTTCAGCTTTTTCAAATAAGAGATAGAGATGCATGTATCTAGAATGATCATCAATAAATGAGATAAAATATCTCTGACCATTAAATCAAGGAGTAGGAAAAAAAAGTCCACAGATATCTGTATGTATGATCTCAAGAATTTCAGAACTCCTTCTGGCACCTTTAGTGGTATTTGTGTTGGTATGCTTTCCCTTTATGCATTCCACACAAGTACCAAAATCGGTAAAATCAAGATCTTGTAAGATCTTTTCCTTCACCAATCTCTTTATTCTCTCTAAGGAGATATAAGCCAAACGTTTGTGCCATAAACAAGATGAGTTCTCTTTAAGAATGTTCCTTTTAACACCAATATTAAAGTTATTCTCAAAAGATTGACTCAAATTAAATTTGTACAAATCATCTACCAAACAACCATTGCCAACAATGACATTATCGGAGAAGATAGTAAAAGATTTATTTTCAAATAAAAATTTGAAACCTTTATTTCTCAGTTTAGATACAGAAACTATATTTCTAGAAAACGTAGGAACATAAAAAGTATCCTCAAGTTCAAGTACAAAATCAGTACTAAGTTCTAAAATAAAATTTCCAATGCCTTTAACTTGAGATTATTTTCCTTCTCCTGTAAAAAAATGAATCTTTTCATTTGGCTTCAATATCCTTAGGTTGTGAAAACCCTGCATGGTATTTGAGATATGTACAGTAGAACCAGAGTCAATCCACCATGTGTTTTTAGGAACATTAACTAAATGAGATTCATAACAAATATAGATAGTTTTATTACCTTTCTTTTCGAGCCAAGCTTTATACTTTAAGCAGTCCATTTTCATGTGTCCTTTCTTTTTACAGAAGTAGCATTGATCCTTTTTGCCAGAATGCTTTATTGGCAATTGAGCTGTCTTCTTGTAATTAGAGGCACCCTTACCTTTTCCCCTTTTGCACTGAGTCGCCAGATTAACAGATTCTGTTAAAATTTTCGGCTTCTCCTGCTTAAGTCTCTCCTCTTCTTGAACACACATGGTCAATAGTTCATTTATTGACCATTCATCCTTATGTGTGTTATAGGAGATCTTAAAGGGGTCAAACTCAGACAGTAATGAGTTTAAAATTAGATGGACCAAAAAAGAATCGGAGATCTCAACTTTTAAAGCCTTTAGTTGAGCCGCTATGTTCCGCATCTCCATGATGTGCTCGCGCACACCCTTGGCTCGATTGTACTTAATGCCCGAAAGTCGCTTCATTAGCGTGCTCGCCAGAGCTTTATCGGAGCTGACAAACTGCTCCTCAATGGCCTTTAGGTAATCCTTGGCTTTCTCACATTCCGGAATCGATCCCCTTATGCTTTTTGATACTCTAGACTTTATGAGCATCAAACTTAAGCGGTTGGATCGGTCCCACTTTTCCTGCGCGGATTTCTGCTGTGGAGTCATTGGCCCCACTACTTTAGGCGGTTGATCAACGCGCAGAGCCAAGTCTAAATCCATATAGCTTAAAGTAAAAGAAATACTTTCTTTCCAATCAGAATAGTTGTCCCCAGTGAGCATAGGGATACGAGAAACATCATTAAGAAATGCAGTAGAGGAAGACGCTGCAAGCAATATAGAACTTTATCACTTAATATAAGGCAATAATCTTTAAATTAGATAAATTCTACCTTCCTGTGGGCAGAGGCGCTACACGCATAGAATTTATCTACTTCAATAATAAGACTAGCGGAAACCTAATTTCTAAATAACAAGATTTCTGTACCTGTGGGCATAAGAAACTCGTTATCTAGAAATTCAATCCACTATCCTATTCCAGTCAAAATTTTTAAAAATATTCTTCATTTGACCGCAACAAATAGTCAAACCTTAATTCAACCATCAGTAAATCCTTATATATTCTTCATTATCTATAGGATGCTGTGGCTACTCCTAAGCATAATGAAAAATACGAATAACCTTATTTGATGTTGAATGACTATTAGAGTTAAATTAGAAATCCGTATGAATTTTCGGATTAACTTTAGTTCAATATCATCTTGTAAAATATACTGTAAGTGATAATATACCATGATTAGGATGCTGTGGCTATTCCTAGACATAGTTAATTTCACCAAACCTTATATGATATTGAATGACCGAAAATTCTATATTATTCTAAAACGCAGCGGAAATAAAATAAACGTTCAGAGTAATTTTCTTAACAACCTTATGTGACTCAAAATTTATCAACCGTATGAAGTCTATATATCTTACTCTCAAAATTTTTTATGATCACCTTATGTGCGTTTAGAATAATAATCTAAAAAATATACCGTAAAAATTAGACTAAACACACTACTTTATAATCATAAATAATTTAAATTAATGAGTAGTACAAAAAATCATATATAACAAAACTCAAACGTCATACATGATTTTTAATATATAGACTTCTTCAAGAACGAGTCACGCTTTAAAGAAAATTATAAATCAAAACTATATATATAATATATATGCTCTTTTTCATTAAATAAATTTTTTTTTTTTTTTTTTTTTTTTGATTTGACCGAAACCCCACATGGGGTTTCCTCCAGGCAGCCTAATGCGGCAGCGAGGGGCAAAGCCCAATGGGCCCTGCGACTCCAAGCCGCACATGCATGCAAGAGCCGCGTACGGATCCTAATGCGGCCGTATTAAGCGGCCCTTAATGGAGCCGCGGCCGCTTGAGGACCCTGCTAGCACGGCCGGGACGGCACTGCAATTTCGCCGAACGGCGATCTCGGTTGCGGACGCGCGACGTCGTTCCTCCGAACGCCGATCTCGATTGAGGCCGGCCGACGTCACGATTAACGCAAATCAATCAAAAATATTTATTTATTTATTTAATGAAAAAGAAGACAAACAAAAAAATCGAAAAAGAAACGAACATCCGACAAAAGGCGTGGCTCTGATACCACATGTTATAAACTTTATCAGAAAATTAGGATCGTACCTTCTGCAATGATTTCGATTTCTTTACCGGAATTGTCGTTGACGATTCTCGCTTGTGGTTCGTCCTCGATCGCGATCTGCAAAAGAGCGGGACGTTTCGAGTCTAATTCCCTTATCCCCGGAGATGGAGCCGTCACAGGTATTTTTGGATTAGGGTTTAGACCGGGACTCCCGTATGTTGTATTTATATACAACTTAATATAAGGATGTTAAATCACGTCCGTCCATCAAGGACGTGTCCAGATACATCCTAACCGTAAGATCTAATATATCTTTATAGATCAACTTAAATAGATTGACTGTATTTTTATGGATCGACTTGAATAAATCATGTAGGCCACATCCAACACTAACATCAGCTACAGAACTAACTACAGGTGATCTCTCGAACAAATTTTTTGAAGTGGAAATTCGACTCAATCGGAGTTGAAATCAGTACGATTCTGAGAGAAAAATCTTTCGAAAGAGCATAAAAACAACAAATCAATCGAGATTTTAGAACTACAATGAGTCAAAACCCAATTAACAGGAGACAAATCAGAGAACATCATGAATCCACCACTATATCACAACAAAAACAGGAATCAAGAGATCGGAGCAACAAATAAGATAAGAAATTAAGAAGATCCACAGATCACAAAGAAGGGTTTTAGTACCTCGACGCCGCGGTGGGGAAGAGGGAGATCGGAGCGGGATCTCGGAAGATCTGGTTCGAAAGGCGCTTCCCGAAGCTTCTAGCGATCGCTCGCACCTTCCAAGTCGCTGCCATGCAACAGAGAGGGAGATCTCCCTTTCGAGAGAATTCGCTCCGAGAGTGGAAACTAGAGAGAGAAAAAGAGAGAAAGAGAGAGAGAGAGAGCGGGGTGAAAAAGGGGGGTGAAGAGGATGAGACGGGTCCCTCCCTATTTATTTTATATAGGCACCCCAACTGCTCGCTTCAATAGCTCAACACCTACTACTCTTCCTACATTGCGCCGTTAACGTTTCCGTCAATTATAACGGGGGCGACGTAGGAAAATGTTGGGTATGACCGGTGAACTCCTCCTGCTCTGTAACGGTTCTCTGGACGCCGTTGCCTCTCATTGATTTCTTTGAAAGGACTATAATACCCCCTTCAATTTTCAATTTTCTTGCCATTTTTGTCTAATTTTTACGAGAGACCCGATTTAATTACTGCACTTGTCTCCAAAAATATAATATGATATATATAATTTACACTAATATAAAAATATATATCTAAAAATTTATTATTTAATATAGTAAATAGTTTATAAAATTCAGCATAGAAAATAGCTTATTATTATTTGATTTATAACAAATTATTATCTAACATTTATAACTTTTAATATATATTCATTTAAATATTATAATATAGATCTAATAAATTTGATTCTAATTTTGAAGCCAGAGTAAGTTTTCAGATACAGTGCATCCGAGGTACTTACATACTAAATGTAGGCAATAATTTCTCCAATTATGGTGGCTTTTATACAAGGAGTTGGATGGTTGTTCAAACATTATAAACATAAATTTTATGTGATTAAATTATCAACATGTCTCTTAATGAATGAAGCGGATAGCTTACTATCTTTTTTTCAAAATAATAATAATAATAATCAACAGGTGAATTTTTATACTTGCAATTGTCAAACAAATTTATTAAATATGTAGACCATAGAAATTTCAAAGTCCCATTTGATCATACAAATTTTTTTGTCTCAAAAGACATAAAAAACGAAAACAACACTTGATTTGAAGTAAGATTAAACAGCTTACGAATCAGTGGGTGAAATTTCTTTCAGGAGATTAGGTCTATTAATCTCCTTAAGAGTTCTTTTTTTTTTTTGCGCCCCGTTCGAGGCCTGTGTTGCCTTACCTCTGTAGCTTAGTTCACTTTTTCAATAAATGAAGCGGGTAGAATGCTACCTTTTTCAAAAAAAAAAAAATACTTGATTTGAAGGTGATATTATTGACAGAGTCAATTTTATCCTGTACTAGCTGGCATTCATTGAGTTTGACCATCAATAAAGAGTAATTTAGTAAATGAATGAACTCTTAGATCATTGCTAAATATTGACTATGCTTAATAACATCCTAACACCGCCCACAAATTTGGTATAAAAGTAATTTTAACAAGTAATAGTAAGTGCTTTTCTTAATCTCTTTGGGGAATACATGTTTTTTACGGAACTTGGTGTGATTTGCATTTTGAGAACGAAAAAAAGGAATTGATTCGATCCAAAAGCATATTACAAGTTACTAATTAAGAAAGAAAATTATTACCAAGTGTTACATTAATAATCAGGAATTAGGCTTCCATGATGCCCCCACTTACGTCTTATTAGCATAAGCTCGTACCTGGGGAGTACTTACTCTCGCATAAAATAAGAACAATAAAATATGCTACTACAAGGAATATCCCACAAAGGTTCCTATGTGCGTTTTAAACTTTTAAATATCCCTATAATTTTGGCCCTCAAAATTACAATATAAATCGGAGGGCTCAGTAGCGTACCTTTTACGCTATTTTCCCATTAGATAGTATAATCAGGACATACATTGGTCGTAATCAACTTGTTATAACGTAGTTTTCAGCAAATGAGCAAACTTAGAGTTTAAATAAAGAATTAAAATTGTACTTATAAGGTAAGAGAAAATTATTTTTTTCGCTCTAAAAATTAGGATCTTCAACTTGAGCTTTGATATTTTATGTTGTAGCTAGGAAGTACCAGAAAAATGACACAACTTTTAAGAAATTTTGAGTACTACAAAGTGGACAAATTTCTAATTCCAGGTGGTAGGACGAATTTCTAATTCTTATCCATCCAATCCGTATTTGGATTTGGCGTACTCTAATCGCAACGTATCTGTCACATTGACATAAAATCACTATGCATTGTCTTGGAATTTATTGGAAACACTTGATCCTTTGCAAAGTCAAATTGGGAGGCCACCTATATGACAACGAAATTTTTAAAATTTTTTTGCAACTCTGTAGGTTATAGTCATATTCCAAAATCCTAATTATCAGTAACATGTGGTGTGTAGTTAGAGCACTGCTCAAATCTTTAGTGTATGACTTGTGATTTTTTTCTCAGAAAAAAAAATGATAAGAGATAAATAGAAAATATGGGTCGTAAGTCACGATATTGGCGTGTAGTTGGAGAGTAATCTAATATTGGATGCAATCATTCTCAGAAGAAACAAAATTTGTTCCAACTTGGGCAGGTTCGGTTGCAGAATTCAATCCCTATATGAGATCACTCTCTTTTACTTTTCTCAACTGAGTTTGGACACCAATGAAACATTATCATACTTAGAAAACTTATAGCAATTATTTTATAACTTTAGAAAAATATATAATTAATAAAAAAGTTATAATATAAAAGTATTTAAATTGGTCGAGAACGGCGGCTTATAGAGCACTCTATTATTATCCTACTTGTCTCAAGGAAATGAATATTAGGTGTTGGATAGCGATTTACACATCTCTAGAGTAAGCCACCATTTGTTATACAGCATTTTCAGTAGGTGTTAACTCAAGAGTATTGTTTCTTAGAAAGAAAATTTCTTTCCTTTTTTATATTTTGTTATTTTGAAAATAGCAAACTCTAATTGGCTTAACACTCTGCTTTGTTATCATTTTGAGTTATCTATTGCAAGTTCATCCATCTTATAAAACTATGCAGTAGACGAGATTTTTATTTTTCATACATACAATCCGAATCTCCGAGATGCGGTGGGTTGGAAACCCTTTATGACAACCTAAAGCTTTTTTCTTCAAAAACAAAGTAGTTTCAATCACCTAAATAGATAACGGTCTCAATGTATCATGAGAATTATCCTGGAGTTTGAGATCATCATGGCTTAATTGGAACTTCCAGAAGAGTTTTTGAATAGAACTATTCAAGTAATTTTTAGTACATGTTACATTACGTTAACATGTTTGTTTCACCGTAAGTGGACTTTGGGTTGAAGTGGACTTTGGGTTGAAGTGAAGTTCAGGTGAAAATTACTTCACTTCCGTTGTTTGTTTCAAGCTGTGGAAGTGAAGTTCTGGCAGTTTTGTTGTTTGTTTGATAGTAAATAGATGATATAGGAAATGCAGTTCTCCACTTCCGCTGTTTGTTTCACCGAAAACTATTTAATTTGTACACCTCAGGTAAACTTACCTCCTAAATGATATTACTTTTTATTTTCTAACATAGTAAATAATAAATTATAATAAATAAAAAATAATATAATTATATATAATTATAAAATAAAATTATTAACAAATAAAATTATAATAATGCAACAAATAAAATATAATTATAATAATGCAATAAATAATATTGCTGTCAGATACCACACCAACTAATACACAACAAACCAAATTTCATCATATTTTAGACATGCAATCTAAATGAAAAAATTAATCACTTTCACAATTAAACATATTTAGATGAAAAAAAAGGAGGGTTTTTTTTTTGTGGGGGTCTGTAAAGAAAAAAAAAGGTGGCGTGAGAGGGGAGAGAAGAGGGGGAGAGTAATCCTAAGAGAAACAGTGTAATTAAGTTCCCAAACCACTTCCTTCACCTCACCGAAATTGACTTCGCCTCCTGGGAGGGCGAAGTCAATTTTCCCATTTTGGATGAACTGCACTTTCGACCGTAATAATATTACGGTGAACCAAACAGCGGAAGTGGTCAGTTTTCACCGAAAACCACTTCTCCCCTCCCCACTTACGGTGAAACAAACATACCCTAAGTCAAGGGTTTTTTGCTTTTGAGGATGGAGAAACCTTATTACAACTTCACTGCTTCATTTAGAAGCTCTATTTCAACTTTATTGAGCAGCTTTTCAATGAGATTTTTCTGAGACAATTAGAGGAACCATACGTTTCACTCACATCAGAATCTTAAAGATTTGTTTTAATCCAAAAGTTTTTTATTCAAAACCTATTACTGTATTGGACGATAAATTTAGAAAAAACCCAATAAAACAGAATGAGGTACTCCTCAATCCTCATCCAATTTTTGTTTCCACCTAATAGGGTCATTTTATATTTACTTCAGTAGCTTCATATCCTAAAATGAGGGCAAAAGACTACATATTGCCATACACA
Organism: Puya raimondii; assembly: GCA_016920855.1. NCBI lineage: Eukaryota > Viridiplantae > Streptophyta > Magnoliopsida > Poales > Bromeliaceae > Puya > Puya raimondii. Next base: position 103,663,509 of record JABWPP010000050.1, on the reverse strand, counting down.
ACCCAACGCAGAAACCTACAAAGTTTTTGTTATTTATATAGATAAATACGGCGGCGAAACACAACGACCTGCCGAATTCTGCAGCCAACGACATATAATAACACGGCAACGAACCCATCAAACTTGCCGACTTGCAGTCAATTCAATCCTGGTCGCTCATTTTACAATTTTCACCTTCGCATCCGTCCACAGTAGCGTAGGCGTACTAATCCATCTAATCATCACCGTTCGTTTGCCCCGATATCCGTTCCATCTCGAACCCTCTCTCCTTTTCGCCCGATCCTTTCCCCGCCTCATCCTCATCGTCCGTTTCGAACCACCCCATTTCGAATTTCAAATAACTCGACCGTTAGTCGCCTAAATGCCTAATCTCCCTTGCTATTTAAACCCCCATCCACCGACCACAAACCCTCATTTCGCGATCGCCCGTTTCCTCAGACACGACCTCTGTGTCTCTCGCTCCCCTCCCCCCACTCCGCCATGGCCGTCGACAAGAAGCTCCCCCTCCAATCGAGCTCCGCCCACAACTCCGCGGCCGCCGCTGCAGGGGGCGGTCCGAAGAAGACGATCGAGGAGATGTACCAGAAGAAGACGCAGCTGGAGCACATCCTCCTCCGCCCCGACACCTACATCGGCTCCGTGGAGAAGCACACCCAAACCCTATGGGTCTACGAGAACGGCGAGATGGTCCATCGATCGGTGACCTACGTCCCGGGCCTCTACAAGATCTTCGACGAGATCCTCGTCAACGCCGCCGACAACAAGCAGCGAGATCCCTCCATGAACTCCGTCAAGGTCGACATAGATCCCGAAGCCAATTGCATCAGCGTCTACAACAATGGCGATGGTATTCCCGTGGAGATCCACAGCGAAGAGGGCGTCTACGTGCCGGAGATGATCTTCGGCCACCTCCTCACCAGCAGTAACTATGACGATAACGTGAAGAAGACGACGGGAGGGAGGAATGGGTACGGCGCGAAGCTTACGAACATCTTCTCTACGGAGTTCATTATCCAGACCGCAGATGGAAAGAAGCAGAGGAAGTACAAGCAGGTGACCTTGAAAATTCCTCGATCCCTTTCTTTGATCTCTAAGTGCCAGTTAGATCAGTTGTCTTTTATTCTTCTTGATCTTTCTCCTTGTCTGGGAATTGATGATGTCTAACTAGAGTTTCATTTATAGGGTTTGGATAGGTTTTTCTCTTGGTGTAAATTATAGTGCCTGAGGAAATAGTTCATCTAGAGTAATTGCTCAGGCTTACACTTAATCCAGTGTCTGCAGTTCTGATTTATTATGTGAATTTGGAATTTGATGATCAACGTTCTCCATTTTGTTAGGTACACAAAATTACTATAGATTGGTAAGTAAATTATTGAGGAAAAGCATTGATTCAGCTTTCTTTGTTAGTTAAGATATGTAATTAGCCTTACTATGATTCTGGCATCTCAATTCTCATGGCAAATCTAAGGTTATTCCAATTGCTTTTCACTTATAATATATGTATGGTACTCCAATTGCTTTTGGAACCAGATTCAGTATTTCCTTGAATTTGTTGTCATGTTTATAATTGGCAAAGTGCTTCAATAACTTTGCAATGTACTGTACTCTGCTCATGTAAAAAAACTACAAATTACCATAGTTGCTGGGTTTTCCTGTATACATCGAATTAATTCACTTTGCAAATATATGCTAGTTGTGTAATATGCCAAGATCCATTGTCTCTGAAATAGGGATATTGATTATATTCTGCAGAGTTGTTCTATCTTTTAGATTAATATATCTATTCTTTTCACAGTCTCGTGAGATATTTCTTCTTTAGCTTATCTCTCCGTCTTCGCTAATGGAATCTAAATATTGCATCATCCTCAATTTTTAAGAAAAAAAAGTTCTAATATCAATAATTTCAATAATATTGTATCATTCTCATGCTTAAGTTTCTAAATTCACTTTGTTTCCATTAATTCTATCATTATAAGCAAGATTCAGATGTCCTTTTTGTTCTAGTAAGTAATTGCATTGAATTTTTTGCTTCCAAAATATGTAGGTTTTCTCAGAAAACATGGGAAAAAAGTCTGAGCCTTCCATTACCAAGTGCAAGGAAGAGGAAAACTGGACCAAGGTCACCTTTAAACCTGACCTGGCCAAATTTAACATGACCCATCTGGAGGACGACGTAGTTGCTCTCATGAAGAAGAGAGTTGTCGATCTTGCTGGAACTCTTGGCAAATCTGTCAAGGTTGAGTTGAACGGGCAAAGACTACCTGTGAAATCATTTGCTGATTATGTCAACTTATACCTTCAGGCTGCTTCTAAATCGAGACCTGAACCTCTTCCAAGGTTTGAAAGGATTCTACATCTGTTCCATTACAAATTAGATTCTCTTTGTTATGAAGTTTTGCTTATTAAACAGCTGTTAGTAAACAGGATAGTGGAGAAAGTTAACGATAGATGGGAGATTTGCGTAAGTCTAAGTGAAGGGCAGTTCCAGCAGGTAAATGTTGTGTCTTTAATCAATGACTGCATGCGTCGGCTTTGCGTAAACTAATCAATTCAACTTGAATTTTGTATACAGGTCAGCTTTGCAAATGGAATTAATACGATAAAGGGTGGGACTCATGTCGAGTACGTGACCAATCAAATCACAAGCTACGTGATGAATGTTGTGAACAAGAAAAACAAGAATGCCAACCTCAAAGCCCACAATGTGAGAAGCCATTTGTGGGTCTTTGTCAATGCACTCATCGACAACCCTGCTTTCGACTCACAGACTAAAGAGACCTTGACTACTCGTCAAGGAAGCTTTGGGTCAAAGTGTGAGCTCTCCCAGGAGTTCCTAAAAAAGGGTTAGTTGTAGACTGATGGGTTTCATTACTTAGATTAGGATGTACCAAGAGTAGGCTGATGTTCTCATAAGTGTGTGCATTTATAGTGGCCAAGTCGGGAGTCGTGGACAATCTACTCTCTTGGGCTGATTTCAAGCAGAGCAAGGAATTGAAGAAGACAGATGGAACGAAGAGGCAAAGAATTACTGGCGTTCCTAAACTTGAGGATGCTAATGATGCCGGAGGGAAGAACTCTGACAAGTGTACCTTGATTTTGACTGAGGGAGATTCCGCCAAGGCTCTCGCTGTTAGTAAATCGAGCTTATTAAGAATATAAAACTCAGTTTTCTTAAATCAAACAGTAATTGTATTTGCCTTGTCATACAGATGGCTGGTATCTCTGTAGTAGGCAGGAACTACTATGGTGTATTCCCACTGAGGGGGAAATTGTTGAATGTGAGAGATGCAAATCACAAGCAGATAATGGATAATGCAGAAATCCAAAATATAAAGCAGATTCTTGGTTTACAACATGGAAAGCAGTACGACAGCATAAAAGGTCTACGATATGGTCATCTTATGATTATGACCGATCAGGTCTGAAGGAAAAGACATAGTTCTTTGCATCTCTTTTTAGTTTTTCAAAGATACTACTTATTTGTATTGGGAAAAAAAAATGCATAGTATACTGATTGAGCTATTGATCTTCTGGTGCCAGGATCATGATGGTTCCCACATAAAAGGGCTCCTAATTAACTTCGTCCATTCATTTTGGCCTTCCCTGCTCAAAATCCCCTCTTTCATGGTTGAGTTCATTACTCCTATTGTTAAGGTAGGCCTTGTTCTAAAAACTCCTAAAGATAAATGTCATATCTAAATACTGATCAAGTCATGTATTTCTCTTTACAGGCAACTCATAACAAAAACAAAACTGTCTTATCGTTCTACTCGATGCCTGAGTATGAAGCATGGAAGGAAAGTCTGGGAGGAAGTGCAAATGGTTGGTCTATTAAGTACTATAAGGTCTGCTTTTACATACTTATTTATACATAGCTTTGGTCTTAAAATTTGAAGGGAAATTGAACATTTTTTACCTTTATTGTTATATGCTTCTCAGGGGTTGGGGACAAGCACATCAAAAGAAGGAAAGGAGTACTTCCAAGATATTGACAAGCACAGGAAAGACTTTGTGTGGGTCGATGAACAAGATGGAGATGCTATTGATTTAGCGTTTAGCAAGAAAAAGATTGAGGCAAGGAAAAACTGGCTCCGCCAATTCGAGGTGAATGGCTAACAAATTCCATACATAATGTGCAGATTAAGTATGTATTTAAGTTCCCATTTGAACATCTTGATGAACTTTTGCAGCCTGGCACTTATCTTGATCAAAGGATGAAGAAAATCAAATACAGTGATTTTGTGAACAAAGAACTTATACTATTTTCCATGGCTGATTTGCAACGGTCAATACCATCAATGGTCGATGGCCTCAAACCAGGCCAGAGAAAGATTTTGTTTTGCTCATTCAAGCGGAACTTTGTGAAGGAGGCTAAGGTGAGTCAAAGAACAGCTCTATTAGTTTTGAACTACTAAGTATGTTTATGTTACAAATTGCTAAATCATTTTTATTTTTATTTTTTCTGTCATACAGGTTGCCCAGTTCTCTGGTTATGTTTCCGAGCATTCAGCATACCACCACGGTGAGCAGAGTCTTGCTAGTACCATTATTGGAATGGCTCAAGATTTTGTGGGCAGCAACAACATAAACCTTCTGCAGCCTAGCGGACAGTTTGGCACCAGAAACCAGGTGAGCTTACTTTAAAAAAAAAGAAGAACTGAAGTAAAATGGTGTGATTTTTGTTTGTTTTTTGGATGTTTACTTTAATAGAGATACTGATATCTTTTTAATTCAGGGAGGAAAAGATCACGCTAGTGCAAGGTATATCTACACTAGCCTTTCGCCCCTAACTCGGTTCTTGTTCCCAAAGGACGACGATATTCTTCTTGATTACCTGAATGAAGATGGCCAGTCGATCGAACCCACTTGGTATTGATGTTAAAACCTTTTTCTTGTTATTTTAACACCATATAATTGGTCAAAGCTCCTTAACAACCATGATTACTTTCCTAAATTCTTCAGGTATATTCCCATTATACCTATGGTTCTAATCAATGGAAGTGAAGGGATTGGTACGGGATGGAGCTCTTTCGTTCCTAACTACAACCCTAGGGACATAATCGCTAATGTGAGAAGGTTGTTAAATGATGAACCAATGCAGCCCATGGACCCATGGTATAGGGGATTCAAGGTTGGTCACATCATGTGCTATTCTTTGACTGAGCCTATCTACTTCTACAAATATATGTATGCCTAACTATGAGTTGTTTCCAGGGTCTCATAGAGAAATCAGCTACAAAGGAAGCTGGTGTGACTTACACCATTACTGGTATTACAGAGGAAGTTGACAACACAACACTGAGGATCACGGAGCTTCCTGTTCGCAGATGGACCCAGGATTATAAGGAATTTCTCGAGGCCCTAATGACTGGTAATGATAAGGTCAAGGAACCATTCATAAAGGTATTTGTCCGAGATTCATAAATGATTTGTAGCATTTATTTACCTTCGACAAGATTATCTGATTCTAGTATTAATCTACAGGATTATCGAGAGCACAATGATGATACAACAGTGCACTTCGAGGTTATGTTAACAGAGGAAAACTTGAATATTGCCTTACAAGAAGGTCTTGAGAAGAAATTTAAGCTCACTACCACAATTGGAACTACCAACATGCACCTATTTGATTCCAAGGGTGTTATCAAGAAATATGATACCCCAGAGCAGAGTAAGTTTTTCTAATATGCACTCATTTGAAACACATTTTTGTTAATTGTAATCTTTTCTGATAAATTTTCTTTGCAGTTCTTGAGGACTTTTTCCATCTAAGGCTTGAATTTTATGAGAAACGAAAGGTCGGTGCTTCTGGAAATAGTTTTTATGAGGCTTGAATAAGTATTACAAAGTGAGAGAAAACTTAATGATCTAATGTTTTCTTATGCAGAAAGTACTCTTAGACAATCTTGAGATGGATTTACTAAAGCTGGCTAACAAAGTGAGATTCATACTTGGTGTAGTCCGAGGTGAAATTATAGTCAATAATAGGAAGAGAGCAGAGCTATTCATCGAGCTGCACCAGAAAGGCTTCACTCCTTTCCCTAAGAAATCGAAGGGCATCGATGTTGCCATCGTGGGGGCCACAACTGAAGAAGAAGAAAATGAAGAGAGTCCAGAAATGGGGAAAGGCGGAGTGAGAGCTAGTGATTATGAGTATTTGCTCTCCATGGCGATAGGTTCATTGACACTGGAAAAGGTCCAGGAGCTATGTGGAGAAAGAGACAAGTTGGAGAGTGAGGTTGAGGAATTGAGAAAGGCCACGCCGAGGTCTTTGTGGATGAAAGATCTTGATGCTCTTGAAAGAGAGCTAGATGTAAGTAACACTGTGGCTTCAATAATTATCTATCAAAGGTGCAGCTTTTTATAAAACACACTAACTTTGAAGGATGTATTAGAGTAAGATTTCTGAAAGAGTACTTCTGTAAGTACGAGAGTATGTGCGTAACAAATAGAATTCCTTGAGGGCTTGCATATAAATTTAGATTTTGGAAGATATGCACACAAAATGTAATTTTGTAATTCCAAGGTTTTAAGGGTATATATCTGCCATACCTTGCTAGATATATGCTTATGCACATCTTGAATCAGGAGCAAGAAAGAAAAGATGCTGAAGCTGACGGGGCAAGGCGAGAGATGAGAGCCAAGAACATTGGTGCTGCTGCAGCCTCCAAACAAGGAGCAAAGAAACCAAGAAAGAACACCGCAAATAAAGCCTCTACAACAACATTAGAGGATGCTTCAAATGGTAGTGCTATTATTTTCTTTCGCTCCAAAAAATGTCAATTCTCAAGTGGCTTTCTTCTTAGTAATTTAATGCAGCGCCTATTCCTGCAGGCAATATTCCTGAGCCATCAAATCCGAAACCAAGAGGGCCACCAAAGAAGAAAGCACCTGCTAAGGTTTGCTTTGCTTGATTAATCCATATTTCGCCATCAATTATTAGCTCTTTATTCTCTGTTTTTGAGTAACTTTTATTTCATATGTATAGTCTAAGGCGGTTGAGAGTGATGATGAGGATGAAGTACTCGAGCTAAAAGAGCGTCTGGCCGCTTATAACCTCAATTCTTCTCCCGATCATTCTGGTAATTTTAATGATTATACTTTACCAATTACTATATTGGTAGATCAAAGTACTTTTTTCATGGCTCTTTTATATACATTTGGCTAACACCTAATTTCTTTTTACAGCTATGGAGATCGAAGGCCTGGTAAGTCGAGTAGAACCAGAGAAAGAACCAAGCAAAGGAGCTGGCGCAAGAAAAGCACCAGCAGCCATAACATATCTTTCCGATGAAGATGGTGATGATGATCAGATGCCAACAATTCTTGAAGGCAATGATGATGATGATGATGAGTTTGAGCTATTGGAAGAAGCAGCACCCAAAGAGAAGAAACCAGCTAGAGGGAGAAAGCCCGCTGGTGATAAGCTGAAAGCTGCGGCAGGCACAAGAAAAAGGGGGCCAGCACAAAACAAGCCTCCTCTAACCCAGAAGCTGATCACAGAAGTGCTTAAGCCTTCAGAAAAAGCCAAGATAAGCTCCCCAAAGAAGAAGGTGAGGAAAACGAGAGCTTCTCCCTTCAATAAGAAGAGTGGTACGTTGTTGGGCAATAGGAGCCTTAGTTCTTCTACAGGCAGTGAAGATTCTGGTGGACCTGCTTCTGAGGGCAGTTCAGCAGAAGCCGTTGCTCCTGTGAACCGACCTAAGAGAAATAACGTACAAAGAGCGGTTTACATAGATAGTGATTCTGAAGGGGAAGAAGATCAACCTATTACTGACGATTCAGATTTTGCGGAGGATGAAGATTAAATTCTCTTTGATCGAAATGAAGCTAGTAGTGAGTGTAACCATTAAGAAAATTGGCTAGTGTTGTTTGTAAAAGATAACTTCTCGCGCTTAGTAGTATGTATTGCCAATGCTAACGAAACTTTGATCATCTTCTTCTTTTGATGTATTGAGGTAGCAGGAGACAAAGTTGATGTCCCAGTTCTCCTTCACTTTGAAGAATAGTTTCCTCACCTCTATTTCTTTTACGATGATCATCACTCGTTTTAGTTAAAACTTTACTACTACATATATATTATTCTTCCATTGTATGCCTAGCCTACTCATCTACACTACTCGTTTGGCTTAACTAATAGAACAGTTCATTTTCCTTAGTTTTTCTCTTTTGCTTTCGCATCGGCAAGAAATCGAATGATTTTGGTGGAGAAGCTGCTTTCAAAAACAAGCTCATGATCCTCTTTTTTTTTATTTATAATTATATTATATTTTTTCGGATGTCATTAATCTAAATACTTCATTATCACTAGGTATATTGTTATTATCCCTAAAATCTTCGATCCATATATACCTCTACATCTGATATTAAAACTTGTGGAGTTGGGGACACCACCTCTAATCTTTTTGGTATAATTTTCGTTTAAAAAGTTGTCCCGATATTTTAACAAATGTCGCACTTCCGGTCTTGTTAAACAAATTTATTTGGTATTTTAAACAAGCCATTTCATCCTTTTATTAAATGTTTAAATTATTTTAGTTTACTCAAAATATGATTTAACATGCTATGTCACCACAAAAAGTTAGTATTGTTTTAAACGTTCAAATCTGAAGTATGTAAATAAAAAGCATAGGAAGCAACATGACATATTCGTATAGTACAGGGACTATTCACATAATTATCCCTGCGGTCTAATGCAGAAAAAGAAAACTTTGGAGGGGTCTTCCTGCAAAATTACCAGAACCACATCTAAACCCTACCGAACCCTACTGCAACCTCTGCTTCTCCCCCGTCCCTCTCCTTCGCCGCCCCTCCCCGTCGCCGCCCCTCCAGGTACTCTCTCTCTCTCTCTCTCCAATTGCTACTTTTTTCCTCTACTTTTTCCCTCACTCATCTCCTCATTTAAAAGATGTAGTGAAATATATTTAGTAAATTATTTCTTTACTTACGAAAGAGGAGTTATATGTTAATTGCACGACGTGATAATGTTATGCTAGTATACTATTAGGTTTGGGGATTTATATTTGTTTGCTGTAGTTGGCTTGTTTATCTTTATCCAGTGTTAATGAGTTTCGATTCCATGTTGTTGTTATTGTTGTTATTATTGCTTTGGTTTAGACATGTACTTGGCTACATACTTGAGCATTTCGATCAAGTAGCATATGAATATGTTTGTAAGCGATTGAGTGGGTTTAATTTGTGCGTTCAGTGACATAGCAATTTTGACCCTATTGTTGGTAGAATGGAATTTTATTATCTGTTCGACACATTATTGTGAAAATTCATAGCTGTTGCCCATGATAATGCAATTTTTGGTCAACTCGCTATATCTAGAGAAATGCTTCCTAAGCCGAACTTCAATGAACTTAATTTAGAGTCAATTCACTGTATCTAGTTACATTATTGGGTTGCACTAAAAATAATGTTAATTATCATATATAGTATGTGTCTTGAACCACGGTCGTTCTTCAAGGTGCAGCAAAAGAAAAAAAGAAGAAGAAGAGTTAGTGTAATAATCTGTACAACTACAAGCAGAAATATTAGCATTCCTATCAACAATCAATTGTAAAATGGTGAATACAATGAATTTGTTAGACCAATGTATTGGCTTGTTGTCTTCACTTTCGCAATTAATTCCTGTGGATTCTTGCCATTGTTGATGCTCTTGAACTTTGAATATGTAGCTTAATCTTTTGCTATGAAAATTAGCTTCCCTGTTTTTTCTTTTTTTCATTTTTTTTTGTTTTTTCTGGGAACAGATGAATCTTTTAGTTTTGTCTATATCTGTCTTATACTTAATTTCTTGTTTTGGCCCTCTGTTTTTCCGCTTATTTTTTCCCCCCTTTGCTTTGTTAGGAGTCAGAAAATGCCGTTGGGATTGATCATAGGGTTAGGTAGGGCAATGCGTAGGAAGCGAACGTCGTCACTTAATATATTATCTTCAAAAAGAGGGCCTCGAGACTATTACAAGGGGAAAAACTGCAAGCCTACCGGTTTCCATACTCGCAAAGGTTCAGTCTACCCCACTAATTTTCACTGATTACAGTGTCACTGTCTTCTATCTTTTGTTGTCATGAATTACTATTATGGGAATTTTCTGATGAATTGAGTTCCAGACTGCGTAAAAATTTCTTAGCCAGATCATTTATTTGCTGGTGATCATGATATTATTTTATGTCGAGTGTTAGGAAACGTCTGCTGAAACTGTTGGTAATTAGATTTAAGATTCCCTTTAGGGCTCATATGGTTCATGGTTTGTATTATTCCGGTAATTCTCTATATTTTCTGTTGAAAATATTCAAATCATTACCATTCAACTCAAGTTGGGTAATTGTAAAAGATGTTAGTGTAGTAGTGGAATCAGTGTAGATTCTTAGGCGGTAGGAATACTAAATTTACCATGGGTTAGGAGATATTCTCAATTCAATGGTTGATGGGAATCATTAATAGTCCCTTAATAAGAATATACTAGCACTCAGCAACTTCCCAATCCAATTGGCTTGATAAGTTACTAACAAAGTTGCAATTCCAAATATAAAAGATACAACACTTTTTGAATATTCAAATCTTAAACCAAATGGCCCTTTATTCTATTCTCCAGAGTTGTTTTACATAAGGATTAACACATAGTTTAATGATGATGAAAGAAGAGTTATGTAAAACACTCTTAGACATTGCTGAACTGTATCTTGTTGTGGGTTTTTTTGTTTTCTTGAACACATAGTTTAATGATGATGAAAGAAGAGTTATGTAAAACACTCTTAGACATTGCTGAACTGTATCTTGTTGTGGGTTTTTTTGTTTTCTTGAAGAGAAAAAGCTTCTTGTGGAAATTTGACCTCATATATGCGTAGATGGACTGATTAGTAGAATTGCAGAAGCATTACGGATTCATTTCATAGTTTGTTGTCTTTTTTGAATTGAGACAGTCTAGACTAGTTTTTTCTTTATTAAAACCATTCTTTTGATATTCTTTGTGATTCCTATGGTCGATCGCTGATCTGTTACAGGTGGATATGTTGTGATGGATGAAAAGTTGCCACGTTATGTTGTCCCGGATTTGACCGACTTTAAGGTATTAGTTGAAATCCACATCAGTAGTATCATTTCTTTCTTATATCAGTTTTCATGCCAATAATAAATCTTCACTGCGATATTGTAAACTGGTTTTCTTTTTGCCGTTTATTTTGATGTTGTTGATAGACTGATTGTTGCATAGCTGCCTATCTTGGGGGTACTACTATATCATTTCTCTCTTCTATCAATTTGCATGCAAATAATAGATATAATTGGGATCTGTATGACTTGATTTGTCAAAAAAATATGATCACCTCTATACTAGGCGTCACAGACACTGACACGGGACACGGGACACGGCACGACTCGGACACGGTGACTCGGCAGCTTTCAAAAAATTAGGACACGGACACGGCATGGACACCGCTAATAAAATATAATATTATTGATATAATAATATATATTTATTATATATAAAATATTAATTTTGGTAAAATATTGTTATATTTCTCATACGAATGAAAATTAGTAAAATTTTCATTGATAGTTCATATATTTTAAGAAAAAAATTCTCCACCATACATAATTTATTTGTATTGTCAAAAACAATTTGTATGCATTTATCAAAAAGCTAAAATATTTATCTTCTTACATTATATATGCATAAAAAAAAAAAAAAAAAAAAATATGTATATACTTTTTTTAATTGTTTGCGCTATGGATCGGCATTACACGCGCGTCCAAGAAGTGTCCACGTGTCCGACACGGACACGCGAGTGTCCGACACGGACACGCGAGGCTTATAGAAGTGTCTGTGATACATAGCCTCTATACCAAATTAACTAAATTTGTCCGCCCTTTTTATTTTAGTAATTAGCACTACTTTGATTCTTAAAATTCTTGTAGTTTTTTTTTCATCACTTTTACTGATATGTGAAAACTGCCACAGCTGAAGCCGTATGTGTCGCAGTGCGCAAGGGACGTCACCGCATCCTCCACCACCGCTGAATCCACTGAACCAGCTAAGTAGAAGGATGGTTAATTTTGCAGTGCCGAGGTCTTGCTTCAGCTAGAGAGATTAGAGCTCAGAGATTTGATTTTGAGAATATATGCTCTTCTGTTATGGTGGAAACGGAATATCTTTACAGATCTGGGACATTGCGTCTGATGAACTTGGACTCTTTTGTTTGTTGTAATAAATTATTAAGTTCAAGCAACTGTTAATTAGACTTGTGAAGGTTCTTATGGTCATGTAAAGGCTTTCAGACTAGTGTTGGGTGCTATGAAAAGCACGTGAATAGTACATACAGTTATTTTTTTATTCTCTGAATCTATTGCAGTACCACCATCAAATAGTAAATTCTGAACGTTCAAAGACTAAAAAGTTAGGAGCATGCTCTGTTCACTTGCTTTTGAGAGTACTGTAGCCTCATTATCAGATTAGTAAACTTATTATCTTTTGCAATTTTGGTTTAGTAGGTTGCTGCGGAATTCTTAGTAGAGTATTTGGTGAAGTCTAGTGTGCAAATATTTCTTTTGCTGCTTGGACGTGAGAATTTTCAATCACGACAGAATAATCTTTTTTACATCCAAATGATTTGTTATGATTTTCCATCCAGTAGCTTGGTATATCATGTATGTTCAAAGTAACGATCACCTGCATTCGAGATCAAATAATCATTATGATAGAAACAAGTGCGATTTTTATGTTTACCCTTTTGTGTTTTAGCGGAGTAAGAGAATTTATCTATTTATTTAGGGACCTATATTTGTTTCCAACATAAAAAAGAAAGAGTATCAAGTATTGAGACAAAATCTAAAAATAGTATGCTCGTGCATTTGAACTTTACATGAGCATATCTCAGAGCTAATCCTAAAAGGATTTGATGCATTGTTTGTTTTAGAGAAAACCTGTTTTATTTTTTTCCCGCGGATTAGAAGGAAGTCTACAGTGTCACGCTTGTACCACGTCATCAATAACAAGCCAATTACATTTTTCTTTTTAAAAAAAAAGTATAATAAAAATATTTTTTTATAATTATGATGAGACATATATATCTAAAAAAAAAATTTAATTGATTTGGGACGCCACTTCAGCATAGGCACACATTGCATTTTTATTTTTTTTTGCTGATTAGACCCTCAAATTAAAATTAGTAGGACGTTTCCTCTGCCAAGGGTACCCGAGAATATATATATATATATATATATATGCACTCACCCCCTTGTTTACTCCTTCGAAACCGACCTTCACTCGTGCGCCGTTCTCTTCCCCGCTCCACACCCTCGAATCAAAGTAGAGGAGGGTTTCTCCTCCATGTATCGTCCGCCACGGTACGGCCGCGGCGGCGGAGGTGGCGGAGGCGGTGGCGCTGCTCCTCCTCGCGGCGGTGGGGGAAGCTTCTTTCCTACCACCATCTATCCTACTCTCCATAACCCCAATCTCCCCTTCGTCCCCAATCTCCAATACCACGTAAACCCTACCAACCTCCCCCAGCTCCACCTCCAAAACCCTAGTTTCCCCATCCACGCCAATCCCTTCATCACCCAAAACCCTCGTCCCACGCCGGGCGCCCAGCAAGCTCTGCTGGAGAGGGCCGAGGCCGCCGCGGCGAAGGCTCACGAGGATCTCCTCTCGGCCGGAGAGAGCGTGTCGGCGTGGAAGGTGTCGCAGGCGGTTCTTGCGTCCCTAAAGGCCGATTCTTGGAGCTCGCTAGGGTTTCAGCTTCAGGATGTTCGGCCTATTCGCGAGCTTCTTGCGAAGGAGGGAAAGGTATCTACTTGAAGTTTCTTAATGTCGCGATCGATCATATTGTGCTTTTGATTCACTTTTTACATATGTTGAAACTTCTCATATTTTAAGCTTTTTGTTTCACCAAAAGCAAGAATATTTATCTTATACAAAATAATCTCATATGCGAGAGAGGGGCGGGTCAGAAATATAGTGAAATCATTCAATGATGGGTCATTATTCACAGAAAAGATACTTAGGGTAATCGAAATAAATCTGCCTGTTCTAACATGTTAATGGAAATAAATCTACTTACTTGTTCTAACATGTTAGTGGAAATAAAAGAAGTCAGGCAGAGAAATTATTTTCTGCTCAGAATTCCACATTCTTGATATTTAAAAAAAAGAAAAGAAAAAGAATACCATTTAGTTGCTGTGAAATGCAATGTTTCTTTGGGTTGATTATCCAGCAGTGAATGTTTTAGATTATGCTTTTCCTTAATTAACAAAGAAAAATTTAGTTTGATCACAGAACTAGTTCCTGAATTTTGACCCTGATTTCAATTGTAGTGTCAGAATTGCTATTGTAACAATATGGGAAACAGACTTTGGTTAGTACAAAACATTACTTCCTTCCATCAGCCTGTCTTCATTGATTTTGCTAGGGTCGAACATCAGGGCCGTACAACCTGGTAGAATACGATTGTACATACATAGCCTTTAAAGTTAGATACATGGGAAAGATTCAGTGGCTACTGGAGCTTATGTTTTTTTTTCCCTTTTCATTTACTTCCAGGTGAATACTTTCATACACTGCTTTGTTGCGGCACATCAAATCACATCATTATATGACTTGGAGGCCGAGATATGCAAGAATGAGGGCATTCAGCAGTTTGATGAGCTCAGGTTGGGACCTCTTTCCTGCTACCCACTTGTTGTGCATTACTTTTCAGTTAATTCTGAGTTAGTGGAGGTGTTCAAGATAAGTACTGAGGAAATCATTGGGTTTTTGCACACCTTTATGAGCAAGTCCAAGACGAAGATTAATGTGGAGGAGTTTTTGGATTTTGTTGCTAAAGAGAAGTCTGTTGCAAGAAAGGAGAAGCTTGGTGTGCGGATTCAGAGTTTGGGGTACGTACGTTATCTACTAAATGCTGTTGTAATCTCCTCCATAACCAAAAGGACGCACAAAAATGAAAGCCTTTTTTTCTTCTTTTTTTCTTTTTTTTTTTGCATCACTTTCGTCAAGGAAATTTTCTCCAAAAGAAAATGTTGAAACTTTATTGTGCTTCTTAATAGTAGTTACTTGCTTTGCCAGGGTGACACCCATTTAAAATTCTGTGTTGAAATTCTGAAAAAAGTTGATTAAAATTCACTAGTTCAGTGTTGAAATTTTGAGAAAAGTTAACAAATTATAGCCATGGTAGATGTCCAAAGCATTTTGTGTCCTTGGTTTAACAGTAATTATTGGTAGGTTCTTTCTCTAATTATTTTCATCACCGTAGTTAACATGCTGAACATATTCATTAAATTATTGTTTCCTAAATATATCGATCCATTTCTAGTTGGAGTCATCACATTAAGCAGTTCATATTCTTTAATCAAAGTTCTTTTGCACTTTACCGTCCTTGACATTATTTTTATGGTGGAATTCATTTTTTCACTAGTGGCAAATATTTTTTTTTCGCAGGTTGCATATTTCGTATATTCGCCAGGCCAAGAGAACCGAAGCCAATGCTCTCAAAGACTCAGTGAAGCAACATACTTATTACAGTGGAGATACGGATTTGTCAGAAGATAAGCACTTTCATGTGGAAAAGCAAATTCTTGACAAGAGGTTTGATTTTTTGACTAAACGTGTCAAATCATTTTCTTCTACATGGGATGATTTCGGTTCTAAACACATCCACTTTGATTCTACGGATGATGAGCCTGACGACGATCACAGTAGTGATGATGGGGGTGATAATGCCACTCGCTGCCAGCATCCGAGTACCTTTTCTAACAAGGAGAGTGATAAGCGTGTAAGTAGCTGTCCTTATCCATCAACGACGGAAGAGATGGTTCGGCTTGGGTTGAAAGCTGAAGCAAATAAAAAAGCAGCTCCTGTGAATCATAAGTTAATGGAGAGTAGTATTAAAACTTCCTCTGGAAAGAGAAGGAAAAGGAAATCTGAGGAAGAGAAGGACAACTCTGGTCGATTATGCAAAGTGGCCAAAAAGGAACAAGTTGAACTTGATGATCAGGGAAAATTGTATGGTTTTACTATCACAAAGGATAAAATGGAGACATTTATAGCAACCTGGAAAGAAGCATGCCGCGAACATTCTGTTGCTAAGGTATGCATTACGAACTTTTATAAAAAATGTGTTCTGGATATAACTGAATTTAGAGGTATTGGCTCAACTCAACTCTTTGACTGTATCTTATTTATAAGAGATGGACAAAATTTCTTTGTTTTGTTAACTTCTTCTCCTTAGGATGGTCTATGGAGCATTTGACAAGTTTTCAGAAATCCATATTATTGTTTGTTATAGTTGGTATGAGCATTTTTACCTGCCTTTGGATCTTAAGGTGGTCCATTTATTAGTTTTGAAGGTCGAACACATGCTCTTTTCCTGTCTCTCTCTCTATATATATAAAGAGAGAGAGAGAGTAATGCTACTATACTCTTTTGAGTACGGAGGCCTTCGTATTCATAAGTTTTTTTTCCGATGATAGAGTTTTCGAATCAATAATTCATACCGTTAAATATGATTAAGAGCACTCGAATTACCTAGAAATTGAGTTTTATAATTTTTCAAAATTATAATAGAGACCATCAAGCGAGTATAAAATGAACGGTGAAAATCGAACAACCCCCTAAAAATAGAGCACCGGGTTATTCAATTCAAAATCGGAGTTATTGATCTCGATCTAGATAGTGAATAAAGTTTTTTTTATCAAAATTTCAACTGATTTTGATTATGTTACAGCATTAAACTAGAAAACGCCCCATACCGGTTCGTTAAAATTGTCAATTTTGAGGCATTTTGATCATAAGATATATGATGTTAAAAAATTGTGAAATTCGATTTCTAGAATGTTATGTGCTCTAAATTATATTTAACAGTATCGATTGTCGATTCGGGTGCTCGATCATCACAAATGACTTATGAGTACGAAGTCGATCGTACTCATAAAAGTAGAGTAGCCGGACTCTCTCGTTCTTTCTCTCTCTCTCTCTCTCTCTCTCTCTCTCTCTCTCTTTCTCTCTCTCTCTCTCTTTCTATATATATATTTATATTTATATTTATGTATAGTTTAGGGTTAGAGGATATATATAGAGTAGGGCTAGAATGCTATTAATAGTATTAAAACAGTGTTTGCTACCAACATTTTTACCATTCGATGCCTAGGGTTTAGTGATGGTAAGTAGAATAGTAACACTATTTATATACTATCAAAAGTATAGTAGCTCAACTCTCTCTCTCTCTCTCTCTATATATATATATATATATATATATATATATATATATATATAGAGTAGGGCTATTGTGCTATTAATAGCACAATAGCCCTTGTGCTATAAAGTTTTTAGCCACCCATCAATTTTGATGGGTGGTTGGGATTAGAGAGAGGAGAGAAATTGGTGATAAATTAGATGTCTCAATTTCTCTTCTCTTTGAATTTCTCACCAATTTCTCTCCTCTCTTTAATTCCAACCACCCATCAAAATTGATGGGTGGCTAAAAACTTCATAGCACAAGGGCTATTGTGCTATTAATAGCACAATAGCCCTACTCTATATATATATATATATATATATATATATATATATATATATATATATATATATTGAGTTGGGCTAGAATACTATCGATAGCAGACGGGCTCCATTGCTATCGATTTGTTCTCGATGATGGAGCGATGATCGGCACCGATGATCTACCCCATTGAAATATCTAGAAATTAAATCTTATGTACTTTTGATATTGTTCTTTTGTGCATCAAGTGGATACAAAAATGAACGGCTGAAAATAAATATCCTTTAAAAAGTGATGATATGATTCTTATAATCAAGATTAAGAGTATAGATCTTGTTTTAAATAGTTTAAAAAATTTTCTAACCAAAATTCAATTGATTTAGATTTGCTTACACCGTTAAACAAGCGAACGCCTTATATCAACCATTAAAATTATATATTTTGCAACCCCTTTGATCATTAGGCCAATGTTGTCGAAAAGATTTGAAATTTGGTTTCTAGATACTTCAAGTGGTATGATTATGTTCAACGGTGCCGATTCCGATTTGGAGGCTCCATAATCAAAAACAAATCGGTAGCAACGTAGCCCCTTTGCTACCGATACTATTCTCCGTTGCTACTGATTATTTTTAATGATGGAGCCTCCAAATCGACGATCGACACTGTGAATTGAAGTATCAAGAAATCAAATTTCATATTTTTCTGATGTTGTTCTTTGTATAAAAATGATTAAATATCTTTCAAAAAGTGATGATAGGATTCTTCTAATCAAGATCAAGAGTGTAGATCTTGTTTTAAATAGTTAATAAATTTTCTAACAAAATCCAACTGATTTAGGATTTCTTTACATTGTTAAACGAGCAAATACCTCGAAAATTACAAATTTTGTGACCGTTCGATCATTTGGTCAGAGATATCGAAAAAATTTGAAATTTAATTTCTATATCTACCATGTCCTTAATATATGCTAGCATTGCAGGTCCTTGATCTAATGCTGAAGTTCTATACAGAAACTCCTGGAAAAAGGAAGAAAATGTCTTTCTCGTCGTTCCCTGGCATTGGATTGCTTAACGTTGCTGTGAGTCGTGCTTTTTGCTACTTAGTTTTTTTTGGTTCATGTACTTGGCAAATTTTATCATTAGTTTGTAGTGATTTTATTTTTCCTTGATTACATGAATTTTCTGGTAATTGTTCTGTTCTGTAAGCCTTTTCATTCGGCTGGGAAAATGAGACACTTTTAGGGATCTGGGTGGGTGCATGAGTGCGGGCGTGTGTGCGTGTGCCCATTAGTGTGTTTGTTTGCTCATGATTTTGACAATATTTACACGTTCTTTTCGTTTCATGCATAAAACCTGCAGGTTATGGCCATGAAAAGTGGAATGTTGGATAGTCTTTATGATGCCTTCCAAAATTTTGGTGAAACTGGATTAACTAATCCAAGTTCAGCGACCTCTTCTAAGCTGATAGAAATCAGCCCTCCGACTAATGAAAATACTACCTTTGATACTTTGGAGAGCACCGGTAAACTTGGTTACAGTAAGTGTTTTGGTTCTTCTTCCAGTGTTTATTACCAAAATCTCCTCACCTTTCTTCTAATGTGAGAGTAAAAGTTTCTTAAGAGAGTTAAAGGGCCTAAGTTTCTTATTTCTCATTTCTCATGCTGTTGCATTTCTTTGACAAATTTTAGATGAACTATGCTGTTAATTTGAGGAAGATGTTTAATTCGCTTAGTCTTCTGAAGTTTCATGGGCAACTTAGTATATATTTTACAATATCTTGCAGGTGTCATAGTTGATGATATCATCACCAAAGTTTCTGACTATTTTGAGTGTAATAATTTAATCCCAAGAGAAAAAGACACACATTTGGAGCACAAACTGCTGTCCTTAGAGAAGTTTCATGACTGCGAGATGTGGGTGGCAAATCAATTTTCTATCAAGCAGTTTAGTTCTCTTGGTTATGGAAACTTCCTTGTGTTTTTGGAGAAGTATGCTTCTAGACTACCATTCTCGTTATCTACTTCCATAAGTAGGAGACTTGGTAGTCCATCTTCTTTGGAAGTCTCCATGCTTCAGAAACAGCTTTGCGTTTTTCTCTCACAAGCTGAGACCAACTGGTTAGGAGATGGTGTCATTGCTAACAATGATATATTAAAGCTTTTCCAGAAGCAATTCCCAACATTAAGTTTCCATCTGGTGGGAGATGAACGTGAGAAATGCATTCGCAATTATATTAGAGTGCAGAAAGAAAGCGAGAAGCCAAATAATGTTCTTTTCTCCGTTACCTTGTTAGGGAAAAAATGGATAGGTAATTCATCAGAATGCAATGATATACCTACGTTAGAAGTTACAGATGTAAACTGTGAAGTCAATGGTCAATCTTATTCTGGTAGAGAAGTCACCTCACAAGAAGCAATTGACTGCTTGCTTAAGGCACCAATGTTGTCAGATTTAACGTTCTGGTCACATTGGGATGCTGTATATGCTCCCTCACTTGGTTCACTCTTAGAATGGTTGCTGAACAAAGTCCATGTTAGAGAGTTAGCATGTATAGCAACAAGGGATGGGAAGTTCATTAAGGTTGATTCTTCGGTCACTGTTGATCAGTTTTTAGAAGCTTTTATTCAGCGCTCTTCATTCCAAGTGGCAGTCAAATTATTATCTATCTTATACTTGTACAATGGCACCAAGAATGTGCCACTATCCCTTCTTAAGTGCTATGCCCAGCAAGCAACTGATGTGATGATAAATAGCTCAAATGATCCACCAGATTTAATAAATGCACATGGGAGCTTGCGCAAGAATTTATCAGAAATGGATAATGCTGTTAGCTCTGTGGCAAGGTTTATACTTGAATGTCTCAGCCACTTACCTTCAGAATTCTTGAGTTTTGCTGCAGAGATACTGCTTGCAGGACTTCAACCTTTTGCGAAGAATGCTTATTTGACTCTATTGACTGAGAGTAGTGGCACATACCAACGTTCCATGCTTCATGACATTGGATTATCACTTGGAATAACAGAATGGATCAACGATTACTATGAATTCAGTTCAACAGCAGTTGCCGATTTAATCAGGAAACAAGACACTTCTTTGTCTTCTGCATCGCACATGGAGTTAAATGAAACATCAGTTGTTTCTAGTGTCTGGGCTTGTTCTTTTCCGACAGGTGAGAACAATGAATCTTCCAGTGAGGTCATAGCTGATGGGCACAATGAAGCATTTGATGTTGGCGGAAGAATTGTTACTAGAGCAGCTATTGATATAGCTAGCATGTTGGAAGATAAGGATCTCGAAGAGGCAAATATGATAATCGAGTCCATTAGACGTGAAGAATTTGGTTTAGACCCAAATCTTACGTATTCTGAGAGCTGCTTGCTGAAGAAGCAGCACGCTCGCCTTGGTAGAGCACTTCATTGTCTCTCACAGGAGCTATATTCTCAAGATTCACATCTTCTTCTTGAGCTTGTGAGTTATCACCTTTCAACAACTTATTACTGCTTATCTCATAACTGAAATTTTTCCCTCTGCATTGTACTATTTTCTTTCGCTAGTGTGATATCTATCAATTGTATGGATACACATTATACATATCCTTCTATTGCCTAAGTGATTATATTTTTTGAGGTCCAACCCATCTCCTTGATTTGTGATATAATATTATTACCTTTCTATCTATTGTTTAGAAAATTCTGTTTGGCTTGGAAGTAATCT
This sequence comes from Puya raimondii, assembly GCA_016920855.1. Lineage (NCBI taxonomy): Eukaryota > Viridiplantae > Streptophyta > Magnoliopsida > Poales > Bromeliaceae > Puya > Puya raimondii. The sequence goes on along the minus strand of JABWPP010000050.1, from coordinate 103,642,304 downwards.
TTATTTTGTTTGACCCAGAAATACTAGGTCATATCTATATTATTGCTCATATCCTGTATATGCTTTTTGAATCAATTGATGTGGTAGGAGTACCTTGCAAAACCTATCATCATGTATGGTTCTGGACCATGATGTGTTTCAACACCACATATTCAGAGGCAATAGCTAGTTTTCCCGAGAACAAGTTTAGTTGATTATGGATGATTTAAATTGTATGAGTGAGATTAAAGGTAGAGTTATTCCTGGCCTTTTTCTTTGCAAGTTATCATAGCATTGGCCAGTCACAAGTGTTGAGGAGGTCTTTAACATATCTAACGGAGATCATTTCCACCTATAGGAGGATGAATTTTATCGAGTAAAAAGAGCTTAAACGAAGAGGGCCATAAAAATGGGCTCAACATTGAATGGAAGATGATGATAAACGTCAAACTGAGATAGGTGCGCTATCTAGATAGATTCTGATAGGAGATATAGCCAAAGTGACTGAGAACTGAGGCTCTAATAGTATCATTGTTTCCTTGTCGATTTTTTTTTTTTTTCATGTGCTTCAACTTAAATTCTGTGGTGTTTTACTTAAATACTAAGTTTTGCGAAAATAAGATTACCTTTGAGATTTTGTGACCCTCTTCTATTTTATATCAGGTACAAAATGCTGACGACAATATTTACGCGGAAAATGTGGAGCCAACATTAGTATTCATTCTTCAGGAGGCTGGTATTGTTGTCTTAAATAATGAACAGGGATTCTCTGCTCAAAATATCAGAGCACTTTGTGATATTGCAAACTCAACAAAGAAAGGATCAAATGCTGGATACATCGGTCACAAAGGCATTGGATTCAAATCGGTCTTTCGGGTATGCTTCAGCAAATATCATTCAGCAAAATCATCCTGTCTTATGTTATTAAATCCATAAATGACTTGTCACTTAATCCAGTTGACGTTTGCAATTCAGGTAGCCTAATCATCACAAAATGTTTATGTGCAAGATAAATTGTGAAATTTTTGCTTGCATGTACAATTAATACCATCTTTACATTGATGTCAAATATAACAATCTTTTAAGTTTTACAATTAGTATGCAATTATATATTTTAGATGGGAGAGCTAGAACTTATAAAAGAATACTGTAATCTGGTTAATTGTGCAATGATCTAGGTCAAGACTGTTGTTGGTGTATATATGTACAGTTTGTCAGTTGCATGCGACATACACTCACTGGACACCATTTTTTTTTTCGCACACTGGGTTTTTACCTTTCTAAGTTAGTGAAATTCTCTGATTGACATTAATCATCTGCAGGTGACCGACGCTCCAGAGATTCATTCTAGGGGCTTTCATATCAAGTTTGATATAACTGAAGGTCAAATTGGTTTTGTTTTGCCAACTACAGTTTCACCTTGTGACATCAGCTTGTTTAGTAGGTTGTTATCTGCTGAGGATTACCAAAGTGATCACCCCTCTTGGAACACCTGTATTTTACTTCCGTTCAGAGCTAAATTTCTCGATGGCACAGGCATAAGTTCCACCATATCAATGTTTTCTGATCTCCATCCTTCTTTGTTACTCTTCCTTCATCGGCTTCAATGTATCAAGTTCAAGAATTTGCTTAATGAATCAATTCTGGTTATGAGAAGAATCTCTCTTGGTAATGGCATTGTTAAAGTCTCTCATGGCAATAAGACAATGACTTGGTTAGTAGTAAAGAAGACACTACAGTGTAGTACCATCCGCCATGATGTGCAAACTACAGAAATCGACATGGCCTTCACTCTTCAGGAATCTGACAATGGTGAGTATCGGCCTCATCTTACTCAACAGCCGGTTTTTGCTTTTCTTCCTTTAAGAAATTACGGTCTAAAATTTATTATTCAAGGAGATTTTGTTTTACCTTCTTCAAGAGAAGAAGTAGATGGGGATAGTGCGTGGAACCAGTGGTTGTTATCCCAACTCCCTTCTCTCTTTGTCAGTGCAGAAGAATCCTTTTGTGCTCTCCCTTGTTTTCAGAAGAACCCAGGAAAAGCTATCACAGCCTTTATGAGCTTTGTTCCGCTTGTGGGGGAAGTTCATGGATTTTTCTCTCAGCTTCCTCGCATCATAATCTCCAAGTTACGTGCAACAAGCTGCTTGGTTTTAGATTCTCCGAATTTAAAATGGGTTCATCCGTGCAGTGTTCTCAGAGGTTGGGATCCGCAGGCGCGCATGCTGTTATCTGATAGCTTACTTGAGAAACACCTCGGGCTTGGTTTTCTAAGTAAGGATGTCATTTTATCTGACTCATTAGCCAAAAACCTTGGTATTCAGGATTATGGACCCAAAATTTTATCTGATATCATGTCATCTATATGTTGCATTGATGGTGGCATTAAGTCAATGGGTCTGGATTGGCTGTCTGCTTGGCTTGTTACGCTTCACTCAACGCTTTTAGCCCACTCTTCTGGGAATATATCTTCATATACTAGTTTGGAAGGTGATATTATATCTTGTCTCAGAAAAATTCCGTTCATTCCACTTTCAGATGGCTCATATAGCTCTGTTTCTGATGGTCCTATATGGTTACCTTGTGATGTTTTGTCTATTGGACTTGAAGGTAAACATAGTGTCAAAGATTTCCCTAGATTGTATGCCAAACTTCGAATTGTTAGTCCTTTCCTCCTCTCAGCGGTGGCTACAACTGACAAATATACACTGGAAGAGATTAGAGTGGACAAACTCATGGAGATTCTGCATAAAGTTGGTGTGCAAAAGTTATCTGCTCATGAAATTATAAAAAGTCACATCTTAGTGGCCTTATCTGAGGATATACACACTAAAAATGAGGACCGGAATGTGATGATTGAATATTTGTCATTCATTATGCTTCACTTCCAAAGTCCCTGTGCAAGTTGCCATACTGAAAAACCAGACATCATCTCAGAACTTCGCAGAAAACCTACTTTGTTAACAAATCATGGATACAAGTGCCCAAGTGACGAACCAATACACTTTGGTAAAGAATATGGAAATCCCATTAACATAGCAAAGCTAATTGGTGCGTTGGATATTAAATGGATTGAACTTGATGTTGCCTATTTGAAGCATCCTAGTACTCGCTCATTACCATTTGGTTTAACAAGGTGGAGGGAATTCTTCCAGGAACTGGGTGTCACTGATTTTGTTCAAGTAATCCGTGTTGAAAAAAGGGCTTCTGATGTCATTTGTACTTCTGACTGTGATCTTTCCACATCAGCATCTGTTGTTAATGATTGGGAGTCACCTGAGCTGGTTAACATGTTGTCTCTCTTTTCTTCGAAGAAATATCGGAAAAATTCTATTTATCTTCTCGAGGTTCTTGATAAATTCTGGGATGATTGTTATAGTGCTTATGCTAGAATTTGTATTACTTCAGTAGATAGTGAGGACAAGGGTACCATTGAGTCTTCACTTCTTAAGAGTATATGCAAAATGAGGTGGATAGGGTCTAGTACGGATGAGGAGCTTCACTACGCGAAAGATTTGTATTATGATTGTGAAAGTGTACGCTCTCTTTTAGGAAGCATTGCACCATATGCTGTTCCAAAGGTTAGTCCATTGTTACAAAATTCTTGTGATTGTCGACTATCGTGATATTTTTTTTTTGCACCCTGGCAAACCTGATCCATCATGATTTAAATGGGTGTTGGAGTAGCATTTGTGTATGCATCGGAAGGCCAAGAGCTATTTAGGACTAAATGATCATATAACCTGGTCTATGTGTTTCTCCTTTTGCAACGACTACGAAACTTTCTACCTAGACTTCTTAGTTTTCTTTCTTAAAGTTTCTAGTGGTTATGGTGTGATTTTGGAATGAATCCTTATATCTAGTCCATTTGCCACTTGTAGCTCCTTTTTAAACAAATCTTCTCGGCTATCTTAAGTCTCAGTTTGCTGATCTTTATTGTGCAGGTGAGTAGCAAATTGTTTTTGAATGACATTGGACTGAAAACACAAGTGTTGCCGGATGATGCTTTGATAATTCTCAATTCTTGGAGCATATCTAAAGCTCCTTTTTGTGCAAGGTATATATTATTTTTAATTTATTTAGATCTAAGTTATTCCTGCAGCTTATTTGCTCTGCTTCTTAAGACTTGTATATCTTCCATAATTGTCACTTGCTGTTTAGCAGAGCCTCCCAAAAATGCTATTAGTAAGAGTTTATGAAATAAGAGTTTTGTGCAATTGTAAAATCTGTAGATTCAGATCGTAGAATTTTGGAATTTAAGTGTTGAGGAAAATCGAAGTTTGAGAAACTTGTCTAAGTTTACAAAGAGACTGGTTGTTCAACTCTGACTTATGCTAAATGACATTTTTCTTGTCTAAAGTTGCTAGATGCATATTTCGCTCTTTTGGATGTTTTATGCATGCCTTAGGGGAGTAACTCATTAATTTTTGGATTTTAATTACTCTTATTAAATGAAGTGGTCTCTATTTACTTGTTATTGTTTCCATTACAATTTGATTGAATTGAGTTTGATGTCCTTGTTTCAGTATCTTACAGATGTCGAACTTCTACACCTTTATCTCAAACAGTGTTGCCGTTTCAAAGGTGAATATGAATTTGCAGTTCTTATCAAGTACTTTCATCTTTGTTCCATTTCTTGGTGCTCCATCCAATGAAATTGTTTCTGGTGCATTCCTGACTCCGAAAGACGTGTACTGGCATGATCCTACTGGTTGTTTTGATATGGCAAAGAAATATAGCACAGTAGAAAAGACTAGTTGCTTTCCGTCTAAGATATTGGCAGCAGTGTATCCAAGCCTTCATGAATTTTTTGTAAAAGTTTGCGGTGTGCCTGATGTTCCTCCATTTTGTAGCTATGTTGATATATTACAACAGTTATCAAGTGTTGCATTGCCTTCACAAGCAGCTTATTCAGTAAGTTCTTTTTTGGGCCTCTAATTTATGCTTTGTTTATGTATTCTTTTGTCGGGGATAAAGTGCAGGATATTTTAATAAATCGAGGGTTTATGTAGTGCAAACTATGATGTTTTCAGGGATTTTCTTGATTGTAACCATTTTCTTCTTATAGTTGGAAAATTTCTTTTTCTGTTCATCATTTGTATCTGTTATTGTCTGTCTTTACAAAGATTGTAGGATTTAACAATTTTTGTTGCTCTTTCGTTCTGTTGTAGGTTTTTCGTGTGCTAGTTAGATGGGCTAATGAGCTAAATTCTGGAATAGCAAAGTCTGAAGATATCTTATATTTGAAAGAGAAACTTCAGAAATTGGAAAGCACAATACTCCCAACTTTGCAGGATAAATGGGTCTCTCTCCACCATTCTTTTGGTCTCATATGCTGGGCTGATGATGAGGAATTGAAGCAGCAATTTAAGAATTCTCATGGTGTGGACTTTTTACAGTTTGGTGAACTTAGTACTGAAGATAAGGAAGTGCTTGCTGGAAAAGTCGCCAAACTAATGGACAGTTTAGGTATCTCAGCTCTTTCAAAGGTATAAATCCCTGATTGGAAGCTAGTTTAATCTTGTTGTACTTGAAAATTTTTCTTGAAAAATCTTGCTGATTGGCTTGAGGTCTGAGAATGCTATAGAATCCTGAATTTGGGGGTAAAAAAAAAAAAAAAAAATAGAGACAACAGAAATCCGACTTTTTGGAATCAAATAAAACAAGCCTTTCATTGGGTATTTTGTATTTCTGAAGAGACACTAAAGGCTGCAGTATAATTTGAACTATGCAATTTGCCAATTATATATTTGTCAATATGACCGCAAATTAGTAAATTTTGTTCCTGTAGTTTCAGTAGAACTACTAAATGTTATTTATCTTCTTTGCCATTTTGTTACTGTATGGGTTTGAATGTTTGATTCATGGAAATCACTTCTGCAGCAATGAAGTTAAGCTTTTTACATCTTGCTGTCTGTAGAAATGATAAGCAGGAGACAGGACCAACCTATTTGTGTTTCTTTCTTTTCTTTTTTCCTCCTGCAATTAATTTGGAGATTTTTGAGTCAGTTAGCCAATTGCAACACTTGTCTTCTCATCTCTTATTACTGCTTTGTCCAGGTCGTATCAAAGGAAGCAATAATTTATGGTATGGAAGACAATAAATCAAAAGTTTGTCTAATAGATTGGGTACTTCCGTATGCTCAGCGCTACATTTTTAAGTCGTATCCAGCTGTATACCTCAACATGAAGCAACTTGGTTTCAAGAAACTTAGCCAACTGCAAATTGTCGTCGTTGAGAAGTTATATTACAAACATACTTTGAGAGGGCATGAGAGCTCTTCAAGGAAGCGATTTGAATGCAGCTGTCTTTTGCAGGTTTGTAACTGAACTATATCTGAACCTACCTGGTTACTACTCTTTCAACAATTATTAGTTGGTTCGATAATCTTAATATACCGCGCATCTTTTTGTCAGGTGCTTAGCAGAACTGCTTATGATCTTGTTGTGCCATATTAGTAAGTTGTTTTATGCTTGCTTCTCTCTGCAGGGAAACACTTTATATGCAACATCGAGCTCAGATTCACACTCCATGTTTTTGGAGCTTTCCCGTTTCTTCCTCGATGGGTCTTCTGAACTTTGTTTTGCAAATTTCCTACACATGGTTACGACCATGGCTGAGTCTGGCGCCACCGGCGAGCAGGTGGAATTTTTTATTGTAAATAGTCAGAATATCCCAAAGCTACCTGATGAAGAACCTATTTGGTCCCTTCAAACTTTGACCAGATCTCATGATAGCAGAAATCCTGAGCCAAATCATGTTCCTCCAGTTCAAAGTGAACAGAATGCTCCGACATCTAAAAGAAGACCAGGCATTATTAAAAGTTGGCCACCAGCTGACTGGAGAAGTGCCCCAGGTTTCGATATTCATCGAGTAAGTAGTATTTATTCCTTCCCAGGGCCAACACCAAACGGTGAAGGCTCATCAAAAGAGCTCGGCAAACCTCTAGAAACTTCCGCCCAAGTTAAAGATTTTCCAGATCCAGTTCAGATTGAGGGAGATTGGATCATAGAGGAAGCATTAGTACCTACAAGCACATCAACATTGCAAAGTTGTGATGCAGCTAAAGAGGAGCCTTGCTCAGTGGAATCTGTATTGAGTGGCCCGGGGGCTGCGTCTGGCTTATGTAAGCGCTTTTCTAAGCCAGCAGAATTTCCAGAGAGAGATTTTCTCCATTTGCCAACTCCGGACGAACAGTCTCGCAAAACAGGTAGAATAGGGGAATTTGTAGCTTATAAGTACTTTTCTGAAAAGCTGGGCTCAGAGATTGTGAAGTGGGTAAATGAAGAGAAAGAGACCGGTTTACCTTACGATTTGATTATCGGTGATAAGGAAGAGAGCAAAGAGTATATCGAGGTCAAAGCCACAGTATCTTTGAAGAAAGACTGGTTTGCTATATCCATGAGGGAATGGCAATTTGCAGTGGAGATGGGTGATTCGTTCAGTATTGCTCATGTCGTGTTGTTGGGTCCGAAGAAAGCAAGCATTACGGTGCTGAGGAATCCATTCAAACTTTGCCAGCAATATTCGCTACGTCTCGCCATTGTGATGTCGAGGCAGCTCAGAGAATCGCAGGTGACTGCCTAGATTCATTCTTGTTTTTATGTTGGAGCTTACTAGGTCACTAATATTGGAAAGTGAATGGGCTCCATATATGCCACAGTGAAGATTGCAGAGTCTCCATCGTCGCAGTTCATTATTGGTTTTGGCCGAATGAACCTCTTTTCTTCATTCAGCTGCTGGCAAAGTGGTCAGTGGTTGCAACTTTGACTTTTAAAGAATCTATTCAGTCATTTTTGGTGCTAATAGTAATTTGGCTGATAGACAACAACAGCAGCATTCTACAAGTCGGCTATATACATGTATATTAGATGTAATTGGTGAAGGCATATATATTCCTAACATTAAAGATGGCGTAAACAGTAGGTTCTCTTAGGAATATATATTCTACAACAGTTGCTCTCTTAGAATAGTAAAAGCTAAAAGTAAGTAGCATCTTCTAACTTTCTTTTCAGATAGCTTATTCGTGTCATTTTACTAAATTAAGATAGTTATTATCAATGTGTATCTCCTATTTAACTTGTAATCTGCTTGAAAACTCCTTTTTCTGTATGGGCAGTTCTTAGAGAATCGTAAAGGAGGCGTGGCTGGCGGATTTTTCACAAAGAATGTGGTTAACCCCTTGTATTGCCTAATATGACCTAAACCAATATGACATTCTTCTCATGATGTTGATCATCACGCTTGGACCTCGTTTGCATATATAGATATTTTATTCGAGATTTTTTTAATTTATGCGAAAAACATGTTAGTATTTGATTGAAGCATGATTAAAATTTTAATCTAAATATTAAATTCAGTTTTAAGTTATTTTTTAAAAATAAAATAAATTATTTAAAAAATTGTTTTCTATCAGACAGCTGGTCATGTAACTCCACTCTCAGCTTGGATTATATGCAATATATAATCTTCTCTCAAATTATAAATGTCAAGATTTTTTAAGAAGCAAAAAATTAAACCCTAACTTCTAATCATGGAAAAAAAACATCACGCTAAGTAAATTATAATTAAATATTTTATTCAGACATCTAAACTGGACCTTAAATTTAAAAAAGGGTAAAAGAGGCCAATAACAAACAACGAAGAAAGAAACAGGAATTATAACACGGCAAAAACTATGTACGCAAGAAAAATATTAAAAGTTCGCAAAGCTTCCATGCTAGAAAAATATTAAAAGTTCGCAGAGCTTCCATGCTAATAAAAGCAAAGCTTCGACGCTAATAAAGTTTCTTTCCGCATAAAATTTTGGATTACTAAATTTACACCACATCAAAAAAAGATTTCCCAAAAAAATATCTGTAAAAACAATAGGCGTCCAGACATGCTTTGCAGGACATAATAACTTGAGAGTATTTACTACAAAAGTAAATGGACGTGCACACAAAACAACAAAATAGCCAAATAGCATAGTAGCACTACTGTTTACTAGTCCTATTTACCAAAAACCAAAAGTATGTCACATACAACTCCAGTTAACAGTCCCTAAAATATCCTGCGCTAAGAAAAGTGCGCTAAGAAAAGAGTGCCCTATCTATCGGGCTGGTCGACTTCGACCAGAGACAATATACGGCATATGTATATAATCTTTCTTCGCAGGGCATCAATAAGTTAGGAGTATTTACAAGAGATGGGCCTACACATAAAACAACAAAATAGCATACGCACTAATTTTTACAAGCTCTATTTACCAAAAACCAAATGCCTTATCTTAACGCATGTCACAAACATCTCTAATGTAGGAGTCCCTCCTTAATCTTGATGTTTCTCCATTTATCCTTAAGATCGCCGGGCATACGAGTTTTGTGAAAAACATCACAACCATACTCCAAAATAGCCCTCCACGGAATAGTCCCACTATCCTTCGAAACAAATTTATGCATCCCCTCCTGCAGTAATAAGATAACTTAAATGCTAAACTATACATCCTTCATTAAAGAGAATACCAACTAACTACAAGCAAAGGCCTATCATAACTTCTTTTTTTCTTTTCGTGAGCACAAATTCTATGTGATTAGATAGCGACTCGCCACACTCTATCACATAAAATTTGTATTTGAAAAAAAAAAATTAAAGAAAAATGGCGGTGGGTACCAAATATAACATGAAATTTGTGTTTGAAAAGCAAAAAAATAGTAACAGATACCAAACAAGACCTATCTTTGACCCTACAAGAGAGGGAAAAGAACAAGAGACAAAAAGAAAAAAAAGAAAGGCAATTCAAAAGACACAACATTACAAGCAACACAAGAAGAACAAGTTTCAAACATAGACAAAACAATCTACAACTCTAAGCACCATTTAGTCAAATACTAATATTGTGAAGAACAGCTAATCCATGACATAAACATTTAGATCTATTAGCCAAAAACGATGAGGTCAAAAAGAGCGCATACTTTTAGAACTAGATCTATTAAGAGGAAAACATAAGATCGACAAGAATGCATACTTTAAGAGCAGCTTCTTCCTCCATGGTCCAAAGTAGTTTGGTACGCCTCCCAGGGGGCATCAGTGGATTTGAACTGCGAAAATTCATAGCACACACAATCACAAAAAGGTAAAAAGAAAAGAAAGACTTGATACTTACTAGTTACTATCTAGTATATATATCAAATCCAAAGGAGGCAGGAAGTTATACACAGCTAGTGAAGTATGAGCAATAGGAAATGCCTAACAGGAAGAAGCATGCATAAGACAAAGGAGAAAAATGTCATAAGATTATTCTTCACTTATTGGAAACGAACAGTTCCAGTATTAGATTGCTCGGAGAGAAAGGACCTTGAACTTACCAAAAAGAAATTGAAATAACTCGCTTAACAGTTTCAAAGCTATCATTTTGGAAGAGCACTAGAATATGATCACAATTTTGCCACTTCAAGTGCTTCAAAAGTTTAAAGGTTGGAAGAAATAGTAACTCTATTCTACATAGGCTCCACATGTATAATAGCAAAGCAAAAAAAAAAATATGTTCACTTCCGGCTATTTAATTAATTCATGGACAGTTAACTATTTTACTAAATTAGGTATGGTCTTTCCTCTGCAGCTACTGATGCTAGAAGAACCATGTTAGAAGCGATCTATATAATGCATAGACAATAATAATTAATAGAGCTAAAACAAACCCAAATATATAGATACTTACTAACGTTTGGCTTGATATGCATGTTTTCTTCTTTTTCCCGTAGAAGATTTGAATCTCTTTTGGTCGACAGTTTTAGTGCTTGCATCTTGTGCTCTTTTACAATGACTGCCACTATTTCGTGATGGCAATGCATCATTGTCTGTATCATGGTCAGAAGCATCTTTTACTTGCTTATCACTGTCAGGTTCTTGAATATTTCGATGATCACCTCCAAGACTGATTTCACCTTTCTGTTGCACCACCACAGCATCAAGTTCCCTATGAGATGAATTACCCTCCTCGCAAGGTAAACTGCTATTGTCAACTGCTGTACGGTGCTCTGTGGGTTGAAAATCCTCCCCTTGTTCATTCAAATTACCCTCCTCGCAAGGTAAATTGCTATTATCAACTGCCGTATGGGACTCTGTGGGTTGAAGATCCTCCACTTGTTCATTCACAGAAGCAGAATGAGATGCATTACCCTCCTCACAAGGAAAATTGCCATTGCCAACTGGTGTATGGCGCTCTGTGGGTTGAAGGTCCTCCGCTTGTTCATTCATAGAGGCAGTGTCAGCACCCTCAACAGTAGTTGTAGCCTTATCCACAATCTGTCCATCATTTACTTTCTCCACATTAGTAGAATCATCACATCTCCCAACACTCACCTCCTTCTCCACTTGCCCAGGAAAGTCAGTAACTTCCATATTCTCGTGATGTTCTGCTCTTAAGGAACTCCTATTTAACCCCCCAGTTCGGTGTTGCAGGGAGAGATCGTCTAACCAATAACTGACATTTTCAACAACTCTAGCTTGCCCTGTTCGCCTTTTACAAATATCCTTCCAACGACCAGTAGAGAGGTTTTCTTTAGCTCGAAGAACACTCTTCCTCGCTTTGCGACACCCCAAATCAGCTCTCCCATGCGTACAGAAGCAGCAATAGAAGAGGCCCTCCTCATTGAACCTAACCGAGCCCAAGCAGCTTTCACGAAAAACTTTTAAACACAAACTACAAGTCAGCAATTGATCGCCTTCGTCACATTCCATGCGCCAACGCTGCTCAGTCCAATCCCCAGCAATTGAATCCTGATTGTTATTGGCTTGAGAGCTCAACAGACAGTGCTTCTCAGCAGCAAACATCTCATCATTATCAGGCGTATAGCCAGCATCTTCTGCGTCATCATCCATCGAAGAATCAGGGATGACAATTATATTGCTAGAATGCTGGTTTTTCTCGGTGCGTGTGGGAGTTAAACTTCTACCATGTTCCTTTAGCGGCAAATTTGGAAGGATAGTGCTATTGCTCTGAGGTATAGAAACATCCCTTTGCAAGATTTGGGTGCAGTCAATCGGAAACAGAGCAGCAGCAGTTTGTGCACTTAACCGTCTTTTACCACCATCTAAATTTGTAATTTGCTTGCCAGGTGGCTCGAGTGTGTCGTCATTCCTTTCAGATAATTGAATTGTGTTGCCTTCAACACCCACATCATCCATTTGTAGATGATCAGTCCCGTCGCTGTCAGTAACATGCTGATTGTGCTGCACAGACCCAGAAGGGTCTTTCTGGGGTATTTTCTTAGCATACTCACAGGTGCTGAATTTAAGCCTCTTTAACCTTTCTTGCTCAACATCAAAATTGGATGGCAAAAGATCATCTTGGTCACGTCTCCTGATTGGGCCACTATGCTTCAGAAAGGAGGATAAAGCTGGATATTTGCCCTCTAAGATAGATTCTTTCACCTGAAGTTGAAATATAATCTTGGTAAGCAGAATAATATTTCCTTTATCTATGAATAGGCATAAAAATTCGCATACCTGATCAAGAGTGAGTTTTGGCACGGAAGCCCTTTCTTGGAGAATAAACTGACAGATGTCATGCCTGTATTTCTCGAGTCTATCTTCTCCTATATAACCTAAATTTCCCACCTAAGCCCGCAAAAAAAAGAAAAGAAAAGAAAAAAGCGCACAGGTTCCAAGTAAGCTGGAATAAAGTTCTTGAGAAGGCAAATTTAAAAACAAAAAAAAAGAAAAAAGAAAAGAAATAGGAAGGAAAAAAAAACTAAAACATATCAATGCACTAAGTATGCCAATAAGTTCTGTCACCATAAATAGATAAATCAGTTTTAAAATGATAACAGAGGTATCGCCGTTGGAATTTATTTCAATAGGCAATTCTTCAGCAGCAAGCACACAAACAAGCAAATAGCAAATAGAGATTCCCATGTGAACACTTGCATTGTATCATAAAGGCACAAAAAACTTGCTGGAGTGTTTTCATTTATCTATCATCAAATCATAAGCCCACAGAAATAAATGCTGCATTAATAGCTTTGAAATTAAGCAGAAACTTCTGTTGTAACTACATAAACATACAAAAGAAAGTACATAATCTGGATGGACAATAATGCGACGTCCCAATAGTCCCATATCAGATGGGAAAGAAATTATGATGGGAATGTAAGGACAAAGACTCAAATACTAATTATCGGGGTCAAGCATTTTGGGCTAATGGTTTTGACCCAACAAGTTATTAGTGCTAGCGGACTATGTCGTTACAAATAAAATAATAGAGAAAGAAGGAGAAGTAGACAGAGAAGATAATTTTTGAACCACGTTAGATTTATCTAAGAACAATCAATTCCTAGAATTCTGAAGACAACAAATCTTTTCAACGGCTTATCGTAGGATTTGTTGAAAAGCAAAACTTCTAATTTAATTAAGATTGTGATAAATAGTAAAATGTCAATTAATTGAAACACCACAAATTTGCTGAAGGGTTTTCTCTGGAAGGTTTATAATGCCGGATCAGCTGCTTCCCAAGCTGTCTTGAGAAAGTCGAAGTATCTCTCTTCCACAGTTAACTTGTCTGTGGACCAGTTGACCCATTGTAAATAATCAATAGAAATCGTTTACATTTATTTCTTTTCCAGACCAAATAACTAGCAACATCAAAAGAGGTAATTAGCTAGAAAATTTGCTACCCTTTGTTATAAGAGGTACTCTAATTTGGAGAACGACGACTCCCTTTGTGGTATAGTTAGTAATCAACTTAGATAGCACCAATTCAGTTCTTCTACGGATATCTTATCCCCGCTAAAGCCCCAAACCATAGAGTCGGCACCTTGAAATCTTAGTGCCCATACAGATAACTGAGGTAAGTTTCAAATAGATACCAATAAGGGGGAGAAAAATTGAAAGTAACAACAAACTTTCGCAGACCCTTCTAACTTCACCTATTTTCTTACTCCTAAAATTCCGTGATTTATCTTTAATCTTCTATGACAAACAAGTAACTGCAAGGCCATCATAATTACTCTGTGGTATTAATCCTACGGCGTGCTTTATAAGGGTAAGGCATTACATTGACTTTCCTCTACAAGGACACGAATTAGATACCTAAAAAGACAATGGCAAGCAAGCTAATTTGCCAAAGGGCAATCAATGAAGTATCACGGCAGTCGCCAGATCAATATTTCAACATTAACCTTTATTGAGACTAACTTATCAAAGAATAGCATTTTGCAACATGTTTCACAAATTTCTAATAGATAGTAAAGATCACGAAAAACACCAGCAAAAACGATGCATTTTAATAGTAGCTTTAGCACGGGTGAAATACTATCAAGCAATGCATGTAGTCGTGCTCATTTATATATACTCAAGAGAGTACAACAACAAACTGCACGTTTCTAAAAGTACTAAATCAAGATTCTTGAACTTAAGTAACAACCATCCAATCTTGGACAATGAGTACGCAAAAAAGAAATTACCATCCATGAAATTGATTTAGAAAACAGAATACCAAAATTGCTAAATTCTTTTATCACGATTCTGAGAATCAAAAAAACTAACCACTCGTCCTTGCACCACCATTTAGACCCATCTTCTATTCTATATAGGAAACAAGGCACAGGCCCATTCCACCAAGAAGCATCATTTTCCAGATTCTCTAATACTATCAGGTATGATCACTAACATGTAGGCCTAAAATATAAAAAGAACAACTCAAGACATAGCTCAAAGACAATTAATCTCACCTTCACTTTCTAACCTTCCTTTCTTCAACATTTTTTCCGATTTAATGATGATAAACATAAACATTCATCAAAGGTGGGGGGAAAAATTCAAAAGAAACATCATTTCATCAACATCTGTTTCTTCCAATACCAAGACCAAACACTGAGATTATGAATAAATTAGACTCCGAATCAAATAATGGCTCAACGCCTTGAATACCTCGCTCGGGTTAGAGCAGCGAGCTTCCGCGCAAGGCCCAGACGCATTGATAGGAGGACGAGATGTAGAAGGGATCTCACTGTGCAGGCAGCGAACGCCACCGCTGCTTCCCTCCAAGTCCGCCAACTCAACCACATCACACAAGGCTTCTACGGCATCAGTGGAGAAGTTGGGTGCATTAGATATAAAATCTGCGGGGGTATTTGAAACCCTAGCGAGCGAACAGGAACAAGAGAACAGAAAGCAAACTAAGTTCTAGGGTTACAAATTCTCGTTACCTGAATGCCTTGAAGAGCAGGAAGCATCCGCACAAGGCCCCGATGCATCGATAGGAGGACGAGATGTAGAAGGGATCTCACTGGGCAGGAGGCAAGCGCCACGGCCGCATTCCTCCAAGTTCGCCACCTCAACCACATCGCACAAGTCTTCTGGGGCATCAGTGGAGAAATTGGTGCATTAGATATAAAATCTGCGGGGGTATTTGAAACCCTAGCGAGCGAACAGGAACTAGAGAACACAAAGCAGACGAGGTTCTAGGGTTACAGATTCTCGTTACCTGAATGGGTTGAAGCGCAGGAAGCTCCCGTGCTAGGCACCGAAGCATCAACAGGAGGAGGAGGAGGAGGAGGAGGAGGAGGAGGAGGTATTATAGGACGCATCCTGCTGGGCAGGAAGCGAACGCCACCCCTGCGTTCGTCCAAGGACGCCAGCGCAACCACATTGCGCAAGGCTTCTGGAGCATCAGGGGAGAAATTGGGTGCATTAGATATAAAATCTGCGGGGTATTCGAAACCCTAGCGAACGGGAAACAGAGAACACAAAGCAGACGAAATTCTAGGGTTACAAGTTCTCGTTACCTGTGAGGATGGAGGGATCGACTCCCTCGCGACCGGCGAGGGTATTGGCGACCAAGTTCCAGGCGAGGAGCGCGTTAAAGGAGATCATCGTCGGTGGTGGTGGTGGTGGCGGTGATGGAGGAGGAGGACCTAGGGTTTTAAGGGGTCTTTTCAGAGAAGAGGGCGAGGGCGGAGTGGTCGGAGTGGCGAAGTGTGTACGAATTTCGAATGAGTATCTGTGAGTAACGAGGCGAGGGGTCTTTTCAGAGGAGAGGGGGAGGGCGGAGTGGTTGGAGTGGCGAAGTGGTGTTCGAATTTCGAATGAGTATGCGCGAGTAACGAGGCGACCGAGAACGAACTAAACGGGTTCCGGTTGGGTCCGTTGTAAGAGCGATCCCCGATAAGACCGGTAAATGTGCGTTGAGACCCTTTAACTATAGGATATTTTAAACAAGACCCCTTAACTTTTTTTTATAAATTGATGAGACTCTTTATTTTTTTTTTCTTTTTTTTTTTGCAATTAGAGAATTTTAGTCAACAAAAGTGAGATTTGCCACCCCATTATAGCCACATGCTAACAGTAATTAAATTTATACAAAATTATAATTAAAATAAAATTGACGACCAATAAACCTCAAAACCCAGGCCCAAAACTTAAGACTTCGTTTAGTTCGGATATAAACAAGAACTGTTTATTTCAGGAATAAATATAAGTTCAGGTATAAGCAGAAATTAGATCAATTATTTTCGAAAATAAAAAAATAATGTTTGAATAAATAAAATGGAATAAAAAAAATAATGGGTAGTTATAAATAAAAAATAATGACATTGCTCTTTTATTATATTTGAATTTAAATTTTTAAATTTAAACATATAACTTTTAAATTTCAAAAAAATAAAATTTAAATTTAAATTTTTAAATCTCAAATTTGAAAATTCAAATTCTAAATTTTAAATTTTAAATTTCAGATCAAATCTAAATTTAAAAATATAAAATATAAAATTTTAAATTTAAAAATATAAAATATCAAATTTTAAATTTAAAAAAATTAAATATCAATTTAAAATTTAAAATTTAAATTTTAAATTTTAAGATTACAAATTATAAATTTTTAAATTTTAAAAATTAAATTTTAAATTTTAAATTTAAATTTAAATTTTAAATTTAAATAGAGTTCCCATCCCTATTCCCAACAAGGGGTGGATTAACTATCCCACCCCTTAACGGGTTCGGGTTATCTAATAACCCGTTAAGGGGTGGGATAGTTAATCCCACTTTTTTTTTTTTTTTTTTTTTTTTTTTGTGTTTGGGTATAAAAGGTGGGATAAACCCTTTATCCCACCCTTCATATTCCCCAACCAAACGGGGTGAAAGGAAATACAGTTACTAATAGAGAACCATTTACTTTTTTAGTATAATAGCCATCATATGGATCACAGCACAACTCTTATATAGCGGAAAAGTGCTGATTAAAAATTAAATGGGAATAATCATGTTTAGCACTACAATCTTTTAAAGCAAGTAGGGTCATATTAGCACCAATAATGTCAACACAGAAGCCCACCAAAGTCTTTTCGTAGACAACTTTAGGCCAAAAAATGAAACTTTTAAGTAAAAATAACTTGCAAGGACAACACATCATACAATGCAAGGCCAACCATTTTTGGTTTTCTTAAGCTTGCACTTTTAAGCTAGTTTAGGGCAGGCAAAAACTACGGGCATGCACTAACCACAAATCATTGGGCAAGGGGATCTGAACTTCACCTTTTATTTTTAATTTTTTTGGGATTTGAATCCCTCAACTGATGTGCTGTTTGACTTCAGATACTTCCTTAGAACTTCACAGTTCTCGATAGGGGCGAACTTAACCAGAATGTTCTGCTTCTTGCCCGGATATTTTATAGCTTTCCGACGGAAGAAGTCAAGTTCAGAAAGAACTGATGAAATTACACAAAATATAAAAACATGTTAATTGAGGGATTCAGAACCCAGAAAAAGATAAATGAGCAAAGGTGAGGGACCTTCATCCAAAATGACCTACAGTTACGCGTCCATTCACCTTTGGTTGGGAAGTAAAAAACATCGAGTGTCATTGCTCCTTCCAGATTCGACCAGTCACTCTTAGCTTAAGCTCTTGCCGATTGCCACCAGAGAAAAACAAGGCCATGTTGCGATGAATGATGAGCCCATCATGACTATCCCTCACCTTCTTGTGACCATCCCTGATGCTTCTCGGCACACCCTGCCATATTAATTTCCGGCCATTGCCGCCGACTTCGAGGCTGTAGCTAAAGTTCTTCGCCTCATCATCCTCACCCATGAACCTTAAGAATGCCATGTAGACTGGAGACATTCCAAGGAGGAAGGCTTCAAAGTGGAGGCAAAAATGTTGCCCAAAACAATTGAAAACCTGTGTAACAGAATCAAATAATGGAAAACTAAGTAATATATATATGCTAATTTCCACTTTAACAACAAATAGGAATATAACTTTGACAAAATGCTAATTTACAGCAATGTCTGGAAGTTGGTCCCTTTCCGTTATCTACCTGATTTTGTTCAAAATCATGTAGCAAAATAACTTCAAGAATAGAAATAGATTCCCAGTATTCCACTTCTATCATTTATACTTCCATAATCTTTATATCAGCCAGTAATAAAAGTCCATCAAAAATTCATAAATATATCGTGTATAGGCACTAACTATATTTGTTTGGTCATGTGCTGATAAAGCCCAACTATTAGATCACCACTGAGCTTCGTGAATAGTATCTTGTTGACTACTGAAGACATATACAAAGAACAATACATGCATATGAAGCCTCGTTTCCAAATCATTAACAACTACCAATAATGGAAAAAAACAGCTTACTGTGAGCATCCACGTAGCATTTTCAACCTCATGCGGATTGGACTTCACATAACGGTGATTAAATGTGCATCCGTCATGCATGTCGACTTTATGGTCATTTTTCAGGTGAGCCACAAGTGTTGGAATATCACCGGTGACAAGGCACTCTGCCCCCGCATAAGGGCAATTATACGGTCTGAATCTGCAAAGCAGCTCGTGTTTTAACTTGGCATAGTAGGGGAATATCTCAGAGCAACCTGAGTCTTGGTATCTACAAGGAAGCTCAAGTGACTCGGCCACTTTCTCAAGAGCCAAGCATCTGATGTTACCGAGCTCGTGACGGCAAGTAGGGCAGTGGTTGTGTACCCTAAGCTTGCAATTTGAGCAGAGAGTATGACCATTCGGACACTGCAAGAGACAATCAAGAATCAATTACCCAAGGAGATATTTTAGCAGTTATAACAACAAAAGGAAGGCTTATATTAGATTGTGATGTTCACAAACAATTTCTGAATGTTAATAAATATATTACAACAGTTACAACAGATAAAGAATAAGAGAGATGATTTTTTATTAAATTGTAATGCTCCTCAGCAAGTTACGAGCAACATTTAACATCTGGAGAGGGGGGGGGGGGGGGGGGGGGGGGGGGGGGGCGGGCGGTTGGGGTGCCAGAAGAAATGAATATTCTTTCCCACAATATGACCGAACTAGAATTACATACTATCTAACCACAATTACATTCCGAAAGAGCGTGATCATAGCATACCATTCAGTTGGGTAAGGCTTATACTTTTCCCCATCAAAACAAAGAAAACAAGGACAGACAGCATTATGCAATTGCATGTTATATTGTACAATTGCTTCAGATTTCATATCAATTATCAGGTGATTGAAAAAATTTCTAGGCTATAATATTATAGTACATAGAAGTCCGAAAAACTCACCTGGTGTATGGGAGGATACATTGAATTTGTACAGACTGGGCATTCGAGAAGCTCATGAACAGCACTTGTTGAAGTGAGGCTGCCTTTAATAAGAGAAATCGATGAAGTTCTACTTAGTTGCCTTCCATTGAGTTCGCTGCTGCCGGTGGATAACTTATTATTATCTGCAGGCTGAGACTCAGGAACATCCAAAGGGATGTTGCTACCAGTAGCCATGTAGAGCCCTCTCTATCAACTCTCAAGTATCCCAGATACAATTATCAACTTAGCTTTTACCACGTGTTCAACGGAATTATGTTATATGTTTATGCCACTAAGAATAATCTTCTCCAGTTGTGCCAAGCATGAAAGCTACATGAGAATTATGTGAAGCCTAGGAAATGGCCTGAACTACCTGAAAAATATACAAGAAAATCATATCATAAAGCATTCAGCCTTTTCCTAGTAATGGATAATAAACAAAAACATATTATATCAAGTAGCAAAGAATAAAGCTTTTAGATGGGGCAATTGGAACAGATTAGAATCTACACAATAAAACTAGCTTTATGAACCTAAGAACCATTGGAACCATTCACGATACATCTACCAAAGACCAACATGGCTACCGATCAAAAGATTCATTTCCTGAGACTCAAATGTGAAAGTCTCATTTCCATTGTCAAATTCACTAATGGACTTTCCAACCCGTGAAAGCAACAAAGATTGCAAGAAATGGATCCAAAAAGGACTCCTTGTTTAAAATCATCCCTTGCACAGAGGTTGAAGGTCAATGAGTGCACAGTCAACCAAAAAAAAAACAGTCAAAATTTAAGAAGAAACCAAGAAAGAGGGAAGAAATACATCAAGCCTTATTTGATATTTCAATTTGATATTTCAAAGGGGAATTATCAAGGGGGACATATGGAGGTTCCAGTAATTCATATGCCGAAATCCTTGGAACAAATTCGGCCCACAAATCACAAATGAAACAAATTTCAATGACTAATCAAAAACATTCTATACACAATACAACCTCTTTCACAGACCCCAATAATCACAGATCATCATACATTATAATCATCTAAGAAATTGGCGAATTCTATCGAAGCCCAAGAAGATTCTTTTTATAAGTCAAATGTGAAAGCCTCATTTCCATCGTCTACATACATTCGCGGCCATTCAAAATCAACAAATCAATCGGAAATGCAATAAGTAGATCCAAAGAACCTCCTTTTACAAACCATCTCCAACGCAGAGATCATAATGCAACGCGAAATTGAATTCCAACACCACCAAATGCAAAAAGAAAATCGACAACCAGCAAATTGCGAGAAATAGATCCAAAGCTGCTCCCTTTACGAAACCGATCACAAACATAGAGATCATAAGCCAATAAGGAATCAAATCTAACAAGGAGAACGAACCTTGGATGCGAGAGCTGAATCGAAAGGGATCGGAGAGCGAAGAGCGGGGTAGGTGGGGAGAAAGGAGATAACGAGAAGAAGAGACACAAAGGAAACCCTAGAGAGAGAGGGGGGGGTGATCGGTTTGGGGCTCGTCGACTCGAGAGGGACGATTTAGGGTTGAGAGGGGAGGCATTATTGTTCGGCTCCCCGTCGGTTCCCGCTGTCCCTAATGTGTGCATGTCCCCACGAAATTATTTACTTATTTAAAAAAAATTATAATTTACATTTTTTTAATTAATTTTTGAAAATATATTTAAAGTCGTCGGGGACCTTCGAAACGACGGGAGAAAAGAGCGACGGAGAATCTTCCTGCTTGCTTTTGTCTTTTTACTTACTTTTATTAAGGTTTAATTGCATACAGGTTCCGCAAATATAGTAAATTATAAATATATTCCTACAAAATTTAATTTTCATAAGTTATTTCTATAAAAATTTTAATATTTTTAGATATGTCTCTCTGATTTGTTACCGTTAGAGAACTGTTTATATTTCCAATTTGCCATCACAAATATGTCCTTTCAAAAATTATAACAGTAAAATATAAGAGGGGTAAAAATGTCAAAAACTAATCAGGATTAAGTATTTAATCTATGGTTAACTAAATTTCTCTAACGAATCCTAACGGCAGGAACATATCTGAAAACATTAAGACTTTTGTAGGGATAACTTACGAATGTTGAACTTTACAGGGATATATTTGTAATTCACTATGTTTGCGAGGACCTGTACGCAATTAACCCTTTTATTAATTATTATATTTTTTAATATAATTAATTAATTACATTAATTTATTGTTTTTTCTTATTTTAATAACAAAATAAAGAGTTTATAAATTATTGTCGTGTAAATCCAAATTGATAATTTTATTTTATTAATTGTTTAAGCTCAATTTCGTAAGTTTTTAAAAAAGTATAATTAAAATTTACACTTTAATTGATGCTGTAATAAACTATAAATCCAACATATCATAAAATTAAACTATTTATACATCTAAATACTTAGATATGTGAAGAAAAGTGAGATGAGGACAATTTCTAGGTAGTAGTATGAAAAAAAAAGAAAAAAAAAAGAAGCTTCTCTTAATGCACTAATTTTACATGAAATGGTTGTTGGGTTTGACTGAGTCCAATTCTAGCTAATTCGTACGTATTCTAAAATTGAGCTTTCACCATATTATTATTCACTCACTACTAAGATCATAAATCATTTCATTTGGAGCCTTTAAAGATGCAAATGAATATATGTTTAAGATTTGGGATAAAAGATAGTGAATTAACCTTGTAGGTTTCTAATTCTATGTGTCCATTTGGCTTCAAAAGGTCAAATTTCCATCTGGTGATTGCAATGCATTTTCATTTTTTCTTTAAACTTTCAAAAAGAGAAGGAAAAAAGACTTTAGATAGCATTGACCTGTTCTTTTCATGAATGGTCGGCGGTGTTGTGGGACCCAGGGCACCAATCTGGAAGTTGGAAACGTTCAAACCCGAAATAAAAGTGACGCAGTGGATAAGACCATGTTTCCTCTCGCTGAAGCTTTTTTTAAAAAAATAAAAAAGTAAATTAAAAGTAAAAATAAAGAATAAAGAGGCGTGGCCCAGTCCAAATACAGGTTATAAATTGGCTCACTTTTGGCCCCAGCCCATGTAGATGTGGGCTTTGGGCCTTTCGATCTTTTCCTGCTTCAGCTTCGTTCGCTCTCGTTCGACCAAACCCCTCCCACCGCCGTCGCCGTTTCCCCGACATCGTCCGCGACTCCTCCGTCGCTCGTCCAAATCTCTCTCTCCCTCTCACGCCGTTAGCGCGCCGTTATCTCGGTCTACAACTATACTTGGATAACTAGCTACTTATACTGATCTAGATATTTCTCGGTATCCCTCTAACTATTTCCCTTTTTTTTTTTTTTTTTTTTTACTTTTTTGGTTCAGTTTAACAAAGTATATGATCAAACGATGCGAGAAACATACTCCTAATTTGTTTGTAATGATGTGCTCGACTTTGACGTGCTCATTTATTCATTTTGTTGTTTTTTTGGTTCTCATGGATCCTTTTTTAATCCAATTTCCCTGTTTTTTTCTTTTGGTTTTTAAACCACAGGTATTTTGACCTGATTAAACAATCAGATGCGGTGGTTAGAGAAATTGTTAGATCCCAGGAGTACAAATGTTGAGATTAGGAAGGGGATCTCCTTGTTGGGTTCATTCGTCAATCCGACGACAATTAAGCCCCCCAAAAGTAGTCATTATAATTTCACAAAGCCTTACATTCATCATATGCCATCAAAGGAGTTTGATCACAGATGGGCTACTACATTGTGTCCAGTGAATATACCTTTATCAGGGAGAGAATTCACTTTTTTGCAACATCACAATGGAAGCATTCGTAGTTCGTCGGGAGTTTCCTTTACCTCGTCTCGCAGAATTGCGAACTCCGCTAATGGAGAGGGCTCTATTAGTAGGGAATGGCTAGCGCAGCTTTGGCGCGAAGAATTTAGTAAAAACAAGATTAGAAGAAGGAAGAAGAGGACGAGGAATCAAGAAGTTGTGCAGTATGTTGAAGATTCTCCGGCTTCATTCCGGCTCCCGTTCTTTAAACCGGCCGAGGAATATATAAAACTTGAGAGACCTACTGAGCAGCCGCCGATTAGTCAGTATGACGGCGATCTTCTCTCTCCAAGTTCCCCTGAAGAGGCAAGAAGCAACTTTTCTATTTAGGCCTCGATTGTTACTGTTGCTGTTTTCTTGTTTCTGAAACTAGATTCAAACTTGTGAGAGCGGCCACTTCATGCAAAAACTGCAGAAGATGGCGCGTTCTACATCCTCGACCCCATTTGTGGGGACATACTGGATGAATTGTTGCATTGAAAAGCGACTGTCATTTGCTCCATGGTTTTCCTTCGGGGGAAGCCGCAATTTTAAGTAATCTTATCATCTTGTTTTCTCTTTGACTGAACTATCTCTGTTTACACGATGTAGTTTGCTCGATGTTTGCATAATGACTCTGATTTTCTTTTATACTGTTCAGGTCAAACTGGCACCTCTTCTTTCAAGAGCCAATCTGGTTATTGCAAGAGACATAGAATGGGCGAATATTATGTTTGCATTTGAACAGGTGGGTTTTTTTTTTTTTTTTTTTTGAGTTTTCACTTGATAAGATGTATGTGCTTCTTGACATTGAAATATTAATACATTTTTTACTGGGCAATTCCTATCTTATGTAATCTGCAAACTTGTTTTCAAGTTGTCTGTTGTGACGAACAACTACCATTTTCTCAAACTGAGAAGAATTCCATTTCCATATCATTACTAGCATGAATATTGAAAAATCAAGTGTTTTCATTTGTTATTTTTTTCTTTGTGAAATTACAGGAAAGTCGATATGTGATAATGGATCCTTACTTCCCTCAATCTGTGAGTAAATAACCTTGTTAGGCCGTTTGAGTGTAGGACATTTTACACTTTTTTTTTTAATCTAAAGGGACCGACATGAATTTTTCCTTTCTTTGCAGCCAGTGGGTTTTATTAGGGAGCAAAGTAATGTCATCTTTAGGCAGGTATACTACTCTTTCCTCCTTACTCCTAATTTGTTGTTTGATTTGATATTATGACTTTTGTATATATCACTATTCTTTCGCGCTTATGTAAAATAGATGTACTTGTTCACAACATAGAAGTTTGAGTTCTTTTTTTTTTTTTTCTTTTTCTAGAAGCATTTTGTTGTCCTTCGTCTAGTGAGTCTTGACGGTGCATCTCAACAAATTTTACTCTTTTTTGTTTGATCACATATATTTCACCATGAGTGAAAAAGATAATTTCCCAGTTGATCACGTATACTTCACCAGGAGAGGAAAGATAAAATTCTCGGATCTTCTTAGTTACTGAGGATAGTTCAGATTGATGTGTGCATTAGGTTTCAGTATTTAAAGCAATCATTCAGCAGCTTTTCAGCAACTCGTAAAAATATATCACCAAAGTTAAATGACTGTAATGACGATTGTTAATGTTTGGCTTGTAATTTGTTTCTCTCTCTCTCTCTCTCTCTCTCTCTCTCTCTCTCTGTGTGTGTGTAAATTATCTGCGCTTCTGGTTAAGCTACAGTACTCCAAACCGCTACTATATTAGTCTGTTGATCGCAATATTTGAAGTCTGTGCTTTATATTAACGGATTAAAAATCTAATCTTCTCATGTGGATGCTGCAGCTTAATTATATATTGTTTTTCTGAAAATGTTACATACAGCTACTTCGTGGACGGCGTCCATTCATTGCATACATAACTGATGCCCTGGGCAATGAAATGTTTAGGGTAAGACCTATTAGAATGGGCCTTTTCTTGCCTCGCAATTCAGTTAAATGCAGGTTCATGTTATATTTACTCAGGTTTAGGTTCGCAGGCCATTTTGGTGGATAAACAGCACAATCTATGCCGAGGTAGATGGTAAGGTATGCATTTTCATTTTTAAGCATGTGCTATTCCATACTGCAGTTGAAAAATTGCCTTAGATGGAGGTAATATGACAAACTTGAAAATGATTTCAGATTTTTTGTTTTTTGGATTTTCCTTGTTAGGAAATTGGTGTAGTCCATCGACGTTGGCATCTCTGGCGGCGAATCTATGATTTGTACTTGGGGTAACTTAAAGCTTTCTTGCTCTTTTCTTTTCTTTTCTTATCTGTTTTTGATATACCTTTTCGTATTTGCTGTCCAATATGTCGTTTTGTTCAACGTGAATTCATACATTCTTAGGTTAATATAAGGGGATGGTGATCATCCATCGGAAGTTGCTTGGCGTGAGCTTAATAGCAATACAATGATGATAGAACCATGATAACCACTGGATGATTTTTGAATGCAGGCACGTACATCTGTTTTAAAAATGAACTATCAAAGCATGGAATCGGGTATTTTATATCTATTAGTAAGAAAAGATCACGGTGGGAAGATTAGTAAATGCAGTAGAAAGCGAATTCTTATGAACAATAATTCATATTATTAGTGCATTTTGAGGCTCAGCGTTTTTATGAATGCCACTCTTTTCTGGTAAGAAAGCTGACTGAATTTCTGTGTCCTTATAGTCCCTTCGAAAAGTAGCCCTTTGTCCTCTTCAGTTTACAATTCTTCTTGAGAATGTTTTTAGTTCTTTATTAGTCTTAACTTCAATGGAAGAAAATCTACTATTAATAGTGCTTTGATATAGCCAGTGAATAGAAAAGAGTAGTAAATTTGAATTGTTGTTAGCATTTGATTGCAGGAACAAACAATTTGCCGTAGTTGAAAACCCCGGTTTCTGGAATTGGACATTTACTTTGAAGGATGAGGATGACAATGTGTTAGCCCAGATTGATCGGAATTGGAGGGGCATCGGTTTTGAGGTTTTTGTCTTACTTCATTTCCAAACATACTGTTCATTTCTCCGAGAGACTATATAAATCCTAATCCTCTAGCAATTTGAACGAAAACTGGAAATAGTTTATATATTTTCTTGCTTAAATTTTTTCTTCAGCTCTTCACTGATGCTGGTCAGTATGTGATTCGTTTTGGGGCTGTTGGTTTGGAAAGGAAATCTAGCTTGGCTTCACCTGTAAGCATTTTTGTGGATTGGTTGGCGTTTGCAAGCAAATGTCTACATGTTCATATGTTCGTCTATTTACCGTGTTTAGTTTCATGATCTCTGTTATCGGATGCTTTTCTAGATTGAAGAATTGGAAGTTGTTCGCCCATTAACTCTCTCTGAGAGAGCTGTGGCTGTTGCTCTTGCCGTGTCTCTCGACAGTGATTATTTCTCCAGGCGTGGCGGCGGATGGTAAGTTTCAAACCTGATCCAGTTTTTTCTTTTTTTCTTTTTCTTTTCCTTTAGTTCATTACATTTGGCCTCTATCATGTATGAGAATTCTGTTTTTCTTTTATATCGAACTTTCGTTATATATTAAATGCGTCTTTGACATTAGGTAGGCTAATCTTCTGGAAGCTTTTCTCATATATTCCCTACAAATTTCTATTTACGCCACTACACCCGCAAATGCTAATTTCCACGATGCTCCTCGAATTGTAGTTCTTAACATATATATTATCCTCAAGTGGGATAATTATCCAACTTATTGGAGAAGTCGGTTTTGAATGAAAAGAGAATTTCCGCGAAGGACATTACGTAAGAAATTGGTTTTTTGAAAAGCCTATGAAAATTTGGAATTTGCAGCGGTCTATAGTTAAAAGAAACTCAAATTTCAAGGACATGAAAATTCCGATTTTGAAAGCTTATATGGTGTAATTTGTAATTTTTACTGTTTTATCTATTGTTTTACGCAATTCGATCTCATGGTAATCTTCTTCTTCTATTCTTGTGTTTTTTTTAAAAAAAATTCTCACGCTAGCAATTCTTTTTCTTTCAGGGGACTGCCTATTCTGATTGCCGGCGAGTAATGATCTGCAGCTGGTTTCGACTTTGTTGCAGGATTATTATACAAAAAAAAATTTAGAAGATGTTGAATAACAAATTTGTGCTTATAGTCAGGCTGCTTTGAATTTTCAGAAAGTGATTGTGAAAACACAAAAACAGTAATAATGTGGAAAAACTCGGATTCAAGCTTAATAGCATTCAAACCCTGATGCTCACTTGTGTGCGCTGCTGTGGTATTCGTATAATTTTGCACCTCTAATGTTTAGATTGTTGGTTATATCAAGTCGGATGCTTAAGAATCCGACGGCCGCAGTTGGTCAAACTTTTGCTCCTCTTATTCAAATTTGTGATTTTAAATGTCTAGGTTCAAGAAGATCGATAAAAGAACCAGAACCATTTAATTTATTTTCTACTATTGTTTGGTTTTTCGTTGTCTAATATTGTTGCCTTTTTTTTATTTTTTTTAATAAAAATTCTATGTAATGATAAGATAGAATGTGCTGGAAGCTGGTGACCGGTGGTGAAACCCAAAAAGCTACCGAAAAGAAACTTAAAATGGGAGCGCAAATATTAACTATCGAAATCGACGAACCTGTATTCTCTTTTGAAAGAGCTATAGGACCAACACGAGTAACTCTTTCCTACCACACAACTTGCGTATCAGGTAGTTTGGACACAATTGATGATGAAGTATTAAGATTACAAAATATTGCGATTACAGGATATGCACATGGTTCTGAAATTACATATTAGAAGATCGGGCTTAGCCTCGTCAAAACCGTCTCTTCTGCTGGGGGTATCCTGGGTTTTGCATTACTCCAGGGTCTTTTCGTCTCAACTGTGATTAGAAGAAACAAGAAAAGAAAAGAAAAAATTTTGTACAATTATAATGTAGCAAAACAAACTGAGAGCTGTGAGAGAGAGAGAGAGAGAGAGAGAGAGGGAGGGAGATTTACCTGCTGTTGAGCGGCCGCACCCCTCGGCATGGGAATATTAGCAGGGTTTAGACCCACCATGCCAGGTTGGGCGGCAGCATTAAAAGCGGCCATGCTGGCGGCAGGGATCCTCTGACCGCCGACCATAGCCTGCATCTGCCTCGGGACGGCTCTCGAAGCCGCCACTGATTGAGCAGATACACTACCAGGAGGAGCATTTCCAGATGGCTGAAACAGAAGGTTATGTTACACGGTGATAGCAGAAAACGACTGCAGTAATAATTCATCAATCAAGAATTAGATTCAACCAACTGAACAACGATTGTTCGATACGGATAAAACTATCCACCTAGAACAGTAGTTAGTACAACTCCCAGATATAAATCAACACCGGAAAAATCCACCTAGCATGGTTAGCATTATCTCCAGACAACTATGCTGTATTCTACATGACAAATGCCAACATGGTGAATTAAAGAACATACAATGACAATTTAAAAGAACCCGCAAGATCTACAGATATTTAGATTTGGTGCAATTCGAGGAGAATGACCGTGAAAACTCCCGCAGCCTTAACAAAGGGAACAGTGTGCATCACCATATATATATATAGTTGCAAAGATGTGGAACATCTCTAATGACTGGTAGCACGGGGTAATTTAGTTCAAGTAGGAGGTATACCGGTTGAGGAGGTTGGATGCTGGTCGTTCCTTCAAAATCTGTAGTGGTGTCAACAGGACGGCCAGGATAATTTACGATTTTTTCTCCTGGCTGGGATGGCACAAGTGCGCTGGTCATTTAGACATTCACCATGGTCAATGTAATAGCATAAATAATTTTGATTTTTCCTTGATACTACATCATAAAAAATATCTAAGATGAATGTAGGGGTCAACTTACTTGCGCCCTGGAAGTGGATCCATCCGGAAATACCTGAGAGGGACATGATCCCGTATGGTCAATGACATACGTATGTCAACGTAATCATGAAGCTTATTTGCATGACAAATACTCAAAAGTTTAACATATAACAGGAATGAAATCATGTCATGATTTACAAAGAATAAATTAAAGCACCTCTAAATGACCATTTTTACAAATTAGTTACCAAATAAACATCATCATGCCATTTAAAATATATCATATAAACAAGTTTGCAGAAGGATAAAGCAAGTTTATATTCCTACAATGGTGATCGATCCTTTCGACATGAGATTTATCAAAGAGAGCAGGTTCACACAGAACTGGACCGAGTGGTTTGCATATATCACTTTCAATGAAAACCATACCAGGAAAGGATTTCCCACATCCTATTTATATGCATAAGTTTGATTCAAATATAAACCATTTAAAAGGTAAAAATAAGTGTGCGACTAGCTTCTGCATGACTAGTTTAACATCGCGGTCAAACAAACAGAAAAAAAGAGCATAACAACATCTGTGAATCAAGAAAATTAAGTAGCAAAGAGAGTTCATTACTCATGCTCCAAAGCTTGTGCTGCAGTTATTCGCTTTCGCGGATCATATCTGTCACAGATGAATAATTTAGAGGATAAATTGATCAAAAGTATGCTTAGCTTGAGTTTCAACAAAAACATAATGTCATTGATGCATTTCTCAGCTACTCCGTCATGCTTAAGATGCATCTCAGATAGCAATTATGCGTGTCAGCTACAAACTGCCAGTAATGAAAAATCAGCAGCAGTGAAATAGTTCATACAAATACAGCATAAAGAAGAAAGCTAAACAGTAGGCACGGCAGTTTACATAAAAAGTACCGAGGATACGGAGAGAAGAAACAATCTAAAGAAGATTAATGACTTCTCAATTGAAGAAAGGCCATGAAGCTTTCTACAACCCCCACCAATAAACTATGGCAAGAAACAAAAAGGCACGAGGTATGCCACAAAACAATGATATAAAAAAAAGCAGTTAACCAAGGGGAAAAAAAGGGATAAAACAAATGTGAAAGCAAGTACGGGAAAACAGCACGACAGAATCCTCACTTGAATCGAAAAGGTAGTAGGCACGATTCATGCAGAGTATTCATTCACAATGATCCAGATCAAAATGTACTAATATTATAGTGTAATAATATTGTGTGATGAGCAGGAACCGAAAGAACATTTATATAAAACATGGATAGTCAGAAGAGAACTTCTAGGGAAAAGGCATCAAGCTCCGTCAGTAAGAACACTTCATATAATAAGCATGGACTAAATATCCAACTATTAGCACAAAATCATATGATTATACTTTCATGAATCATATGTTAATAACGTAGAAGGTCTCTATAGATAAGAACATGTAACATACTCGAGCATCTTTGACAGGAGATCGAATGCAGGACTCTTGGGAGCCAGATGAACAAAAGTGTTGAGACCAGTGTTCTCACTGCATAAAGAGAAGTAGATGAGTTCCAGAGTCAAGACTTAAATATAAGTCAATAATCTGTAACTAACGGTGACTGAACTTACTATTTATGCCCCTGAATATGTTGTTGGTCATTAGCCCAATGAGGAAGATGAACCAAGGTAGGCCACTTCTCAGTTGTTGGGTGTCCTGAGAAGAAAAACTACTGCTCATTATTGCTTATAGAAGGTGCTCGGCAAAGTGTAACTGAGTTCAACCAAAGCATTCTTACCTAAAACCTTGAATATCTTGTCCAATTGATCGAGCTAAAAAGGAAGAACATATCCAACTATCAGATATCACCCGTTAGCATAATTGTGGCAAATATCCGATGCAAGAGACAATCTCACAAGAGAAGTTGGAACAAAACTCAACTTCTACGGAAGTCTTCTATGCGAATCCCGCACCAATATTCAGATTGGCACAAGACGAGAGAGAAACAAGTAATAGAAGATATCTTTCAAAAAGAGAGAATACGTACTTGAAATGGATTAGGAGTAGCTTTGACTTCCACCCCTTGGAACAATGGTTTCAAAGTAAGCAACTCGGCAAAAATGCATCCAACCGCCCACATATCTATTAACGGTTTAAGGAAAATCTCGCGATCATATTGACAGGTAAGGTTGATGAAAACTGTTTAACAAAAGGATATAAGGCTTAAAATATTAGCAACAGCTACATTTTAAGCTATAAAGGATACCCACTGCAGTTGTATAATGTTTGGCACCAAGCAGCAGCTCAGGAGCGCGATACCAGATAGTTACCACAACCTGACAATTGGTAAGCACCCATGAATACGAATTAGGTGGAAGTTGTTTCCACATTTTGACGCACACCCAAAACACACACAGAAGAGGGCGGTCCGAGATCTTAAGTTAGGATACCCATAGTTAATCTGACTATAGAGGAATATAGAAGTAGGACAGTAGAGTGAAGTTATGCTCAAATAGTGCGTCAAATTAATGGGAACAAACAATGACCAATACAACCAATTCCAAACAGAAGCGTTATGCGTGAATACAACAAAGAAAAAAATTTACCCCATTTTCATACAAAGTTTTCAGCGGAGCTTGGTATATTCTGGCAAGTCCGAAATCAGCAATCTTCACAACTCCATGCTCCTCCCCCTCGCCCATGACCTATTCACACCTTCGTCCCATGTTAAGAGCCACAGCACAAAAAAAATAAAAGCATCTAATTCCACAGCGTAAAAAATTTCACTTCATGCCAAGTCGTACCAGAATATTAGATGGCTTAAGATCACGATGAATAATCCAATTGCTGCATCCGAAAGAGTTCGTACAACTTTAGTTGCCATATCCAGCACACACAAAAAAAATACATGGAGCCCAAATGCGCATGTGAAACTCACCTGTGGAGATAGTTGAGCCCGTTGAGCAGCTGCCAGAGCAACGACTTCACGGTGTAAGGATTGATGCTAAGGTTGAGCTTCTCCCTGTGATGTCTTATAATCTCCTGCAGAGCATCGGCATTTGAAAAGCATTTCGTAAACTTGCCGAATACAAATAAAAGGCCACTCGATATCCCTAATCGCTCCAAGTTCTATAAAGAACAAGTTGCAAACTTCTAATATCCCACTTGCTAACACACCCAAACTTCTAATATGCCTTCCGATACCTACATCACCTAGTTATCGACTTATTACAGTTGCTGTAGAAAACAAAATGTGTCTAGCTTCATTTTTAAAGACCATAAGTGAATGATAAATGGACTTCCGATCACATCAGATCAATTTATGATCAAGCAGGTGCTCTTTACCCTTGCAAATTAAAACCCTAAAAAAAATAGATATATATATCCAAAGAAAGAAGTAATAAAACCCTAAATCGGTGGGGGTGTCGGCGAGCGTACATAGAGGTCGTGCTCGGCGTAGTCGAAGGCGAGGTAGAGGGACATGTCGGCGTGGTTGATGTGGACGTTGACGAGCTTGACGACGTTCTCGTGCGCGATCTCCCTCAGGAGCTGCGCCGCCCCACCCAAATCCAATATCGTAAAGAAAAACTTATAAAGCTGGAAATGTGAGATATTTTGCTGATGAATACGAAGAAATTAGTTAGGGTTGGAGTTTTATTTTTGAGCAGACCATGATCTCGCGGATGGCGGTGGGGGAGACGCCGTCGCCCTCCTTGGACTGCTTGAACTTCTTGATGGCGATGGAGGACTTGCGGTGCTGCTTGGTGCGGGCCAGGAACACCAGCCCGTACGTCCCCTCCCCGATCTTCCCCACCAGCTCGTACTGCTGCAGCCACGCCGGCCTGTTGCCGCCGCTGTTGCCGCGCCCGTCCCCCATCTCCTCCTCCTCCTCCTCCTCCTCCGCCGCAGCCCAAACCCCCACCCGCCCCGACGCTTCCTTACTTCTTCTCTTTCTTTTTTCTTTTTTCTTTTTTGTTTTTCCTGCTTAGCACGGAAGAAGATCCAGAGTAAATCTGGGCCGTTCTTTTTTTTTACATGGTGGCTTTTTCCTAATTAATTGTATCGTTGATCGGTCGGCGTAACTGACATGTGGGGACGGCTCAAATAGTAGCGGGCCCACGTGTCAGCACCGCTGTTGTTGGATATAATTTAGATCTTCTCGTGTCTTTTGTGAAGGAAAACACTGCATGCATACGTTCTCATCCAAATTTTTTTTTTTTTTTATAGAAAAATAGCATGCTATCTCTTTCGTTTATTTTAAATAAAAAAAAATTTAGTTGAAAATATGAATCAATAAATTCGAACTTGAAATCTCGAATACTAATCATCAAGTTCTTTGCCACTTATATTAAACGTTCAAAATTATTAGATCCTATCTATGATCAGGAGCATAATTTTAGATAGTACATGCTCGTGCATAAAATCAGTTTCAACTGAGTTCAGAAAGTCAAGTTAAGACATCAATTATCAATGATTATGCATGATTGTGCTTGCAGAGACACCTTACTAGTATACAATCAATGAAATGTAAAACATAGTAAAATAAAAAATTAAAAAGCTTCGTTAAAAACTGTTTGTTTGAAACTTTTATAAAAAGCTAATTATAAATTTTTCTCAGTAATGCTTAGTATTAAACTTGCCGAAGAGATGAAATAGAGCAAAGATCAATTATTTTAATTAGAGGTTAATTCGATCATCAGAACAAGAACTAGATAAACTACGTGGTTTCTCAATAGCTTCCCTCCAATACAATGGAAATTAAGAATCTGTGTACAGTAAAATAAATTAAAACACGATAAATGTACAAGTACAAAAATATAAGCATTTAAGTAATCAGCATAAGAATTGAGTCATATATTAGTTCGAGTGTACTTTTTTGTGCAGTTGACTGAATTAAAAAGTAAAATGATTCTGAAATAGCTAAAGAATGGTGATGAAGAACATTATCTTGTTATCTTAAAAAAAATCAAAAAAATATTGTAAATTTGTGATGAAAAAAAATGTAGAAAAAAATTTTCTTTTATACTTTTACGTATGATTTAAAATTTTCACAATATCTGTTAACACAAACTAGCTCGAATGCTTAAAAGCGAAAGTATATATATATATAAGAAAAAATATTTTTAAATTTTTGTGCAGTGAAATTTAAGAAAAACATAGAAAAGAGAAATATATTAGGAGTGAAAACTGACATGTGGGGTCCACAATGCTGGGGTCTGCATGTGAGCCTCACAAATACCTGTTACACTGTAATAGGGAGACCGATTAGCCAACGGCTCTATTTGGGGAATCTTCAGAAAACTAGCCGTTGGAAACAAATGAAAAATTCGCGTACCGAAACCCTCCCTCCTCATTCTACGTGTACGTGTATATAAGAGACCGTAAACCCTCTCAAATTTCCCAAGTAATACGCTCTACGCAATCGCCTACTCTCTCTATAGAGGAAGAAGAAAAGGGCTCTTTTTCTCCTTCCTCCCAATTCGCTCCGTGGAAATCGCATCACAAATCGCTCACTCCTTTTTTTCTGTTCCTTTGTTTTCTTTCGTTATCTTGCTATCTAACTCTCTTTGCGTGCAGGGATCTATATCTGTTAACAATTTGTTTGTTTTAGTTTTTGTTCTTTTTCCTTTTTTTTGTGTGTGTTTGTTGTAATCATGGATGCAGCTTCTTCCATCTCGTCGGAGAAGTCGCGGATCGCGTCTCGTCGCCCTCTTCAAGATGTCGGTTCGAGGCCCTACATACCTTCTCTGCTCACCTCCTCCAGGAACCCTTCTTCTTCCCGGCAATACGTAAGTTAGGATCCTTTTGATAAATTTGGTTTCCTTGAAACAACAATTTTCCAGGTTCGCCGATCAGATGTTTGTTCTTTTACCCGTGCGAGCATTTTTTTTTCATTTTTTTCCCCGAATTGTGGATAAGTTTCTGATACCTGTATAAGTATATTTGATTCTAGAAGTGTAAATATTAGAACCACGCCTGGAAATTGTTTTCTTGATGGAAAATAGTGTTAATTTAGCACCAATCCAGATTTGCCCATTAAATATTTGTTGCTTTATCTATATCATGATTTATTTTAGCATGGCATGATTTCAAATGTGTTCTTCTCCTATGAATATACGGACAGCGTTCTTAGATTTCGGTAATAGGTGTTTATGTCTGTGCGATCATTTTTAGTTGGTATTTCTTTTTAAGTTGGTTTTCTGTCACTCTTTTGAATCTTGGGTTTTGTTTCCCTTTTATGTTTTTGAGTAAAAAACTGGGTTAGTTTTTGATATATAGTTTTAATTCTTAAAGTGTGAGTTTTACAACCTTGCTAGAATGTTTGCTTTGTAATGTTTGCTTTGTCCACCTATATAATATCCTCCTTCATCTCTTGATTTCGAAGATCTGTTTACAAAACAGTCTTCTTTATCTAACAATTTTCCTATATATAATGTTGTCCCGCAATTTCGCGAATGTTGTAATGATCTTTTTGTTACAATTACAGGGCGACAGGTTCATCCCGGACCGCTCCTCTATGGATTTTGACATGGCATACTACTTACTAACCGAGCCAAGGAAAGAGAAAGAGAACATGGCAGTGGCCTCCCCCTCGAAAGAGGCATATAGAAAGCTTCTTGCCGATACCCTTCTGAGTAACAGATCCAGAATACTCTCTTTCAAGAGCAAGCCTCCTGCTCCATCCGAAGGCGTCTTCAATGAATTCAGCTCCAATGTCACTTCTGCCGCTCAAACCAAGCCAGCGAGACAGCGGAGGTACATTTCCCAGGTGGGTTCTCTTCTCCCTTTGCATTTGGATCTATCTACGATTAATAAGTTGCGTTATTTTGCTAAATTTTCTAGCTATATTTCTTCTTCTTTTTTTCAGTCAGCTGAGAGGACGTTAGATGCTCCTGAGCTTGTGGATGACTATTATTTGAATCTGCTCGATTGGGGAAGCAGCAATGTTTTGTCGATTGCGCTTGGCAATACGGTCTATTTGTGGGATGCTTCGAGTGGGTCTACTTCTGAGCTTGTGACTGTGGATGATGATAGCGGCCCAGTTACCAGCGTTAGTTGGGCCCCTGATGGACGGCACATTGCCGTCGGGCTGAACTCTTCGGACATCCAGTTATGGGACTCGAGCTCCAATCGGCTGGTGAGTTTTTAAATCTGCCACTTTTCTAGGTGTTTTCTAGTGTGTCGACTGCCGGTGCACAATGCATTCATACTGTGGCTCTGGATAACCGCTTATAAGGTTTACTGTATTTGATAATAAACCCACAAATTAGTGAATTGACGGTGTATATATGTCTTATGTGAGATGCAGACTAATCATCTTATGCTAAAAGTATGGAGAGTAATGTCAAAGTCCTTCATTTCTTTGTTCTTATGTAATCTGAACCTTTTCATTTATTTTGTTCTAAGCCTTGCATCTTAATTGCAATCTAAGCTGTGCTCTAGCTGTGTATGTTTCTAGGGATACTTTTGAAGCCTTCGTTTGATTTTCTGTACTTCTTGAAGTTTCAATCCGCTTACTTTATGCAGACTTGATCTAAGTTTGATATTAAGATCCAAGTTCATTTTGTAAATTAGCTTGGACTTGATCTAAGTACCTTTCCAGCTTGATTATGCTTTTCAAGATTCATTATGGCTGGTAGAAGCTTGTCTGAGAAACAGCACTCTACTCTACATATCCAAAGTTATTGGATTATTTTCAATATAATAATATAGAATAAAATAAACGAATAACTATTAGATTATTCTACAAACTGCTTCTCATAAACTTTTTATGTTCTCTCTGGACATTGTTCCTTTCATATATGGGTTTCTAAGCCCTTTCTTCTTTTGTATTTACAGCTGAGAACTTTGAAAGGAGTTCACCAATCTCGAGTCGGGTCCCTCGCTTGGAATAACAACATCCTCACTACTGGTGGAATGGATGGGGCGATCGTAAACAATGATGTCAGAATAAGATCACATATTCTTCAAACCTATAGAGGGCACCATCAAGAGGTCTGTGGCCTAAAGTGGTCAGGCTCCGGCCACCAACTGGCTAGTGGAGGTAAATTTATAGAAAAAAATTTGAATTAAGTAGTTATCTACGAATAATAGTGGACTCTCTCAGCTCGAATTTATTTGTAGGCAATGACAACCTCCTCCACATATGGGACCTCTCGATGGGCTCTTCTTCTAATTTGGCCCACAACCAAAATCAATGGCTTCACAGATTCGAAGACCACATGGCAGCTGTTAAGGCCCTGGCGTGGTGCCCATTCCAAAGCAATTTATTGGCCTCTGGAGGAGGCGGGGGTGACCGATGTATTAAGTTTTGGAATACCCACACGGGCGCTTGCCTTAATTCAGTTGATACTGGGTCTCAAGTTTGCTCTCTTTTGTGGAATAAGAACGAGCGTGAATTATTGAGCTCTCATGGGTTTACGCAAAACCAGCTGACGCTTTGGAAGTACCCGTCGATGGTGAAGATTTCAGAGCTCACTGGCCACACTTCTCGAGTTCTATTCATGGCTCAGGTACATATATACGTATATATGTATTGAATTATTACTTGGTTTGGGTTGAAGTCGTAGGTAATGGATTAAACTGATGAGTCTTCTTCGTCTTCTTTTTTCTTTTGCTCAGAGTCCTGATGGTTGCACAGTTGCATCGGCTGCGGGGGATGAAACTCTGAGGTTTTGGAATGTGTTTGGGAATCCTGAAACACCGAAACCAGCGGCCAAATCAGCTAGTTTAGGGCCCTTTGCCAGTTTTAACCACATTAGGTGAGGAGAAGGGGCAGAGAACATTATTTGGAGGTATATATGAGTATTGAGTAGTAACTTGGAGGAACAATATTGTGGTTACTGGTGATGGGCTGAGATGGGACAAAGGTTTCTAATTTACTGAGGCAAGGTAGTGATAGGTTTGATCAGACTCTGCTTTATTTTGCTTTCTGTAGAGACACATTATCTTGACACGTTTTTGGTTTGTCTCTTCTTGCAGGTCATCTTCTGCCTTGTTATATAATCAATTTTTTTAGGTAAAACGTTTCTTAGAATCAAGCTTGATATAGAGTTTAACAATGGTCGTAACTTTGATAGAGCATCATATTCAGTCAGGATTACAAGAATATAAATGTTTAAATGTGCTAAGTATAACAGATATAGTAAGTTCTGAACAACCGCCAATTAATGCGGAAGTCACTGCAATAATAATCACTATATTGAAAGTAACTCATTTGTATCACGCAAACTTGTGTTTGTATTAGTCATCTTTTTTTGTCTTTGGCTAAAGCACGAAGGCAAAATGAGTTTTTAAAATTCAAAAGTAGAAGCTAATTGAAACTTGGTCTTCTGCCTCTCTAAGAAAGCTTTTCGGGAGATGTTAATGAAATAGCTGTTTAAGCCCTTTTTTAAATATAAAAAAAACTTTTGTCTTCACTTTCCCCATCTGTTAATTGCTTTTCTTTTGCTTCTGCTACTCTGATAATCAGATTGCATGTGTCAGCATGGTAATCTAAGGAAATCCTAAGATTCCAAACTCCACAAGATTGAACAACATATTGTTTTTAATTTCAAGGGCAGGCTGTAGAAGAATGTTAAAGTTT
This sequence comes from Puya raimondii, assembly GCA_016920855.1. NCBI lineage: Eukaryota > Viridiplantae > Streptophyta > Magnoliopsida > Poales > Bromeliaceae > Puya > Puya raimondii. Next base: position 103,603,572 of record JABWPP010000050.1, on the reverse strand, counting down.
TAAAATGCTGGCTTGATAACAATGTCGGCGTCTGATGGAATTAGCTTCGATGACGAGCTCTCATCAACTGCAAAGAATCTTCATTTTGTACAGTGAATCATTTCCTTTATTAGATTTCTTTTATGAACCAAAAGTAGGTTCATACTTCTGTTGCAAATTATTTGGTAGTGAAAAGTTTGAAATTATCCTCCCCGTGGATGTAGGCAATTTGCCGAACCACGTAAATTTTCTCGTGTCTGATCATGCTTTTTTCTTTTTTTCCCTTCTTAATTGGTGTTTCACTCTCTCTACTTCTTTTAGATCGGCTGTTACTTGAGTCACTACTAGTAGCATCAGAAATCACCTAGTCTTGGCAACCGTTGCAAGCTTGAAATTAGATTGAATTTGATATTATACCAAGTGAGGGCTTACTCTTTCTTAATCATTAACCCATTTTTCTGATGATTTTAGAGCATAGCTGACACTTTTAAGTGAGCCTAGCTCGTCTTTACATTTAGCTGAAACTCTGGCAGAATCTAAATTTTAGTAGGAAATTATCTAAACGACAGATATTTTTGGGATTCGCTTGAAATCTTATTCCGAATATTATCTATAATGTTCAGGACTGACCGAAGAAATTGCTCTTATTGCCAAAATAAGATGGGATGGGATGCAAGTAACATGTCTAGGCTACAAAACAAATAGTAATGTGAAAAAATAGCTTCTTCACCGCAAACTAAATAAACTGCAAAGGTGTTGATTGGCATATATCATGATTCATTGGGCGGGCGATGGGTTGAATGATTGCACAACATCAGTCACGTAAAGATACATAAGAAGAGACTCCGAGAATGGCAGTAATAAGTGACAATATGGCAGCTGCTGGCAAAGCTCCAGACCTGAGGACATAGCAACTTTTCTGTCCGCTCTGTCGGTCACGACTGTTCCAGACGGCGGCAGATATGAATATTGAAAATGCGAGTATAAATGTCAACCTGTGTGACAAAAGGAATTCTCTCATTTTTGAGTGTGATGATTGCAAAAGAAAAAATGAATATCGTATAAGGAACTCTAAAGCGTCATTTGCTCGACGTGCTCTGGCCCTTTTAAATGTAGCAGAGAGAATAAAACATAATAATCTTACTTTGGATGTTTTTCACTATTCACCCTGGTGCTTCTTTGTAGATTGGATTCTAGGATGAGTGATGTTTTTTGTGCTTCTTTTACCTGGTAATTCGATTGCGAAAATGGGCAAAATACTTCTTTCCTTTTTAGGTTTTTCTGGGGCATCTTACTCCTGGTTTGTTCTTGAAAAGAAAAGGATAAGAAAAGCAAAGTAATAAAAGTACAAATGGCCAAGAAATCTTCATTTTTAACCATTGATACATCTAAATATCTGATGCTAGGATGCAAAGCTGTTTCTGGCAGGTACATTCACTAGTGCTAGATAAACTTCAAGATCAATTGATGAAAGTAGATGGCTTGATTACCAAGAAACTATAGCGGCGATCAACCCTGATACTCGACGGCAGTTCCACTTCCATTGACGAGTATTGCCTTTACAGCAGCAGCAGCAGCTGCAGCCTGTGGCCGCGCTAGCTAGCAACTGAGCAAATAACAGGGTCACGGCTGCTACAACCGCCAGGCCGGCAGCAGAGCTCTCTGGGTATATGCAGACGCCTGAGGGCGTCAATTGTACTTGCGAAGCCTGTGAGTTTAGGCATCGAACGATCAGTAAGATCCAGAATAAAGACTTGTTCTTAACGAAGCTAATGGAGTGCTTATCCTGGCTGTTTAGAACAAATTAATTCAATTCACAAAATGAGCTTTTGGACTGAAACAGCCTAAAGCTATATCTAGTTTGATTACGGGCTTTTAGGGACATACATGCGGCATTTGGAATGCCTACTATGTAGCAGTCCTGTTAGCACCTCTGGTGCATATGTGGCTTCCGCGTCACAGAGATACGGAGAAGATGATGTTAACAGGTTTGCTTGGGACACTAATCAATTTTACGTAGGTAGGATGTTTATTTCAAAAAGATGGGAAATTACAGTGACAGTTTCGAAAAAGTTCAGATGCTAACAGTATAATTTACCGAAATATATGTACCTTGGTCCTTTTGGTGTTTGCTATAAAGCCCAGGATAGCACTAAGCAAACCCAGGAAGCCCACTATTCCTGATACAACAAGCACTTTTTTCTCCATCCCCCTCCTCTTCTCTTTCTCCCTCACTCTCTCTCTCTCTCTCTCTCTCTCTTGAGTTGATGTTATCTTTCTAAACTCTGATCTATATATTCAGTTATTCACGATGCTATGATGTAGTTTAGGAAAAGCAACCTACTTAGAGATGATGATTATGATATTTGTATCACCTTGAAATGTCCGTTCTGAATGGCCGGACCAGCGTGCATCAGCATTATTTTCTATCACAGTATAAATTTTTTTTTTTTTGAGAGAAAGGTAGCACGCTACCCGCTTAGTTTATTTCTTTTAGAAATAAACTTAGCTAGAAATGTGAATCAACTAGGATTCGAACTTGGGACCTCGGATACTAACTATCAAGCCCTTTGCCACTTGCGCTAGGGACGGTCGGTATCACAGTATAAATATTAGAAGGACATTTCTAGGAGCGAATGAGTAAAAAAAAAAAAGAGAGAGAGCGAGGCCGGCCCCTTCTTTAATTCCGTGCTCTGTTTACTCCGAAAATTGGTTAAGGCTCCTTTGTCTTCGGTGAGAGAAAAAATTGCCCTGGAGTATCAACTCCAATTCAAAATGGCTTGTAGTAGAGGGAGGAGTCTTGTCCATTTGTCCTCTTCTGTATCTATTATTATTATTATTAGGTTAAGCCTGAATTTGGATTTTGTATTAATAGTAAAGTACGGGCCTTAACCAGGCCTCTCCAACGAACCCAACGCAGCACGCAATACGGCCCTCGACGATGCCTACGCCTCGATCAACTGGGCTCGGTTTGGGCTCGGGTACTGCCCTTCAAATCAATCATTTTTTTAAAAAAAAATACTTTTTCTCTCTTTTTTTTCCAAAGAAAAAAGTAATGTTAATTGAGTGGGAAGTTAAAGGCGTGTTTGATTTGCTGGATCTAAGCAGTGGAAATCTCTAAAGTCTTATGTTGGTTAAATGATGATACGATATATTAGTATTTGCAATTGTTAATTATAAGACCAACTTCAAATATATAGCATCACTCGTTTGACGCACCAACTTATTATATAAAAAAATATTATTTTTACACTCTATATAGAGTTGAGCTAGAATACTTTTGGAATTACCAACCCCTTGGTGCTTCCACATTTTTAGCCCTTAGATCTACTTTTTAATTACTAATAGCCTTTAGATCAAACACTATTCCACCTACCACCACCTACCACCACCTATCACCATCATCCCAATCCTCCAAATCTCAATCCAAAGGCTATAAACCCACAAGCACCACCTCTTTGATACTCTTAGAAGTATTCTAGCTCAACTCCTCTATATATGGGTTTATACCTTACATCCTTAAATTCAAAAATTTATTCCTTTTTTGGATTCTAATGAAAAATAAAATTGATAACAGAAGTAAGTAAAAATGAGCTAAAAAAAGATTATAATGTAAACTTTTACACCTATCTTATGAGTGCACATGTCACACTCCTTTTATATTAATTAGCGTAACACAAGGTTTTTTTCCTTTTTTTATCCAACCAATGTGAAAACAGTGAAGATTCCCTCTGGTTACGCGCTTGACTTATGCACGATTACAGCACGAATCAAGATACCACGTGGCCCTGCCAAAATGCCCCACCAATAAGGGACGGCGCCTTACTGTTCTATTCGTCTTCCTAATTCTGCTGCTGATGCTGCTGAACACTATGGGCCTGTTGAACCTAGTTTCTGAAAAAATAATTTTGATTTGAAGAATTAATTTTGGTGAAAAGCTGTAGAGCGTTTGGCTGAATTTAGATAAAAGTAATTTTTCTGAAGTAATTTTTTAAAACTGTTTGACAAATTTTTTTTGATGCTTGCATATATTAATATTTTTACTAAATTTTATTTTAAAATAATTTAAAATTTGAATTTAAACTAAAAATTTAAATTTGAATTAAAAGTATAATTTTTAAATTTCAAATTTGTACAAAAAATAAATTTTAAATTTTAAAATTTGAATTTTGTAATTTGAAAATTAAAACTTGTAATTTTAAATTTTAAATTTTCAAATTTTCAAATTTAAGTTTTAAATTCTGAAATATCAAAATTTAATTTTAAATTTTAAATTTTAGATTTTAAAATTTAAAATTTTAGATTTGAAACTTAAATTTAAAATTTAAAATCTAAATTTAAATTTTAATAAAAATTCAAAATATGAATCTAAATTTTCAAAATTTAAATTTAATGTTAAATTTATACTTTGAATCTAAAATAAAAATAAAAATTTAAAGTTTGAGTCAAAAATCAAAGTTAGTTTTGAAGAAGCAGCTTTTTTCTGCTTCTGATTTTGGAGCCTTCAAAATTAGTTTTCTCATTCTGAAAAGCAGAATCAAAATTTTCAACTGTCGTTGCCAAACACTCTACTGAGCTCAAAAATAATTTTAGGCTCAGAATCACTTCTGAAAAGTTAGGCCGAACACCTCCTATATTAACTTGTAAAATGGGTCGGGCCGAAAATCATTTTGCATCTGAACCAAGTTCACATTCTTAACGGACCAAACTCCTCTTTCACAATGTCAACTTCAAAATTCACATTGTCTTAAAACTTGTACATACATTAAGCCATTATGGCTCCATTAAAATTAAAAATCTTATTTCGTGTCGAGATGTAACTTGTAAGTGGTTTTTGGTTTTGTACTCTGCTTGAAGCGACCGAGCAAAGGGGTGTGAAAGTCGGGAATAGAAGACAAAAGGCGAGGAGGGCGGTGGGCGGTGACGCCCAGTTGGAATATTCCTCCTGTCACCCTCGGTGCATCCTCACATCTCAAGTTCACGATTCATTTTGTCTTATTATTATTAGTTTAATCTAATTACTGTTAGTATTATTATTATCTCAACTGTAGCATAGAGTGCTAATAGATTAGATGTGCGGTGTAGGGAATATTCATCGGTGCGCCTGGTGCAGGGAACAAATTCTCATGCCAAAATTCCGGCCAGGAAGGTTCCCCGCCGCGGGGCCCACCTTGCCCCCCTCTCCGGCGTTCTGCGTCGTGGCGGAGTTCCCCACCACCGTGCAGGGGAATATTCCCTTAGTTCACTGCGTGGCACACCTCCCATGTGCTCCCGCTTTTCCTCCTCCGCGCACCTCTGGTGCTAAAATGGTCGCACCGCGTAATCGCAACGCCTCTCATGCATGATATAAGTCCAACGGCATATGCATGGATAATCCCTGCACTGCTTTGAGATCCCAACTTAGTTTACTTTTTTTTTTTGAGAGAAAAGTAGCACGCTACCCGCTTCGTTTATTTTTTTTAGAAATAAATTTAGCTGGAAATATGAATCAACTAGGATTCGAACTTGGGACCTCAGGTATCGATCATCACTAAGTTCTTTGCCATTTGCGTCAGGGACAGTCGGTAACTTAGTCTACCTTTGATCTAAACGTTTTAGCTACCAATAGCTACCAAACGTTTTGAGATGTAAGTATAAAAGTTTTTTTTTGAACTTTAATGTTCAGCTAAACTAAATGGCGCACAAGGATGCCACGTGTATCTAATAATTAGGAGCGTGTGCATGAACCGCAGGAGCAAGATAACGTGCATACGGCGCCAAACACGTGGAGGGTTATGATTGGTGCTGGGGTCTTAATTTTCTTCGCTCCGCGCTCAAGTTATTCCCAGATTCCCCGCTCGCCGAGAAAGCTCCCTCGTCTCGTCTCTACTCCTCTAGTCTACTCCTCCACTCTCCCGCCACACTTCTTTTCTATTCACCAAACAATAATAAAAAAAAACAGGTATAAATACATACATATAAAACATCGCAATTATTCTCCCCCCTTTCTTATCTTGCTTAAACGTCTCGATCGAAAAAATACCAATTCGCCAGGATTAGAATTTTTTTCCTTCCCGAATTTGTGCATTCTCATGCAATTCGCGTCGATTTTGACGTACTTCTCTTCGATTGAGAGCTTCGATTTCTCCCGATTTTGATTCATACTGAGAAAGATTCACAATTGGGGTCCATGAGCTAGCGTTGTTGTCTCTGGATTTGGGGAAAGAGTGGGAATCGGAATCAGCGGCTTTTCGGAAGGGTAACGCAGCAGCGGCTTTTGATTTTGGGCCTCTTCGTGCTCTTTGGAAAGGGGGAGGGATCGGAGTAATCGGGGAATTGGAGTTAGTAAAGAGAGAGAGAGTGGAGAGGGATTTGGAGATCTGGTGATGTTTGAGGGGATGGAGAGGAGTTATTCGGCGGCGGAGGGGAGCGGAGGGGTGGTGCTTTCGCGAGACCCGAAGCCGCGGCTGAGGTGGACGCCGGATCTCCATGACCGCTTCGTCGACGCCGTCACCAAGCTCGGAGGACCAGAGAGTAAGTCTCCATCTCATTTCTCTCAATCTCGATCTCGATCTCGGCCTCGACGAGTAGCTATTTACTTCTTCTATTATTAGCTTGATTTAAGAGCTTATGGTTAGTGTTTAGTGATCGGGGACAGTATGATCCAATAATTCTAGTTAGGCTTTTGGTTAGGAAAAGTCCTGATCTCAGCAGATCTAATGATCCGCCTCTTTGTTTAGAGCAGGGAACGGCATTCTCGACGAATAGGATCGCGCCGTGTCTTATAGATGTCCTAGGACATTGGATTGATTGCCCTTGTAGTATCTGTATTTAGTGTAAGCATACCCACACTCTCAACTGGATTTGCACTCTGACATACTAGGTAGCACGCAGAAATCGACAAATTCAAAAGTACTTGTTGTGGGAATTAGCCTCTCTGATGGCTCTAGAGACTACAGAGATCTTATATCTAAATTAACTAACAAAAACTTGAAAGATATACCGCGACAGTTACGCCTGTACTTTCTTTCTTAATGTGAACGCTTTGGAAGCACGTTTAAATTTGACGAAGTAGGCGTACAAAATCTAGTTTTACAATCAAATTTTCTAGTTTGCATCCATCAGGATGGAACATGTGGCTTCTCCTACCTATTCAGATTACTGTATTCCCATTCCTCCCCTGGTCATTTCATTATTCTGATGATTCTTTTGGTTTGCGAACTGTTGACAGAGGCAACACCAAAATCAGTTCTGAGACTTATGGGCATGAAAGGACTAACACTATACCATCTAAAGAGCCATCTTCAGGTGCACTTCCCTTTTCTTTTTCTACTGTTTTGTTCATGCAACATTACCTTTTGTTTGCTCTCTTAGTTGTGGTTTCGATGATGATGTGAATTTTGGGCATCCTGTTTTCATTTGCATAGAAATATAGACTCGGAAAGCAAACCAAAAAGGAGACAGGTGTACAGGCAAACAAAGGCGGTACGTAACCCTAGACGTCAATCCCTCTCGAAGTATAACTCGCTGGAGATGATGGTGTATACTAAAAGATTAAGCAGTTCAAGCTTATTTTTCTTTCTGACGCTGGGTTTTCTCAACACAGGAAGCAATTCGAGTGTAAACAGCTACTCGCGTGTCACCCCTAGCAATGATTTGATTGGAAATAACATAGGGTATGTTGCTAACGATCTTTTTCCCCTCATCTGGTCGTAGCTCAGGTATTTCGCGTGTTTTCTTATTTTCTGCAGGATAGTTAGGATGAGGTTTCGCCGTTGGGGCTAATGCTTACTCTAGGAAAATGGATATCATATAGGATATATTGTAGTAGAAAACAGTCATAATCACTTGATACAAAATAGGTTCATATGCAGCAATAATCTGCTCATTATGCATTGAATTTGGCAATAGCGAATGTTTTTAGCTGTTGATAAGGTTAGTACTTGCTAATACCTGTGCAGTATTAGTGGACCTTCTATTCAGCCAAAAAAGATTGATTAGATGTCATTTGGGAACCGAAAATCTAACATTAATTAGTCTCACAGTAATTTTGGGTTTTCATTACTGTATAGAATTTTATTTGTCGCAATGAACCATTATTTTACTCAATGAGCATTTCTGGAAGCCACTACCTTGGCAACTGGTGGAATACTATGGTGTAAAATCTGTAGTGACATTACTGCCAAGTGCGAAGGACATTAGCAGGATAATGCGCCGTAAACTTATGATTGACTTATTGCGCCTCTGATAAATCCTCTTTATTAAAATAGTAGTTCTTGATTCGCCAATGCAGGTGTACCCTCAGAAGTACAAATCAAGGATATTGACGCATTTCTGACCAATCTTAATCTGATACCTGTTCTTAGGATATTTCTATGATAGCTTCATTCTTTTTTATGATTATAATTTAAAAGAGTTTCCACCTTGCTATCTTAGGGGGAAAAAAGGGGAAAATGTAGCATAAACAGACACCCATTTCTCTTCCTACTAGTTGAATAATTACTACTGCACTTTTTTTTTAATCTAGCTACATCCGTTAAGTTTGATATTTGTGTCACTTCATTACATGTTTCAGAGAAATGCCACTGGCTGAGGCATTAAGGTATCAAATCGAGGTGCAGAGGAAACTACAAGAGCAACTGGAGGTGAGCCTACTGGTCTTTAATGTAAATATAAATTCTGTATTTGATATTGCAAAGATCGATAGAGTAATTTAGTTATGTGCAGGTACAAAAGAAACTGCAGATGAGAATCGAGGCCCAAGGCAAGTATTTGCAAGCAATATTAGAGAAAGCCCACAAAAGCCTCCCTTTAGACGTGAACGGCACCGGGAATCTCGAGGTTGCGAGAGCCCAACTCACGGATTTTAACCTGGCACTATCAGGCTTAATGGACAACGTAAACCAAGTGTGTGAACAAAAGAGTCCCGAGCCAGGAAAAGCTATGACACAAGATAGTATTAAGAGGAGTAATAATAACGCGAGCACTTTGCTTCGGCGAAACAGAGAGGAGGAGGTCAAGGACATGAAATTCAATTTGAACGCGGGTTCAGTCATATTAGATTTGAACATGAGAGGAGGATACGAGTTTCTTGGTGGGAGAACCCGAAATTAGATCTTCATATCCATTCACAGAGAAGTTAGAGATCTTTTCCTCCTCCAAAATGAGATATGATGTTCAGAAGTTATCTATGTGAAGTTACAAGTTCAGTTGTGTATACGGTGAATTTTGAACACACCCAGAGCTTTTTATTCTTTTTCTAGCTTGAATGATTGGTGTACAATTTAGTCGCTGCATATAGAACACGAAATAAAATGTACTGGGAAGTGCTATGGCTTTGCATAATTACATGCAAACTTCTAAGATAAGGCCGAGAGACGTGCCAAAAATTGTAAGACTTTTTTATGTAAATTTCTTCAGAATTGTTTGAAAAATTTTGGCTGCAGTATGAACCCTGGACCCTGGTGTGTTGTACTGTATTTGGCACATGTCCAAGTACGATGGATAAAGAAAATTTGTACTACTGTGCAAAACTCGGACAATTTTAATTTGTATTCTTTCGTCTTTAGATGTTTGAGATTATAAGAATATTGCGTTATATACAGTATTACAAAAAATCGGATAACCAAAAAAGAAGAAAAAATTCTATATATATTTGCCCCTACTCCTTTTCACCTAATAATATTGTTAAATTGACTCTCAATATCAAAAGGACCCGAATATTGTGTTCGAGTCAAAATTGAGTCGAACCTAAGCCCACTTGCTGACCAAGTCGGTTAAGAGGCGCCGAACTATTAAAGATATACAAACCTGTGTTTTGTTCGGAAACTCCTCCTTCCTCAGCAGTTCGGGGAAGCGGAGCGGACGATGCGAAAGAAGCTCGGAACGAGCGAAAGAAGCGAAGAAATAGATCGCAGAGTAGATTAGAGGTGAGTTCGCTACATCCCTTCCCCTTTCTAGGGTTTCTCTTTCCCCCCAATCCGTCCGGAAGAGTTCGAGAAACCCTAGCGGTTTCTAGCCGATCCCCAATTCGCCGAATCCAATTTGGTGCGAAACCCTAGCCCGTTGATTTCTATCGAGGAATCGAGGTACGTCTTCTCCATGAGTAGCGGCAGAGCCAAGAACTTCCGCCGCCGCTCGGAGGATAGCGGCGTTAATGGCGACGAGAAGCCGAGCCCAACACCCACCACCACCGCTACCACCACCACCATCACCTCCTCCTCCTCCTCCTCTACGGCCAATCGATCCCAAACCCTGGGCTCCGCGGCCAAACCCAAGAGCACCAAACCCTCGGGCCCGAAGCGCCTCAGCTTCGCCGACGACGACGAGGATGAGAATTCCGAAGGCGTCGGCGGCGTCGGCGGCGCGGCCGTGCGCCGGCCTCCGGCGAGAGCCCCCTCGTCGGCGGCGCCCGTCTACAAGCTCACCGCCGCCAAGGGCCGGTCGAAGAGCCCGGGTCCTCTCCCTCCGATTCCTTCCAATGTGCAGCCGCAGACCGGTGAGTATACAAAGGAGAAGCTTCGCGAGCTTCAGAAGAACGCCCGGCCCCTCGGCAGCATGCCGAAACCCCAGCCTACTACTGCCTCTTCCTTCTCCGAGCCCAAATCGCAGAAACCCGAACCTGCTTCTTCCGAGCCCGTTATCGTCCTCAAAGGCCTTCTAAAGCCCACGAGTGTTACCGCTACAGCGGGAGGCACACAGAGGGGAGTGGCAAAAGATGAAGAAGAGGAGGAAGAAGAGGAGGAAGAGAGGGCAGATGGAGATGAGGAGAGGGCCGACGGAGAGAAGCAGCGGAAGTTGCCGGTCATACCGGACCGGGCTACGATTGATGCTATACGGGCCAAGAGGCAGCAAATGCAGCAGCCCCGTCGGCTCGGGCCGGATTACATTTCGCTAGATGGCGGTGGAATGTTAAGCAGCCGCCCTTCGGCCGGGGGTTCCAGCGATGAAGAAGACGATGATTTCCAAGGAAGGATTGCACTTTTTGGAGACAAGGTTGGCGGGAAGACAAAGAAGGGTGTTTTTGAGAGTATCGAGGAGCCGGTTTCTATCAGCAGCAAATTTCAAGAAGTTGGTATTAACCACGAGGAGGATGAGGATGACGAAGAAGAGAGGAAATGGGAGGAGGAGCAATTTAGGAAGGGTTTAGGCAGGAGACTTGACGAAACTTCTTCACACAGAGTAGCTAGTGGTGTTTCTACTGCTGTGCCGGTGCAACCGCCACCTTCTATTTATTCGGGGATTGCCCCCTCAACGGGCAATGTGCCGATAGGGGCTTCCGTTCTTGTCACTCGAAGTGCTGAGGTCATGTCTATCGCTCAACAAGCAGAGGTCGCCACGCGAGCTTTGCAGGATAACATAAGCAAGCTTAAGGAGTCCCATAAGATAACTTTGAACTCTTTGGTCAGGACAGATACCCATCTCTCGGAAGCGCTTTCCGAGATGTCTGATCTGGAGAAGTCGTTAGAAGCAGCCGATATGAAGTATGTCTTTATGCAGCAGCTCCGCGAGTTCATCTCTGTGATGTGTGATTTCTTAAATGACAAGGCTTTTTATATAGAGGAGTTGGAGGAGCAGATGCAGAAGCTGCATGAGAATCGAGCATTGGCTATTTTTGATAGACGGGCCTTTGATTTTGCTGATGAAGAAAGCGAGGTGGAGGCAGCTGTCAGTGCAGCCGTGTCAGTTTTAAGTAAAGGGTCAGGGCCCACTTATGTCTCTGCCGCCACAGCTGCTGCTCAGAAGGCCATGGCCGCAGCTAGAGAGTGTCCGAATTTACCCGTGGAACTTGATGAGTTTGGAAGAGACGTTAATCTGAGAAAGAGGATGGATTTTACACGGAGAGCAAAGGAAAGAAAAATGAAGAGAGCCAAGTCAGAGTCGAAAAGAATGTCATCTCTTGGTAAGGGTAATAAGTCTGAGCAGATTGAAGGCGAGTTGAGCACTGATGAGAGTGAAACTGAGACCTGTGCTTACGGGTTTAGCCGCAGTGACTTGCTCGACACTGCCAATCAGATATTTGCCGATGCTTCTGAAGAGTATTCGAGCCTTAGAATTGTCAAGGAAAGGTTCGAGGGTTGGAAGAATAAGTACTCATCGACTTACCGTGATGCCTATGTGTCACTTAGTGTTCCAGCTGTCTTCTCCCCGTATGTAAGATTGGAACTTCTTAAGTGGGATCCTTTATACAAAACAACAGATTTTTTTGACATGGAATGGCACAAGCTTCTTTTTGATTACGGAAAGCCGGGAGGAGACCATGATTTTGAACTAGATGATGCTGATGTGAATCTTATTCCCGGACTGGTGGAAAAGATTGCCCTGCCCATATTGCACCATGAAATTGCTCATTGTTGGGATATGCTTAGCACCCAAATGACAAAAAATGCTGTTTTTGCCACAAACATGGTGATTAGTTACGTTCCGGGTTCCAGCAAGGCTTTGCACGAATTATTGGCTGTTGTTCGCAATCGTTTGAATGAATCCATATCCAGCCTTAGCGTACCAGCTTGGAATACCACGGTAACAAAGGCCGTGCCTGGTGCTGCACAGTTTGCAGCGTATAGGTTTGGAATGTCTCTTCGTTTACTTAGAAATATCTGCTTGTGGAAAAATATTCTTGCACTTCCAATTTTGGAAAAACTTGCTCTCGAAGAGCTTTTAGGGGGAAAACTCCTTCCTCATCTGAAGAGCATTATGTCAGATCTTCATGATGCTATTACAAGAACAGAGAGAATAGTTGCATCATTATCAGGGGTTTGGGCCGGACCAGAAGTCAAATCGGAACCCAGCCAGAAATTGCGGCCTTTGGTGGATTTTGTGGCGGAATTAGGGAGCAAATTGGAAAGAAGGCATGCGTCGGGTGCGAGCGAGGAGGAGACACGTGGGCTAGCTCGTCGTTTGAAGAATATGTTGGTTGCGCTTAATGAATATGACAAAGCTAGAGCAATACTGAAGACCTTTCAGCTCAAAGAAGCACTTTGAGCTCATCATGGTTATGCCACCAGCTTTTTCAACCTCCATATGTTTTAGTTGTTGGGCGACATCGTCCTCTGGAAGAGGGTAATTGTTGTATTGAAGCTTCATGAGTTCAATTTTGTAGTCCGCTTGTTCATCCTGGTAACTTTAGATACCTATTCTTCATAGTCTACTCGTTAAACCTTCTCAGTTCAATTTTGTTGATATACGAAGAGAGGGTTACATTACAGAATTTCCTGTTACAAGAGTTATCAAGTCGTACTTATTTGATTTCTGTAGGTTTCCAAGTGCTGGTTGTATTATTGTAGGTTTCCAATTGCTGATTATAATTAATGTGAGCTTAGTAGTGCCCTTCTTTTTTTATAATTTTCTTTGCTCCTGTTTGATATTCTTCTATCAAGTAAATAGCAATCTCACTATAGAAGTCAATATCAATCTTGCAAACTTCTAATTGTGTAGCAAATTATTGAGACAGCTTAGTTTTTCTGTTCTTATGTACTGTTTTCTTGACCATTTCGGTTAATTACTATTATTGTGGCTCTGTTATATCTGGCGACGGTTATGATGCATATGTGCTCTGCTCTCTATTTCTCATCTAGCCACTGTTGCTCTCTACTTTTTGCAGAATCAGTTTCTCTATTTCTACTTTTTTGTGGGATGTTTTAGAGGAAACGAGTTCCTATGCAATGCAATGCAACAATTTCTTGCTTTTGTGTACGTCAAATGGGGATCCCATAGACATGCTTAATTATTAAGATTGGACATTCGAGATGAAATTAGGAGATTTATAAGGATTTCTTCTGGAATAATGAATCTTAACAGTGAAATGGCTAAGAAGCCAACTTTAAGGTACTACAGTACACAAGTAATAATGGTTGGTTACTAAGAAGGCATATGGAATCCTCTCTTTTTTATATCTTGCCCTCCTAGCTTATCTTTATCGGAAATCTCGAATTTCTTCGATATACTTGCATATTTATTTCAGCTGTCAGAATCTGGTTGATTAATTGCTGAACTTGTATAACGCTGATCATGAAAACCTGCTTCTTGTGTTATAATCTTACATATACATATATGTATATGTATATACATATATGTATATGTATATACATATATGTATATGTATATACATATATGTATATGTATATACATATATGTATGTATATACATATATGTATGTATATACATATGTATATACATATATGTATGTATATACATATGTATATACATATGTATATACATATATGTATGTATATATATATATGTATATATATATACGAATTGATATATGTATATATATATACGAATTGGATTTTTATCATTGTTCAGAAAGGATGAATCTTATTCTGGCACATCAATGATTTAACTTGGCTGAAGTCGCGATCAAGAAATAGCGAGATTGTGTCATCAGGATGAAGTTGTGCTGAGATGGGTATTGTTTGGTTTTCATCGTGCATGGCATTTATATGGAATACTAAATAATGGCATCTAATACAAACTGTTGGTTGGTCTGATGGAATTTTTTTTTCTTTTTCTTGTATTTATACAGGATTGATACTTTTTAACTGTTTGGATGGGCATTCCTTGCAACTAATTCCTTACAGGTTTGGAGTGTTGCATCTGTACGGCAGATAAAGAGCTGCTAGATCCATGATTGAGCTACAATTTGTGAGAGCTTAGCTTAACACCGAATCCGACGGTTGAAAATCTAGGAAATTTGGAATCAGTGGCCACTGCAGACCACTTCAGCTCGTCTCTTCGTTGCATTTGATCCGCTTAGCTCGTCTCTTCGTTGCATTTGATCCGCTTATTGTCCTCAAAGGTGGACAATGTACACATTACAGTAAAGTTGCTGTTTGCAGCCATCCTGTTGAACTTTATGAGACGTGAATAGAAGGAAAATGTTGGTGCTTATTAATTATTCTGTAATATTGAAATATCGGTTTAAGTGACTAATAGCCATGTAGAACGCAGTCTTGAATCTTTCTACTCCGGCTACAGAGCCATTTAAATCTCACTCTGCTTAAGACCTTAAGACCAGTAATGCCGACTCTGATCGTTCCTGGGAAAAAAAAATACTAGTTCTATTTCTCGAACTTGAGGAAAAGAAAATACTAGTTCTATTCTTCGATCTCTCAAGTGAGAAGATCAGAGTAAAAGAAGAAAGGCAAGTCTTATTCAATTGTCAAAAATCAAGTCTCATCCCAGGGGTACTTTACTAAGCATTGAACTTCTAGCTATTTTTTCTGGAGAAATGATGTGGGAGATCGAACCTTTGGGAGAAGGATATATAGCACTCCGGAGACAAAATCCTGCTTACTGGATTTCACCGGATCACTGAATTGTATTGAAAGAATCTTTTTCAATTCTATCCAATCCCTCTACTAGTTGTGAGCTCAAAAGCTTACCAGTTTGCTAGACCTTTTCCGTTTCTTAAACTCGTCTCCTTATTCTCTGTCTTCTTATTCTAGTTGATCTAATTTTGGGTGCAAAGCAAACAAGCTAGACTCTCAAGTAAAAACACCATTTGCAGAAAAAATTCCTATCTTTTCCTCACCGCATCGATTTCTCATGTACTTGGAGTCTCAAAACCTGTCACATATCAGGCGTCCAGAAAAATGAAGGAGCGGGCGAAAATAGAAAGAACAATTAATTAATGCTTGCAAAAAAAACACCCTTATGTTTGACAAGGATATATACTATCATAACACGGTGAATCTACCACTACATTCTAAATCCGCAGTTTAAATGTATCATCACAAGTGGATCAAGAGCAGCAACCAAAACAGCCCAACACGACTCTCTATATGTTTGACACACTTTATTCGTCAATATTCATGCCTATAAGATCCCACATAATAGCAACATACGTAGCGCTCTCAATGATACTCGAGCGGCGCCGGAGTCTGATTGAGCTCCATTCCCTGGTAGTGTACGTCCTGCAAGCAAATTGAACGAGTCTTCGACTGAGCGTTTAAAGATAAACGACGATCATATTATCATTGAAAAGGAAAGGGAAGGAAAGGGAAGGAAAGGAAAGGAAAGGGCAAAAGGTGTACCGATGCGAAGTGGTTGACGTCGCGGTGGTGCGCCTCGTCGGCGCGGACGACGGTGACGACGTCCTTCAAGGTGGCGTCGGCGGGGAGGCGCCAGTAGTCGATGGCGATGGCGGGGGCGGGGACGTTGTCGATCTTTCCGGCCTCGAGGTCCTTGAGGTACTCCGTGTAGGAGTGGATGGCCTCCTCCTCCAGGTAGCCGGTGACGCGGTGCGCGAACTTGGGGGACAGCAGGTACCCCAGGAAGTAGGCGTTGAAGAACACGCCCTGCACGGCGATGACGAGGGCGCGCTCGTACCACCGCGGCTTCGCCACCTCCATGAACGTCATCAGGTGCATGCGCTCGTTCTCGGCCTCCTCCAGCAGCGCCCGGATCCACCCCCCGCTGTGCTCGAACCGCCGCAGCGACCGCAGGTGGAGCAGCAATCCCCCGACCATCCCCGGCACCGCCGCCACCGTCTCCAGCATCATCGCCCGGCACCCGTACCGCCTCTGCACCGCGTACCACCACCGCACAATCAATCAATTATAATCATCATCAATTATAATGATTTCTTTCTTTCCTTTCTCTTTATTATTTTTATTTTTATTTTTATTTTTATTTTTATTTTTATTTTTAAAAAAGAAAAGACAACAGAAAAGAAAAAAACAAACAAATGCACAAGGGGGGAGGACGCGTGTAAAGCGAGGGCAGCATGGACGGATGAAGATTGAGATCCGGTACGACCGGCAAAAATATCATGAAGAAGTTAGAAAGGGGGAGGAAATAGGAATCCCGATTTCTCGGGGAAGAAGAAAGAAAAAGGAATTAAAGAAGGGGATGGATGGATGGATGGGATCACGGGATCATGGATGGGATTGATTAGTAGTGGAGGAGGTTGGGGGTATAGCTAGCTCGATCCGTACCTGGAAGAAGATGTCGGTGGGGATGCGGAGGGACTTGACGGTCCAGTACGCCACCTTGTCCAGCAACGTCGTCGGCACGTGGTGCTTCTGCAGATCGATCGTCACATCCGCCTTATACGTCTCCCACGGCTACACCCGACCAAACCCAATACAAATTTCATTAATTAATTTTATTTTTCAAAATTAAAATTAAATTTATTAAAAAATATATATATTTGGTACAAAATAAACGAGATAACAACTAGATTAAGGAGGAAGAAAGAAAAAAGAAAAAAATTGTAATGATCATATGATACCCTGAAGCACGACCATCGCCACTCGGTGCCGTCCTCTTTGGCGAGCTTGGTGGGCTCGATCCCCCAGTAGCTCGCCACCGCCTTCTTCTCGCTCGGCGGCGCCGCCCCCGCCTCCCTCGCTGCGCTACCGCTCTTCTCCTCCGCCGGAGCCGCCGCCGCCGCCGTCGTCGTCGTGCTCGCCATGCGCACGGGGAACACCCGCGCCCACACGATCGCTCCCCGCGCCGGCGCCGGCGCCCCCGCCCCCTTCAAGAGAGCCTGCGTCCACGCATCTCCCGCCGCCGCCGCTCCCGTGGAGGCGGAGAGGAGGCGCGGCGCCAGATTCCTCACGAGGATCCGCGAACTCATCGTCATCACCATCGATCTCGCTAGTGCCTTTTTTTTCTTCTTTTCTCTTTTACTTAGGGTAGAGATATTAAAGAAAGGAGAAGGGGAAATATATGTATATATATTTTGCTAGGAAGAGGTTTTTTTTGGTGGATCGCCGTTACACAGCGAGGACGCTCGGCGGCGCGGGGTTCTTTTATACTAGCAGAGGACATCTAATTCGTATGTCGGTTCGGTGATGGTTCGAGTCCCGTTACTCTCTGATGAGCTTACCCACTCTTACTATTCACGGGCCCCAAAGTCAAACCGCGTTTGTTTGAGCCTTTGGGCCACGGTGTATGGACGGATGGACGGTCTCTATATCCTATTAGCGTACCTAGATGGCCTAAAATAATATATTTTTAAAATTAATTGATGGATTATAATTTACAAGAAGGATTTTGTAGTTTGTTGATAGACTTATAATTATGATAAAAAAAAACTATTTAAAATCTGTTTCATAAAATTCTCTTTCTATATATTATATATATATATATAAACTATTGTAGAAATTTTTTTTTTTTTTTGAGAGAAAGGTAGCATGCTACCCGCTTCGTTTATTTCGTATAGAAATAAATTTGGCTGGAAATGTGAATCAACTAGGATTCGAACTCGAAACCTCGGATATCAACCATCAAGTCCTTTAAAGAGGTCAAATATATACACACAGTGACACAGATGAAAAATATAGGGACTAGTTTGTAGCAAGGGATAATTTTACGGGCCATCATACATTTCATCAGGCTCGGGGGCTACCGCCTACCGGGTTGGGAGGTGACCGCACTCAGGTAACGCGCGATTCGTGGAGCTTTCTCTCTGAAGCGGCGTGTTCATTTTTTTTAAAATAGAAAAAAAAAACACGGAAAATAACGGAAATACGTACGTCGACGAAAAAGTACACGAACAGCTCGACGTACAGTGCTAATAGCCGGTAAATCACAAATTTTTTTTATAAAAATATAATAAAAATATTTTTTTTATAATTACGATGAGACATATAATACGAAAACGGAATATTTGATTGATTTAGAACGCCACGTCACCGCTATATCCGGTGCATTCTAAAATTTTTACTCGCGCGGGAATTTATTATTTCCCAATAAGATAAAGATAGGGAGTCGTAAGAACTCGCCTTGAGGAAGTTGGTCGCCCTCCTCCTACTATACGCTCTAAAGAGTCCAGAAGGTTCGGGCTCTTTACATTGAATAGAGTTATGTTGTCCCGCGGGGATAACTTTTTGACCGTTAGATGGTTTACTAATAAGGGTGGATTGCACGACTTTTGATGCGGATGGAATGAGGTGTGGTTTTGGGTTTTTGAGGACACATCGTAATAATGAGATTATGAGAGGCAGGATAAACGAAGAACAAATGGTAGGGACAGGGAAGGGTGTTTTCGTCATTTAATTTAATAAAGTAAAAATAGAGTTTCTTGGTCCCCAAGTCACACCACTCCGATAACATCGGGTCAAAAGGAGGCGGCGGCTCCTCCGTGCTGTTTAATATCAAGGAAAAAAAAAACATTTTTAAAAGATACATATGTATATTCTCCCTTTCTAAACTTTAGGTCTCCCTGTTTGACATCTTTTCAAATTTATTTATTTGTTGTTATTTAAATTCATGACTAGGTTAAGTGTAAACAAAATTTTATTTTCATCGAACCAAATTGTTTACTTAAAAATTATTTAAAATTATTAAATTTTAATAAAAGTATCATTATAATCTTTCGTCCAACCTGTATAACAAGACGGATTAGTCTCAAATATGCGCCAATCATGCAAATTAATTTGGCTTAAACATGATCTTAATTTGTTAAGGGCATGAATCTCATGTGTGTTGGTCAAAGAATGGACACCCTGGGCGCACCGTGACCGTCCATTTTTCATCAAGGAATCTGCACTGTTCAGTCAATTATCTTTTCTTCTTTTTTTTCTCTTTTCACCTTTTTTTTTTTTTGAATTCGCGCTGTAACGATTAATCAGTTTCACGTGCTCATTGCCTTTGAAAAGGTCAATACCTTGCGAAAATAAGGTTGTTTAGGGGCGTATGTTGGTCTTATTCCTAAACAGCAATTATATATTATATATGTTCATTATCCCTGGATACTTTATAGAATTTTATTTTGGTTCTTTGCATCGGATCAATTTGCAAGAATAAAGTGTAAATACTTTGAATAAGCTCTTAGTATAGCTTTAAAATTTAACCAGCAAATTATTAACTTTTACTTTCATGATTTAAATTTTGTCTTTTACAAAAAATTAATTTTATAGCTGGAATTATTATTATTATTTTTTTTTTGAGGAAAAGGTAGCATGCTACCTGCTTCATTCATAGGGGAGGTGAATTAGGCTACAGGGGTGAGACATCCAAGGACTCGAAAAAAAAAAAAAAAAAAAAATACTACGAGTTGTGGTGGAGCTGATTTGTCGGTAGAAGAAGTTCCCAAAACTTCGTCAGTGACTTCAACTTGTGAGCAGCTAGCAGGGAATCCGGCTGGACATTTCGGAAGATCGTCCCATTTCTGGCAGGGAATCCGGCTGGACATTTCGAAAGATATGAATTGAATGAAATAGTACGTCTCTGAGCGCTTCTCATCACATCTTCTAAAATAATAATAATAAATAAATAAATAATAAAGAGGTGGCCCCCAATTGCTATCATAATTTTGTTACCATGCATGCCATTATTAAAACAAGTTTTGAACAATAATTAGTCCATTGGAGAGCTTACAACTAGGCCTTGATATATAGATTTGGGCCGAGCTGGAGCACGTAAAATATGCTCTTCGGTGGGCCATTTTTAACCTGCAACGCATTTATTTCAAAACAGGCTTAGCTGGGCCGGGATCTTATCATTAGCATCACACCCTCTCTCCTCCTCAATCTTCCTCTCTAGTTCAAATTATTTTTTCCGCTGCTTAGTTTCCGCTAGTGATGAACGGTTGATTACACTGTCTAGATCCAGTTAATCATAAGTTTGGATAGTTTGTGCAGGAGAAATTATTAACGTCCTTCACTGTTGCCACAGTACTCACTTCTCCTACACGCTCTCTCGATCTCCAACCCTAAGAGCATGTTTGGTTCTAAATAAACTCTCGCGCTGAAGTTAAGACTCTCTGAAGATCAAAATCTTTCGACGTTTGGCCGAGCGACTCTCCAGGTCCTGTACGAAGCAAACCCACGGCTTCGCAAAGGAGGTGTACAAAGCAGAGTTTGTGGAGCTCGCTACTGCAATCGGGTGCACTTACTATATGAGGAACTAACTAACTTAACCACCAATTTTTCATTCATGTGCCTACTCATTGGAGTATCAGCGATTTGGCACAAGCTAAAGCTGTAATTAAACAATTATTGTAAAGGATTTTTTTTTTTTTTTTTAACCTGTAGAAAATTAGCTCGTGCGTTTGCGTGGAGGTGGCCATGTATGACATATAAGACGTAGACTCCTGAATTTATTGAAGTTTTCTTAATTTGGAAAAAAAAAGAAGAAAAATTGAAGTTGAAATAGGTAGAGTCCATTCCCCCAAAATTTGCATTGCATTGGATTACAACTATTAATGCAAATTAATAGTATTTGGAGATATACTAATACTATAGAATATATATAACCTCACAGATTCAATACCATTTGAGGAAAACTTGTTTTAAAATGGCATGTTGGTATTTCTGGAGTTGACTTTAGATTCTGCATAAAGTATCTATTAACTTAATTTGAGCTGCAGCATCAGGAATGTGACATTTCCATTGAGAATGCCAACATGACTTGCCAAGTTGATCTCTTCAGAGCAATTTAAATTCTTTCTTGTTTGTCAAAATAAATTTATCTTTGCCTAGATCTGAAATTGATGCCATTTTAACTGCAATTTAAATAATACAAATGAGAAGCTTAAATGTTGCTCAGGTCAGTGAGCTTGAAACCATCAGATGATTCATACACTTACAATAACTATTGGCACTACAGTTCATTGCCCTAGCACAAGTGGCAAAGGGCTTGGTGGTTGGTACCCGAGGTCCCGAGTTCGAATCCTAGTTGATTCACATTTCCAGCTAAGTTTATTTCTAAAAGAAATAAACGAAGCGGGTAGCGTGCTATCTTTCTCTCAACAAAAAAAAAAACTCTTTAACAAATTAACTAAACTATTGGCATTTATAATAAACGGAGAAAAGAATAAATACCTTACGATTGCTTCTAAATTCACGAGCAAACTTATTCAATTGCTTGTTAATTAGTGCCGAGAAAAAAAAATTATTACTTAAACTCATTGAAGCCACAAAAGGATATACGAGCACAATCGTCTTAATAAAATATTAGCTGTATCAACTCTCTCTGAATTGGTGTGAATTTCAGTTAATTAGGATAAACTAGATTCGAAATGCTATCATGGTCGCGTGAAACCCGGCTACGATCTGAAGAGCTACGAATATTATACAACTATAGAAAAATAATAAAAATGTGGCAACCCAATTTGTAGGAGCAATTAATTTATCACTAATGTCATGTCCAACTTGCTATTTTTTATGTTTGTTTAGTTGCAATTAGAAAAGAATGCAAGATTCCAAGATCTCCAACCACATATCTCCATTTCTTTCATAAAAGTAAACTATGATGAGCCATACGGAATGAAATACATTTAATATCTATTAAGATTCACATTAATGTCACCGACCGTCCCTAGCGCAAGTGACAAAGGGCTTGGTGGTTGATATCCGAGGTTTCGAGTTCGAATCCTAATTGATTCACATTTCCAGCTAAGTTTATTTTTAAACAAAATAAACGAAACGAGTAGCGTGCTACCTTCCCTTTCTCTCAAAAAAAAAGAAGATTCACACTAATGCCAAGCAAATCCACATCTCAGCACTTTTTTGAATCCCTGTACCCACCCCGTGAGACGCACAGACTACAAATCAATCAAACATTATCAAATTCGTTCGCAGTATCCTTTTGTTCGAGAATTCAAGAGACACACCGGTAACTTCTTTTTTATCATTTTATTCATTTAAAATTGCTAATTCTTATTTGACCAAACCAATTTGAAACGCCAACTTCTCAAACTGCTTCTGCCACTTATTATATCATAATTTAATTGAATCCTTTATATCTTAGACGGAAGAACGGTAACAAATAAGACTTTCTCTTGTAAAGGAGGGGCCCAGATTTGCCATAGTGTCATGCTATTCCTAACCAATAGAGAGATGGTTGTGCAAAAGGGCCTGAGATTTGGTTTCAGCAAAGACACCACATCTGGAAAAGTATGAGGTAATGCCTTGTCTAGCCTCCTTAGAAATTTTTTTTCTTCCATCTAATTTTTTTTAAAAAAATATTCCTAACCTACCCTTATTTTTGTAGATTAGAAAAAAAGAGATAAGTTAATAACTTTATATGTTCATTGGATGAGAGATTATGTTTTTCTCTCTCCTCTCCCATTTTTCAAAATCTTTCTCTCACTCTTTTTCTCTCTCTCCTCCCAACCACCTCTCTCTCTCTCTCTATATATTTTCGTATACTTTATATTTATTGGGAAGGAAAAAAAGAAATAATTATTTTTTTTTACAATATATCAAAACATAATACATTACATTTAAAATTTTAAAATACAAATTCAAATACAACATCAAACATTATATAATAGAATATACTTCCGAATACAACACCCGGGCCAATCATTGACTCCAAACCCGACGAGCCCGCATCTCCAAATAGGATAGATACTTTCAAAGCTATTGACTTGTACACCCCAAACAAGAAGGACTTCATTATATATACTCCAAAAGGAACCTCTCTTTCCCCATCTCTCTCTCTCTCACATTTCTCTCTCCCAATCTCCCCAAAAGAACAACAACCAGTTTAGGAGAAAGAAAGAGAGAGAGAGAGAGATCACAAAAAGTCTAGTACTCATAATAATAATAATAAGATGGCTTCTTTGTGCCCTCCCTTGGGCTTTGGGGATAAGTATTATACTCTGACGAGTGCAGGACAGTGCGTGAGACAAGGTAGCTTCTTCGGAGGAAAGCCGGTGCTGAATCAGGGAGTCGGCTACTCCGTCATCTTGGGTTTCGGGGCCTTCTTCGCCGTTTTCACTTCTTTCTTGGTATGTACGTGTATACGTATTCCTCTCTCTCTCACTCTCTCTCTCTTCTCTTAATTCAATCTATTATTATCTCTAACGAATGGTGAGTAGAAAAGGATACAGTTATATTGAGTCACTATTTTTTATTACTAAAAATATTTTAGGTCTACTTATTAATTATTATATTTATTTATTTATTACCTAAATTTAGAGGTTGCTCGTGGCCCATCATGGCCCATAAGGCCTGTCACCTCCGCGAGGCCCCATTCTGATGCTTTTGTCAATTTTTATCCCATGGATTCTTGGGCTTGTGGGGCTCTTTATATGTTAAGCAAAAGAAACTTACTGAGACGCTTCTCACACCATCCACTCTTTGGATGGCACACAAATTAAATCTCAATCTCAAAGGACCGTAGATGCACGCAACTTATTTTCTTTTTTTCTGCTCTTTTCCTAATGGAAAAAAGTCTAAAGCTTTATGAGTATAGTAGAGAGTTGGAATGGGTTTCTGGATTCTAAAAATAAAAGTTTCAATTCGAAAATTTTCAACTTATAATTTTCCATCTTAGAGTACCATAATCTAGGCGTCATGGATACTGACACGGGACACGGGACACGACACGACTCGGACACGACGACTCGGCAGCTTTCAAAAAATTAGAACACGGATACGAAATGGACCCCACTAATAAAATATAATATTATTAATATAATAATATATATTTATTATATATAAAATATTAATTTTTATAAAATATTGTTATATTTCTTATACGAATGAAAGTTAGTAAAATTTTTATTAATAATTAATATATTTTAAGAAAAAAATTCTCCACCAAACATAATTTATTTATATTATCAAAAAAAATTTGTATGCATTCATTAAAAAGTTAAAATATTTATTATCTTACATTATATATGCATAAAAAAGTAAAATAAAAATATGTATATATATTTTAAATTGTTTGCGCTATGGATCGGCATTAAACGTATGTCCAAGAAGTGTTCACATCGGACACGTGTCCGACACGGACACGCGAGGTTTATACAAGTGTCCGTGATACATAGACCATAATAAATATGCTTTAAAATATATATTTTTTCTTTTACTTTTTCTTTGCTTTTTGAGTGGAGAAAGATCTCTACAAGCCAAACAAACTTTTACTCGCAAGTTCTAATCGGAACACCGTATCCTCTGAAGTATTCACAAAAATACATTAAATCCTGTATACAGTATAGCCCATAATGTATGAATTTCCTCCTATATTGGTATGTGGTTGTTTATGTATGGAGGCTGCTTTTCCACACACACATCAAAAAAAAAGAAAAAAAAAAAGAAGAGAATATTCACATCTACAAAAGCAATCAATATTCACCATTTGAAATTAGAATAAAATAATTATCAAATTCTGGATTAAAACTATTCTGTCAATAGATCAGTTACAGGAAAAGGGAGAAAAAAAAAATCTGGACTAAAATCTAAAAACATATATTTCTATTTTTTTCCCCCTAAATTCGAAAGAGTTTTATACTTTGAGAATTTGTGTACATTTTCCCCTATCGGTTTGGGGTATAAAATCCGACCCAAATATTAATCGGGTCGGGCTCGATATGCGATATAAAGTGAGCCCGACAAATCAAAACCCGACCACAACAACCCTCGTCCTCCTCTTCTTCCTCTCACTCTTCTCCTTCCTCTTTTTCTCACTTCGTCACCTCTTCCATGGATCATTCCCATCTCTTCTTCTTCGTTTGTTATTATATCCCTCGCCTCTCGTTCCTCGCGATCGATCCCGGAGTCTATTTGATCAAGAAAATTATCCTAAGAGGTAAATCTCTCTCACTTATTGAAATCGGCGAGTTCGATGTGTTCTTTTCCCCACAATCATTGATCCGTGTGATACTTTTCTAAACAATTTGGACAGAATTTGTTGGGGTTTTGATGTACGTTCTTTGTTCTCTGTAATGTATTCTCGTTTTTTTGTTTTGATTGGATTATTGGAAATAGAATTCGGGAGATTTAGTTAGATTTTAAGTGATATTGAATTATGGTAATTCGTAGAACCCTAACCTAGCTTTTCTCTGCGGGAAGCAGCAGAATGTTGTGTTGTTTGAATTTCTGAATTTGGATAATCTAAATGATTCTATAAGAGTAGCATAAGCTTCTGCGCAATCGGATCAGCAAACAGAGTAGCATAAACTTCTTACAATTTATCATGCAATTGATTCTAGGTGTGGCTAGAGAAACGATATGTCGGCTCTGTGCACACATCGGAGTGGTTCAACACTGCCGGAAGGAGTGTCAAAACTGGACTGATTGCTAGTGTCATCGTCTCGCAGGTGCTTATCATTAAGTTTTCTCCTGCGCATTGCATTGCAGCCTCAATCCAATCTTTGTGTATAAACCTCTGATTCATCTTATGAGCTTTGTGTTCTGAAGTGGACGTGGGCTGCGACAATATTGCAAAGCTCCAACGTCGCCTGGGAATATGGCGTCAGCGGCCCATTCTGGTACGCAAGTGGTGCTACTATTCAGGTAATTTGATTCATCCCTTATGTTTGTGATGCTAACGCGTAAGAAAATAGCAAGTTCATTGTTCCTCTTAAATCTTTTCTTTCCCTTAACTC
Source organism: Puya raimondii (assembly GCA_016920855.1). NCBI lineage: Eukaryota > Viridiplantae > Streptophyta > Magnoliopsida > Poales > Bromeliaceae > Puya > Puya raimondii. Next base: position 103,577,318 of record JABWPP010000050.1, on the reverse strand, counting down.
TTTTAACAGGTGCTTTTGTTTGGCATCATGGCTATTGAGATCAAAAGAAAGGCTCCTGAAGCACATACTGTTTGTGAAATTGTCAAAGCCAGGTAAGCGAGAAAGGTTGCAAAATTGTGGTAAGGAGAATATTACTGCCCGGTGTTATTCTGTATGTGAGTGTAATCGGTATTGTTTACAGATGGGGAACTGCTGCCCACGTGGTATTTCTCGTATTCTGTTTCATGACAAATATAATTGTCACTGCTATGCTGCTTCTAGGAGGCTCTGCAGTTGTAAATGCACTCACTGGCGTTAACATTTACGCTGCGAGCTTTCTTATTCCTCTTGGCGTGATAGTCTATACTTTGGCTGGTGGACTGAAGGCCACCTTCTTGGCAAGCTACATTCACTCAGTTATAGGTACATTACCTGAGTCGGTTAGTTCTTACGTCTCATTCCCCTTTGAGTCGCAAAATATGCTCTATTCAAGAAAATGGAACTCCAATTATGGAATTATGAGCTGACCTTCATTTTAAACAATTTGATTGTAGTTTTTGCTTTGCCGTCTTGTTATGATTATTTGAGTCCTTTATATCAGAGACCCAGTTGTCCTGGCCCTTAACAATTCAAAATATCTGGGATGCAGTTTTAAATACGTATTCTAATCTTCCATTTTCTAGTGATGTTACAGATAGAAATTTATTTGATAATATCTCTAACATTTTTTTTCCCCTCAAATTGAGTTGTTAAATTTGCATTCTTATACACCTTTAGTTCCTAACATTGAACTCGTTTTTTTTTTTCCTTTTCCAGTACATGTTGTTTTGGTCATCTTTGTTTACTTGGTTTATACGGCAAGCAGTAAGCTCGGGAGCCCAAAAGTTGTATACCACCATCTTTTGGAGGTGACGAGCAAATCAAGAGTGTGTCAGGACCCCCTCTCACATACAGGGCAAGCTTGTGGACCAGTAGGTGGGAACTACAAAGGTTCCTACTTGACCATGTTGAGTTCGGGCGGCCTTGTCTTTGGAATTATTAACATTGTTGGGAACTTTGGTACTGTCTTTGTGGACAATGTAAGTTTCTGTTTATCCAAATTTGTTAGTAGAAGTCATAAGTTTTCACTCACTTATTCAATTATAATTTTTCCTGCATCATACTTGAATAACACAATTTCATGCATTTTTTCATTTTGTTTTAAATGTGTGGGCTAGCCTTGAAACTGTTGAGAAATGATACTGTGACAGAAAACAATTCAAGAGATTCTAACAAATTTTGAATTATTTGTCTCATATAACCATATGTAAATCATGATTAATGAAGCAGAATTCTAATAAAATGGACTGTACCAAATGTTTAGTTTTATTTAAATGCTTAGGCAGATCTCATATTTGGAAATTGGAAGGATTTTAATGGGGTGTTATGAGCTTTTAAGTCCCCTATCAAATATCTGGAAAAAGGGATGGCTAAAAATAGGTTGGGTATCTAGCAGGGAACGGGTAATTCCCTTGTGGTTTCTTAAAATTGAAACCAGCCGATGAGTTTTTCATGGTCTACTAACAGGTCATTCACAACTTTTGGATCTCTATCTTCTATCAATTAGGTTGTCCTATCAGTTTGATGGCATTGTATTTTACCAGAGATTATTTGAGACGTTATATATGAGTCCGGCTACTATGCTATCAATAGCACCAAACACTTGGTGCTACCAAGTTTTCCACCGTTAAATCTACCCCTTTGATTATTTCCACCCGTTAGATCATACTATTCAACCAACCACCCACTCAACCCTAGGAGGCCTACATCATCCTAACCGCACATCCCTTAATTCAAGGGCCAAAAACCTAATAGCACCAATGACTTGGTGCTATTAATAGTATAATAGCCTAGTTCTATATATATATATATATATATATATATATATATATATATATATATATATAGAATGAGGCTACTATACTATCTATAGTACCGGGGCTCCGGTACTATAGTTGCTTTTTCGATCTTAGGGTGTTCAAATCAACGATCCACACCGTTGAAACTGATCTAGGGTATGTGAAGTTTTTAGGAATAAAATTTTAGTTTTTTTCGATATCGTTTACTTAGTAAATAAATCATGTCAAAATGAACGGTGGAAATTGAATAATCCTTAAAATTTGAGTATAGGAGTTTCGAATTCAAGATCAAGGATGTTGACTTTCATCTATGTAGTTTAAAGTATTTTCTATCAAAATTTGAATAAATTTAGATTCTTCTCCACCGTTAAACTACAAACTCACTATAATAACCATTGAAATTTGACAATTTTGAAACGGTTTGATCACAAAGTAAACTACGTCGAAAAATTATAAAATTTTATTTCTAAGAACTTCAAATATCCTAGATCAGTTTCAACGGTGTGGATCGTTGATTTGAACACCCTGAGATCGAAAAAGCGACTATAGTACCGGAGCCCCGGTACTATAGATAGTATAGGAGACTAGCTCTATATATATATATATAATCTTGAAACTTATCAGTTTTGTACGTGGGTCTCTTGGAGCTTCTACATCACAGCCAAATACTAGATTTCTGAATTACAACGAATTTTAAATGCAATCTAGATTTCCTATCTCTACTTTACACCTATTCTCTTTTCAAGCCAAAACCAGTGAAACACATCACATGATACACACCGTTGAGGCATCTCCCCTTTCAAGTGTAAATAAGAGCTCATGAGGCTTCCTTTATAAGATAAAAGGTAAGAGACTTTTATCAATGAAAAATTTCTAAACATGGAACTTTCTTTCGTAACAGGGATATTGGATGAGTGCCATAGCTGCACGACCATCGTCAACCCACAAGGGATACCTGTTGGGTGGACTCGTCTGGTTTGCTGTGCCCTTCTCCTTGGCGACCTCACTGGGTCTTGGTGCACTTGCTTTGGATCTTCCATTAACAGCAACTGAGGCTGGCAGAGGTCTTGTCCCTCCTGCTACAGCTATAGCCTTGATGGGGAAAGCTGGATCAGTTCTCCTTCTCACCATGCTTTTTATGTAAGTTAATGTTCTTTATTTACGCTGAACGAGATTTCCATGCATTCCCATAGGCTCTATGGCATAACATTTGATTGATGATATTGTGAGGTACTTCTTTAATTTTAGGCAGTTCTCTTTATAGCTCATAAACAATTTTAATTCAACCACTCATTGCAGGGCCGTGACATCTGCTGGGTCATCGGAACTAATAGCAGTCTCTTCTCTCTGCACCTATGATATCTACCGAACTTACATCAACCCAGATGCCACTGGAAAACAGATTCTAAAAGTCTCAAGGGCAGTTGTTCTTGCCTTTGGGTGCTTTATGGGTGTCTTAGCCGTGATCTTAAACAAGGCAGGAGTTTCTCTCGGTTGGATGTATCTTGCCATGGGTGTAATTATAGGCTCAGCCGTCATGCCCATTGCTTTCATGCTTCTTTGGAGAAAGGCCAATGCCTTTGGCGCCATGCTTGGTACCATTGTTGGCTGCATTCTTGGGATAATCACGTGGTTAACGGTAACAAAAGTAGAATATGGCCGTGTAAATCTCGACACCACCGGACGGAATGCTCCCATGCTTGCTGGGAACTTAGTGTCCATATTAACCGGAGGGTTTGTTCATGCGGTCTGTAGCTTTTTGTCGCCTCAAAACTATGATTGGGAGACTACAAAGCAGATCACGATGGTCGAGAAAATACATACCCATGTTCCTGATGAAGAGTTTACGGAGGAGAAGCTGTTGAGAGCAAAGATTTGGATTATTAAGTGGGGTGTGGCTTTTACAGCTATCATTGTCATTTTGTGGCCAGTTCTTTCACTCCCAGCACGTAAGTATTTGTTATATTATTTCCATTTCTCTTTGTCCAAGAAGTTTATCTTGTATGCTGCAATTGAGAAAAAGGTCATGTATTAGGTTAGTTCATCACTTCAATAGGCTGAGTATCTATATCTTGCCTTTGCAGTATCATGGTAGTGATCTGAGTGCTCTATTAACAAGAATAACAAAGATTTTTACTTACAGTTGCCATGGAATATTTACTTTTATGTGTAGTTTTAATTTGGTTAACCTGTTCATTTGGTTGCAATTCTATCCCCTTACTTTAAGTTCCTCCATCGAATTGGATAGAAATTAGTAACATGCAGATAGATTGCAAAGTTAGGTGCCCTATTGGACTTCTCATGTGGCAATCGGTGATTAGCTGTGCATTTCTGTCCACTTTAGTTAAGAAACTTCGTGAAAAGGGTAAGATGGAGATGGAAGGCAAAGCATAGTTAACAATTCAAAGGCACTTGAGAAGTAAAATGTAAAAGCACTTCACAAAAGAGAAAAGAAAAAAAGGAACGAAATTAAAGCCTTCTAATACTGTTGGGGATCCTGGTGCTGTCGTCCAATTGTTTGGATCCTTAATTTTGACTTTCAAAGGAGTTAGAGAACATTGCTTGTTATCTGGTTATCGTAGATGAAAATGTTTATGGTTTAGGGTTTATTGCAGATGACTTGTGCCAATGAAAATTATAATTCAACTTATGCAGGGAAATTCAGTTTGGGTTACTTCACTTTCTGGGCTGCCATTGCCGTTGCCTGGGGTACCATTGCCTCTGTGGTTATCATCCTCTTGCCCTTAATAGAGAGTTGGGACACAATCGGAAAAGTTTTCAATGGCATGTTCACAAATGATATACTCATGGGGAAGGTGGAAGAGATGAACTTCCGGTTACGCGCTATCATGGGAACGATGCCTGAGGCCGAAAAGATCTACCTGATGGAGCTAGAGAAACACAAGAAGCTCGACTTAGTGATGGAAGCAAAAGCCAGTGAACAATCTGTTCATTCTGTTGCGGTGGACGAACTCTAAGCTTTCTGTTTATCTTCACAAATGTCTTCAATGTTTATTTGTTGCATAGAGGGTTGCTGGATTTTTCTTGCCTAAGATTCCTTGCATGTCCAGAATGCTTTTGCTTATCACGTCCTCGTTTTTTTCTCTTTTTTTTTGGGTACTACTTTAGTGTGGTGTATTTAAGGTTAATTTATGGCGATCTGCGTGGTATGTTACTTCTGGTTTATACTATTTGTGTGCTTCCATTGCGAAGTAACGAGTTACTCTAATACTGTAATGGATTGTTTGAGGTGATGGAAAAGAATGTTCATACATCTTGTTTGTAGTTCACAAATTACACTGCATCAGCCTATGAATTTTTTTCCCAATGATTTGGTTTATTCGAATATCGAGTACAAGCTCTGCTGGAATTAGTCTAAATTCCAGCTTGAACTCTCTGAACTCTATTGAATTGAATCGAACTAATTCATTTCTATAGTTCAGAATTAGCATAACTGCACGGACTGTTTGATGTGGTGCTCATGCTTATTATTGTAGAATTAGCATAACAGGTCAGTGGTAGAATTAGGGGTTTGAGGCGTCAATTTTTTGCCTTTCTCTTCTTGCTCTTCTGCGTCGGCATGGTGGGCGATGTACGCACGAGGGAACGGCGCGGGAAGAGGCCAGATACGATAAAACCCTAGCAGCGGAAGAGAGAGAGAGAGGGTTTTTTTTTCGTTTTTTTATTTTTTTTTGTTTTTCTTTGAAATTTGGTAATATGGCTTATATAAAAAGGATCCGAACCCCAATATCCGAACTCCAAAATCCGAACTTCAGAGATAAGCCATTAACCAGTTCTCTGCTCTTCCTCACAACTACGGTCACACCTCTTTCCTCCTCCTCCGCCGCAGCAGCATCCATGGCCTCTCTCTCCCTCTCCGCTCCCCTTAAACCCTACCCCCTTCCCATCTCCTCCTCCCCTCAAACCCTAAAACCTCGCTCGCTCTCCTATCCAGCATCCCCCTCTCTCCGCGTCCGCGCCCTCGTCTCCTCCTCCTCCTCCCCCGCTAAGGCTAAGCCCTTCTCCTCCCACGCCGGAGACGTCGGATTGGGGTTAGGGTTTGGGGCCGGCCCCGCGATCTCGCCGCTTGATTCGGCCCCTCAGACTCCGGCGACGGCGATGAGGGGGGCGGAGTCGGACGTGATGGGGCTGCTGCTGAAGGAGCGGATCGTCTTCCTCGGGAGCGGCATCGACGACTTCGTCGCCGACGCCATCATCAGCCAACTCCTCCTCCTCGACGCCCAGGATCCGACCAAGGACATCCGCCTCTTCATCAATTGCCCCGGCGGCTCGCTCAGGTGAGATCGACTCCCCAAGCCCTCCAAAATCTAGGATTTCGATCTAATGTACTGTTTCCTCTTTTGCATATAATTCACCATACTACTATTTGTGATGTGTGTTACTCCTCTTCTATGCTTAGATAAGTATGTGCGAAATATATTCTTTTTTGTGTTTAGAACTTTTGGGACCTATTATACGCAGGAGGAAAACTTCGTGTGGTGAAAAACCTGTTAAAGTATGTAAAATGTGTGCGACTTGCAATTTTTAGGAAATAACTGGAAGAACTTCTTGAATTGAATTGCATAACTAGTCATTGGGTTGGTTATTATTTTAGAAGGTGGTGGCCTGGGTGCAGTGATGAGTTTGCTCCATTGTGACTCCAGCAAGTTTGGCGGCTAAGTTTGTGTGATTTTGACTGTTAGAAGACCTATAACGGCAAGAGCCTGGTGTGCCCGATTACTTTTTATCATATTCATGATAACGTTCCATTTGCAGTTTAGCATGTAGAATTTCTAGAGATTTACTTGGTTCTTCACCTTGAATGTAGTTTTCCAGCCTCCCATACATCGGTTTCAAGTTAACACATTCAAATTGTAGGATATGCTTCAAGCTGCTGTCTTTCAAATTTCGACCCACAGAAGTCCTTTTCGTGGTTCAATCTATCAAAATTGGCACAGAGAGAAGAAAAGTAATTTCTTTGAGGCTCTATGTAGGTTAAGAGTTGCAAATGTAACTTGGCAGCCAGTTGCTCCATTTCAAGGTACCATTGAGTCCTATCACGCTATTCTCGATCACCATGTCTATCAGGACAGCACTTGTGACCCATACGTTGTTGTACATCCTTCAGAATGTAGCGGAAGTTCCCATCACTTTTCTGGTGGCAACCTTATTAGTGTATTACTCTATCCGAATCAAAGGGTTTAATAGTCTTATTAAGGAGAGATCTCCGCAATGCTCACAAGATTTTTGGAAGTGCACAACTTTTCCTTGTTGTACCTGTTGACCATGAAAGCACCCCACCACTAGTATTTCGTAGGATCTTCGCATGAAATAAATGTGTTCCTATATCAAGTGAAAAATGGTCTTGATCCGCAACCCTTAGTGCTTGTCACCTTACACATATGTAAAAGCTCATGAATGGCTTTTCAGATGAGATTTAAAATGTTTGGTGTGAAAGGATTAATGATTTACAATGCTTAGTGTAAGGATTGATGTTGTTATCTGCTTAGTTAACAACACGTCCCTTGCGTAAACAAAAGAGGCATGCTGAGCAAGATTTTCGTGCAAAGTTCAATTTTTGTGCCTTCGAAGTTCAATTTCTTGCTCAGCATGTCTCCCCACTTGCTTGTTAAATCATCTGATTTCTTGATTCATATCATTGCCTTTTCTTTTTCTTTTTAGTGCGACAATGGCCATCTACGATGTAGTTCAGCTTGTGAGGGCCGATGTCTCAACCGTTGCCCTCGGCATCGCCGCATCTACCTCTTCTATTATCCTTGGGGCCGGCACTAAGGGCAAGCGGTTCGCGATGCCCAACACCCGCATAATGCTCCACCAGCCCCTTGGTGGTGCCAGTGGTCAAGCCATTGATGTGGAGATCCAAGCAAGAGAGATCATGCACAGCAAGAACAACATGACCAGGATTATCGCGGGTTTTACGGGCCGCACGTTTGAGCAGGTCCAGAAGGACATCGATAGGGATCGGTATATGGGCCCAATCGAGGCAGTTGAATACGGGATCATCGATGGAGTGATCGATCAGGATTCAATTATTCCACTTCTGCCTGTTCCAGAGAAGGTGAAGCCGAAATTGAATTACGAGGAGATTAGTAAAGATCCAAGCAAGTTTTTAAGGCCAGAGATCCCTGATGATGAGATATACTAAGCTAGTAGTTATTTGTCACCAACCCCCACCACCACCACCACCACCACCACAGCACCCACAACCAAAAAATTGATCTCTGTTGTATTTCCTGATTGCATTTAATTAGCTTTACTTTTGGTAAAATTACTAGAACAAATCTAAGATCACCGAGTGATATAAGTATCTTCAGCTTTGATTGAACAATGCTATTCTTTTTACGACTTTGGCGTGCCTCTTCCGCTTCGGAAGAAAAGGCCTTATTTCTTTGACTATTTCACCACCATCACCGTGCAAAATAAGCGGCGTTCAAGAAAATTGCGGGTGTCAAAGCAATGCCAAATCTGTCCAGTTGCGTGAAACTGAACAGATTTGAGTTGCTGTGATGTTAATGACCGGAAAATGAACTCAGGTCATATCGGAGAAGCTCGAATGGCCGTGTCTTTTGCAATCAACACCACAACCGGGGCCGAACTGAGTCGATAACGTTCCATAAAAATAACAGAGTCGGACTCCTTGATGGGATGGATAATTTAAATCAAAATGATCAAAAGGTGAGGCAATATTTTTGGCCTTATTTTGCCATTATGTTGTTGTTCTGAGTTTATATGAATTATGTAGGTCAAGATAATCTGATCAGGTCGCGCGAACTGAGATGATCAGATCTGCAGCATTTCAATTTCAGCTCGATATGTGCGACACACACACCAATCTAATTGGTTGGGTTCGTGATTTACTAGTACTTTTCCACTCTCAAGCGAACTCGCCCACAAACGAGGCCAAACGAGGATTGTTACAGGATCTATTAGGAGTTCGACTCCTCAGGATCGGTTAGGAGTTAGTCTTTTTTTCTTTTTCTTTTTTTGAGAGAGAAATATAGCATGCTACCCGCCTCGTTGGTTAGGAGTTAGTCTTATTTCACATGGAATAAAAGAACACATAAATTCAAACCGTTGAGGACGCCGTAGAATTTAATGCGTGCACCCCCACAAAAACTGCTCATTTTTCCAACAGCGTTCCGCGTAACAACTAGTATTTGGGCTTTCAAACGGGATGAGAACTGTGTTTTGTGTTTTAGAAATGAGGACCCGCTTTGTTTTGTGTTTTAGTGTCTTGATGTTATGTTATGTATGGTTCTATTATTATTCACAAGCCAAGTAGCCCCGAATAAAAGATGGGCTAAACAGGTTAGATTTGGCACCGACAAAAGTCACAAAACTCCCTTCCTTCTCCCATATCGATCGTACAGTGGCATCACGTTTCTTTCGCAAAAAAACAAAAAAAAAAAGTTTCCGTTTATTTATTTATATTTTATCTTTTATTCTATCAGAACAGTGCCTTAGTCCTAGAATTTAATCCAAGAGCACAAGTTTGTCACATTGTAATGAATCTATTATATACAACTGTGGATTGGCCTGGGAACTTAATAATTATTTCCACATATGCCTACTAATATTATTCTTAGATCTTGAAAAAAAAAAAAAGTGAATATTTAGATGATGATGCAGCAAAGTAGCTTGACAAATAATGCAAGATTACCTACACATCCTACATCATGCTAACCAACAACCCCACTATATTAGCCCCCTAAAATTAATTATATCCATGTTCTTAATGGACCATAATTAATATACTTAAGATCAATTAGTAAGATGTGTTTGCTCAAAACTAATATGGCCTACTTCAGATTCGGATCTTGATTTTTTGGGTAAATGACGTTACCGACAACGTATAGAAGAAAAGGATGGGTTCAAGCCACATTCATTATGTGGACCCAACTTATTAACCTTCTTCAATAACCATTTTCTGAGGCTTGTTGACCTTATTTGCCCATTATGGTCCCTAACCAACCATGGACCACTTACCCAAAATTGATTATTTGCCCCATCCTTTTCTCTTTGGCCCCTTCCCATAGGAAATTATTGCTGTGACATAGTCTATTAGACTATATGTTACTTTATTTTTTCTATCATTAGACTTGTTTGAAGTGAAGAGCAACCTAAACCACTTGGATGACTTGAGAAATATATAAATTTACATTCCTAGTAATATAAAAAAAAAATCAGGTATTAGACAAATAAAAAGTTGATTATATTAATCTGTACTTTATGATGAAAATTTAGGTGTAAGTTTTTGTGCCCTAGAAAATGGAAAGTCCTGATTCGAAATTGCAATGAGATTTGTGCATTCGATAATTTTTCTTCTGGTGATACATCAACAAAATAGTTAGTTTGCCGCTGCTAACAAGCTCACTTGGTTGGTATCTCAGCACTAGCATGTTCAACTTAGAGAGATTAAAAAAAAATTAAAAAAATTAAAAAAGTATTGAAAACATATATAGTGGAAGATCTGTGGCTATGGATCTCATGAGTGGGTCATGCGCTTTGCAATTTAAAACCCAATATGCTAAGGCATGCGCCCTTGCGCCTGACCTGAATCTACGAGTATACTTTCAAATGGATTGGACAATTCAAAAATGTGTCGTATGGCTATATATCATCAGTTTATTTATCAAAGTAAAATCTGAAATAACATCTTGTACATTTGATGGGGACAGGAAACTTAGTAACAGTAATATAAAATAAACATTGTCATTATTCGCTCGGCAACACATGATAATAGCTTGTTCACGGCATTTTTGGGATATAAATTTATCATATTTTCTTATAATTTGACCTTCATAATTCGTCGCCTAGGAAGACCAGATAAGGTAGTTGAAATGTATCTGATAAAAAAAAAAACAATTTATCGACATGGGGCGGTGAACCAGAGAATTGAAAAGCACGAGTGTTACATCCATTATTCAAAGGAGGAGCAAGTTAGGCCAGGACTGACCAAAAGGTCCTGCAGCTTTGAACTTTTTCAGCACAAAGTGGTCGTTAGTTGTCTCCTCCCTCCTCTCTTTCCACTCTGCCACTGCTGCAATACTCAATGGGCCAGCACCAAACATCCCCATTTATTTTATTTTTATTTTAATCTTAACCTTCTTATATATATATATATATATATATATATATATATATATATAAATTAATGGGATTTACCACTCACAGGCTAAGCCATGGCAACACACCTGTAACTGCTGATGTAGTCAGGAAAAGTTACCCAAAAACATATGTTTGTTTCACCCATTTATAACATGCATCTTTGAAAGATAATTTGTTATTTGTGTATATATGTATATACACACACATATGTGAGCATGATTTTATTGAATTACTCTTCAAGGAAATATTATTGAGACAGATTGATGAGTCGTATGATTTATCCGATATTTGAATTTAAAAATTTATTTTAATTTTAAAATAATTTGTCCGAATCAAAATATTGTATTAAAAAAATAGTGCGACATAGTACATGCTTGTCCCAACTTGGAGGAAGTCTTTTGTATAACAGTCACACCACGTCAGCTATATTCAACCAATTAAGTATTTTTTAAAAAAAAATATAAAAAAAATATTTTTTAAAAATTATATTGGGATAGATAAATTTCAGAAATGAATTGTGATCGGTTGGATCACGCATGCAGGATATATAATTGATATACTATAAACCTTTTATTCCAATCTGGGTTAGCAAAACGAGAAAGCCATCAGTTCATGCCTCTCGTTCATCACTAATCAGACGGCTCAGGATGTTTCACTGCACGTGCAACACTTTCTACTTTTACCATCAATAAATTATTAAAAATAAATAAATAGTCCTTACAACTTGAGTAACATTAGGTGTACATCTTACATGTACACAATTATTCAATAACTTCCATTTTTCACTTGTTTTATTAATTATTTCTTAAAACTGTATTAGCTGTACTATTATTTGTGGTTGTACATGGAAAGCTCTACCGGAGTAAACTATTACTTTTATTAGTGGCTGCATATATAGCATGTAGGGGTGTCAACGAGCCGAACACGAGTGAGCTGGGGTCGGCTCGTGTTCGCATAAACGAGCCGAACACGAGCTGGCTCGTTTAAGTATCGAGCCAAAAAATTCGACTCGTGTTCGGCTCGTTTATTAACGAGCCGAACACGAGCCGGCTCAAAACAATAAGTTAAAATGATTAGAAAGGATATATATATAGAAAATAAATTTATGAGATCTTATCTATTAGATTTTGATCTAATAATTAAAATTTTATATATAAATTAATTTTTTATAATTAAGTTGAACTTTAATTTAGGCTAAAAATCAAATAATAAAAAATTATATTTATATATAATTATTTATTTATATATATATATAAATTATATAAATAATATAAATATTAAATATATATTCGAGCTGTTATCGAGCCGAACACGAGCGAGCTGACCCAGCTCGTGTTCGGCTCGTTTATTAAACGAGCTGAAAATTCAGCCCATATTCGTCTCGTTTACTAAACGAGCGAGTCAATTTCGAACTTATTTCGAGCCGAATACGAGCTGGCTCCCGAACAGCAAGCTGGATTGCCGCCCCTAGTAGCATGTTACTAAACTTGCACCGCATGTAGTAGTACATGTACATCCATTGATGATTCCTTTCTTGTGATGCAACTTCCACAGGGCCCCTTTCACATGGAACACCCCCAATCATACCAAACGTACCACCCAACCACCACTATCTACACAAAAACGAAAACGGGCCCCACTGCTACTCAATTTACTTTTCACTTTTACAAAAAAGGGCCTCAAATCTTGTTATTTAAGCGATCGTGTTTTATTTTAATTTATTGTGTATGAAACCTCGGATTAAAATAAACAGCAAACATATGTAAGTGGTGTTTGATGGTAAATTCTTTAATATGTTTGGTCGTCGAGGAAAATTTTGCATTAACCGGTCAACAACTAATTATTTATTTTTTTGTATAAAGATAAAAAAATAATATGCAGATATATATTTTATGGAACTTTAATTTGGTTGAGAGAATTCTTCGTAGCTTTTGCAGAGACAAAAGCAATATTATAAATGAATACTTTTGCGAGTCGTTTACATGTCAAAATATTGCTCCCTTATGGAAACTTAATGTATTAGCACAATAACATTCTAAACATAGATTGGTTTATATAAATATAGAATAGCATATCAGCGTTAATAGGAGTATCACAAACTGCATTGGGACCTCCTCAATTATAGAATATTTTGAATAATTTTTTACTTTATTGACGCTATCTTAACTTCTAATTCTTTTAATTTGAGATATTTTAATTGATCAAGTTAAAAAATTTAACAAATTCAATAGCTTTTTTAGCTATTCAACCTTTAATTAGTCAACTCTAATTGCTAAATATCAGTCGATATTATTGAACATAATAAAATAACTAATAAAATCAATAAAATTTTTAATTTACTTTATTAAAATCTTTCAATTCAAAAAAAGAAATTAACGACCAATCCTAAAGTTTAGAAGGCCATTTCAAAATAGTCCACAGTCGAGGGGTCTCCACGCATTTCCACTGAAAAAATTGGTAAAACTATACGGAACTTATCTAAACAATGAGTCATTTTGAGTTGACTATGCAATCTTCCAAAATATTGATTTTACTATCCGGCCTCTCAATGTATTTGATTATAGTCAATCAACGGTATTTTCACTTTAAATTTTAAATATATTATTTATCTTTACGATTTCAGTTAGTATACTTCAAATAATTCTCGAAACCATAAGTCAATGAAAGTCACTAGTTAGCTTTCAAAGTATCGTTGACATATTTAAATTAAATAAATTTTAAAAATAAATAAATTAAAATTTTAAAAATTAAATAAATAATTTAAACTAGTTCATAGTTTATATAACTTTGGTACATTTTTTTCAAAACAAATAGAAAGAAACTCTGCCTATGTAAAGGAGGATGAAGTCTACTGTGTAACACCTACACTACATCATCTATTTCTAGTCAATTATTTTTTTTTTTTTGAAAAAAAATATAACAAAAGTATTTTTTTTAAAATTATGATGAGGTGGATGAATCTCAAGAGAGTTTTTTGATTGAATGAGAATACCATATCAATAATATAATATAAGCATTGCATTTTAAAAATTTTCGTAAAGCAACAGCACCCCCTCTCCATTCTCAGTTCTCTAGTCTCACTACTGCTGCCACTTGCTCCACCGCCACAGCTATAAAGATGGAGCTTCTAGGAAAGAAGCCGAACACAACACACATCCCCACACACGCATTGCGGGTCCCACTGTTTTCTCTCTTATAAAAGCCGAGCGATGAGAGAATAGAAGAGATTATTGGATCTGAAGACCCATTTCCTTTCCATTCTTTCCGTTTCCACTCCACTCCACTCCACTCCAACGAAGATAAAGAGATTTCGCAACGAAGTTCTCTCTTCTCTCTCTATCAGATCTGATAGAAAGAAGAGAATAATAACTAGCACAAGAGAGAGAGAGAGAGAGAGTGAGATCTATATCCCTTACTCCTGTACTCACTACTGCTTTAGATTATTATTATTATTTTTTTAACCTCTCTTCATTTTGTATGTTTATGGATCTGGGTTGAATTTGGGGTGAGATTTTAAGTAATGAAGTGGATATATCGTTTGAGTGTCTTCTGTTTGAGATTAATCCGCAATGGTGCTGGTTCTTTTTCTCTTCTCGTAATTTGATGAGTTCACTCCACTGGGACGAAGATCTCAGTAAGATAAAAGTAACTCATAGCATTTCCATCATGGAATTGGGTTTTGTGGGTCTTGTCTTGTGAAATTGTTGTTGCCTTTTAAAATATTAGCTTAATCGCATCTTTTCCTGCATTTTCTGGCTTTAGATCTTTCAGAATCAGCCCCACAAATTACTCTTCGTTGTCTCTCCGCAGTGCTAGGGGAAGCTACAATTCTTCTTCAGATTCATATTACTTTCTAAATTCGACATTAATCTACTGATTTTTGGTTTGGTGAGTCAATGAAAGATGCATATGTTTTGGACTTTTAGGAGTGTTTGGTACAAGAGATATTGGGTTTGGTCTTATTCTTGACTTAGGTGTTGTAAAGCAACACTGCATGTCTCCTAATTTTATTGGGTATATAGTTTTCTATTCATCAAAGTTAGTGCGCAATTGGTGTGAATGATTAGTGGATCTATGCAATTAAATCTTTCCTCATGCTAGTGCTGGCTCTAGCCTTGTTGTAATTTTTGTCTCTTATTTAAAGTTTACTTAGTTAAAAAGGAGATAATTATAATTTCTTTTTACTGCTTTTTCGGTTTATCTAGTCACAAGATTCAGAGTGTCATGGATCTTTTAACGATAGTTCGGTGAAGTGGACATTAGGTTTGGCCTTCCCTACATGCCTATACACTCATCCTACTAGCCATATGATTGTCGTTATCAGAGGAAGTGGGAAAGGATATAGGACCAACAAAGTCGGTATCAATGTTTATTGGACTTTTATTCTCAATTCTACGGTGAGGAAGCTAGATTACATAATTTTTCATCCTATTACACAACTATGAACTCGACTATCTCGTGAGAACTGTCATTAAGTACCTGTAATCTCCACTATCGCATTATTTGATTGTAGAGAACTTTGAGAAAAATGCTCAGGAAATTTCGTGCTACATGGTTTTTGTTTGTAGTAGACATTTTTGTCTGGCCTGTCCGTTGATATAGAAGAGGCATTCTAATTAGATTTCCGTAATTAGTTGTAAGTATCATGTCACTGGTTAAATTTCAGGGGAATATTATAGGTTTTCTTTCTTTGTATATTGTTTCTGCTTAGGTGGTTTCTTTTTGTTAGCTTTATGAGGTCAGTAGGTCACTGGTCATTGCTTTGTTTTGCTATTCAGTGCTGCAACTTTTGTTTGCCTTGAAACCTTCTTTATTGAAGATCATTATCTCTGTTACGTAAAAAAAAAGCAAAAAAAAAAAGAAAAGAAAAAAAGAGGAGGAGATTCATCCTCGTTTCTGAACATGCTGTTAAACCAATCATTTTTATCCTACAGGTATATCGTTCATAACATACGATGAAGAGTAAAGACTCCAAGCCAGGGGCCTACCCTGATAAAAGTTTCAGAATCGTTCCGATGACTTTAATGTTTATTGTACTATGTGGATTTTCATTCTACCTTGGCGGGATCTATTGTTCCGAAAAAGACAGATTCTTAAAGAAAGATATAGCACCACAAGTTCAACCTCACAGGTCTACCTCAGTAGCTCCTCTTCAAATCAAGTCTGTCACAATCCCCGAGTGTAGCAGCGATTATCAAGATTACACACCGTGTACAGACCCTAAGGTACTGTTTCTAATTTCGAATAACCCTTATAATATAAGTATGCAATAGCAGTGTACATCACTTATTGCTTGCAAGCATTTTGGGTACCACTTCTTGTGCTAAGATTTCACATATGCAGCATTAGATTCTTATTATATGCACGGTTGCTTGTAATTAATTCGTCACTGAAGAAGTTGAAATATGATTATCAGCAATTATTGCGAAGTTTTATATGCTTGTTGAGCAAATTTCTTCCTTCATCTTTTCAGAGGTGGAGGAAATATGGTAATTACAGGCTTACTTTCATGGAGCGTCATTGCCCACCAATGCTTGAAAGAAAAGAATGCTTAGTGCCTCCTCCTGATGGGTACAAGATACCAATCA
Organism: Puya raimondii; assembly: GCA_016920855.1. Taxonomy (NCBI): domain Eukaryota; kingdom Viridiplantae; phylum Streptophyta; class Magnoliopsida; order Poales; family Bromeliaceae; genus Puya; species Puya raimondii. Next base: position 103,560,724 of record JABWPP010000050.1, on the reverse strand, counting down.
GATGGCCAAATAGCAAAAACGAGTGTTGGTACAGGTACTTTTATGTCGCTCAAATTATCTTTTTCTTTTCCATTGAACTGGGCATCTACTATTTACTGAAGTATTGAGATGCCCCCTCTTCATACTTGTTTTTCAGGAATGTTCCCTATGATTGGATAAACAATGAGAAATCGAATCAGCACTGGCTGAGGAAAGAAGGCGAAAAGTTCATTTTCCCTGGTGGTGGTACTATGTTTCCAAATGGAGTTAGTGCCTATGTTGATCTGATGCAAAATCTAGTACCTGGAATGAAGGATGGGACCGTTCGAACTGCTATTGATACCGGATGCGGAGTGAGTTTTCAACTGACGCTGAACTTAGTCTTAGTAGTTCCTTAAAATGCATACTTTGTGTCAAGTTGCAGGGTAGTGTGCATGCAAATAGTCAAAGCTCACTATTCTATCACTTCAATTTTCCTTATCATTGTTTCAGTCCATCTCCATAAATAAGTAAAATATCTTCTCTTCCCTTCTCCTCTTTCTCACAGATTGTAAAGTATGACCATTATGCATCAACTCTTTCACTGTTGGTTGGCTCCTAAGAATCATGTGTAGCTCTAAGTATATACATATATATGTATGTAGAGGCATACTCTTGAAATACTATTTCCTTTTTCAGCTGAGAGCTGATAACCATGAAGTGCATGATTGATAAGGCAAAGAGCTTTAGCTTTATGGTGATAATAGTCGTTGCCAAGATGTATTTGGCAGTCATTAAATTTTGAACCCTGGCGGTTCTCCTAGGTTTGCAGACTGTGTTCTATTGATGCATTAGCATGACAAAAATATACACGTGCTGTCCATAAATCCTTTTTTACCCCTAATGTTGTTAATTTTTTCTTTTTATAGGTAGCTAGCTGGGGGGGTGACCTGTTAGACCGTGGAATTTTGACTGTTTCTCTTGCCCCCAGAGACAATCATGAGGCTCAAGTTCAATTTGCACTTGAACGTGGCATTCCAGCAATTCTAGGCATTATCTCCACTCAGCGTCTTCCTTTCCCGTCAAGTTCATTTGATATGGCGCACTGCTCTAGATGTCTTATCCCGTGGACAGAATTTGGTAATTCCTTTTTTCTTTTCATCTCTCTTTAACTGTCCAAGATTTTTGAATGGTTCCTCAATATTTAAGTGGTCATTCTATTCTTGTGCAGTTATATTAATTTGCAGTCCATTTAATAATAAAAATAATTTTATAATTATTAAGTTCTGTAGATTTGTACTTTTGAAAAATAGCCGTGAACAATTTCTATCTGAAGAAAGATTGTCTAACTTGAAGCTATTTTTCTAGGTGGAATTTACCTGCTAGAAATACACCGAATCCTACGGCCTGGTGGCTTTTGGGTGCTCTCTGGACCGCCAGTAAACTATGAAAACCGATGGCGTGGGTGGAACACCACAGCAGAAGAACAAAAGGCTGATTTCGACAAATTAAAAAAATTACTAACCAGCATGTGCTTCAGACTCTATACTAAAAAGGACGACATAGCAGTGTGGCAAAAAGCTTCCGATAACAGCTGCTATGATAAGCTCACTCCCTCTTCTTACCCTCCAAAGTGTGATGACAGCTTGGATCCTGATTCTGCATGGTACACTCCAATGCGCTCTTGCTTAGCTATCCCAAATCCTAAATTCAAGAAATTGGCCGTAAAATCTACACCCAAATGGCCCGATCGGTTGCATGTAGCTCCGGAGAGAGTTTCTATGGTACCAGGTGGGAATTCTGGTGGATTTAAGCATGACGATAGTAAATGGAAGGTGCGGGTGAAACACTACAAGTCCTTGCTTCCCGCTCTTGGGAGTGATAAAATCCGAAATGTTATGGATATGAACACCTTGTACGGAGGATTTGCAGCGGCGCTCATCAAAGATCCCGTGTGGGTTATGAATGTCGTCTCTTCATATGGATCGAATTCCCTCGGCGTGGTCTATGACAGGGGGTTAATTGGGACCTACCATGATTGGTAAGCAATGCATTTCAATATTATGCATTTTGGAAAGTTCCATGTTGCTAATATCTAAAGCAGCAATACCTTTTTGTGCTATTAAAAATACTAATTTCTGTTCATTAATTTATCTAGGATGTGATGTATCTTAGTTGCTCAAGTCATACAAAATTGGACAATGTCATAACCTTCTATACAAGGCCTCATGACTTATTGAGAACTAGCACGTTAAAAATAATTGCGCTTGCTATAGTATTTCTGTCACTTATTTATGATCTTCTGTCCTTAGGTGTGAGGCATTCTCAACGTACCCACGCACGTATGATCTCTTGCATCTCGATGGTTTGTTCACTGCTGAAAGTCACAGGTAAATTACGCGAACCCTGCTATCATATATTGCTTCTTTGGCACATATTTATGCATGTGCAATTTAGTAACAGAAAACAACCCTGGATTGCATTTTGGCAGATGTGAGATGAAATATGTGCTCCTCGAGATGGATCGAATCCTACGTCCTAATGGTTATGCGATAATCCGTGAATCCAGCTACTTCATCGATTCTATAGCGACCATCACCAAAGGGATGAGATGGGGTTGTCAGAAGCAAGACACTGAATATAATGTAGATAAGGAGAAGCTGTTAATATGTCAAAAGAAGCTTTGGTACGCAAAGCACAGCGACCAATGAGAACGCAAGACCAAACTATGAAGGTTTCTAGAATCCTCTCGAAGAAGAATAAAGGTCAAAGATTATTGATATTCTTGGAATAGAGACATTCAATTTGGCAAAGGAAATCAGTTGCTCATAAACCCCACAGTATTTTTCGTAAATTACAGGGTTTTTTTTAGATTATGGTTACATATATTCTTTACTGGATTACAACAGAAACATGAAATTAATTCTGTTTTTATATGTTTTTGTGTAGTTTCAGGGTAACTTGTGGTATCAATAAGTGAAGCATCACAGTTACATAGCAGGATGTATCTTTAGATAATATCAGGTGTTATTGACATTATAAGACGTTCATCGTTTGGGCATAATTTTTTTTTTTTTCCTTTCAGCCAAAAGTCGGTTGTAGTCTTACAACTGAATCATCCAACGGCCTCTTAAAACTGAAAAATAGTTTTTTAAATCATAAGGCGTATGATTACAATCTTTGGATCAAGTGAGTGGTAGATTTAGCATCTCTCTCTCTCTCTCTTTTTGTGCTGGAGCAGCTGAGGGGTCAGCTGGAGGTTACAAAGAGTTTCGGTCTGATTATAGTTGCTAGTCGTTGGCTAGTCACGAAACTGCTAGTTTCATTTCTTTAAAATTATTATAGTAGTTAAATTTAACAATATCCTATTCTTTTTAAAAAAAATATTTTAATTGATTGAATTAATTTAAATAAAAACAAGAAATTTTTTTTAAAATGTGTTAATCAACAAAACTTTAGGATGTATTTATGAAGAGCTATGCTATCAGTACATTTCAAAGTAAAATGTATACGTTACCCACACTTCATCAAAAGGTTATTAATTTTTTATTTATCATATCAATTTTTTTAATAAAAAATTACTTAATATATCGTTTTTGGAATGTATAAGTAAAATTTTCTATTTATCAATAGCGTGTAGTTGAGGGAGCCTACAAACATTCTTACCTTCATCAAGTGGACCTAATAAGCTTGTGAACACCGTTTGGTACTTCCTTCGAGGAGACTTGCACATCCCACCAAAGAATAATAAACGCCGAGAACTCCTTTGTCTCCCCCCCCACACTGCCAAGAAAATAAAAATAAAACAATAAAAAAAAGGTGCACCCTACTCCACTCCAAGGACCTCGGGTGGGAACTGGGGACCAGAGCGTCCGGTTCACTCACCGGTTGGCTTATTTTTATTCCGGTTCGAGATTATGAACCGGAAACGTGGCACCAGCGTGTCCGCCGCATCGCCAGCGCATGTGGATCGCCGTCCATTGGGCCCCACACTTGCCACCTCTTTAGTTATCCAATCCCTCCATCAACAACTAATGAATGAGAATCCTCTCGCTAGAGGACAAGTTTCTCTCACATTCCCAATCATCAAGTTCCCAATGAAATGCCGCAGCATTTTTGGCAATTTTATATCAAAAACAGTATTTGTATATTCAAAATTTTGTATTTATTTACTCAAAAAAATTTGGATTATATCTTTAAATTTTTAGTATTTAAAAAATTGAAGGCTATGATATGCTTAGCATTAAAAAAATAAGTCTTTTGGATAGAGAGCATAAAAAATTTACACTCACTTTTAGGTTTATAAGACAATTTTACTCATTGATAATTTATTAAATCAATATTTTAGAAGAGCTGTAGCCATTTAAATTTGCCTAGAACTATTATATGTGGGAGAAAATTAAATTTTTGTGTTCTACATGTCAGCATATTAAAACTCGGTAAAGGCTATTGCTATTTCTATTTTTAAAGACCTATGATAAGCACACTTTTACGCATAACCAAATGGCCTTACCTTATAAAAGAGTAATGTAATGTGAATATTTAGAGTAGCTAATTTGAGAGCTAACTAAGAGATTGGGAGTACGAATAGTTGTGCATGAATTTCAAAAGTTGGACATTTGGACTGATTGTATCTAGCACAGTTAATTAAGACTTTAATGATTAGTATATGAGATTTTAAATTTCAAGGCCGGCTGTTTTATATTTCTAGTTGAGTTAATTTCTAAAGAATGAATGAAGCATTCGGCATGCTTTCTCTCCCTCTAAAAAAAATAATAATAATAAAGAGAGCTTGGTCCTCTTAAAAAAAGAAGAAAAAGAAAAAGAAAAACAAGAACGAGATTGAACTCTTACTATAGTTAATAATTATCTGTTCACACGGATCACATTCATAAAGACTTTTATATAGGCACCTTTCAAGAAGTCCTAAATATTCTATGTCCATTCTGACCACATATTTTCATTCTAAATTTGACTAGCTATTTTTAGCTTTCCTGCAATAAAAATATAAAATAGCTTCTTCCCAAAAAATTTAAAAAATCATAAGCAGATTTAATATTTATTTTTTCTCATTTAATTTATACACAGCTTTTAGAATTTTATTCTCTCCTTGAATTTCAAATGCATGTCAAAATAAAATGCAAAATTGCACAGATTTAAAGGTAAAATAATCATTTTTATGGAAAAAAAAGAAAAACTCAAAAAATATATAAAATATAGACAATAAAAGCTTTTTAAAACTATCCTAAAATCTAGGAATCTGCATTTCAATTATTAGTTTACTCACGAAGGTAAGGTATAAGCTCCAAATAAGTCATTCTCTGGAGAGTCATGTAGCGTATTATATATATATATATATATATATATATATATATATATATATATTTTTAGAAAAAACGAAAAATCCCATCCTCACTCTTTTTTCCGGGTGCGTCTATAAATACATCATAGTAGCGGATTCGGTTGGGTCGCGAGACGGCCATTGCCTGCGGTAGGGGAAGCCGACGGAGGTTATGCCCGAAGGCTTGGAGGTATCATCACCCAATTCCTTTTTCTTTTTCTTTTTTTTGGTTAATTCTTTATAATTATCATTGTTATCTCCCCATTTAGATCTGTGGATCGTAAATGATTTTTCCGGATCGGGGATTGGATCCATGGGGAAATTAGGGTTCCGATCTCGTGCGCTGATCCGCGGATCCCTGGAGTTTTGTTTTTTCCTCTTTTTTTGTTTTTTTGGCGTGGAATTTGAGCTCTAGGGTTCCTGATCGATCCAATGTAGATGGATCTGATGCGAATTAGGGTTTCGTTTGATTTCTGTTTGAATTTTGGTGTTGAATCCGCTTTTATTTTTGGGGGCTCTCTTGGGCTTTTTTTTATCCCGATCTGTGATTTGTCGGTGATCAAGTAGGACGATCTCCTGATTATTTGGTTAATTAGTGGCAAGATATGGATCTTTCATGATCGTAATGTAGGAAAAATCGTACGATCGGATTTTTTGTGGCGATTTTTATATAATCGCATCCAGTGATTGCTTTCGATGATATTAAACATGGACTAGAGAAAGTATCGTGATATAAATCTGTTTTTGAGCGTAATAAGATGATGATCCTCTGATCGATATTTTGTGGAAATAATTTTGAAAAATGCATTATGTTGCTTTAACAGAGACTAGCTGCATTTTGTACGATGGACCTGAAGAACTATCTTGACCATAAGAAATGAGTCCATGACATGTCGGGCTTTCATCCTGTGGGCTGATGTGCTGATACCTTGGATTTAGCTTTGGTCCATGTTATATAGGCTCATTTCAATATGGATGGATCTGGACGAAATAGACTTTCTGTTGGTTCAGTTTTTCGAATCTTGGTATCGAATCTGCAGTAACTTTTGGTTTTGAAGATATTTGAATCAAGGACTGTCTCCTGATTATTTGTTTAAAAATCGTGTTATCTGTTCCGACTTCGGCGAGCTGAATAGGACTGCCGAAGTCGGAACAAGGGGTCGTTTCCTTTGTTTAGAAGTGTGACAATATGGATCTTTCTTGGTTTCAATTGGGAGAATGATCATTTGATGGGATTTCTTGCGTGGATGTTCAAGTAGTTTGTAATGGAGTTCTTTGCAAAGATGTCGCCATGATGGCTCTAGCTACAGCTGATATCGGTTTTTCTTGATTATGCTGATAGCATGATTGGCTGAGGGCACTCTGTACGAAAATGATCTTATAATTGCATTATCTCGAAACACGGAATCCTTGTTTACAGGATATTATTTGCCATGGTATGGACGGAATTGTAGAAACTATTTTACCATTGATTGTTGACCCTTGCAAAGACAAAAATAAATAGTTAGTGATAGCTGCTAACTGTATACATGACATTGGAGAAAGCTATTTTACATGACTCAAATACATTGTAGAAACTCAGATTGAAATTTTATGGAACTCAATTATTTGTCGTACTTAATTAATATGTTTTATGACTTTGCCTAGTGAAGAAGTCTTTTGATTGACAATTGATATAGAAGCGAAATAACTACATTGGTTGACAATCATAATTCAGCTATCTCAGGAAAGGTTTGATTCTGATGTTCAAATGTAGTTATTATGGTTTCTCTTTCGTCACTGCTTGTTTGTGTGTTGTACACCCGTTGTTTCTCTGTAATGAGACTGTCAATGCTCGCTAACAGCTTTATCTCTTTACTTTCTCTTTTAGGTTGCACTCGTGTAGCGCAAAGCTTTTTCTTGAGAAATGGAGAAAGCACTTCTTTCATTGGTTTGCCTCCACTGCCGATTTCTATTATCCCAGAAAAATCTCGATCGGCATCTTCCAGCTCTTGGAGACTTCAGTCTTGTCCCTTTTGTCAACTATACTTAGTGCGCAGTTGCTGTTTCATGTCCACGAAGGACAGTCGAATGCAGCTTTGCTCTGAAGTCGGTGTTGGATCTATGTCGCACTTTTACAAGTAACACGTCTTGTTATGTATTAAAATTTGTTATGAAATGTGTTATCTGATGTTATGCTGATATTTTCATATCATTGTTTTTTGTTTTTTTTTTTTTGCAGTGAAATTCCAACACAGCTTCTCTTTGGGGTTAAAATTCTAGTGCTAGACATCAAAGAATTAATCTGTGGGGTATGTTTGCTGTACTTTATGAAATGTAAATTATACATCTGAGCAAAGCTTATGTTCTTTCTGCACAATCTTAACACTATGCTTGGACTTCTTTGCTTAACAGGGTTAAGTATCTTCTGTCTGCAAGGCTCATTTCCTCCTAGTTAGTTGGAGAGAACTGTTTTCTCTAAATCCATTCAGATTGGTATATATTCGATGCATTACTTTGGAATCTTTGGATAATGGAATGTGCTTTATAGCTCCTGAGATTGAGAATCCCTTGAATTTCTAGCGGTTGTGCAGGAAGTAAAAAATCTTGTGTTTGATTAGGCTGACTTCTCTCTAATTGTACCTTTGTTAATTTGGAAAATAATTTGAGCTTCAGTCCAGATGGTATTACAAGATCAGGATTTTTATAGAGCCGTCAGATCCAGTGCTTCAGTTCGATTGGTTGCAAAATAGGCTTTTGCAGGCTTAGGAGATAGACTCCTCAGGGGCATATTGTTGGTAGCAATACTGATTCCTGAAGCTTGTCCAAAATTTTCCTATAATAAGCGGAAGTTCCTTTTGTCAATCACAAAGAGATTTTCAGATTCTACAAATCTCTATGTAGGAAGTATTTTGCTTTATAAGAATAAGGTGTACATCGGAGCTGCGGAATAAGGATGGACAGGTGAGATGCTTAGAATGACTTTTGTCTTGCGTGATTTGTGACATTTTTCTCAAGTTGTTTCTTCTAATCACAGATACAAGGTAATTAAGGAAGTTGGAGATGGAACTTTTGGGAGTGTTTGGCGTGCTATAAATAAACAAACTGGCGAAGTGGTACGTTATTTATGATGGTTCTCAATGAATATCGTGCTTGTTGGCAGTAAAATATGGAATACATTTTCACTATGTTATTCAACCACATTTAAAGGAAATTCTTAATAATGATAGGTTGCTATTAAGAAAATGAAGAGAAAGTATTTTTCTTGGGAGGAATGTGTTAATCTTCGTGAAGTGAAGGTGAGTAGATGGTTGAAATGCTTGACATTTTACTGTTACACTTGTCCAAGTCCTTTTTCTGAGTTTTATTTTTGTGTGAAGTCGCTGCGACGGATGAACCATCCAAATATTGTGAAACTCAAGGAGATCATAAGAGAGAACAATATATTATACATTGTATTTGAATACATGGTATGGTTACATTATGTATTTGGAGTTAAATAATCAGTTCCTAGACTATCGGACAGCCTAAACTCTGTTTCTTAATTACTCAGGAGTGCAATCTTTACCAGCTTATGAAAGATAGAGGCAAGGTGTTTTCTGAGGTTGAGATCCGTAATTGGTGCTTTCAGATATTTCAGGGCCTTGCTTACATGCACCAACGGGGGTATTTTCACCGTGACCTTAAGCCTGGTAACTGCTTCCTTTTGTGTCGTAAATTTGCTGTTTGGGTAATAGTTTGCACTTCATGTTATATCTTATTATCTGTTTGGACTCGGATATTTGTCAATATCATTTGAGGTTCCCATAATGGGTAAATTCCATGTGTTTTTTTTTTTTTTAAAGTGACACCATCCTACAGTCGGCTGATCTCTATGTTTTTGTTACTTTTTTATGACTAGTTGCATCCTTGTCTCCTTTTGATGTTGTAAATAAAATCTGTATGGCCTATACCTCTGAATTTGTGCTTTCAGTTCGTCACACTGCCTGATTGTTGGTTAGTAGCGATTTTCAATATTTATGCACCAACGAAATTTCAGTACTGGTTATAGAAAATCCTCGGTTATATTTTAAACTATCTGATATTTAGGTATTGCCCATGACAATACTGCTTATGTTTACGAAAGTATTTTTGCAAAATTTTCTTCAGAGAACTTGTTGGTTAGCAAGGAAGTCATAAAGATTGCAGACTTTGGACTTGCCCGGGAAGTTTCTTCAGATCCACCGTACACAGAATATGTCTCGACACGGTGGTGAGTACATACAGTTTTGTCATCTTTTTATTCATTTCCAATTTTATTGAATTTTCATTTGCATAGAGATCTTATTGGCTTTAAGCTTTGTTTGACTCGTTGGTCTTGTGAGGCTTTTAAGAATAGGAATCTTTAAATCGAAAGCTGTCATCTTTCTCCTTGTCTAAAACTGTTTCCGCCTAATTAGCAACAAAGAATATAGACTACCCTACCCGACCCCCTATTGGCTATTTGTGTTTGACCGTAAATTTGGCACAAATTTAGTTGTTGAGATCTTGTTGACTGCTAGTTGTAAAAGTTTTGGGAAAAGGCTTGAGATGATGATATGTTTGAAATGTCTTAGGTATCGAGCTCCTGAAGTCTTGCTTCAATCTTCCATTTATGACTCTGCTGTTGGTAAGTGATAATTAAATTTTGCAATCAGTGGTAGGGTTAGACTAATGTATCAGTCATTAGCATTTATGGTTATTATGTTCTGTGCCATGTTGCAGATATGTGGGCAATGGGTGCAATCATGGCTGAGCTGTTCACTCTCCGTCCTCTTTTTCCTGGTTCAAAGTACACACACGACCACACCATATTTTTTATAGCTAAATTAAATGCCCCTTTTCTTTTCTTTTGTGTGCCAATAAAGAAAAACTGACAATGAAAATTTCAGGCTTCGTATGATATTGTTGCCATCTTTTTCATTTCAAAACAAAATGTAGTGTGTGGATGGATGGAGGAATGCTTATAATCTATACGGCTATGGGTTGTTTGGCTACAACAAACAAAAAATTAGTTGTTGCATTTACGCTTCTTTATTTTTTGAAGATGTTTTCAGCATCCAACCAGCTTGTGTTGGAACCCTAGCAAACTATGACAAGAATAGGGAAGTCCTTCTCCAGCCAATCCAACTACATAAGATTTCTGCTTTTTAAAAAAAAAAAAAATTGAAAAAATTACCAAACTCCTAAAGTTTGCCCATATACTGGGCTAGCTAATTGGTAGCGAAGCATGAAGAGCTAAGGCGAAACAAGATTAGTCCTGACAATTCCAGTAAAATCCTTGCAGTATACTTTTAGAAGTATAGCACCTTAGTTTTCTAGTTAGACGAAGTTTTATTTCCTATTTTATTTTTCCAGTTTATTTATTTTTTTCCTTTTTTTTATTTTTCCAAAATTGCAGTTGCTTATATGTTACTTGATCTCATAGTTTGTGTGAGTTTCTTGTACTTACACTAGCAACATCAGCATAGATAATCTGTGAATTGATACTGTTACTTTCCTAAGAGTGGGATTAGTGATTTATTGCTGATTATGTTACTTCTAATCTTGTCGTTCTTTATTGTATTCCTGCAATGAGGATCTTATTTGTTGAACTGATATTTGTTCCTTCAGTGAAGCAGATGAGATTTACAAAATCTGCTCTGTCATTGGGACTCCAGATGAAAATTCATGGACTAAAGGATTACGACTTGCAGATGCCATGAAGTATCAGTTCCCGCAGGTAGTTATCGCCCCCAGATTTAGCACATTGGAATTTATAGTTTGTTGTAGGTATCTTTATTTTCAATAGCTAATTGATATAGATAAGTACATGTGATTGGTTGCTTTGTGTTATCCTGGAAATGCTTATCATGTATATATCTTGTTCATTGAGGATTGACATCTAGAGCCGGTATGTTTTTGAGCAAAACAGATTGTCTCATGGCCATTTGCAGAAACAATTATTTATGAGCAAAATATAGAACGAAAATATTGACTCCTGCTTGACACATACGATGAAAGAGAAACAGCTTGATATGGATGCCCATATACTGCAGGCCTTCACTTTGAAAATTGTCTCTTTTCCAACTCAGCTGCCCAGCTTTGAGCCATTGAAATATTTGAAATTATATAGTACATTTAATACGTAAGTGCTAAAAGTTTTTATGCATCGTCATTCTATGGTGTAAGAAATTATTACCAATGATTTTTAGTTTATGCTTTCTCCATTTGATGTGCAGTTATTATCTGACTCTATTATATTCTATGGTGTAATTTCTTGTGTATTTATAATTGGAATTTTACGAAGTTGGTATGGATATTCATTTTAATGCAGTTTGAAGGTACCGATCTTTCAGCACTAATCCCATCTGCTAGTGTGAATGCAATTGACCTTATTTCGGTAAGTGGTATTATTGTGAATTCTGGTGAGGTCGTGTTATTCTTTTCGTATGGAATATGAACCGGGTGCCCACCAATATTGATGCCTACATACATGTGGCAGTCACTTTGCTCTTGGGATCCCTGCAAGAGACCAAAAGCAGCAGAAGTCCTCCAGCATGCTTTCTTTCAGGTGGGATCTCATTGCAATGTTCATCATCCCTTTTTTCATTTAAGATATTAACAAATATATACATCCAATATTATCTGATTACAGATGTAACACTGCAAAATCTAAATATTCGTATATGCCCTTAAAAAGCAGATTTCTTACATATTTATATCCTTGTACATACAAAAAAAACCCCTATTTGAAAAACTGAATCAAATACAAAACGAACTTTTTCCCATGATTTGGATGACTGTTCAGCTTAAGAATGTATTTTGTAAGAAATGTATCTTCTAGTGGTAAATGATAAATTTCAGGTCGGATGTCTTGGGTTCTTTTTTGGAAAATTGACTTCAATTGGTTCCAAATCTTGCTCTCAGAGAAGAACCCAAGAAAGAAAAAACAAGTCTTAAATATTTCAGAGAATTTTTTTTTATCCTATTGTGGTTTGTCACTATCCTTTTTTCTTTTTCTTTTTCTTTTTTCCTTGATTTGGCAGCCGTGTTTCTATGTTCCACCCTCCCTTCGTCCGAAAGTACCCGGAGTTCTTAGGACACCCCCATCTGGTTTGTTTTCTGTCCATCTTCCTTTCAGATGTTTATTATTAATGAATGGACATTGATCACACGCATACCTTATTATGTTGTTCTTCATTTTATTTAGTGGGGCTAAAAGGAGCTTTGGAGCCAAAAAGTGGTCGAAGATATTCTACAGGAGCTCTGTCTGCATTGAAACCTGCTAGTGATTCTGGGACACTGAAGTCAAATGGTTCTTCGAGGATAGGTAATTCTTTTGGAAGATAAGGTGTTTAGTTTCAAAATACTTGGTTTGCGATAGGTTATGCTAATGTGGCTTAATATATTTTTTCGATTATAGGTGTGCAGAGGAAATTGGAGATGGAGCGTCAAGTAAGCTACACACAAAAAAAATTTTCTCTTTTTTTTTCTAATTTATTTATGTTGCTGATTGTATATTACTTGTTTCAACCTTTTAAGCTACAGGTTGCAGAGAAAAGTGTTAAAACCATGAAAAAGGACACGAAACAGTCTCGTCAAAGACCAGCAGCAAAAAACAACACAGGCAAGTTTGCTGTTCTTCACAATTTTACCCCTCATTCTTCATTTACGACACTCTTAGTCCCATCTCTGCTCTCAGCTTTTAGTTGTTTGTTAGCACGATGAATGAATTAATGTTTAAAAATCAATCTTGATCAATAGTTGCAAATACTCTTTTGTAGTACCTTCCCATTCTTGGCATACGATGGTCTAACATTTTAACCTTCTTTTGGCTTTTGAGGTAGCAGGATATTTGGGGAGAAGTTCTAGAAGAGTTGCCGATGTTCCTGCGGGAGCGATCTCCGGCACCGTTTCAAATATGACAGATAAGCTGTCAAGGATGTCGCTGAGCTCGGGCCCACAGCAGAGTTTGAGGCAGGCACCACCGCCGCCGTCATTGAAGGCTGGGGGTTGGCACCGCCAGGCTGACTTACTAGCGAGGACCAACGAGATGATCCCTTCTGGTAGAAGATACACCAGAAAGGTCGCTGGCTGAAGGGGGTAAAAATGGCTTGCCTTATTACTAGGTGATGTGATGTATGGGGTGGGGTTACTGGTTGGTGGTTTGATGCTTGCTAGTGTGCTTTTCCATTTGAGTGCTGGTTTGGGATTAATGATACTACGCCTGCTTTCTTTTCACTAACTGCTGAATAAACATTTGTTCACCATTCTTTGTGTGTTTTATTTTTGTCTTGTCTTTATTGAAACTAGAATTATGGTAAATAAAAGCTGAAGAATTGATGAATCCGAATTACTTTCCCATTTGACGTGGTGACATTTACAGCGGCATCCTCCGACTGGTCCCATATGCGTGCTGCCAACGTGTTAAGCTAGCTCATATATGATTGTGTCGTACGTTCACAAAAAATCAGCCAGCATATTTGACGACAACTAGTTGATGGTATTGACGGCAACCAGGGAAAAAAGAATATAACTTGCAAATGCTATTCATGTTCTAGAACATCCAGCCATGCTGAGAGAGCAAACTCTTTATGGGACTACTTCCAGCAACTATATTCAGCAAAAATTAAAGGCCAAAGAAGAAAATATTTTTGAAGCAACGGGCTGAAATACATTACACGTAGATGGAAACCTCGTATTCATATTCATCGTACCATTAAAGGGGAGAGAATTCAATAGCTGGTCCCTGAAGTTAAAAAAAACCAAAAACAAAAAAAGAAAATGCTTAATCAGCCAATATTATTTCTGCAAAAAATTAAGATGCCATGCAATTTTGAAGTGCTATTTAAGGTGACAAGGAGTCCACGAAACTTCTATGTGCGTTTATCAGAGGGGAATGAACTATCAACTACGGCAACTCCTATTTATCAACATAATATCACTTTAAATCACAGCTGATATTTAAAAACATAAAAAGCAAAAAACGCAGAAATTTAAGATTGCTTAAAAACAGAAATATCACACAACTGCTTAGTTAATTTTCCCCAAATATGATCTTTGCCATATATACCTCAACGAAAGTTGTGAAGGATCGTGCTTTCGTGCTTCCTTGCAATTGTTTTAAGCTAAGCATATCTAACTAGTCGTAGGTTTCCTCATTACGATTCCCAACCAGAAAACTAGATAAAATGTTTCTAATAGCTAATAACCATCTAAAATATATTACTAGCACATCAGCACTATAATATTTAAAGAGAACATGGAGGATGAACAGGAAATGGCTCTATTGCAAACGCCAAATATGTATGCAGTGAATTTAAAAAATAGAAATAGCTTAATGCCAGATTATTCTTGAAACAAACATGAAGGTACTTACTTTAAATTGCCCGGCTAAACTGGAGTTGCAGGGATGTTATAACGGGTTCTCAAGCTATCAATTGCTTTCTCCATGGACTGTGAAAGCTCAGAAATGGACGCCTTGCACACTAATTGCTCAAAATAGAAATAAGGAAGTCAAAATAATGTGAAGAACACATTATTAAGTAACAAGAGGCAGTCTTGTTTCTTTTTCGGTTGGAGTATAATAATGAATCAGTAGAAAACAGGGTTAAGTTTCCTGTCTTTTAAATCTCCTTAGAAGTTCGAAAAGAAAAAAATCCGAGTCCATACGGAGATCATCACGATCACTTAGTAGTTCTTGCTCTGATCTTTAACTAAAACGAAAGGCAAAGGTTCCTTCTGAAGCGCAGATACTATAGTCCACTGAGCAGCCAAATAATCCAATAGTTCAAATAAACTCTAAAGTACTGTTACTAGCAAAGCATTTTTTCAGGACTGTGATACCATGTTAACTCAAAATGCTTCATAATTTCATTATCTGGCTACCGCGCTATTTGATAAAAAAAAGATATTGCAAAGCACAAATAAGGGAACGAAGCTTCTGAGTTCATATCTTATACCACGAGATGCAGTCGACTGTGCTTCTGCCATAAACTCCACATATGATGCCTGAAAAGAAAGACAACGTGAGACTAAAATGAATACAAAAGGAAGAATCACTGAGGGAAGCCCCTAACCTTTATGAGTTCTGTATTTTCCTTGATCCTATCGGATAACTTTTTGTACTCCTTGTCAACTTCCTCAGTAAGCTGCAAACAAGCCTGTGTTTGGATCTGCAGTAGAAAATAGATCTTACAGAGCGATCATAGAAATAGCATGAAGAAGCATGGCACCAAAATCCAAAAAAACATGTAATGAAAGAATCAACAAGTTTGTTGTCATTCAGGTAGAGTATATATGTTCTTCTATAATCTTCCTATCTCAGACAAGCCAGATAAAAATGAGAACAAATCTCCTACTAAAATTGTACTGCAAGTGAGAACTTACTGAGATCATGCTGGATTCGTTGCAGTTTACTAGAGAAAGATATATCATTCATCTTCATTTCTATAGACCAATCACGATTCCTCATGCAACGAGGTGATGAATCAATAGGGGTGCCCATAATATAATGTCAGAGCACCCATATAATGGAAGATATTAGGTTAAAGGAGATCAGAGACTTCAAAAATGAGGTCATATGCATCTATCATTAGACAAAGCACAATGTATCCTATTCCTCGAGCTAATCCCCCCCTTAGAAGTTAAGCTGCAGATCATTTTAGACAAACTTGATCTAAATGCATCAAAGATAGATTAAACAAGATTTCATCACAATCACTTCACAAAAGCACGTCCCATAGCAAAATTAACAAGAAAAGCACAAATATAACTGAGAATTCGAGATGGTTCACGAACATAATTTCTGATCCGAGTGTTATATAGATCCATAACATCACAATCACAGCCAAGCCAAATCGTGTGAATAAGAGAGCAGAGAGAGGCGAGATCACCTTGCATCGCTTGGAGATTCTGGTGTGGGACGCGTCGAACTCCTTGATGATCGCTGAGTTGCACAGATCGAGCTCCCGCTTCATGGAATCCACGCGGGATGCAGCGAGGCTCCTGAGATCGGCGATGGTGGGGAGAGTTTTGGGCGGAGTGGAGGGGAGGGAGCCGGGAGTTAGGGTTTTGCTGGACGTCACCTTCTTGTTGGAGGAGGCCGAGGCGAGGAAGGCGAGGTCGAAGGAGGAGGGCGCGTAGGGTTTGGAGGAGCGGTTGGGGGTCGGGGTGGAAGGGGTGGGGAGAGGGGAGAGGAAGGGTTTCGCCCTCGATTTCGCCTTCGATGCGGTTGATGCCGCGGCTCTCTTCTTCATGGCGATTGGAGAGGAAGAGGAAGTGTGATCGGTGGTGAATGATTCGATTGCGCGCCTCGTTATTTATAGTGGCGGGATCATGGTGAGATTATATCAGCATTTGAATTTCGAACTTGTAGATGTCCCCGCTCGTTAGGTTAAATTATTGTTTCATTTATCACGGCATTTTTTTATGTGTCTGTGTTAGAGACTGCGCATAGAGAGATTAGTAGCTTGTTAAGTCCAGATCTCTTTCGTTCTTATGATGCTGAATATTCTTTGTCTCTCTTTGTTCTTTTTCTTCTGCTCATGAGATGATTTTAACTTTTCTTTTGTGAGATTATCAGCACAAATCAACTTCTCTTCTTCTTCTTCTTCTTCTTCTTCTTCTTCTTTTAAGTAGTGTTTTGCTAATGCTTTATTTGAAAATTTGTAAAAGGTTGCAACCCTATCGTGGCTCTTTTCCTACACGGAATCAGGCTAACATACTGTAGAACTTAACCTGAAATCAAAACTGTTCGATAAGGATTCATTCATCATTAAATTAATGCATAATCCATCACCCACGTATAAAAAGATATTCATGCTACTGTTGATGGCAACTGATTACTTATATAGAACCTCCACGAAGCACCAAAGTTTGTTTACTATATATAACAAAACTTTATGAAAGAAAGGCTGAAGGATGACAAAGGAGAGAAATCGAGATCAAAGCACATATAAAACAACTGTTGAAAAGAGCAAAAAATATTAATGAAAAGATACAAAATTGGTGAACCCAATCGATACACATGCAAAGAATACATAAAAACGCCCCCAAAACATCTTGAAGAGCCAAAATCTTT
The DNA here is from genome assembly GCA_016920855.1 of Puya raimondii. Lineage (NCBI taxonomy): Eukaryota > Viridiplantae > Streptophyta > Magnoliopsida > Poales > Bromeliaceae > Puya > Puya raimondii. The sequence goes on along the minus strand of JABWPP010000050.1, from coordinate 103,543,364 downwards.
CCTAGTTGTACATGAATGGTTACCAAAGGGATTCACTAAATCAGGGGGAAAAAATGGTATTTAAATAAATCCTACTGTATAAGTTCGCCTGAAAAGAATGATCAGATGCATGTCTCTTATAGCGATTTCCATTACTTTTGGAGTGAATCAAAATAATATCTCCTTGAGGATTAGCAGGACCAGCATGACGAAACACATTATGACAAGTACCGTGGCACACATAACCATCCCTCCTTTCTTCTGTGTCCTCTCCGCCTGTTTGATAAGCCGGAGAAAAGGGAAAAGGACATGGCCCTTAGAAATAAATAGATAAACTTCAACAAATGATAAGAGACATCTAAAGAAAACAATTTAGAGTGGAAAACCTTTTGTAACTGCTTATATCCCTCTTCGACTGTGGCAGCAACATTCTGTACATTATAATCTATCCGATCGATGATAGTTCCCTGGTATAGAAGTTCTTAAGAACATCATGCCAATGCTTTAGGAACAAACAGCTTCTTTCACTCAAATTAAATGTAATTGATACCTGGTCTATTACAAGGACAGATAGATCCTTCATAATCTGAGCAAGCTCATTGGTCGATTCGACAATCTATAAGCACAACATACATGCTTAAGTTAGAATAGCTCTAAATGGCAGACACATAAATTGGCTGATAGACTATTGATTGTATAATATTTACCTGTGTGATCTCTTTCTCTCTTTCTTTCGTAAACACCTCACTTTTTTTCAATTGAGACAACTGATGATCATTGAAACCCTGAAAAATGGACAAAGGAGCCACAGAGAATGAAATAGCTGAACAAACACAAATTAGATTTACAGATAAGTACTTTATATCAGTAATGGGTAAACATTGCTTGTGCCAAAATAAGAGCAGATGCATGTAGTAAACAAACACAAATCAGCAGTAGTAGAATGTCAGACTTGGTGACATTGATGATCGACGTCGAATCTACTGAATCAACTGTAGTAGACTGCCAGGGGATAGAAAAAAAGAGCTCACCAACTCTGACAACTTGGTCAAATTAAAGAGCTGCTTATGTGGTGGTGGTGTGGGGGACGTGTGGGAGCTACCGATTTGCTAACCAAAAGGTAAATATGTGGGGTAGAACAGGAAAACAGCTTCCTTCTATTTCTATCCTCAGCATAGCTCATTGTTTCCAAGCAACTAACATAGATGATGGAATAAACCTAAGCTACCAAATAACAAGCAACTCAAATTGACCTTTTAAAACAATAGTTAACAAGACCATACCCCATCAGCAAAGTCATCGTCTTCAGAAGTAGATCGAGCTCCGTTTATCTTTATCTCCAAGTCTACACCATCCTGGCCCTGAAAAGTATGATGACAGATAGAGAACCAGAAGAAAGCAAGATGAGATCATGATTTTGACTAATCGAAATTCACACTACCTCTTTTTGCCGCTGCAGCCGTTTTAAATAGGTGGACTGCTTCTTACGGAACTCCATTGACAGGTTTTGAAGATCATTTGCAAGTGAACGCTGCAGGAAAAAATGTTCCTCTGTCATGCTGAAGACTAACAAAATACAATTATACCCAAAGAAACGAAAGAACGCTTAAAGAAGAAGCATTTTTTGCATTTGTTGCTGCTGTTGATTCATCTCAATGAAAGATAACTATTTTATCAAAACTACACAGGATGATAATGTACCTTCTAATTTTTAAATAGGATTTTCAGTCTACAGAAATCGAGACACACTCTAGTTACATGGCAATGTATATTACATTTACTAGCACGTTATATTAATACCTGAACATTTTTCCGAACATTTGAATCTTCACATGGCACAGTGGAAGAGAGCTTCATTAATCTTTTCTCAGACTTCTTTAGTAGATCTGTTATTTCCCGAGTAAGCATCTCAATTGCACGTTGCTCCTCTTTTCCATCTCCAAAAGAAGGCATTAAAGCCTTTTCATGAACCTTTACTAACTCTACCAATTTTTTCCGTGCATTTTGTATATTTACAGATATTTCTTCAGATACATCTACCCAAACTGGAGGTAGACCAATGGCAAGGGGACCTTTACTGAAACAAAGAGACCACACATTACACCGCAGGCAGAAACATAACAATCAAACAGTTTCATAGTCAAACTACTGCAAATATCATGTTCTCCCTGCATATCTTTTCGCACTATTGTACTCAAACTACTGCAAACATCGCAAATTGAGTATGCGAGAGACAAAGCCAACGTTGAGGAGCCAAAATTGTCCATACAACAATCTAGCAGGCAGAATATAACACTAACTCCAAAATGTCTCGGAATTGCAATTACGAGTATTAAGCATGTTTTGATAAACTAAATTTAGACTCAGTACATATGAGACTGGCCTGCCAATTTCATATTCAATCATAGTAATTAGTTGGCAAAGTAAAGCTCAATTTTCTCAGCTTCTTATTGAGGTAAGTATTTGCTTTCTTTAAGCGGAAAAAGAAAACCCAAAATCCTCCGGTAGATCTCTGTCTCAAGAATTTCCAGTTTAACAACTAATACGAGCAAAACAACATCATCATGAACAAGAGAAACGTAGAGAGAGCCATCCAAACCTCGAATTACCAGGATCTTCCGTGCTGAGAGGAGTATACGACCGATTCGGATGGAGAAGTGAGGTGCTCACCATCTCCACCGCCGCGCCACCGCCCGAAGACGACGTCGAAGGCCCCCGACGCGAAGAAGACGATGCCGAGGGCACCCGAACGCTCCGGAGCGCGTCCCGATACTTCCGATACAACGGAGTCCGGTTCCTCGTCGCCATGGCGCAAAGATCTCCACTACGCTACACGCCTCTCTCAGATTCGCCAATGTGGATCGCGATCTACACGACATTGACCGATCTAAGAGATCGGGAGCGAGAAGAGGGAGTAAACGAGATGAATCGATCCAAAGGGAGGGCGAGACCTCTGGGGAACGAGCTCCGGCGATCCATCGCCGGATGAGGGAGGAGGAGGCGGCGGCGGATCCGAAGATTCCGGCGAGGTTACGGGGGATGGGGGCGGAGATCCGGATCGGTATCCGCCGCGGGGAGAGGAGAGGTTGGTGTATGGAATGGGGTTTCTCTAGAGTGCGATGAGGAGGGAAATGCTATCGTAGGTGCTCGACACGAGAGAGAGGTGGGACTCGGGAGTGTACGTCGGCGAGGGAATGCGGTGTTCGTTGTAACAGGTACTTAAACTCGCCCGGTGCATACGTATCAGGTTATTTTACTTGGTATGGTTTGTTACTATTGAGTCTATTATACCAAGTTTTAGTTACGTTTCACTTCCCGTTATCGTAATTTGCCATACATTTTTACTCCATTATTGTTATTTTGCAATTTAGAGCCTACTTAATCTAAAAATACTCATAGTGGAAGCTCCGTTTATGCAATCACTTTATAGTATAGCTTACGCGGCCTGCACTTGATTTGCATGAGAAACAAGTAAATATTACTTAAAAGTCAGCGGTGGTGTGTAGTTGCTAATTTATCAATTACAAGGTTTGGCAGTTTGGTTTTGTTTACTATTCCATGTCAAGGATGGTGTATATTCTAGTCTAAAATGATTGCTTAGTCTATTTTCTGTCAACTTTGTTCATTAATCAAATGCTCGAGTAATATTGAAAAAAACTACTTAAATTTAGATCAAGAATGTCCAGATGATTCATTTGGTCACATTTTCTGCAGTGTCACTTGAGTATCACAAATATATGATCATAATAAGGGTCATAACTCTCACAAAAAGAGAAAAATTCTCCTTCAAGTAGCTCTAAAAATAACTATGAAAATCGGCCTGCAATAAGAGAAAATAGAATGTAATGGATAACAGGCAAGAGCTTCACTAAACTATCTTCTTCATCCGCCTCTGAACTCTGTAAACACAATGAACACTCAATCTCGAGAGTCTCATCTACACAAGAGACCCCCAAAAAAAGAAAAAAGAAAAAAGAAAAAAGAAAAAATTGTTGTTACAATGAGGGAAGAAAACTAGGCGGCAACGTCCGCTGGAAGCCCCATCGGCATGAACCCATTCCCTCTATCCTCGCCGCCGCACTGAGCTGCGGCCTCCTCAGCGTGCAATCTCCTCAGCTCGGGGTGTCCATAACGTGCCGCTGCGATCGCATACGATCCGAGCACGAAAACAAAGACAAGGAACACAAGCGAGAAGAGCTGGAAATTGGCGAGGAGCTCACCGCGCACTTGGCTCTCGTGCGTGTGGCACACAATGCTGCCGCCATCGAGGTGGCAGCCGCGCGGCATCATGGGCCCGTAGAGGGTGAAGGCTGTCTGGTAGAACCAGAGGCCCTGAAGGGTGACAAGGATGCCGCTCGCGAGGTCGAGGGCGAAGATGGTGGGGAAGAGGGCGCCAGCGACAGTGGTGACGATGCAGAAGCCGATGAGTATGACGAGGAGGAGGTGATAGTAGCCCTCGAGGCCTTTGTGTGTCGTCGAGTGAAAGTAGAAGAGCAGAAACTCTGCGCTGAATGCGGCGGCGGCGATCAGGCACAGCGAGCCCTCCGGCAAAGGTAGGAACCTGAGGCACTAATTTCACCCAAGTCATTTGCGGCAATTAGTATCAAACTTCACGTTCTCGTTTGATTAGTTTATCTTTTTGAATTTCGTTAAATTTCCTAACGTGAAAGTTTCGATTGAATTATCATGTCATCACGTGCCAATGAGACTAACTGATTCAGTTATCATGTCATCGTCACAATTGCATAGCTCAAATCAAGCGATGTAATGGATGGAAAATCTAGATCAAGCCCGAATTCCCGACAATGGACTAGCCGGAGTTCAACCCATGAACTATGATCAAACTTTGTAACTAGAATTCGCACCCGGAGCTATGACCAACTCAGCTACAAGCCATAATACCTGAGAGATGGTGGTCCATGTATTGAACAACTGAAAATATCTACTATAGCGAAGATCACGAAGTCAAAATTAAGTTAACTTAACAAGCTCCAAGAGCAAAATATCTTAAGGGGAATTTCGTGAAAAGAAACCAAATAACTCTATCTTAACAGTAATTATGAAGAATTTCTGGATCAAACAGGCCTGGGACTAGTTCTTTTTCTTGCATAGCCAAAATAGGCTCGGCATACGCTTACTTTGCTGAAGCTGCAAATGGGCCCAAAGAGGATATATAAAACGAAAGCAGGCCCCCAGCATGCACAGCATAACGCCACGTGGGCATATTTTTAGCCATAATGGATCGATTTCTCTTTTTTTTTTTTCTACGGCATACTTCGCAGGTGAACTTTCCATTCAAAGGCATTCAAAAGTCGCATGTCGAAGTTTCAAAGGTCTAAAAAAGGCGACGTTCTAACCGACAAATGAGCTCACGACCTGGATTTCCATGTGTTTCTCTTCTCAAAATAAAATTTAAAAAAACGTAAAAATGCATGACAACCCCTTAATTACATATAATTGTAAAATAGTCCCCAACCTCCGTTTCTATTTCCTTCTCAAAATAAAATTAATTATCATAAACTTTTCGAGATAACTCATAAATTTCATTAAAAAGTAATGGCTCTATCAGCTATTGACCAAAATTCGTTAACAAAATCTCACATTTTTCGCCAGATAAAATTTGCTAAGATTATCGTGAAATTCAACAATATCCTCAATCCATCAGATAAAAATAACTTACATTAAAACAAACGAGCTTTGAGGATTAAAAAAAAAACAACTTTCATTAGGGGATATCTACTGCAAAATGTCCTACAGTTGAGGGACCTCCATGCATTTTTATTTTAGCCAAAAAAGAAAAAGAAAAAAAAGAGAGAGATCACTGACCTGGTTTTCTCGGACAGGAGAGCGACGGCCCCGAAGAGGAAGAACATGAGGAGCATCCCCCCGTGTTCGAAGTCGTTCATATGGGCCGGGTTGAGGACCCGCTCCGGCCCAACGAAGATGTGGAGGTGGGTGGAGTAGAGCAGCTCCACGCACATGTCGAGGAACGCTCCCCCGGCCACAACGTACAGTTCCAGGCACCGGGCCCGGCCCCCGAACCAGCCCACCGGGCTCCAGGCCCGCACCCGAAACGAACCCGGATCCGACACGTACCGGCCCACCGCCGCGCACACGTGCCACAGCCCCACCACCAGGAACAGGCTCCCCGGGAGCACGTGACCCTTGAACGACCCCATCGCGAGCACGTGACCAGTGCCCCCCCACCCCCGCCTCTTCCCAAATTGCCCTCCGATTTTCTAACTAATTACCGCTCCACCACCACCCCGCCGCTGACTTTTCTACCCCCTCTCTCTCTCTTCGTGCTGGTTCGTCTTCTTCCACAAGTTTCCGCCGTACCTTTAAATAATTTAATTCATAAAGAAAATGAAAAAAAAATCGAAAAAGTCAAGAACACTGTTCACAAATTTTTTGCAATAAAAAATCGAATAGATACTTCAGTTAAAATTTCAGATCGGAGACGGTGAGAATTTTGATCTGCTTTATGATTCGAGAGATTGAAAAACAAGACGGAATTGATAGGGAAAAGAAAGGATCTAAGTATATATGAACGAGATCTAAGAAGCAACTACCTTTTTAACTAAAAATGGAAATGAAAAAAAAAAATCCACTCTGAATTAAATTAATTTAAATTGGTGGGAGGTGGACGTACCTTTGCTTATTAGCGATGATGATGGGGGGCGAGAGAGAGACGATGGGGATGGGATTACCAGACCCCAAATGATTGTGATATGATGACACAGAAAAAGGGGAAGCGGAGAGGCTTCTTTCTTCTTCTTTTTTTTTTAAATTTTTTTCTCTCTCCTCTCTCCTCTCTCCTCTCTCTTTCTTTCTCTCTCTTCGGCTGTAACAGTGGGAGAGATGGAAAGGTAGGAGATCTCGAGGCTTCTTCCTCTTGTCTCCCTTCTTCTTTTCCCGCTTCTTCCAATCGCAGCTTCCGAGAATGGGATGTTTTTTTATTTATATTTTTTTGAGTAATTAAGTGTTGTGTGTAACTAAATGAATGGTATATAAATAAATAAATAAATAAATAAATAAATAGAAGGAAAAAAGGAGGAGAGAGCAGAGGACGATGGATCGAAGTGGGTGGTTGGGGGTTTGGGTGGTTGGTTTCTCTCTACTACTATTATTTGGGTATTTATTGTGTATTTTTTAGAGTTCTAGGACTCTAAAAAATACACAATAAAAGAGGTAGAAGGTCTGAGTTGGGGACTCTTTTAGTCCGGCCGGCCCTTGTCTACGTGGCAGGAAAAGCGAACGACGCGTTGAGCACGTCCTGTTCTTCTCTTCCACGAGAATCTCATTCATTATTTTATTTTACTGTTGACCAAAAAAAATTACAGTAGTAATAAAGGACTTACCATCTCGAGGTCCCGATTTGTAAGTTATTCAAAGTTTATTTTTCATGTATAACAAACAAACAATAATAACATATATAAATAAATATGCCCAGCTTCTAATTCTGATTGATTAATTTACTGATGATCGGACAATCAATTAATTAGTTGGTCAAGTTATGTCACTCAACACTTTATAGACGTATTGCTAAACCAGTATGGGGACATTTATTAGTTGGTAACTAGTCTTAATCATGTCCCGACGAATAGATTCTCACTCTCCCTGGGCCCTCCACAGTTTGGTTGATAGCAAACCACCCAGGCCAACTAGACCTGCTTTTTCTAATCAGGAAAAGCCCATAAAGGTGACCACATAAAATAAAATAAATAAATATATGCATCAACTGAAAGGGTTGCTATGGCCACCCTCAAGCGTCCCTGATTCAAATTTAAAAATGTAGGAACCGCAGTTCACAGTATTTGGACAGTGTCAACAGAACAGTTATTATTTTTCCACTGCTGCGTATAGGACCATGTTTTCGGTAGTTGAGGCCGAAGTTAATTTCTTTTGTTGTGAAAAGCTGACATGCCCCTTGAAGGAGACAATTACTCCTACTATTCCTATCACCCGAGAACCATTAAGCCTATGAAAAAGATTAAATGGACATTTATAATACTATATATATATATAGTCGAGCTGGAATGCTATCGGTAGCAAACGGACTCCGTTGCCACCCATTTGTTTTCAATGATGAAGCCTTCAATTCGATGATCGACACCGTTGAATATGATCTAAACCAACTGAAGCATCTAGAAATCAAATTTCATACTTTTTCGATATTGTTCTATTGTCCATCAAGTAGACACAAAAATGAATGACTGAAAATAAATATCCTTTAAAAAGTGATGATAGGAGTCTTGTAATCAAGATCAAAAGTATAGATCTTATTTTAAATAGTTTAAAATATTCTCTAATAAAAATTTAATTGATTTAGATATCTTTACACCGTTAAATGAGATAACGCCTCATATCAATCATTAAAATTATAAAATTTAAAATCCTTTGATCATTGGCCTAATGATCAAGGAGCAGTTAGTAATACTTAACAATGTAATACAGTAAAACTATATGCTGAATGAGGAGCCGGGAGAAAAACGCAGACCATCATCGTATGGACCTTCAAACGCAACGGCATTATGAGAGGACAAATATATTATTCAATAATCATCTTCTAGATTGGCTTTTTGATGGATTCCCTCTTTCTGTTTTCAGATAAGACTAACATTATTGTCTGAATGGAGCGTTGAAATTAAGGGCATTAAAAGTAAAAAATTAGTGCCTAGCTAAATAGTGTAGAAAGGGAACATACTTCCAGCAGGTCCTCGCAGAGGATTTTCTACGTATATGGTGGGGCGATCCCACCGTCCACTACAGGCAAAAGATCAACCAGGGCCTGCAAGGAATTCACACCAAATGTAAAAGCTCACTGTGTTGGCTGTAGCGTTTCAAGCAAACCGTACATCACAGCAACAATTCTCGTGCTGTGCCAAAAAGCTTATGACACCCATGCGGAACGAGCCACGCACACATCATGCCACAACGCGACAATTCTTGCTTCACATTTACTCTCTCTGACAATATTGGCCTTCATCAGAATAAGATGGAAGGGACGTCCAGAATTTCTAAATTACATCTCTATTGTATAAAATGGAGCAAACTATCCTCCCCAAGAACAATAACAATTCCAATACATGGCCAACACGCCGCCGGGAATAGAAGGTGAGAGAAAGGGAATATTAGCAGAGACTAACTGTATACAGCATACAATGTAACTCACTCTAACGGCTGAAACAAATTATTTCTAACTAAATTACCGTCCCCCTGCTTTCCCTCTACCTTCCTAGAGTGTACAAATTGAAAAGCTCTGAATGCAATCTGCACGATAAAATACCCTTAAGCCTCTCGAGCACGTATCAGCAATATATCTGCACGATCACACGGAGTGCGTGCGCCCATTCACGGCCGATGTTAGTGGAGAAAGAATTCTAAATAAAATAGAACTATTTTTTCGTCTCTTCATTTAACTCAAAGGTTATTCACTCAGCCGAAGGGTTATCCTCGAGCACCGGAACTACAGCAGATGACAGCTCGATGTGCGATACGCGAACAGCACCGATAAGCCTCTCCGGAAGTTCATCGTAGGTGTTTGCCTGCGAACATGATAGTGTTCTTAATGTAAACTCTTATCCATTGAAAATTGATCATCAGAAAAGACAATTTTCTGCCCAACAAGAAATAATCTTTAAACAAGAGAGTTTCTTAAACTAAACCAAAGTGAAAATGAAAAATGAACAGAGCTTAATACTGGGAGCGGCATATTATTATAAGGGAATTGTTCGCATTAAACAGGCAAATCAAAATTTGATCTCACCAAGGTGAGAATCGTCTGAAAGGGCCATCTAATTGCAGATAACAGTAGATATTTTTGGTTTCAAATATCTATCAGGAGATGTATAATATAATGAGATTATTGATAACTCAACATCACTAAACGAAAATTATTCACCCCCCGCATAAATTGTGTTAGCAGAGGCAACTATCGAACTGATCAATCAGTAAGCTTTCACATAGCCAGCTATAGGAAATGTTCAGCAGTAGTCAATGGAAGAAAGCAGTCTCAAAGTTTTCAAAAATATGTGCTCCCTCTATTTGAGTATTGGTGCAACCTACAATTCTAATTTACCTAAAAAAGTTGTGAAGATAGGGACCATTTCTTCACCAACTTCTCTTCACTAACATGAATTGAGAGGACTCCCTAACAATATGAATGCTGGCAAGGAAAATAATTGCAAGCAGCGCAAGAATAGAGTCATAGATCCAAGAGTAAAACCGAGTACCTGTACAAGAAATGCCATGTCAACTACCAGTGTTGTAATCACACCAAACACGAGCCCCAATACTCCATTAGCCACAGTAGAAGAGCCAATGTCGATGTCTATCTGCATTAGTCAAATGGCCATATAACACGATATCGGCTAGGATGAGTCAAATTTATTTTCTCAATGTCTGGACAAAAGTATACACTTGTTGAACCTATACAGATGTCAGAAATTGTTCTTACTTCCAAGTAATTAGGTCCACGAATGTATGTACAATCAACTGCTTTCCCTAATAAACAAGGGGTGCTTCCAACACTCTGGCGAACAATCCAGGATCCCTGCATAGATCTGCTAGTGTTAGGAAACAAATAAAATATATAGTGAGCCTACTCATGTGAAAACCATATTACAAGTGCAATGAAGCCTCTCCTAACAAAAAAATAAAATAAAATAAAATAAAAATAATAAAAAGAAAAGGCATCAGAGAAAAGCTTTAAATTGCGTGATTGGTTTTATGGTTAAACTCAGCCTGCCAAGTGATAAAAAAAGCAGTTTAGAGATTACTGAAGGAGGTGAGGACCTTTGGGACAGATGGGATAAGCTTGAACCTACTATTGCGGAATTCATCATCCCCATCCACAAAGCGCTGCAATAGTGATCCAGGTACCAGTTCTTTTGTAACAAAATAAAAGACCATGCTATAATTAGTTGAGCCTGGAACCTGCAAAATCAACTTGTTACTATTCTCTCATTAGGACTAAAAAATAACAAGTAAATTATACACATATCATTGAAACATAAGCAGCCTGTATCACGTAAATATGGAGGAAAAAAAAATGTCTTCAACAAGCACGAGAAAATATGATGAGGACAAATAAAACTGAATTAGGTAAAGTATGTCCATATTAACGAAATAAACTGGGTATCTCTTCTTTTTTTTAATTCACTTCAGAGACGATTGGATTTGGGAAAGGCCATATCTCATGGGAAGATTACACTAGTATATTAGGTGCTTGCTACTATGCCAAAAGCGAGCAGATGATACTATTGTACTCTGATTTTACAAGACATAACAGAGAATTATGCCAACTATTTCATAAATTAATAATAATGTCGTTGATGGTCACAACAACAATGAACCCAAAAATATAGAATGTGGTCACAACAACAATGAACCCAAAAATATAGAATGTGGTCACAACAACAATGAACCCAAAAATATAGAATGTGGTCACAACAACAATGAACCCAATAATATAGAATGCAAATAAAATTAACATAATAAATCATTTTAATCAGGGTTTCAAAAGTGAGTCAGAGCAGGACAACCCAACTGCCCTGACTAGCACGATCTCACTAGCCCACCCTGACACCAAAAAAAAAAAAAAAAAAAAAAATCAGGCTCAGACCCTTTTCAAGTCCAGGACCCAGCCAACCTGAAATAGTAAAGCTGGCCAGCACTGATGTTCTCTAAAGGATCAAAGCAAAAGGAAGAGAAAAGGCAATAAGGACAATTATTTCAGCCCAAGCCCTGTTTCAGCTTCAAAATCTAGAACTCAGGCTAAGATCAGGCCCAAGCCCATAATGCGAGACCCAACCCATTGACAACTGTAGACTCCAACCATTTCTATCAGTTGCAAACTTGCATTTATAAACTTCCTCCGGTGAAGAGCATTCTCTCAAATATATATTTACCGAGTACCTAATTGGTGGGATTCCATCATTCCCAACATTTTCAACAGCATTGTTCTTTTCCCGAGTTTTGGAAATATCACATAGCACGGAAGATAGCATTCCTTAGAATGTGCTACAATATTAATGAACAAGATGCAAGATAAAAATCAGATATGCGCTACGATATATCCTGCCTAACAAAACTTCAAAAAAAAAGTATGTTAAATCAAGCATTCAAAAAGACCTCAATGGTTGAGATGCAAATGTTTAAAGCAAAAAACATAATAACTATAATGAAGTCGCGTCCACTTTTCACAGGTTCTTTTAGTTTCATATGTTTTTCAGCTTAGCTTTATCTGTGAACTCTTGTAAGAACTCGGTTAAAGGCATGAAGCAAAAGATCACCATCCATTAGTGCACCATTGTAGAAGACATGACTAGTAAGCACCAAACACAAGATGGCATATAGAATTGTTCAATCGCTTGCTTATTGCAAACCATACTATGCTAATTCACATCAAAGAGAATTAAGTCACGGGATGTTCAAGTAGAACTTACTTGCACATTTATAGCCAACGAAAATAGTCCCCTCTCAGAGGCAACCTACATTACCAGACCAAAATCATTAAAGTTCTTCAAACCACTGTAAATTCAGTAATTTCAACTGTATCATGGAACAAATGTTAAAGTAACGTAATAATCAAACTAGCTTGAGAAAATGAATACAGGTAGCAAAATGATTCAAAAACTCAAAATCATTGTCCAAAAGAAAGAGATAAAATAAGGCATTGAACATAAAAAAGAATTATGGAGTCATAGATAAGACATACTTGGACAGCGCAACCTTTTCTCCTTGCTACATGATCCATTCGCTTCACATCCTTAAGCCAATCAACAGCTACAAGCTCCATAAGATGCTTTCCTGCAGGAATCTGCAGTAAAACACTGATGAGCAGAAGAGAACAAAAAATACTATTTGCTTCCCTCAAAGCTTCAGAATACAATAAGTTAGGTTTATCAACGGAAGTTAGGGGACCTTGGTTTTGTCATATGTAAATTTTTTACTTCTGACTCTGAAGTTATTTCCATCAGATATTGTCCAGCAATTACGACTTTTCTCACGTTCATCGCGGCGTAGGTTGCCAGAAAAACCAGATAAATCGAGTTGATCTGAGGGCTCCTCATCCAAACCTTAAATTAATTTAGATTGAGAAAATCAGTTATCACCTCAGTTTGGCAGACAATTATTTCATACAGAAAGAGAAGAAACAATATCATACTTGTCGGTTTAACATCGGTCTCACGTTTAACTGGGTACGCCTGCACATGCTGCATGTTAAAATTCATAAAAGCAAGGATGAACCATGTAAGCAAAACTAGAAGATATCTACGGACCTCTTGATACGGTAATTGATAATCTTCATCCTCATCAGAATCTTCTTCTATCAATGTGGAGTGTCTACTAGCAGCATGCACTTGATCTAGTGAAGAACCAGGCTGAGCAGAATATTCTTGTCCTTTTCTTTCCTTCTTTGAAGAAATCGAACTTGTATTCATATTGACCATCACTGGGATCCTCGGTAGTATGTGGGTTTCATCCCTTTGAGAAAACCATTCACGTAGCCCTGTCAATGATAAGTACAAAAGGCAAGAAAAATCTTGAAAATCACCCAACAATAAAAAGCAACTATTTTGCCCAATGAAAGGGACTTTCCAGATGATTTTGATCAAAGAATTAATTATATAGACAAATTTTCCATCTCATGAACTATAAAATAAATTGCGAAGTCCATAAGAGGCCTTAGTCTTTTATATAGCTATGCAAGCAACACCCAATTCATGTATCAATTCCGGCACTTATAATTGATAATTCTCTCTCTTCATTTGTTTTCACTCTTCCCAAACTTTCTTCTTCCATATGATTAGAATTAAAATGCCTCCCAATTTTCTATATTAGAAATCCTAAAACCTCCGCAATCTCTATCATAGACATCCCTTCTCATTGTTCATGCATAGAACAAGACAAAACCCAATAAATTATAGGAATGAAAATGGTGAAGATGGTGGAGAAAAGGTATAATCAGAGCCTCCAGTGATGGACTGAAACCATATACAAGGAGCAACACGGGAGGGAGCAAACTTATCCTGTTGTAATCCTAACCCACCTTGAAACAAACCTTACCTCCAAAGGAGAGTGGGCTCATTTCGAAAGACTAGGTTTGACTTTTCCACAATAAATAAACTTCACCGTCCCAATATGTGATACACCAAATGAACTGTAAATATACTAATAGATTTGCAAAAAACTGGACGCGATTAGAATCTTTTGCATCATCAAAGAGCTGACACCCTAATTATCTAGAAATTTGTCCGAGTTAGAACCAGGTAGACTAAATTACTAACTAATAAAACAAAGCAACTCAAAGATATTGAAAAATAAAAAATAAAATTAAACATCAACCACAATGATATCAGAATGATGGGCTAATTTTCTAAATTCATTTAATTTTCAAATGGTTATTATAAAAATATATCAACCTGCATCTGAGATATTAAATGAATCGTACACAACTTATGTAAACCTATTGCTTTACTAACAAAGTAAGAGGCTATTCTCAGAAACTTATTAAGCAGATAACCTAAACAAAACAAAACCACACCGGTAAGACAGATATTGTTTACATTATTGCAGTAAGCAGATATTGTTTACATTATTGCGGTAACTGCTTGACAAACAATAATTTCAATCAATACATGATAGAGAAGAGCAGTACCAGCAACACTATTCAGCATATGAAGCAAACAATGTTGCTGGAAAGATGGTAAATATCCGGCGCCCCATCCCTTTAGATCAATTTGCATAAGATGTTGAACTTGTGTTCGAGGTCTCCCATGTCGAGATTTTAGGGGAGAAATGTTAAATCCTCCACCTGCAAAACAAGGTCTGTTACCCGAGTGAAGAATGATGATCACACTTTCAATTATCTTTTCAAAAACAAGAATCATAAATGCTCCATGATAAAGCCTCAGAGTAATTATTGAAAAGTACTCTCAATATGGGCTCTCACAAATCCTGGCTGGGGACCACAGTTTGGATGCTCCCTCGACTGAAATAGTACAACTGCCAATGATACCATGATACCACAGTTATTTGAGAAGGGTGGAGACATAAATAAAGAAAAAGTGAAATACATACCATAGCTTCCATCATCATTACGTCGCCAATAACGCACATAGCAAAGATCGCGAGGCCACACAAACCTGCAAAATCATGGGAACCTCTACATTAATAAAACTATTTCAACAAGATAGGCTTTCGCCATTCTTTATTAGTTTTAGCAATAGTTAGCATCTCCCATATTTGGGTACTTCGAGCTGCTCTGACTTGACAATTGCTAATAGAGCCATTCCAAAGGAGGAACATACAAGCAGATGAATCTTGCAGGACTCAGCGAGAGCAGACAAGTAACTGAAGTAATAAAAGAATGCAAGTCTTTCTAAAGAATGTTAGTACTATGTAACCAACGGCTGAAACTAATGGAATGTTCTAAGGAATCATGATGAGTATTTTCCCAGAAGAAAAGAGAAATATCTAGCTACATTCTTTGAATCTGATCCATTGTTCTAGCCGGAAAGAGCATTACATTGTATACCAATCCAGCTGTAGTCTATGATATAGTATAGCAGTGTGCCCATCAACCTCCTCGACTAAACTACCATACTGGAAGCTGCAATCCCACCTACAATGACAAAGAGATACAATTACAATAATCTGTTTTGTCAAGGAAGACAAATGGATATCAACTTGGAACCTACTCAAAACGTGTTCCATCCATGCTCATCACGAGTTCAAAAATTGCTTCACATGAAGCCTCTACCACACCAACAGCCTTCATTGCTCTACTACAGCTCCTTGGCTATAGACAACACAATTTTAACAAAGGGTAATTATATAAATCATGCAAAGTTTAAGATATAACCATTTGCAAACAAGATGGTATAGGCTTTCACAACTTACAAGGTAATCTACTTCTAGGAGCTCTTCAAAAATGCGAAGTCCTGTAATTGAAGTGCATAGAGGATCATCAATCGAACCAAAGTATGAATTTAAGCTCTAGTTATTTGATGCTATTGGTACATCCAGAATTCAATAACCCATTGATTTGATGAAAGAAAACAGATTTGCCAGCAACAGGTAGAAGAGATTCTTGCCATTCTGGCATCTGACTAGACGCCAATGTTTTCTAGAGAAAACTTGATCAGCGCTGGCCTGGTTTGACAATGCAGAATCAGTCTCGCGGGTCCAATCATTCAATGACTCAGGAGGACCTGCAAGTGAAAAAGATCATCATCTTAGCAAGATATGCCACTGAACAACGTGAGCTCCAATAGTAATGCTACTGTGAGTTCGTTCAGACCATTTCCTATTGTTGTTCTCCGTAGTAATGCAGGTTGGCTATCCGCTTCTTCCTCAGGACTACACCTGCCGAAGAAGATGTAGATATATAATGTAAGAAGAATAAAAACACAGCAAATAAGATGAAACTTTCCACACATATTTCCTAAAAAGTCTCTGATAATGCAAAGTTCAAAGCTTCATACATTGGAAGAGAATAGCTTATTTTGGAAGTCACTACATAATATAAATGGAAGCATGGTACCATACACTTCCTTCTTTAATACTAGCACAAGGTGATTAAGTGAAACTTTTCAGCCAAACTTCCATATTACCTAATTTGATGTTTGTTGGTGCACTTTTTGGTCTTTTTCCTTTGGCTTCATTTGAGACTTGTTTAGATGATACTTTGCAACAGCATATGCTTTCATGTTTTCAAATATGGTGGATTACTACCATGCAAATAACTGCACCATTGTCTACAGTGTCTACATATCAAAAGCCTTTGTTGTTAAGTTCCTATACATGGAATCTGCTATCAACTTAAACAAATTGATTTGAGTGGTGGAAAAAGAAAAAATAATGATCGTCTCCTTATCCCATTTGCTGGGGAAGTGAATTGTGGCTGTCATAACATTATGTGCCACCAATCTGTTGCAAAAGCCTCTTCATAGTTTTATTGTTTACATCATACTAGAGATAGATTCCTTGCCCGTACAGATATATGATTACAAGAAATGATAAATATCAGGCTTTAAGAGGCAATCAAAGCCTCATTCATCATAAATTGTCAAAAGGATGTATTAGTTAAATCACGGTTGGTTTTCAGAATCATCATATTTCTGGGCAAGTAAGCAACAAACTCAAAGAAGACAAAAGAATAAAAATTGAAATAGGCCATCATTACTTCCATGTGCACCAACAAACAATCACCACCTCTGAAAATCTGCACTTACTGGCTCTCACGATCAGATGAGGAATTCCTTCCATTTTCTATGGCAGATTTGTACTGAAACGATGTATAGACCTTATTTCCATTAGCTGACATAAGATCTTGATGCTGCAATAGGCATGAAAATACCACTAAATCAATAAATATTTGTCAAACTGAAACCATCCAGTTTAGTTGGGAAATAGCTGATTATAGTTAACAAATTAGCTTAATAAGATGACACTAGACAGAGTGGTATGCCAGTATGAGAGACTTGATATATGAACTCAACTTTCTTTCAAACATGGTAATATAGAATATAGTTTGCATATGCTTAACCTGATCGATGACAAGCTCAATCTTCTCCTTCCATATCAATGCCTCTTGGATGTTGAATGCTGCCATCTGACCAAGAAAAAAAACTAAGCTTATAAACTTCTGATCAATAAAAGACCACGAATATGAGAGTAACGTATGCTTTGTAAATAAAGTGATGCTTCGGTATTCATCCTCTATCCATAAGGCATACAAAACCAGATTACGTAAACTCAACAGTTAAAAAGCATGTCCAATAGCATACAAGCAAGAGAGTATCCACTAGTAATCTGCAATTTACAATAACAGAATCTAAAGCAAGAAAATATTTTCGCCTTCCAATCACTCCAACATAAAGTAACAAAATAAAGCGAAAGTTGCTAAAGATGTAAGTAGCATAAAATCATAATTTGGGTGCTATTTTCTCAATTAGTATAAAATAAAGGGAAAAAATAGAAAATAAGAAAATAAAGGTTGAAGTACGCACCGTAATTCGATGATACTTCTCTTTTTTGTTGTAAACACATAAGACATAAACCATCTGTGGAAAGAACATAACTGCGTAAGAAAGTGCATTTGTCAACTCTGAGTTGTCACAAGAATAGCAATTGTGACTGTAAGAAAGAGTAATGGCGGGTTCTTAAGATCACAAGAAGATTATCGTCATGTGGCATTTAGAATTTATTTTATAAGCCCGAATCCATTAAACTCTCACATTCCCGTACACCCTGGATCACTATTCACATTTGCACCGTGTATAAAATTTCAGGTCCTTCAGAAGAAAATAAAAGATCATTTAAGGCTCCCGATAATAGATAAATATCAGACTTTCAACCTTGAAAATTGTTAGCGTAGTATCTCTATGAACTGCTGAAACTGTAGTTTTTTAAAAAGGCAGAGCACTT
This sequence comes from Puya raimondii, assembly GCA_016920855.1. Taxonomy (NCBI): domain Eukaryota; kingdom Viridiplantae; phylum Streptophyta; class Magnoliopsida; order Poales; family Bromeliaceae; genus Puya; species Puya raimondii. The sequence goes on along the minus strand of JABWPP010000050.1, from coordinate 103,524,947 downwards.
CATAGTGCTGCCGATAATGGCTCTATCTTGCAATATAACTTTTAACTGTAACAAATCATCAGCATAACCCTAAAAAAACTTACATTAAATACATCATTTTCAGCAGAAAATATGGGCATATCTTGAAGATAACTGGCACAAAGTAGTTGGTATGTTTTTTATGATTATGCTAATATTGTAATAACGATAGGATAATAAGCTCATCTGATGATTATTAACCTATCCAAGTCAGTGGTGGACAAACTTAATTTAAGCACTTCCAAGAAAATATGCCAGAAAACTGTAAAGACAAATGAAATTTTTAGTGTCAATAAAAGAGTAAAATTTTTGGCTTACAAATAGGTTCAACATAATTTACATACTTAGTGGACCTACAAAGTGTCGTCAAGAGAGGATGAGTATGACCTATTCAACAATAAAACTATTACCAACTTTTTATGTAAAAAGAAAAATTACAAGAAATAGATGAAGGACAAAAAAAAAAAAAAAACTTACATGTCCGTGATGCATCTTCAGGCCTCTATCCTCAACTCTGCAATTTCCATCAATAAGAAGGGTCTTGATCGGCACCTACACCCCCAGAAAACAAAATAGATGATCCAAAGCAATTAATCAAATCTCTCCGCGATTCAAAGCTTCTAAATCTTAAATAAAAAAAGGGGATAATGCGAACTCCAACTACCATGTTATCCTGGGGTTTCCTCTTGTAATAAGCGAGAACCCTAGTCTCGAGAACAAAATATCGCATGTGGATGAAGGATCGCCCAATCTTCCTCCGCCCGTACCGAACCATCCATCCTTCGTACACCACCTTCGACATCTCTCTTAGTCAGCGGCTCCCACTCCCAAAACCCTTCAACAAACACCGTTTCTCCACTACCTCATGCTCCAAACTACTACTATCGTTAAAACCGACCAAAACCCTAGCCAATCGACGATAACCCCAAAATTTCAACCTATAAAGCTTCGAATTGTTCGATCCGAACAAGGGAACGCGTGGGGATCGAAGAATCGCAAGTTTCCTACTCGCAAAACCCTTCAAGAAAACCCCGTTCCCAGAAAACTCGTGCTCCAAACCCCGTTGAAACCGATCAAAACCCTAGTTGACCGACGAAATTCCCCAAAATTCCGGGGGAGAAAACTTCGAACCGTGCGATTGGAACAAAGGAACGCCGAGGGATCCAAGAATCGCGAGAATCGAAATCGAAATCCGCGATGAAGAAGCACGGAATCGAAGGAATGATCGATCGCCTCCGCCCGATCCGATCAGATCCGCCGCGCGGGAGGATACATCGGAGCGATCGCCGAACAAAGAAGGTGGTGGAGACGAAAACAGTGGAGAAACTGACAAGAAAAAGTCATTTGGATTTCGATCTTTTAAATGGGAACGGAAGAGAGAGAGAGAGAGAGAGAGAGAGAGAGAGAGAGATCTCCGTCTCACAGGCACCTTCTCAGTCCTTTTCCTTTTTCTTTTTTTACTTTCTTTTTTTGTTTTGTGTGAAGAAAATAATTTGGAAACGTGGAGTGGTTTTATCGCCCCGAGATTTGAGGGCTTGAAAAGAGTTGACGGTATAGTGGCGGGAAGGAAAAAAAAGCCATATTCGGGGCTTTTTTTTCGTAATAGTTTTTAAAATTGTTATATTTAATAGACCTTTTTGCATAAAAAATTCACTAGTTTTAGATTTTTGTAAAATTGGGTCGCTATTTTCGATTTTACAGATTCGGTCCGAATTTTTAGTAAACAGACCAAAATATCCTTCTTATTTTTTCTCTCTCCTCTTTTTTTTCTCTCTCTTCTTTTTTTTCTCTCGCTCTTTTTTTTTTCTCTCCGAAGAAGCCGGCGGAGGCGGAGGCGGAGGCGGAGGCGGAACGCCTCGCCTCTGCCCCTCACGCCCTCGCCCTCGCCCGCGCACCCCCGCCCTCCTCGCCTCCGACCCCTCCGAGGCCGCGCCGCGCCGCGACTCTTTTTTTTTTTTTCCTCTCCGACCCTCCTCCACCCGCCGTCCCCGCCGCCACCGCCGGCGACGAAGAAGAAGTGCTTCTTGGGGCCGAGAAGCACGCCGGCGAGAGAGGGAAAAAAATATAGTTACACTCCGGCGAGGGCGGTGGGTCGTGACAAAAAAAATTGTAAATAAAAAAATAAAAAAAATATTGTTTCCCTACTGAAAAGAACAAAAAAAAGAAAAAAATGAAGAATATGATGAAATTGCACTGTTAGAAAAATACACTGTTTTAAAAAATATTTGCACTGTTTTAATGAATGTTGTAATATTTAAGAGAGAAATTACACTCTTTTGAGATGAAATTTACACTCTTTAGGTCAAATTACACTATTTAGGATAATGTTGCACCATTTCTTTCTCTTCCTCTTCTTCTTCCTTCTTCCTCCACTCTCCATCCTCATCCCCCTTTCTCTCTCTCTTTCCTCACACTCCAAAACAATTTTGAACCGGAGCGGTCGAAGCCGGAGGAGGAGGAGCGGCCGTAGTCGCGGGGGTCGAAGAGGTAAACGGGGAGGAGGGAGAGGGAGGCGTCGGCGGTGGCGCGCGGGGCGGTGGTTGGCGGTGGCGCGCGGGGCAGTGGTGGGCGGGCGTAGGGGGCGCGGCGAGCGCAGGGGGGGGGGCGTCCCCTGCGCCCCCTCTCCCCTCGGGACGCGCCCCCTGCGCCCCCTGGGGGCGCGTGCGCAGGCGCAGGGGGCGCAGGGAGCGTCCCCTGCGCCCACCCGGCGGGGCGGGGGGGGCCCAGGCCTGGGCCCGGGCGGGCGGGCGCAGGGGCGGGGGGCCCGGGCCCGGGCGGGCGCAGGGGCGCAGGGGGCGCGTCCCCTGCGCCCCGCGCCCGTGCCTCCAGGGGCAGCAGGGGGCGCGTCCCCTGCTCCCCCTGCGCCCCCCGCGCCCCGCGCCCCGCCGCGCCCTCGCCGCCGACGCGCTGCTCCCCTCTCACTTCTCCCTTCTCCCCGTTTACCTCTTCGTCCCGCCGCGCCCTCGCCACCGACGCGCTGCTCCCGCTCGCCTTCGAGATCCTTGCCCGCGGAAAGGTGGACGGAGAATAAGAGTATAACAAAGGTGCAAAATGGTGCAATGAAGGTGCAAAATGGTGTAATGAAGGTGCAAAATGGTAAAAAATGGTGCAACGAAAATTAAAATGGTGCAACTAAGGTGTAAAATGGTGCAACGCAGAGTTCGTAGAGCTCGGCCGCCGTCATCTTCAAGGGCGGCCGTCATCTTCAACGGCTGCGGCAGCGCTCAGCTGCACGGGCGCTTGGAGCGGCGGCGGTGGTGGGCGGGCTCAGGGGGCACGGCGAGCGCAGGGGGCGCGGGCGGGGGCGCAGGGGGCGCCCCCCCTGCGCGGTGAGGGCAGGGGGCGCCCCCTGCGCGGTGAGGGCAGGGGGCAGGGGGCAGGGCGCAGGGGGCGGAGCCTGCCCCCCTTGCGCCCGCGCGCGACCCGCCGGGGGGGCGTTCGGGGCGGAAGGGGGCGGGGCGCGCCGCGCGCGCCCCCCTACCGGGGCGCGTGGAGTGGGCGGCGGGGGCCCGGGCCCGGGCCCGGGCCGTGGCGGGGGGCGGGGGACCGGGCCCGGGAACGGGCGGGCGCAGGGGCGCGCAGGGGGCGCGTCCCCTGCGCCCCGCGCCCGCGCCCCCCCAGGGGCCGCAGGGGGCGCGTCCCCTGCGCCCCCCGCGCCCCGCGCCCGAACCCCCAGGGGGCGCAGGTGGCGCGTCCCCTGCACCTCCTGCGCCCCCCGCCCCCCTGCACCCCCTACGCCCCCCGCTCCCTCGCCCGCGCCCCCTGCCCCCTGCCCCCTGCCCCCTGCGCCCGCGCCCCCCCCCCCCCTGCGTTTGCCGTGCCCCCTACGCCCGCCCACCACCGCCCCGCGCGCCACCGCCGACGCCTCCCTCTCCTTTCTCCCCGTTTACCTCTTCGACCCCCGCGACTACGGCCGCTCCTCCTCCTCCAGCTTCGACCGCACCGGTTCAAAATTATTTTGATGTGTGAGGAAAGAGAGAGAGAAAGGGGGATGAGGATGGAGAGTGGAGGAAGAAGGAAGAAGAAGAGGAAGAGAAAGAAATGGTGCAACATTATCCTAAATAGTGCAATTTTACCTAAAGAGTGTAAATTTAATCTTAAAAGAGTGTAATTTCTCTCTTAAATCGTGCAACATTCATTAAAATAGTGCAAATATTTTTTAAAACAGTGTAATTTTTTTTAACAGTGCAATTTCATCATATTCTTCATTTTTCTCTATTTTTTGTTCTTTTCAGTAGGGAAACAAATTTTTATTTTTTTATTTTTTTTCTTTACAATTTTTTTTGTTACGACCCACCGTCCTCGTCAGAGTGTAACTATATTTTTTTCCCTCCCTCGCCAGCGTGCTTCTCGGCCCCAAGAAGCACTTCTTCTTCGTCGTCGTCGGCGGTGGCGGCGGGTGGAGGAGGGTCGGAGAGGGGAAAAAAAAAAAAGAGTCGCGGCGCGGCGCGGCCTCGGAGGGGTCAGGCGTGAGGGGCAGAGGCGAGGCGTTCCGCCTCTGCCTCCGCCGCCTTCTTCGGAGAGAAAAAAAAAAGAGCGAGAGAAAAAAAAAAAAAAAGAGAGAGAAAAAGTAAGAAGGTATTTTGGTCAGTTTACTGAAAATCCGGACCGAATCTGTAAAATCGAAAATAGCGACCCAATTTTGCAAAAGTCCAAAACTAGTGGATTTTTTATGCAAAAAGGCCTATTTAATACTTCAATTTTTCACAAAACTAATTTAAATTTTTTATTTTATTCTTATAACATCAGAGCCACATTGTAGTCGATCCATGGAAGGGGAACAAGTAAGTGCCGAATGCTCCGTACTTTTTATTCTGAAAATAATAAATAATTCACTATTTTACTAATATTTTTTTCTATACAATTATGAATTATTCATCATATTTTGTATTTCATATTTTACTATTTGAACCGTATTTAATATAGTCTATTGAGAATTTGATGACTGGTATCCGAAATTTTAAGTTCAAAATCTAATTATTTATATTTTTTAGTTAAGTTTATTTCTTGAAAAGTAAACGAAAAAAATAGTTTCCTATTTTTATATAAAAAATTATGATAAATGCATTGAAGCATTTGTCATTATTAATGTTCTTCTCATTCTCTACTTTTTTCTAACAAAGGTGATATCTGTTTGCTCCAATTTGCCACGTGGCGGTGTTTCCTCAGTTTGCTTGAACCGGATTATTGAGTGTGGTTACCAACCCGAACCGACTCAAGTCCTTCACCGAACCGAATTGAGCAATTTCTTCTTCACCCCCTTTCTCATTCCCTAATGCTAAAAACGCTATAAATTAATGCTAGAAACGCTTAATAAGTATGAGGAGAAGTTAAATAATAAATTATACATTGTAGAGAGGAGGTTGATTAATAATATAATTCCTCCTTCACCCTCTTTCCCATTCTCTAATGCTAGACACACTAGATTTTAATGCTAGAAATGCTTAATAAGTATTAGTTCATCCAACATACGTTAAGTAGAGGAGATGTTAATTAATAAATTATACGTTGTAGAGAGGAGGTTGATTAATAATATAATAATTCCTCCTTCATTCCATTTCTCATTCCTTAATGCTAGAAACGCTAGAAATACTAGAAATATTTAATAAGTATTAGTTCATACAACACACGTTAAGTAAAGGAGAGGCTAATTAATAAATTATACGTTGTAGAGAGTAGGTTGATTAATAATATATATATATATATATATTAATGAGTGGGCTTTGTAACTTCAATCCACTCACCTCCTCCATTAATTACATGCATCATATTCTATCAATGAGTGGGCTTTGTAACTCCAATCCACTTCCCTCCTCCATTAATCTCTCTACCCCTCTTTTTTGCATGACCTCTTATTTTCTATACAAAAAAGAATTTTATCTCTAATCTCTCACCCTACACTCATCGCTCTCTCTCTCTCATTATGTTAATGAAGATGATGAGGACGAAAAAGAAAAAGAAGAAGAGGATGCGAATAACGTTGTCTCCTTCGAAAAATATCGTCCCACGAAGTCGAGCCGCAGCCCATGTAAGCACTCGAGGTCACGTTTGAACAATAAGCTACAAGGGCTGGTCCGCGTCGGGACCCCCGCTCGTCGTGAACCGTTGCCGCCTCGGCCGCCTCCTCGTGCGCGCTCACAACTGGGCCGAGGCAAGCGACATCACGGTTCGTTTAAAATTTTGCTTATTTTATCTACCCGCTGCATCGCGCGGGTTTCTACACTAGTATTATATTATTTACCGTTTTTAGTATTTTTTATAATAATAATAAAGATGATAAATCGTTCATTATTTTTCAAAAAGATAAAAAATAGTTGGCTATCTTAACACTTTTTTCATGGCAAAAAGAGAGTTATATTTATAATAAACTGTGTAGAACATTTTATTTTTAAATTTAAAATTTTGGAGGTGTTCTTTTAGGGGAAAAAAAAGGCTTCTACTTTAAGCTAAAATGTTTGAAGGATGAGGAGATAACTTATATTTACTTCATGAAAGTGGAGGGAGGTGAAATTATTTTACACGTTCTTTGTTTAGTTTATTGTGAATTAAATTTGTCATAACTCTGCTGTTCAAAACTCACTAATTGACTTTGTCAAAGTCAACTATAAAAGGGAAATAAATAAAAAAATATAACAAAAAATTGAAGGTTTTTTTTTCGTACTAATGTAAATTTTTTTAGGCCTTTTTGTATAAAAAATCTATTAATTTTGAGCTTTTGTAAAATTGGATCGTCTTTTTTAATTTTACAGATTCGATCCAAGTTTTCAACAAACTGACCAAAATATTCTTATTACTTTTTCTCTTTCATCTTTTTTTTTTCTCTCCCCTCCTCTGCCCGCCTCACCGACTACATCGCCGACTCCCTCCTCCAGTACCTGCCCACCATCCGCAACCTCCTCCTCACGTCCCTCTCCCACCTCTCCTCCCCCGACGTCCGCTCAGCGTCACTGTCAACCTCGTCAAGTGCCTTCGCTCCGCCGCCGACCGCGATCGCCTACAGGACCTCCTCCCCGCCATGATGCGCGCGCTCACAGACTCCCTCAACTCTGGGCAGGAGGGCGCCACGCAGGAGGCCCTCGAGCTGCTCGTCGAGCTCGCCGGCGCCGAGCCACGATTCCTCCGCCGCCAGCTCGCCGACGTTGTCGGCGCCATGCTGCAGGTCGCACCTCGTCGTCGTGTTCGTCGTCACCCTCGCCAAGGCCCGCGAGCGCGCCCCCGGGATGATGCGCAAGTTCCCGCAGTTCGTCGGGCGGCTCTTCGCCGTGCTGATGAAGACGCTGCTCGACGTCGAGGACGAGCCCGCCTAGCAGCGACAGCGGTGCCGGCGGCAACTACGGCGGCCGCGGAGAGAGAGATATGGTTGATAGAGACGAGGAGGAGGGCGAACTCCTGCAGGTGCGGAGAGGGTAGGGGAGAAGGAGGAGGAGGAGAGTAGAGTGTAATTTTTTCTGAAACTGTATAATTTTTATCAAAATAGTATAATTTTTATTTCAAAATGTGTAATATTCAGACGAGACAGTGTAATCTTTTTCAAAATAGTGCAATTTGATTTTTGCTCCTTGTAATCTCCATCTTCTTCTTTATTTTTTTTCTGATTCTCTGATTCTTCATCTTCGAGGAGGGCACGCGCCACCTCACCGTCGAGTTCGTCGTCACTCTCGCCGAGGCCCACGAGCGCACCCTTGCCGACTCCCTTCTCCAGTACTTGCCCACCATCCACGACCTCCTCCTCGCGTCCCTCTCCCATCCCTCTTTCCCCGACGTCCGCATCGCCGACGCCGAGCCGCGATTACTCCGCCGCCGCTCGCCGCCGCCGTCCCGAGCGACGCCGGCCCAAGTGGGCGCGGGGGCCGCGGGCGCGGGCGCAGGGGGCGCCGGGGGCGGGGGTGCGGGCGCAGAGACGCCTTCTTCGGAAAGAAAAAAAAGAGCGAGAGAAAAAAAAAGAGAAAAAAAATAACAAGAGTATTTTGATCAGTTTACTGAAAATTCGGATCGAATCTGCAAAATCGAAAATAGCGACCCAATTTTGCAAAAGCCGAAAACTAGTAGATTTTTTATGCAAAAATGCTATTTTTTTATAAAATAAATAAAAAAGAATAATTACTGTTTCAAAACTATTCATTTATGTCAAACAAAAATTAGTGAATTTTTTTTTATCTAAATGTCAATTCAACTAAAAATTATTTTAAGAAATATTAACTGCATATTCATAAACTATGTATAAGATATACAACCTATCCATCGATGACCCTTCTTTTCCTAATTTTTTTTAACTAAAACACATTTGAGTTTGTGTGAATTCTATAATTGAAAGAGCATAAATACCTACACCAATATAAAGATGTATAAATAATATTTTTTAATTATTTTAATCTGAAAATTACTTAAGGTGAAATAAACAGGCCTGATTAGATTCATTAGAACATTACCGGGGCCATAGCCGTTGAGTTAATGAAACCGTGCCTCAACAACGAAACGGTCATTAGAACGTTAACGCGGCTCGGTCTATAAACCCCGGCTCAGGGAATAGCTTCTCCCATCCCAGAGCGCTTTCCCGCCAAAACCAGCCTCCGCCTTCCCTAAAGGGCCCAAGATACGGTGCGGTTCCGGAGCTTAGCCCAAACCCTAGCTTCGATCGCCCCTTCCTTCAAACCCTCTCATGGCGACATCGCCCACTGCATCGGATCCTCCCTCCTCTCCGATCGCCGCCTCAGATATCGCCGATAACAATCTCCAGGTCTCTGCTCCACCCCCCTCCTCTCTCTCTCTCTCATCATTGCTCATCCTTTCTTCCTGATTCTTCTGTTCTTTTCTTGTTGCAGCCATTCTTTGTTTTGCACAAAGCATTGCCTGGGAAATCCGAGAAAAGGGCTTCTGGATCCGGGAGAACCAGAAGAAAGATCGATCTAAGTGCTTCGTCCCCGAAATCTGCGGAGAAATCCGATCGGATTCCACTGGATGACTCCGATGCCATTTGTGAGAAGCTTCGTCTCGAAGCCTTCGAACGTACCTGGTCCAAAATCGACTCTACAATCAAGGTCTTGTTCTTTTTTTAACCCCCTATTAGTTCTCTCCTTGAATGAGAACTGTGTTTTCCCAACCTTTTCCTGGATATTGTTTCTTGGATCAGGAGGTCTTGCGACAGATCAACCTTAATCTGTTCAATGAAGTGCTGCAATGGATCCAGGAATTGTTCTCGATCATCAAATCCAGCAGAACAACCAGCCTTTCAAAAATCCAACGGCCTTATCCGTTATTAACAGATGCATTATGCAGGAGGATACCTGCTGCGTTCGTTTTCACTAGTGAGTATCCGCTAGTGGTTTCTGCTCTAAATTCCTTTTAGAGATGATTCTTTATAGTACTTACTAATTCTCTCAATTTGTTCAGAGAATGTCGAGTTTGTCGATGATCTTTTGACGTTTCAAGATCTTGGCGTGCATTTGAAAAATAGCAGATGTCATGTTGCCAACCTTTCGGGTTTGGACTTTTTGGCTAAGCATGGGATAGGCGGTTGCGTTAGAAGCTTGTTGAGACAGCTGGTTTTGGATGCTTCAGATGTGAGTTACCGTGATTTTCAGTTATCAAATTTCACATATCTCATGAGAAGTCGTTATTGATTCTTACATCTTATGGTTTGTTTGCTTATTTTGTATTACCAGGTGGCTGATTTTGCTGTATTAGCCTCTTGGTACTGCGAACAAGAGAACTACAACAATCCCATCATTATCATAATTGATGATATGCAGCGATGTAATGGTGGTGTTCTTGGTGAGTTCATCACATTGCTAAGGTGCTGTATCTCCCACTTTTGAATGTCTCATTACCCATCTTTTCTGGTTCATATATGGCATTACGGTATTATTTTTTTTAGTTTTTATTTTTTATTTTTTGCTTCTAAACTTTGTGGATTACGTCTAGTTTAATAAATATTTAAGCACTTGCTTTCCCCTTATTTTAGGGACATTTTTAGCCAAATGCTTGATGCAATGGTCTTAGCCAATTATAGTTTGCTGTCCTTTTTTTTCTTGGTATTTGCTGAAAGTCCTGCATGCTTATGCTAAACAGATAAGAACAGAGAAAGTGTACTCATCTACTATATCCATCAATAAAGGCATGTACTAGGGTTTTTATTTTCTGGTAGAAACGTATGTATGGGACATTTGGATTTGGCTACCCAAACTCTCAAAATTTTGATTTTACTATTTAACCCTTCAATTTGTTTGATTTGAGTCAGTCAACTGCACTTTAACTCTAAATGTTGAGCTAATTACTTACTTTAATGAACTTATAGTTGTAAGAATTGCATGAAAATACTAACTAAACTTGTAAAGATAAAGACGCATTCAAATTTTAAAGTCAAAGTATCGTTGACTGATTGAAATCAAACAATTAAAAGATTAGGTGGTAAAATCAAAATTTTGAAAGGTTAGGTAGCTAAATCCAAATGGTCCATTGTTCAGGCAAGGTCTATACGTTTTTACCTTATTTTCTTCCTCTATTCCTTGGCACTATGTTAAACAGCTAAGAACAGAGGAAAGTATACTTGCCGACTATATCCATCAATAAAGGCATATACTAGGTTTTTTATTTTTTTTCTTCTTTTTCTTTGGCACTATTAGCTACCGTATTATGATCAAATTTATTGACCTAACCACTCTTCGCCAGCTACAAAGTGCAAACTTAGGATATAGCTCTGAGCCTCTGATATAACAGTTTAAATCATTAACTATGTCTATTGTATAAATCAAAAATGTTTCACGAATCTAGTTGTGCTCCATTTTCTCGACTCTTCAAAGCAGTGTAAATCAAATGGTGGTCAGTATTTAAATTTTTTTTTAATTACCTTTACTGAGAATATTTTTGGTGTACTTAAAATTTAAATCTGTCAAAAGCTATCATATAGTCTAGGCTTTCTGCTTTTATTACCTGGCTTCTGAAAAAGTTGTTTCTTACAGCGAATGGGTTATTAAGATTCCAATTTTTATTATAATGGGAGTTGCAACGACTGTTGATGCCCCTAGAAAGCTTCTTTCTTCAAATGCTCTGCAATGCTTGCAGCCTTGTAAGCTCACATTGGGGTCTCCTGCTGAGAGAATGAATGCATTAGTCGAGGCTATTCTTGTAAAGCCATGCTCTGGATTCAGTATAAGCCATAAAGTTGCAGTATTTCTTAGAAATTATTTCCTTAGACATGACGGAACAATAACTTCATTCATAAGTGCCTTAAAGGTCAGTTCTTTTCTTAAAGTTGATATATTTCTGATTTATCAGCCACATTGTGGATGTTTCTCTATTTAAGCACGGACGTGTTAAAAGACAATTTTTTGTTTTGCAGCTTGCTTGCAGTAAACACTTCTCCTTGGAGCCTTTGAGTTTTTTATGCCTGGGAACTTTTGATGAGAATTGTCAGGTTATCTTTCTACTCTCACATAGAGAATAAGACATTCACCTTATATGCCTGCTCTGCTAATACTCTATAATGTTAGCGTAATTCATTCTCTGATAGAAAATTTGTAAAGATATGCAGACCTCCTCATGTGGTTAAAATATGCTATTTGATAAATACATTAGAAATAACCCTCACCTATGTTGTTATATGATATTGCTGGAAGATATGCATCACAATGAGTGTTTAGTGCCTCGCTGAAGTAATATATATTGCTATGGTTTTGCTGATCTCCTTTTCCTTTAAATTTTTATTGAGTCCTACTGTTGATTTTTGCTCTAAGTTGGTTTTACACACCAATAGATCAAAATTTCCTTGTGCACATTATTTGGCAGGACGAGTTTGATGCATTTCGTGGGCCTATGCTTAGAACGGCTTTTGATCTTCCCTCTTGTAAAAGGTAGGGCGTTTATATCTAAATTTTCCGTGCGTTAGTAAATGCAGAGATGTCCTGCAGACTGGAACTAAAAAGCGGACTGTACTATCAGGGAGAAGATTTCTCAAGGCAGTGGAACTAGCATCACACAAGGGTTATCTCAGCTCAGAAAGCTGCAAAGAAGTTGGAGTTCTGTTGTAATGGTATGTTCTCTTATGTGCATTGGAAAAGATATGAGCATGCAAACACTGAAAAGTACATCAAATGATGCTTGCGTAATTTTCCATAATTGCACTGTTGCATTTGTATTCAACTGTTAATTAGAAAATATCAGGTATATGGGGTTTCTTGAAGAGTTTCTTCAATATGATCCAGTATGCATGTGCATTTAATGCTATTGGTATACATTTTACTGTAACTCTGAATGATTATAACGTTTTCTCTATACGGTGAATTTGCTTAGAGTTGAAATTTATAATACATAGGATTTATGCTCTTATCCATGTTCTATTCCTGCTACTCCTCTCTCTTTCTCGTTGTTCTTTATCTTTTGATCTGCCATTCACACTATTTCTCCTGCAGACTATTCTGGTTCAATTGGTGTATCCATGTAAATGTTTTTTTGTGATATTTAGAGTTCTCAAGCTTATTTTCTTTTCCAGTGACTCCACAGGTTCAAGTTTGAGCACCTCTGTTATATCTCTTGCTAACATCACTCAATTGTCTTCTTTGTTTACTCTGTAATCTTTACAGTGCTTATTTGAAGCTGGAAAACGTAGCAAGATGCAGCTATTAGACATTTTCTGCGAAGCCAGTGATCCTAACTTGCATATATCTTCTATGACTAGAGACATCCCTATTACAGGAAAACTGGGCTCTGGCAAAGCAGGATTTATTGCTCAGGCAATACATAGAGTAAGGTTGTAGTATCCTAGAGATTGCTTCATAGCTGAACTTTATGGGTTCATCATTACATGTTTGAACAATATCACTAACTACATATTCTTCGATTATCAAACTTGATTTCGGGAAAATGTTATGGAGATCTTTGACTTAAAAAGGAGTTAGATTTATGTCTCTCATAAGACGTTCAATTGGTCACCAACCGTCCCTAGGGCTAGTGACAAAGGGCTTGGTGGTTGGTACCCGAGGTCCCAAGTTCGAAGCCTAGTTGCTTCACATTTTCAGCTAAGTTTATTTCTAAAAAAATAAACGAAGCGGGTAGCATGTTACCTTTCTCTCTCTAAAAAAAAAGACGTTCAATTGGTCATCTAGATACTGCTGGAGTTGGAGTATAGGACAATTGCAGAACTTCCCGTCATCTTGTGGTAGTACTAGTTAATGATAAGATCACTGAAGTGAAAACTTATCCACATTACTCACTATGGTGCCATCTTATGATGTACCACCCTTTCATTGGTGCCATCTTATGAAGAGAAAATTTATCCACATTACTCACTTATGGTGCTTGCTATTTTCACCATTACGTTTCCAATTTTTGTATGGCGGATGCAGAATTTGTCTTTGGTCGATTAATATAGGAAGTATTGTACTCTTGTTTTTTTTTTCTTCTTATTACATTGCTGATATCTAGGAATATGTTGGTGATTTGTTATACTGTCCAGGGAATTGCCCATTGCCTCACTTTCTCACGTGCTTAAAATGTGGAGTCTCCATATGAAAGACATGAATGAGGTACCATAGATGTTCTTTTCCTGTATTAAAAGTGGTGTTTATTGTCACTATGTTAGTATCCCTCTTCTCAACATTTTAAAATTACAAATCTTACAAATATTTTTTCTATCAACTTTAGCTCAGTTGTGAAATAATGTACTAGACCTCTTGAATGAAAAAAGAAATAGCAATTCTGGAATACTTGAAACTGATTAAAAAAATGTACTAGAGTCATTACAACAGTGTCTAAGTAGTCTCTCTGTGCACTTTCTTTATTTCATTGAATCAGATAATGATTGGAGTACCAATTGGGAATATTTGTGCTCTTCTAGTGACTGAGCCAACCTTAGATTCAAAAGATTTTTGACAACATAAAAGGAAAAAAAGACCTACCAAAGTTTAAAGATTGGTCAATTTTTCCCAATATTGATTGAGTTGAAGGCTATTACCAATATGGTCTCAAGTATAAGATTTCTCTATTGATTTTAGTGGCAGTCAAGATCTTCATGGTCTTCCTTGCAGTGCCGTAATATAGTGCTGATATTTCTGTTGTATTATTGACTCCTGTGTATTAGAGCGTGAATATTCTTCTGAAAAGATATGTATTTTGAATGTTATAGCAGGAAACTTCACGTAATTGACTACATTATGAATTTCATCACATCTTGACTGGATTTTAACCTTTACAATAGATCATAGATAAAGTGAAAGAACTCCAATCAAACATAGCAAGTGGAGATGGTTGCCAGCTCAATAAGGAAAAGTGGACAGATATTCACAAGTAAGAGTCTGGCTTTAATTTATTCTCTCCTGCATTTAGGGAATTTAAATGACCCATGTACTCACGGGTTTTCTTTCTAAAGTAGCTGCTCATAGACAAGTTGTTCTACAAGTGGTTGTGTTGTGAAGCAACAGTCTCAAATATCAAAACATTTTATTTGAGTATTCAACAGTACTTGATCAGTAGAAACATTACATGTTTTCATGCGACAGGAGGTCAGCATACTTGGGTGCAAGAAAGGGAACAGTATCAGTAAATGATAAAGCAGCTATGTTGTTGGATGACATGCTCAGGTAGGGCTCATCTTTATCGTGTGTGCAATTTGATTGGAGCATTTTCCTTGTAGATTGTACTGGTCTTTCTTCAGTACAGGCTATACTAGTTTTTGCATTTTATGCAGAGAGAGAAAACTTGGGATTTGGGAATGGTTTTTGCTATCATTGTATATCTAGTATTCCAGTGTTCTTTTATTCAAGAACCAGTTACTAAATAAGCTTGTGTATGATTATTTCCAAGTATCTGAAAAAAAATTTGTTGAATTGAATCTCTATAGAATTTGGTGGTTTTTAAAAATTACCTTAAAATTTTCCTGGTGGAGGAAATTTTATCTCTGGCTATCCGTGTTGTTATACATATGCCTTCTCTAAGAATGTGGACAAGAATTTTAAAGCCAACTCTGGATACCATATTTGGTTTTGCTTATTGATTTTTTTTCCTCTCAAGACTCGCTAAGTTTCAAATTATTATATGTGTTTCTAGAGCTAGTCTCCTATACTATCTATAGTACCGGGGCTCCGGTACTATAGTTGCTTTTTCGATCTTAGGGTGTTCAAATCAACGATCCACACCGTTGAAACTGATCTAGAATATTTAAAGTTCTTAGGAATAAAATTTTATAATTTTTTGACGTAGTTTACTTTGTGATCAAACCATTTCAAAATTGTCAAATTTCAATGGTTATTATGGCGAGTTTGTAGTTTAACGGTGGAGAAGAATCTAAATTTATTCAAATTTTGATAGAAAATACTTTAAACTATATAGATGAAGGTCAATATCCTTGATCTTGAATTCGAAACCCCTATACTCAAATTTTAAGGATTATTCAATTTCCACCGTTCATTTTGACATGATTTATTTACTAAGTAAACGATATCGAAAAAAACTAAAATTTTATTCCTAAGAACTTCACATACCCTAGATCAATTTCAACGGTGTGGATCGTTGATTTGAACACCCTAAGATCGAAAAAGCAACTATAGTACCGGAGCCCCGGTACTATAGATAGTATAGTAGCCTCATTCTGTGTTTCTATATACGTCCAAAATACATTAAAATTTCCAAAATGCAAATTGCCCTTCCATTAGCTTAGAATACCAGATTATTCTTTCTTTATATGTATAGCATTTCCTTGTGTTAGTGATTTTGCAAAATATTGTTTTTATTGGAAATCAATGTTCCACATTTCTATAAATTGTTGTTTGAAACAGGAAAGATTTGACCCCTATAGAGTGTGCACCTTTTCATGAAATCATCTGCTTCGGACACGTTGAAATTCTACAATCAGTAAGTCCTTTGATCTCATGATATTGATGGTTTAACATTCTCTTTGCAAGGATTGATTTTGTTGTCGAGTCCACATTACTAATTAACTCTCTTCTTTGCTTGTGGCACTTTTCTTCTTTTTCTTTTTTTTTGCATTCCATGTCTGCTATACATACGGAAAAGTATGGCTTAAATGGTCAATGTTCTTTCCTTCATTACCCTTTATTGCATTACAAGACTATGCTTGTGTTTTTTCTTTGTAGTACTATGGCTCCCCAAAGAATACTGCTTTTATAAGTTGTTGATGTGTTGGCATACATGATATGGAAGGCTTTGATTGGGTCATACACATTGTTCAAAATGTTATGTGGGTTTGCCAGCGTAGGGCAATAAAGGGTACCTTTTTGGGGGACCCAAAGCATTGCCTATTGTCTTATGTATCTTGAGCATTAGAAAATGAACCATTTTATGAGTTGCTCAATGAACTCCGAAAGAAACCATGGGATGCCATAAAACTTAGAAGAGATTAAAGAGTTACGATCAGCACCCTTATCCTAATAGATTCAAGAACTTGGATGAAGTCAGATTATAGTTTATCTTATTCATGGCAATTCCAGGTTCATCTTCCACGTGTCTCTAGCGGGGTTTTTTTTGTCCTCATTCAATTTTGTGATCCGCCAAAATTTTCCTTATTTTGCTACTATCCATCTCATCTAGTGTCTGGACCATTATCTTTTGTCTTCTGATTTTGTAATCCCTACCTAATTCTAGCTTGTGATATCCTTTCTTAGAACTTTGTGTCAATTCTGATTATCTGACCATATGTCTAAGAGGAAATGATTATTTTTAAATGTAGGCATTACTTGGCGATACAAGGAGGATAATTCAGGTTGATCTTTTGAAGCCTCAAAATCATCTTCAGTGCTGTTGCTGCAATCGTGATGGAAATATTGTATCACCAACGATGCATGATACCTCAATTATGTGAGCATTTTTGTATATCTACTTGCAAATCTTTTACACCGTTTCAAATAAGCTTTCAGTGCATATGTAGTTCTTCAATGTTCATCTCACTGAATTCTGCGTAGTCATACCTTAGAAATATAGTAATGAGGACCTGAATTACGTTTATTTTTCCTAGTCTACTGAAATTCTATTGTGCTTTGGTCATTCTCAAAAGCAGATTTTGTTGCAATGCCTGTTATCACTGATATGGTAGAATTTAAAAATTTCTATGCAGGTACTATCTCTCTCAAGAGTATGGTGATGTTATTAATCTTCATGATTGGTACCAAACTTTCAAAGTGACAATTAGTAATCCTAGCTCAAAATCCAGAAAGAGATTGCATAATTCTCCAGCATCCAAGAAACTAAAAACCACACCTACAGAGAGCGAAGCTGAGATCCAGTATCCTTTGGGTTTTACTGCTTTTCATTCAAGCATGCTTCTGGCATTGTACGCAGATTAGAGGGCATTCATCATTAGACGCCGACATAAATATATGTAGGAACAACGACGTTCAACTTGTCTGTAAGTGGTTAGAATTTGACCTCATTCCGTAATAGTATTTTGTCGTTTCTGCATAACAGTTATCAAAAAGTTGATATTGCATTCTCTAAATCCACTTTTAGGAAACTAAAACTTGTAATTTAATAATGCCTATTAGCTATCTTTTTGAGGGCCTCTTTATGTTTAGATGTAAGACAGAATAGGATATGACATTCATAATTTACAGTAGTATTTATATTAGTTTATGGACACGGTGATATGTAGTCCAAAACCGACGATTGCTAACGGGATACATCAACTGACTATCGGTGAAAGATGAATTGTGATCCTTCATATGATGTTTTTCAAGAGCAAGGTTTTGTAGGGCTGTTACAGAGCTCCAAATCACCGGGCTTCTTCGGATGCCAAGCAAGAGAAGGCCGGACTTCATCCAGAGAGTTGCATTTGGTCTTTAGGCTTTTAAAATATGGTAAATGTTTTCATCCCATGAAAGCGAATATCAGGATAAACCAAGTAATGTATTAACTTTGGAGTTTGTCAGTGTGGTTTCTCCTAACTTTTCATTGCTTTTACTAATTTATTTCTTATTAATACCCAAATCTATCACATTTTTTGGTATTCAATAGGGTGGTGGTTTAAAAAGCAAGGAATTTTCCTTTGCCAACATTCGAATACTTGCGAAGAGCAGCTGCAGAGGAGGAATCGGTCGCTAATTCGTAAGGCACAGGCATATGATGCATCTCCATATTCCTAAGCATGTTGAATTCATCCGTGTTCTCGCTCAAAGCTTGATTCGATTTGGGCATTCATTCTGCCCCCCGCTGGTGACTGTCGTGAATCCTTGGCTTAATCAACGCCTCAGGCTTTCAACAGGCCAACAGGTCACTCTTATGAAAAACCATGCAGCGTGGCTCTTCTTGTTGTGTCTGATTCTCTTTGAAGCGCCATTAACATGATAGTTTATTTATTCATTTATTTTGAAACAAAGCCCGTAGAAAGATGATGTTTCATTTATTTATGGCGAAGGCACGGCGCCTCAGAGGAAGGTACTAGGTAGTATTACTTTTTTTTTTTTTTTTTTTTTTTTTGTATACTAGCACTCTTACCTCGGTATCTCTCACTGTTTCTTATTTAATTAATGTAAGATGGATTCCCTAATGCTTATTATTTTAGCCACACATATGTCGACAAATTTGTCAAGTCAAATAAAAAGAGACAAAAAGGAAAAAAAACGCTGCGCAGTGGTTAAATTTGAAGAAACAAATTAGGAGCACACATTGGTGGCATGGTTACAGTCAAAAGAAGAGCCAAATTTCCTGTAGTTTTGAACACCGAATAGACCAAGCCGTTGTCGGCAGGCATGGCACACATCAAGCCTACGGGTATTCCATCAAAATATAAGTCCGAAAATATAGATGCATATAAAGTATCTAGCACCATATCCCTAGTAACATGTGGAAAATTTAAATGTACAAAGAAATCATAAACATCAAATATGCAACAAATGTAATTTCCATCGAGCAACACAAAAAAAAAAAAGAAAAAGAAAGAAAAAGAAATCAAACATTGTACTTGTACTTTGACCTCAGAATATAAAAATGCATTTTCTGCGAACCTATATTCATATCTAGAAACATGGGGTAACTGAGCTCAAACCAATTCCATGCGTTGCTTCCACCCTATATTCCAGGTGATTAGCGATGACATTCCCATTTAGAGGAAAACACACACACACACACCCCAAAATGAAAAAAAACCCAAAACTCAAGGTAAAAGACAATGCAACTACAAATTTGGTCTAAAATCAGGTGTAGCATCCACAATGAGATTTCTCTTCATACAAGCAAATGAATCCTAATAGTACCTAACACAAGTAGGTCAGTTTGATTCCGAAATCAGTCCTACCGTTCAGGAACTATCATTCCTGAAAGAAAGATTTCACACAAGCAAGTCAAACTGATGGTGCCTAAGGAGAAAGAAACTATACACCATGGGACGGCAAAACATAGCCCAACACGAAAAGTTAAAACATGAAAACTAACTATACTGCAATGCTAAGAAAGTTCCTACAAGATATTAGGAACGTGGGAGGCAAGCCTCTGCTGCAACTCCTTAATCTTCGAGCACAGCTCTACCTTCTGCTCCTTGTAGCTCTGAAGCAAGTAGTCCTTCCCTTCAATCACTTCCCTTAACTCCGCCACTTCCCTCCTCAGCATCTCAACCTTCTCTTCATCCCCTCTAACCTCCCCACCACCACTAATACAGTGCAAATCAACATCATCTATGTGGTTAGCATATCCATTCACGTATCCATTAGCATGCAATGGTTTCTCTTGCGAACCCATCTCTGCCACACAGTGGTCGGCGATGGCTTTTCTGAGCCGTTGGATCTCCCTCTCAGACTCGAAGAGGTCCGTATTTGCAGCATCGATCTGAGACTGCAAATCAGCTGAATGGCTCATTTCGATGTTTAGGGAACTGCGGAGGTCCATGATCTGGGACTGCATCTCCATTATCATCTCATCCCGTCTTTGGAGCTGTTGCCTTAGCTTTTGAATCACCTCTCGCTTGATGTAGATGTCTGATCCGGATTCTGAGACACATGGAGATTCTGAGCTGTTTGAGTGATGGAACGGCTTTTGAGGTAGCCCTAGGCGATCAGGTGAAGGCGACCACATCACTCCGCTGTCTTTGTTGGGCTCTTCAGTTGGGATCTTTACTAAACGAAGGGAGCTATCTTCTTCCTTGGACATTTGATTGGTGGGTACCAGCTTTATGTTTAATGCAACATCTGAAATCATTATGTCATCACATTACCCTTTTTATTGGCAAATCTAAAAATTAGAGCTTCTATTTCACCTTTATTCAGAAAAAATGGGAGCACTGCTATTTCACACTTATTCTATTTCTTTCCTGGATTAAGAGTTTAAGATCAAACTAGTGAAGTCCAAGTATAGTTGTTTTCCTTCATATTTGTATGTGTAAATATTTGCATGCACCAGGACACATGCAGGTAAGAACAATTAAAGTGGTAGTACAAGTATTTGAAAAGAGAAAGCAAACACACAAAATGCCATCTAAAATCTTACTAGGACTATTTCTAAGGGCGACGCTACTTTTGAAAAAGCCACAAACTTGTGTTTGATAACATTTTCTTTTAAGTACCACCTCTACCACCCACCAAGCATATGTTCAGTACAGCATTTTCCTATAAGCTTAAGATCAGACACCCATACAGCAGCAAAAGGAGTATAATGTCACGCAAACATGTGAGAAGAAAAATTGATACTTAAGCAGCTCAAAAGTACAACACCTGAGGGGCAGTGATAACAGCCATCTTCCTCTGGAGTATAACAATATAAATTTGAATGCAGTTGGCAAGTTGAAGCTCTCCGTCTGGTTGCAGGTTTTCCCCTCTCTGGTTAAGTAAGTGTGTTAATAAATAATAAGTATAATAAGAAGATACAATAAACTTCTTACTTAGGAAGGTGTCAAAAAAGGTTTGACCATTAGAAAGAACGATGTAAAATTGGATAAGGATAAGACCTTTTGTAGCATTATTGGAACTATTTGAACGACTATTCTGAAAGATCTGATTCAGTTTGCATCCAAGCCTGATAGACAATGTGCTTAACAATGCACCGCCGGCTAGAAGGACCCAATTTGGTCCTTCCCCTTGAACATGCTCCAACCGCTTTGCTCTTTGAATGGTCCCATTTGCTTTCGGTTTCATCTTAAGGGATCGGCGACAAGTATTAGAAGCTCAACACTTTACAAAGTAATCCTGCAAGGATATAGATTATTAGCAAGTTCAAGTAAGAAGCAAACTATACAACATCTATGTTTCGCGAATATCTAAATAATAAGTTCAAGGCAAAGATAAAAGAACAGAGAAAAATTAAGATTTACTGTCCATATATTTGCTACTACTGCTTTCAATACGAAAACAAACCAAATTTGAAAAGGAAGATTTTGAAAAGAAAAGAAAAAAAAAAAACGGTAACATTACAAGAGCAAGAAAATAGATACAAATACTAGTATTTTGCAGATTTGCCTTCCATAACATAGAAACAGATCTTCAAGACGCCCTATGGAACCTAAATCCGAATTTAAGCTAATTTCGCAGAATAAGTACTGAATCGTTCACAGTGAGTCATTCCAAACGTATAAACCCTAATTCAAAGGTACTAATGCCATTCATCTCTTCCCCAGTCCGCATATTTCTTTTTTTCATTTGATAAACCCTAGAAATACTCTCTACTGTAATAAATGGCATAAAATATTTCAAACATAGTAAAGCTCCACAACATCACCGTAAAATCCAATGTTCTCCGATCAATTCGAAATTCCCCCCTAAAAAATCCCTAAAAGATCAACAGATATGGGAAGTAGAAACAAGAGTAAATCGCACAGAAAAAGGGAAATATCGACCTGATTCAATTGGAATCGCTGAATAGAATCCAATCCCTCCTCATTTCATAGAAGAAGAAGAAAACGACGACGACGAAGAAGAAGAAGAAGCAGCAGCTTCTCTCGCACACTATGACTACAACCCTTTCCTTTCTCCTCCTCTCCTCTTTCTCACTTTAATCTCTTCCACACTACTCTCCTTTTTTTTCCCCTCGAGATGTTTCCTCTTTTCTCTTTATTCTTCTTCTTTTCTCTCTTTTTTTCCCCCTTTTTTAAAATAAAAAATCGTGATCCTTAGGTTTTGGAGAGGTGGAGTGGTTTGATAGAGAGAGAGGGAGGGTGGGGAAGGGGAACCCTCGTCTTTGGGCGTTCGATTTGGCGGCTTCGGGTGCGGGGGAAGAGAGAGAGAGAGAGAGAGACAGAGAGAGAGAGAGAGAGAGGAGTTCGAAAAACCGTGCGGCCGCACCGGCACGTGCGCGTCACTTGTCACGTGCCCACCGCGACAGGCGAAGCCGCGGGCTAACGGAAAATTTTCTGTTTTATTTCTTTTTTCAGTTCGATTTTTATGTTTTTAATTTTTTAAGAAATGGAGAGGCAAGACAAGGCTACAGGTCTTCGAGTTCGAATCCTAGTTGATTCACATTTCCAGCCGAGTTTATTTCTGTACGAAATAAACGAAGCGGGTAGCGTGCTATCTTTCTCTCAAAAAAAAAAAATTATTTTTATTTGATATAAATTTTTTTTTTTACTATAATTAAGAGCTAGACTTGTGAACAAATCTCTCTAATAAAATATAACTATTGTTCTTTTAAGCTTTTTCTAAAATAAAATAAATTGTTTTGCAAAGTGGAATATATACTACTCTATCAACTTGTGAATATCGTGATTTTTTAAAAAACCAAAAACTATATTTAATAGGCTCCTTAAATACCACCACAGGAAACAATAGTTTTCGTGGTCAAATGCTGATATTTTAAGTGTGCACACCATCAGCAAATTGCATACAACTGCAAGGAGAATTATTTGTGCTTTAATTACTTAATTATTAAGTGTTGTCCCCTAATTAGACTTAAAATAGTGAAATCATTTGAAGAGGTGCAACAATCAACTATCAAATGTCAAGTGAATCAACAATCAATTACAATCATATGATACCAAACTAAATTATTATAAGTTTGAGAGTTCAATCAAATTCATATGTGATATAAGTGAATAAAACAGTATCTGCACATTTAATTTAAAATCCACAGTATATGGTCATATGTGTGAGCGAGAGGATTGGCTTTTGAGCATATTTTGGTAGCTTAATGTTTTAAGGGGGAGAATATACAGTATATCATAGGAGACGAGCTGAATAGGCAATTAGAATTTCTCAGAGAATAAAAAATATGGATTAAACGATAAGAGAGTTCACAATACCCTCAACTCTTTGGAAAGTCAATGTGATGTTTTAGTCGGCATGTCATTTAGTTTGAAACTTTTCCTCTTGAAATAAGATAAGGGGAGGATAAATTTATTCTCGCGACGACCTTGTCAGGATGCTGTAATAACTAAGAAAGTCAACTTAATTATAGTTGCATTAGTGCAGTTTCTCAGTTAATTGATATAAACAATTCAAATGGAAAGAAAGCAAAAAGCTCAAAAGCTAGCAATCAATTAAAAAAAAAAGGACCTATAATTTAGGAGGTTCCTAGTACATTCATAAAATACAAAGTAAAATCGACGGATGGCAAGCAAAATTACTGTCAATGGGGGGTAGACTCATCCTAGTGAACGCTGTTCTTACTAATCTTCCCATTTACTTCCTCTCGGTATTTAAAGCACATAAATGGGTTATTAAATGTATTGAGGTACTGCGGAGAGACTTCTTCTTGAATGAAAGACACAACTCATCTGGTAAGGGATGTCTAATTTTTTAAAAAAGCGTTTGTAAGAGCAAGAAGGAGGGGGGACTCGGCATCCTGGATATAGGTATGATGAATCAAGCTCTACTTGTCAAATGGTGGTGGAAATTCTTCACTTCGCCCCAGTTGTATTGGAACAAGATAATTCATGCCTCGGAGGTGTTTCATTTATCGATTCGAAATTTTTTGAAAATCAATAATTACCTGAGGAGCAACGAATGGAATTGATGCAAGATTTTGGGTAGTGTCAACTATAATGATTATGGGTTAACTACTAGCATTCAGCACTTAAGGTAAGGATCGATAACCCTCGAATTGATCAGGGCCCAGATAGTGTGCATTGGCGGTGGAACCCTGCCGGGCATTTTTCAGTGAAGTCAACCTACGTGATGTTAAGTGACGGGAGCACGAGGGACGCTCGTGCTAGTAAGATTTGGCGAATCCGTATATCTTTGAAAGTGAAAGTAGCTCGTTCTCAAAAAAAGGCTCCTGACTGTAGATAATCTCCTTAAGAGAGGATGGACTGGTTACACGACCTGTGTGTTGTGCGGGACGGATGAAGAAAATGTTGACCATTTGTTTACTCGGTGCGTGTTTCTCAGATTTCTAATGGCAATGGTCTTGGAGAATATACAATCAAGAGATTTGGGCGATGACGTGACTTTGGCCTGGGATAGATGGATGAGCAGGAAGGGTTCGCAACCTTCAAGTTCCGGGTCAATCGGTTTAATAGCCTGTTGGTGGATCACTTGGGAGATTAGAAACGGTGCGATTTTTAGAATGATCATGCCTGACCCTTTCCTAGGAATCCGTAAGATTAAACAGCTTACGAATCAGTGGGTGAAATTTCTTTCAGGAGATTAGGTCTATTAATCTCCTTAAGAGTTTTTTTTTTTTCGCGTCCTGTTCGAGACCTGTGTTGTCTCATCCCTGTACCTTAGTTCACTTCTCCAATGAATGAAGCGGGTAGCATGCTACCTTTTCCTCAAAAAAAAAAAAAAAAAAAAAAACTCCCCCACCCCCGCTTTCTGAATGAGGTAGGAGGTTATGTAGTATGCTATTCCCCCCCCTTCTGAATGAGGTAGGAGGTTATGTAGTATGCTATTTGTAATGAATTATGGATTTCGAGGCCAAAGAATTGGAAATATCATAGAAGATGTGGTCTTAAATTTGGGCTATTAAAAAGTAAAATAATAATGTAATCACCCAAGTGCATCTTTTTAAGTTCAAGATAAAGTGCATGACGCAGGATTAATATACTTCTTGGACCTCGTTCTTCACATCAGACCTGCGCCATGCCACCATCTAGTGATCGATCTGTCACGCCGTATATCATAAATACCTCTTTAAAATTAAAAATAATTCATAAATAATTATATTTGTAGAAATGAGGTACGAAGGAGACTATAGACCTGGTTCACACAATAATTTCTCCGACTGTTGGACTCGGACGAGATAGAGATCAACAAGCAACTTCGTTTACTCTATCAACCCTTTAACTTTCAACGCAGAAACCACCAATCGAATGCATGAAAAAACGATTTTTTTTTAAAAAAACAAAATACAGAAATTGTTCAGCTTTGTCAAGTTGTAATTTGACAGCGAAAGTGTTGTTTGTTAATCATGTTATATACCGATTGTATAAGCAACCGCGCGGAGCCAAAGAATAAAAGATTTTATTACCATTAATCTCCTCAATATTGTTGCTTTTATACATTGCTGTGCATGACGTGAAAGATTCTAATCGATTTATTATTTTATTCATATAATTTAAATACCAAATCATATGGAGTGATTAATAATGGATCAGCAGCCTATTAAAATATGCCTTTAAGCGATCCAAAACAATTAAGTACCGTGATAAATCGAGTCTATTTGAATTTTGTTGGCAATACGTCTAATTAATGCCCTCTCCATACTCTGGCGTGATGTATTAATTAAATCTAATGGATTATATATCCACCAACAAGCTTACAAATAGAGGCCAAGATCACATTGTCCATCAATCTAACCTTCCATTAATAAGTCCTAAAGCCTCTTAGTTAATAAACTAATTAATCATCAGTACTAAAACATGTCTTTGATTATCTTTCTTTCTCTTTTTTTCTGCTCTTATGCTTCTCTCGCCGCCGGCCAACAAGACGGTGCGAAAACAGCGCAAACATACATCGTTCATGTGCGCCAGACTCCCGGCTCTGCCAAGTTCGCCTCCTTCGCCGAAAGGGCTCAGTGGTACAAATCCTTCTTGCCCGTCGGAGATCGTCTTATCTACTCCTACGACGATGTCATCAGCGGTTTCGCCGCCAAGCTGACCGATGAGGAGCTCACGGTCGTGACAAAGAAAGTCGGATTCATCGACGCCCGCCCCGACCGCATATTGTCTCTCCACACCACGCACACTCCGAGCTTCTTGGGCCTCACAAGAGACGCCCCCGGCTTCTGGAACGACGCAAACTACGGCCGCGGAGTGATCGTCGGAGTGCTGGACACCGGAATTTCGCCGAGGCACCCCTCTTTCAGTGACAAAGGAATGCAGCCACCGCCCCCCAGATGGAAAGGCCAGTGCGCGTTCAACGCATCGGACTGCAACAACAAGCTCATCGGCATAAGAGCTTTCCTTCGTGGCCTCGATAACGCCACGATATCCCCGTACGACGACGACGGTCACGGGACCCACGTAGCTAGCACTGCCGCGGGCATGTTCGTGGACAACGCCAACGTCAACGGCCTCGCCAACGGCACCGCCTCCGGAATTGCACCCTATGCTCACCTCGCCGTCTATAAAGTGTGTCGGCAGAATGGCTGTTCGCTTTCCGACGTTTTAGCCGGCATGGACAGTGCTGTACGCGACGGGGTGGACCTGCTGTCATTGTCTCTCGGCGGATTGTCCTCGCCATTCTACGACGATGACCTCGCGATCGCCGCGCTAGGAGCGGTTGAAAAGGGAGTCTTCGTAAGTTGTGCCGCCGGCAACAGCGGGCCATCAAATGGCACGACAGAGAACGAGGCGCCCTGGATTCTGACGGTCGGAGCGAGCACGATGGATCGATCCGTCCGGGCGACGGTGGAACTAGGGAACAATATTAGTACTTTCTACGGGGAATCTTTGTACCAGCCGGACAACTTCAGCGCGATTCCGCTGCCGCTGATCTATCCGGGGTTGCACGGCGGTTTGAAGACACCTTACTGTGTAAACGGCTCGTTAGACGGCGTCGACGTCCGAGGAAAGATCGTAGTATGCGACGCAGGTGCTGTTACAACAGTGGCCAAAGGGCGAGTGGTGAAGCCGGCCGGAGGGCTCGGCATGATCATAGCTTATCCTCAGGCCGCCGGATTCAGCACATTTGAAAATCCGCACGTGCTTCCCGCATCAGAGGTTGGTTACACAGATGGTTTACTCATCAAGGCATACGCCATCGCCGCTTCGGCTCCCATGGCATCGATCCTCTTCGAGCGCACGATTGTCGGGACAAAGCCGGCCCCAGCTCTTGTTTACTTCTCGTCGAGAGGCCCAAATCAAGCTGACCCAAACATACTAAAGCCGGACATCATTGGCCCGGGGGTGAATGTTCTCGCCGCGTGGCCGTTCCAAGTCGGTTCGTCGGATTCAGGAAGCTATTTCAACGTAATCTCCGGCACGTCTATGGCGACACCGCACCTTAGCGGAGTCGCCGCTCTTTTGAAGAGCACGCATCCAGATTGGTCTCCTGCTGCCGTAAAATCTGCAATCATGACGACCGCCACTTTGATCGGAAATGACAACAATCCGATAGTTGACGAGACATTGAGCCCTGCAGATCTCTTTGGGATCGGCGCCGGTCACGTAAATCCTTGGAAAGCAAATAACCCGGGCCTCATATATGACATCAAATTCGAAGACTACGTTCGATATCTTTGCGGTTTAAACTATACGAATTCACAAGTTGCAACTGTTGCTCGTCGCTCAGTCGATTGTTCCGCCGTCGGGGCTATCACCGGACAAAATCTCAACTATCCTTCATTTGTGGTGACCCTCGACGTCGACAGCAGTTATGCTTCGCAGGTCTCGCGAACAGTTACGAATGTGGGAGCGCCGAATTCAACGTACACAGTCGAAACCTCGATTGCGGAGCAAGTGAAGGTGGAAGTGAGACCTGCCCTGCTCTCCTTCTCAAAAGCTAATGAAGAGGCGAAGTACTCCGTCACCTTCACGGGTAATAGCAACCTCAGTGGAAAGGTTTTCCAGGGTCATCTTACTTGGGTCTCGACGGATAAAAGTGTTATGGTTCGCAGTCCGGTGGTGATTGCTATCGTGTGAGATTGTTTAATATGTATTCATAAATCTGAAAATTGTTTGCTTATAATGTAAAGCAACATCAAATAGCATGAATATCGCGGCCATGAGCGTGTGTTTCTCTCCTCTTCCCTTCTTTTCTATCCTGCATTTTTTGGTTACGGCGAGAGCAGGTGTCTCGGCACCGACTTCATTCTGTAACTCGGGCGTGAGAAGTAAACTCATCACCGACTTTAGTTAACAATCGTCGGACCAAGGTATATTAACATTGGGCCGGCCCACTAACTTGTGGAATTGTGACATGCGGACCTCAAAATGGCGGTCAATTGTTTTTAACAGCGAATTTGGAGTCCGAGCCCAAGTAAAATAATGCATAGGGCCTTCTGAAGCATCAGTCGAGGGGCCAAATGGGCCATTTCAAGCGTCGGAAAATTATTAAGCCGTAAACCGTCGGAAAAGTTGGGTCGAACCCAAGTCGGATCCGAATCGGCCTAATATCAATCAGTCAAAGACTCAAAGCCCATAGTGGGCTGGGCCAGTGACGAACCGCCTTATACTCGTCACTCCCATCCACGTTACCTGGCTCGCTCGCTCGTTCTCTCTCTCTCTCACTTTGCAAACCCTAAAAACATTCTCTCTCTCTCTCTCTCTCTCTCTCTCTCGTGGCCAAATGGAGAGCTTGAACCAGGAATTTGTGAGATAAGGATAATCGGCTTCTTCGGATCGCACTGTAATTTCTCTCTCTTTCTCTCTGTTCGATTTCGATGTTTTCGCTTCTGTTCGTATTTTGTTGTTAGAGTTCTCCGTTTTCGATCTATCCGTAGAAGTATGCAGTTTGTATGAAGGGAATCCCCTTTTATCGATAATTTTCCTTTTTAATGATATATCCTTCCACCTTTTTCATTTGCTAATTTTGTTTTCGTTTTCCCTTTTGCTTGATGATGTTGGATGATAACTTCTGATTCTAATGTTTTGTGGAACTTGTAATTGCGTTCGAATTGGGATGAAATGGTAGATGAATCCTGTGATTGAGTTCTATAGATACTTAAACCGTTAAAAATTTCACAGAGAGTTGTGGATAGTTTTCTCGTAAGGCACGATTACGTACTATGTATTTAAGGTGTCTGAACATGAGAATCAATTCATTGCACAGATGTTGACCTATAAATTTGTCCAAATTCTTTCTTAAGTTCGTTTTTTATTATTATTTTTTCCTGCTTTGCGGAGCTTGACCACAGGTAGGCTAAGTTCCAAAAGTCCTTTGTTTCAATATATGTAAAATAGAAAATGGTATTGGCGTTTGTGAAATAATAAGTGAACTATTGCCTTGTCCACAAATTCATTGCCTTTCCATAAATTTGTCAGAAATCCTGTTGTATCTTTTGGTTCTTAATCCTGTAGAAAATCCTCAGAGTGTACTTTTGTCTTCACTGTTCATAACTCTTTAACAAAGATCTGCATTAATAAATTGCTTTTATGGCCATTATAAACCTGCATATACAGTGTAACTTTTATACCAGATTAGTTGTATCTTCCAATGGATCTCCATTTTGTTAGAGTTATGGTTTAATTAAGATGTTTAGAAGATCTTCTTCAATTATATATTTTCGGTAAATTATCTCCTGTTGAACAGATTGGCCGACCATAACTCGTTATGCAGCATGCCGATTAATATTTGGTGTCTCTTCTTTCTTTTGCCTGTTGTTTAATGTTTTTTGGCCGTAACGAAGTCAGTAATTTTCATGGTAGATCACTGCTTTACGAAATGGTAGGTGCTGGTATCATGGATCTTTCTGATGCACCATCCCCCCAGAAATCAGATTTGAAGCCATCATTCCGCAAGCCCTCGAACGATATAGCTAATAGAAAATACCGCCGCCATTCCCCTGCTGCTGGGTCTGATTCATCTTCACCTGGAGGTTAGTAGCCTTGTTCCTTTTCTTATAGTTTGGCATATTTTGTCGTTTGGATCGGCTGTGGTGCTATCAGTTGTGGACAATGGTTTCTACAGTGGCAGTGTGGAGCTAATCTTCTCTACGTGATTGATTAGGTTGAGTTAGTATGTGAATTGTAAGTTGATGTCTAGTATCGTGAAATTGTCTTTGCTAGATCTATCAAGGTGTTCACAATGCAAGAACATTATCAACACTGAGGCCTCATTTAGTTACGCTTGTGAATTCTTCTCCCTCCTCCGTTTAAATTCAAAATCACAGCGATCAAATGCTGTGACAGATGGTGAATTGTTTATGATTGTCACATCTTTGTGGATTGTTTAAGAACAAAAGGAAAACTTTCTTAGTAACTCTATAATCGATTCTCACTATTTTGAACTCTATAATCGATTCTCACTATTTTGAAAAAGATAAGCTTGCAAGCCAGCCCCCCCCCCCCCCCCCCCCCCCCCCCCCCCCCCCCCCAACAACCCAAAAAAAAAAAAAAGTAGAATAGCGAAACAAGGCCTGAGGTCATGGTTATCACCTATTCATTTTCTTTCTTGATCTAGTTCTTGAAATTGCATTGCTGTTGATTGGTGATTCTTATTTTCGTCTCTAGTGTGCAAGTGTACTTTTTTATTTTTGTTATATCACTTGCAGACAGTCTGAAGCATGAGAGGAGCCGTAGTCCCATTCATCACAGGAGAGAACGTCCTAAGATCTCCGAAGGTCAGCGTAGAAAAGAGGATGGAAGAGAGACAGATAAGGAAAGGAGCTATAAGCGATCCAGCCGGGCCCACGAGTCTCAAAGACACTTCGACAGGTATGGAGATTTGCACAAGTCCCGGGCCCATGATGATTACAGCCGGCATCATCGTAGGCGTGCTGATGAGGATGAGAGGAATTGCTTAAGATCTTCTCGTTCTGACCGAGAATCAAGAACTGAAACCCGTTCTAATTATAGAAGCCGTGTTGATGACAGTTATGGAGAGAAACTTAGTAAAAGTAAAGACAGAGATATTGGTGCTCAGTTACATCATAGGTATGATGAAAAAGAGAGCAAACAAGCGAACTCATCCAGAGACTATGTCAAGAGTGGAGAACGTGACCGGCATAGAGAGAGACAAGCTGAAGAGGAGAAAAGAGATTATTATAGGGGTATTGGGAAATGGTCAAGTGAAAATGGCTCCTCTCGAGAGGAAATTGTTGGGTCTTCTAAGGAAGCTCAGAAGAGTAAAAGTAAGGAAGTTAATGAGCAGGAGCATGTGCGCAAGAGAAAGCAAAATGACAGGGAAAGTGAGTACTACTTCGATAGATCGTCTGACATGTCTGACAGCCAGCCTTCAGCAGCAAAAGTTAAGCTTGGTTCTGAACAGGGTGAGTATATTATCAGATTTATTTTTTTATTTTTTTTGATCTTCTTGTGCTTAATTTTGTTTCTTTGTTTCTTTCTTTCCTTTTTTTTCCTTTGTGATGTTGGGCATGCTCTAATGTTGCTTATGTTTTCTTGTTTCAAACTTCAGGAAATGCTGCAGATGACAAACCATCCTCGAGTTCGAAGCAGGTTAAGGAGACATCAGTCAAAGAATCTGGGAGCTCAACTGCCAATCACGCTGGAACTTCAGATGACCTCAATGCAGCAAAAGTTGCTGCTATGAAGGCTGCAGAGTTAGGTTGGTACTGTTTGCAACCGTCTAAGCATTTTAAAGAGCACGAAGATTAACAAAGTGATAGGAAAGTAGAGTAAAGAATAGAAAGACAACTTGCTATTAAGATAACTTCTTGACAACCAAAATGGACATTTTTTCCCTTTCCCTTTTCTCCCATCATACTGGATGATGAATCTTAGTAGTTTACTAGTTGTTATGTCCTTTTCTTCACTTTCAAGCTAATCATTGTTGTGTTTTCATGATGGACTGGCCATGTGCTGCAGTAAATAAGAACCTTACAGGGTTTGGAGGGGTTGGTGGGGGAGTTGGATGCTTGTCTACCGACCAGAAGAAAAAACTGCTGTGGGGTAGTAAAAAGAGCAGCTCTACTGAAGAGGTAAAAACACATATCATCTCTCTGAATCTATTTACCCAGTTGCTTTACTAAATTCTAGATTAGTATGTCATGTTATGACCCTCTTTTCTTGTTTATATCGAAATGCAGCAAACTGCTAACCGCTGGGACTTGAATCTGTTTGCTGATAGAGAGCGGCAGGAAAAATTTAACAAACTCATGGTAATTTCCTGGCTCCCTCTTTATTCACTCTTCCTAGCAATAAAAATGAAAAAAGAAGAAAGAAAGAAAGAAGAAGAAAGAAAGATTATCTTATAACCATTTAACTGTATTTTACTTTCATTTTCTTATGAACTAATAATCTTCGCTTAGTATTTCGTCCGTTACTAACACCTCTTTTAGAGTCTGAGGTTGCCTTGGTACGTATGGCCATTTGTAGGGTGTGAAGGGAAACGTGAACCCCGAGAGCAGACCGGACAACGAGGATGGGAGCCTCCAAGCCAAGAAGCGGGAGGAGCTCGACATGGACTTGGAGAAGCAATACGCCGCCGGCCTGCGCCGGAGAGATGGTCGTACTGTAGGTCTCGGTCTGTAGTGTTATTGCTATTCATGCTTTTAAACATTGAACACTATAGGTACATGGTTTTGGGCCAGCAGCTTTTTGTATTTACACCCTTTTGTTGCATGGAGAATATGTGGTTGCTTTGGAAACCTTTTGTGAATGTGCCTGGTTGTTCCCAGGGTCCGCAGCGTCAGGGCTACTCTGGCCGTGGTCCCAGAGACATCGGCAACTTGGTTCATGTCTCTGAGCTTATCCCGTTTTGGGGCCCCCTTATTCTGTGGTTGGGACTTGGGAGTTGGCGTGCATTACTAGTTTCTGAAGTTTTAGTCAAAACTTAATTTGGTTTTTTTAACTTCTAAACCGGATATTTGACATTCCGACTTTTGAAATCTGAAATCGATTTGCTTTTATCCTTGCCTTCACCTGTTGGTAGAGGAAAAATAGCTGGTTGCATTCCTTTGTGCCAGCATCATGAGTCATCAATTTTTTTTTATCTATCTTTTATCTCAAAGTCAGTTGGTCGAACTCTTTTTTGAGAGGAAGGGTTGATACATTATCAAGGGGTCATGGTATATTATGTCGAACTTAAAAATTCTTTCGCAAAATGAAAACCTTACTTTAAAAGTACGGAATTTGTTGTGTAATTTTCTGTTCTAGCGCCAGTAGCTCCCGAGTTGTTCAGGTCTTGTAAAGCTGAGTATCTCTCCTAGTAGTGCATGATTTGTGCCTGATTATTATCTCTCTAATTTGTTGCTGCCATTAATTCTGATTGCGGTGGGCACTGTAGAATAACCTTCCCGGTCCAGGTGGGACTTATCCACTGCAATAGTTGTCTTTATCTGGAAAGGAAAATTGCGTTGCTGAGCTAAATTATTAACCGTTTGTGGTTTTGCGCACCAATCATTCGTCACACGTGCGTGTGTATTTCAACGGATCGATTATTTGATCACTGCCAAATCGACATGCATAATAAAAAAATTTTTTTTTAATGTAATGCTAATATATGTATTAGCAACTTCATGTAATAGTTTGGAAAGAGCAATGCACATGAATTAGTTAAAAAAGTATTAATTAAGAGCTGAATCTGATGACACGCTCAGCGAGTCAAAAAGAAGGGACGGTCCGGACGGATGATTTAGTTTGCAGGGCGTGCCCGTTACCACCAACGGTCGTGATTTTACCGGACTTTTGCCCACTTTACAGATAGTAATAATGATCATGTTTTCCGCCTACCTATGTATCTTGGATTTTGCGTTAATCCGCTCCTACCCTCTTCCTCTCTCTCTCCTCTCTTATTGAGAAAGTGATAGAGAGAGAGAGAGAGAGAGAGGGAGCGAGAGCTCCTTCTTTTGTTTTTTTTTTGTTTTTCTTTTTTTGGTTCGTCCCTCGCGTCTTGTCCCTACCAACTCCCCACGTCCCCATTGCACACTCGCCGACCACCGTCCCCACTTCCACCCCCAACCCCACAGACGCCAACGCCAACACCAACAGCTCCTCCCCACAAATACAGTTGTCTCCGCACGTGCGCCATGGCGTCCGCGCCACGCACAACCTCGCCACACGCGCGCCACCCCCCCCCCCCCCAGCATTAACGCCCCCCAGAACCCTTCTTCCTCGCTAGCCCACTACGTTACTGCTCCTCTTTCCCTTCAAAGTAATTAAATCTCTCCCCTCCATCCTCCCCGTCGGTTTCTCTTCTTGCCCCCATTCTCCTCTCTTATTGGCCATTTATTATTAACCCTCCCCAGGACCAACGTCCCTACACACACACAGAGACCAACCACTCACAAAAAAAAAAAAGATAAGAAAAAGCAGAGGGAGAAAATAGAAGAGAATTCGCTTATTCTTTCCGAACGATCAGGGGGAATCTAGGGTTTATTCTGGGAAAGCTCGGGTTCTGCTTTTTGTGTCTTGCAAGGTTTAATGATTTGAAAGAGGAGAGAGGGGAGGAGAAAGTAAGATGGAGGCAATTAAGAAGCAGGCGAGTAAGCTGAGAGAGCAAGTGGCCAAGCAGCAACAGGTGATCTCAGTTCCCTTTTAATCACTGTGATTTTCTCCCTTTTTTTGATTTTTTTTTTTTAAAAAATTAATTTGGATATTGTGACGGGCCTCGGTTCTGATGTAGTTACGAGGGAATTTTGTTGATGGTTAGATCAGTTGATGCGTTCCTCACATGTTTTGGTTTAATAAAGGGACATAGGTGTTACTCTCGTGTGGCTTTGTTTGAGACACACGTATGTTGGGAGTACATTTAGGGGAATTAAGAAGTTTTTTACCACTTGTAAGGATGCATCTTCTTAAATTTTTGGCATATTTTGGTATAATTTTCCCCAAGAACTTGAGATATTTGCCCTTGATTAGATTCCCAGACCATATATCCATCCACCTAAAAGACAAACCCTTCCTTTACTGCCTTAAGCAGTAGTCGATAAAACAGTGGGTTAAAAAAGAAGTGTTGGTACTTTTTGAAACTATAGAATTATGATCAGCTGTGCTTTACTCATCTTTTAATATGATCTTGTAAGCTTGGAAATCCAGCTTGCATGAGTTCTTCCTTTTGCACTGTGAAGTTGTTCGTGGCAATTTACTAATCGTTTCATCTATCCCGAGGAGGCAATGCGCAAATTATACACTTCTAGCAGATTTAATTTGTTTGCAGGCGCCAATTGCGTCTTGGTGTAGCCATAGTAGAGGTAAGCCGGAGAACAGAGCGAGCGACGCAAGAGGAGAGTAGAGCCGTAAAATAAGGTGCATAGGACGGCTGAGGGGGGCATTGGTTAATAGCCATATCACATTTGACTAGATAGTCTTGCAGTTCTTTCGACGCTTGACTAGATAGAACGTCTTTGTTTTGCCGTTCTTTCACATTCTTTACACATAGATTTTCTTTAAATATTGTGCAGGCAGTTTTGAAGCAATTTAGCGGACGTTTTGGCCATGATACTGGCCTTATTGATGAATCTGAGCTTCAGTGCCACCAAAATCTTCAGAAACTGTATAATACTACAAAAGCTGCAAAGGTACTTGTTTGTCGCAAACGTTTGTGAGATTAATCAGTTGTGCTCGTTGATGTACTGATTGTATATTTTGCTTGAACTTGTTAATCTTATAGCATCTTCAACGAAATATTGTACGAGGAGTAGAAGGTTTTATCGCTGCTAGCACAAAGCAAATGGAAATAGGTAACTTGTTTTGTTTGATCTTCAGTAAAGTTAATTTGATGTCCTCTATTCTTGATATAACTTTGCTCCACATTTTCTAGTGAAAAGATTGGCTGAAGATTGTTGCAAGTATGGAAGCGAATATCAAAGTTTTGGTTTTGCTCTGGCAAGGGCTTCTCTTGACTTTGGCACTTCGCATAGTTTGATGGAAAAAGAGAGGGAGAATCTTCTTAGAGCTCTTGGGGATCAGGTTGTAATGTACCTCATACTCATTTAATCCTGAATAATAGCACAGGCGACTGTCGTTCTGCAAATCATAGAGAGTACCTAAATTTTTTTTGCACTTCAAATCACAATAACTAACATAAAATTAATCCACAGCACGTTTCGTATGAGATTGGGAAAATGACATTTGATGTTCATAAGATAACGTCCTTGTGCATTTTCATATCTCATGATTCATGAATTTCGAAATTTATGATGTCGATTTTAAATTCTGTCTATACTTTGTTTGAGCCATCTGATTTTTGCCAATTAGGAGATGATTGGTGATCACAGATTCACACAGTTTTACTTGTCTTTTATTCAATCTATCATTACCTCCCTTTCTTCAGTATTCCGGTCTTCTAACTTTCCAATTACCTCATAGGTTTTTGAACCTTTACGAGCAATGATAATGAGTGCTCCTTTAGAAGATGCTCGCCTGTTAACTTACCGTTACGAACGGATTAGACAGGATCTGGAATCTCAGGTAATGCTTTGGTCATAGGTTGATGTTCTATGGAAACATAACACATAAAATAAATTATCCACTATGTGCTTAGACAGCTGAGGTGTTGAGACGAAGGTTGAAGTCCAACGAAGTCGGTGCTAATGCAGAGAGTGCTGCAAAACTACAAAATGCAGAATCAAAATTATCTGAACTTCAAAATACGTTGTCAGCATTAGGCAGAGAAGCAACTGTTGCTATGGTGGCAGTTGAGACTCGGCAACAGCAGACTACCTTTGAGCGACTTCTTGCAATGGTAGTGGTTGTTTCTTTAATGCTTTTCAATAAATCATATTACAAGTCATGATATTTTTGTTTTTGCATATTTACCCCTATAAAATATGTGAAATTGCTGAAATTGCTAAATACCCGAATATTGGCAGTTGCATGTGTGTCCCCGAAAACTATATTTATTTGCATTCATGTCCCGTAACAGGGTATATTTGCACAATTCAATTTTCATAGATATCCCAGCAGGGCATGTGTGAAAACAAGCAGGTTTCCAGGGGCATATACTGGCAACTTTGCCAGGGTACTTGCACAATTTTGCACATTTTCAGGGGGGCATGTGCAAAAAACCCTTCTTTTATATTATGTTGTGCTTTCTTCCTCTAATATGTGTTCAAATTTAGTTAATTTTCTTTTCCCTTTGTATTCTCCTCTCCCCACATGCTTACTTTCCAGGTTGATGCTGAAAGAGCTTATCATCAGAATGTTGCGGATATTTTAGAGAAACTCCATCATGAGGTATGCATGCTTATTAATATATGCATTACAGTTGCAGTAGAACAGATAGCATGACCAGAATTCTAAAAATGAAAATTCTTCTCTTACTGGTGATGGTAAAATAGTATCCATGTTTTGCATAGATGGTCCGAGCAAAGCAGAGTAATGGGCCATTTCCACAATCAACAGCAGCTGAGACCAATGTGCGGACACAGAGTGTGAACGAGGATCCGAGGCCTAGCAAATCTGATGATCTCACTAGGAATGGCCCGCCTAATATGTATTTTGTTGCTGAGGTACGTTCTTAAATGGTAAACTTATTGAGCTGTTCTTTCTGACTTCTGTTTGACCTTTTATTTCCTATACGTATGTACTCTTTCCTCCTCAGCATGTGCTTGCGCAGAGGGATGGATATTATGTATTTGTTTAGCTCTGTAGCTATTACTTAACTACCATAACTATTTTTTAGATGTAATAGAGTGATGCCCCTTTTTCTGTCCTCTGCAATATCTGATCTTGTTTTTAAGGCTAGAATTTCTTCATATTCCATTAAATATTTTCCAGATAAGTGGTTTATCTTACATTTAGAAAGTTAAAATCAAGTACAGTACCGCTAAGAACTCCTGTAATGTGCAATTAATCATTTGGCTTTAGGAATTGCTTTTCAGTAATCTTAATAGGAAGTGTCACTTGTCATGTTTTAAGTTCCCTCTTTCATCGAACATTCCATATTACTTTTCTGAACTTACACAACTTGTTTCAAGTTGTTTAGTAGGACGCATGCCAACCGGTGTTCAGTTCCTAGGGTCATTTCCCCTTCTTGATAGTCAGTAGTCAGAATGTTGAATGTTTTGTTGGTATTGCAACCTTGTAGGGAAAAAAGAGAACTTGAATGGTTGAATCACAGTTAGAGCAGCTACCATTTTGCAGTGCTTCTTTGGAGCCTTCTTATGCTTGACTTACTATTAGCAAGTGCCATATTTATTGTGTGTTTCTACAGTCCTCTTAAGCTTTAAACTATTTCTTGGATTTTCATGTAGAATGCTGCCTTATTTCAGATCCTGAGGTGTTATTGTACAGTTTTTTTCACATACTTCATTGAATTAATTTAGATGCTGAATATTAGGATCTGTAGGATCTGTCAATTGAATCTTAATTCAGACACCCTAGAGGGATTTTCACTTTTACATGACATTTAGAGTAGGGAATGTGAGATTCTAATATCCGGGTAAAGTACGAACTAGTTTGACTTCAGTGTGAAAGAGCGGCGGAAATTACCGCGATGACTTTATGGCTAAAATATAACCCTTGTTTGTCTGGAATTTGCCATATGACTGGCCTTATTCCAGCCTTATGCTTTGATCAGCCTATGAGATTCAAAAGTTCTATCTGGCTTGCAATGTTACAACAATGTAAAGTTGATTTCTTGAGCTTATTTCATTTTCATATTTGTCATTCAGGTTATTCATCCATTTGATGCTCAGGCTGATGGTGAGCTCAGTATATCAGTAGGCGATTATGTTGTGGTCCGCCAGGTACATGAAGAGGTCATATAACTTGCTTACCACGACCACTAGTAAATCTACTATTTTTATGTTTAAATAAATATACTATTTTTTATGTTGCTTTCTACCCAGTACCGTGCAATACAGTTTTGCTATATTGCTGAATTTTTGTGGCGCACTATCTGATCGCTGGAGTTGCATTAATAATCTGAGATAGTTACACACACATGGAGTGGAAACAAAAAGATGTCTCAGGAGTGACGAATAAAATTTTAGTCCTCAAAGAATGCATAGCTGCGCTTAGTGATATGCAAAATTTAACACATACGTGAATACGTGAGGAGGGCTAGTTGAGTCTGTTGAATTGCGCTACTTAAATCTTAACATGAAACTCGAAGCAAATGTTGAGGAAGAATTTCAGGTTCTTTGCATATAAATTAAGCTTATGCAAGAACTTGCAAGCTCTACAAGATGCTGCTTGAATGAATCTTTCTTGATGAGTGAGAAATAAATGATACGAGATTGAAAAATAATAGCTACCTCACTTTAGCGACCTAGCACCGTGAGAACAAAAGGCTGCTGGGATTTCATAAGCACTTGTCAAACAACTTTATGAAACTGCACCGCAAATACAACATGTAAAGAAATATGTTCTCTATTTCTCATCATGGAGACATAATAAGTTTTACCTGTTACCCATTCTGCTTTGCAGGTAGCGCCAAATGGATGGTCCGAAGGTGAATGCAAGGGAAAGGCCGGCTGGTTCCCATCCGCTTATATTGAGCGGAGGGATAAAGCCCCGGCAAGCAAGGTTATTGAACCCCACCTGTTGCTCGCTTGATCTTCTTCTTCTTCTTCTCATCTTTTCCTTGCTTTTCCCACTATAAGCTCTACTGTACATGTGTGACCTTAATTCTTCAAGCGACTCTCTTCCAACTTTACACAGGTAAAGGACTCTCCGAATGTGAAAATCTACCTCTTTTTGTGTTCTGTAAATTGTGTAGGTATATGTAGTTGTATCTATTTTTATGTTTGTTTGTTGTAAGTGAATCTCGAGGCCTTTTCGTATCGACCAATTTATTATAAAGCTTTTTTTTCTGAGTGTTTCTTTTTGTTCTTGCGTATGCAAAGCTTGCGTACAATATGAAGGTCCGCTTAGCAGATCAGATGACTTACCAAAGTATACGAAGCATGTGTTGCTGCTTCATCTTCTACGTTCTTTTTCGTGTTTCTCCTGCAACTTACTATCTTTTTGTTTGCGAAATTCTGAACATTTTTCAAGTAAGAAATATTTGCTGCATATTGTTGTCGTAGTAATCAAAATTGACAACATAATATGATCTCAGACGTTGGTGCAAATAAAACGAAAATCAAAGTTTAGCATAGTGATAGTTTCCAAAAGTAAATTTAAAATGAAATAAAAGGTGGCATGAATCTACCACGTAGGTCGCAACATGATTGTAACATTTTTCTGAGACATGTTCGTCCCAGCTGAGGTTTTTACAAAACCCTAGTCCAAGCAGGAAAAAACAGAAGGGTATCGTCCCATGTAGATATGGGATTTAGTGCTCTTGATAAGCCAACCCACTCAAAATTTGAGAGCAGCAAGAACGGTTACCTAAAAAAATTTCATCTCAACTGCTTAATTTTGGAAATTTTAAAGTAAAATAATTTTTATAAGGTGATCGATCAAATTATATCATCCGTCAAGTGAAACATTTAAATTTTAAAATAAAAAAATTTGGTGAATTTTTATGATCCGATCACAGGGACTCGCCCCATTAAATTTTGGTTCGGATGACACGCTTGATCTATCTGTGGATCTGGCCCGTGCGATGGTCCATGGATCTGCGACTGCGAGCGTCGGCCGCACGTGAGAAGCGTCGCGTCCTCGACACTCCCCCACATCACTCGTCCCATTGGTCCTAGTGACGACCCCCCATCTATCCCAGCGCGTCCACGGTCCACCCCTCTCCCCGTTCCCCTCTCACACTCACTTCTCTCTCTCTCTCTCTCACACTCTCTCTCCCCCCTCCGCTACCGCTCCCCGAACTCTCACCCCTAAATCTAGGGTTTGTTTCGCCTCTCCGTATCTCTGCATCTCTCTCCTCCTCCCGATTATTAGGGTTTTGATTCGGCATTTGCTCGAATTGCTCTGGAAATCGATTGAAAGGTACAATCCAGTGTTCCTCCTCCAACGTTTCTTTCTTTTTTTGTTTTTGCTTTGCTTCTCCCCCCTCCGAGCAAGTGATTAATCAGCGATGAAGGCCGAATTGCTTCCTTTTTTCGGGTTGTTAGTTGGAAATTTCATCTCTGTAACTGTGATCTATTCCTCGCGTTGTTGTACCGGGTAAGATCTGTGCTACCTAGTGGATGCAAATCGCTCGGTGGTTTTCGTTGTTGCCTCGTGTCTTAGTGTCGATTGTAGTGAATTCTTCTTCGTTCGCTCTAGTTATGAAGGCGTTGTGTTGAACTAGAGTGGTAATTTATCCGTTGATGTTATTTTTAGTGGTTATCAGCTAGTGATATGACTGCATGATGGAGAATGGAGTATCTGGGGAAGCATGCCTGTTAGCGTTTCTCAGCTAAGTCTGTTTGGAGATTCACGAAGAAAAGAAGAGATATCCATGAATCGCGTGTTGGATGTTCGTTTTCTGTTTGTGTTGATGCATTGAAGTCTTGTTTATTATGTTATATAGATGGATTAGGAGTATGATTAGATTGTACCAGGAACCCTTAATTTTGTTGCAGGGGCATTGCTGCCTGTGTTAAGGTTATGTATGTAATACAAAATTTTATGATTCTTCTTGTGCGGTGCTAATTTTCTCTGTGTTGAGGATTAAGATATTGCCAGTTCTTTCACTCTCTGAATTTACATGTTTCCAGGTATCTGTGCTGACTCTGCTTGTGGAGGTTATGTACGTAATGGTGCTTGTGGCTATGCGCTATTCAAATGGCGTGTAGATCTATCACAGAGAACTATGTGCATCATGCAGCACATCAAGGGCTCATGGGATGGGTCAATGTAAGCTTATGATGCATGGCAAGCTTATCGATGGGCTCATTTTCAATAAAATGGCAGAGACTTCTGCTTCTGCTGACGGTGCTAATGCTTGCCACACTTGAGACAAGTGCTTTAAATTCAGAAGGTATGCAAACGTTCTATATTTCATTATTCTCTATCTTCGTCTGTGCAATTTAATGTCATGATTCTGAGAATGATCTCTTGCAGGTAATGCACTTCTTAGTTTTAAAACATCTATTGTCGGTTCAAATGGTGTCTTTTTAAATTGGCAACAAGAAGATTCTGATCCTTGTGACTGGAAAGGTGTGAAATGTGACAGCCACACAAAGAAAGTAATTTATCTGTAAGTAAACCAGAAGAATCTTTAAGCGAAGTGCAATGAACTTGTCTGTTGAGTGGTGTTATCTTTTTTGAGCTTGTTGTACTTCGATGTCCTAGCTACTGTTTTTGTAGTGGAGTCATTTTCTTCGGGGTAAATTGTTTTCGAACTTCTTGAACTATGAGTTAAATTTTGTTATAGGCCCCTAAACTTCAATTCATCTTAATTGGTGACTCAAACTGTGCTAGGTTATTTAACCAAGTACTAATCCTTTCAGCTTCTATAAGAATCGATATAATTTTGATTCATCATCACAATTATTTGAAACTCGATTATCTTCCCAATGTTAGAACGTGGGGTGGGGATTTTTATTTGAAATGGTCAAGTCAGGCTTCTTATAAATCTTGGACTAGTACCTTTTTATCTAGTAAGCCAAATTAAATCTTAGTTAAGATGTCACAGACTCTACCTTTAAGTTCATGGGATTTCTTTTCAATCTTGTGCTACTTGGTTGAACCACAAAATGAAGTATTTGAGATGAATTGATTCTGGCTGAAAAGTGAACATTGGTCCATAGTTAAAGGACTTTCTCTTTTTTACATGCAGCTGTCTCTTTTATACCACCTTTCATAATTGAAAGCATGGTATAGTTTAGCAATTAGTTGTCTTACTGTTATCATTTGAGTTTAATTATCAGGGGCACTTTCTCTTTAATTTTTCCTCCAAGATTTCCCTTATCTAAAATAGTCTGACAATTGGTTCAACTGGAACCATATTTGGAGTCTTGAGGGGTACGGTATACAAAAAATTAGGACGTATTGTTCTTTGTTATTTGGTCAACATTTGGACTGTGTAATTACGCTTATCAACTAAAATCTGCTCTCTGTTCACAATTGATGGCGATCAATGCTAATAATTGTTTATTCTTAAGATCATTATGACACTGTATATTTCAGGAGTCTAGCAAATCACAAGTTGGTTGGGTCGATACCATCGGAAATTGGACAGCTAAATCACTTACAAATATTGTAAGAATTTTTCCAAAAAGTTTGTATTTGCTTGATTTTCTTGCTAGTTTCATGTCATTTCACAATTCTATATTATCTTATTTCTAGATGTTATATGCTTTTCTAGAGCACTTCAGGCAAACAGTTTATATGGAACCATCCCTCGGGAGCTTGGGAATTGCACCGAGTTGCAATATCTGTAAGTTTTCTCTTCGTGTGTTAAAAGCTGGTGGAACCTATTCTTTTTTTTCCATCAGCTTCATACTCCTGAAATTGAAAGTAACACTAGCTCTTTATCTAATGCTGTTGTCATTACCTATACAGCCTTAAAAGTGATTACTCTAGTTTCTAAAGTCGTGTGTTTCTATGATTTTGGGTGTAGAGTATTTGTAGTTTATCAAGATAATACAGAGCCTTATATGTGTATTTCTATTTGTATATTAAGTTGTGATATACAGAGCTATGTAATGTTCTGCTGCTACACGCTACAGCAATGTAATAGCACCTTGGCAAATGTAGACATCTGACAAATCTGGTAAAGATAAATTGCTGTGCCACATAATAGGCCTACCATCTGTTGCATCATTAGGTGGTCCGACCAATATAAATATGGTGACGGTGGTGGCTCAGCTAGAAAGCATATCAATAGATACGCCAAATTATTCTCGTATACTTAAATTATAATTGCTGCCTTTTCCTCCTCCCGGAAATTTGGGGAGCAGTGGGGGGGAGGGGGGGGGGGAGGAATTAGGCTTAGTTGCTGTCACTGCTGTTTCCTTTTTTAGTTCTTTAAGCAGTTATTTTTAGCTTCTCCTGTATCTAATTTGCCTTATATTAAGTTAATATCATCTTGCGGACATAGCTAATATTATCGAATTTGCTTGTAGATATTTACAGGGGAATTACTTGAGTGGATTTATACCCCCGGAGTTTGGTAACCTTGTGGGACTTGAGACATTGTAAGTTTACATTTTAAACTTTTTCTATTTGGAATCTTGCACTATTTTCTTATGGGTTGGTTGACATGCTATAGCTTTTAGTGCATAATTAGCTTACTTTCTATTTGTCATTTCTTCTACTTTGTTAGGGATTTATCCAGCAATACATTGAGCGGATTTATTCCTCCATCTCTTGACAAGCTGACCAAACTAATGTCATTGTGAGTATCTTGTGTTGCTCCTGTATACCTGTGACACTATTGCATCTTGCCTTCTACTACTAAATGCTAATTTTTCTTGTCTGCGACATTTTGTGCAGTAATGTATCAATGAACTTTTTAAGAGGAGCAATACCATCTGATGGTGCACTCTCTAA
The DNA here is from genome assembly GCA_016920855.1 of Puya raimondii. Taxonomy (NCBI): domain Eukaryota; kingdom Viridiplantae; phylum Streptophyta; class Magnoliopsida; order Poales; family Bromeliaceae; genus Puya; species Puya raimondii. The sequence goes on along the minus strand of JABWPP010000050.1, from coordinate 103,480,684 downwards.
TTTTAATGGGACTTCGTAAGTGATGTTTGTCTGTCTTCAGTATGATGTATAAGATTACCTATATGACTGGCTACGTATGGCAAATTAACATTACATGCTCACTTTATAAAGCCTTTTGTGTTAATTTGGTTGCTGTCTTATTTTCATGCTGCATCCTACTGTTAGAGCTAATGGTTTGGGCCATAAGGTCATTTTATCTTTGCTCCTCTTTGATTACAATTCAAGATTCTTGTGCTTTATCTTGGTTCTTAAGAACATGGAAAGATACAAGTATTCAAGAAGAAGAGGTTTGCTTTTCAGTGTTGGAAGTACATATACTTGCCCATAATATAAATTGTAGAAAAGTAGCATGGTCTAAAGTTGAACCAAGTTTTAATTGCAAATTTGCAGGAAAAATGGCTAGAAGGTTTACAATACAAAGTCGAGCAGCAAAATTTAGGAAATTTTCTGTTATTTCATTTATGTGGAACATGCCTTCAATGCTGACAATTTGACCACCTCCGACCTTTTCCTCACTACCAGTAGTATAAGAACGAAGTTTCCATATTGATTATTACACAATTATGTTGACCTCCTTTCTATAATCAAAGCTCTTCAGGGAACAATATGTCATTAAGGCAATGCTACTCTCTCATTCTAATGGATATTTGAGTCTAGAATTATGAAAGTTCAATGTTCATACCTGCAGCTTCATTGGGAATCGTGGCTTATGTGGGAAGCAAATCGAAGTTGAGTGCAAGGATGATAATCAGTCACCATCAAGAGATCCTCGGCAACCTTCCTCTGGTAGTTGGAACTTAGATTGTATTATATGTTTTTCTTACTTTGTATTATATGTTTTTCTTACTTCTCTTTTGCTGATAAAATGTATGAAAAATTTTGTCCATTGAGGTTGACCTGACTTTTGAAGTTTGTTCTAATATTTACTATAAACTTTTTAATGAACTGGTTTTCCATGTGGTGGATGAATTATCTTTTGCTATCATAATTGAATAGTTTTCTGGGTATGAGATATGCATGTTGTTTCCTTATTCTCTGTAAACTTCTACTGATTTTTTCTCGGAAGACAAACTCTAGAGATTCTGTTTATAACAATGCACCGCATGCCAATGTGCGAAGGAGCAAAAGACCACCCAGATATTTCATCAATAAGTTTGAGCAAAAATCCTAACTTCTAGGTACTCTGTCATATTATTGAACGAATATGATTAAGCACCTCTCACATGCTTGAACTCATTTGTGTAAGTGCCTTCATCAGTTATTTTTTTGTTTTCCCATCAAGCTAAACGTAGCTGGTGTATGTCAATGCAGGAAACTTCGTTTATAAAAAGCCTGGAAAAAATTCTACTAGGCTTGTTATCAGTGCTGTGGCAACAGTAGGAGCTCTGTTGTTGGTGGCATTAATGTGCTTCTGGGGCTGCTTTCTTTACAAAAAGTTTGGCAAAAGTGATGTTCGTTGTCTCGGCATGGATGTTAGTGGAGGTACCTTGCTCGAAATACCTGAACTCATGTGCCCTTTTCCCCTCCTGACTTCGTACTATATTGTAACACTAATTATATTTCAGGTGCATCCATAGTAATGTTTCACGGGGACTTGCCCTACTCATCAAAAGATATACTCAGGAAGTTAGAAACGTTAGATGATGAAAATATTATCGGTTCGGGGGGTTTTGGAACCGTTTACAAGCTTGCAATGGATGATGGCAATGTGTTTGCATTGAAAAGAATAATGAAGACAAATGAAGGCCTTGACCGGTTCTTTGATAGGGAACTTGAAATTTTGGGAAGCATTAAACATCGGTATTTGGTCAATCTCCGTGGGTATTGCAATTCCCCTTCGTCTAAGTTATTGATCTATGATTATTTACCTGGCGGAAGCTTAGATGAAGTGTTACATGGTGAGATTTATTTTTCTTTAATTCCTTATTGCTGTTTCTTGGTTTGAGTCCTGAACTTTCTATCTTAAACCATTTAGCTGGTTTCTGATTGACTATTAAATAGAATTGAGCTAGAATACTTTTGAAAGTAGCCTAGTTTCAACTTTTTGGCCCTTGGATCAAGAGTAAACAATGGTGGGCCCTCCTATTGTGCATGTAACCAAGGGCCAAAAAGTTGGAAGTTCAAAAGTATTTTAGCTCACCTCCTATTAAATATAATTTATTATCTTTGTGGAGAATAAACTTAACAATATCTATGAGTAAATATGGCATATAAATATGACGTAATCATATTCGACAGTGTATAAGAATACTTCATCCCATCAGGGTATTAATTGAAAAGAAAAATTACTGGAGTGTGAAGGCTGCCGTAGGCGCACAGTTAATATTGTAATATATTTGTCTTTTGATAACATGCCACATCAGTAGTTCCGGCAGTTCTATGCTTGGAAGTAATATGCCACCTGCATTGTAACTTGAGCAGAAAGATCTGAACTCCTAGACTGGGAAGCGCGCCTCAATATAATCCTGGGAGCTGCAAAAGGCCTTGCGTATTTGCATCATGATTGTTCGCCTCGAATAATACATCGAGACATTAAATCAAGTAACATATTGCTTGATGGGAATTTTGAGGCTCGTGTTTCTGACTTTGGGCTCGCAAAATTGTTGGAGGACGAAGAATCTCATATTACTACAATAGTTGCTGGAACATTCGGTTATCTTGCTCCAGGTATGGCAAAGCAATGTCGATTAATTGAATATTTTAGATATCATAAGATTTCAGTGTCACAATTATGTCATCAATTGTAAGTATAAATTTTCAAATTCTGGACATTTTATATGTTCTCCATTCATTTGAATATTTTGCTTAATTCCTATGATCTGACAAAGTGAGAAACTAATGTTTTCAAAAGTAGTAGTGGATTAGTTGTTTCCAGCTATTTAAGTTGTAGGTTGCCTGGAGAATCCGATGAACTTCATTGCAACCTCTTAGGCACGCATATTTTAACTTAAATTGTTTTTGCTATGATTAAGAATTTTGTATACACCTTTTTTTCCCTTCGGGTATGAAGAGTGTTTATTAGATTTAGTTGCCTCGGGACTTCTAAAGCTGCGGTTTCAGGTTTCTTTCATGTGTAGCTATTTCTGACAAGAGTTAACCTGCAGAGTACATGCAAAGCGGCAGAGCAACTGAGAAAACTGATGTGTACAGTTTTGGAGTTCTGGTGCTTGAGGTGTTGAGTGGAAAGCGGCCTACGGATGCATCATTCATTGAGAAAGGGCTGAATATCGTTGGATGGGTAAGGCTCTTTCTTTTGATGCTGGTTCTTTCTTTTGGTGCTGTTGGAGCTGACTATACTATTTCATTATTCGATCACAAGTTTCTTCGTAGATTTAAGTATTATTATATCTCTGCTCACCGGTCTCTATTTCCTCAAGTTTTAGTTTAAATAGCGTAAGGGGATTGTCTGAATAAGACCGCAGCGGATGGCGACTAATTTCTGTTTGGCAATAAAATATGCGGAAGCTAATTCAACTGTAATAGATTTGACCTAATCAGCATACCTTTCCTTGAGCAGTTGAATTTCTTGGTTGCGGAGAACCGCCGAAGAGAGATAATTGACCCTAACTGCGAAGGTGTTCAGATCGATAGCCTCGACGCCTTGCTCTCGGTTGCGATTCAGTGCGTGAGCTCCGCCCCTGAAGACCGCCCCACAATGCACCGAGTGGTCCAAATGCTGGAGTCCAACGTTATCACGCCGTGCCCGAGCGACTTCTATGACTCGGATTGAGCAATTGCATTGGGCGATTCTTATGGGGATGAAATGGAGAGAGGTATATCCTCTGATGGGTGGTTATCGGAGCCTCCGATGAATAATGCATGCGCTCTTCATTCGTTTATTCTTTACCTGCAGCTTCTGTAAATGCTTCTCCCCATGTTTAGCTTCCTTCATTCAAAACTTCTTCTTTCGAGGGTACATCGTCATATTGACATCATCCTGTTTTATTATGTAGAACTCGAGCTAGTCCTGGTGTTGTTGTTTAATTAATGAACTATTTCTGTATGACTTGTAAGTACGTCGTTAACGGGAGTCCGGGTAAAATCGAGGAGATGGCCTGTTCGTTTTACGTATGCCAGGTAAACTACTGGTAGATTCCCGCCTACGTTGGATGAAAGAAATAAACTTTTAACTTTTGGCTGAAAAAGGTGTAGGATTAACAAGTAGCATTGTTCTTTGATTAAACTACCTGCGTCATGAATCATGATGGTAGAATTTATACATTTTTTTTTTCAATTGAATATTCTATTAGTTTAATAAAAACTTTTAACTAAAAATTGGAAAATTTATAATGAGCTATAAGTGAGGGGTCTCCGAACATTTTTACCTATCCTATTATTAGGAAAATGCTTCTTGTACATGTCGACAGACTCTGGGGTGTATATCTCAACGAATCTAATGGATGGAATATTTTTAACCTTTTTACTAATTATTTGATGTGATTAGTGGTTGACTCGAAGAGTAATTTGTACACTACCGGTTGGGCCGTACAAGTAGGTTTTTCCTTATAATATACACGTACGTAGGTATTATCGTTATCTACCCGACGCCGAGTGTGACCAGACGAGCGGAAACATCTGATGGGTTAAGACTTAAGAGAAGAGGGAGAGGGAGAGGGAGAGGGAGAGGGAGAGAGAAGGGCGGCGATTGAGGGAGGGAGGGAGGGAGGGAGGTCATAGAGGGATGACGCGGGGGAAGCAGAAGATCGATGCGCAGCGGAGGAATGCGGAGAGGAATCAGAAGGGCAAGGGCTCCCAGCTCGAGGCCCGCCAGGTCGGCCTCAAGTCCAGCTGCCCCATCTGCAAGGTACCCTTCTCTTCTCTGCCTGCCCTGCCCTGCCCTGCCCTGCAGCCCTAATTCCATTTCTAATCCATCTCTCGCCACCAAATAAATAGTCGCGCCGATTATTGGTCCCTTTTTTTTTGGCCCCCTGTTGTAAGTAGCGGATCATATTTTAGTTTTGCTGAAATCCGTGCCGATCGGATCATAATTGGATGTAGTGCGAAACGAATCTATTTTTGTGCGTGTGTTTCCTGAAGTTTCTTCTCTTCACTAAATCATGCCTTATAATTCTTCATTCTCTTGTAAAAATCTTTAATTTTCCGGATTAGCCTTCGAACAATAGTTGGTAGTATATATCATCGTGATGATAAATTGATGTGCGATCCACTCAACATAGCACTATAAAAGATCGCTAATTATTAGGCCCTTCAATTCTGTACGGTCGAGGTTTCCATCCCCACAAACTCACTCAACTTCGCACGCTTATTGCATAAATTATGTCGCAAACCATACTAATGAGCAACAAGTGTTTTTTTTTTTTTTTTTTTTTTTTTTTTTTTTTTGGAGAAAAAGGTAGCATGCTACCCGCTTCATTCATTGCAAATATGAACTAAGCTACAGGAGTGAGGCAACAAAGGCCTCGGAGGGGACGAAAAAAATAAAAATAAAAATAAAAATAAAAATAAAAATAAAAATTATACATATATATATATAGGTATAAATATATATATATATATTAAAGCCCAGCCGAAGAAAGAGTCAGCTTCCAGAGATTCAACAACTGTTTACACTTAAAGACCGTAAGGAGAGGATCAGGCAGTATCTTTCGAAAAATGGCCCCATTCCTAGCCTCCCAAATTACCCACCAGCACGCGGCAAGTCCAGTTATCCAGTTGTTCACTATCCGTGATTCCGAGTGGTCCTTCCGTCTATCCCAAATAAAGGTCACCTCGTCCTCCAGATCAGTAAGTTGGACTTTCTCCAAGGTCATCGCGAGTAGGAATTTAGTGAAAACACAACGTGTGAAGAGATGATCGACGGTTTCCGCTTCAACTCCACACAGAACGCACTCCGTATTACCAGTCCAGCCTCTTTTTAGAAGATTATCCGTTGTGAGAAGCCTCTTCTTAAGGACGAGCCAGCAAAAAAACTTTTACTTTAAGCGGGATTCGGAGCATCCAAATCCTACTAGCTCTATCGTCCCTCGTGCCCCCGTCACTGAGCATCGAGTAGGTTGATTTGACTGTGAAGCGCCCATCAGAGCTCCATCTCCAGTGCACGCTATCCGGTCTCCGTTCAATTTTGCAATCCGCGATTTGAGCCTTCAGAGCTGTAAAGCAAGTGTTCAGGCTCATGTCAGAAGTGGGGTCGCCGCATAAAATCTTACACCAAGTCCAACCATCGCTTTTCAGGCAGTCGGTGATTTTTCATACTTTTGTGGGGTGATATATCAAAGACCAACGGGAATGCCGACCGCAAAGTAGTTTCCTTACACCACCGATCAGACCAAAAGTTAATACTACACCCATCCCCCAACTTGTAGAATAATCCCCATTTGAATAATTCGCTCTGACTAAGGACCCCCCTTCCACCACCATGAGCTTGGTCTGAAGGATTTACCCTCATACAAGGGTCTTCTTCGGCGGTAATATAAGGCATGGATAATCTTATTCCACTGTAAATGGGGGTTAGTATGGAACTTCCACCACCATTTGACTAGGAGCGCTCTGTTCATAAGATGTAAGTCTAAGATTCCGAGCCCTCCCTCTTTCTTGCTCCTACAAACATTCTTCCAAGCTATCAGACATCCCATGCCTGGTGTGTTGCGTCCTCCCTTCCAGAAAAAGTCTCTACGTAGGGCTTCAATACGTCTGATAACCCATTTGGGTGCCAAGAACATCGATAGAAAGTACAGGGGCAAGTTGGTTAAGACCGCATTCACCAAAGTAAGCCTACCTCCTCTAGATAAGAGTTTTGCTTGCCAGCCATCAATCTTACAGTTGATTTTCCTTATGATACCCATCCAGTCCTCCTTGCAGGGGGCTTTTAGGGACAGCGGTAAACCCAGATACTTGGTAGGTAGACTACCAACTCTACAATCAAGTAATTTTGCTAGTCTTGTCGCTTTACCTTCATACTGCCCAGTATAATATAGTTCCGATTTATCCTTGTTGACCTTCATCCCTGATGCCCATTCAAAGAGGTGCCACAGGAATTTGAGATTTCTCATATACCTGCTCCTGGCCTTGCAGAAGAAAAAACGTGTCATCCGCAAATTGAATGAGAGAAACCCTAGATGCCTCCGAAGGGCCAAAACCTTGAAGAAGGTTGTTGGTGAGTGCCTCATTCGTCATCCGAGCAAGGCACTCTGCCACTAATAGGAAGAGGAATGGCGAAAGGGGGTCCCCCTGTCGTACTCCCCTCTTGGTCTTAATCCAGTTGGTCGGTTGTCCATTAACTAAGACTGCAACCTTGGCGTGACATACACAAAGTTTGAGCCAGCCACACCATTTTTCGTCGAAGCCCCACCATTTAAGCATACAGAATAGAAAAGGCCAGTGTATTCTATCGTAGGCCTTTTCGAAGTCCACCTTTATGCCGACTCCTTCTATCGCCAATTTGTTACCCCAGCCCATCAACTCGCGTACTGATGCAAATGCGTCAGTGATATTCCTCCCTTTCAAAAAGGCGGATTGGGTGGGTGATATCAGATCGCCAATTACCCTTTCTAGCCGGTTAGCCAAGACTTTGGATAAAATCTTTTGGATTCCATTGAGCAAGCTAATAGGTCGAAAATCATTCGCCTGACTAGCCCCTTCCTTTTTAGGGATTAAGCAAATGAATGCATAGTCGATAGGGCTGGTGGACAGCCTTCCTTCGAACATTTCTTGAAAAATATTGTAAATGTCCCCCTTAATAGTTTCCCAGAAGGTTTGATAGAACTTCAGTGGGAAGCCATCCGGCCCCGGGGCCTTGTCACTGCCCAGTTGAAAAACCGCAAGTTTGACTTCCTCTAAAGTAAAAGGTTTAGTGAGATCCGCTAAGTCGTGGGCTGTTACCCGATTCGCAGTAAATAAATTGTTCCAATCCCCAAAAGAATCCGGGGCCATCTCATTCAAAGAGAAGAGCTCCCTGAATTTACCGTAGAAGTAATTTCTTTTGTCCTCTTCCGTTCGGTAAGTTAATCCGTCATCAACAATCGGCCCCATCTCGTTGGCTCTTCTACGACCATTAGCGACAGCGTGAAAGAACTTTGTGTTTCCGTCCCCCTCTCTTAACCAATGTTGTTTGGCCCTACTTTTCCATAGATATTCTTCATCCCTAAGAACTATATTTAGCTTCTCCTTCGCCACATCCCTATTCGCTACCTCATCACATGTGAGATCACGCAGTTCTTCCAATTGATCGAATTGATGAATGACGCCCATGAGTTTATTCTTTTCCCCTCTAATACTATAAAACTCAGAAGCACACCATTCAAGGATTCTCCGTCGACAATGTTTCAGTTTGGACGTGAAAGTGAGAACCGCGGACTTCTTTTGACTTCCCTCTCTCCACCAGGCGGGTAATTTAGAAATGAAGTCGTCGTGATTAAGCCAGGCATTCTCAAAACGGAAGAAATTCTTGTTATACTTCTCGTAATTCGCAACCTTTAAGAGAATCGGGTAATGATCCGACGTAACGCGCGGGAGAGCTTCAACCTTGGACGCGGGGAATTCATGATCCCATTCCGTCGAGACGAGAAATCTATCGAGTCTAGCAAGAGTTGGGTTCCGTTGTAAGTTGGACCAAGTGAAGGATTGGTTGGTCATAGGTAGGTCAATCAACGCCAGATCATTGATAAAATCGTTGAACATTTTTGTCACTTTGTAGCTCCAAGTCTTTCCTTTTCGTTCATCTTGGCTCCTAGTGCAATTGAAATCCCCACATAAAATCCACCTGCCCCTACAACATCCCTTCAACTGTGTTAATTCATCCAAGAAATCCTCCTTGCCATCCCAACTAGCCGGCCCATAAACGTTTGTGACGTAAAAGCTTATCCCGCTCTTAATAATGGAGAGGAGTACCGTAATGGAAAAGGCTCTGACGATAACTTCCTGACATGTGAATATGCGGGAACTCCAGCACGTGATCAGACCCCCAGATGCTCCGTTGGCCTCAATGAACACGCATTTGTCTAAGAAAGGGCCAGCAAAGCTGCGAAGAAAAGATCTTGAGATAGAACTAGCTTTCGATTCTTGCAAACAAACCACTGCATTTCTAAGCCTAGCGATTACATTTCTAACGATAAAACGTTTCGACGGGTTATTAATCCCGCGCACATTCCAACTACAAACGTGCAACATCCAATGACAATAGACAACCGCCCCAAAAAAGTGCCAAAAAAAGCCTACTGTCCCAAGCACGCCCTCACCCTACAGTCGATCACACACGAACTTGGCGAATTTCTTCGCCTTGGCACCTCCCAGCACCACTCCGCATTGCCGACTCTTCTTCACTATCTTCCTAATACTGAGCTGGGGCACTCCGCCGTCTCCCCCTTCACGCAGTCTCGCCTTCCTGGACATAGCCTTGTGTAACGTTGGTGTCTTGCTGTCAGCGGCGACTCGTCGTACACTGACTCGAGTAGGTAAGCTACAGATTTTTGATGCTGCCCTTGCTGCACTCCCCCCCCTCGATAGACGTAACAACTCCCCATTACCCTTATGCTGCGTTACCGCCACCCCGTCATGTTCTGCGGTGAGCGAACTAACACTTCCGGCAGCCAGCAGAGGCTCATTGAACACAGAGGTCCACCCACTCGCGTAGTCGCAAACGCCAAGGGCAGGGACCTTGTCGCCGCGATCAGATATCTGTCCTCCAAAGATGGCCTCAGCCAAACCGTAGATCCCAAAGAGCGCAAGCTGAAGGACCCCCCCGGAAGGCAGCGGCCGACGCACCAACAGAAGGCCGCTTGGGCCAGGTGCAATGGCCCAGGTGCACTTCCTCCCCTCAGTCCCCGCACGCTGCGCCCCCACGTGCCAAAGAATTGTACCCTCGCGTGCCCCCAGAAGCTCAGAACCTAGCTGCGCTTGGTCAGCACGTGACACATCACGTGCAGAGCCCAACCCAGCATCCAGCATCACTTGGTCTGTGCCATTCCACCTCGAGATCCCCACCAACTCCACAAGAGACAAAATGCAAGATCCCAAAGTTTGACCACCATCATTAAAATCCTTGGGGTTCACGTCATCTCTGTTGGAGTACACACCACCCTTGGTCACCCAACTTGAATCTAGTAATAAAGGTGGGCTTCCATGCAGGGAAGTGGAAGAAACCTTCTCCAAGACACCTCCCTTTCTTCCTTCCACTTCCGTGTAATCAGTCGCAGCCGCCTCGAGCCGAGCGCACCTCGGAGCCGCCGCACGCACCCAGCGAATCTTCGTCTCGAACTTATCGTCGGACTTGCCCGATGCTCTGCGGACGCGCCCGTCGTACGCCTGGGCGGCATCCACGCCCGGTGCTACCAGCTGCTCCGGCGAACTTTCCGTGGTCCGGTTCACCGACCGTTCCGTCCCTACCTCGTCCAGCTCGCCCACAGCATCCCCCATCGCCGCGTCACCTCCTCCTTCACGGACCTCATTGTGTGCGTCGTTACGGTCTCTGCCTCGCACCCGTCCGCCACGACCATCAGGGCCGAACCGCGGCGGTGCTGGGTGGTCGGCACCTCCATCGTCCTCCACGACCCTCTCCCAACTCTGTAGATGGATCATCACTGCGAAAACCTCCTCTCCCAGTACCAATGAGAGGTTTTGGGGTATATCGGTGAGGGAGTCGAGGCAGATCTGACAGCGAAACGCGCGGAGGTCCGTCATTGCCTTCGTAGTATCGTCTGCCTTGATGAATCTCCCGAACCCGCTGACGATAGCTGCTACACGAGCCACCGTCCAGCACTCAAACGGTAAATTAATCAGCCGGAGCCAGGCGCGGAAGACTTCGCGATGCGGGCGGGCGTTCTGATACTGCCCCCAAGGGTAGCATCTGATCCAAAAACCATCAAGAGAGAGCACTTCCCTTCTTACGAGCACCTCCGCCGATACCCATTCTGGTAAAAAGATCGCAAAGTCCCTGTCTCGGTATCGGGCGACGGAAAAGTCATCGTTGTAACCTCCGAACCGACGGGCCATCGCGCTTTTGATGGCGCGAATGGGGTCCGGTCCTAGGCGTGCTGGTTGGATCACGTCCGCCAGCACTGCATTGCGTCGCAACTCTCTTCTTCGCAGGAATTCCTCGGTGTACGGAACGTACACCTTCGAGTGCGACATGCGGTCATGGTGCCGACGAGCCCTGATCATTCTGCCCCTACTCCCCGACTCCTTCTCCTTACAACAGAAAGCTCGATGGCCAAGTTTGCGGCAGCGGAAGCACCTGATGGGATCGCGGCACTCCGCAACCTTGTGGTCAGATGCGAGGCACCTAAAGCATCTCTCTTCACGTCGAACTCCTATCTTCGACCGCTTCTCAGCCTGCTTATACTTAGAGTGGTGGTTGAGCAGAGGAGGTGGTGGAGTTAGCTTCCTCAGGAGCACCTCCTTATAAGAGGCTGAGACTGGAGGTGTGTATTTAATACTTGCATCATTTACTTTGCAGTGACTCACCCACCTCCCCTCAGATGAAGAAACCTTCCTCTTTCCATTTTGCTTAATAGCATTAACCCCAACTTTTGGATCTCGAAAGTTGCTCATGCCATAACCATGTCCCGTCTCTTCATAGTCTTCAAAGCTATACTCGACCTGTACTAAGCTTCCACCACCCTCATCAGCCCACGCCACCCGTTTCACAGCTTTCTTACCCCTCTTTTTCGCTTCAAGCGCACTGTCATTGGATGTTGACAGGAGTAACGGCGCCTTTAGCCCTCCAATCCATGCTCGCGGGCACTTCTTCATTGGCACAACCTGTCTAACAGACTAATCCAATAACAGACTAATCCACTGAGCAACAAGTGTTAGGACAACTTTTTGACAAGTATTGTCACCTATGGAGTTCTAAGGTTGTTAGCACCTAGGCTTGGTTGAATACGTTAGATTATGTACTTCACCGATGCATGCGAGGTGAGAGTGAACTCTCTTTCCTGATAGTCGGCACAATTAGATTGCGCATTTACGGGAGTCTTTCATACTTCCGAAGGAAGAAATGTTTTAACCAATGCATTGCATTGGCTTGGATCGTACAAAACAAGAACAAAATAAGTAGCCTTTTACTCTAGAAGAAAAAAAATTGAGAAATTGGAAGAAAAGAAATTGAAAAATCAGAAGCTTGCAACATTTTCTGATGATGATGGTGGTGTTCGAGATATTTTTTTTTTTTTTTTTTTGCAATTTAATCTCTTTGTTCACTGTTGCACTGAAGGAGATGGAAAGATATTAGCTCATTTTGATTTCACGGAGTTGTTACTTTCTACGGTTGTTATTTCCGTCGGATTAGTTATTACAAATATTTTGCTATAGAGATAGCTTTTTACTAGTTATTATTTAGGCTTTGAGCCCTTACGAGCAAAATTATCTTTCAAATGCCTGAATTCTTTTCAAATTTCAATTCCAAATCTGGGAGTGGAAGTACGAAGTTTTAATTCGCAAAGGTAGCTCAATGAGATACTACTTCATGGTATATACCTTGATGTGCTTTCACCATATTGTCATCACACAAGATTACATACACAAGGAATTCATCCTAGTTATTTCTGTTTTACACCGACTATGTCATAACAGTATTGGCAACCTTTCATTTCAAGTAATGCATCATCAAACCTGGGCCTCAGAATTTGTATGAATACTTTATTGAATTCACCGCTTCGAACTTTTTGTTTCACCTAGGATTTGCTCTTGGATAATATCAGTATACTCTTTTCACTTGAATAGTTACCTGAACCATTTTAAAGTTGGACGAAGAAAAATCTAGGAAAATTCTTAAACCTATAATTATGTGGAGAATTCTATAGTGGACATAAGCATGGGTTGTAATTTGTGATCAAACCAGAGGGTGGAAGTTTTTCGAGCATTTATCGCAAGCTTTTTTAGAATTTTGTTTAACTGCATTTTAAGACTCTGTTGACTGCAAAAGAGCTTCGAAGGCTTGAACTTAAAATGTTTGCGATTTGTCCATTCCAGTTGCCCATAAATGGTGCGAGAGATGACTTGCTTGGACTCTCTCTCTCTCTCTCTTACCCTCATAAGTTTCCAAAGCTGTTCATGCTGACTAAACATAAACCTTTTACAGGTACAACTAGCAAATGAGAAACAGCTTCTGGATCATTATGCATCGAAGCATCCAAAGGAAAAACCTCCAAGTGAATCGGGGTACGATTAAACCGCCATGCTGTGTTTTCCTGTGTCTGCTTAGTATCATTATCCTTTTCCCTTTGATTGAGAGGAGAGAAAAACCTCCAAGTGAATCAGGGTGCGATTAAACCGCCGTGCTGTGTTTTGGATGTGTTTTCCCGTGTCTACTTAGTATCATTATCCTTTTCCCTTTGATTGGGAGGAGAAATGGCGTATTGCTTTAATAATTTCCCCGAAAAAGGCATTCTGTATGTGCTTCTCTTTGTGTCGGTTGCGGTAACGAAACTTAGTCAGAAATAGTGAAAGACCAGACAAGGGCAATGTAAAAGTGTTTCTACAAGCTGTGTGAAGTGGTGCTGCTTTTTTCATATTCCTAGCTTCTGGATTTTTAGGTACATTATATATATCTCACCTTGAGTTTTATGCATATAGCATTTTAAACATGTTGGAGTCGATAAAACTCTGACATAGCTTGGTGTCTGCCCTCCTTTTTTCTTTTTCTCTTGCAATTTACGTATGACTAATTTGAACAACACTAGTAGGCTTCTATTTTCTTTACGAATCTTGTATTTAACAGCAGTTTTTTCTGCTGATTGCACTCTACGACGCCCAAATCAGGAAGTAAACCAAAGTACTCAAAAACAACGGTTATGCATAATCCAATAAAAATGACTTGATCAGAGCACTAAATAACACGGGCGTGGGAAACGGTGACATAGAGATTAAGACGTCAAATTAACCAGGTAAACAACATAAAACAAGAAAAACAAATTACATGCACCATATTTTTTTTATATCTATCTCAAAACAACCATACCAATATAAATATAAATATAAATATATATATATATGAAATAAAAGGCTAAGACCCTAATATAAGAAATTAATCGGTTGTCAGCCGACGTCGGTGGTCACCAGTACCCTTCTAACTTAGACTGAGGTTGGCACAGTCGGTCTTAGCAAACGACAGCTTCCTCTCTTGCAAATCATAGCCGATGTGGAAATTCTGCTGCGCTATGTTTCCCAAAATCGACAGGCCGCTCCCCGTCGCCATCGCCAGGCACGCCACGTCACCCTCCTGGCGCACGAACGCGTTCGACGGGCTCAGCACCACCGCCGCAGCCCCGAACCGGAACGCTATCTCCGGGAACTCGAAGTCGGATGCCGCGTTTGAGACGTCGAAGCACAGCTCGAACAGCCCCTCCGGATCCTTGACACGCGGCAGCTGGATCGACCCTTCAAGTTTCGCCTCCAACGGCCGCAGCACGCCCGGTACGAGGTAGGTCAACGTCGTCCCCGAGTCGACTATTATGTTGCCGCCGCCGCCGCCTTGCACGTCGACATCCTCGCCGGCGACGCTTATTCCGTCGAGAGATACGGTGTAGAAGGTCTGGACCTCACCGTCCACGAGCGGCGTGGATACGGCGTCTCCACCGTCGACTACGGCGTCGGCGCCGAAGCTGAGTCGACTCGTCGAGTTGGCGGACGAGTTCGCGGCGGAGCCGGCGTAGGAGGGGGTCAGGCAGTAGGAGAACTTGTGCTGTACGGCGGGGCCCAGCTGGGAGACGAGCGATAGCGGGCCGCCCCCGAGGCCGACCAGCCCGGCCGAGTGGCGGTCGAACGTGCCTTGAGATTCGTGCGAGCATCCGAACGAGACGTTCGGGAAGTCTACGCGCCGCCCGCCGACCGTCTCGAAGGTGAGCGTCTCGCTCGCGAGGTTTCCGGTCGTGCGGGATCCGTCTCCGTACGTGTACACGTATTTGCAGGCGCTCGACTGCTGGTCGACGTCGCCGCATTGCGTGGCGGGGAGCTGGGAGCACGGGGACGAGCCGCACGGCAGGTCGGAGTAGGTGGAGGAGCTGCGGGGGTCGAAGAGAGGAGCGTCCTGCTGGTAGCACCGCTGGCAGGGGTCGCAGTTGGTCCAGATGAGGTCGCTGCCCGTGTCGGCAATGGCGAGGATTTTATTAGGCGGGGACCCGACGCGGATGGTCATGAGGTACTCGAAGTTGTTGGCGACCACCTCCGACTCGATGGACCCGTTGTTGTCGTCGTCACCGTCGGAGGGCGCAGGAGCCGCGCGTGCGAGCGAGAAGGTGCGCGCGCGGCGGAGGAGCTCGGCGCGCGCGCGGGAGCGGCGCGCGGCGGCACGCAACCGCTGGGGGACGGAGAGGGAAGCGTCGTAGAGCGGAGAGCGCAAGGAGTCGCGGTGGATGAGGTCGACGGCGAAGCCACTGGTGGGCATTGGCTGGAGGGATGTGATCATGAGATAGAGAGAAAGGAAAAGGACAAGGTCCAGTGCAGCAAATGAAGCGGAGGGCGGCGCCATGGCTCAAGTCACGTACCACGTACCACGTACACGTAAAAACAATAACAATAATAATAATATAATGGTATTAGTGTTGGTTGAGAGAGGTGTGGTGCGATGGGGACTATTTATATACGTAGTTTTGGAAGGGATACGAAGAGGTTTATGCGTATATATACGGTGTGAATGCACGATGGAATTAGAAGGTGATCGAGAGGATATATACTATACTATATTAATTAAGGGTTGGTTAATTAAGGAGGGATGAATGTATGTATCACTGATTAGAATGTGAAAGTCGAAGAATGATTTGGCTTTGTAGGAATCCGTAACGAATCGAATGCATTGGTTTCTAAAATTCATGGGAACAGATACGTGGAATATATAGGAACATCATTAATTTCATCCTTCAATCATAATTTTGCCCTTTATTCTAGGAATACACAATGTTCCTCGTATGAATCCTGAATTGCTGGGGCTGTGGCGTTTCATAAATATCTCTTCGTTTCTATTCAGATATTTAAGACGTATTCAATAATGGTTAATGGTTAATTTGCAAGCATTTATAGTATAATTTGGATTGGATATCCAACAATTATACGTATTTTTGGGTAGCGATTCATCCTTCCACTACTCGCCACTGTACAGAGAAGGGTAGGTGCGTGACTATGTTCCGGATTAAGCCTTTTCGAAGGTTCGTTCACTGGATATAAGAGCTATTCTAAACCATTTAAACCCAATAGGGCTAGCTAGGTAAAATTGGTCAAATAGGTCGACCAACACCAGAGCCACCCAGTGATTGGGCCTGATTATCCATCCGGACTCGATCTCAAGACCCAACTTGAGTCTGAATTATCGAACTAAATTTGAAGCAAAGCATATTTGAAAAACATTGGCGCACATTAGTTCCATGCCTACGTAGCGCCCGACGACCACCGATTATGTAATACATAATGGTACGTTAATCGAACCTTCTTAATTAAAGTAATTACTGTAATGAAAAATTAACATCATTTTTTTCTCAAAAAAGGAAAATTAACAACATCATTGTGATAGTATCCTTCGTATCCTCTTATACCCGTTTCGGGACTGTTTCGTATCATGCACATATTATACTATATATGTGACGACAAATATGTTTAATTATGCTTCTTACCTCGCTATTTAAATGATTTCTTTCTATATGAGTGAATGGGATTTGAGGAGCGATAAAATATTTACTTCCTTCTCTAGCTAATTTGGTGCTACTGGAGTCACAGCATGCATTCCTTTTCCTGAAGGACTATATCTTCAAAAGCTGATTTTAAAAAAATTATTTTCAAGCAACTTTGAGTATTAAAACGAGAAATAGGTCCTAAAAATGGTAGTAAATTAGGCTAACAATCCACATAGCAAAAGATATCGTGAAATATTATTTTAAGTTTTAACATGGCTTGTATTTAGAATTACGTGAGTACTTTGATGTATCTTCTTTTTCTTTATTTGACATGTCATTATGTAATTACAATAGTAAGGCTGCTTAAAAGAAATATTCTTTTCTCCGTTATGATAAGATTCTTAAATAAAACTTTTACTTTCCTAATTGTTTTCCAAATTCAACCTCCGCAGAAAGCGACCACTTACCTATCAATACCATTGCAAAGAACTTGGCATTCTCAAATCTCTCTCTCTCTCTCCCTCTCTCTCTCATCCTCATATACTTCTTTGAAATTTGATAAATTGACAATGATCTGCTGCTTCAGTTGTTCTTCTGAGTCGAGAACTAAAAAGAAAGATAAGAGTGATGTAATCGGCGACTTGAGGCTCGACACAGAAGCAGATGAGGGGAACGGCAACGAAGAGATTCTTACGGATTATCGTACATTTTCTTTGAAAGAACAGCAGAGAATACTTAAGAAGGCGCAGAAAGAGGAGGCGAAGGCGAGTCGGGAGGCGGAGAAGGTGATGGAGTGGGTAAAGCAAGCATCGGCGAGGATCGATGCTTCGGTGATCGATGAGTTGCTCGCTGAAGAAAGAAAAATGGATTGACAGTGCTTTCTCCCCTTTTTTCTTTCCCTTTTCTTTTGACATAGCGCGTAAGCGTAATGTAAAAACAAGCCTTATTTACTAGTATGTCTCTGTTCTCTTTGCAGAAGAAGTTGAGTATTAATATTTATACAAGTATATGTTTCCTTATTATCCCTCTGTTTTTGTCTTTCGAATTAAGAAGCATCGTGAGTGCTATGCGTTTTCGATTGTGGCTATGCGTCTTGGATTGTAGAATAGTTTTATATTTGAAAAGAATTGGCGTTAACAGTAGAAAATAGATTACAACCATTAACACGCAGATGTAATGAAAAGGAAGGCTGTATATCTTCTACCAAATTAAGATGTTCGCGGAACAAGCACAAATCAGTTTGAAGGAGTTGCAATTTAGGGGCAAATCAAATTGTATCTACTTCAGCGACAATCACAAATCTTTCTTGATTATTTTTGACCACTTATTTCGCGCATAAAAGTCATGATTAATTCCGTGTGGTCTAAGCAGAAACTTACCGTTCAATGAATCAGGGCTTAGCAATTAGTTACATGCAGGGCAAAACTCTGATGAGAGCGAGAAATCGATTTATTAGAAAATTAGAAAACTATGATAAAGTAAAATTCGACCTTACAGCGGTCAAACAGTTTGAGGTCAAAGCTGATTATCGTCATATCCGATTCATAATTATATAATAAAAATGATAAGTTCACATTGGCATGAAAGCCGTCTTCTTGCCTAAGTGAATTTCTCGGTCATAGAAAATGCCTCAGAAACATAACCGATAACATGGAAATTAAATTCAAAATCTCTTAAAAATAAAAACGCTTATGACTGATATCCTAGAAAACAATTCAGAAATAGTTACAATATTGGGCGCCAGAAAACCAGATTACCTTAGGGAACAATAAATATCAGATGATTAAACCCAAAGCCAATTTATGCGGCAGTAGCACCCCTAAACACGGACCATCACACGAACTTAAGCTAGCTCTGGGTTTCAGTTTCGGCGTATTGGACCCACTGTGTCGGCCAAAAACTCGAGAATAAGAAAGGAAGAAGAATAGAAGAATCCTACACCACTTCAAAAGAATATGTCACTTCCAGCAAAACAACAAAGGCTTCGTTCAAATGTGACGCCTTTGCTATAGACGACGCATGGACCCTTACAATTAGCTTTCCAAATACTCCCCTGGTCTATTTGATGTCTCAGTTATTTGTCAAGGGATAATGCAATGGAATTGTGAACTCTATAGCAAAAGTCTCTAATAGGGTGCTATTAGTTAGTTTTAATTAAGCCCACGATGGAGTTTAGAGGATTAGGGCGAGTGCCACGTCATTCCCATCCCCAACCACTCCAGGGGGTCAAAATGGTTAGCTAAGGGATAGCAACTGTGGATGGACGCTAGCTAGTATTGCTTGTCCATTTCTTGCAATGCTTGGGCTAACTACTGTAGTGTGACACCTAGTCTAATTTCCTATATATATATTCTCCTAATTAGCAAGCCCCCTTAAAATAACATACTCTATGCGGGCAAACTGCTTAATTCTATTTTTAAAATTGTTTTTTCTACTTTAAAAACTAAAGCTGACGCGTTCAATATAAACGTTTCGATAGTGGTGAAAATTCAAAATAAAGTTCGTACCAAAAACTACAATTTGAAATCTCTTCTTCTAATTTTAGTGTTGGGAGCGGTTCTAAAATTGTAAAAGATAACCACACTAACCCAGAGAATCAAAAACCAGCAAATTGTGCAGCACGTTAATATTATTAGGGCCCGGCCTACATGAACTTTACTTGTATGGGCAAATTAAAGCCCAATATTACGTCACATATTTCATAGAAATAGCAGAGCCCCTAAATTAAGAAGCCTTTAATCAACCAATGCAATTAGGACTCGTTCAAACCTATATGATGTTATTTTCACCAACAGGCAACAACGAAATCTCCACCGTGGCAGTTCGTGATACTTCTTATCTCACAAAGAACGCAAGAGCCATACAAGACGAGACAATGATTAAAAAAAAAAAGAAAAAAGTGGAAAGGGACGTTGTTGTGGGAGAGTGGTTAGAGCAGTTAGAGGAATGTTAATGGAATGGTTAGCCCTCATATATAGTAAGCACCATACAACATACACCGTATACCATGCGTGACTCTTAATTCTTAAACCCCCTCCTCCACTTCCAAGTTCAAAGCAGTACTACTCTTCCCTGACCCTTCGTTAATTCCTCGTCTTGCGGAATTCGCGAAAATCATGCCGAGACCGTGGAGGCCGTTGATCGCCGCCAAGTGCTGCACGGTCGACGACGGGCAGGTGGCGGTCGTCGGCAACCTGAGCCGCTGCCGCCCGACCCGATCGGAGTTCTCGAAGAAAGTAGCGGAGCTGACGTCGTTCCGCCGGCTGATGTCGCCGTCGGCCGAGCTGAGCAGCTCGTCGTCGGCTCGCTTCAACGAGGAGTTATCGGCGGCGGCCGCGGGGTACGCGATCGGGGCGGGGCTGTACGCGTTCCAGCTGTGCGAGCTTCGCGCCATCACGCACGACTTCTCGAGCAACTACTTCCTCGGGGAGGGAGGGTTCGGCACGGTGCATAAAGGATACATCGACGAGAAGATGCGGCCGGGGCTGAAGGCGCAGGCCGTCGCCGTCAAGCTCTTGGACATCGAGGGCCTCCAGGGCCACAGGGAGTGGCTGGTACGTACACGTACACACACATCTCTAGAAGCTTTCCTAATTTTCTCTCTAGCTAGCTAGTAGCTAGTCTTCTTAATTCTTTTAAGTATATATGTATGTATATATGCTTTCTTTCTTTCTTTCTTTCTTTCTTTCTTTCTTTCTTTTCGGTGGTATGTATGGGAGTGTGTATGTATGTATGTTGAGTAAGGTATTTAGTTAATTAGATTAAGATTATTATATTTAATTAAACGTGAACACAGGCTTAGAAAATCACGGTGAACTTGGGCCCCAGTTTGGCCCATGAGAAGCCGGTGGTTTGTATGGGCCCCACTTGACCAATTAAAGACTAGACAGCCCCAGCTTAGCCAGAGAAAGCTTAATTTCTACTGCCCATTTGGCATTGCGAATTAATATTTTACGTACAGTAAGATATTTATGATAGAATATTATATATATGTCGTGCAAATTATACTCCACCCCGGCTTTTTCTAATGATAGCAGTAGACATGGTCCTCGACACCAGCCTAATTCTGGTTTGACCCGGTTAATTAATTATAAATCTGCGGACTAGCTAGGATTGAGTAAGTAATTAAACTATTTATTAAGCTCTTTCAAAACCAAATTTCTGAACACCATCCGCGGTGCTAAATTGAGCGCGCAGGCGGAGGTGATATTCCTGGGACAGTTCAGGCACCCGCACTTGGTGAAGCTGATCGGCTACTGCTGCGAGGACGAGGAGCGCCTCCTCGTCTACGAATTCATGCCACGTGGCAGCCTCGAGAACCATCTCTTCCGGAGTACAAACTCTAATTAACTTAATTATTAATAATAATAAACTCTTCGATTTTTAATAAAATATGATTCTCATTAATAGATTTTGGTGGATTTGTTAATTTCCTTGATGCTTTCAAGGGGTATCGACGGCGTTGTCGTGGGGAACGAGGCTGAAGATCGCAATTGGAGCCGCAAAGGGTCTCGCCTTCTTGCACGGCGCGGAGAAGCCCGTTATATACCGCGATTTCAAAACCTCCAACATCCTCCTCGACTCTGTTAGCTTCATCAACTAACTATTCCATCCATCATTTATTAGTTTGATCCGTATTATATTTGTTTCCGAGAGGATTAATATATATATATATAGCTTCCCTTCGTTCGTTCCTGATTATCATCGTAGTAATTTCCAACAGGACTTCACCGCGAAGCTCTCGGATTTCGGGCTCGCGAAGATGGGGCCCGAAGGGGAGGACACGCATGTTACTACCCGGGTGATGGGAACACACGGTTACGCCGCACCAGAATATGTCATGACCGGTAATGATGCCGTTCGTTTACAATCTAATGGCCACACTAGGCTAGTCTCTTTCGACATACATATATTATTATTATTATGCACGGCAGCCGACTCGGTGGTAACAGGTGTTTGATATTGATTCCCAAACAGGGCATCTAACGACGAGGAGCGATGTCTACAGCTACGGAGTAGTGCTTCTTGAACTGCTTACAGGAAGAAGGGCCATGGACAAGAGTCGAGGAAAGAGCGAAGAGAAGCTCGTGGAGTGGGCCCGACCTTACTTGACCAGCAGCCGAAAACTCCGCTGCATCATGGACCCGAAGCTCGCGGGCCATTACTCCGTCAAGGGGGCCCGAGAGGTCGCCTCTCTGGCCCTCCAGTGCATTAGCCCGACCCCCAAGGACCGCCCGTGCATGTCGGCCGTCATCGACACCCTCCAAGGGCTGCAGCATCTCAAGGACATGGCAGTCAGCGTCGGCGCGTGGCCCTCTACGCCGATCGTCGGACGCAATGCCATATCCGCAAAGTCTAAGATGGAGGGGGCCGCGAATGGCCGACGCAGAGTTAGCGCGTCGGCGAAATTAGGTTGAGCTATACATATATGTTCCTCGTAAGAAATATTGCTGCAGCAGATCAGTAAGGTGTAGATATATTGAACTGCCTAAATTTAAGAGAGTGATTGGAGATGAAATATCGCGCGCTTCTTCGTCTGTACATATTATTGGAGAACTTGGTTTAATTTAATAAGAATCATCACCTCACGTGTACTGCTGTTTGAATGGTTTCTAGCTAGCTCCGGTCATTCATGCTGTCGGGAGCTCCCAATCTGGCCTCCCTACTAATTAAGTTTGAACGAGATGTTGTCCTTAAATTTGCCGACTTATATCATCCTGAGTAATTTTTTTGAGAGAGAAAGATAGTAAGCTACTCGTTTTGCTTACTTTTTAAAAAAATAAATTTAACTAGAAATACAAAGCAACTAAATTTCGAATTTGAAATCTCGAGTATCAATCACTAAATTTTTTTATCATAGGTGCTAAAAACGGTCGGTATCATCCTGAATAGTTAGTTCGAGAAAACTAGTAACACACGTGGCTCAAGTTCTCTAGATCTTCTCAACTTTTAAGCTATTTGTAATGCAGTAAAGTTCAACGAGCTACCAAAATATCATCCTGGGGGATCGAGGAGATGTCAGCTCAAACCAGAGTCAGTTTGAAATCAATATAAGAAATGATAGAAAAAGGTACTTCTTTCTCGTATTTTAAATACTCGGTACAGTACCCACCCAATAACTTATTAGGCCACCCAATAATTTATTGGGTGTTTTTTTAATGATTTCTGTACCTATGGTATTATTTACAGTACCCTTTTTTAGAATTTACTTTTGGGCATATCATTTCTAGCAAGGGGACAAAATGCATTTAACGCTGCATCTAATTCTGCGTCTCCTAGTCAGATCAGTCGATGCCAATAAACATGCTCGTATATTATCTGTGTATTTACCGTAATTAGTTTTGAAATAATCATTTTCCAATCTGATACGATCAACGTAGCAAATCCCACCCTAAAACTGCTAATTAATCAACTATATACTCTAGCTGTATGACCACTTCTTTGCTTCTGATTAGGTCCATTTTCTCTGAAATGATCCGAGAGATCGATCGACCTGTAAATTAGTTAGTCCTAATTAATCTCGATCACCGTCCACCAAAGCTCGCCTTCGCTCGGCCTCATCATACGCCGACTTCGTCCTGAAAAACAGAGCCACACTACAGAGAAGCCCCAGCAGCGTAATGCAGCCCAACATGAAGAATGTGTCGGCGTAGCACTTCTTCCCCATGCAAACTATCATATTTAAGTCGCTCTTGAATAAAGCGTGCCAGAGTGTTGCTCGGCCGTTCGCGTCGTAGACCAGCGCCGCTATCTGGCCGTAGAGGAGGGAGCCTAAGGGGATGTTGGTGATGAGGATGTTGTGGTTGACCCCAACGCTGTCGGCGCCAAACAGCTCCGACGTGACCGACACGGCCGCCGCAAAGATGAAGCCGGAGCTCAGCCCCACGAGCGCCGTGCCGATCAGCAGGCCGCATCCGGCGTCGCCCAGCTCCGCTAGGAGAAAGAAGGCGACAGGCATCGGCACCAGCGCGGCTGCGAGCCAGCCCGTCTTAGCAAAGTACAGCTTCCTGCGCGTGCGAATTAACTAACCATTTCTGTCTCTATTCCAGATGCAATATTGGTATATATTTTTCAAGGAAAAAAAAAAAAAAAAAAAAAAAAAAAAAAGCTAACCCGCGAAGGAAATCGGGGGCGGCGGAGAGAAGGCGGCCGAAGAAGGAGCAGGAGGAGTAGACGGTGAGGAGCGTGGTGACCTGAGAGTCCCTCCCCAAGGACTCGGCGATCTGTCCCAGATTGTTGCTGTACACCAAGCCGACCGTGGCGCCGAAGAAGTAGGCCGCGTAGTACAGCCAGAAATCCACCCGCCTTATCAGCCTCTGCGCGCTGTGCTCCTCCCCCAGCACCGCCAGCCGATCCTTATTCAACACCACCCCGCCGCCGCAGCAGCAGCACCACCACCACCACCCCCCCTTCCCCCATCGCGATGCTATTATCTCCCTCTCCTCCCCCACCGCTGCTGATCCCACGCCGTTGCCCACGCGGGCGCCAGCGTCCTCCCCGTCCATGTCTCTGTAAGAATATATATATATTAACTCAAGCATCGATCAATTCTTTCCTGCTTAAGCGTCGGACCGTTCACATGCAAGTAGCTAGCTAGCTAGTGTTTGGATCGATTAATACGTACCTTTCGTCGCGGCCGATGATGAGCTCCTTGGCGAGCTCATCGTCGGCGCGGCTGGGATTGAGAGAGATGTCGGGGACGTCGAGGCGGAAGGTGGAGTAGATGGTGCGGTGGGCCCAACTGCGCGCGCACACCACGCCGGGGACGGCGAGCGGGAGGACGAGGAAGGCGACTGCGCCCGCGAGGATGGCGGCGGAGACGAGGGGGTCGTCCGCGGAGACGGAGTCGAGGAGGAGGAGGTATACGCCCGTGAGGAATGCGAGGAGGTGGAGGACGAGGAAGAGGCGGGTGTCGCGGTGGGCGGCGTCGGCCGGGAGGAGGACGAGGTCGTCGGGGGGCTGGCGGAGGATGGGGAGGAGGGCGGCGGCGGAGACGAGGAGCGGGAGGGTGGCGTTGAGGAGCAGGTAGGCGGAGGGGGAGCCGCCGCCGAGGGCGTCGGCCGCGAGGGCGTAGATGGCGGCGCTGACGCCGTTGAAGCTGATGGAGAGGGAGAGGGCGAGGGAGCGGTTCAGGGGGAAGTTGCGGATGCACAGCACGAAGCACACCGTGTTGAACCAGCAGATGCTGCACCCCGCCAGAAGACACAGCAGAAATACCTGAAGTACTAAATCATTAAAATTTAGCTCTTCCAAGTCTCGGATCCACCAGTAATCTGCATGCGACACATTAATAATACACTGTACAGGACAGTAGAGCGAAAGCTTTCACAGTTATTTTGTTAGCAGGCTTATTTGAGCGCGCGCGGAACTTCATTAATTTGTACGAGCCCTCCATAATTGGTTGCTCGGCATTTAATCCAGATTTTCACCTCAACATTTAATTAGGAGTCAAAGCGAGCTAAAAAGAGAGTGGTAGTTGGCTGTTAATATATGTATATATAGAGTTATTATTAATTATAATTAACCTGGGAATTCCAGGTACTTACCAGTCAAATATACTAATCTGGTTGGCATTGGATTTTATGAAAAAGTCCTCTTTCGCTTCGGTTTTACTCCTCGGCCACTCGCTCCTCCCTACACTTATTACCATATATAGGTGAATATGGTAGTTAAGATGATATAATAAAGTACGTTGTTGCATTTAAGCTTCTGTGCTTAGAGCTAGATATTTATCTACAATTTGTGGCGAGATAGATAAGGTGGGAGTGGGCTCAGAGTTTTGGCGAAAAGGAAACGCAACCGTCTCATTCCTATTCCCAACGACGCAAGATATTTATTATTCGACGTTACTTCCTTCCCTTGGACTCACCGGAGGCTCGGTCGGTGGGCCCCGTCGAGTTAACCGCATTGGATACGAAAATAATTGAGAGATGAACAGATCCAGCGGCTGCTGTCCTACCACGTGGCATGTGGTGGACCGAAAGAGTGGGAAACTACAGATTCCAGTTCCTTCGTCTTCTCGAATACTGTTTCTTTTTGTTCTCTCAACAGTTCTAATCCTTTCTGCATCAACTCCTTTTTTTAGGATTCTTCTATAGTAACTAAAGCAGGGATACACTACTAAATTATATGTATGTCTTACATTATATTTATTCGAAAATTCATCATCTCTCTTTAGTCTCTCTGTTTTTTAACCAAGATTTTATTTGAATTTTAATTAATATGACTATATTAATGTTACTTCTCTTCAACTCTATAAATCCCAACTTCCTCCAGAAAATTAAAGGATGTTTTTTTTTCCCTTCTTTTTGTGGTTTACGACTCCACGAGCATCGGCGCGTTGCAAACTGAATGTAATAATTGGGCACCTGTCTTTTCTTGGGTGTAGCTGAATTAATTAATTGTTGATCAGTATTTAACACCAAATTTTTGCCTTTTTTTTTTTTGATTAAACAGGGGTTTTCCCTATTTTAAATCAGGATACACTGGCAAAACTTTTTGCATTTTGGAAAGGTGCACTCCTCTCCCAACTTTTAGCAGTGTTAAAGTACAACTCGTAACTTCCTTGCAAATCTCTTCCCACTCCAATCACAGAGACGGACAAAAGAACACTATGCAGAACGTACATGTACTCTCCTTCCGAACACAATCACAACACTCCACGGAAACAAAATTTCCACCCAATCATCAGAGCGACAGTAGCTTTTACGTGAACAAGCAATGTTAGATTTACAGTCCATTTTGTATTATAATCTTATAATTTTAATTATCTAAAGATCAAATTTGCCGTACTAATTATCTAATCGCTCTTTCTAAAAAAAATTAAAAGTCATTGGATTGGTAATTTGTAAAGCTTATAACTTTTTTCTAGTTGTAGACTTACCATTTTCATGTACCTGAATTTGCTCTAGTAAAGTTAGTTATGAGCTGCGAAGGAATCTTAAGTATGTAAAGTTATATAATCCCTTTTTTTTCCCCCTCTCTCGTTTCCACTTGTCGGTTTGGAATCTTTCTTTGTCTAGAAAATAATTAAAAAGAGGTGAATGAATGTTCGGTTCCTTTTTCATTGCTTTTTCTTCCTGGCCGGTTAACTACAACGATATGGCTCTCCAAAGAAAGAGAGACAAAAAGATTAATATTGTAATTGGAAGAAGTAGAGTAATAGTAGTAGTAGGTAGTACTCACGGGGAGGTAGGGGAGGGATATTTTGTGGGTGATGAGCAGCCACTGGGCGGCGTAGGAGGCGAGGCCGAGGGCGGCGGCGAAGAGGAGGACGGCGGGGAGGGGGAGGTAGAGGAGGGCGAGGCCGGAGGACCAGCCGAAGGCCTTGCCGAGGTCGGAGGCGGTGGCCAGGTAGTTGAGCTGCACCTGCGATATCCCCATCGCCTCCTTCAGCGCCGACGAGTACGCCGAGAAGTCGAAGTTCGTACCCGTCAGCGCCTGTATCCACACCGTCGCCACCACCACCATCCACTTCCGCGACTGCCCCGCCATCCCACCCTCCCCTTCTATCTCCTTTTCTACTTCTTCTTCTTTTTTTTATCCCCTTTAATTAGTTTCCTTCTTCAGCTGATCGCTTCATCCTAGCTCCTATATATACTCTTTTTTTCTACTATATATATATATATATATATATAATTGGTCAATTTTATTAATCTCTTTTGTGGGTGGGGATCGGAGAAATGGAAACTTGCGGGGGCAGTGGTAGAGGAATGCCCACCCAAGCATTTCCCCGGTATTCACTGATTTTAATAGGTGATTGCATCGCCCAGTTCCATATGCGGTGCCCCACAGGAGCAGCGTACACTAAACTGGGGAGGACCGTTGGAAATTATTGAATGCACCAGGTCCACCGCATCGACCAATAATTGACTCTTTTTTTCATATTTGTGTCCTAAACAAACGGTCTTGAGGCATCGTTTTTATTTTCTAAAAAACCTTCTCTAAAGCGCAAATTTTATGTAGTAGATTACAAACTGATCAACGATAGCCACAATGCGCATAAAAGTTCATTTGCCGACATAATAAATAGTTTTTTAATTTACAAAAAATAATTCAAATAATGCCGAAATATGAATGATCATAGGATTTGCAACCTCAAGATAAATTAACATAAAGAATATTAGCTTGATATTAAGTACTGAAAAATATAAATAGGTGTTGAAATAACTATTATTCATTACATGAAAGAAGTATTAAAATATTAGCCAAGCTAGCCGCACACTATCTTTCTCTTAAAAAAAAATTAATAATCGGTATGTGAAACCTTACGTTCAAAATCTACTTACTTTATATTTAAAACTGAGTTTACTTCTAAAAAAGTAATCACTAGTAGCACATTATTTCTCTCTCTCTCTCTTTTTTAAAAAAAGATCGCATTAGAGAGCCTATGCTTACGCGGCAAATGGAAGTCCTTTTAAATTATTACTTAACAATTAAGGAGCCTCCGCTTACGTGGCAAATGGAAGTCGTTTAGTTGCCGTATAATTTTGTAGGTGAATGGATTCATCAGTCTCTCAGGCCTCAACAGAAAAAGACAACTAACGCCGTTTAAGTTTAGTTCGGGCATAAGGGGGATAATTTCTTATTCTTTTTTTATATCTAAACGTAAATTTCGCATCCGAGAATAGTAATTTTCGGATACGTAAAATAAGCTGATATAACTATTCCACGTATATCTTCATTTTCTATATATAACTACCCACAATTTTTCTTATTCCATATTTTCTATCTAAATACTATTTTTTTTATCCTCCGAAAAAATTCAATTTTCATTCAAACGCTATTTTTTTTATACCCACACTTGTATCTATTTCTGAAATAACTAGTTCTTGCTTATATCCAAACCAAACGAAGACTCCCAAAGCATTGCTAAAAGCTACCGTGAGATATCAAACACATCAACATTGAAGGTCTATTCAGTATTGAAAGTTTGTCTAATATTATTAGATCAAATTAGTTGTGATGAAAATATATAAAGATATACTTTTATATTTTATAATAACATTGTTTAAATTTTATAAAAGTTATATTATCAATAATAATATTACTACTTATGAAATAAACAATGTATTTTTTAAGTTTGTACTATTAGCAATCTCAAAGGGAGACTACAAATTGAGAAACAAATAGCCAAGAAGACAGCAGCCCAAGTCTCTGTCGGGCTAAAAGCCCCGAGAGCCGCGGATAGCAATATATTTGGTAAAGTGCGGCACGCCTGAGGCCATAGAATTCCACCCGTAAATGTGAGGATAGTAGAGTACTGTGTTTCACCCTCTCGATCTTTCAAGGGGGGTAAAAAAAAATGAAGAGAAAAAAAGAGGGAAAAAAAGAAGAAGTGATAGTAAGCGGTAAAGGTGGTATATATTTAACAAAAGGGGTTTATTAAGGTCTCTTTCGCTTTTTCCAGGTTTTGAGAAAAACGTCTTTTTCCATTTTAAATCGGAAAACCCGGCCCACGGAGTGTCAAAATGGGCTCACTGCTCCGAGAGGCCCACAGAACATCGAATAAGCGGACCGGACCGGAATTATTTTGGGCCGTTTTGGCGAGCCCCGCCCATTACTTTCCCACCCGTTGTTCGGTAAGAGGTCAAGAACTATAAAAGGGGTTTCTCAACGGTTCGAGGCTAAAGCTTCAACCCTGTGTGCTCGACTTGTTAGTAGTTCCTCTTCCTTCCTCCCAGTCCTCACTGCTACTGCTGTCGCTTCTCCTCGCTCCCTCGGCGTTTTCGATCCCTCGGAAGAGAGAAGCGTCCCCAGTAACGGCGCCCAACGCTGGTCCGTCCCTAACCATAACCCTAAC
Source organism: Puya raimondii (assembly GCA_016920855.1). Taxonomy (NCBI): domain Eukaryota; kingdom Viridiplantae; phylum Streptophyta; class Magnoliopsida; order Poales; family Bromeliaceae; genus Puya; species Puya raimondii. The sequence continues at coordinate 103,451,323 of JABWPP010000050.1, read as the reverse complement.
CCTAACCCTAATTCCGAGGTTTGGGGGAGGGGGGAGATGGAGATGGAGCTGGAGCCGCGGGTGAGGCCCTTGCCCTTCAAGGTGAAGGCCACGTCCCGTGAATCTCCCACGCAGAAGGCCTCCCACGTCCTCGACTCCGACCTCCGCTCCCACTGGTCCACCGCAACCAACACCAAAGAGTGGATCCTCCTCGAGCTCGATGTAGAACCCTAAACTCTCCCTTCTTTATCGCTATCCTTCTTGCCTCTTGCTGTAGAAGTTGTAAATTGTCTCATAGAGGTGCCCATATGATTGATAGAACTCATACAACGTGTTAGATTCAGGCTGTAGTAGTGTTTATGACACCGTGTGGCGGATCTTTGTGTCCTAGAAAGATGGAAAGGCATCCGTTCTTTTTATTTATGTCAACTTATTATAAGGCGAGAAAGATGGAACGGTGGCTTTAATGAATCTTTCGTTTACTTCTTGGACTCCTGTTTTTTCCTTTTTAGCCAATTTGGAAGAAGGAATAATATATGGATGGGACTGGAAAATATGACCTAAACAATGTTGCAGCTCTGTCACTATTACTTAGCTATAGAATAATCCCTAAATTACCTATATTTAGGAGTGAGTAATGTTTCAAAAATCTGACCTACACAATTGTGCTGACTTTGTCAGTATTATTCAGCTACATAAGTATTTGCCTTGTTCTTCCCCCGCTAATTTTCTACCACTCTGTCCTCTCTCCGTCGCGTCTTGTTTGTGTTATCTTTAACTGTCTGAAGAAAATTGCTTTAGTTTCCTTCATATGCACATCCTGAAGATATGCTTTTTCTAAATGCTGTGGCTACAAAAGTTGTGACGCTGCTTTTTCTTCAATAGTCAATGAATAAGATTTTTTTTTACAGGTTGAATTCAATTCTTTTGCCCTTTAAATGCTCATGCTAGACTTGGATTCACCTTTATGTGGCTTTCTAGCTCATATTTGATGACGAATTTGTTGCTTGCTATATTCTTTAACTTCTAGGAAGCTTGCCTGCTTTCGCAAATACGGATCTATAATAAATCTGTTCTTGAATGGGAGATCACAGTTGGACTACGCTATAAGGTATGAAGATTCAATTTTTACCCTTTTATTATTATTATTAAAACGATGCACTTGCCCTTTCCATGTGAGTTTTGCTATTTCCTCAAGCATAGTGACGGTACCATGCACTAATCTTGCCATGGTTATTATCCATCCTCTATTATTACTAAGTTTTGGTTTTGTGAATATTTTTTGCGGAATTGTAATTATTCTTTTGGCTCATTAACATGAGGAATTGGCAGACAGAACGATTAATGATGCCTGTTTCTCTCTGTGTTTGAAGCTTTATCACTCCTTTATATCACTCCCTTTTTATTATTTTTGTGTCTAGTACTTTCCTTTAGGATCTTATATGTTTTCCATGCTCGTATTTGTCGTAACTAAATTTATCATTTGTATTCAGCCTGAGGCATTTGTAAAGGTCCGACCACGCTGTGAAGCTCCTAGGCGTGATATGATGTATCCAATGAACTACACACCTTGCCGTTATGTTCGGATATATTGTTTGCGAGGCAATCCAATAGCAATATTTTCTATACAGGTATTGTCTTGGTTTGATAGCTGTTCTTCTGACCTTTCTCTGCCTTCTTTATCAGCTTGCAAAACACTAATGAAGGTTTTCCACTTGGAAATTAACATCTGTTATAGATGTCAAGCCGTATAATATTGTTTATTCTGGGGATATTGTCTTTTTGTATTTGTGATTATTTTACTTGACTCTCATCTGCCAGCTGTTTGGAGTTCCTGTACCTGGATTGGAACCTGAATTTCAACCAGTTGTTAATTACTTGTTGCCTCACATTGTATCTCACAAACAAGATGCTGACGATATGCACCTTCAGGTATGTTTCTTTCTGTACCTTAATCTTTAATTTGTGCGTACTTTTTGGTCCAAAACAATTTTTATGATGTTGTCGCAATTTCTAATGCGATTTAGTTGTAGTTACTTCAAGACATTGCAAAGCGGCTGGTAGTATTTCTTCCCCACCTTGAGGTACAGTTATTTGCCTTACTTTTCTTAGTTTAAACTTTTTGTTCTCTTGTGGTTTTTAACTGAAGAAGAGAATATGAATACTTCTTATTCTTTCAACGATGAATTACAAATATATATATACATAAATATTTCTATAATAAGATATCTAATAAGGAAAGATGTCTAAGGAAAGATGTCTAAGGAAAGGTGCCTAAAACTATACTAGCTAAATAGGAATATAATATATACAATCTTGACTTTCCATAACATTAACTATTGTGAATTTTTTTTTTTCTTTCTCCTGCAAACTCTTGCTTTGAATTTTTTTTTTATTTTAATTATTGGTTCTCGGTTGTCTTACTGCAGGCAGATCTTACAAGCTTCGCAGATGCAGCTGAAAGTAACATACGCTTTCTTGCAATGCTTGTGGGTCCATTTTACCCAGTACTACGCCTTGTAATTGAGAGGTGATGTTAACTGTTTGTATATAACCTTGTGAACAAAGAGGGGTTGCATTTGATTGTTAGTGATATACATACTAAAATATTACCAGGTAACATAGAGTGATGTTGTGCTTACAACATGCACCATCTATAGCTCATCTAATGTTTCAGTGTAGTATCAAGTTGCTTGCTCCCCCTTGTTTTTGTTAAGATGAGTACTGTGTTTAGTAATGTGAATTGTTCTTAAGAAAATACCCAATGCCACATGGTTAAACAATCTCTGATTACGAAGTCGAGAGATGCGCAGAACTGCTAAGAGGGATATCGATGCTTAAGTAACAGTCTGAGGTTTACTTGCCGTTATCTTGGCTGTTTTTTTTTTTTGGAGACATGAATATGGTGTTTTGTAGTTCATGGCACGAGTACCACTCTAGGGTTTACTTGACTTTTGTTGGTTTTTTGATCGTCACCGATGACACTTGGCCTCATAAACTTTTTGATATGACTAGGATGCACTTATATTGCGGAAATACATCCTTAAGGAATAAAAACCAACAAAATCGATTTAATAGTTGTTTTAGTGACAACTGCATTGTTTATTTGAACCTACTTCCTAGAATAAAGTCCTGTAGTTGGCTTTTGTATGCTATGGTAATATTATTGCTTTTATGATCATATACCAGCCATGTAAATAGGCCATAGTGTTTCACATCAATGAGCTTGAAGTTATGCTACCCTCAACTCTCAAAACACTTGGTTTGTAACACATAACTTTTCCTTGTGGTTTAAGGAGTAACTTCTGGCAGTATTATTCAGATGTCTCTGTCCTGTTGGTTGTGATTTGACAATTGTCTTCTACATAATATATAGGGAAGCAACGAAGACGCAGCTTAACCCAGCTGATTTAGATGCTTCTAGAAACAACCAAACTTCCAATCCAACAGTGTCCTCTAACTTTGTGGTAGGTACTGTTGCCTTTTCTCTTTGTTTGTTTGATTATCTGTTAACCATTTGAGAAAGTTCTCTCAACTGAACTATCTTACCATGTTTAGCGTCTTTTGTATTAAGATCACACAATATATCTCAGGGATCTCTGTTGCTTGGACTAGTTGAATCCTACAAATTATTGTCTAGAGATTTAACATTTTACGTGATTACACAATATGACTCCTAATAAACAGTGTAAGTGATATTGTTTAACTTGGAGCCTTTTCTTTTCAGGCGCAACCTAGGAGATCGCGCAGTCCATCTTTTATACAACCTGCTTCTGGTTCCATAGCATTTCGCTATGATGCAGTTTTTGTTGTCTTAAGGAAAGCATATAATGATACCCATCTTGGAATTGTTTGTCGTAGGGTACGAGTTATTGTTTCTTCTGCTTCTGTTGTCTTTAAGTATTTTCTTTCTCCTTGTAGAATTATATACTATTATTTTCTTATGGCCTTATGTTTTTGGATTTAGCTGTCGAGAATTCTGCAAAGTCTTATGGAGCCTAAGGAATACTTTGATGAGTCGGTCCCTTATGGCGACTTAACTCTGTGCCCGATTTCTGAAGATATAGCTAAAAATGAAGCAATGAGCAACGTGCATCTAAGTGACTTTTCATGCTTGTTTGGAGAAGTTTTCAGGATCATAGAAATTCATTATGATGCTGCTTATTTGAATTTGTTGGATACTGCAGCTGTTGAAGAAGGTATTCTTCATATTCTCTATGCTTCTGCATCTCAGGTAAAGTTTCTTGCCCTTTTTATTTTTTTGTCCCATGCTTTAATTTTGAAATAACTGCTTTTTGAGGAAGAATCCTTCTCATATCATATATATATATATATATATATATGTATGTATGTATATATGTATAATATATATATATATATATATATATATATATATTTGTTATCTATTTTTATTGTGAATCTGCAGCCTACTCTTTGTTCCAAGTTAGCCGATAGCAACTCAGACTTGTGGTCTATATTACCTCTTGTACAAGCTTTGCTTCCTGGTAATTTGTGTCCCGTTTTATCTTTTCTATCAATTATAGATTCCTAGTATATTTTATGCTGCTTCTTTTCATCTTGCAGCTCTTCGTCCTCTCAGTAGTAGTCCAGCCGATCAAGTCGATGATAGTTTTTGGCAATGGAAACATCCTTCGGCACAGTATGCTCTATCTCAGGTGTGCTTATGAAAGTAACTATCTATTTTCTTTTTGTTTTGGAAAATAAATCGGCATTTTCTTAAGATGCCATTTGTATCATTGTTAACCCCTTAACATTAAGTTGCTGTGCAGATTGTCAAAATGACGTCATCATCAGTGCATCAGCCTCTTATTCATGCTTGTGCCGGCTATCTTTCCTCGTATTCACCATCCCATGTTCGTTAGTTGACATTTTGGACGTGAACGCTCACGCTATCTTATTCTTTACTCACTAGTAAACCACAATGAAAATGCAATAGGCTACCACACCAACAAGTTATTTACTTTTTCTCTTTGACTGCATTTATCAGGCAAAGGCAGCATGCGTGCTAATTGATTTGTGTTCTGGTCCTTTGTCACCATGGATATCTACCATTATCTTGAAGGTGTTCTTCTTAGCCACATTTATAATTTTGGGATAATTGCCTATATTCCCCTCAAAACCTTTGAAATATTTTTATATACCCCTACCTTTATCCCTCGTATTTTTTTCAGTTATTCAAAAATATCCTGCTGTTAGTGTTTGTTAAGTCATCTTGGGTTAAACCTGAGTTCAATTTCTACCATAGTTAAAAATAGTAAAAATACCTATTCTGCCCCAAACTTAAGAGCAAATAAGAATAGTTGGTGATGGTTGAAGGGTATATTGAAAGGACAAAAAGTCAAAATACTTTTTTTGCCCCTAACTTAAGAGCAAATAAGAAAAGTTGATGGCGGTAGAAGGGTTTATTTGAAAGGGCAAAATGATAATTTCACAGAGATAACGGCCGTTCCTAACAGCTCACTAATAGAATTTAACTCTAGGGGTATATTTGAAAGAACTTGGAACCTTAAAAGGGTATTTTTAATATTAGCCTTTTAAGAGGGATAAATACAAAAGTTGGGAACTTTTTAGGGGTATATAAGCAATTGCCCCTATAACTTTTTGCAACTTCTTTTTGGAGTGATTTTATCAACTCTTCTACAGGTAGATCTCACAATTGAACTTTTGGAGGACCTATTAGGTGTTATCCAGGTAATACTTTCACATATTTTATGTCTTAAAATGTAAAAGTTTATAGGCCATACCTGAATTATATTGTATATTGAATCGAGTACAAAATTTTGATATTACTGCCTTACCTTTCATAAGTTTTAATTTCATAAAGTTCCATCAGTTTTTTGCGGAACTTAATGGTTTCTGTCGGAGAAGTTGTACGATATTTCTCCATATAACAGAGTATTCTGTCAGGATACAATATTCTATTAAAGCTAAAATGTTAAATATACTGTTATATTCTAAAGGGCGATGTACCTAACTCAAATATATTGTAATTTAGGTAGTGATTGGAAAAAGAAATAAAATTTGGACACCGTTTCAAAATGTGCTATAGTTCATGTACTGCATTTGCATTTTTACCTTTTAATGTGCATTGGAAATTTACGTAACTTTTAAACTTTGACGTTATCAATGTTTACTTCGGCATCAATATCGAAGTTTATTTACTTTATAATTTTTGATTTTTTGGTGGCTAAAAATGTTATGGAGTGTTGTTAGTTGAAATCATGAGCTTAGATTGTAAGCATTTACTCCAATGCTTTTTTTTTGCAATTTTGAAATGTTTATTAGGGAAGCCGCCAATCTATTGCTCGTTCGCGTGCTGCTTTAAAGTATGTGATATTGGCCATATCTGGGCATATGGATGATGTACTTGCTGAGTATAAGGTTTGACTTCTGGTGTTGTCTCTTCTTCATCAAAATACTAATTGCATTACTTATGCTTATTTCTTGTTATATAATTTTTTGCCATAATTGATTCTTTTACTGTTTACTTCAGGAAGTTAAACATAAATTGCTTTTCCTTTTGGAGATGCTGGAACCTTTTCTTAATCCTGCTATAACTGCTGTGAAGAATACAATTGCTTTTGGGGATCTTTCTGCTGTATTTTTGGAAAAGGAGGAGAGAGCCTGTGCTACTGCCCTAAATATAATTTGTAAAGCAGTTAAAAAGCATTCTGTTCTTCCATCTCTTGAGTCTGAATGGCGGCGAGGTTCTATTGCTTCAAGGTTTACTAGTCAGTCAGAACCATTCTTATCCTTCAAGCGATGTTCTTTCTCTTCTCACAAAAAACAAAAAAAATCTAGAGATGATTTGATTGATCGTATCAAATTAACTTATTGTTGTGAATATTTTCAAGAGTCAAACAGATTCTTACAATATCTATAAAGTTGAAGACGTTATTATTTTATTGCATATTCAAAAATTAGAGGCGAATTCTTTTTTTTTTATAAACATATTTTAATTTGTCTTTGTTGAAGTAATGAAACACTATTCTTCTTAAGTATTATAATTCTTCAATTGGCAGAGGACTGATATGGTATGTCCTTTTGTTATCCAGTGTCCTGCTTTCTATTCTGGATCCTTACATGCCATTGCCTCCTGATGTTGACATATGCAAAAGCTCAACTTCAAAAGTTGATGAAGAATCTTCTACTGCTAATGTGCCCCCTTCTTCTATATATTCTAGCAATGATGTTGATGGGAAGATGGATACATCTGAAGGAAATATGTTTGAGGAAAGCAACCTTCTATTTGTTTCTGCAGAACTGAAACAATCTATGCTGTCAAGTTTTGCTAACGCTAATTCAATAGACAGTTCCGATAAAGTAAGCCCAGAATCTAGTCATAGCACCTCAGAAGGAAAACCCCTGAAAGAGAGAATCTCGGCTGGGATTTTTCGGCTGGACAATGTTTTCTCTGCTGATTACTACAATACAGTGGCAGATTATCTCCAGCTCTCAAACCTTCACGATTGTGAATCAAGAGCTTTAGAATTTCAAAGATTAGCACTGGATTTATGCTCCCAGCATGACGGTACTCTGGAGGGTCACAATGCTGGGATTGATGCATTACTTTTAGCTGCAGAATGCTATGTCAATCCTTTTTTCATAAAGTCCTTCAGACAGAACACGAAGCTGATTAATCAGATTGATAGTATTTGCTCAAAATTAATTCAAGAAACTGATGTTCTGGAGCTTGATAGGAAATTTCCAAGGAAAAATGATTTGGCTACAGTAGCTCATTCTGAAGAAAAAAGGGACAAAACCATCCTAGAGATACTCTTACAAGCTGCCAAATTGGATGGTGAATACCAGAAAAGAACATATGGTGGTGAACCTTATCCGGATGATGATGAAGAAAATAACCGGTTCATAGAAATATCCCAGCCAGATTTGGAATTTGCTGATGCAGTAACTTTGGTCAGGAAAAATCAGGCTTTGCTTTCTCACTTTATCATACGTCAGCTTCAGAGGGAAGAACACTCATCTCTTGAAATTCTTTTGCAGAGCCTGCTATTCTTGTTGCAGTCTGCAACTGAACTGTATTGCCCTGCAGAGAATGTGATTAATATTATACTGCATTCTGCTGAAAATCTTAACAGGCAACTTACGTCTTTGTACCATGAAATGAAAGCAGGAAATGTACAGTTAGATCTTGAAAAGCTACATGGTGTGAGAAGGCGCTGGGTCCTTCTTCAGAAATTAGTTCTGGCATCATCTGGAAGTAATGAAGGGATGAATTCACTAGGCATTAGAAAAAATGGTGTTCGATTTAGAAGTTTAGTCCCTCCATCATCGTGGATTGCAAAAATATCATATTTTTCAAGTTGTGCTTGTCCACTTCCTCGGCTTCTTGGATGGATGGCGGTGTCTCGTTATGCAAAGGAATATTTGAACGAGCGGTTGTTTCTTGCCTCTGATTTCTCCCAGCTCACCTTATTACTGTCTATATTTGCGGATGAGCTTGTGCTGATAGATAAAATAGTAAAGCAGAAAGTGATGGCTAAAAAAATGGAACCATTTGAGAACAAAAGTTTCCTGCAAGATAAGAAAGACTTGGAGCATTCTGATCCATTAGATAGTGAACTTTCATTTCAGGTTCTTCATCCAGACTTGCATTTCTACTTTCCAAGTATAATCAAGCAATTTGGTTCCTTTTCTGACAATATATTGGAAGCTGTAGGTTTACAGCTAAAATGCCTCCCTTCGAATGCTGTACCAGATGTTCTTTGTTGGTTTTCCGAAATGTGCTTGTGGCCGTACTCTGGAAACCCTAAGGGCCATTCTTCGGTGGCAAGTGTTGGTGACTGTTTGAAAGCATGCACTGCTGTTAATGCCAAAGGAATTGTTCTGTATGTTCTCGAGTCCATTGTTGCCAGATATATGGAAGCAATAGTTCCTGAAATGCCCAGAGTAGCAAAAGTTTTGGTATCGCTATGTCGAGCCTCTTACACAGATGTTGCTTTTCTTGAGTCTGTTTTGTCTCTGCTGAGGCCGCTCATATCATATTTCTTAATAAAGGTTGGTGACAATGAAAGGCTATTGACCAATGTTTCTCTCTACCAGGATTTTGAGTTATCAAGTTTTGAAGAACTGTTCGACATTATTAGTTGCAGAGAAGAATCTGAGGATGCATCTCGACAGAAGAGCATACGTCTATCACTGGTAATCTTCATTCTGGGATCTCTGTTTCCCGATTTCTCGTTTATCAAAAAGATTGAAATTCTGAAGTCCTTATTAGGGTGGGTTGATTTTACCACTTCAGAACCAACATGTTCTTTTTATGATTATCTTAGTGCGTTCCAAAAGGTCATGGATAGTTGTGAAGCAGTACTAGTGCAATATCTAACATCATTGGGCTTTGACATTCCAATTGATCGGAAACTCTTATCTGAAGCATCTAGTTCAGGGCAGAGAGTGGTCAAGTCAACAGAAGATCTCGGAAGTGACAAGCCTGATGTTGGTTTATCCAATCATGAAATCGATTGTCTATCTGCGCTCGATATTAAAGAATTCTATGTTGGAATAGGGAAGTTGATTTCCCAGCTCATACCAGCTATCGAGGTCAGCTGGAAATTGCATTATCAGTTGGCCTTGAGACTCTCCTTTTCAATAGCAAAATGTGAGTTGTTGTCAAGATGTCTGTATGCTATCAGTGAAACCAGCACATATTTCAATGTTCAGGATGTTCGAGCTAATTCTAAATATGATTTTGGTGATCTCAAATCTGAATATTGGACAAGTGCTCTTGAAGGACTTGTGGGAGTTATATCAACAAGTCAACAAAATCAGTGTTGGCTAGTATCTTCTGCTATGCTCGAGTATTTACTTAAGTTGCCTGAGGATATCTCCCTGGACCGTGTTCTTAGTAGTATATGCTTTGTAATCAAGTACTGTTGTCTTCATGCACCGAGGATTTCCTGGAGACTGCAGACTGATAAATGGTTGTCATTATTACTTGTACGTGGTGTTAGTTGCCTCAAGAATGGTGAGACCTCTTTGGCTAATTTGTTCCATACAATGCTGAATCATCCCGAACCAGAACAACGTTCTATTGCGTTGGGGCAACTAGGAAGAATCACTAAGCTGAGTAGTGACTTTGATACAGTCACAGAATCTTGCCGAGTTAATCAAAATTCAATTGAATCAGTAATATCTGTTTTAGTTTCTAAGACATGGAATATAGTTGTCACATTGGCTTTATCCGACACTTCAGTGCTATTAAGAACACAAGCAATGGCATTGCTTTCAGATTACGCACCATTTTCAGATAGAAATCATCTGCAATCCTTTCTTGTTTCCAGTGATACCATTCTGCAGGGCATGGGAAAACTTAACCATACCATTGAAGAGGGTTATTTGACACAACTATCATTAATGCTCCTAGCAAATGCATGTCTTTATTCTCCTGCTGAAGATATTAGTTTGATACCTGATAGTGTTTGGAGGAACTTGGAGAGCATGGGAGTTTCAAGACCTGGTACCTTGAAATTAACATTTTTTTTTAATTACTGCTAAATATCATCATTTGGCGTTGCCTTTTTTTTCATTACTGAGTTGTTTTCATATGCAACGTTCTTACCCTTTCCTTTATCTTTTAATGTTGTTACGGGAGGGCTTGATGATGTAGAGAAACTTCTGTGCCAAGCTCTTTGTCGACTAAGAACTGATTCTGTTGGTGCAAAATCAGTAGGTTTCTCCCCTTTCTATTATCATCTCAAATTTATGGAGCTATGATTTTTTTCCCCCTTTTTCTATTCTTTCTTTAACGTGCAGCACCATGCTATATGTTCCCTGCTTTTCATTACCTTAAGAGTTGAGGCCTAGCACGACATATCTTTTTTGCCGCACAACTTACTTTGCCTGTATGGAAGATGCCCTTACTTTTCCTTTTTTTTTTCTTTTTTTTTTCCCTCCCTTAATCCAAGGCTATAAGTGAAGCACTTTCGTCCACCTCTACGGAAAAACCAAGAGACCCTGATTTTGAAAGCACCCGTGGGTCAATTCTGGAGGTCAGCTGCGTTAACAGATGGTTTACTAAATTTTGACCCCGTGCATACGGGTTAAATAATCTAATGCTCATGTGTCAATGAAATATTGTTTAGTGCAGCTTTCTTGTTGAGTATCTGTTGGGTAGTTGATGTGCCACTTGCTCACTGAGATTAACTTTTGTTTTCCAATAGGTCTTATCTTCCCTTAGTTCTGTCAAGTCATATTTTGATTACTTCTCAAGGAGAATTGATGGGGACTCTCAGGTTTGACAGTTTCTTAATCCATTATGTTTTTATCTGTCTTGCTTTTAGTTTCATTTAGGGTATTCTTTTTTTTTGTAATGTGTAGGAGTTAGAAGAAGCTGAGATTGAGATGGAGCTTCTTCAAAAAGAAAAAGTACTAGAAGAAATTCCAGAGTATCCACGCGAAGATGCCCTTCAGTTTTCTTATAGTAGAGGTAAGTCAAATTCATTGTATAAGGTTTGCTGCTATTGTTTTTACTCGTGTTGGTCCAAATTGATTATTCTTCCTTTTGTTTGGCAGATTATAAGGATGATAATAAAACTAGTGATCGGCTTCGGCAAATTAAAGATAACATACAATCCTTGTAAGTTTCGGTGAAGTGCCTAAACAATTTGAATGACATTATACTTCTTCATTTGCAACTGCTAGAATGCATTAGGCGTGCATTCGGCATGCATTCGTATGCATCTCAGTATGTTTAGTTGACTTTTATTATTGTGAAGGATACTACAAGGAACTTGAAGAAGATGAGGCTTTCTAATATCGTATAAAGCGAGTCTAACTTGTGGCTCTAATAAGATGTTCAATGTAATACTGGTATACTGAGTTTGACAGACTTCTAATGTTGCAAAATGATTTTTTGGTCACATGACAACTCTCTGTTAACTTGATATGTTTTGAAGATTTGATGATCTAGGAGTACCATTTCATCATATAGATTGCTGTTCCCACACCATAATCTATAGATTGTATATGCTTTAAAGCATTTGAATTCTTACCTAAGATATTTATTTGTCGTAGAAGCAGGTACTTGAACAAAAAAATTCTTTAATCGTTGAATAGAAGCATTATCGAACTGCTCGGCTGGTTGCTTGAAATTAGGTATTTGATTAATTTCTCTTCAATTACAGAGAACGGTCCAAGCTGAAAGAAGAAATAATAGCTCGTAGGCAAAAGAAACTTTTTATCAGGCATGCCCGCCAAAAGTTTTTGGAGGAGGCAACTTCACACGAAATGGAGCTTCTACAAGAGCTTGATAGGTCTATTCCTTAATGCTTTTTCTTTTTTGTTTTTAATATTTTTTTTAAATGTTAAAATCTGTTTTTCTTTATATTTTTCAACTCTATTCAGGGAAAGAACCAGCGAGACGGAACGTGAAATTGAGCAACAGCGGCAATTGGAGGTTGAGCGTGGAAAGACTAGGGAGCTGCAGTTTAACGTTGATATGGAAAGGGAAAAGCAAACACAGGTACCAGTACTGATATCTGATCCTGTTATCGAATGAAATCCAGTATTCAAACAACTCGAGTCTGTTTCAAAATATGGCATTATACTTAAACAACCATACTTAAACCGATATGACCCAATTATAATGATCCAAATTTGAACAAACACTCAAATTCAGGCCTGTTTATCTGACTCAAGTCTGAAAATGTTGACCAATTTAAAATTTTGACACTAACTAAATTGACTCTAATTGTAGATAGGATTAAATGAAGACTCTAATCTAATTCAGTTATGTTGGGTTTTGTGTGATATGACGAAATTTAACCCTTGTCTCCAATTTGAAACTCAGTGGATGACATTTGACTATATCAATTTTCAGAACGAAGTAGTTGCTGGCTCATTGTAAACTTCATATTGTTTTGACTTTTAATGCCTTTACCCTACTTACACCAGACCAAGTGATTGCTGGTGTGAGTGCATTAGTATTGTTGCTGTGGATTTGACTTTGCCGGTGGCTTGGATTTTTCTGCTGATGAGTCATACTCTCCTCCTTTTTGTAGAGAGAGCTGCAACGGGAATTAGAACAAGTTGAATCTGGAGTTCGCTCGTCGCGAAGAGAATTCTCTTCTACCCAAAACAGGTTGGCTTTTCCAATTTGTCTAGTGCCTTTCTTTGCAGTTTCTTATGTTGGTTTTCATTTAGTGGGAATCATGTTTAGTAATGTAGGGATAATTGCCTAGAAATACTTTCCAAGTAGTTGAATATCTGATTTATCCTCCGCAGTTTTAATTATCAAATTTATCCTTTTGAACTTTTAAAACTTGCAAATTTATCTCTTAGCTGGTTGATCCAATAAATCTGACTTTTTTCCTGTCAAAGGGGGAAAAAAAAAAGAAAAAGAAAAAGAACCATGCTATTGTTACTTTTACTCTTTTATGTGCCTGTTCAGTGCTCAAGGCTAACTTGGTAGGCCACTTTCTTGTTCAACTTGATCTCGTGATCAAGACCTCAGCATTATTAATTGGAACATTATGTTAAATTCTCTTTCTTCAAGGACCAACTTCTCAAAGCACTTGTTCATTATATATTGTAATGCTATGCAGCCGGCCGAGGGAAAGGTACCGTGAGAGAGAGAATGTTAGAAGTGGACAGCAGCAGGAAGGAAGCCTGAGATCAAGCAGCAGAGACCGCGAGGCCGGCACGTCTCAGTTGGTGGCTCATGGTCCCACCACAGTATCTCAAACACCATCTATAGTGCTTGCTGGATCCAGATCATTTTCGGGTCATATTCCAACAATTCTGCAGTCGAGGGATCGGGCTGCAGATGAGCGGGGTACCACTTACGAGGAGAGTGTTGAGGGTAGTAGGGATTCGGGGGACGGAAGTAGCATTGGCGACCCAGAATTGGGCTCAGCCTTTGATGGATTGGTTCCCAGGCATGGATCAAGAGGCAGTAGGTCGAGGCAGGTAGTAGAGAGGCGGGAGCGGGAGGGGAGGAGGGAAGGGAAGTGGGAGAGAAAGCACTCTTGAATGACGAGGGAGGGAAAGCTATTTATCTTGTTGGATGAAGTGGCGGCCTTTTATTTACGGTCAGAAGAGGGAATCAAACAGAGTTTCCAGGTCTGTTAGTTTCTCTAGCCCTCTTTTCTGCTGTTTCTATGTCAATCATGTTGGTGCGCGTTAGGGCCTCTAAGATCTCTTTGTATATGAAATACTCCCTCTCTTCATTCAATCTCTGCTCTTTCTATGCTGATCATGGATTCCCTTCCTGGGCCAGAATAAGTCCTATTGATTCCACCCTATTTATTCCCAAAGGAGAACACGCCATGTGTACAAAGAGTTATGTCTAATGTATCACAGAATTCAAGGGTAATCTTTAGGAACAAAAAATGGGAAACTGCTTTTTGAATCTGCACCACTTAATGGTAACCTCTCCTTAGGACCTTCTCGGCCTATATGGGCTCTTTGCCTGCATATATTTGTAGGTATTATAAGGGCTGCTGCCCTTGAGCCCGAGTTATTTTTCTGGTTAGGAGTAGTGGCTCTTCAAATGTTTTCTAGCAGTCAAAGGGGGTTGGAAAAGGCATGTTTACCTACATTTTGCCCTATGGTAGAATCCAAGAATATGTTTAAGAACTCGTGGAACATTGATAATGCGAATGCTACCTCATGTTGAGGTAACTTCTTGGGTTATATGTGCCGAACTCTGTGCAATACTCAGACGCGTCCACGTGTCAGTCAATTGTGCCAAATGATCCTGATCATCAGGTAGAGTTGTATAACAGATTCCAACTGAATTTCCTAATTAAAACATGCAATATACTTGTGAAAGCATAAAAGATCAAAATTTTGTTTCATTTGGTTCTGCCAAAACCTTTTTGTAATCTTTTCACTTCTGAATTTAGAGATTAGTGATGTAAGCGTGCATGTAATTGACTGCGAGAGTGTTGTTGCTTCAGACGGTTCTACTCTAACGGTAATGTCAAAAAAAACAAGAACTACTTGACCAAACAAGCCCGCTGTGTGTGTTAAGGAATGTCTCCCAAAATATAAATAAAAAGTGAAAGGAGGTCGAGAGGAAAGATTTATATCAAATTCTTGTTTCTACCAACTAGTGGAGATGAAGCGGATGGAAGGAGCTAGATCTATCATTTTGGGGCCTTTGACCTAAGGAGAGCCATAACGAAGGTCCTCGAACTACGACTAATGGCATTTTAGAGGTCTTCATCAATCCAAAGAGGAAGCACTTTGCTTTGCAGTGCTCCACTAATAAACTTCAGAAAAAGAAAAAAAAAAAAAAAAAAAAGAGGAGGAAAAAACAGAATCTTTCTTCAAGATTTGCATGAAGTGCTATTTGACAATTTATACTTTAATTCCGTCATTTTAAAAAAAGATAGTTTGCTTTTTGCTTTATTCTTTCTTTTTTTTTTTTTTTTAGAGGAACCATCCTGTCACACTTCGATTGTTAAATAAATGTGTTCTACTAAATAGTCATCTATGCAAAGCAACATTGAATTGGTCTGATCCAAGTTGCTCGATGTCGCTGTCTCCGTCCGCTTTCATGAAACAGTGAGAAGTCCGTCTCCAGTAGTAATCGGTTGGTGACTTTTTTAGTTACTGCTCTAAGCACATCTCTAGATTTTCCTCTTGAGGTTGCTGTCTTCATCCGCTTTCATGAAACAGTGAGAAGTCCCTCTCCAGTAGTAATCGGTTGGTGACTTTTCTAGTTAGTGCCCTAAGCACATCTCTAGATTTTCCTCTTGAGATTGCTGTCTTCATCCGCTTTCATAAAACAGTGAGAAGTCCCTCTCCAGTAGTAATCGGTTGGTGACTTTTCTAGTTACTGCTCTAAGCACATCTTTAGATTTTCCTCTTGAGATTGTTGTCTTCATCCGCTTTCATGAACAGTGAGAAGTCCATCTCCAGTAGTAATCGGTTGGTGACTTTTCTAGTTACTGCTCTAAGCACATCTCTAGATTTTCCTCTTGAGATTGTTGTCTTCATCCGCTTTCATGAAACAGTGAGAAGTCCATCTCCAGTAGTAATCGGTTGGTGATTTTTCTAGTTAGTGCTCTAAGCACATCTCTAGATTTTCCTCTTGAGGTTGCTGTTTTCGTCCGCTTTCATGAAACAGTGAGAAGTCCCTCTCCAGTAGTAATCGGTTGGTGACTTTTTTAGTTACTGCTCTAAGCACATCTCTAGATTTTCCTCTTGAGGTTACTTGCGCGCTTCCCTTCTTGCACATGAGCTACAGCTGAGAAAACCCTTTTCTCTGCGTTTGTGTGCATCCCCACGCGCGTGCCCCTTTGGCTCTAGTTAGCAGTTAGAACAACACAACCTAAAACAAATGTTAAGAAATCTCTGGCTTGATCCTAACTTCCCAAAGCTTCATGTACAGTTCGTTGTTAGCATTAGATTAATAGTTGCGAGATAGTTTGGAAATTACTTTGAATAGATCACTATTTACTAACCACTAAGAAAGTTAATTGAAACGCTCTGAGCTTAATTTCACGCGTGCAGTCACATCTGAAAAGACCTACAAGCCCAGCTTGATCACGTGCTTTAATTTAAAAGTCGATTTTGGCACAACTTAATTCCCACAGGTTCTACTCGAACATCTGAGATTGTAGAGAACAGAGAAAAAAAACATAGTGCTTAACAAGGTTCGTTTGACGGTTATAGTAACTACATATACTCAAACAACAAAGATTAAAGATTAATTTGACATTATCTAGGAGGCTCTATGAACCTTTCATTGATCTTGTAGGATGATGCAGATCACTACCCTTCCATCAGATGACATGGAATTTTCTGAAAGATTATTAGCTAGTGTTTGCTCCATTTCTATTCACACACTGAGCTTTCATCTGGAAAGTTCTGAATTGGGTTCCGTACTAATTACCGTAAACGGTTTAGCTCTCAAAACACGCTGGATTTTACAACTTCTCTACTTAAGCACAATAGCTATCGGTGATATACGCCAGAAAATAAATGTAGATGCAACTGGCAGGTGGCAGGTAAACGTTGCTAACTCTAACTTTTTTGATTGAACCTAGCTCTAGAGACATCAATGCTTTTCGGTATTTCAGGCTGCTTATTTTAGTCGTCTGAAAGGTAAGTTTCTTATCTAAGGATTCCTTTGGTCGGCCGATTGATTGTAACTTCACTAGTAGTCAGACATGCCTGTGGTACACAATGAAAAACTAAAAGAAACACTTAGCAGCGTTTTCTTCCAACTTTTTCTACCCAACCAACAATCGTAGAGATCACCGAAATACTTCATATTAAAATATAAGATATTTAGTATATCACTGTTGATTATATCCATCCGAATTCTATTATTGAATTGCTCATTCAATGAGCATTCTTAATATTATATCTTGAAGAGGATTCGAACCTCTACGCTTTTCAGCACGAGATTTTGAGTCTGGCATGTCTTATCTTAAAAGATTCAATGACTGTGATTAGTGTAAAATTATGCAATATTATCCGTTGTAAAAAAGAAAAAGAAAAAGAAAAAGAAAAAGAAAAAGTCATCTTTGGAAAAAGATAGTTGCCACTTGGGTTAGGAAAGGTCCGTCTTTCTCCGGCTTTTTCAATGAGCAGTACTGGAGGGTAACCGGCGGCCTAATTTCATTGGCGGAGCGGATGGTCGAGGCCTATCGCTCGAAAATGACTAAACTAACCCAACGAACTACGCACAGGCCCCACCCGTCACGTGGGCTATACGGTCATTAAGACGAAGGTCGACTGGTCCCCGCTCACCGTCGCAGCGTCGCCCGCTATATATAGATAAGAAACACCGAGTGCTCTCCCACCACTCCACTCCACTCCACACTCCACTCCACTCCCACCTCTCCACACGACCAAGATTAATGGCTCTCAAAGTCGTCGATGGGGCCGCCGCGGCTCTCCGATGGAAAAACTCACGCACTTCGTCGTTGGAGGAAGCACAGGGACGTGGCCGACGGAGGAGAGAGAAGAGACGGCTCGGGAATGGCCGCAGAAGAAGCGTCGACGCCCTTCGCCGTTTATTCCTCGCAGCGATGCACTTCCTTAGGAAAGCAATGGAAATTCAAGCTTCGTGTGGCGACAGTAACAACAATGATCATAACAATAACAACGGTGGTGGTGGTAGTAGTAATAATAATAATACTATTGAGCCGTACTTCTCGATTCCGCTGGTTGCGCCGGACTCCGCTGGTACGCTATAGGCTTCAACCTCGTCGGTGGTGGTTGCTTTATGATGTTAATGGAATTATATATATATATATATATATATATATATATATATATATCTATGGTGGGACTCCATTAATTGGTGTATATATATACGAAATTAAAGCACGTTTATAATTAATAATTAGTAACGACCTAGCTACCTACTAAAGTTATATGGATGAATGTGTTTTGTTTATATTGCTCGGCGTGAATGTCACTGATCAGTTGGGACAGCATTTTGACCGAGTGTTCATACATTCATTCACGATGTCTCCATGTTAATTAACATTTATGTAAATGGTGTATATTTTTTTTTCTACTAATTAGCTAGAATCCCCATGAAACTAAATTTTTGACATACTTATAAAAGTGTTCCCCAGCAAAACTATATATTGGTCTATCAAAAGTTCATTATCTAGTACTCTGTGCCGTATGTATAGTTGCTTCTGGAAAAGGACGCAGAAAGGAGGAAATTATTTGTACTTAACTGCTTGTCAGTGAGTAAGCTTTCGGAGGATAGTAGGCTCAAAGGCCGCGCCTTGGGGGATAGGGAGCTTATAACTATTGCCTCCTTCTGGTGGACTATTTGGTTGCAGCAAAATAAAAAAAAAATTCGAGCAAAAAAACGCAACTCGAGCTAATTGTTTGGCGCAGTCCCGCAACCTTAGAAATTTGTGAAAGATTTACTATGTTTTGCAGTAAATCGAGCTCTTTTTTTTGTCGATTCGAGACCCGGCTGCCTCAATATGTGTCACGCCCCGAACCCGAGGCATAACAGACGCCGCATATCTGCTAAAATAGCAAATATGCAAGGCTACAGAGCTAGACCGAAAACACGCAAAATGATGATTATAAAATTTCTCTAAATTCAAAGAACCAAAAGATGAGACTAAGAATTAAATTTCAACTTACTACAAAAGACAAACGAAAGTTCAGTCTAACAGATACCATAAATAACAAAACGTAGGTACGAAGAAAAATAACAAAACAGAAGCAGATGAATAAATGACAGTTTACGAAATCCCAAAATTTATATCTAAATAAATAGACATAAAACAAAAGAAACTAAACTAAAAGACTAGCTAAGTCTAACGTTCACTCGGTCTCAGTCCCGCCCCGCGAATCAGTCTCGGTACCTGGGTAAGCAACCATACACCACATTAGTCGGATTAAGCATACAAATAAATATATAACATACAAAAGTTAATTTGAGCGACTGGTTTATAATTTACAAGACTTTGGAAATTAAGATATTACAAAACTTAAAATTCATATCAGATTGAAATGATAAATTTACAAAGCACTTCTCTTTCAGTAATTAAACAAAATAAATATAAAGTCTCCGGTAACTAACTATATTTGTGATCTGTTGGCGAGATCCAGATACGCCCGAGGGCGCAAACGAAACAGAAGCACCCGAAGGTGCATAACAGAACAGAGGCACCCGAAGATGCATGTAGAAAACAGATACGCTCGAAAGCGTAAACATAACAGATGCGCGGATAGGCGCAATACAAAGACGAAGCTAGCTTCTATAACAAAGTACATGTCGATATGGCCAACAAAGCATAGCAGAATACCAAGAGACATTGTAATTCAAAAATTAACCAGTCACTAATTTACCAAACAGATTATCCAATTGCAAACAAATTTCTTTGCTAAAACAACTTGTCAATCACGGATGAAATACAGTTTTCAGAAATATTTTATAATATGCTTAACCCTTAATTTTGAAATCTACAAAATATAGATTTTCACACAATCAACATATTTTCCTAAATTATTTTACGAAAAACTAACAGGTGTCCGGTCGCTTACCTCGAAAGCGGCTTCTAAGCTAGGAAGCTATCCGATCGAGAATGCACAGAAGTCAATCGTCAGAACCTCTTCAAAGATCGAGATAAAACGACGAGATACTGTCGACGACGAACAAAAATGCCAAGAGAGATCAAAGAAAAAGGGCTGCAGCGGATGACGGCGACGACGAACGGTGATCGACGGCGACAGCGAACGACGATCAATGCGTCGTTTGTGCGTGCGGGAGAAGGGTGGCCGTACGGATGTGAGAGGAGGGGAAGATAATTAGGTGGGATTTGATACGTATAGGAATAGAGAATAAAAGGAGTTAGGGTTTAATTAACATAAAATGATGCCGAGTCCGTCAAAAATTAATATTTACGAAAAGGTTCAAATTTTAATAGAGAAGGGGTTAAAACAAAGAAAACATAAGTTTGGGGTGTTACATTCTCCCCTCCTAAAAATATGTTTAGTCCTCTAAACTTAACATATCTCAGCTCTCGAAGAACTAAGTGTACGTCGTCCTCATCTGCTCCTCACGTTCCTCAAGAATGTTGAAAACCACCAGCTTTTCCCGACAGTTCAGAGTAACACGGTACAAAAGTCAATCCATCCCCCAAGGCGTAGCAACATACAAAATATCATGCAAAGGTTCGGAGGATAACACATACTTTCGAACAAGGACAGAAGATACAAGAAAGTGGTAGCTCCAGAATCAAAGAGAAAGCAGTATTCAAAAATGAGGCAAGGGTGGCGTTCAGATCTGCATCTCCGAATCCGACTGGAGGTGGGTCTCTCGGTTGCTCATTGTTGGTGTTGATACGACGGGACGGACGCACCATCTTAGCGTGAGAAAAAGTCACGAGCACATAAATACAGGATCTTAATTGAAACCATGAAGTAACAATGAAACAAAATCGAACATACGCATACTTCTACCCATCCTCACACGTCCTATTAAGCTCTAACAATCCTAAGCCTTAAACATTCCTAGAGATCTTAAACCTAGTCTCTGATACCATAATTTCTGTCACGCCCCAAACCCGAGGCATAACAGACGCCGCATACCTGCTAAAATAACAAATATGCAAGGCTACAGAGCTAGACAGAAAACACGCAAAATGATGATTATAAAATTTCTCTAAATTCAAAGAACCAAAAGATGAGACTAAGAATTAAATTTCAACTTACTACAAAAGACAAACGAAAGTTCAGTCTAACAGATACCATAAATAACAAAACGTGGGTACGAAGAAAAATAACAAAACAGAAGCAGATGAATAAATGACAGTTTACGAAATCCCAAAATTTATATCTAAATAAATAGACATAAAACAAAAGAAACTAAACTAAAAGACTAGCTAAGTCTAACGTTCACTCGGTCTCAGTCCCGCCCCGCGAATCAGTCTCGGTACCTGGGTAAGCAACCATACACCACATTAGTCGGATTAAGCATACAAATAAATATATAACATACAAAAGTTAATTTGAGCGACTGGTTTATAATTTACAAGACTTTGGAAATTAAGATATTACAAAACTTAAAATTCATATCAGATTGAAACGATAAATTTACAAAGCACTTCTCTTTCAGTAATTAAACAAAATAAATATAAAGTCTCTGGTAACTAACTATATTTGTGATCCGTTGGCGAGATCCAGATACGCCCGAGGGCGCAAACGAAACAGAAGCACCCGAAGGTGCATAACAGAACAGAGGCACCCGAAGATGCATGTAGAAAACAGATACGCTCGAAAGCGTAAACATAACAGATGCGCGGATAGGCGCAGGCACCCGAAGGCGCAATACAAAGACGAAGCTAGCTTCTATAACAAAGTACATGTCGATATGGCCAACAAAGTATAGCAGAATACCAAGAGACATTGTAATTCAAAAATTAACCAGTCACTAATTTACCAAACAGATTATCCAATTGCAAACAAATTTCTTTGCTAAAACAACTTGTCAATCACGGATGAAATACAGTTTTCAGAAATATTTTATAATATGCTTAACCCTTAATTTTGAAATCTA
This sequence comes from Puya raimondii, assembly GCA_016920855.1. Classification (NCBI taxonomy): domain Eukaryota; kingdom Viridiplantae; phylum Streptophyta; class Magnoliopsida; order Poales; family Bromeliaceae; genus Puya; species Puya raimondii. Next base: position 103,429,311 of record JABWPP010000050.1, on the reverse strand, counting down.
CAAAATATAGATTTTCACACAATCAACATATTTTTCTAAATTATTTTACGAAAAACTAACAGGTGTCCGGTCGCTTACCTCGAAAGCGGCTTCTAAGCTTGGAAGCTATCCGATCGAGAATGCACAGAAGTCAATCGTCGGAACCTCTTCAAAGATCGAGATAAGACGACGAGATACTGTCGACGGCGAACAAAAATGCCAAGAGAGATCAAAGAAAAAGGGCTGCAGCGGATGACGGCGACGACGAACGGTGATCGACGGCGACAGCGAACGACGATCAATGCGTCGTTTGTGCGTGCGGGAGAAGGGTGGCCGTACGGATGTGAGAGGAGGGGAAGATAATTAGGTGGGATTTGATACGTATAGGAATAGAGAATAAAAGGAGTTAGGGTTTAATTAACATAAAATGATGCCGAGTCCGTCAAAAATTAATATTTACGAAAAGGTTCAAATTTTAATAGAGAAGGGGTTAAAACAAAGAAAACATAAGTTTGGGGTGTTACAATATGTTGCTTAGTTCAACTCCTTTATAAATAAAACAGTAGCATACTACCTTTTCTCAAAAAAAAAAAATTGCATTAAAAGAAGCCAATTAAAAAATAATTCAAGAAAATTACCATTGAATTACTTAAGATCACCAAATTTCTTATTTTTTAATATGCTTTTCTAATTATGTAATAACACCAAATTTCTTATTTTTTTAATACACTTTTTCTAGTATGTAATATGGGACTAATTAATTTGTGTATCCCCAATAAAGGGAAACCGGCCGTGGGGTTATCAAGCACACCTCAAACCCACACAGCACACGAGCGCAGCGGAAACAAGATCTTTTGTAGACGTAAGAGACGAGAACGATCGTAGAAAAAATAAGCACGAGGATAACAAAGCAATAAAAAAAAATAAGAGAATACAAGAACACAAGATTTACGTGGTTCGGCCAACCATGAGTCGACTTACGTCCACGGGCAAGACCACCTCAATGCGCTCTTCGATTAATCCACAGCACAAAAGTATAAAGGAGTAAGATTGGATTATAAGAAACTCCCTCTCAGGAACTCTCTACGTTTTTCCTCTCAATTAGGGTATTTTTTAATGAAGCTCATAATCTAAAATATTAATTACAAGGGTTTATATAGCTCTAAAATTCTAATTCTAGTAGGAAATAATTTTCGCCTTCCATCCAAGTCCGATTCATCTCTAGTCACCATATATCCTCTTAGAAATCCTTTTAGGAATTCTACTAGGAATCCTCTTTAAAGTGATTCTAGACAGTCCCTAATCTTTTAGAACAAGATTAGATCCAATTAGAATCAAACTCTACATATCGACTCGGAACATGGCTTTACATAATCCAACACCCAATTCAGCAGATGGTAGCATATAACTTTTACGTGTAGTAGTAAAGAGGGCCCAGTTTTGGTTCCTCCAATAAGGCAAGGAGATTTTAGTGTACTAGAAGTTTTTCAAAATTTTATTCTAAAATTAGAATTGTAAAAATTTTATTTGTAAAAATAATTTCTGTTTTGCCATGTCGGTGCCAGCATGGCGGGGTGAGAAAAAAATACGTGAAAGCGGTGAATGATTCACGGCATTCGAAATATTTTACGGTCCTATAAAATCGGTGAATGGTTCACCGCTTTTAAAAACGATAAACCATTCACCGCTTTCTTCCCGTTTTCTTCCATATCCTCTCCTACGTCTCCGCGATAGCGGATTCGTCGGCGATGGCGGGTGCGTCGACAACGACACTGTGACAAAAAGAGAGAGATGAAGAGAAAGAATGAAAGAATGAGAGAGAGGGGGCAATGGCGGCGGCGACAGATGGGGGTGTGAGACTGATGGGGGTGTGAGACTGATGGGGGTGTGAGAGAGAGCGAGATAAAGAGGCAGAGGGAACGATAAAAGAATGAGAGAGAGAATCAGAGAGGAAAAAATAATAAAGACGGTAAACGATTCACCGCCTTACCGCTTATATTATTTATTTTTAAAAAAACTTAATTTCACATATTAGAGATCTTTTTTATAATTAATTTTTTTATAAAATTATTTTTATAATTTTAAAAATCGATAGAATCATTTATTAAAAAAAAATTCATAAGGCAATAAGCCACGTCGCCCCCTCTTCCACCCTTTTATTAATAATAATGAAAAAAACTCTCACACCTTCCAATTTCGTTCTAATAGGAAATTTCTTACAGCAAATGCTTTATATTTAACAAATTAAAAAAATTTAAAAAGATATATCATATGTACGCAAATGGTTTTCTTTTGAGATCACCCACAGAAAAAAAAAAAAAAAAAACAACTCTTCGACTAGTATACTTCTTTTTTTTCTTTTTTTTGTAAAAAGTTCATCTGTACCAATTACCACATCTGTTAAAAAAAAAATCTTTTTTTTTTTTGAGAGAAAGGTAGAACGCTACCCGCTTCGTTTATTTCGTTTAGAAATAAACTTAGCTGAAATGTGAATCAACTAGGATTCGAACTCGGGACCTCGGATACCAACCATCAAGAATGGTTTTCTTTTGAGATCACCCACAGAAAAAAAAAGAAAAAAACCAACTCTTCCTCTGGTATACTTCTTTTTTTTCTTTTTTTTTGTAGAAAGTTCATCTGTACCAATTACCACATCTGTTAAAGAAAAAAAATCGTTTTTTTTTTTAGAGAAAGGTAGCACGTTACCCGCTTCGTTTATTTCGTTTAGAAATAAATTTAGCTGAAAATGTGAATCAACTAGGATTCAAACTCGGGACCTTGAATACCAACCATCAAGCCCTTTACCACTTGCGCTAGGGACGGTCGGTAAGAAGAAAAAAAAAAAAAATCTTAAGCAAAATATACTAACATAGGTCTATTGCATATATTTAATCGGATCCTTTTGGAATCCTCTCTAAGGTCCCACGTCGCCTCTCTCTTTCTCTCTACCCGTTTTTAAACAGTAGAGGAGAAAAGGTCAAAAGTATATATCAACTCGCCCTCGTGGGTACATTTTTCTCTCTAAAACGTTTGCTTGTTCTTTTTGGGAGTATTCATTACTTTCTTTTCCTCTCTTGAATGTTTGCCCTGTACTTTCCTTTTTTATTTTGTTTTATTATCTTTCTCTCTCTACAATGTTTGCCCTTTTTTTTAAAAAAAAGTTATTAGTTTTCTTCTTTTTAAGCTTTTCGAAATTAAGATATTCTTAATCATTAAAAATTTATATCCATAGCTCTTACTTTTTTTGCTGTATTTATTTTTATCAAGACTAGAATTACAATCCAAATGAAATAATAATCTTACAACTTCATCATCTAAGGTCAAATTGTATTCACTTATCTTATCAATTTTTTAATTATTGTTATTATTATTTTATAATATTTAAATTTTTTTAGGTCGTAGATTTAGCATTCCTGTTATTAAAGAGTGTTAGGATTACGATCGATCCATTTTGTATTCTACCATTTTAGTAATCCAAAAGCTTAAAAAGTAATAGAAAAAAGTTAATAAATTCAATTCGATAACTTTTGAAAGAATAATTAGTTATAGAGATTACAATCTCTTTTCGTTTTGATTCAAGCGTTTCAAAAGGGCCGTAGAAAAAGCATGCACGTACACACAAAACGGAATTGTAAACATGGAACGAGCGAGCGGGCGCACACAAATTAAGACAAAGGAGAAGAGGGGAAAAGAAGAAGAAGAAGCAGCAAAAAGACAAGAGTAACTAAGTCGCATGCAAGTGAGCGCACTGGAAATTAATGAGATTTTCACACGAGCACTTCCCTGTTAAAAATCCAGCTAAAGGGAAGCAACCGCGAGTCCCGTGCGCTCGTGTCCTGCGCCCTCTCCTCCATTCTCCTAATTCTCTGCGGGAGGCCGCATACGTAGTCCTGCGCCCGCCTCCCCTCCGCGGACAAGCCCAGCGCGACCTCCTCCACCCCCCACGTCTTGACGAAGAAGTCGACGATGTCCGCGTAGTCCCGGGCCGTGTACACCCCGAGGCGCTGCGCCACCGCAGAGTAGTGGCGGAAGAGGTGGCGGTCGTGGCCGTCGAACATCAGGAGCGCCGGCATGGTGATGCGCCTCCTCATCATGTCGGCGAGCGCGCGCATGGCGTTGTCGGGGTCCAGCTCGAACAGCTTCGCCACGATCTTCGTGTAGGCCGTCTCGTGGCGGCGCTCGTCCGCCGCGATGAGCCCGCAGATCCTGGCCAGGGCGAGGTCGCCGCGCTCCCTGGCGTGCCGCGCCGTGTTGCCGTGCGACACGAACGTCGCCCTCTCCTGGAACGACGTGTACACGAAGCCCCGGTAGGGATCGTTCTCTGCATGGAGTATCTTGATTTGTTCGGGTGGGTGCATGGGTTCGCAAGTTATACACAAACAATTAATCAAAAGATAAAATAAACAGACAGATAGATAGATAGATAGATAGATAGATAGTAAGCATGCACAGGATGTGCGTGCGCGCGTGCGTACCATTCCTGATCCGATGAGGTGCTGGATGGTTCTCTCGACCTGGCGCATATCCAGCCTGCCGCAGAGGTACAGGTAGCGGTTGAGCACGTCGCCGTGTCGGTTCTCCTCCGCCGACCAGCGCCGCGTCCAGCGCGCCCACGCGGTGGGGCTGGCCCCCGTCTCGTCGCGCACGCCGTCGAACGTGTTGAGCATGCTCTGGTACGTGGGCAGCGCCTCCTCCGTCACCATGTTGCCCACCAGGCACACGTAGTACTCGTCGGGGATCCCCGCCGCCCGCTCCCTCATCTCTCGCACCGCGTCGAAGAATTCCTCCGTCGACGAGTCCGGGAGGATGTCCTGCGGCTGCCACGAGCTCTCCACGGGCTTCAGGAGGGTCAGGATGCTGTCCTCCACCCACCCCTCCATTGACTTCAACACCTCCAGTTTCTCCTGCTGCTGCTGCTGCTGCTGCAGACTGCCCCTTATTACCACATCTTTACCACCACCGCCGCCGCCCGATTTCCTGCACATGCACCTACGCATCAATTTCAAAGCCTAGCTGATTGCTCATCATTCTACATATTAATTAACTCTGCAATGAGCCTGAAGAAAGATTAAAAAAAAAAAAGCAGTAAAGAAAAACTAAATAATAATAATAAATGAAAAGAAAGGATCAAAGAGAAAGTCATGATCACGAATGCACCTAGGCTTCGAAGGGTGACAACAATAAATCACGAGAGTTCCTGGGGACCTTAGGGATCTACTATCTGGTGGGGTGGTGGAGAAGAGAGAATGCTTGAAGGGTGAGGAGGGGATGGTCAGTGCCATATCTAGCTTTCGACCTCAAAATTATGGAGTTTTCTTATACAATATGGGCCTAAACGCACGCTGCATTTGCCTCATATATATATATATATATAGAGAGAGAGAGAGAGAGAGAGAGAGAGAGAGGGGGGATGGGGGATGGGGGGGAGGTGGGAGAGAGTTGTACTGGAATATTATTAATAGTATGATACTACTTATTTTGTGGCCATTAGATATCTAGAGTTAAGTGGATAGTTTGATATAATAATAATAATTCAAAGGTGAAAAAGTAAATATATAGTATGCACTATTAATAATATTCTATCTAAACTCTATATATATATATATATATATACTAGTGAAAAGCCGCACCACACTAGAGAATGTGATTTTTTGTCATCACACCATGAAACTAAAAATTTAACAGATACGAATCATCTTTTTATATATGCTCAATCTCATTAGTGAGAAGAATGTTTTGTCATATCATTTCAATTAAATATGAATTTTGTCACCACATCGTAAAACTAAAAATTTGATAAATATGAGTTCTCTTTTTATATATTACTTAAAAAAATAAAATAGAAAAAAGTGCACGAAATACACTATATCTTATATTTATGAGATATGATAAAAATTTGACCCCACTACATTTTTTCTCAGTGTTTAAAGTGCCGAAATGAATCAACAAACGTATCGAAACATTACGAAAGGGACTTCTTTTGAAATGATAGTGGAGATAATAATAAAATGGCTTACTTGATAGCTTGGAAAAAGAATGTGCAAAAGTAAGGAGTAAGGAGCAAGGAGGGTTGGGAGTGATTGATTTAGACTCAATGAATGACACTTTTCTTATCAAATAGTGGTGGAGATTTTTTTCGGAGCCGAATAATCAGTGGGTTATGTTTACCAGAGATTGGTACTATACGAGAAGAAAACCATGCACTAGAAGAAGGGAAGTCCTTCACTCCAACATCGCAATAGTGGAAGAGTGTGTTAAAACAATGAGAACTTTTTTAAAAGTGTATGCTATACTTTGAGAGATGGACAACTTATTAATCTCTGGTTAGACAGATGGTGTAGTGAGGCCTCTTTGCAGTCCTACTTTCTGGATATTTTTGATAAAATCGAGAATAAAGATGTTAAAATCTCTCAGGTGCTTCAACATATGCGGTTGGAGATGGAGGAAGATCCTTAGGGGAGTACGAACAGAAGAGCTACGGAATGGTCGCCTTCGAATCCAAGAATTTAAGAATAGGATAGCCAACTTCCGTGTTCAGAATGGATCCGACGGGATTCAGTGGCGTTGGACGCCATGAACATGTTCGGTCAAGGCTACCTAAAGAATACTTAACAATGGAGGGATAAAAGATACAATAATTTTAGAAATCTAGAAACTTAAAATACTCACGAAAGTTAATGTTTTTTTTTATGGTCGGGGGATGAAATATGTATACTTTGTGGTGGCCTGATGAAGACAGTTAATCATCTGCTTTGAAGATATGTATATTATCAGTTTTTGCTAGTGTCGTCTCTTGAAGGTAAGTACGACCTGAGGAATGGGAACAATATTAGAACCATCTGAAAAAGACTTTGGAAGAAAGCCCCTCTTCGTTTAGCAGCTAAGAACTAAATACCCTAGCAGCTATCTTGTGGATAATTTGGCAGGAGAAAAAAAATGTGATTTTTAAACAACATTATAGGCATGTTTGTTTCGGTGGAAGTGGAGAGGGGGGAAGTCGTTTTCGCCAAAACGACCACTTCCGTCGTTTGGTTCGCCGTAAAAAAGTTAAGATCGAAACTCAAGTTAACCCGAAACGGCGTAATTGACTTCGGCCCACCGTGGGCCGAAGTCAATTACGGTGAAAAGAGTTGAAGAAAAAATATTATTTTTAATTATATTAAAATATAATTATATAATTATATTAATTTTAATTTTATATTTAAAATATTATATAATTAAATTCTAATTATATAATTAAATTTTATATGATTAAATTTTATTTATATAATTAAAATATTATATAAAAATATAATTATATAATTAAATAATATTATATAATTAAATTTAATTATATAAAAAAAAATATTATATAATAAATTATTTATTATATAATTAAATTTTAATTATATAAAAAAAAATTTATAATTATTTATTATATAAAAAATATTATATAATTAAATTTTAATTATATAAAAGTATAATTATATTATTTTTATTTATTAAATTATTTATTATTTATACATAAATTATAATTTTACATCATACACTTTCTACCAAATAAACAACAGAACTAATGAAACTTCACTTCCATAACTACGAAACAAATAGTGAAAAAGAATTAGTTTTCACCGAACTTCACTTCAACCCAAAGTCCAATTTTGATGAAACAAACATGCCCTATACGAACCTGATACTAGTTGATGGAAGAGCTAAGAGTCTTGTTAGGGAGTGGGAGACTTTTTGTTAAATGGGAGGTTTACTCTCCTTTGTTTTTAGAGGCCTAATTGCTCACTAATGTAGCTAATTAAGTTCATTTTTTTTTTTTGAGAAATAGGTAGCAAGCTATCTGCTTCATTCATTAAGAAAGATGAATTAGGCGTACAAGGTGGAAGCAACTAAGGCCTCCGTAGGGAGGAAAGCAACGAAAAAAAAAACAGAATTAGAAATGATTAGAAACGACAAAAAAAAAAAATCCGAATTAGAAACGAGGAATTTGAGGAACCGGGAAGACATCGGTTAGCTCAGCTTAGCACAGTCCAAGAGTTCAGCAGAGTCTTTATGCGATCAAGAGCTCGGTGTGCATTCGGTCGGTCCAGTTGGAAAATAATACTGTTTCTTTCCATCCAAACAACCCACCAAGTTGCGGCCAAGAGGGAGAGGCCTTCAGTTCTTTTCACCCCGTCGTAGGTGCTAGATGTGTTTGCCCAGAGGTCTAGGACGTCAGTCCAGTTCCCGGAAGTCGTGTAAATCCCATCTAATCTGAAGAGCAAGAATCGGACAAAAACGCAGTGGCAGAGGAGGTGATCGCAGCATTCCGGGATAGATGCGCAGAAGGCACAATTTTGATCTACGAGGATCTCTCTGTTAAATAATCTATCAGCGGTGGGCAGTCTCTTACGCAGTAGTAACCATATGAAGATTTTGATTTTGATTGGAATTTTTTCAGCCGCCAAATGTGAACATACATCAGTTCTCTCTGACCCCCATCGCAGAGGAACTCATATTGAGATTTGACCGTAAGCATCTGATTGTCAGTCCACCGCCATTTGAACTGGTCCGGCCTGATGCCACGGCGATGCTGGAGTAGTAGGTCTTTAAACAGTGTGAGTAGGGTACAGCTGCCAGTGGAATGAAATGCTTCTACGCCTCTGCAGATGAAGCGCCATCTCCAGCCGTTCGAGTTCCAGCATTGGGACACCCTTACTTCCTTATTCGAGATGTGAATAAAAATCTCTGGGAACTTGGTTCGGAGAGGCGTTTTTCCAATCCAGATGTCGTGCCACAATCTGATGCTACTTCCCTCCCCTAGCTCGAATGATGTACCGCATTTGAAAGCTTCGCGACATCGTAACACACTTTTCCACCACTGCGAGAATGGAGTGAAGGCGTTGCCTTCATGTAAAGGCCTTCGTCTTGTGTAGTAAATAGTTTTAATTAGCCTGCTCCAAAGCAGATGTGGTTCAGTGTAAAAACGCCACCACCACTTGGAGAGAAGCGCCAAATTCATAGAGCCGAGGTCTTTGATCCCCAATCCGCCTTCTTTCTTGCTTTTGCAGACGGTTTTCCAGTTGACGAGGCAAGCTCCCCCGGAGGCTTTGGAGCTCCCCTGCCAGAAGAAAGCTCTTCGCAAGGCATCGATGCAATGTAGAACCCAATGCGGAGCTTTGAATATAGATAAGTAGAGAAGTGGTAGATTGGTAAGGACGGAGTTGACAAGTGTCAATCTTCCCCCATGGGAGAGGAGCTTGGCTTTCCAACCTTCAATACGTGCTTCTATACGGTTAAGGACCGTGGCCCAGTCCTCTTTGCACAGATTTTTAATTATGAAGTGGGAGGTCCAAGTAACGAAATGGTAGGCTTCCAAATTTACAGTGTAATATATTGGCCATCTTTCTATTGAATAAAAGAGGTAGCATGCTGCTTTTTTCTCCTTTTTTTTTTTGATAAATATGTTATCCGAGATTAATTTTAAAAAAACTAAATATACAAAAGGTAGGAGTCTATATATGTACTTCAGCTGTGGATTATTAGCTTAAATCAATTTACTTGATTTTTATAGTCTGTCACTAACTAAAAAAATATATATAATTAGTAAATTTAACATAATTAAATCGAAGACCAGGGTGTACATCGATCGGGTGTGCAGGAAACATAACGTGCATAGAACGGTTCTGTCGCTCGCGGACGGCACAGGCACAGTTTTGCTTTTTGCTGCCGAGAAAGTTAACTGTGCTCGCGAGAGATCTCTCTCCCTAAAGTCAGTCAGTCAGTCAGTCAGTCAGTCAGTCAGCCAGTCAGAAGCCGGCATTTAACCTGCAGTTCTTCCATACGTACTCCACCATTAATTAATTCAAGTGTCTTTACTTCCCCTCCCCCATTTATTTATTTACTTATTTTTGTGCAGATGGAACAGTAACATTAATTTCTTCTTGCACCGCTAATCCTCAGAAATTTTAACTCGCATCTGCCAACCACATCTGCCCTTGAATTAATTGGCCCCTTTCCTCCTCTCTCTATAGCAGCATGCACAGATTTAATCGAGAGTAATGTTTTCGCCAGCTGAGTAAGTCTCTTTCTCTCCACACTCCACAGCTCTGACATCTGAAATAATTTAGCAGCTGAAGAGCCATGTAATAGTCTAGCACTTGGAGGCTCTCCTGGTCTTCCCTTTTTGCTTCTTTATAGTTAGTTACTTAATGCTGACTCGGTCTCTGCTTATGATTCCTGTTCCTAGGGAAAGGCAACGGGTGATGACTATTTGCACACTGCATTGACCGTGTGAGCAGTGCAGTAATTGCTACCCGTTCCTCGTATGTTATGTGGCATGAGAGGGGAGGAATGATCGATCGTTTCACTCCAATAAGACGACTAATCCTATACGTATGGAGCTCCTTTCAGGATTTCAATGAGAGTATGATGATCGTGCTTTGGGCCTAAATAGTTTTCCAAATCACGGTAGGCCTGGGTGTAACTCAGTAGGTGGTGGGTTGGTGGGTTGTAGCTTGTGAAAATCGGCCTTCTTAATGAGTTTCTGTAAGGAGCTTCGTGCTGAATTTCTGCTGCTCCAAAATTACCATTCTTTACCGTACTTGCTGTTGATACGCTTCACTGCAATGAAATTAGTAACTGTCTTCACAGACCGAGGAGTCAGGTTGGTTGCTGACACAGAAGATCAGTCCACGCAAATTTATTATAGAGAAGCATTACAGTAAAGATAACTAAGATGCAGCTTACCTGAAACTCTTGAAAAATATAATGCAATGTCCGAGAGATCAAAAGCTCTGTCTCTGATCAATGGCCGGTGACGATCAACAATAAGCAACTACCGTCGGGCGTAGAAAGCGAACAACATCCTGATATTAGGAAATATAACGAGAGGTGCAAACTAGTGATATTTGATGAAATGGTCATCCTCAGTTTCCCTACGATACATGAATGCAAGGCCGGACAAGCACAATGTAACTCCACCAAATTAATGTTTTAAAGTTTGGTTACGCGCATTGTTCTTCGATGATAAGTTGTTTGGAGCTTTCTTTGCTATTTAACTTCGACTGAAAGAACAGCAAAGAAATTTAACTATTTTTAACCTACTAAGTTCAATGCCATGTTAAAGAGCCCACTTGACAACATGAAAACTTTCCATGGCTTCGCACTTAAAACTGATCACAATCTTTGTTAAGAAATATCCAAGAAAGATCTTTATGGAGAAGGTCCAAGGCACAGATCCAGAGATCTTCTGCTAAAGTAATTAAATTGCAGAACAGGAACTGACAGGAAGTTTTCAATAAATGGAACAGAGTAAGTCAGACTTAGGTTTACAACCTTTTTAACTTCGCAGCATGCTTTTAGTTGAGTGGATCCAAAAATGGGTGTTACCTCAGTAATAAATAGATTGAACTGTCCGGCATCTTTTCCACACAGTTGATGTGCTTGGTCAAGCCAAAGTTGGGTATGCTTCGAACTAGTCATTTATCCTGCGCAATTATGGAGCAGTATGAGATTGATTAATTTTTGTAGATTATGAAAGAGTAAAATATTAATTTTATAAAATTTAATTAAAGAGTAAAATATTTAATACCACATGTGTCATCTAGAAATTGTACGCATAACGTTACAGAAAACATCGAAGAAGCCTCAAAATTACCACTTGTGGGTAAATTACCAGCAGTTTCGTTGGTCAATAGGCAGCAAATGAATAACTCGTAGAATGATGTCCTGGAACATGAAGCAAACTTAGGGGCTTCAGTGCTACCTATCAAGTAGATGTAGTAGGAATGTTTTGTTAAAACCTGTTGGTCAGATTAAAAATGGTGCATAAACTGCATAGTCTCATTGAGGTGAAAACAAAATGATTAGAATAGGCGGATACATCTTATAAGGTACTTACAGACCTGAAAAGCAATATATCTCTAGAGGTGATTGTGGAAGTCAACTGTGTAGCAAAGGAAAGACTACAAATTACAACCCCTGATGGTTCCCTAATTGCAGTATAATTTTCATTCCAAGAGAGAAGAAACATATAGATCATGATATTCGACTAATAATGCCTGAATTACGTGGACTGAAGCAGCTGCAAATGATTTGAGCCACTGAAACGGACAATGCGATTGATAACCGGCCCAGTGACTTACACATGGGGATGATAAATGTTAAGCATCAATAAGAAAAACTTGTATAAAATCTTTTCGCCTGGTCGAATTTGGTTTGCTTACATACCTAAGATGGCTTGGAGGAAGAGATTTATATCAATCTACCCGGTGAAGCATTGACATCTAACGCTTATTTTTGGAAGGCTGTTTCCCTGGATGTAATGGAATGACATATCAAATAATACTAAGAGAGGAGCTAAAAGTTATGGGTCATATTGCACAGAAGCGTGAGCTTCTGAAACTACTCTGAAAATTTCAGAAACTAACTTATAACGATAAGGTGCTTAGCCTCTGCAAGTTTACGCTGGCCCGCTCTGGATATTCCACAACATCAGGACTAAGAATAGGACAGAAGAAACCTGAACAAATAGAATAACACATACATTCCAAGCAGGGAAGAAACAAAGACTAGAAGAAAGCAGAATTGAAACTGCTTCTTGGTTATAAATCCTTGTAGAAAGAGTTGCAAACATTCATCAACCTAGAAATGCATGAAGTCGGCTTGAACTCAAAAGGATTCCTCTTGAAAGTAAGGAACATTAGCGACTGAAAAAACAAGAGTTTGCCATAAGCCAGCAGCATTAGTGACTAAAAAAATGGAAAGACATTTAACTAAAGTTTGCCATAAGCTAGCAGCATTGTCTGATAATGAGCAAGGAATAACCGTCTTTCTGCTAAACAGGATCTATTGAACTCATAATTCACTAGACATTTTTTATGAATGTCAACTAAGTATCATAAGTAAATTGATCCCGGTTGTTCTATCATTTGATAACCAGACTCATTCTTTGGTAAATGATCATTATGAATCAAACTCAACATAATTTGATCAATCCTTATTTCTGTCCTTAAGATGGAGAACTGCACCACATAAAAGCATTCCTCCGAGAGTAGCTGTTAATACGAATAACAGAAACTCTGTTATAGCCATTTCTGTACATTCATTACTTTTGGAAATTTCCCGAAAAGCTAATTCTCTGATTCAAGCACTCACTTCTTTCGCTTCCTCTAAAGTTTGGTAAAATCATATGTAAAAAATTCACATAATGGAATGTCCAGTATAATCAAGACTCGAGAAGCAGTTTTGAAGCTATTAATTGAATAAGTGAGATTCGCAAAACAATAAGAATGCCGACTTACCACTACCATAAAACTTTTGTTTGATGCTCTGTTGTGTAATCTATGCGCATCAGAGTGTAAGCCACTGGCAAGTATGAAACTTGCACAGACAACTTACCAACCAAAATCTTCTCTCTAATTAGAACCCAACGTCTACAGAATCAACAAGATATCAAAACTATATGCAAATCAGAATGCCAAGACAGAACATGACGAACTCATCATTAAACTGCTGCTCAGGAAATCGAAACATAGCAGGGATCAGAAGAAGAAGAAGAAGAAACATAGAGAGAGAGAGAGAGGGGTGGTAAACTAACAACTGGGTATGGTACTATGGTTTGGAAATTGGAATGGGAGCGGGAGACGATTACGCGCCCACCCACGAGCACGAACTCCGGTGCGCCAGGTGAGTCGCGCATTCAAGTTTGGTTCGGAGGTCGCAGCGGTGTGCGCCCGCGCCTGCGCCTGGGCCTGTGCGGGGGGCTCGATCGCAACCTGAACCTGACTTTAAAAAATAGAATAAAATAAAATAAGGTGGATCACCTGGGGATGTCAATAGTCAATACAACAGATTTGGTACGGTCATTACAGATTTAATAAAAGTAACACTGAATGTATCAGTAAAGTTTGAGTTTTAAATGAAACTCTTAATATTGGTTAATTTTGAGAAATTTAAAAAGTATCATTCAAAATTCTGAAAAGGCAGCCTGCATACTATTTCCGCGAACAAACAGAGATATGCCAATAAATAAATAAATAAATATATATATAGATATATAGGCTATGATTACTATACTCTTATAAGTATAGACCCCTTTGTACTCATAAATTTTTGATCGTTGGATGAAGAGATGTGCGGCTAGGATGATAGTGCTTCATGATTAGAATAATAGTGGCCCCTTAGAGTTGAGTGGGTGGTTGGTTGAATAATATGATCTAACAGATAAAAATTATCAAATTGATAGATCTTACGGTCGAAAATTTTTAAGTACAAAAAGATCTATGCTCATAAAAATATAGTAGCCGAACTTTAAATATAAATATATATATATAGAAAAAACCGTAATCTAAAGTAAATTAATCCAAACGGGTCTTCTCCTCTCCGAACTTAAAAACTACTCCTTTGCATTCAATAGTAATTGTTCTTTTCTATGGGCCAGTAGAGATCCACATCAGCACGTAACGCTGACAACATTATATATTGCAACGGAACAACGACGGGTGGAGCGCCTTTACCGCCCACGTGGGAGCTCTTTGGCGACATTTGCTAGTTCATTGGTTTGCTACACTTTAGGCTATGTTTGGTATAGAAATTAGTTGATCTATAAACTATTTTAGTTTAACTATTTAATTTATTAAAATATTTTTTATTATTTAATTTTTTAATTTATTTAATTTAAATTATTTAATAATTTTTAAAAAACTACTTATTTACTTTAATTATATAAAATATGCTAGTTAAGTTAGTAGCATTGAAGGATGCATTTAAATTGTAAATTAAAAAATTATTAACTATCATAAAATAAATAAATTAAAAAGTTAGGTAATATAGTTTAATTTTTTAAAGATTAGATAGTGAGCTTAAAATGGGTGATAGTTAAGATAATAGTGTACTATTCTCAACGTAAAAATATAGAGTGGGGCGCAGGGAGTGCGCGTTTACACCGAGCGCAGGCGCAAATATCTCCCGCTGCATCTTTGACTCGTTTCAAAATCCGAATACCACTGCACGTCTGCACTCCACTGCAGCAACAAACTGAACCGCCTTTTCCGGAGCAGATCTCCAAATCCGCTGCGCCCCGGCAACGCCGTCGCACCTGAACCCACGCGTACAAATCCCAACTCTATGCCACGTTTCACGCGACTACGCGCTTTGCATCGCTGTAGGACGTACATGCAAAAAAAAGATCCAGGAGGGAATGGCCGGCCCCTCGCTCCAACGCGCGGGCGAGAGAGAGAGAGAGAGAGAGAGAGAGAGAGAGAGAGAGGCCACTTGCGGATGGGGTTGGTTAAAAGCGAATAAAGAAAAGAGAGAGAGAGAGGAGGAGCGGACGTATCGCCGCTGCAACAAAGCGCTGTGCTGTCTCCCTCCTCCGCTCCCCTCGCTCCAAATTCCCAAAAGGACAAAACAAAAATAAATAAATAATAATAATAATAATAATAATAAAATTAAGCAACCGAGAAAGGTGCATTATTAATTAATCTATTTATTTATATTTATTAGTTCCCTACTGAGAAGTGAGAAGTGAGAAGTGAGAACTACTAATTAATTAATTAATTAATTAATAAATATAAATAAATGAGAACAGAATATGGAGAGCCCACCACCACCACCACCGTGGCCCATTGGCCCAACACGGGTGATCGTATCTATCGCTGTGTGTCACGTTGTGCTCTCTCCTCCGGGGGCGGACATGATGCCCTAAAAGGAGCGCAGCGAGGGCGAGGGCGAGGGCGAGGTCCCCCGTGCGTTGCTCTTCTCTAAATCGATCGGGGAGCCGACGCGCTAGGGCTTGAGATGGTGCCTGGATTGGAGCGGCATTGTTAGGCTAACAAAGCCGAGGCCAGGAGGAGGCGATGGGATCTGGGGGTAGCAAGGCCAAGGATGCAGCAGCAGCAGCAGCAGCAGCAGCTTCGTCGTCCTCAGGAGGAGGAGGAGGTGGTGGTGGTGGTGGTGGTGGTGGTGGTGGTGGTGGTGGTGCTTCGGGGCGGAAGGGCAGGGCGAGAGGGACGAGAGTTTTTGGCTCTGCTTGCTTCGGATTCCCTTCGAGTTCGTCGTCTTCCGATGGCCAGGTCGTGCTGATTTCTTTGGAAATCCTCATTCTTTCTTCTTCTTCTTTTTCGCTTTTACTTTTATTTTTTTTACTTTTCCTTTCAATGATTGGATTCCGAATGCTGGATCGGGATGAGAATAGTTGGCGGCAGCAATGTGTTAAATGTTTCGAGGAAGTGGAAATCTCTAGCCTCTCTCGATTTGATTGGATTTTTGTTTTTTTGGTGCTGCTTTGATGGCCTGCATCTAACATTCATTCACATTTAATCTAATACTTCATGCTCGGTAAATGTAGAATGGTTTTGGTGACCATTTACCAAAATTACTTCACGAGCCTGTTGATATCATCGACGTTCATTCATTTTCATTTTCCCGGATCTCTGAATCGGGCTTCGTCTTAATCTGTTCACTTAAAAGTTCTATTCCTGTTTCGTTGGGGAAGTAACTTTCTCCCGTATCCAGTCGGAATCACGGACTTCCAAGGGTGTTGCATGCCGATTTGGAAAATCAGTAATCAGATAATCTTATGATGCTACTAAGGTTGACACCCTCGTTTGTCAAAAAATTTCATAGTGTAACATTGTTCATCCCCTTAATTCCAGTTTCGGAAGGGAGACGGGAGTGGGAGGTCGAAAGGCATCAAATGTACAGTCGAAGTTGATGGTAAATCCTCCGAACGGAATCGTGAGCTTTCTCAAAAGCATAAGCACTCCCCGAGCATGACGCCTGCAGTGGCTTCTTTAGACGGCGAGCGGATTGCAGAAGACGGAGATGGCATATTAAACAACATTTCAGGTGCAAGCAGCAGCTCTGCCACAACGACAGATATTAGCCGATCAACCAATCCTACTACTAGGCCGCTATCATGCTTTGGTTTCGCCCGCGATGATGTTAATTTTAGGTTAAACAGAGCTGTCAGCTTGGGTTCGTCGTCGGCTCATTCTCTCTTCTCTTCTGGCCTCCCTGTTAATCAAACTGATGTGGATAGCCTTCACCTTCACGCAAATTTTGATACTTCTTCTGATGCAAACTCTATGCGGGACGGTGGAGCTGCTGCTACCGATTCGTCTCTGGATTTGCTTAGAGATAATGTAAGAGATGAGATTAGGGCTAGCCGGCGTATTCACAGGAGCCAGGTAGAATCTGAGAATTCGGTGACAAGGAATTCCTACAGACGGCTCGGACACCAAGAACCTTTAGAAGGTAGCGTTCGGTTTAGCCGAACGTTAAGTGTTGGACGGCTTCGTGACAGAGTTCTTAGGAGGACTCCATTTTCTGAGGGGTTGTTTTCACCTTCAATTCCAGATGGTAGATCTGTATGGTCTGCTGGCCAAGCCAATCCGAGACGAGTCTTGGGTGTGACAAGAAGAGGAGCATCTTCCTCGAACAGGATAATTGAGCCGCACCCAGATTCTTCTGGTCATTTCTCTAATCAGATCGGTAGCTCAACAGACAACAGTAGTGATCGTGCTTTAGAAACTCTGCAGCCCAGAGAGCCTAGTAATCATGATCTTTTGGATCACAGATCAGCTTTTCTGGAAAGAAGAAGAAGAATAAGATCTCAGGTAGTTAAAGTGTGTTGCTGTTTCTTTTTTTGTTCTTTTTTTTCCCCTCTACTTGCCCATTTATCTGTTAAAGAATAACTTTTATTAGCAGGTCCGTACTCTTCAGAGATTGGGTAGCAGATTTGAGAATCTATCAGGTCACGATAGATCATGTATATTGTCTGGTCAACATCGAACAGGTCGCTGTACATGCAGGACAACTAATCGACCTGGCACATCAGATGATGATACAAGCACAAGAGCTAGCATTTCAAGAATTGTTATGTTAGCAGAAGCACTTTTTGAGGTAACAGATAAGTCCGACTGCAAACTTGTAGTATCTGATATTTGGGGGTTTTACCTTGCTTGGTGGAAAGGAAATTCAACTAAGAAAGTATGTCATTTAGGTTTTGGATGAAATCCATCAGCAATCTGTCTTTTTATCGTCGCGGCCATCTTTCTCTGCTATTGGATCTGTTCCTGCACCAAAGGAAGTTGTCGAATGCATACCTGTGAAGGTATACAGGAAGCCAGCAAAACAACAAAATGACGAGGCTGCACAGTATGTACTTTCCTCCTTTGGCTTGAAGCTTTTATACATGTATTTAATCTTCGGCATGCATCTTACCTTTTCTGTAGAAGGGATATGGTGTATTTCTTGGGACATGTGAAGACATACACACAAACATATGTGGTCTGTTTGTAGGCAGACACAGTTCCTAATTAGTGCAATTTGATTTATTAAATTTGGTAGTTTGTGTGTATTTACGAAATATTACCTGCCCTGGGAGTTAGATGGTCTGCACAGTTCCTAATTAGTGCAACTTGCTTTATCAAATATGGTTGTTCAGGAAGGAAGTATAGCGTGCCACATGGAAATGAGGATATATATGTGTGTCTTGGCGAGCTATTTCTTGCTGTCTATTAAGTTATAAGCTATATCGGAGTTTTCTTTTGGAAGCTCCAATTCGAGAAACTTTGTGTTATTTTGTTCATGTTATCATCTTTCCTAAATGTTATTAATCTGGAATGAATTCTTTACTGGCATGATAAGGATGATGATTTGACTATCAATGACTGAGTTGCTACACGCCATAGCAGGCAGTGTGGATATGATAATCGTTCTTGAGCTAGATTTAGTGTATATTATGCAGGAATCTGGCTGCTGATTGATATTCTTGTTGGCCCATAAGATAGCATACTTGTCATGTTCATCTATTTCTCCAATTACTGATTAGTATTCAGTGTTTGTTATTACCAAAATGATGCAGCTTTTTCATAATATATCTCCACCGATCCTTTAATTTTAGGGTCAGAAGTACATCTGCGTTTATCAGTGTCATCTAGAACCTTTAATTTTTTAATGCCGAATAATGTTTTTCCTTGGCTACATCTGCAGATGCTACATTTGCCTTGCGGAGTATGAAGAAGGAGAATGCATGCGAATATTACCCTGCAATCATGAATTTCATCTAACATGTGTAGACAAATGGCTGAAAGAGATTCATAGGTATCCTTCCAGAAAAAAATCAATTTCTTTCCCATCGATTACACATTCATGCTATTTTGTTCTTTCCCGACTGCATAATTTACAGTCACGCAAAATGTTTCCCCTTTCTTCTCAAATGAGTATTCTTCCTTTATTTTCATGCTAAAAAACAAAAAAAATCTCTTCCAACTTGATGTACATTGCTACCATATTTCGCGTTATCTGCTAATGTAAATGGCTGTTCTTTCAATTTAGGGTTTGTCCGCTTTGTCGCGGGGATGTTTGCAGATCAGATGCATCAACTACAGGAAAAAGCTGAAGCAAATATAATTTTGTCTCTGGCGAAATTTCTGCAGCTTGCAGAGCCAGAGATGTAGCAGCACCGGAGACTGCTCTTTCTGCCTGTATCTTCATTACTTAAGCTACTTTTCTCGATCCCGAGGGGTCGAGCAACTTGCTTATCCAAGATTGGATTGTATTATTTCTGCAGTAGCTGGACCTCACATTTTATAGGTGAGGATCTCCCTATTGCGAGCGTTTTGCTATGATTTGGCATGAGCTGCGGCCATCTTTGGGAAATTTACACTCTGTAAAGGGGGACGAAAAAGAACGTTAGGCGTATTTATACTACTGGAAAATGGGAATCTAATGTTAGTCTTTGGTGCGATTTTCTCGTATCACTATTTTGTCTGTATATTGGTATGCTGTTTATCTTCGCCATCTGAGAAGCCCAATGCTGATTAAGCAGGGGAATAACGTCCAGGAGTACCCCTCTCGTTGCTCCTTCCTTTCCAAGACCAATTCTGTTCTAGGCAACAGCGCCTAGTATAAAAACACAACAATCCTTCTCCATCTGTAATGTAATTTTGCTAGCTAGAAACCATGATCATCATCACCATATAAATGAACTTCCATAACAATTTAGTACTCCTAGTGTTGCTTACTCTACGAAGAAGATCATCACCATCACCATCACCGTTGTCCTATAAACTGTGGAACAAGGTTCATCAACCACAATGTTTTTTAAAAAAATAGCAAATCCAGACAAGAAAAATGATTTGTCTCTGGCCAACGAGGACAACATATCCTTTTAATCCAATTCAGATCCCCGAAAAGCAGGGCTTTCTCTCAATATATAAGAAATTCAAGATAAAGGAATTGCGGTAACAAGATCAGCACCCATCCAGAACCAAAAAAAGGTGATCGAACATTCCGAAAAAAGAAAAAAAAATGAAAAATAGAGGCTGATACCAACATTATTATTATCGCAGCATTAAACGAGAGCACCCTTTGCTCCATCCATCGGACCAAAATGCCACGTAAGCAAGACATCACAATAAGGCAACAAGATAATCTCTCAAGTGTTATTTATGCATTAAGTGTCATCCACGGCATTCAATTCCTCCACAGCTAAATAAATGAAGCGGATAGCATGCTACCTTTCTCTCAAAAAGGAAAAAAAAAAAAATTCCTCCACAGCTAACAACAGTGAAACAAAGGCTTTCAGTGTTTTTCTTTTTCTCATCCCCTTCAAATACTGCTGAATCCAAGTATGAAATGGAAGTGATGAAACAGTGTAAAACACGCAAGTAGGTGTAAAGGTTTTAATAAATGGCTGTTAGGTAAACCCTGCACAGCCCTAAAGTAATAAATTACAAATCAATCCAAGGCTTCCAAGATCATCATTTTGCCAGGTTGTCTTTTGCCTGCCCATGGATTCAGCAGCAGTTCGAAAGGTTGACCTATTTGGGGATTTCCGGATCTATATTATGATCTTCAACAAGACAAGGAATATAAAATCGGACAACAAAAACTATTAGGTCTGCCAAGAAAGAAAAACAAAAAGAACATATACTGGCATCATATCAAACAATATGCCGAAGTCTAAAAATAATCAGGCACTGAATACCAAGCAATCTGTCCGATTGTGCGTACATTCACTCATGTAGAGAATGAATCAGAGCTAGTTTGCCAAATGTCGCATTGCAAGTGCATTATGGGCACCATCAAGCATCTTTTCCCTCCTTTCCCTCATATACCTGCAGCCTGAGAGTCCTGCAAACTACGTTGGGCACATCTGCAACAGACAATTGCTATAAATTTGCAAATTCAAGCGAATGCAAAGAATAAGGGAAAAACAGAACCAATATCTCAAGCAAAAGCAGTAGAAAGATCAGCCTGTAAGCACAAAGATCCAATAAATATAGAATTTGTATTACTAACAGTTGCCAAAACAAAGATCAAAATGGGGACCTATAAGAAAATCCAAACGAGGATTTTCTGTAGCTGCAAAGCGTAAGAAAACCAGAAACAGGAAACACAATTTTCATTGCCAATAACTAGATTTTTTTTTTTTTTGTTCCCCTCCCGCAGGACCAGCTTTTTGCATCTAGTGATCCTTCCATAGTCACCATGGGTTGGGGGCAATGTCATTGGAATGGAACGTCCAGCAATTCCTCCTACGGTATTCAGTGAAATGTATCAGATGATGCATAGAAAATATTTCATAATCATGACATGGTAGAAATCTCTAGCATATAAATGAGACATGGAAAATGTAAGCCCATTGATAAACAACAGAATGAAGAATACTCTAAAATAACTCAAGAGACAGAACCTAGATAAGCTTTTCCTGCAAACAAAAGGCCCTGCCAATCTCTATTTATACATATACATCTATATCTATACATCAACACATATACATGAAAGTCCATGTGGTCAATTTACTTCCCTACCCGTGTCCACAAGGCGGCGCATCAGCTAGGACCAAAATGCCCTTTGTTTCTTCTCTTTCTCCCTCATTCTTCCTCCCTAGGAGTTACCCGGCATCTCCCTCATTCTTACTCCCTAGGAGTTACCCGGCATCTCCCTCATTCTTCCTCCCTACGAGTTACCCGCCAATTATTCCAGATGGGCCTCCTATTTTACTCTCTGCCCAAAAGAAATTTTTTGTCTAAACCTTGTCCACAGTGGACCAGTTCTCTTCTCTAAAACTCAGTCTAGAAATCTTAGTCTATATAGTTAATCATTATAATTGTCATAAATGATAGGTAACATGTTATTTACACTAACATTTTGACTAATTACCAGTATTAATGAAAGTAAATAGTACGAATTAAAGCTAACTGCAACCCAAATTAAACAACCATATTGTAAACCTTGAACAGTAGCATACAGCTCAAATAAGCAGCATCATATAATTCAATCTAGTAAAAATAGAGAAATAGTTTTGAGCAAGTAGGGTCAACTAAAATATCAGGAAGTACGGTCGTGTAACATTTTACCCCAAGGCATGCCATTGCTCTGCACCGTATGATTGGTGAAAAAAATCTGAATATGCCATATTGTGATTTGGCCAGGCCGGCTGACCAATTTGATGACCATGCATAGAAGAAGAATCCACAAGACCAAACCACTGAACAGATCGCTGCCCAAATCGGTCAGGTAAGATTGGCTGAAAATATTGTGAATGAGCAGTAGAAAGGTTACTGCCACCAAACGAATATGCTTGAAGCGGGTTCTCTGCTCTGTAATCAACAAGAGGGGGAAAATGACTGAGTCTTCTATGTGATACATAATTGAAAAAGGAAAAAAAATCCCACAAGTATCAAAAGCACAATCTTAAATGGAAACAAATCACAAATTCTGCAGTAGACGTACTTTTGAAAGAGAAGCTAAAGACAACTAAAAATGAGCATATACTAGTTTCTACGTTATCATCGGAACGGCTGAGATACAATCGCCCAATTCCTATTAGGATTAGTGTTTCTTTTTAATTTCTTCTCATTTTAGGATTATTTTGAGTTACTTGATTTGATTTGGATTAGATTTATATTCCTACTCGCATGCGGGCTTCTAAATAAAAGACCAAGCCTCCTTTTGTTATCATCGGTTAATTTCATCAATAATAGAAACTAGCATTTCAGTTTGCAGTGAAGAAGAGTTTCTGCCACTTTATCAACAATATCATCCCTTCCAATCTAGCAAGAAACACCACTGGTGGTCAAAGAAACCAAGCCACAGGCTAGCTGATGTATTATAGGTACAATAGATGGAAACTACAAAAATATGGTGTACAGATTGGCAGATACATCCATAGAAGCATACAGCTGTTAATATTGTGTAAGGTGCACGTACGCTTCATCCACCTAGGCAGGTACGAAGAGCACACTCAACCAGCCAAAGAGCAAGCAACATAATGGAGAAAAGAAAAGGTAGTGGAAAAAACAACCGCAACAAAAGGATTACAGGCTTCATCTCAATTCTTAAAATAGAGAGGAATTTTTCATGAGTCATCCTGATTTTTGAAGAAAATAACTTTAAGACAGTAGAAATGCAGTAAAATAATCCAATATTGTGTTCGTCTCACACCTCTCTATTCCTCAGGATTCAATGAGACACTTCTAATAACTGGTAAGAATGATCTCGAGGTTTCACAGCCATTACATTTCCACCAGGAAAAGTAGATTATCAGGAAAACTAATATTATATAATTGTTCCATGATTATTTAATTTTATGATTGCTGAACTATGCAACAAGAGAGCAGAATATTATCATCTGAATAGTGCTCACTATGGAAAATCCTGCCCAATTGGATAGTAACATGATTAATTAAAAAAAAAAGATATCAGTAATCAGTGAATACATGCATATAAGCAGAAACATGGACTACCAAAGAAGATGAAAAAAAAATTCAGATTACAAAATTTTGACAAAACAATATATATCAGAAAAACGCCCAAGTAAAAGATCATGCCTTTGATTTAATGATGTGAAATTTGAGTTCGTATAAGGCTGTTGTTGACCATAATCAGTCCTGCCAGCTCCAGGAGTTGTAATTGTAGTCCCAATATGGTTACCAAGGTGAATGTCATTACTAAACGAAAAACAGAGGGAGTTCACTTCTGAATTATCCTCTTGCAAAAGATAATCATCACTGCACAAAGGAGAAACATTCAACCGGCATTACTTGGATTTGAAAGAAAAGGATATGATTATATCAATTTTTAAACCATGATTGAGAGGGAAAAAAATAAAAAGAAAACAGAAAAATGGCAACCAAAAATCTGTGTGCTTATTAGATAAAAAATGATAGAAATCATACTAAAATTAGTTGTAATGTTTAATATTAACATACAAAAAGTGGTAACAAAAAATAATCGAGATCAACCACAGAAAATATGGTAAAGGATGGTGCATGAAATTACTGATCATATGGTCACCAGGAAAATAATCGAGAACCATTGCAAGGCCCACGAAGAAACTGGCAATTAAAATCTAACATTTCCAAAGTTATAAGAAAACACTCCAACTCTCCTCATGAAACAAGAAAACAGACCAGGAGGTGCTCAATAATCTTAATCAATTAAGAAAAACTAGACACCCTAAGGGGGGTGGTTGGTTCTTGGCAAAAGCATGAAAAACTCTTTTCAGGAAAATAGTTTTCCATGAAAAACACCCTTTTCCACAGATTTCATTTTCCAAATAAAAAAATCAAAAAACGAAAATACTACTTTTCCATGAAATTTGGAAAAACTTCTCTAGAAAATCTACTTTTCCTAGGAATCAAACAGAAGGAAAATGCTTTTCTGGGATAGTGTTGGGAACACCCCATGAACAAACAGGGAAGCATATTATCTAGGTTATCATTTGAACATGCAACTGCAATAGATAGGTTGGATTCACATGTTGGCAGCATTCGTGTTATATTACCCTGTCAAACAATCTGAGTATATTGAGATATCATTTTAAGTCTTTCACTCTACTCATTCAGAAGTAAATGGGTAAAAGGGAATGCATGCATAGTAATTGCAGAAGAGGTCTAAGCATGATAGTACAGCAGGATTCCATGATGAAATATGCTTAATTACAGAAAAATGAAAGATCGTGTGTATCTATCTTTACCTATAGTTGGGATCCCAATCTGCCGGACCAGGAGCTGATGAACTGCCTTCTAATTTATCATATGAAACATCCAATGTATGTTGAGCATTTTCGTCATGTGAATCTTCAGGGAATGATCTGTAACTGGTTGAAGCACCTGAAGATAAGCTATTGTCCCCACCTGCCGGTTGCCTCCGACTGAAATGAGTGGAGGCTGAATGTACACTGTAAGGAGAACCAACATGTCCTTGAAGTCCATTATCACAGTGTCCTGGTCCACAATCGGACATGATTTCATTATGCATAGACATTGTTGGCGAACCCCAATTTTTTGTTATGTTGTATTGGCCTACCACAGCTGATTTTCTCAGATATGAACCTCGGAACTCTCCAGGAGAAGTGGGACCATAGCTTCCTTGTGATACAGTGGAGATGTGCATTTGGGAGCTTGGGGGAGAGAACTGTGACGGGCTAGCTCCAAGAGGCATTTGCCCTAAACTTCCAGGATTTAACATCCGAGGCATTCGTCTAGCATCCAGAATAGGTCCAGGGAAATATCCTCCAGCTTGTGCACGCTTAAGGGACCCCCGCGGCACTAATGGTGAAGAATATATGGGTCTACTATTCATCCCACTGTAGCTGCTCCTGAGACCAGCATTGTCGATACAACTCCCATAACTTCCCAGGCTGCTATAGCTACTACCATAAGAAAGGGGCACCTTTGACAAGTGAGGGCTATTTTGTGGTATACATTTGTTCATAGCAACAACCTATAACATAATGTAACAAATATTAATTCTTAATTCATAAAGCAAGTAAAAAGAAGAAAGACGCATAGCTAGTATGCAACTACGCACTTTTATGAGAAATATATAGAAAGGGTTGTAAAACTAGAACAGAGCTCTCTGGACCAACCTGAGGTGAAAGGCCATTAGCTAGCCAGTGACCCCATCCTGGATTATGATCCACCGTGACAGCATCAAAGATGGGCTACAGAGCAAAATGTCACACAGAACTAATTGATTAAATCAGTCCAAGAAAGAGTACAAGAAAACAAAGGCTCAGCGGTGATTGTTAAGCATGTGCACTTTAGGGCTTTATTAGACAATCAAGAGCAACGAATACCAAGTTAGATACAAACTAAAGCATCTATGTTTAAATACAGCGTGCTACTTGCTTTTGCTAGCAAACAGAGCATACGTCTCATGTATGAAAAGAGGGCCTTGTAAAGCGCACAGACAGGCACAGGAAGCCCTTTCATTATTTTGTAGTTCAAAGTTCAAACTAAGAGAGTTGTACTTACTTTTCTCCGTGTCTCTGGAGGAGGTTCATATGGACATGTCAAGGGCTCACCAGTGATAAATGGATGATGCAAAGCCTGAAGAAGTACCAGAACTATGAAACATTTTGACAAAAGAAAATATCTTTAACTCTATATGCAACAAAATAACTAGATAATAAAAGAGACCTGCAATGGTGACCAACGTCTCTCCGGATCAAGCTCAAGAAGGCCCCGCAAAAAATCAACCAATGCCACGCGGATAAAACTTTCTGCAACATGATCAGGATCTAATAGAGATGAAAACTCATACTTGAATCTCTATAATAAAGCCTATGTAGCCAACATAATATATTTCTAAACCAAACAAATCAAACTAACCTTTCCGGATTTCTTCTTTGGACATATTTTTCCTGTAATGGTAATTTGCAATAAGATCCTCAAGCTTTACATATTTGAACTTCAGTTTACCGATAGCCGGCCTTTTTGATTCTCTCTGTAATTCAACCGCACAAAAGAAAAATTAAGGAAAAGGGTTTCTCCAGAAAGTTAATTCTACACAGGTTGTGATAGAAGCCAGTCTCAGAATATATCAGATTGGCAAGGTCAAATCAAGGACATTTTAGTGATATAAGTAGAACAGGTACTGATGGAAAAATATTATCGATGACTTTTTGCACCATGTACTAGTACTTAGTTGGTTTGTAACACAGCCTATGCAAGGTAGGCATTACATAGAAGACTTTCCCAAAAATTAGATTGAAAGAAAAACCTAGAATCCAGAATTGACAAAGATTCAGGAAGACAAGCTGAAAACTCACTTCTTCATACTCTTCCTCTGTTAAAACTCGGTAAGCAGTTGTAACTCCCTCACTCTCCATGCAGTACGTACTTCCAACATGCTTAAAGAACTGGTTTGTTTTTTTGGCATCCCTAAGCAAACTATCAGGCGGCTGTGCACTGCAGGATATTAAATATATACAAACATAACGATCAAAAGAATGAACATATTAAATCTGGTAGCATTTCAACATCGGAATCAAAACAATGAACATATAAAATCTGGTAGAATTTCTGAAAAAGGAGGAACCAACGTAGTGCAACACAAATGTAGGACAAATGTATGACAAATGAAGAATACATAGACAAGTAGCCTGCATGTTTCTACTCTTAAATGGCCAACATACCAAAAAAATGGCATAAATAAATTTTTCAATACTCAGGACCTCCCTGTTTATATGCAATTTTTAACATTGTTTTTTTGTTATTTCATTCAATTAATGACTTCATATATTTCCAGAACTTGCATGCAATGCCAAGGATTTCCAGGGGCCTATGAGCAGTCGATACCGAGCTGAACTTAGCAGGGGGCATGGTAGCCGCATGATACACCCTGATACCAAAAGCCCAACTTTTAAACTTTAATTAAGCTAAAAATACCCGCAATTCATGTAACCTCTTCAAGCCTTGGCATTACACTTTTGCAATAGGTTGTAAGAAATAGTAGTTCAGCTGCTATGGACTATGCAAGGACAGATGTGAGTGCAAGGAATGCGACATACGGCTATGCACTAACAGGCAAGGAAGGATGCAATTGCAGGGAACGAGACTTACCCGAGTGTCTCTATCATCCGCTTAAGGAGATCATATTCTGAGACTGCAGGAAATAAAGGCACTCCTAAAAATAGCTCAGCAACAATGCATCCAAAGGACCACATGTCGATGGCAGCACTATATCTGATGGAAAATTAAGTACTAGAACAGAGAACTTTCTTGCAGTTGGCAGAGTAATTATAAATGGAGTGGTGAACGAAGCAATTAAGGCACACTTAAAATAGAAGCCAAGAATGTGAGACTAATTTATATTTTCTAATAAAAAATAAGCACAGAAGGGGGCTAGAAGTGAACAACAGGACACTTATAATACAAATAGTTATTAGAATGCTAGCAAGGATACTGATGACCAAGAAGAACTTCTGGAGATCTGTAATGGCGACTCTGCAGTGAAAGAGACAGAAGTGTTAGAAACGACCATTTACTAACAACATTAACATGAATTGGGTACAAACATATATGTTAGTTCATAAATGCATGTCATTCACAGACCCAGGATAAAAAAGCTAGGATATGAAAGACCTGAATGTATGTGTAACATGTTTTTCCCTCCAGGCATGCTGAACCAAAATCAATAACTTTAATTATTAGAGGCTGCACGCTGCAATTTTAATGTAGTGTTAGTATGGAGTAACAATGAGAGGACAAATATATGTATATATATATATATATATATATATATATATATCTATAGAGTCCGGCTACTATGCTATCAATAGCACGAAGCACTCGGTGCTACCAAGTTTTCCGCCGTTAGATCCACCCCTTTGATCATTTTCACCCGTTAGATCATACTATTCAACCAACCACCCACTCAACCCTAGGGGGCCCACATCATCCTAACCGCACATCTCTCAATCCAATGGCCGAAAACTTGGTAGCACCAATGATTTGGTGCTATTAATAGCATAGTAGCCTAGTTCTATATATATATATATATATATATATATATATAAAATACAGTGGTAGTTGTTGACACTGAACAGCTCACCTGGAAGACACTAATATATTTTCTGGCTTTAAGTCACAATGTATAATACCGGCGTCTTTCATGACAACCAATGCTTGCAATATCTACAAACATAAAGCATGGTCACATAAAAGAAAAAATTTTGGCAGCATCTTTGCAGTCAGATAAATGTCTTACCTGTTGTGAGAACATTTGGATGATGTTCAAGGACAAACCCCTAGGATGCTTCGGTTTTATAAGCTCAAACCTACAAATGAAAAAGGTTCACTCCAAAGTAAATCACGGCCTAGTCAAGTAAAATATTGTTTACAAATAAAATGCAGGGAAAGCAGTCAAAACAACTAGCTTACAGGTTTGAGCCAAGCAGTTCAAAAGTAATGCACAGATGATTTTGGTGTACAAAATGATCAAGAATCCGAACAATATGATACTGATCATCAGGATCAAACTTCTGATTCAGCTGCAAGAACACCCGACATAGAAATGTCACTTTCTGCGTTTTTCAGCATAAGAACATTAAATGAAAAGGAGATCATTTTACCACGTCCACTATTGCAACCTCAATCAGACCCTGCCGATAATAAGCTGGATGATTTTTTATGACTTTGACGGCAACATAATTGTTGGTTTCCATATTCCAGCACTTGGCAACTTGTCCAAATGTACCTTGACCCAGCATATCTTTGACAACATACCTTAAAGGAAATTGCAGCGATTGTTATGTACTTCATATAAGTTCCTTAGCATCAATCCTCTTCATATGTGTACGATAGTAAAATTGTAAAAACATGTATGAAAATGCATCCTAAGGTCCATGGGGAAGTTTGACAGCGACTCTTTCCAACCTTGAATTACAGAACGATAAATTCTAGTTCTTGGCATATATTGCAAGAGTCAGAAGCAGAAAATTCAGGTTTTTAACCTCCAGAAGATGAAAATCGCCCAAAATTAGTGCTTTTTACAAGCTAGAAAAGTCAATACCTACATGTGCCAGTCCTTAAAAGCAAATAATTATCTCTTTTGAATTCCAGCAATGCCATAATAATCCGTACTTTATGTAGTGATTTGCCCTAATTAACATCACCCACCAAACACATTATAGCACGTGTTTTACCTTCACAAATCATTTTCGTCATCATAATTCTACCATGTTTCTTATGCCTCATTCTAAGCCACTTTGCATAGAACTTAACTAGACAATCATGTACCACCTGATTCAGGCCAAGCAGTTTGCTGGACTACTTCTCTGTATAATGCTTCATGACTCAAGTTGCAGAAGAAATCAACATGGATAATGCTCTAACTTCAAACAACAAAGTATCCATCCTAGATACCTGATGCAAATTTCCAGAGTTGCAGGGACGCAGCAGAATTATTAAAAAGAATTAAGAAAAAAGTACTTGCCTGATGAAGAATCTAAGCTATCTATCTATTAGCACAGCTACTATACCCATACAATCAAAGGAATAAAAGAAAATGGAAAACAACAAAAATGAAAATCATCAGTTGGAAAATCAAACCTTCGTTTTGATTCCAGGTTGACTAATACGCAGTTAGTATACAGAATAAGATCTGAATTTGCATTGTCATGGCCATTGTTTTGTACTCCATCAGCCGGATTTGTAAAGAAATGCTTAGGATTCAAGACCTCCAAATGTTTGAAATTTGGATTGCACATTTGGAAAGTCTCAAGTATGCCTTTGGTTAATCTTTCCACGAACTGCATCAACAAGATTGTCATTAAGTTTCTGAATAAAACATGTAAAATACTAGAGAGCAACAATAGACGCAACCTATCCAATTGAACAACAAGGCAGCACCATTCAGATAGTCAAAAAGATAGTAAGTTGTAATGATCGCTGTTTGTAGTTTTGTACTAAAGATTGATGAACTTTAAGTATCAACGAAAAATATGAACTACAATTTTTACCTTAGTTGATGAATCCTTGACCACTAATTTTATTGCACAGATATCACATTCGGTACATTTCTCTTGTTGATTGTTTGTTTTTTTTGGGAGTTTTCTTTAATGCAGTCCGTATTTTGTCCAAACATGTCCTCAAACGTTTTCTCCCAATACACGCCTTAATTACAATTCACAGCAACAGATAACGGAATGTCCAACATACCAACTACCCTTGCTCGCTACAGCTAAATCGCTTATCAATACAATTCACCCACATTAATGTTATTTCAGATTAAACATACCACTGAAGCGGTAGCTTGATTAAAAAAAATCTGCCATTCTTGGGCAATCCCTACATGCATGAACCAGGGATTTGCAACATCGAAATTGTTAAAATTACATCTAAGATTACCGCATTATGAACTTCTCCGCTAAGGAAGCACAGAAACACATTACATAAAAATCCCATTAGATTGAGCTACAAAGCTCAATTGCAAGAAGACCGGTATCTTCGAGGGCGGAGACACGAAAAAGAACCTGAAAAGATGCATGATGAGAGGTAAAAAAGCCAAGGGGGGATGAGGAAGCATACGGGTGTCTTTCCGGTGCCGGATTTGGCCGGCGTGTCGACGGCGGAGGAAGACTCCGACGCATTGTAAGGACGGAACGCCCCTCTGGGGGGACTCCACGGCGGAGGATCGTCCTCCTTGCTACTCCCACTCTCGTCCATCTCCGATCAACTCCTCACCATCATCCGATCACCAAAGCACGGCTCCCCGATCGCCCTTTAATCGCCGAAACTCAACCAAGAAGCGACTGGTGCGGGCGAACGCCCGCTGGAGAAGAGGCGAAGATCCTAGAACACGAAGAGGAGGAAGATTGGTGGAGGTATAGGGTTAGGGTTTTAAGAGGGCTTCAAGAATCGAACGAAGGTTTCTTCTATTCACGGGAGACGAGTGGACGAGTCGAGCGAACCAGGTAGAAACAGAGAAAGCGAGAGAGAGAGAGAGAGAGAGAGAGAGAGAAGAGGATGTAATTTATTACTAATGAAAAATGCTTCCTCCTCTTCGTCTTCTTCCTTTTCCCTCCTACTTTTGTCTCTCTCTCTCTCTCTCTCTCTTTTATTGTTGTCTTATAATAATAACAACAAAGTAAATAAATAGCTCCGATTGATTACTATTATTATTATTACTTATTTATTTATTTAAAAGGGATATCAACCACGGATCTAACCCTGGTTACGCAGCTCGCGACCTTAGAAGCGCACCGGAACTCGCACCAGCAAAAGGGACCGCCGCGGTTTTTATTTATTTCTGTTACGGGCAGGGTGGGTACCACGGCCACGACGAGTGGTGGATGGATATGTGTGGATATGTGGGCGCAAACATCTTTCGGGATCCTCGTCACCCAGCTGAGTTTGGAATTACAGTTATAGATATTATTATAGATATATATGTATATATTATATGTTGATCTTATTTAGTTACCGGAGATCTCGGCCGTCGGATTTTGATCGTACGGAGGGGGAAGCAAGAGTATCGCGATTGAGACGCCGAGTGCGGATAGGAATCGGGACGACCGTCTGATGGAGATCGGACGGTTTGGGACGGCGCTTCGGGATGAGCTGGCGACACGTAGCAGCGGAGTTAGGTGGGGCCCGTCTCGTCTCGTCTCGTCTCGTCTCGTGCGCCGATGGATAATGGTCTCTTTTGTAAACCAGGTGCAGGTGCAGGTGCAGGTGCCTAACGAGCAGTGGCGCCGGCCCAACCCACGGACGCAAACTTCCCTACACGTGTCCATACTCCATACTCCACGTCTCCTTTTTTTTTTTTTTTTTTTTTTTTTTTCCTTTTTTTTGTTTTGCTTTTCCCAAAAAAGATAGCGATATTTGCCGGAGCATGCATGTTGTATCTTAACTGCCAAATCTGATTAGCATACGTTGAACCTGGTCGTAATAAGATTACCTTGTTATCTATGGCATTTTTCAATGCAACCCAGCTGATTCATTAAATCGGATTAAATTAACTAAGTTCATAAACAATGTTCAAATTTGATTAGCATATAAATTTGATTTTTACAATTCAGCCACCTATATCGTATGGGTGGTGCAGCAAACATATTCTATATACCGTAAGTTGCACGGACGTACCATCTACTTAGTTAATAATAGTTTTGATAACATCACTATATTGTTTTTTCTTCCGGCGATGCCAAGGGTCTTCATAGACCAACCAAACAGCGAATTGCAGTTTTTTAAATCAAAAGTTTACTTAATTAAAACACACAGTAATTCATTACCTTGGAAGGATAGGTAAGTCGAAATATTTTATTTAAACCTAACCTAGTTTATTATAGGTGGTTAAATTTGTAGTTCTACGAGCCCAATGCAACCTTGACCGGTTTTACATCAAATTTAGGCAGATGTAAGAATATAAAAATAAAAAAAATGCTTTTCGAGTGATAATTAAGTTCCAGATATTGTACTTTTCGCAATACAAATTATCTAGTTAAATGTACTTCACTTTTTCTGCACAAATATCACCATTTTTAGTTTTAAACTATCTAATTAATTTCAACTATTTTGCGTCAATTTAAAGGATTTCTTAGTTTTTAATGTAACATCATCAGAGTATCAATCCAAAGATAACTACAAAGCAAGATCTCAATAATATATTATATATGTCAACTAACTGTTAGTTTTTCTCTCTACAATTTGCATAATCTCCATAACAAATTTTATATTTATTTGCTTTTGCACGAATTTGAATGTTGTATTTCCGTGCCGTGAGAGACCTTACAATGAAGCGAAGCAATTAATTATTGTTTCTGGTACTATATTAATCTGCCTAACAACTCCCTCACCTGGTATATGTGTCTCCAAGGTTTGGACATAAATCATAAATATAGTAGCATAGTTAACATAAAAGGTTAGGTGAGATCAATTATATTTTATTAGAGAATATAAAATTCATAAAGACTTTTTCAACTGCAATTTCTTTTTTACATGAATGTTAATATGCGCCTTTCTTTTCTGCGTGTCATTTGCTGATTTGCATAGTGGCATAGCTAACATTCACGTCTCCAGCAAAATTATTGGTTGCAACTAAGCAAGCAATAGAGAGAGAACCAAAGCACTCCACTTGGGTCAAAAGGAATGGGTAATGCTCTTTTAAAACGTTCAAATATATATAACATGTGACGCTCTCAACTTCTCAGGGTCACCCATCCTAGAACTACTTCCATCCTAGCACGCTTAATTCTCTTAACCTCTTGGACCTAGCCACCGTCCAAAATATTTAAGCCGGATTAAAAGTTTAGTCCTATTATATCTTACATATAGGACTATCTGGGATCTCACATAATAAATAAATTACAAAATTAATTAAATAAAGTCAACGATATTTGTGAGAATATGAAGCATACAAGAATTGTGAGCAGATGATAGTCCTCTTGAAATCTGACAATGCGAGCTATCTAACGTAACCTCTCAAATTTTTTTAATAAAAAAGGAAGGGCTAGTCTATTCAATATATACACAGAAATTACACGCAACCGTGTAGATGGACTTCGTAGAAAAGGAGTCCGATGATTAAAAAGAAACTTTGCAAATTAGTCAAAAAAAAAAGAGAGGAGGGAGTATGCTAGCCACTAAATATGTAATAAATAAACAAAAGTATTAGATAGGCATGATTGGCAACCTTAGCAGATCAGGTAGGTAGAAGTAAGGCAAAAACACTACTGAATAAGGCTCATTCAACACTAAGCTTTTATTAGTTAGAACAATATGCTGTCGAATGAGGGCAGACAAAGTTTCAACACTAAGCAATAAAAGTTAAAGAAGAGAACCTTCAAACCTAAATTGCCTAACAAGGGAAATATAAATATTTTTTGCAACAGTTCATCACCTGTAATGAGGCTTACATAGATGCCGCAAAGAAATTGAGCTTTTGTTGGCCCATTCAGGCGCCAATAATTGAAATAAAAGATTTCAAAAGATTTTGATGCATCATCAAGATGTCAATAGCCAACAAAACCAAAGTTCAGGATTTAAAGAAAGGGATTTTGTGTTCTCCAACTTCACAAACTCAACGTTTCGTTACTATATTTACAGCTCAAAAGATAACTGAACAGGAAAATACAGTAATACACGTGATAACTTCGGGGGACTAGTACACATATCATCAATAAAAATCAGAGCGATACCCACCGAGTGGTTTCTTTTCCACAGAATATGGTGTTGACTAATAAAAGCAGCATTATAGCAGTACACAATTTTGCAGTAAATCACTCGTATTTTACGGAGGATTAATATAGCCTACTTATCCCTCTCTTTCTCCTTGTCCATGGCCCTCTTTCCCCTTTCTATACATTGATCAGTTCAAAATAATTTCTCATTTCACCTTGGCTTGGTAAATTAAGGAGAGCAAGATGGAGTACAATATTCACTCTCTTCTTTTCCATAACACCAAGCTTTGTTTCTTAGCGGACTCGCCGTGATCACGGTGATCATCTTCGATTTCTTATCAAAAGAATAATCTTTGATGCCCTTGCTGACTTTAGTTCCTTTAGTGCGCCCATCGACCATGTTCATCTGGTCTATTAGAGATCGCTTGATGTGGCCTGGCGGAGTTTCAGTGATACCGGAAAGGTATACATCAGAGCAGAAGTCGAATTTGAGAGTGGAGATGGGAGTAGTGGGCTTCTTCAGGTCATCCTCTATGAGGATATCTCCTATCCTCGAC
This sequence comes from Puya raimondii, assembly GCA_016920855.1. Taxonomy (NCBI): domain Eukaryota; kingdom Viridiplantae; phylum Streptophyta; class Magnoliopsida; order Poales; family Bromeliaceae; genus Puya; species Puya raimondii. The sequence continues at coordinate 103,393,881 of JABWPP010000050.1, read as the reverse complement.
AGTATACTGAATGCCAGTCCAACCAGAACCCTCGAGTAAGCTTCGACAATAGAATGTCCAATGTCCTACAATATAGCAACCGGGATTAAACAACAGAATGGTGAGTTCCTTGAATCAAGATGCCGAGAACTTTGATATTATAAAAATGGTTTTTGAATTAATTAATTTGCAATTCACACGGATCCCCCACTAATATTAGCATAAGAAAGGTATTCTATCTGGCACAGACTAATATAAACATTTATGTTTCTGAATTGAAGGTACATAGGTACAAGTAATGTCTACAGAAAGTTACTACAATTCAACCATTTTGTTTCTCTTCCTTGACCTCCCGAAATTGTGCTTATTTAACAAGAGAAGAGCAAATCAATGCATTGCTATAGAAAGTCCATCAAAATGTGTGTTTTTTCAGGTTTTTTTAGAAAATTTCACCATACTCTGTATGGGTGGGTAGACCGTTATCTATAGCCAAATAGCAACCGAACTAACATATTGAATTATGAACTTACTTTGTTGTATTTGACCTTAATGACTTCAATAAATGTTTGAGGGAGATTCAGATATCTGCTCTTTATATGCTGCAGAAGTGCCTCAACTTTTTCAGTACAAAGCACCATTTTTTCAGTTTCTAATACATTATCCTTCAAAATGTGCCACGGATATCTTATTGGCGGTCTCTTCTCCATCTCATCAGAAATTTTCTGCTTCCACGCCAGCACCGCCCCCTCCAATCGGTTCACCGTCTCAAGCACTCTGTGCTCACTTGTGAATTTGAATGAGACGAAGATCTCCTCAATAGAACAACATTCTGCAGTTATAGCCTGGTATATGTCTTCACCCAATCTAACTCTTCCGGACTGCAAAAAAGTTTAAACAAGAAAATTTAACTGATAAGATAGACAGTCCGAGTAATTCTTATTCTTTCCAAATGTATTTATTCCGAGACAAAACCATAGAGATAATTTTCTTTTGGGTCTATTGCATATATATACAGCCCCACAAATATGCAAAATTGCCCAAGTACCCCAGCAAGGTTTGTATATCTGTGCATGCCCCCTGAAAACCAAATATGTTTGCACTCACGGCCTATGACGGGTGTCCACGCAAAAATAGCCTTCACATTAATATCACTGGCAGGATCACGCATGCAAATAAACAATGTTTCGAGAGCACAAACACATATATTATCTTCGTAGGGCTGCTTACGCATTTTGCTCTATTTTTTGTCCTACCAGGAAGAACTTTTTCTTGCCTTTGGAAGGTTATCCTTGACCGTAGGAGGAATAGGCATCTGGAATAGGACTTGTTCATTAATTGTTTTGGCGGCCTTGAGAACTTGGTGAACGAGCTTTGCCTTAAATACAAGCCGCTTTCTTTCCAAGTGGGAGAGGCCTGAATCAGGAACACGTGGAGATGGGAGCCACCATTTCTTGCTTGCCCTGGGACCAGCATTTCGGCTCCGGCCTTCCTCTCGGCTACCACACTCAGCATACCAGAACTCTGTGTCCACCATTGAGTCCAACACTTCCTGCAATTGTTTCATTTTTTTTTCATTAGTAAGCAGAAACATCAATCATAAGGTCGCAATGCACGTCTTTTCTTTTCTCACTTTTGATAAACCAGAAGTCAAATGATAAAAAATATAACATACAATAAGCATCGAATCGAGCTTTTGTAGGGCAGGAAGATTCACATGAACATCCGAACGAGCTTTTGGGATCATAATCTGCAGATAAAATTTGTAAACAAGACGCCTAGACAAAAGAGGTGTTATTATTTTGAAAGGAAGACATTAATATCGAAAGACAATTTACCTCCAACATCCCACCATTAGCCCCATTTTGCTGTGAAGGAACCAGCTCGACCATGTAGTTAGTAGGAGAGAGCAGCCACTCCATTTCCCTATTCCACCTGCTCTTTTTATCCTCAGATAGGGGTTCCAATTTCCACAATTCCCCAAAAACAGTTGCTGAAAAGCAAAATTTATGTTATGTGAACCAAAGGAATTCCGCCGGTATAAAAAAGGACACAAGCCTATAAGGAAAGGATTGGAAAGCTGGACTTCTTTTCCTCCTTCTCAGTTTTCATTAACTCGAGAGGAGAAAATTAGTTTGGATGAAATGCTTGCATGCACACCAAAATTAGAACAGTTAATTTAACAAAAAGTTACATGGACATACACAGCTGGTAAAATTTGATACTGGTAGGTATGAGCAATTATTGCAGACATACAAGCCTTAAAGATATTATTAGTTCTATGAGATGCAAAATGAGATTTTAGAGTAAAGGACAACAATACCTGAGAGGTTTGATATGGCGTTAGATAATGCAAGAGCAGTGCTGAGACCTTTGGTCCCTCCAGAGACATCCTCGCCAAGCAACAGCCTCGCAAACTTCTCCTTCATGGCCTCAACATCCGAGGCAATCATCGAGTAAGTGATCGGCTCCTTCTCTTTACTACAAAGGTTTTGAAGGCTTTTGGGGGTGTCCAATTCGTCGAGTGTGTTCTCCTCCTCCTGCTTGCTCGATAGCAAGCAATGGGAGGAGAAAGAAGAAGAGTCGCATGTAATATCTTTGCTAGAGGAGCAGCTCGAGACTTCCTCGTCAAGGGAGTCGGCGGTCACACAGCCATCCCCTCCGGTCATTGCGCTAGCACCGCTTTCCTCATCGTATGAGCAGCTGTTCAGTATACGGCTCTCGAGGCCATTGTACATTTTCACCTCTGCATCTAAAAATTTTGTTTTTCCTTTGATTTCAGATTTTTATGTTGATATAGGAAGATGACAAAGTATCGGCTTTCTTAAAAGCTTAGGACTAGTTGACACAAGCAAATTAAGTTTGGGGATCATTTTTTTCCTTTTTATTCGAGTTTTATTGTAAAGATGGCTGGCAGTCTCAGCTATCTGGACAGCTTAAAAGCAATTGAAGCCAGCAATGTTGGGCCTCAGCTGCTGTGCATTAACTAGGGAGAATGAAACTCCAAAATTAGACTGCGGGACCACTACACGAAATTCTCCTTTCCCCCAAGCCACCTATCTAGCCTGCAAATGTCCACTATTAAAATTTAGCGGGCGGTGTTTGTGAGACAAGCGTGGGTCATCTGGCAGCACAATGAAACAAAGGGAAGTTCCGATACTCGATTAGAGTTTTTCTTTTTCTTCTAAAGAAACCCATCCAATAATGTCATATCAAAATCATCAACAATGCTCTTCTGCATCAGTTAGCATGTATAGCGCAGATGTTAGTGAGAACGACAGAAACTAAATCAGATCCGTTTGTAGCCGATAGAATGTATGAAGCAGATGCAAAATGAGAGGAATGAAAACCACAATACTAACAATAGTTAACTCCATTGATACAGTATAATGCATATATATAGTTATTCACGGTTATTTGTCAGACACGTAAAAATAGAACTAAATTTGGCGTTCTGGTTCCATGGTTTTTTCTTTTTTAAGTTCACAGAAGATTTAAAAAAGAGAAGGAAACTAAAAAAGTCAGTCTGATGGGCCATTCTAAACGGGCCACGTGATAGCCCTCAGAAAGTGGCCTAAAAGAATCTCTTCCCGCCCTCTTCCCGCTTACAGCGTCAACTCCTCCCAAATTCTGTCGGATTCACACCTCATTTGACTTTCTCCTTCTCCACGGCCAAGCCTGCTCTACTAAAGGCAGCAATCCGGATCCGAACCGAACCGGGCCGGATCGGATGCATATTAAATTATGCAGAACCCGAGTCAGATTTCCGACCAGGAACAGCGGAAGACCAGATCGGGGCCAATGGGAAAACGCAGAGACGCCCAGCATTCAAAGATCGCTTTAAATGAGTGAAATGGTGGCAATGAATGAGCCGAGCCGCGTATCCCGTTTCTTTTGTGCATGCAGCTGTGACACCCATTTAGCAATTCCCATAACATGATATATATTCATACACCATCGCACTGCTTCCCCAAACAGCGCCCCATCAAACTATCCAATCATCACCTGACACGTAGGGAGCATTTGTACACCCGGCAGGCGCTGATTGGATGGACCTGCTGTTCGCTGTTCATGGAAGATAACGAACGACCCCTCCTCACAAGACCCTACTCTCTCTCTCTCTCTCTCTCTCTCTCTCTCTCTCTCTCGCGGAAACGAAAGAGGTGCATCGTCTCCCTCTCACACTCGTTTCCATTAGTATATCGCTCCTCCATTTGGCAGTTAATATTATCATAATCAGTAATTAATAATAACGATTTATGAAGTAACAAGTACAACAGGGGTGATGATCATGATGCCGCCGAAATTAAATCAGACGGTCATTATTAGAAAGATCATGTGATGATAAGAGAAGGTATAAAATAGGAGGAAGGAAAAAGTCTAAAATGCAGCAGACGGATCATATTTGTCTCCTTAAAATATACTCATTTCATTATAATTTGTTTAAAATATATTTTTATTATATTTTTAAATATTTTTAAAAAATAAATAATTAAATGCGGATGATATGATATAACTGCTGCATAATGGATTTTCCTGGGGAGGAAGGGGGTCGAGATTTGAGCTTACTCTCGTGCTCCTCGAAGTCCACGCTCATGTCTTTGGTTCGGCGGCGACAACACGCTAACCTCCGCATCCTCTTCTTCTTTTTTTTCTTCTTCTTTTTAGCTCCCGCACTTGCCCAAATTAACGCTCTCCGTCCCTGCCCCCACCAACCACAGAAGTTGGAAACGTAAATAAATAGATAAAGTGTATATTAAAGGGGCTTTTTTCTTTTAGTAAAATAAAACATGCGCGCATTGAACATTTACTTTTCTCCGATAAATCGCATAATCCTTTTCTTTTTTGCAAGTCAAAAAAGGGGAGAATGATTAACGGCTACGGAGAAGGAAATTTGAAATTGGACGACGGTGATTGAAGAGGCGTTGAAGTATTTCTTTTTCCCTTTTTTCGAAACAGTAGGTGTAGAAAAGGAGACTGGGGAAAGATGCTAAATGAGCTAAAAAAAGGTGGCCTCCTTTCTCTATTAATGATAGTAATAGATTTCAAAAGGAAAAAAGGGGAGAAAAGTAAAGAAAAAAAAAAGCAAAAAAAATCATGGTCTCATCTTAGCATATCTTCTCGGTGTCTTTTTCTCTTTTCTTTTTTTTTTGTTTCCATTTTCAATTTTTGTAGAAAAATAAAAAAGCAAGAGAAAGGAAGACGAGAACTATTGGGTAAAGTTTGAAATGCGGGATCTCTCTTCAGAGAAATGAAAAAGGCGATCTCATTCGCAAGCGACGAAACTGGGAGTAAAAGAAGAAAAGGGGAAAAAATTAAAAAAGAAAAAAAGAAAAGAGACCTTCGGGCGCTTTTAAGTGGCTCTTCTTCTTCTTCTTCTTCTTCTTCTTCTTCTTCTTCTTCTTCTTTGGAGGAGGGGGCCTTTTTGAACTCTCGTCGAAACGAAATCACTAGCAAGTTTTAGCAGATCTGCGCGAAACAAAGCACAGGAAATGGGAGTAAATTAACAAGGAAAAGGGGGGAGAGATTAAAAGGGTAGAAACAAGAAAATGCGCGATTTGGAGCTACCTGAGCTCTCCACGAGTCTCAACAACAAACGCCCCTTTTCCCCTTTTGCCCCCCCTTTTGCCCCCTTTTGCACCTTTTGCGTGCGTGTGTGTGCGGGGATGAGAAGGGAGAGAGAGAGAGAGAGGCTTTAGTTTACTGCATTTTAAAGTAGTTGTAGATCGGAGGAGCGGAGTGTGTTCTTGGTTCTTATACAGGAAAAGGAGGGAACGACAGCACGCAGAGAGTACTGTTTGCTGTTTGTTGTTGAGCGGAAGGATACGAAGGAGGAGAAGAAGGAGATGATTAGGGGAGGAAAGAAATATTATTATTATTATGGTAATAATAGCCCAGTAGCAAGGCAGGAGAAGAAATTGGGGCGTGCAGTACAGTGTGTACGTACGACGAGCCAAGCGGAGTGGGATTGGGGATTGGGGATTTGGGGATTTGGGTTTGGGCCGCGCGGTTCGCGTCCCCTGATCACATCCTACCGTTCATTTCGTAATAATTAGGGTCCGGGAAAATCCAGCAGCAGCCAGCAAGCGAATCTCTCTCTCAATGCAATGGGAACATGGCCAAATCCACTCAAATCCACTCAACTGAGAATATATATGCATATGTATGTATATGTATATTTTTGCCCCACCGTAATTATAGGCTTTTTATTCTTTTTCTCTTTCCAAAAAACGCCCGGCACTACTACCACTCCGCACAAATCTCAAAGCAACTATCGTGGGAAACCGGACTGGACTGGACCGGACCGGATCCGGACAAAAATGGGCGAGATCGAATTCCGACCTCCCTTCTTCTTCTTCTTCCTCCTCCTCCTCCTCCTCCTCCTCTTCTGGTTGACTAATTAGTCGTTTCATATTATGCCATTATTAATTAATTAATGTAATCGCAGGATGGAGTTGTTACTTGTTAGTTGGTGGCTATCACGTCACGTGGGCAGCAAGCAAGGTTTAGCCGGGCTACTAGCTTATGAGGAGGAGCAGGGGAGCGCAGCGCGGGGTTTGGGAGTTAGGAGTTTGACGATTTTTTTAATTTTTGAAGTTTTGAATCCCGATAAACGAGGCGGCTGCAGCGGCTCCCCCTATTATTATTTCCTTTGTTTTATTAGGAATATATATATATATATATATATATATGGCCACATGCAAGTTAATATAATTATCTTCATAATCAGCTACCAAATTGTCCACCAGTTGCCTCTATTCCTGGTACTCTAACAAAGAATTCGTTCTGTTTTCTTCCCTTTGATTTTGATGACAGTGTCGAATCAAATATCGTTCTCATTCCATGGATACGTTAGACAGCATGTACCTACTTCTAGAAGTAGGTGGGGATAATATATGATGAGCTAAAGTAATAAATTTTCTTTTTGGAACAATGCGTACGCGCGTATGACTAATTAATCAGTAATTTATATTAATCTCTTCATAATACACTTCCTATGGCCTAGATTTTATTTCGAATGCTCTTAAGAATAGGCATATATATATTAGCAATATTACTCAAGAACTTGGTGCTCGCTTCTAATTAAGCTAGCTACCACAATGTATGTACGCTAGCTGTGTTAGGGCTATCTCTATCGCATTTCCCTTCAGGCAAATCGTTTGGGTTCTTTTGGCACTAGAGCTGCTCGATTGTAAAAGATCTTAGCTAGGTTGATCCCCCCACTCCTCCTTGGAGATATTTGTACTTCTCGATCCTGAAAGAACTAGTATATATCCAACATCACGTAGCTAAACTGTGCTGCACCATAGACCCTTTTTGGGTACAACTGCTGGTGAATTTGGCAAATTAATTCAGGCACCACATTTAATTGTTTCCCCAGCTCAAATGAATAATGAATAGGTTCGATAAATTCTGCTAGATTGAGATTGGGAATTAGTTTGTCGTCACGGGAAGAGCTAGTTCAGCCCCTGCGCTAGCACAGAAATTAGTGAACTCGACCAAAATAATGCTGCTGAATACAATGGGGACAATCTGTGTGGTCATCACACGACCAGCTTACAGTTTTGGCCTTTTTTCGGCACTTGCTTTGATCGAGCCCGCATATATATATATATATATATAGTCGATCACGTGAGGATCGAGGAACAGGGAGGGGGAGTCCTAGAGTCCTCGCGTGGCATAATATTGGCTCCGTTCGATTACATGCTAGTCCGAAAATAGCCCATACCAGCAGGATTTAGGATTCCTTCCCCTTCAATCAAAGAGCTGCGCGCGATGTGCATGCACAGGACCAAAAAACTGCAGAAGAGAGCATGAGTTGGAGTTGTAGAAGGGACTGGACTCCACATAAGAAAAAGGTTGGAGATATATTCCCCAGGTCACAATGAAAGAGATTTATCATGAGATGGGTGCGTCCTCCCCCCTAGCTCACTCCCCCACTACGCATGATGTACATTCCCGTTGCCTCTCTTGCTTGGGGTGGTAAAGAATGTTATGTCATGTTGTCTGGGACGGGTTGCGGATTGAGTTCGGTTTAATCAGCAGCTCGCTAGCGTGATGTAATGCTAGCCTGAACTGAATATTTATATTGCTTAATTGGGTCGCTGATCCCGTATCTAATTAACTCGAAGAAGCCAACCCGTCTGACCCGAACCGACTCGAAACCCGTTGGTCCATTAATTCTTCGCAAATTATTCTATTTTAGGTAGGGGGTTGCCATTTTAGATAATAATTTGATGATTACTATGTAACTTGATACTTTTAATTAATATGTCTCGATCGCTGTGGCAGACGAAGAACACAGGCAAAGCAAAAGTAAGATGACCTGAGCTAGATCAGGAAACAAGATTAATTGCTGATCAGAACCAGGCCTGAGGTTAAGACTGGCTGAGGCAAAACCTGAAACTCTTCACTGTGTCCCTCCCTTCATTAACGGTGGTGGCGAAGTCGGTGGATAGTGACGAGAAAAGATAAAAGAGTAAAGAGTCGTGAAAATGTGATGGTGTACTATATGTTTGCCTTATTGCTACTGCGCGCGGGCCCTCCAATTATTATATCCTGTTTTGTTCGTGGCCCCGAGCAAAAGGCGCGCAACAGTCTCCTCACATAGCCTCTTGTGTGTTCATTATATCTTCCTTAATTATTCAAGGATATTAGTGTTTGTCCTTGTCCTCGTGTATTTTATTCCCTCCACTCTATTGTAGCTTATCAAAATGAAATTGGGTTCGCTAATTTACCGGGAAAATTCCCGCAAGGTCCACATTCGGACCGAGCTTTATACAATAGTTTACCTACTGGATCAGTTAATTCGGACTCAGAGCCATTTCTTATTATTATTATTTTTTCAAAAAAAATTGTAGCATGCTAGTTTTATTCATTAAAGATTAAAGATTTGAATTAAGCAACGGTTTGAGACAGCCGGGCCTTAAAAGAGCCACTCCTTGTTATTATTGTTATTATTCAGAATAATCCAAGTCGGCTGGGCTTGATGATTGATTGGGCTCTGAAGGGCAAAATTACTCCGGGCCCAGAGTCGGTGGAGAACCCAATGGAAAATGTTCCAAGAGGAGCCCGCCTTACAATAACTATACAAGCTGCCGCGCAAATAACGCACGATAAAGCTACTAAATTTGATGGAATCATCGTTAAATTCGATCAGATCTCCAACATTATTCACTAAATTATTCATTTCAAAAATTTTTTAAAAAAACAGGGATTTCAAAAATTTCTAGGGTTATCTCCGAATGACCTATGGTTGAGGGATCATCACTTTTTTACTTTTGCTATTTTGTTGTCGTCCGAGTAGGGATGTCGATACTTAAAATAGGTTAAAAGAATTAGAAATTATATATATATAATAAATTTATGAGATCTTACCTATTAGACTTTGATCTAATGGTTGAAACTTTACGTATGATAATTGAGTTGGCTTTATATTTAGATTGGGCTAAAAATTAAATAATAAAAATTTATATTTATATATATAATTATTTATTTATATATAAATATAAATTATATAAATAATATAAATATTAAATATATGTATTCGACCTGTTATCGAGCCGAACACGAGCGAGCTGATCCCAACTCGTGTTCGGCTCGTTTATTAAACGAGCTGAAAATTTCAGCTCTTGTTCGGCTCGTTTACTAAACGAGCAATTCGATCTCGAGCTCATTTCGAGCCGAACACCAGTTGGCTGGCGAATAGCGAGCTGGATTGCCACCCCTACGTCCGAGCATGCCTTAAGCTCATACCTAAGACCTTTCAAAGCACAGCCACTTAATATATCTGATCGTTACTATGAATGGATGCCCAACTGTTTGTCACTAAACACCCCCACTAATTTAGAGCATCCTTAAAACGTGAAAAAGGCATGGATTTCCAATTGCAGGACCCAGGAATATACCCCATGCATATTTGACCGCAAAGTAATTAAACCTGATATGAGCTGAGGCCTTGTAATAGCCATGTCGAACTTTTAAAAGTAAAATTGGGTGCTCCACGGTACAGAGATGGGTGCGTTTGGACCAAACGAGAAAGGAAATTTTACAAACCATTATATATATATAAATGTAGCCAACTTGAAATGTTTCCAGGATTATGATGATGTGAAATGAATGTAGCCATCTTTCATATCATAATACAGTTCGACCGGTGAGACTAATTGTTCATATATAGATGCACTCTGATGGCAACAAACCCTGTAGGTTCCTCGGTATATATTTTACCTATCAATAAATTAATCTTTTTGAGTAATGATCATACCCAAAGTTAGATCGCTTTTCGCAATTCAAAACGTAGGATTCATCGTGTCTAGCGATACAGCTAACTAATTAATGGTTTGATCGTATTCTTTTTCATATGCATACAGCTTTCATCTTGTACTAAATGTACAAAATGCATTAAACAGTAGTGGAGAAAGAACAGTACCATGCACAGCCCTTAACAGGGTAAGTAGTCTATGATTACCAAATTTACAGAATATGTAGTTCACAATCACCAAACATAAACCAATAAAAGTTGGGCACCCACTATAATAACATCGTCAACCTTATGTACACTATTTTGAATGCTTTAAACTTATTAGGCATGACACGAAAAGCGCACACTACTTTGTTTGTGCAATATAGTTTCCAAGAATGTTGCTTGGAGGGTTGGCCATCTTATTCCTTCCCAAACGGATTATGCGTAGAAGATAGAGATCGATGTCAACTCCTGTTCGTGCGTATGAGTGATTGGTATTTACGCATTTTTTATTATTATTTATGTGAGCGCACTATTATATAGCATTATGTAGATCAAAGGGCTACAGCAGTGAGAGAAAGCAGGACATTTAGAAAAATTAAGTGTAGATTATAAGAAAGTGATGATCCACCAAACCCAGCCCAGTGGAGTTGGAAACCATACATTAACTCTTAATGGGGAAGACCACATGCATTCAACCAGAAGAAATAGATTATCAACTGTACACACGGCGGAGGAGAGAAAGAGAGGTGGTGATCGAGTCGAGCAGTGGGAAAGCGCATACGTGATACTGTTAGATGTATGCCCTAGAAGCCAATCAGGCTGACACGTGTATTCCTTTTAGGACATAAATTTATATTTGATTTTAAATATTATGAATAAATATGGGTTCTTATTTTCATTCATGTTGAGTATGTGTCCATGAATCGTCCAAAAAATTAATACGATGATGACATGTATTCTCAAGAGTTGAGAATTTGAGACATGTGTCATTGATGGTTAATTCCTAAATGCTTCTGATCGATGAATCATCACGGGAACGGTGATTGATCCGATGAGATTGGTGCACAGGTCGCTTCCCTTTTGGGTAGATGAGTCTCGAGTCAACAGTGTGGAGACACTGGAGCGAATGTGCAGGTGGTTGTTACAGAACAAGGGTACCGAGCGTGACCAACGCGAGAAGTCACTTGGATGTCTACTCACTCATCAGTGACTTACTCAATGTTGCAGTAGTGTGACTGGTCCTTTGACCTGCGGTGCCTCGGCTATTCACAATAAGGTTACTGTAGTTTGACTGTACATACACTTGGTCCCTAGCCATTCGGGTCCTTGCGGTGCATGTTGGCTGCAGTAGGTTCGTTGTAGGAATAGGGTGTGCACCTATATAGAATCTATCTCCCTTAGTAGATAGGGGTGTTAGTCCTATGTGATTTATGAGACTGAGTTCAGAAGACCTTGGCCAAGGCAGGATAAATAGCGGAAAGGATTTTCGATATTAAAAATTCGAGTCGAATAAATTTGTCATATGACAGATGATGGGGTTTGACGAGTTGTTCCATGATCTCCGTCTAGTCGGGACTCATGATAGAAGGACTGTATCACACGGTAACTACACCAAGAGGTTCAGTATTTCATTCTACTGGAATGCCACTACATGCTGCTAGGCATCACTGGTGGATTGTGAGACTCATGAGAATTATCTGGATGATCGATAATTCTCATTGGGCTGAGTTGGAATTGTTCCGACCCACTGAAAGGAGTTTCAGTGATATTATTGATAGTGATCAGAATATATCTCACTATCAGATAGAATAGAATCTATGGGGTCACACACATAAGAGGTTGTGACTAATCAGATAGCTAGATTGCGATTTTTGAATCGTCGGAGAATTTAATTGTCAATATGTTGATAATTGGACTAATTTATAATTATTACAAATTAGTGGTATTAAAGTGTAAATGTTACAAAAGAGGACTTACTAATAGTTAGTAATTTATGAGAGGGTTTATATGCAAATGTTGTATTATTAATTTGATATGATCAAAAATTAGGATAAAGTTAATTAAGTCGAATCAAATTAGGATTTGATCGATCTAACCAATTAAGGAAAGGATAAATTTAAACATAGATTTATTCTTATCCTTAATGGTTATTATATTATTAAAAGAGAATTATATCCCTCTATATAATATATGGGAGTTTTTAGAAAACTCTAGCCGTAATCTCTCTCAATTTCTCTCTTCTTCCTCTAGCAACAAAGATATTCTTTGCAAGGGAGCTAGCACCCCGGTGAGGACATCGATTGGATCGTCAACCTCGTGTGGATACCTATAAAGGCCGGACGCGTGTGCGGCTTCAAGAGAACCTAATTTCACGATTATCGGATTGCGGTGAAGAACAACCCGCGCAAAGGTGAAGATTAGATCTTCCTATCTCGTTTTAATCTTGAATAACATGAGGGATCATAATTGCGTGGTTTAGAGATTGAATCTCGAAAATTTTTAAAATCAAATTCGTTTGATTTTATTCCGCTGCGATTTTACCGTACGCAATATTCTAACAGATACATATCCGATCAGGATAGGAAAAAAATATGGATTCCTTTTCTTTTCTTTAAATTCTGTTCTCTTTTTTATGTTGCTGGGCCAGATGCTGCGAAATGACTCGCACTTTTGTTATTGGGTGCGACCTGCGACCTGCGACCTGCGACCACGACCGGCCACGGCTGCTTGGAAAGATCCGAGTGGGAAACCATTTAGGTTTTAATTTGACTTGACGTGGACTTGATTGGACTTTGACTGATGCACGTTTATAGCCACATACATATGATAGATGCTCAGACCAAGTTTATTTACTTAACAAACAATTTTTCTTTTTCTTTTTATTTTTCTTTTTTTTCTCTTTCCTTTTCTTTCTGTTGAATTGTGTTACGAATGTAAACAATAGTAATTAGAACGTTTAGGTCCCCTTGTCCTAGGATTATTATTATTGATATTATTATTATTATTGTTAAATTGTATGATATAAGGAAGGGGAAAGAAAGTTGGACTGCTTGTAAATTGCATAGCAAAATAACTAATAGTTACGATTAAAAAAATTCATCCTTTAACATACTCAAGAAGATAAAGAATTTTATATATTAAAAACAGTATTAAAACAATAACAACATCAATGGAGGTCTTAGTCATCTTTTCAATTTTTAAAAAGCAGTAAGAGAGAAATCCCAACAAATAAAAAGTTTTTTAGAAAAGAAAGGTAGGGAGAGATTCTCCATGATATTATTTTTATTTTGTCAAAGAAAAAGGAGTGGTCAAATGCCCCGAAGTTTGAAAAGCTGCTTGTGAACATCTCGAGCTTGGAAAGATATATTTCTTTTTCTTCTTAATGCTTAACTAGAATATGCCCATAATAGCTTCTCGGACACACCTTAGTCGAGTTGCCATTTAATTAACTTCTAAGCATCATAAACAATGCAAGCTGGTGTATACTCTCATATAATTAAACTCCATTTGGATTCCGCATCTATTGTCAAACTCATGCAAGCTTTTGCCTTCTTAAATTTATTAATTATTTAATATTTAATATTGTTGGGAAGCTTTAATTGATCAGTTAGTGTGCCTACTACAGCCCGAATTCTTTCTGGACCTTTAATTTGTGGCTGCAGCATACCACACTCCATCTTTTCAAAGTAGAAAGTAGAAAGAAGCAACTTGGGCGACGACACACTTTAAAATCCCTTACTGACCTTATTGCCTGATGCTTGGAGGGACATACATAGAGTACTCTTGTCTTTGTATGATTAGGCGAGTAAACAATACTTCATGGGCTAATTGTAAGGAAGGTATTAGCACGAACGAACTGCGCTAGAACTAGTAAATAGGGACAGCAGAAGAGTTTGTGTTGTTCGTGTATTATAACTAATTAAAGCGGTGCGTAGGAAATGACAACGAAGCGCGCGCAAGGACATCGAGAGCTTGCTTACTACCGCGAATACTAATTAAGGCTTCCAATCGGGCCTTATTCTCCATCTGATCCTTATTAGTGTTGCGCGCTAAAATCTTAATTTCTTGTCCCCTGCAAGCTCCTCCTTGAGTGGACTAAGATTAGGGGGCGCATGGGCTCTAGAATTTCCCTGTACAATTTTGGCAGAATGCTAGTGCCTTGCACTATTAATTAGACATTGTTTGGTTGCCATAATCGTTAATGCAGTTCCCGGTGAGCCCAGTGAGCGTCAGGGTTAATGCTTGCTTTACGAGATAAAGTTAATTCTTATCTCGCACAACATGGTAACGTGCAAGCACTTTGCTCGTATATTTATCTCGCATAACATGATAACAAGCACTTATTCACTGGGCATTCGAGCTCCCGTGCCAAGTGCTATATAGCGGATCGCTAATTCATTCCTCTGTGTACAAAATCTCTATTTACTACGTCATCGCCGCTGCAAGCCAAATACTTTTATTTTAGCGGTTTTTTAAGCTGGATTAATCTCAGCACTCTAAAATTTCATTCAATAACCTAACTAGTTTGGCCAAGCATGCGCTTCAGATAACGGTAAAACGATGGTTACAATTAAGTATTTCTTTTTCGCTGTTGATCTTTATTTTCCTCGATTAAGCTTGTTCGATACAACATTTTGTTGGATTATGTAAAGTCATATTCCGAGTCGATATGCAGAGTTTGACTCTAGTTGGATCTAATCTTTTTTTTTTTTTGAGAGAAAGGTAGCACGCTATCCGCTTCGTTTATTTCTTATAGAAATAAACTTAGCTAGAAATGTGAATCAACTAGGATTCGAACTCGGGACCTCGGGTACCAACCACCAAGCCCTTTGCCACTTGCGCTAGGGACGGTCGGTAGTTGGATCTAATTTTGTTCCAAAAGATTAGAGATTGTTCAGAATCACTTTAAAGAGCATTCCTAGTAGGATTTCTAAAATGATTCCTAAGAGAATATCAATAGCTAGATGTGAATCGGACTCGGATGGAAGGCGGAGATCGTTTCCTACTAGAATTAGAATTTTATGGTTATATAAACTCTTATAGTTAATATTTAAAGTTTAAAGCCTCATTGTTGGAGGTTTCTCGTATGAGCTTCATTGAAAAATATCATAATTGAGAGGAAAAAATGTGGAGAGCTCCTGAGAGAAAGTTTCTTATAATCCAATCTTATTCCTTTGTACTTTTGTGCCGTGGATTAATCGAAGAGCGCATTGAGGTGGTCTTGTCCGTGGACGTAGGTCGACTCATAGTTGGCCGAACCACGTAAATCTTGTGTTCTTGTGTTCTCTTATTTTCTTTATTGCGTTGTTATCATCGTGCTTATTTTTTCTACGATCGTTCTCGTCTCTTACGTCTACGAAAGATTCTGTTTCCGCTGCGCTCGTGTGCTGTGTGGGTTTCAGATGTGCTCGGTAACCCTACGGCTGGTCCCTTTCACATTTCACGTTTACGAGGCTTCAATTTATGTGTCTTGTCATTTCAATAGGTAAACTTGTAAACTCTTTTTTTTAACTCGAGTTCGTTTCGAAATGAATAGCTAAATCTTCGAAATTTTGATTTTAGTAGCTAGTCTGATCAGAGTACTTTAATTAATCTTTTTGGAATATCATTTTACTTTAATTAAGTACATCTGTATTAAAATTAATGGTACTTGTACTATTTATGATAAAATCTTACGAAATCTGAATGAATATTTCATTATTTGACGAAATAATCTGGCAATTTTTTTATTTAAACTATAAGACTTTAAAGTGTACTACCTGAATATGCCTCATATAAGACTTTCGATCAGAGTGCACCGATCTCATTGAAAACGTGAAAATGTGCTGGTACGTGAAAAAAAAAAAAAAAAAAGACGACCACGAAACTGCAACTTGATAAATATATTTCCAAATCATAATCATTGTAGTCATTAGCTACATTTAAAATGTGATTTCATATAGGTAAGGGAGTCATTGATTGTAAGAGTCTAGAGTATTAATTTACATCTGAAAATCTTGGATTGAATTAGTACACATCTTGTTTTGACCGGACTTTTATTAAAGTCTATCGTGTAAATTGTGGTGCCATATTATGGAAAAATGCTTTCGGTATCCTTTTTTTTTTTTTTTTTTTTTTATTTTATAACAAAAACTCTTTAATTGCTAGATGTAAAAATTAATATGTAAGTGGCATATCAATATTCAACCAATTAGAAGTTTATAAATTATAATAAAAGCACCATGGCTCTTTTCATACACACGTATCATATTACCTACACACAAATAAATTCATCAATAAATATATATATATATATATATATATATATATATATATATATATATATATATATATATATATATATATATATATATATATATATATATATATATATATATATATATATATATATATATATATATATATATATATATATATATATATATATATATATATATATATATATATATATATATATATAGTCCGGCTACTATACTCTTATGAGTACGATTACCTTCGTACTCATAAGTCGTTAATTGACGATTCATATCGTTAAAAATTATCTAGACCATTTGAAATTTTTAAAAATCAAATTTTATAATTTTTTAATATTATTTACTTTGCGGTCAAAAGATATCAAAATTGACAATTTTTAATGTCTCCTATACTTGCTAGTTTAATGGTGTAAAAAGATCGAAATAGGTTGAATTTAGAAAATCCTATTCACTATCTAAATAAAGATCAATAACTTCGATCTTAAATTGAAGTATCTGATTCTCTATTTTTAGAAAGTCAGTTCGATTTTGACCTTTTATTTATGCCCGCTTGATGGACTTTATTATAATTTCAAAAAATTATAAAATTTATTTTCTAGAAATTTTAAATACTCTACATCATATTAAACGGTATGGGTCATTGATTCGGAAGCTCTATTATCGAAAACAACTTATCAGTACGAAGGGTTCAATACTCATAAGAGTATAGTAGCACTATTCCATATATATATTCCTATACAGTGAACAGGGTACAAATTAAAACATATCTGAAATTTGCCAAAATATTAACAAAAACTTGGCTCGTGGCCATGAAATTAAGGAGAATCTCAAGGATGCGGCATATAAAGGTCATGGAAGGAGATGTATATATTTAGGAGAGATATATATATATATATATATATATAGATATATAATTCATACGTACAACAGGGACGTTTAACAGGCGCGCATATAGATGTAGAAATTAAGCCATTCCAATTTGCATTTTCATACACAAAAAAGGGAAGGGGAAGTTGTTCATGTGTGCATATGCATGGTCGGTGGATGGAGAACCAATATTGGTCCGCGATTCGACAAATTAATTTGGGTGAGACGTTGTTAAACATCAATTTGCAAACATAGCGATCGATTCTCTCTCGTACGTATTTCGCTGGTAAAGATGAGAGCAATTCTCATGTAATTTCCAAATGGAAATTCCCATCCCAATTCACTTGCACCAACTGTATTGACTACCCGCAGAGTCAACCGTAACGAAGACTAGACCCAGCTCGATCGGGCTGGGTCGGAGCTGCAACCCTCTTCTGAGAAGTTCTCCGTGGGCCTTCTCAGCAATTCACGTATTGTTGGTAGTATACTGTATACGTAGGAACTACCGAATTCCGAATTTGTTTGTGCCTTAATTAATCAATTAATTAATAAAAAGAAAAAAAGAAGAAGAAGAAGAGGCCCCACGTACGTAGCGACCCAGCTAGGAGCTCTGGCTGTCCCATCTGATCTGAGATCTCCACTATAAATGGAGCGCTAGATCTCCCTCCATTTCTCCAAGCACGCTGCTACTACTACTACTACTGTTGCTTTTGCCTCCTCAAATTAATTCGATCTTAACTAATTATTTCCTCCATAATTAATTTACGCAATGGCACCGAGCTTCACCGTCCGGCGGAGCGAGGCCGTGCTGGTGGGTCCGGCGGAGCCGACTCCTCACGAGTTCAAGCGGCTCTCCGACATCGACGACCAGGAAGGCCTGCGCTTCCACATCCCGGTCATCCAATTCTACCGCAGCAGCCCCTCCATGGCCGGCCGCGACCCCGCCGAGGTCGTCCGCCGCGCCCTGGCCAAGGCCCTCGTCTTCTACTACCCCTTCGCCGGCCGCCTCAGGGAAGGCCCCGGCCGCAAGCTCTCCGTCGAGTGCACCGGGGAGGGCGTGCTCTTCATCGAGGCCGATGCCGACGTCCGCCTCGACCACTTCGGCCACGCCCTGCAGCCGCCGTTTCCGGGCCTGGACGACCTCCTCTTCGACGTCGAGGGCTCCGGTGGGGTGCTTCACTGCCCCTTGCTGCTCATCCAGGTATATATATATGCATTATATACGTCCAAATTCATAATTAGATTAGCACACTATTAATTAATTAATCATTATTTTAAGACGTATTAATTAATATCCTCTCAATAATAATTAAATTCTGATTTTCGTATTTGTTCTTTAAAAATTAAACTCGTTACATACAGACCGATCGATGTACTCTTGGAAAACAAAATTTTCTATTAAGAGCAGCAAAAGAGATCGAATTTTCATATATATATATATATATACTCTTCGGGAACTTGGCTTTTATCGAAAAACTTCGATTACGTACATACCCCCAAAAAAATTCACATGTAATAAGATGTTCCGCCGGAATTTATTTATTTATTATTTTTTTTACAAAAATAACTTTTATAGAATATACATGTGGCGGTGCTGTAAATGGACAGATACAGCATAAAATAATTGATCGCCTAAGAGTAGTGTATATGCAGAAGCATCATGACATTAAATTAATTGGCAGGGATATATAAGTAAAATTGAGCAATTAAGATCTTTATGCAAGAGATCGATCCAGGCACTGATTAATTAAAATCACCATTGGTTATAGATCAGATACATAGTACTCAAGCAGATAACTGTTTTGTATTTATTTTTGGCAGAAACTGACGATATCTTTCTTTTTGGTGACTTTACATCATATCATTTCAAACTGTCAATATACAATTTATTTCTAAAATAAATTTTCTAAAAGTTCATGTGTAATTAAAAAGGTAAGCAATCATATTCGGACATTTCAAATATATCACTCTTGTGGTGTAGCAGAGAGACAATTAATCTTAAGATCAGGAAAGTGCTTTAGTACTAGTGCAGCGGAGCAACTATATATATGCCGACTATTGTCTTGTGCAACTACATGCCGACTATAATGTCACTTGTTGAAATTCCCTTTCAATAATTGGCCACTGATGCTTTTGAAAAAGAGGCGACGAAGAAAGGCGTAGAGTAAAACTAATTAATTGTGGTATATTATCTAAAGTATCTCTAGGATTTAGCATCCATACTATTCCCTCTCTATACTTTGTATCTTAGAGTGCCTGGCTACCTGCATTTTATAGTCAAAAGAAGAAAAAAAACAAAAAAAAGAAGAAGGGCCGGAGTAGTTTAGTGTCAAATGATAGAGAGTAATCGGGTACTTTCGAAGATAGCTAGGTACTTGAGCTGTTTAATTGGGTCTACAATCTTATTAGCTAGCTTTTGCTTTCACAATCCGTACTTTTGTTAATTATTGCAGGTAATTAACTAGTACATGTGTGGTTAGGCGAAGGAAACTGATATATTATATATATATATATATATATATATATTGTTTTTGGCGAACTGAACTAATTAACTAACTAACTGCTAGATTAGCAAAAAGAAGAAAAAGAAGAAGACCAAAAAAGATAAAAGATATGTTAAATATAAATATTTTTTAACTGCTAGCCAGCCCAGCGACAGAGAGTAATAATAATAATAATAATATATAATAATTATTAAGTAGCTAAAGCTGTGTGCGTGTGTGGGCACATGCAGGTGACCCGGCTGGTGTGCGGCGGATTCATCTTGGGCCTCCGGCTGAACCACACCATGTGCGACGCCCCGGGGCTGGTCCAGTTCATGGACGCCGTGGCCGAGCTGGCCCGCGGCCTCCCCGCGCCCAGCGTCCGGCCCGTGTGGGCGCGGCACCTGCTGGAGGCGCGCGACCCCCCGCGCCCCGCCTTCGCCCACCGCGAGTACGACGAGGTGCCCGACACGAAGGGCACCCTGGTGCCGCTCGACGACATGGCCCACAGCTCCTTCTTCTTCGGCCCCCGGGAGATCGCGGCCCTGAGGAGCCACGTCCCCGCGCACCTCCGCAAGAGCTGCTCCACCTTCGAGATCCTGACGGCGTGCCTGTGGAGGTGCCGCACGGCGGCCCTGGCCCCCGCGCCGGAGGAGGAGGTGCGCATCATCTGCATCGTGAACGCCCGCGGCAAGGCCAAGGGCGGGCTGCCCCGCGGCTACTACGGCAACGCCTTCGCCTTCCCCGTGGCGGTGTCGGGCGCGGGCAGGCTCTGCGCGGAGCCGCTGGGGTACGCGGTGCAGCTGGTGAAGGGGGCCAAGGCGGAGGTGAGCGACGTCGACTACCTGCGCTCGGCGGCGGACCTCATGGTGCTGCGCGGCCGCCCGCACTTCGCCGTCGTGCGGGCCTACCTCGTGTCCGACGTCACGCGCGCCGGCTTCGGGGACGTGGACTTCGGGTGGGGGAAGGCCGTGTACGGCGGGCCGGCCAAGGGCGGGGTGGGAGCCATCCCGGGCGTCGCCAGCTTCTACATCCCCTTCACCAACGCCGAGGGGCAGCGCGGCGTCGTCGTCCCCGTCTGCCTGCCCGGCCCCGCCATGGACAAGTTCGTCGCCGAGCTCCGCACCTTGCTCGCGCAACCCAGTACCGCCTCCTCCTCCTCCTCCTCGCTCCCCATCATGTCCGCGCTCTGATCTGCCCATCTCGTGAATTGAATATTACACGCACAATTAAGGAACACGCAAGCAGCAACGCCCGTTAATTAAATTAAATTAAATCAAATCAAATCGATAAGCCGCAAT
Source organism: Puya raimondii (assembly GCA_016920855.1). NCBI lineage: Eukaryota > Viridiplantae > Streptophyta > Magnoliopsida > Poales > Bromeliaceae > Puya > Puya raimondii. The sequence goes on along the minus strand of JABWPP010000050.1, from coordinate 103,372,751 downwards.
ACTGTTATTATATTTATAATAGAATAATAATATTACTGTTACGCTGTGTTATATTGTATTTTGTTATATTATCTCTTGGAAGATGATGTCGCAATACTTGTTAGTAGCACTGGATCGCAGGAGTCCGTGGTAGCTCTAGCTAACTCCTGTCGACTAGTTATATTAGTTAGGCGGAGAAGAAAGAATTGAATCTCTTTGTTTGTGCTTCTGTCCATTTGAGCAGAATAATCTGCATCTCTATACTGTGTGCCACGTGTGAGATAATGAAAAGTTAAATAATTTGTGTATATACATACTCTCATGTTTAGATCTTTCTCTGAGAAAAAAAAGTTTATATTTTCTATTTTTTGTTTGAGATTCGATTAACAGTAATAGGCTGGGCTTGACCCGTCACAACACTTGTTTGACATCAGCAATTGCAACAGTATATGGGCCGGGCTGTGGACGTGAGAAGAGGGCGCTTAGCTTCATTTAATTGAAGGTTAGCGTCCAGCGCAAACTCTGCGCTTTGTTCCGGGCCCCAACTAAAACATTTCCGTAAAGAGTTTGTAACAATAACTAAATTGAACATCATAAGTTGGGTAGCAGCTAAAGTTTTTGAATTGATCAGAGTTCTACTTGAATCATCTACCGTTTAATTTATAAAAACAACTCCCGGCCATTAATTCAAACTTAACATTTTTAACATATCAAAATGTTTTATACATGCGCGCAACAAGCAGAGTATAAAGTATTAGAATATTAAGATATTATCATCATGGCAGCTTAAATTTTTATATATAAAAATAACTACAAGCTCTTTAAAAAATAATATGTTATAACTCCATTCAGGCAACGGCCGTCAGGGACAAAACCTTTCCTCATTTTAATTAGGAAGAGAAATGCTAGATTTATAACAGAAAAAAGAATTGTAATTCCTATGTACAATCTTAACATTCTTCAATTAGGAAACTAACTATGACATCGCACGCAGAAACAAGAACAGGACTTCAGTGTGATCGATTGAGCAAGCACAAGACAGGGCAGCACATTTGTCGGGTCAACTGTGTGAACCAACGATCCGTGCATGGGGACGACCACGCACGTAGGCTCAAGCAACACTAATTCCATGTGCGTGGCCATCGTTAGGTATGTAATGTTCGTGGGGATGTGAAAAACGTGAATACCGTATATGACTGAACTTATTACAGTAAAAAAAAAAGAAAAAAAAAAAGAAGAAAAAAAAGGAAAACATGTGCCAGGTAACGGCCGGTGTGTCGCACAACACCCGACACCGTGTTTGGTGTGTATGCTTTCGTTCACGTGATTCATGGTTAATTGGAAATTGATTAATTAGTAGATAATTGCATACGCCAAGTGGTGCACTTTGTATGCAGCCCATCCATCTACTATTTCAATCCCCTAAAATAAACTCCTTATATCGATCGAAGAAACAAATTAAACTTCAATCAACCAAACACTTTTTGTCTGTAGCGAGTAAATTTTTTTTTTGAGAAAGAGGTAGCACGATACCCGCTTCGTTCATTAAGAGAATGAATTTAGCTACATAGAGTGAGGCAGCCAGGGCCTCGGAAAGAAAAACAGACAAGATGAAAAAAAAAGAAAAAAAGAGGAATACAACACTAATGTCCCCTAGCTCAACAAAAGGCGGTCCACTCCTTCGCCAGTACCTTAACACGATGGACAGGAGAGATCACGTCAAAAGGTAGGTTTCGAAAAATAACGTTATTTCTATCACCCCAAATTGTCCACCATAGGGCCGCCACAAGACTCTGAGCCTTAAACCTGTCCGTCGGTGTCCCCTTCCCCCGCAGCACCTCCCAGACGATATCAACTTCATCGAGCGAGGGAAGGGCATGGATCTCATCAAGGAGCGAAACGATGAGGTACTTACTAACGACACATTGCACTAGAAGGTGGTCTACTGCCTCCGCCTCAACTCCACACATAACACACACATTATTACCAGACCATCCCCTTTTAAGCAGATTGTCCCCGGTAGGCAATCTCTTCTTTAAGGCGATCCAAAAAAAGATTTTGATTTTAACCGGAATATTCATTCTCCAAATGCCAGGCGTCACGGTATCCAAGACTCCCCCAAATCTGATGAGCGAATACACCGACTTGACAGTAAATCTACTTCCGGGATTCCACCTCCATTGGACACCATCGGGATGATTTGTGAGATGAACGTTAGCAAGGTAATTCTTTAGCTCCCTGATATTCTGCTTACTATACTGTGGGTATCTTCTGGCACCTCTCAGGATCTTTCTTCACCTCCAACCAGATGTAGTGAAACACTCACTAACTCGAACTTCTTTGGTGTCATCGTACCTATAAATGTCGGGGAAGCGCGACTTTAGAGAGGTGTTGCCGCACCATCTGTCAGCCCAAAAGTCAACGAGAAGTCCGTCCCCTAGCTCGTAGCTCAATCCGCTTTTGAAGATTTCCTTCAAATCTACCACATTCTTCCACCATTGTGAGGCCGGTCGAAAAGATCGGCCTTCGAAAAGCATTTGCTTTCTGGTATAGTATACGCTTCTGATCAGTTTAGTCCATTGTGGTCCTCGTTCGGTGAGAAGGCGCCACCACCATTTAGTAAGAAGGGTATCGTTCATGGTGGCCAAATCTTTGACACCTAATCCTCCCTCCTTCCTACTCATACACACGTTTTTCCAAGCAATCATGTAGAATCCCCCAGTATAACACGTCCGTCCTTTCCAGAAGAAGTCTCTGCGCAGAGCCTCCATACGCTTTAAAACCCACTTAGGTGCTTTGAAAGTAGAGAAAAAGTGAAGCGGCAAGTTAGTAAGCACCGAATTAACCAGAGTTAATCTCCCCCCTCTAGAAAGGAGTTTTGCCTGCCACCCGTCGATTCTCCTTTGGAAATTTTCAATGACACATGTCAATCAGTTTTTTTAAGCGTCCTGGAGGTCAAAGGCAGGCCCAAATACTTAGTAGGCAAACTTCCAATTTTGCACTGCAAGATACCAGCTATTCTGTTAGCTTTTCCGTCTTTGCTCCCCATGTAGTGTAATTCCGACTTCTCTTTGTTAATCTTGATCCCAGAGGCCCACTCAAATAGATTCCACAAGAATTTGAGATTAAACATAAATCTTTTCTTTGCCTCGCAGAAGAATAAAGTATCATCAGCATATTGTATTAAAGAGACAGCATTCTCTCGTGGGTCCGATCCCTTTGAAGATTAGATTGCTCAGCCCTTTCAGTCATCCTAGCAAGACACTCAGCCACAAGAAGAAAGAGATAGGGAGATAAAGGATCGCCTTGTCGTACTCCTCTTCTTGGCTTGATCCAATTAGAAGCTGCATCGTTAATCAGGACAGCCATCTTTGAGTTACAAACACATTCCCTAATCCACCCGCACTATTTTACATTAAAGCCCAGTAATTCTAAAGTCTTATTAAGGAAAGACCAACTAACAGTATCGTAAGCCTTTTTAAAATCTACTTTTACCCCAACACCCTCCACGGCCGCCTTGAATCCCCACGCCATTACTTAATAAACAATTTTTGTGATAACTGCTGAAATAGATGGGGCCATTAAATACAACGGTTCCGAATCTGAAAATATATAGTCGAGTAACTATTATGGTATTTGCCAAAACTATTAGCTCCCGTTTGATTGGGGGTTAAAGGGGGGGGGGGGGGGGGGGGGGGGGGGGGGGGGGGGGGGGGGGGGGGGGGGGGGGGGGGGGTTATCCCCCCATTTATCCCCAAACAAAGAATTTTGGGGGGTGGGGTTTGTTAACCCCACCCCTAACGGGTTATCCTGGGATAACCCGTTAGGGGTGGGGTTAACAAACCACCACCCCACCCCGGGAATAGGGGTGGGAATAGCTCCCACCCTTTTTTAAAAAAAATTACATTTAAATTTAAAATTTAAATTTTAAAAATTTATAATTTGGAATCTCAAAATTAAGATTAAAATTTTAAATTCGAAAATTGAAAGATCTAAATTTTAAATTTTAAATTTTTTAAATTTGATATTTGATATTTTTAAATTTAGATTTGATCTTAAATTTAAAATTTAGAACTTTCAATTTTCAAATTTGAGATTTAAAAATTTTAATTTTAATTTTGTATTTTTGAAATTTAAGAGTTATCTATTTAAATTTAAAATTTGAAATATGAAATAAAAAAATTTAAATTCAAATATAATAATTGGGGCGAAATCATTATTTTCTATTTATAACTACCTACTATTCTTCTTATTCCATCTTATCTATCCAAACGCTATTTTTCTTAATCCCGGAAATAACTCAATTATCATCCAAACGTAAAATTTGTCTATTCCAGGCTTAACCCTGAACTTAACCCTATCCCTAAGAATAACTAGTTCTTACTTAACCCCGAACCAAACGAAGCCTTAAGAATCAAAACCGATTTGAATATTGACAGTCATACGTACTCTTACTCAATTTTCTACAAAGTATAAAAATTAGACATACGGCAAAAAATAAAAATATTGAAAATATTTTGGTATTAATTTTCAGTTCAACAACGCATTAGCATATATATGTATATACAGGAGCACGGAGGTCTCCGTGCTCCTAAGTCGTTTTCGATGATGGGACTTTCGAATCGATGATCGGCTCCGTTAGACTTGATATAGTGTATTTGAACTATTTAGAAAATAATTTTTACAGATTTTCGATATCATTTACCTAGTGATCGAAAATATTCAAAATCAACAATTTTTAATGGTTGATGTATGCCGTTTGCAAGTTTAACGGTGTAGAAGTACTCAAATCAGGTGAAATTTTGATAAATTTTTTTTTATACTATCTACAACAAGATCAATATCTTTGATCGAAAATTTAAGTGCTACATCATAATTTTTTGTGAGATTTTTATTTTCAATCGTTTATTTTGAGTCCTTTCGATCACTATGTAAATAATATCAAAAAATCACAAAATTTATTTTCTAGATAGTTCAAATACGCTAGATTAAGTTTAACGGAGCCGATCATCGATTCAGAAGTTACATCATCGAAAACGACTTAAAAGCACGGAGGCCTCCGTGCTCCTAATAGCATACAAGACCTACTATATATATATATTAAGGCTACTGTGCTATTAGGAGCACGGCAGCCCTTGTGGCTCCTAAGTTCGTAATTATCCATCAATTTTGATGGGTGGTTAGGATTAATATCTCATTTCTCTCTCAATTTCTCTTCTCTTTGAATTTCTTCCCAATTTCTCTTCTCTTCACCCCAACCACGATTTAACATTAAATTCATAGTTGAAATTTAGTTATACGATTTAACATTAAATTTATGAATTTTTAAATTAAAATTAAACTTCGAATTTAAATCGTGATATAAATTTAATTTTGGATATCAATCATAAATGAATAATTAAAAATTTTAATTAATGTGGATCAACTAAAATTTGAATTTGAATTAAAGGTGAATTAAAATTTTAATATTCTTAGTTTAAACACATACCTAATTTTTGGATTCGTCAAAGGCAACAAATATCAAATTTGAGATAGGATGTGACAGATATTTTCTAACAAAATATGACAGTTGAATTTAACTTTTTTAAAATTTAAATTTGGAGAAAGTAAATTTAAGCCAAAACAAAAAGTACTTTCTTGAAATTATGATAATAAACAAAATAATCCAAGAAAAGACCTATAAATTAGGTATTTGGGCCGGGTAAAAGCCCAAGTGTTGAGTCCAGTAGTCAATAGATTTGGCCCCGCATGGCATCGAGATTTGGTCTCACATTGGGCTGGGCTATATTTTGATGGGTATTTCGAAGCACTGGCTTGGGGAGTATGGTCATCTCCGAGCTCACCCCCGTTGCTGTATCATCTGCTTTGTCGCAAAAAAAGTCTTGCCGACGACTTTTCATCATAAAACTCCGAGGTTATGCTTACTGGGTGGTAGGGGTGGCAATCCAGCTCGCTGTTCGCGAGCCGGCTCGTGTTCGGCTCGAAATGAGCTCGAAATCGACTTGCTCGTTTAGTAAACGAGCTAAATACGAGCTGAATTTTTCAACTCGTTTAATAAACGAGCCGAACACGAGCTGGGGTCAGCTCGCTCGTGTTCGGCTCAATAACAGCTCGAATATATATTTAATATTTATATTATTTATATAATTTATATATATATATATAAATAATTAATTATATATAAATATAATTTTTTATTATTTAATTTTTAGTCCAAATTAAAGCCCCAGCTCAATTATAAAAAGTCAATTTATATGTAAAATTTTAATCATTAGATCAAAATCTAATGGATAAGATCTCATAAATTTATTTTCTATATATATATTTTTTCTAATCATTTTAATTTATTGTTTCTGAGACAGCTAGTGTTCGGCTCGTTAATAAACGAGCCGAACACGAGCCGAACTTTTTGGTACTTAAACGAGCCAGCTCGTGTTCGGCTCGTTTATGAAACGAGCCAAACACGAGCCGACCCCAGCTCGCTCATGTTCGGCTCGTTGACACCCCTACTGGGCGGTAAGTGTAATGCTGGAATCGAGGGCGACTATACGTCAGCAAATACACCAAACCCAAAATAGTCATTTTAATTTTATAATTGTAAATCTTTTTAAATAATTTGACAAATAGTTATGAATTACATGAGCTATTTATCTTATAGTTTTTTCCATTTCTATTAGTGTGTGTATATATATATAGTGTATGATTTGAAAATTAATTTATATATATATATATATATATATATATATATATATATATATAGTGAATTTTATGATTCATTCTTAAAATATTTTTATTCAAAATCATAATTTTAAAATATTTTCTTATTTTAAAATTTATGTCAAAACAAAACGTTGAAACCTTCCTTAATAAACAAACTAATCCAAAACGAGACCTATCAATTAGGTAATTGGGCCCGGTAAAAGCCCATGTATTTAGTCCAGTAGTCACGGCCTGTATCACATCCAGATTTGGTCAGACATTCGGCCGGGCTATATTTTGATGGGTAGTTCAAAACAGTGACTTCGGGAGTCTGGTCACCACCGATGAGGTCACCTCCTCCGTAGTACCGTCTGTTTTACTGCAAAACAATTCTTTTCGCGGAGTTTTCTGATAAAAACTCTGAGGTTATGCTTATGGACGGTGAGCATATATATATATATATATATATATATATATATATATATATATATATATATATATATATATATATATATATATATATATATATATGTATAGAGCTAGTCTCCTATACTATCTATAGTGCCGGGGCTTCGGTACTATAGTCGCTTTTTCGATCTTAGGGTATTCAAATCAACGATCCACACCGTTGAAACTGATCTAGGATATTTGAAGTTCTTAGGAATAAAATTTTATATTTTTTCGACGTAGTTTACTTTGTGATCAAACCGTTTCAAAATTGTCAAATTTCAATGATTATTATGACGAGTTTGTAGTTTAACAGTGGAGAAGAATCTAATTTTTTTCAAATTTTGATAGAAAATACTTTAAACTATATAGATGAAGGTCAACATCCTTAATCTTGAATTCGAAACTCCTATACTCAAATTTTAAGAATTATTCAATTTTCACCGTTCATTCTGACATGATTTATTTATAAAGTAAATGATATCGAAAAAAAACTAAAATTTTATTCCTAAGAACTTCATATACTGTGAGACCCCAGATTAGTCCTATATATGAGATATAATAGGGCTAAACTCTCAACCCGGCTTAAGCATTTTCGGTGGTTGATAGGCCGAAGAGGTTGAGAGAGTTAAGCGTGCTAGGACGGGAGTAGTCCTAGGATGGGTGACCCCCTGGGAAGTTGGGGCGTCACAGTTGGTATCAGAGCCAATTACCAGCCGGAAGTGTGAGATGGGTCTCGGCTGAGCCGGGTCTGAATGACAGGCTAGCGAGACGTCTCACATCGCCTGGTACTTGTGAGTCTGAGCCTGACGAGGACGTCAGGGCTTAAAGGGGGGGAGATTGTGAGACCCCAGATTAGTCCTATATATGAGATATAATAGGGCTAAACTCTCAACCCGGCTTAAGCATTTTCGGTGGTGGATAGGCCGAAGAGGGCTTAAAGGGGGGGAGATTGTGAGACCCCAGATTAGTCCTATATATGAGATATAATAGGGCTAAACTCTCAACCCGGCTTAAGCATTTTCGGTGGTGGATAGGCCGAAGAGGTTGAGAGAGTTAAGCGTGCTAGGACGGGAGTAGTCCTAGGATGGGTGACCCCCTGGGAAGTTGGGGCGTCACATATACCCTAGATCTGTGTCAACGGTGTGGATCGTTGATTTGAACACTCTAAGATCGAAAAAGTAACTATAGTATCGGAGCCCCGGTACTATAGATAGTATAGTAGCCTCATTCTATATATATATATATATAGAAAAAGTTGAGTTGGAATACTATTAATAGTATTTGGGCTCTTTTGCTATCAATTTTTTAGCCGTTAGATCTACACTTTAATCAATTCCACCCTTTAGATCATACTATTCAACCAACCACCAACTAAACTCTAGGGGGACCACCACTAAACCCTAGGGGACCACTATCATCCTAACCGTACAATTTTTTATCTAAGGGTTAAAAACTCGATAACAAAAGAGCCCAAATACTATCAATAGTATTTCAGCCTAGTTCTACATATATATATATATAGCAGAGCTGCTGTGCTCCCAGGAGCACGGAGCCCTTTGTGCTCCTGAGCCGTTTTCGATGATGGAACTCCCGAATCGACGATCGGCTCCATTAGACTTGATCTAGCATATTTGAAGTATCTAAAAAATAAATTTTACGATTTTTCGATATCATTTACTTAGTGATCGAAAAGGTTTAAAATCAACGGCTGGAAATAAAAATCTCATAAAAATTAGTGATATAGTACTAAAATTTTCGATCAGAAATATTGAACTTGCTGTAGATAGTGTAAAAAAATTTCTATCAAAATTTCATATGATTTGAATACTTCTACACCGTAAACTTGAAACGGCAGATATCAACCATTAAAAGTTGTTATTTTGAACCGTTTAGATTGCTATGTAAATGATACCGAAAAATCGTAAAATTTATTTTCTACATATTTCAAATATGTTAGATCAAATCTAACGGAGTCGATCGTCGATTCGGGAGTCCCATTATCGAAAACGGCTCAGGAGCACGAAGGCCTCCGTGCTCCTCAAAGCACAAAAGACCTACTATATATATATATATATATATATATAGAGTCCGGCTACTATGCTATCAATAGCACGAAGCACTTGGTGCTACCAAGTTTTCCACCGTTAGATCTACCCTTTTAATTATTTTCACCCATTAGATCATACTATTCAACCAACCACCCACTCAACCCTAAGGGGCCCACATCATCCTAGCCCCACATCTCTTAATCCAAGGGCAAAAAACTTGGTAGCACCAAGTGCTTGGTGCTATTAATAGCATAGTCGCCTAGTTCTATATATATATATATATATATATATATATATATATATATATATATATATATATATATATATATAGAGAGAGAGAGAGAGAGAGAGAGCTAGGCTCCTATGCTTTCGAAAGTGTGGAGGCCTCCGTACTTGTAAGTTATTTTCGATGATAGGACATCCGATTCGGCGATTGGTTCCATTAGAAATGATCTATACTATTTTAACTATCTAAAAACCAAATTTCTTAATTATTTGACTTCATTTGCCTAATGAACGAATAACCTTAAAATAAACGGCTGAAAAAAAAGCTCATAAAAAATAGTGATAAAAGATTCAAATTTCAAATCAGAAGTATTGATCTTGCTATTAATTTTAAGTAGAATTTTCTATTAAAGTTTCATGTAATTTGAATTATTCTACACTGTTGAACTTAAAAAACGTAGCACATCGACCATTAAAATAGTCAATTTTGAAACATTTTTATCACTTGATAAATGATGTCGAAAAATTATGAAATTTGGTTTCTAGATAGTTCTAATAGCGTAAATTATGCCTAATAGAGTCGATCGTCGAATCAGATGTCCTATCATCGAAAACAACTTATAAGTACGAAAGCCTTCGTACTTTCAAAAGCACAGTAGACGTACTATATATATATATATATATATATATATATATATATATATGTATGTATGTATATAATGAATTTTTCAAATCATTCTCAAAATACTTTTATTCAAAGTTCATAATTTTTAAATGTTTTTCTATTTTGAATTTAGGTATGTCGACAAATCTATTTTTTGGCGAAAAAATATTTTATTTTTTTTAACGCAAAATAAGTAACATAACAAAATAAATTAATTCTTTTTTCTCTAAGGATAATTTTAGAAATATTTCATATCTTTTCATTTTAGGTGAATATTTTTTATATTATTTTAATATTATCTACTAATATTTAGTTGTTATATTAACTTTTTATTCATTGCAACCAACAATTAAATTTAAATATAATTTCAAATGTATATTTATTTCTTAATTTTATTTGATTTTAAACTTTTATTTAATCTTAAATTCAGAATTAAAATTTAATTATATGTTGAATATTTTTGTATTTATTTTCGAATTCTAATGAATCCAAAATTTAAATATGTATTTTAAACTAAAAGTATCAAAATTTTAAATCAAATTTAATTCAATTTTTTAAATTTAATTTTAATCCTCTTTAAATAAAATTTATTAATTGTTAATTCAAATTTGATATCCAAAATTAAATTTAATTCAATATGTAAGCTCAAATTTTATAAAACAAGCAAAGAACTATCTAAATTTGAGTTAGAATATGAGAGATATTTTTTTAATAAAATATGATAGAGAAATTTATTTTTAAAATTTTAAATTTTATTGTAAACTTTTGATTGTAAACTTTTCTATAAGTATGATCCACAAATTTATGTTAATTTGAGATAATTATTAAAATTATTGTTACGTGCATTTGCACATACACTCAAATAGTAGTCTATGTAATATATTCCTCAAAACTTTTGAAATATCTTATATATCTCTTTTTTGTTTCAAATATACACCTCGTATATTTCTTTCTTATTTAAAAATAATCCTGCCATTAGTATATGTTAAGCTATCTCGGTTTAAATCCGGATTAAGTTTCTACTAGAGTTAAAAAAAAATCAAAATACCATTTTTGCTCATAACTTTCCTAACTTAATGGAAAATAAGAAAAGTTTATGGCGGTAGAAAGGTATATTTGAAGGGGCAAAATAGTATTTTCACAGAGATAACGGTTGTTCCTAACAGTTCACTAACAGAATTTAATTCTAGAGGTATATTTGAAATAATTCGGAACGTTAAAAGCAGTATATAAACAATTACGCTATATATCTAATACTACATATAAAATCACTTATTTTGAATTTGGATATGCCGATAGACTCTTTTTTTTACGGGAATTTTTTTTTTGGTTTCTCTTTTTTCTTACGCAAAATATTTAATGCAACAGAACAAGTTTTTAATTCCTCTTTTTTCTCTAATGGATTTTTTTTTATTTTTAATAAATATTTTTATATCATTTATATTTTTTCTTTTTAGGTGAATATTTTCAAATTATCTTAATACTATCTACTAATATTTAGTTGTTATATTAACTTTTCATGATTACAATCAACAAAGAAATATAAATTTAATTTCAAATATATTTAAATTTTAATCTTATGATTTTAATATTTTATTTTATTTTAAATTCAAAGTTGAAATTTAATTATATGATTTATTTATTTAAATTTATAAATTTTTAAGTTAAAATTAAAATTTGAGTTTATATCGTGAATTAAATTTTGTTGGGATATTAAGTTTGAATTAATAATTACAAACTTTTAAGTAAAGTGGATCAAAATTAAATTTTGAATTAAATATGAATTAAAATTTTGATACTTCTAGTTTAAAACACCTACTTAAATTTTAATTCGTCAAAATTAATAAATTATACAAAAATATTAAATATATATTAAAAAATAGTAAACCTATATAATTATAGTCGACAACGATCATTAAAATTTGAGTTATGATATGATAAAAATTTTCTAATAGAATATAATAGATAAATTTATATTTTAAAATTTAAATTTTATTATATATTTTTTTAATAAATATAACATATAATTTTTTGTTGATTTGAAAAAAGGCCTTTTTGCATAAAAAATCCACTAGTTTTGGGCTTTTGCAAAATTGGGCCGCATTTTTCGTTTTTGCAGATTTGATCCGGATTTTCAGCAAACTGACCAAAATACCCTTGTTACTTTTTCTCTTTCTCTCTCCTCTTTTTTTTCTCTCTCCTCTTTTTTTTCTCTCTCCTCTTTTTTTTATCGCTCTTTTTCTTTTCCTCTCCGAAGAAGGCGGCGGAGGCGGAGGCGGAAATGGCGGGGAGGAGGAGCACGACGACGAGGAGGAAGCCTCAAAAGAGGAGGACGACGACCGGCGCGAGCGCGGGCGCAGGGGCACGGGCCTGCGCGGGCGCGAGCAGGGGCGGGCCTGCGCGGGCGTGAGCAGGGGCGGGCCTGCGCGGGCAGGGGCCCCTTTGCACCCCTTCGCGCGGGGCGGGCCTGCCCCTGCGCCCTTCGCGCGTAGGGCGAAGGGCGCAGGGGCAGGGCCCTGCCCCTGCGCCCTTCGCGCGGGGCGGGCGCAGGCCCGCCCCCGCCCCGCCCCCCGCCCCCCCCCCCCCCCCCCCGCCCCCCCCCCCCCCGCCCCCCGCGCCCCCTGCCCCCTGCGCCCACCACCACCACCGCCCCCCCCACCCCACCCACCACCGCCCCGCCCCACCCCCCCCCCGCGCCCCCCCGCGCCCCCCCCCCCCCCCCCTGCCCCCTGCGCCCACCCACCACCGCCCGCCGCCCCGCCCCACCCACCACCGCCCCGCCCCACCCCGCCCCCGCGCCCCCTGCCCCCCCTGCACCACCGCCGACGCCTCCCTCTACCTCTTCGACCCCCGCGACTACGGCGGCGCATGGACGCCGCCACGGCTCCGGGCGCGGCGGCGGGGACGTCGTCGTCGTCATCATCCGCATCGGAGAAAGAGTGCAATAAGTTGCACCATTTTGACCTTCGTTGCACTATTGCACTATTGCACTATTGCACTATTACACTATTGCACCATTTTGACCTTCGTTGCACTATTGCACTATTGCATCATTTTGACCTTCGTTGCACTATTGCACTATTGCACTATTGCACCATTTTGATGCAATAGTGCAACGAAGGTCAAAATGGTGCAATAGTGTAATAGTGCAATAGTGCAATAGTGCAACGAAGGTCAAAATGGTGTAACTTATTGCACTCTTTCTCCGATGCGGATGATGACGACGACGACGTCCCCGCCGCCGCGCCCGGAGCCGTGGCGGCGTCCATGCGCCGCCGTAGTCGCGGGGGTCGAAGAGGTAGAGGGAGGCGTCGGCGGTGGTGCAGGGGGCAGGGGGCGCGGGGGCGGGGTGGGGCGGGGCGGTGGTGGGTGGGGCGGGGCGGCGGTGGTGGGTGGGCGCAGGGGGCAGGGGGCGGGGCGGGGGCGCGGGGGGCGGGGTGGGGCGGGGGGGTGGTGGGTGGGGCGGGGCGGTGGTGGTGGGTGGGCGCAGGGGGCAGGGGGCGCGGGGGCGGGGTGGGGCGGGGCGGGGGGGGGCCTGGCCTGCGCCCCGCCCCGCGCGAAGGGGCGCAAAGGGGCCCCTGCCCGCGCAGGCCCGCCCCTGCTCACGCCCGCGCAGGCCCGCCCCTGCTCGCGCCCGCGCAGGCCCGTGCCCCTGCGCCCGCGCTCGCGCCGGTCGTCGTCCTCCTCTTTTGAGGCTTCCTCCTCGTCGTCGTGCTCCTCCTCCCCGCCATTTCTGCCTCCGCCTCCGCCTCCGCCTCCGCCTCCGCCTCCGCCGCCTTCTTCGGAGAAGAAAAAAAAAGAGCGATAAAAAAAAGAGGAGAGAGAAAAAAAGAGGAGAGAGAAAAAAAGAGGAGAGAGAAAGAGAAAAAGTAACAAGGGTATTTTGGTCAGTTTGCTAAAAATCCGGATCGAATCTGCAAAAACGAAAAATGCGACCCAATTTTGTAAAAGACCAAAACCAATAGATTTTTTATGCAAAAAGGCCTTGAAAAAATTATTTTATGTATATACAGATATACTCAGCTAGTATATATATATATATATATTATTTTATTGAATAATTGGGCAAGAGGAGATGATAACACACGGTGTTTGGGCTCCGTGCCTAGCGCCACTAGTGGTGGTGGAGTCAGGAGTGTGGCCCCAAAGGTCAAAAGTAACACCTTTTGACGGTGGAAACATTTTCCTTTTTTTTTTTTAGAAAAAAAAGGCAACAACTATATCTAGATGCAGATAAGAAGGGACTGATGCTATCTGATTGGGTGAGCGGAAATCTAACTAGCTGCCCTGGTTTGTGCTCATGAGACTAACCCGCAATTGAATAAAACCATCCAGGGCAAAGTAGATCCAAGATCAATTAGCAAGAACAAACATTGTTAGACTCGAAAAACGTGAGACACAACTGAAATTTTAATTTACTTGTGCCGACACTCAACAAACAAAACGTTGTATGCTCAAATAACGTTTCTTTTTTTACATTTGTACAAAGAAAGAAACATTTCCTACAACAGCCGAAAAGACGGAAATTTATATGCAAAACACACTTAGCTTTCATAACCAGACCAGATAAGCGCCCGCTTAGCAAGCCCGACGGATAGCGGAGCCAACAAGGCTGCAACGCTAGGCAAGGTAGGAGACGTCAGCGTGCCGAGAATGAACCAGTTTATGCACAGCAAAGCTACAGCATCGGAAGCTGGCTTGTTCTTTATGGTCAAGAAGAACTGAACCACGCTGCACAGTGACATGCCCACCACGAAGAACAGAGCAGCTATCAGCTGCGGGCAGGGGCTCTCAGCTTCCCACACAACCATGCCGACAATAACTGATAAGATCGCGCTGAACACACTGCGATACAGTGCTATAACCCTCCCTCTCTGCAAGAACATCTCATCCACAGTTAAGTTCCTTGAAACTGCCGGCGGAGCTGGAGAAAATGGATGAGCGGCCGCTTTAAAGGGCTCATGCATTGGAGACTTATCTTTTACGCTAGCGTCCCATGGATCTCCAACAATTATACCGCTCCTGTTAGGGGCAGACCATGAAGAGGGGTCCTGATCATAATTAATTCGAGGGGGGCCGGCATCGAGAACATTCTTATCCTTCTTGTCATGAGCTTGAGCTTCGTCATCCCAGAGGGATTTACCCCGGCCTTCAGCCAGTCGCCTATTCTCTTCTTTAAGATCCTGCATCTATGAGATGAGAAAAAACAGAAGAAAGTAATTAGTCTTAGTAAGGTTGGTTTAAAACCACATTCGGGTGTTGCAGTAAACAATTCAGACACGGTAATACTAATTTTTCTTTTTTCCTTTTTTTTTTTTTTTGGGAGAAGTAACATGGCGATAATATATAGATAGGCCGTGGTGCCTTTACATCTTAACGCATGTTAATGTTATAGCAAAGTACAAGAGAGTACTGTCGAGCTCGTGCTAGGCAATTTAAACGACGGTGACAGTATAGAAAGTAGCTCGTCGTTACGAATTAGGTAGGTTCATCAATTTGAAGGATTACTCATCTTACCTCGTTTTCTAATAGATCGATTCTAGCAAGAGCTTTCTCATAATCCTCTTCGGTATCTTCACATATTGCCTCTATAACGTTTCGGTCTTTGTATGCGATCTCTAATCTGTCTTCAAGCTCCTTACTCTCCCAAACAAGTGCATCCATCTGAATCTGCATCTCATGGAGCAGCCGCTCTAACTGCAAACTGTCCACCGTCAGTATTGACCGCAAGGAATCAAAATAGAGAATTACATAAAATGCAAATCAACAGATACGGAACGGAATCTGGCTCAAAATAATGGAAAATAATGTACAAAAAATAGATAGATGCTCAGGTAGAAGATTAATTACTGGGTTAAGACGCGACCAGATTTCTCGATAAGAGATTATGAATGAATGCAGCGACAACATGAATCATTTACAAAGATCGGATGCTCCCCCTTTCTGCCGTTAAAAGCATGAAATCCAGTAGATAGTTTACTTCTCTCTTAAATGAAAGAATGAAAAGAAAAAAAAAAAAACTTGCAAAAGCCCAGAATTGAATTGAGCATCTAAATATTATCACTTAACCAACCTTCCCTTCCTCTTAACCAATTCTAGGGAAGAAGGCTGGCCCATCTTTTTTCCGAGCGACAGAGGACAGAGGACAGAGGAGCACATCCTCCTATCCAGGAAATGGAAATCTAAACTAGTATCGTCAGTCATATGTCGCGTAGCAAAGTCTGACAGCCTAGAGTCGGGAATGAAGAGAGAAGATAGTAAGTGTATAATAATAATAATAATAGATAGCACCTGCCTTGCGCTCCTTTTGCAAACAAGTGAGAAGGCGGACGGGAAAGGTGAGGAGAGCGACCGCCCAGAGCATAAACTGCAGGAAGAGGCCGGCATGGAAGCTGACGATGAGCCTCAGCAGCTGCCACCAGGCCAGCGCGGCTCGGGACGCAGCCCTGACGCCCAGCAGGAAGAAGATTTGCACCAGGGAGAGGGAGAGGGGCAAGCTACACATGGATGCGTCGGGCGTAGTCTCAATTCACTCCAATTTCGAGCATTTCCAAGCAAGGCGGGGCAGGTACAGGGGCAGGGGCAGGGGCAGGGGCAGGGTTATTTCTACTAATCCGAAGCTCCCCCAAGTCCCGACCACAAAAAGTAAAGAGAAAGAAACCAACCGCCACCGATCGAGAAGAAGGACGGGGGGACGGGTTTTTCCGAGTGAGGAGCCGCTACTGCAGAGTTCCCCCCCCCGCCGTCCACCGTCCAGTTAGTTGCCTTGATTAGTCTCTTCTTCTTCTTCTTCTTCTTCTGTTCTGTTGGGGCAGGACTGACCGCGGGACAGAAAGAAAGATATATATGGAAACAAAAAAAAGAAAGAAAGAAAGAAATGACGCGAGGGAGGGAGAGGAGAGCGGGACACGTCGCCAGCAGTATAGCGATGCGGGGGACACGTGCGGCCGGGGATTGCTATAAGCTCCCGACCTGACTCCCGAGTGCGGCCGGGGATCGCTCTGGAGCTCACTAAAATCAGTTTTCTTTATTCCAATCAATTTTCACTCGTTTGTGTAAATCTTTACCCTAATTCTTTATTTATTTACTCTGATACGACAAATATTAAAATCATCCATTTCTGTGCGTTACTAAACCATTATTATAATATAATAAATTGTACAAAAAGCACAACCTTGTTCTTCCCTGTTTTGCTTGCTTTCCCCTTTTGCACTCCTTTTAGACTGTATAAATTCAGGCAGATTTTAAAATTTAAAAAATAAAATGAAATTCTCATATTTTAGTCAAATAAATAGCAGAAGCTGTACCGCTAGTGGGCCGAAAATTGCTGGTAGGCGGAGAATGCGGACAACATCACCCCTAGACAATCAGCCTTTTCACAATTTTACAAACCTCTTAAGAAATTATGAAGCGTGAAAGCTTTTAAAAAAAAAAAAAAAAAAAAACAGAAGGCGCTTGGAAATAAATCACCAGATGATCCACAGCTAACATATTTGAACACGCCCAGGCAGATTGCAAATGCTTCAATGAGAAATTTAGAACTAACAACCTTCCGTCAAGGATTGCTACTACCACATTCCTCCCAGGCAACGTATGTAAACAATTGCAAAACTTTGTTACCCTCTTACAGATCTAGCGCAATCACACCAAAACCAAAAGAACTTCGCAAAAGCATGCACGCGGCACAACCAAAGTATCAAACTGTAAGCTCTCGCCATCTTGCAGATTAATCATCCCAGAAAAAGCAAGAAAGAATCATCTAATTTCCTTACAGGTGCAAAGTTGCATCTATTGCTGAGCAATTTGTGTATTCATTTGCTAGATCTCATAACAGCCAGAAAACCATGAATCAATCTTAGCAAATCATGAAAAAGATTATCACCGCTCAAGTTAAATACATCAGAATATCAGGAAGAAATTTCACTGCATTTTGGTCCATGTAAAATTTGAACTGCTGTTTCTCTAATTCCTGCATGTATGACCGCTACCATGTATTGTTGCAATCATAATACTCGTGCAAATGAACCTTAACCATAATAGCAGATAGCTGATCTCCTTAATTGCATCGAACCCATCTCATATTATAGTAAACAACGTTTTCCAAACTAGTGTGCTACTAACCTACGTTGCATGGCTCTGTATTACCCAAAGAATATGCTTAACCAAGTAACTTGGTCCTTACACACGACTGGTTGCTTACATAGCATGAAGAAAAATATTTCATAAGCCTAAAATAATTCAGCACCTGGATATGAGGATTCTAGAACATCAGCGACTCCCAATATATATAAGCAATAGAAATGAAGCATCACATAAAATGTGCAGATCGATGTACTAAACAGCGGCTTGTTGCATAGGATGAACTTGGCCTATGAGTTGGAATTAATTGTACCATGCTCAAACTATGGCAATCCAATTTAATATGGCTCTGATTGATCAAAGTTCTAGTGATTTCCCAAACATGAGAATACTAGATAGTAAGAGAATAGAAAACAGTTTGACATTCCTTCAAACATGAATGCTGATGATGAAAAAAATTTCCATACAACACCTTGTGGAAGCCAGCAGTACTTGACTTATTTCACCAGTCAAAACTTAATATTGAGAATTCACCACAAACTCTTGGACTTTGATAGATGTACTTTATAAATTCTTCTTGCATTGCTATGACAGCACATAATGTGGGATATTATAAGATTTATCAACTAGACCTATACTTTAATTGTACTCGTGCAAATGACCTTCTCTTCTTTGTTCTTCCCTGTAGTTGTAGAATGTATCTCATTTCTTCTCCCGCTTCTCCATTCCCCTATTTCCCTGTCAGACATCTCCAAATATACTGTTGTCTCAGCTGACAAAAAAGGGAATACCCTACCTCGTTCAGCGCTTTGTAAACACTTGTGAAGATATTCAGGCATCATATAGTTCGCAGGCTAAATTTAGGGAAGTAAACTCCATAGTACAATTTGGACTTCCTTTGCCAAACTTCAGCAAATAAACAAAGCATCTTCCATTTTCATAACCAATTTTGATGTACATGATTAACAGAGTAACCTTTTGAATATTTTTAGTGCTTACGAGAACAACGGTGACATTTCGAACTTCCAATGGGTGTAGATGACATTAGATCCTTTCAGAAGTGGTAGTTTCCCATGACATCAAAGCCAAAAGCCCCGGGTTCAGTTCTCAGTTTTATTTTATTTCCTCTCACTAATTGAAATCAACTGAATGGACCTACTAAAGAGTCTTTAGCCCAGATGAAAGAGGGAGTAGTTAACATAAAATATTAAAATACCATTCTCTCGCAGTTAAGGGGCCATTTGATTGTATGCAAGGATTATCATGCCACTGACATGACAAGGCAAGAAACAGTGGCATGGGGCATGCCAATGTCGGCACGCCTCCATGTGCCAGTTGCACTCCAGTGGCACTCCGTTAACATTGGGGCACATCTTTTTTATCAAATTCTTATAAGATATTGGCTTTCTAGATTGTCCTAATATTTTTTATAGCTATAAAAATGGCTCAAATGTTATATCTCATAAAATTTAGTAAGAATAGAGTCATAAAATCTTAACAATAAAAAAATTATTTTGTATAAATTATGAAAGTATATGCATGAAAACAAAACTAAAATCATAATTGAGAAAATATTTATAGAAAAACACTACTGTAGACAAATTCATTACATCTAACATGATAAAAAAAACTTGGAAATCTTTTTTGTAATACTTTTCACTAAAAGATGATGCTATATCCGATTGAACTTATTAATGGTAACAAATGTAAGTAGATTTACAAGACTTATACATTTCAAGTTTGAAAAAACCTTTAAAACTTTTCACCTCAAGAAAAATTCAAAAAAGACCACCAAAAACTAAAAAAATTATTTTGTTGATACAGTGTCAATACGCCCCCATCAAACACACAAATACACGCGCACACTGTGGTGCCCCGAAGGGTTAGCTGTCGGAATGACTACAGTATGTCAGGGATTTAGCGATTTTTCTGACCGGCCAAGTCCCTGGCCTTACTTCGCTAAGTGGGCAGCCAAAGGGGCACCAAACCAGCAGCCTTTCATGGGAGATGAAGGGTTATGAAACTGCTGCAATTAATGCCTCCATAATTGCCAGCGGAAACCCAAGGGACATGAGCAACCCTTGGGATCACCTTACATTTATGAGGGCTCATTACTATGTGATAGTGGGTGAGTTAATAACGACTTTATGGGTGAATTTATGTACCTTAATGAGTCTCATTGAAGGCTAAACTCATTGTACCAAAATGCCTATAAATTGTAGGGTTGGCTAAGGCCAAAGGAGGTAGGTAGAGAGGTAGAACATAAGAGGAGTTGTGTATTGTAGTCCTATTTTTCTAAGTAGTGGAGTATTTATTTTTTGGGTACCTTTGCCTCTCTCTTCTCTCCTTTTTGCATACTTAATCGTAGGATGCGGAGGTCCAGGCTAGCAACAGGGAGCTAGGCTTGCCCATCTTCGAGCAGGAAGGCGGGCGCCTCACGGGCTTTGCGAACAAAAACACTGAGGCCGTGACAGTTGGTATCAGAGCCGATTCGAGGAGGAACTATGTCGTCATCAGATGCTGATGTCATCGACGTAACTGCTGAGCCTCCGAAGCAGACTAAGCGGGAAAGGAGCAAGGAGCCGCAGGCACTCGCGAAGGAGGCCGCATCCTTGGAGTACCGTGCGGGGCTGCCGGAGGATGTTACGACGAGAATGAAGGAGCAGTCCTCTGTATTTGCGCAAACTGTGAGTTTGTTGGACGAGGGGCTTCACTTGATGGAGAAGGATATTGTTGTGGCCATGGCAACATTCTGCCATCGTCTGGAGCAGTTCAAGACGGATCTTGCCCGTTGCAACGACGAGCTGTAGTACACTGAACTTTAGCAAATTGCAAGGTTCTAGTGTGAGATTAGCGTTTAGTACTAATCTGGAGGATCTGGTAGTGTTTCAAGCACTTGGGAGCGTTTTCGGGACTTGAGAAGTGCGAAAACGGACTCCGGGAGTCAAATTCTGCAAAAACTGCAGGTTTGACATTGCATACCGGTATGTGCAGATCGCATACCGGTATTGGAGTGATTATACCGGTACTGGCTTTAGCGCATACCGGAATCCCTTCGCGTGGCCTGGTTGGCTGAGGCTCGGGTTTGCGGGATTTTTGGCCAGATACCGGTATGCCCATACGCATACCGGTATACAGAACCGAAAAATTCTGTTTTGAGCTGTTTTGCGAATGTTGGCTTTTGGAGGGGTGTTAGGGCAATTGTAGCATCATACAACTTAACCCTTCACAGCCCCCTCTCAGCCATTGTGCTGAGGACTTAGGAGAAAAGAGGTAAGGGTTTTTCTCCCTTTCTCTCTCTAGATTCTTGCTTCCTTGGTGTTGGAAACCTTGGATTTGATCTCTTTTTCCTTCTCGTTTGCACTCAAGCTTGCTAACTTGCTCTTGGAGGAACGTGGTGGAGAAGAGAAGAGCTTGTTTAAGGT
Organism: Puya raimondii; assembly: GCA_016920855.1. Classification (NCBI taxonomy): domain Eukaryota; kingdom Viridiplantae; phylum Streptophyta; class Magnoliopsida; order Poales; family Bromeliaceae; genus Puya; species Puya raimondii. The sequence continues at coordinate 103,351,182 of JABWPP010000050.1, read as the reverse complement.
TTAACTCCAACCCTAGCTTCTTGGACCTAGCTTGGAGCTTTAAAGAGGTGAGTTTTCCTCTTTTTTGATCCTCTTTTGGAGTTTATTTGGGTTTTTGTTGGAGAAATCCTATTATGATAAACCTGGGGTTTATTTTTAGGGTTTCTTGATTCTAGGATTTTGAATGAAATTTGATGGGTGTAGAATGTTATGTTAGGTTGGATTTGAAGCTTCCTAACTTCATTTTGGATTTTGGACGAGAAATTCTTGACCTATGGTAATTCCACCCTTTTTCCCCTTTTGCTATGTCATTTTTCGAAAACGTTCGATCGATGTTTCTAATCCCTTAGAGATCTCCTTTAGGGCGCTTGAAATCGAGGGGGGCAATTTTGTTTTCGGATACTGCGAGGTTCCGAAGGGCATCCGGTGGGTTTGACCTCACCGAAATGGGTGAATTCCCCCTATGTCTTCGTTTTAGCTTAAGAGCTTAAATTAATGCATATTCATGCTAATTAAGACATGGTAGAATTTTGGAATGCATGGAATTCATGTACTTATAGATGCAAATTGTATGCCCTATGTAGTAGGAGGTTTGCATAGTTATTAAACATAGCGCATCATGGTTGGCTATGGGAATTGAATGTTTCGGTTAATGTACTTGTTTAATTGCTTACTTGAAGGAATAGAGACATGTGTAATGGTAGATGGACAATGGATTTGAAAACACTCTTGACACTTAGCTTGTTGAACTAGTTATAGAGTATATATGACATATGACATGTTAGAATCAAAATGTGAAGCTAAACATATGACATTCCACTTAGAGGAATAACAAGATGGACATTATGACCTAGTATTGGACATTAGTTGGTTTTTCATGTTTATAGACATGATGAATGATATTATATGGTTGATTGTTACTTGTTAGCCACTATGCTCGTTTACACATGCTTGTGAGGGTCGCTCCCTACAAGCCGGCACTCCGGAGTTGGCCTAGCGACAGTTATTTCGCCCGTGTGTTTGAAAAAGCGCCGAAATGGAACCGCCGTGGGTAAGGCTCACCAAAGCGTGAGGTGTTGACTACCACGGAGCCATTAGGCACGGCACAAGTGAACATCCTTCTATTGTATTCTTTGTGACTACATAGTTATGGTATTATGAAAAGGTGAATATTCATATAGTAAGAGGTGGAACATTGCATGCTTACACATGTGCTTGGGTAGAATAGTTCATGTTTTTATGAAAACATCTTGAGGCATAGTAGTATTAAATTTCAACTATAATTATGCTTTTTGTTGTCTAACCCTAATTTGCCTCAGTTGGCCTAGTGGTGTACTCCGCTCCTCTCGGCGGCTTACCCACTGAAAACTATTGAATAATAGTTCTCATCCCCCTGGGGTTTGTTGTTTTATTTCAGAGCCATCCACTGCGGGAGAGGCTAGGGACCGCGGCAAGGGCATTGCGAGTAGCTAGAGCGCGAGGGAGCTAGCGACTAGGTGGAGCACCTTTCTTTTATCTTTTGTTGAGAGGTGTCTTTGTACCGACCACATTTTGTAGAGACCACCTTATGTCCCCTTTTGGGTGTATTGTTGTACTAAGCTTATGTTTTGGCTTTACTCTTTTATAGTATTTCATACTTTCACCTTGAGACCTTACTTGTTAGTATGTATGCTCTGATTATCATGATAGGATTACTTGTGTTATTCCTTTCTTGTATGATTATTTTAGACGCCTTGTGTGCATTTGGGTTGCTTGTGTGCACGGCGGGTCTGTGCATGCGCCCGGGTGGGCTTCCGCTGGGGCCCCGGGGCGTGACACGAGCGGGATGCGCGAGATGTCCTGCTTCAGGACATCGGTGCCCAGGTCAAGGATGTCGAGGACCTCAAGACGAGGGAGGCACTACCCGAGCGGACCGAGGGCGATTATGGCAAACCACCGAAGGCAAGCAAGGCCAAAGATGAGGGAGAGTGCCGTGATACAGGGTATGTGAAAGGGAGCAACCAGAACGAAGGATCAGACCTTTGCAACCCCGCACCTTTGCGAGGAGGTGAAGTGCGGGAGGGCTGGGGGCCTCGAGGAGGAGAACCCGAGCGAGGGCGAGACTGTCGGGAGCAACCAAAACCCAAGCGAAGGGCGCGTCGCTCTGTCAAGCACAAAGCCAAGATGGAGCCCGAGGGGACCAGGGAGCGTCCTGCAACTTGGCGGCGTGCGTGTGCGTGTCGTGGAGGACGGGCACACTCGACGGTTCGGGCTCAACGACAAAAATTTTCGCACAGCGAGCTAGCTTGTACTCGCACTCAGAGGGGCAAGGCACTGGAAGATGGTGCGGAAGTGAAGGCGGACTGCGATAGCAAAGATCGAGGCTTCGCGGGCGCGAAGGCACGGTGGACTGCAGGCAAGGCTATGCGGACCGGGATTGGCTTGGCGCACGACGAGGGCGTCTGCGCGTTAGGTGGGGGAGAATGTCAGGGATTTAGCGATTTTTCAGTCCGACCAAGTCCCTGGCCTAACTTCGCTAAGTGGGCAGCCAAAGGGGCACCAAACCAGCAGCCTTTCATGGGAGATGAAGGGTTATGAAACTGCTGCAATTAATGCCTCCATAATTGCCAGCGGAAACCCAAAGGACATGGGCAACCCTTGGGATCACCTTACATTTATGAGGGCTCATTACTATGTGATAGTGGGTGAGTTAAGAACGACTTTATGAGTGAATTTATGTACCTTAATGAGTCTCATTGAAGGCTAAACTCATTGTACCAAAATGCCTATAATTGTATGGTTGGCTAAGGCCAAAAAAGGTAGGTAGAGAGGTAGAACACAAGAGGAGTTGTGTATTGTAGTCCTATTTTTCTAAGTAGTGGAGTACTTAATTTTTTGGGAACCTCTGCCTCTCTCTTCTCTCCTTTTTGCATACTTATCGTAGGACGCGAAGGTCCAGGCTAGCAACAGGGAGCTAGGCTTGCCCATCTTCGAGCAGGAAGGCAGGCACCGCACGGGCTTTGCGAATAAAAACGCTAAGGCCGTGACAGTAGCACTAGTTGGTCGACACATCTGTAGAGTGTCGGGACCAGTCGAAGTCGTTTTGGCGCGAAATAGACGCGAAACGAACTCGGAGCACTCCAAAACTGAAGTTTCGAGAGTTTCAGGGGCCCTAAAAAGTGGAATCGGGCACCAGATCTTCAGTAAAACATCGTTATGCTATTGAAGTCATTTCGGGCGCTCATTCGGGCGCCCAGATGTCCGCCCGGATTGCCCTTTGAGTGTAACGATCTTCTGCGACACGTCACAGGTGATAGGTTTGGATACAGGTGCAGGATAAGGTTTCGGACCCTCTTGCAGTGAGCCCGATTCTGGGTTTGGACTGCCTTTCAGGCTAATTCAGACGCCCGGAAGTGTGATTAGGGCGCCCGAATTTGGGTTCCGCTGCAGTGACAAGTTTAGCATCTAAGTTTTCTTGGGCTCATTATACCTTACCTACTTCTCTAAAAAATGCTTGTAGACGTTCTCCATTGACCCTTTTTCCTTCTCCTTCACCTGGGAACATCATTCTATATGCAATTTTTAACAAACACAAATGCAATTTTTATATGTAACTCATAATAAAATAAATGAATAGCACAAAAAAATATCTTATTTTCCCACAAACATATATTATCTTTCCACAAAAAGCAATCAAACTCCTCCTTATCTCCTTACAAGTAGCAATTAAGCCGCCTTTTATCTCCCTAAAAAAAGCAATTAAGCCCTCTTTATCTCCCTACACACATTAGCAATAAAACAATCTAGAACTTTTTTTTTACATATCTGGAAACTTGACAGAACAATATTGAAACAAAAAAATAGGATATTGGAATATTGGGATCAGAAGAATAGGATATTGAAAATTAATATTGTAATTTAATTTATTAATATATAATATAATACTATTAAAAATTTTGGATATCTATATCCATATTCATTTTTTCAGATATTCGGATAATTCGGACTCTCTGAAATCATATCCGCATCCATATCCGATTGATTCGAATATTTTTTTTATTCGGATGCGGATAATATCGGATATGCATGCGAATATTTTCGAATAAAATCCCATCCGTTTTCACCCCTACATGAGGTGTTGTGAATCTAGTACACTACATTCTACACAACAAACCATAGATGATGTGACAATACAAAAGCATAACTCGAGCATAAGTATTTGCCGCAATAGAACCACATCCTCCATGTAATAAAATTATTGGCCTCTATGTTTGACAGTTAGGGCTAACCCACAAAGACTTGATCAAGCCTGCTTGCCCACCCAAGGGCCCATCTTTTTGCACGTGAGGTTAACCCAACCTAATTCAGTGGCAAAACTGGGTCTTCGAAATTTAGGCCCAGCAACCTTCAAGTCGAGTTACAGCCTCTAACTTTTTTAGGTGACTCAACTCTCATTCCATATATGACACGGGCTGTGTCGAACAAACAACTCTTGCACTTGAATCTTGATCTAGCACAAACATAACCGAGGATTTGCAAGGTCTATCCATGGTACTCTAATAAACTAATGTTTTAGCAACTCTTTGAATGCCCATTTGATATAGCTCATACTAACACCACTTGAGGGTTTGTTAGGGTTGATTCAAAGAATACGATAGCTATTACTCAATAAATATTTGCTCCAAATTACATTGGAAGAAACATGTTAACAAGATAAGAGGGGACAACCAGTCTATGAAAACCAGGGTTTAGGGTTTAGGGTTTAGGGTTTTTGGGTTTAGGGTTTAGGGTTTAGGGTTTAGGGTTATACATGACATCAAAGTTTTTCAATAAAATAACAAGCACATTTAGGGATGTCAATGGGTCGGGTTTGGGTCAGGTTTTCAAAAACCCGAAAACGAACCCGACAATCAAATTGAAGCCCGAACCCGGACCCGGACCCGAACCCGGCGGGTTTTAAAAATCCATACCCATACCTGACCCGACCAAAAACCCGAAACCCAAACCCGAACCAGAAAACCCAAACCCGAAGTAATAATTTTTCTTTACCATATTTCAAAATATCTTATAGTAAAATCAAAACTTTTCAAAACACAATCAAATATAAGTAGATAAATAATATGTATATATATAATTTGACCGTTGGATGAAGATCCAATGGCTAAAATATTATTAAATATTTTATATATTATATAAGTAAATAAATAATATATATATAATTTATTCAGGTTCGGGTTCGGGTTCAGGTCGGGTACATAAAAAATTCATACCCGTACCCATACCCGTCGGGTTTTTATTTTCTATACCCATACCCGAATCCATATCCATTTAGTTCGGGTAAACCCGCCCCGTTCGGGTTCGGGTTCGGGTAATATTTCGGGTACCCATACCCATTGACATCCCTAAGCACATTTGATGATGTGTAAGAGAAATAAATAACTATCTAGGAATCAACATCTCTTACAAATAAGGATCTTTATGCAAGTCTAGGTAGGTAACACATACCTCGCCAGTTGGTTTTTACCGTAGTATTTGCCTTGTACTGGTAGCTCGCAAGCGTATCAGCTTATGCACTGCAATATCACTTGTTACCGATCTATATCGGTCTAGGTGCCAGTTTATGTAGGCCCATATAAATCAAGCTCAAGCCTAAGGCCTTTATTTTGATGGAATTTTTTGGGTCAAAGCCATTTCCCACCATTTTGATCATTTGAAAGCAAGGATTTAAGTTTTGTGGCATAGGGTCATGCGAAAATTTGCCAACACGGTACGACACGATGCGTGCCGAACCGTACCGATGCGTGCCGGTCACAAAAAATACATGCATACAATCACATAATGACATGAAATATTTATTTTCTTTAGCAACAAAATATTCGAATTGCTCAATTATGGATTTTTATCAAATCTTTTGAATTTCATTGAGAGAATTACTTACTAATATAGAAAAAAAGAGTTTTGAGCTGTGCCATCAGCACGGAGGCTGTATCGTGCTGATATCTTGTTGGCACGAAACGGCACGGTAGATACTGCCCATACTGATGGGCACTTAAATCCTTGTTCGAAAGCCTCCCGAGAGGTCTTGTGGCTCTTCTCTCAATTCCTCCAAATAACAAAAGGGATCACCCATTATTGAGTGATTTTAACTCTAGTATGCTAAAATTTTAGTCTTAAAGTTGTTCTTCAAGAGATACTAGGGTTCCATTAGATTTATTTGGATTAAAAGCCTTCTCATTCAACCTGAGCATGGAGGTCCAGTTAGTCTAGTTCTCCATGGAGATCAACGAAGGATGTACCTTTTTTCCAATGTTTTTTTTCGCCTTTACAATTACGTAGAATTTTGAAATACATACAATTTTGCAATAGGTGCTTTTTCGATTGAAACCCTTAGTAGATCTTGTAATCTTGCTATACTAGGACCAAATCATATTAGAAGTGAAGTCAATAGGGTTGTAGAAGGAATTAGGCGGGAGTATGAGAAATTATCTAGCATGGAGTGGTTTAAGAGCCATTTAAGAACATAAAGAACATGATGAAATGAATATCTCAATCCCAGAAGATGCACTAAGATTGCCTGCAACACACATTGCAAACGTCTATAGTGAAAAACTGCGCCAATATTGGCTGCAAGGGACGAATAGGAACCCCACATTGGGAGGGATGTAAGTATCCCTTCTCTGCAAAAGAATAAGACATTCAAAAGAATGCAAGAGAAGGCATAAAAAACAAGCAAATATCAAGAGATGGGATCGGAACTAAAGAGAAGAGATTTGTCAGCTGTCACTTGCATACTTCATTCCCAAATTGTCGAATGAAGTACAACAAAAGACAGACATGAACAACATGATTAAAAGAGAAGAAGAACCAAAAATTGGGTACACTTCTTGACCCTTCAAAATAAGAACGATAATTAGCACCCAAGAACCAGTCGTCCCGTAGTAAGAGAGTTACGAATGATCTGTACAACTAATACTGTTGAAAGAGAAAAAGCAAGTTTGAAGATCAAGGCAGCCAAGAAAGATCACAAGTATCGCAATGCAACAAAAAGGAACCTAAGCCAAAATCCTCGGTATGGGGAAGGTAACTCCTCCAGATCATCAGCCACCTCCGCATCTGCGACATCCTTAAAAAAGACGGCATTTACGACACAATCATAAAAAATCGAGTGAATGTGGCATACCTGGATGGTTCCTCCTAATAATGCCTCCTCATCCTCCTCGCAAGACGATCATAGGAGTCAAGCTTTCCGGCCTTGTGAAAGGCGGTCTTCATCTTCTCCATGGTAGAGGACCGAAGCTCGACTCCCCTATCAAGCATATCCTCTGTGTACTTCCTCACCTCGCCCAACCTACCCAAGTCACAAAGCCCTAGGAGCAGCTCGTTGGCGCAGACGTCGGGGGGAAAGAAGTTCTCCTCGAGAACACAGTTCCACACCTCGAGCGCTGCGGTGGGGTCAAACTCGTCGAAGAACATCCTGATGGCCGCCGAGCAGTTGGAAGAAGACGGAAGCTGCTCGTTCTTCCTCATCTCCTTGAAGAAGCGGTGAGCCTCACGGGGCATCCTATTCCTGACGAGGCAGTCGAAGATGGTGTTGTAGGTGGGGGAGTCGGGGAAGGCACAGTGAAAGGGCATCTCGTCGAGGAGGCGGAAGGCGGAGTCGACATCGCGGGCGCCGCAGAGGAGGGCTATCGTCGCGTTGTACATGGCGAGGTTGGGGACGAGGCCGCCGTCGAGGACCATGATGTCCCAGAGGGCGAGGGCGTGGGCGTGGGCGTGGGCGTGGTCGTTCTGCTCGACGAGGATGTCGAGGGCGGAGCTGAAGAACTTGAGGCCCGGGAGGCGGCCCTTGCCCTTCATGACCTTGAGGAACTTGACGGCCTCCTCGGCCAGGCCGCCGCGGACGAGGGTGGAGAGGAAGGCGTCGTAGGCGGACATGCTGGCGGCGCTCCATCCGACGCGGACGACCATCTCCCCGAAGGTGGTCTTGGCGCGGGCGGCGTTGCCCTCCTTCTGCCAGCCCTCGAGGAGGATGGCGAAGGTGTCGGCGTCGGGAGGGATCTTGGACTTGACGCGGTCGAAGAAGGCGGCGGCGTCGGCGGTGCGGCCGTCCGCGCGGCACATGGCGCTGAGGAGGGAGTTGACGGCGACGACGTCCTGCGGGACGCCGTAGCGGTCCATGACGTCGAAGGTCATGACGGCCTCCTTGAAGCGGCCGAGGGAGCAGTAGGACGAGAATGCGGAGGCGAAGGTGGCGACGGACAGGGCGCCGGGCTCCTGCCGCATGGAGCGGATGGCGTCCCACATGGGCTCGAACAGGGCGTTCTTGCCCAGGACGTCCACCATCAGGTTCCACGCCCGCGCCGTGTGCTTCGCCTTCAGCCCCGACCACCGGAAGAACCGCACGGCCGTCGCCGGCGACGCATACGACTGCCGGAGCACCGCCTCCACCACATCCGGCAGAGGCTCCAAGCCGCACCGCGACAGCACCGCCTCCACCTCCGACGCCGGCACGCGGCTCAGGATCTCGCGGAAAGCCACCACGCGGGGGTCGCTCGAGGGCGACGGGGCGGGTGCGGGGGCGGGGCCCGCATCCCCAGCCGCCGCCGTCTTCGGTGCCGGGGCAGCATGCAGAGGCTTTGTGAAGTTTTCAGCCTCGACGGCGGACATTCCGATTCCGCCACCGTACTAGGGTTACGGCCAAACCAGCACAGAAATCTACCTATATCTATATCTATCTATCTATACAAATATAAAAGAGGGAAGCCAAAAGGAAAGGATGAAAACACAAAGCAAAAAGGAAAGGATGAAAACACAAACAGCGGAGAAAGAAGGTCACGTTTGGGGCCCTAGGTGCGGAGCGTCGTTTCAGGCGGACGCGCGGTCCTCCAAGCCAACGAATCGGACTCATTAGACCTTCTTCACACGATAAAGTACGGAAGCCACTAGCGAGCGGGTATTTTTCTCGAACGGGCCGGCCCATTATCTGTCGTTACATCTGGATAATCACAGAGCGCGCTTGTAAGAAGGGAGAATGTTGGCCCACATCTTACCGGCCCATTTACGACCGTATTAAACAAACAGACGAAAGGAAAGGCCGAATAAATATTATCTCAAACCCAACCCTGCTAGAGTCCTGTAGACTACGTCTGTTGACAAATGGCAAGTGATGTCGCTGTAGATGGAAATTCACGATACTCAACTAATTAATACAAGTTTAAGGATTCAAAAGATGGAAGCATCTTCATAAGAAATGTAAATATAACTAGCTATTTTTATAGCTGTAGAATATGAAGTTTGAACTTAGGTTCTGATTATTATTTTTTTGAAAAAAGATAGCATGCTACCGCTTCATCATTTAGGGAATGAACTCCGTTACAACTTAAGTTCTGATATTGTTAATAATAAATTAGAATTTGAAGGACAAATATGCACCATCGGTACACTCAATTAGCAAGGCTAGCCAGGGGACTATGGTGGCTTTGTGATGGTTTAGTGTATGGAGGTCCGATAATTAATTAAATTTGCTATTACTCGCAGACAGCATGAAAGATCTGATTGGACGGCTAATTAAAAACAATAGTAGATTAGAATGAATGAAGAATTTTACCTGCTGTTTTGTTTTCTTTCTCTTCTCTTCTGTTTTTCCCACAAAGCGCCTCGGTAGCGCCTCGGTCTTATGTAAGTAAGTTGATATTCTTGATGGATTAAACAATAGCAAGCTACGTTTTTCTTCTATAAAAAAAAAAAGCAAAGAACGAATGAAGAATCGGTTACTTCACGTATGAAAAAAGTAATAATTATAATACGCCGATCGATCTCTTTCATATTCACGGATATTATCTTTCGTTCGAGAGCTGCGAAGTCCTATGATTCAATTAAAAACGTCCAATCCACCTCGGCAACCACTAACTCGCCAGCTAGAAATGATTGATTATATTACGCTTGTTCCCGCAACCTAGTAATTAAGCTTTTGATTCCCTCCAAGTTGTAAACTTATAATATGAGCATTCCTTGCCAGCCTTCTCTCAAACGGGAAGAGAAGATGCATGCCTCACCAATGTGCTTGATCTCCTGAAGACGGCCCCCGCACCAAGTCTTTTGAGCCTAGGAATCCATAAATAAATTACCGCAAGGCGTCCAAATTAAGAGAGCGAGTACCCCACCAGCCCGCTAATGCTTTGTTTCTTTTTCTCCTGCAAGTAATTAATTAGTATAATCTAAAGAGAGCAGCAAATTAAGATATATTCCGCTCCGCACGACTATCAGCAATTTAATTTGATTGGCCCTGAGCTAGTGCAGCATGCTGGATCTTGTTTTAGCAATCCAACATCTGATGTTTCACAAGTAAGGCTGCATTTGGAAAAGCCTCTGAGACTTGCTTCCCACCCTTCGCCCCCCACTCTATGCTGTGGGACCTCAGAGTGCATAACATACACTGTGTGCCATGCGTAGGATTTCGGTTAGTCCGCTCCAGTATTTAAGGAGCTCGGAGAGTTCTCATTTTGTGAAGTGTGAGCATTAATTTTCTCTCCCCCCCTTCCATAGTCCAAACTAGCTCCTGCCACCAGTCTCTCTCTCTCTCTCTCTCTCTCTCTCTCTCTCTCTCTCTCTCTCTCTCTCTCTCCTGCTTGAACTTTCTGTGCGCCTTGATCAGCTGCGTCGTACCAATGGCAAAAGTTACCAACAAGGCCTCTCTTGGTGCAGCCCTTGTCATTGTTTTCCTTCTCAGTATTCCTTTCCATGCAAAATGTGCAAGAAAGATCGAAGTTCTCGCACCGATGGACTCCGACGGTAGTTCCACCAGTTGGAAGCCTGTGCCACCAAATGAGAACCTTACAGTGCCGCACGAGACCCTACTGGATACACCACAACCAACTAGGCCCGGCCCGAGCGGTCCTATTGGTCATAACGGCCCTCCAGGGTCTCGCCTCTGAAGTTCATTCTGGGGATATATATATCTATATATATATATATATATTGTATCTGCAGTCGTGACTACGTTTGCTAGTTTGGAGCAGCAGAAAAGATTTGCTGCTATATATTATGTGTATCAGCAATATATGTTGAGTTGAGAATCCTGTAGGATCATAAAATGGCTTTCTAGTGTCTCGGTAGATGGTTGCTGGAGTTCTCCCTACAGCTAGGGTAGCTTTCATCTGATTAGCTTGTTTTCTACTGTGGTTACTTGTGAGAAAGAATACCATGTGTTTGTAATAAAAAAAGTGCACCATCTGCTAGTGGGTGCTTTTGTGCCCCGACAAATTGCCACTTCATTAACGGACATGATCGTTCAACTAACAACTCCTTTTTTTTCAGAAGAGATCTAGAGAAGCAGTTAGCACGCTGCTCATTTTGAGCATTTGCAGGACGCAGTGCTAGTGAGAAATTATTACTTGGATATATAGTTATTAATTAATTAGCTCAACTTATTCTGCCTGAACAATAACCATGCATATAAAAAGCTCCCTTGCAATTAATTAGCTACACCATTAATTAGATGGAATGCCCTGCTGCTAATTTGTTATGAAGATGAAAAGGTTTCTTCTCTCTGGCAACACAAGTAGCTCGACCTCTTCTGCTCACTTCAAAAGTAGGCTTCCCTTCAATAACTTTTTTTAAGCTCTAGTCAGTAGACATATAAACAATCTGCAACCACAAGATTAGAATGAAATCCCAATCTCCCTTATCCTTGGTTCCTAGTGGTTCCTTTCGCTTTCCAGAGAAGAGCCTTTAATATTTCTATTTCTGTTGCAGCATCCTTAGGTGCCCTAAGTGCGCTTTCCGGTTTGAGCAGTACACATGAATCATGATATTGTTGTTTTACTGCATGCTTTACATTTCTTATGAGGACATTAAGTGTGCTTGAATAAACTATCAATTCTACCTACATCATGGCTGCAGTACTAAAACATTTTGAGAGCATAACTTAGTTATAAAACAAGAAATAAGAAATGCATTTATATTCTTTTCAGATCATAGTGACAAAAAATTAAGTATTTGCGGCCACTCTGGTCTGAACAGATGAAAGGCTGCATCTATTCTTCAGTTCACTACATTTCATCCTTCTGTTTAAGTATTCACCAAGCATAATTTGTCTAATATATGACCTATAACAGGATAGCATGAACGCCTCAGAGGAAGAACCGTAGCAGAGCAGACTGAGACTGCTACAGGTGCAAGCCAATGTGCATACGCCACTGCACATCCCCCGTCACCTATCTGTTGTCTTGGTGATGCCCGCCATCTTAATTAAACTAAAATCAGAGAAGAACAAATTTCACCATCTTAATCACACTAAAAACAAAGAAGAACAGATTGTTAGTTGCGGCAGAGGTAAGTGGAGGGAAACTGACTGCCTTATTAATGTACAAGGTTTGGCCTGTATGGCTGTATCAGGACAGGATTCAAGGCAATGGAATGAGATACCTTCACCTTTCTTTCTCTTCTTTTTAGCAATTATTATGGAGCTGTTCTGTACTGCCCAATTGCATCCCACATGATGTTCCAAAACTCTTCAGAAATTGTAACACAAGCAACCGGATCCCCGTTCCTCGTGACCAACTTGACTGCCAATTGCCAGTCACGGTCAAACAATATGCTATGATGGTTGAAAATTTAAGCCATTTCTTTCATCCAAGAGAGAGAATTCGAGCGATCGGATGTTATGTGCTATGAGAATTGGAGAATTAAGTGCATTGTTGGGAAACTAAAATCTTATTTTAAGTAGATACTTAATGGTACGATTCGTGCTTTATTCTTTTTCTTTTTCTTTTCATTTTCAGTTTATAATTATAGCATATTCAAAATCATTTATAAAAACCTCGCCCGCGAAACCTCTCTCTATATGCTTAGCCTGGACATATGGCCTGCATGATAATAGCTGGAAGCGTATGTGCATTGATGATTGTTGCTTATTTTGGCATGCGTAATGTCATGCAATTAGCACCAAACTGCCACACTCCTCACATGATCAGTGAGATTCAGGCTGAAATCAAAATCTACAAAAAGAAAGTAATCTCACAGAGCTAAGTTTCCAAAATTCTTCCACATCTAGTGCGGAGATGCAAATAAAATCTTTTTCCGGTGAAAGCGTATCGTATTGGTAAGTTTGAAAAATGCCATCAAAAACTACAATGTAATAGGAAAATGTTCTTAATTAGAGTTCAGTGCAGAAAAAGAATGCGGAAACAAAGAAATTCGCTGAGTTAGCTGCCAAATATGCTTCTTATTGTAGACTGTTTTGCAGAGTAGGGACTAGCTCTTCTGATATGTGCCAATTTAAGGCCACAATGTATTGACATTAAAAAGCTTTAGCACCATACAGTATCCACACAAGAAAACAAGCGCTCATCTAGAATGGGCGGACTTTCCATTTCACCACAGGGTGCAAAATCTTCCCTTTCAGGGTTCAGGGTTCAGGGTTCAGGTTTCAGCAACGATCAGAAAATGCAATTAAATTTCTGAATGACGATCATGACGAATGGGGATCTGTTACGGCGCAGTGCAAAAAAATTTCTTTTTCTGTTGGCTCAATTACTAAAAATCACCCTTCCACTTTCTGCCATGTCTCAAGTACCTCTCCCCTACATATTCAGTAGCTTCAACTTTAAGTTTATTAGTGTATTATTACTCAAATAATTGTTAACTATGAGGTGGTTTTTGAATTAAGATATAGAATATAGAATAAATTAGTCGACGGGTTACATTGATTGTACCTTAGCAAAGAGAATCATATTGATTGAGCTGACATTTGTTTCCTTTTTTTGAGACGGTAAAATTGAGAGATTAGTCAAAATAGAAGACTCCTTTTTCATTTGGGATGTGTTGTTGTATTTTTTTCTAAAAAAAATAAAAAATGGTTAGTACTGATAATTAGACGCTTTATCACAGCTAACTGCAGCTGGGCTTCAGTTTCAAATTTTGACTCTGCATCGTATATAATTGAAGACCAATTCGCACGACGGGGATTCGACCCGAGTCCCACGCAAAGTAAGCCCGGTCCACATACTGCAGGCGAAATCTGCTGATGCTGCGAACCGACGGGTAGAAAATACAACAGGCGGCAGGCGCTGACTGTTGACGGTCCTGGGACTGGGAGGAGTCAGCTCAAACGTTGCATAACTAGTTGGAAATACTTTTATTTTATTTAAAAATGAAAAATAATTCATACATTTTTTAAATTTAGAATTTTATTATATTGTTTCTAATCCGAAATTTATCATCTGACACAGCTAATCGAAAGGCTAGTTATAAATTTCAGATGGGGTAGATAAGAATTAATTCCTCTCCGTTATTCTTGCCTTGAATCAACAAGACAACTGTAAATCTCTAAAATATTGTTCGGTCCACACTCCTCATAATATATTTATACATGTGCGTGGCTGAATTAAGTGGACTGGTCGAAACTCGAAAGCGCTCGTGAGTCCAACAGCCATGAAGAATGCATCGAGCAACTGGAGGTTTTCCTTACCCTACTGGCCTGCATCAACTTTCATATATATTCTGCACATGTTTTCTAACCTTGGGGCACGGGCATTTAAAAGTGTCTTCTCTCTCTACGTGATTATTGTATATTCATCTCTTCTTCTTCTTTTCTTTTTTAATTTCTTTTTTTTGCCTTTAAGAATGATGAATTGATATGTTCAGGTTTACTTCTATTTAAGTAGGCTTTACAATTTTTGGCTGTCTGATTGATCGTGCTCAATTACGTAATACGTACATGTGTGTGCGGATTACAATGCACATATACGCAGCTGGGAAGATACATGCATGACGTCAGGTAATTAAACTTCGGCATGCATTGCTGGGACTCCTGCGATTAGCCTTATGGCTGCTCTCGACGTGGTACGGCACCTTCGTCCTCTGCGGAAGAACGAGCTTGTCGTGCCGCTTTCCCTTCTTCCAGAGGCTGTCGAATGTCGAGGTGAAGCAGCGAGAGGAAATCCTGTTGGCGTACGTTGTCGCGGAGCTCCATCCACTTGTACAGGCAGAGCTATTCAGGGCCTTGAAGTTCTTGGTCCACCTCTTCAATTCTACTTCACCCAGGTCAGTAGTAGCACACAATTACTTAATTAATTAAACATCGATCATCTCTCTACTTGAAAACTCATCTATAAAATCCTTTCGAGGCTTTGACTTGTTTAATAACTGATAAGTTGCTTGACAATATTTATTTGTTGCCTGACCTTACATATATAGTTTATTTAACCGTGGTTGAAATAGATCTTCCGCTTTTGCTTTTTAGGTGTAAATATGCTGTTTGATTTCTTTGTTGTTCCCTCCCCTCTTTTCATTAAAATTTTAGCAGTTGGTTTCAAATAATTTCCAGGCAAAGCGTCCAAAATTTCCGGTAAATCATAATTTCAAACAGCATCATTGAGTAACATTTGAAAATACATACAACTTTTTAATGTCTGTATGTTAATTATCTATCGCCTCATTTGCTAGTTCATTGCAGCCAAGAAGGGTGTACTGGTACTGACTTGTTTTAGAGCTGTCCAAGAACTAACCTAGCGCAGGTCCAGTAGAACTGATCCTAAACTCAATTATTTTTCCGAATTAATTAGCTGTTTCAATTCAACTCAACCAACAGAAACGAGACAAGGAAACCGAATTTCAAAATTGCATCTCAGATCGCAAAAGATGACCTCGATTGCAGCCCAACCAAAGATGAACTAACGTCGGTGGTTGTAAAAATTTCTCATTCCAGCTGGACGAGCATAATGAGAAATCCGGCTTGGAAGGCGCTCGAGTACTGCGGACCGGACCCCGAGCTGGCCCGCCGAATGGAACGTTCGGCCTACCGGAGCGAGCGAGAGCGGGTCGGCTTACTCCACGGAGCGCTGGTCCACATGGGCGGCCCAGCGGACGCCCTCTCCGCCGCGCTCGCACGCGCCGGCATCTCCCTCGGCCTTGCAACCGCGACCATCCGCTGCGACGCCGTGGTCGTGGGCTCCGGGTCGGGCGGCGGCGTCGTGGCCGGAGTGCTAGCCCGCGCCGGATATAAGGTGGTCGTCCTCGAGAAGGGAGGGTACAACGCCCGCGGCGGCCTCACCCTCCTCGAGGGCCCCACCATGGAGCGCATGTACGAAGGCGGCGGCCTCCTCGCCACCGACGACACGGGCGTCCTCATCCTCGCAGGCTCCACCGTCGGAGGCGGGTCGGCCGTCAACTGGTCGGCGAGCATCCGCACCCCGGAGCACGTGATGTCGGAGTGGCGGCGCGAGCACGGGCTGGAGCTCTTCGGGAGCGACGCGTACGCCGAGGCGTTGGACGCGGTGTGCGGCCGCATGGGGGTGCAGTCGGAGATCCGCGGGGAGAGCCTGAGCGCCTCGGCCCTCCGCCGGGGCTGCCGGGAGCTGGGCTACCCCGTGGAAGACGTGCCCCGGAACGCACCGCCCGACCACGACTGCGGCTGGTGCTGCTTCGGCTGCCCCGACGGCCGCAAGAAGGGAGTCCACGAGACGTGGCTCGTCGACATGGCCGAGAGCGGGAACGGCGTCATCCTGCCGGGGTGCCGGGCCCTCCGAGTGCTCCACGAGGACAGGGGGAGGGAGCGCAGAGTCGCCGCGGGGGTGGTGTTCGAGTACGAGGGCGCGGAGGGGAAGGGGAAGGGGGTCTTCGCGGTGGAGTCGAAGGTGACCGTCGTGGCGTGCGGCGCGCTGAACACGCCCGTGCTGCTGAAGAGAAGCGGCCTGCGGAACCCCAACATCGGGAAGCACCTCCACCTCCACCCGGTGGTGATGGCGCGGGGCTACTTTCCTCTTCCACGGGAGGGGGAGGGGGAGGAGCAGCAGGGGGAGGGGGAGGGAGAGGAGGAAGAAGGAGAGGAGAGCGGGAAGAAGGAGAGGAAAGAGAAGAGGAGCTACGAGGGGCCCATCCTCACGGCAATTAATGTCGCCGTTGGCGGGAGAGGGCGGGTACGGAGGGGTCGTCCAGACGCCGGCGCTGCACCCGGGGATGTTCGCGGTGGTGACGCCGTGGGTGTCGGGCGAGGACTTCAAGCACCGGATGGCGCGCTTCTCGCGGACGGCGCACTTGTACGTTCGCGCTGGCCAGAGACCGAGGGTCGGGCGCGGTGGACGCCTCGGGCTCCATCGGGTACCGCATGGACCCCCGCGACGAGGACGTCCTCAGGGAGGGGGTGGAGAGGATGGTGCGGATACTGGCGGCGGCGGGGGCGGAGGAGGTGGGCACGGGCATGGAGGGGGTCGTTGGAGGAAGGAGGGCGGGTGCGAGGCTGACGACGGCGGCGGCGGTGTGCTCGGCGCACCAGATGGGGAGCTGCCGGATGGGGGTGCGGAGGGGAGAGCTGGGAGGTGGAGGGGCTGTTCGTGGCGGACGCCAGCGTGCTCCCCACGGCGCTCGGGGTCAACCCCATGGTCACCGTACAGGCCGTCGCCTACCCGCTCCATCCTCAACCGCCTCCGCCGCACCATCAGCACGACGCTGCCCGCGGGACACGACGTCGCCACGGCCAAAGCAGTTTGACAGCAGCCTGCCTGCACCCAGCCTGCACTTGTATCAGTACTAACTGTTACTATTCCTAAATATTCCGAGAGTCGATTGCAGGAATCCCCGGCCATCAGCATGAAAGTACTATGTAATTCAAACCAACCATCAAGTCCACGCCCGCGGCGTAAAGTTGAAGAATCGGGACTTAGCTAATCCAATCAATTTGGGCTGATTCGGGGCTCACTTCGAGTCTGACGGGCCTGCCTCCTCATGACAGGCCGACCACGGAAATCTACTGTATATAAATTGATTGCGCCCTTTAGTAAGGAATTAACAATAACATGGTTGGGCCTGATATAATACTTTTTGTATATGAGCCTAACTATGGGCTTCACTAATATATATCAACGGGCTATCACACTAAATTGTCTCTCTTTTAAGCCCCTGCTTTTTTTTATCTCCAAAATAATAGCGCGGCTTTCTAGTGCGGGTGCCCCTTCTTTCGCTCTAACCTCCCACCTCGATAGATTTGTCCTATGTTAAGTGCAAGCGGCTACAAGTCTGCCCTTTTTTAAATTGGATTTTTATTTTATAGATTAAGTTGTATTGAATTAGCCTCTCTTCTTCTTTTTTTGGGAGTTTTATATCTTTGTTGATTAAGTTGTTTGAATTAAGCACTAGCTAGTGGTTGAATTGGTGCGCATGTTACTATTGTGTTTTTCCTTTTTATCCCTTTTAACTAATTATGCCAAAAATCTTGTAGTGCCTTACAACCCTAAAATATAGCAAAATTAAAATAAAAAAATATTAATGTTATCACGAGCAGCAGCAGCAGTCTTTCTAATAGTTTTGGCTGCATGTATGTTGAGGCAACACTCTCTATTTATGAAATGCGGCACTTGCGGATCGCTGGTGGTCTGTTCTTGTAGCGCTGGTCTCACCCACCGCATGCAGGAGAGGAGTTAACTAAATTCATGTGACTCAGAAGAAATAGTAGTAGCAATTGTAATTGCTTCCTCCCCTCTCACCGCCTCACGTTAAAGGGTCATCCGCCGAGTATGGAGTGCGCCTTTGGCAAGGAGCCAACGGGAGCACCCCTCATGGAAAGGAGGGGGAGGGATTCATCTGCTTCCAACATAGCCCACTGAATTTAATTATGTTTTGAGTTTTCTGCTTTATTATTATTATTATTGTATGATGGAGGGTTCTGCCGTTGGCCTACCTTGCTACGTGTCTATTCGCGAAACCACTATAATTAATGAAAAGTTGATTGTAATCATACAATCTTTTAATCCAGTAACTTATATTTTTCTACTATATATCCACCACGCTGCTAAAATTGAACATCTGCCTAAAGCTCCTTTGTTGGGTAACAAACATTAGGCAGAGTTTAACACACTCACAATCCGCAAGTAAATAATCCACCGTCTCTGGTTAGATCTCTCAAAGCGCACAACTCTAATTCCCTTTCCTACCCCTTATTTGCAAGTTGTCAACCATAAGCACCATTTTTTCAAGGACTGGTTATACATATATTTTAACTTTTAACGATATGTACAACTTTCAAATCTATATTGTTCTAAAATCACTTACATCACTATATATATAAAAAGATCTATTTAAATTGATATTTTAATCAAAAAATTTAAAATTTATAAAAATATTTATAAAATAATAAAAACTTTATAATTTAAAAAAAAATATTAAATTTTAAATTGTAAATAAAAATCTATGATATTTCCGCTTGATAAATCATAACTATTAGAAAAAAATTACTAGAGGTGTTATATAATAATGTACTTAATTAATAGTATCAATTTTTAGAACTATTCCATAAAAAAGCCAATTATATAAATAAGCTAAGGATTGGATGTTGTTGACGCGATGAGCTATGTCCATAAAATAGGAAAGTTTTCATAAGTGTGATCGTTACCTTCCTCTTTCCTTCGCCTTTTCTTTTCCTTTCAGAGAATAGACTAGTGTAGCGCCCGCGCTTCGCGGCGGGTAGATAGTATTTCCACCAATTAAGATATATAGTTATTTAAATTTTAAAATTAAAAAAATTATAATTTAAAAAATATACAAAAAAACTATTAAGTATTCTTATATACATTATAAAAATAATTTTTTATTAATAATTTTTTAACTTTCATTATTTGTAGAGGCAAATCTAAATTTTGTCTCAATAGGATTATTTATTGTAATTATTTTTGTGCACGGTGTGATTTTTTTTAGTTAATAGAATAAAAAAAATAATTTCGACATGCTAATAGTTGATGGAATGAGAATTTTAACTATCTTACCCCCTTGCTTTGAGATATGAAATCTAATACTTATATGGTAATAGATCTCACAGTTTTAAATGAATAATTTAAAGAACTCTCTCCGGACAATATTTGTTCCATTCGTCGAAATGAACATGAGAGATTGATAAAAAAATGAGAGAAAGAGAGGTAGAATAGATAATTGGGTTGAATAAAAGAAGGTGGGCCCCACTTCACCCCTTTGACGTCGCCACCCAGTGCCGCCACATTCTAGAGCTTAGACAATCCTTTTGATTTTTTAGTAGAAAGAAGAAACGGAAATATTATTCAACAAAAATAACATTTCAACCCTAAGTTTTAGTAATTTTTTTTGAATTTTCAGTATTAAATATTATAGTTTATTTGCTAAAATAATTAGAGTACAATTAATTATTCACTAAAAGAAATTAAAATTTTTTATTACAATTTTTTGTGCATGTTATGATTATTTTTAGTTAATGAATGTTTAAAAAAAAAACTAATAGTTGAAGAAAGAAAAATTTTAACTAACATATCAAATTATCTTGAGATATAAAATCTAATATTTACGTGACAATAATTTTCATAATTTTTAATAAATAATTTAGAAATTTTTTAATATAATTTTTGTCTTCGTCGAACGTGAAAGAAATTGATGAAAAATAAAAAAGAAAAAAAAATCGGGTTGGACAAAAAAAAAAAAAAACCCCAACCCACCCCACCCCCACGCCACCCACTCGCCTTGTGCTGCCACGTGGAAAGAAACTCACACGCTCTTTGCAGCGGATCAATTTCGCAGAAATAAATAAATAAATAAAATTTAAAAAAATAATAAAAAAAGAAGAGTGAAAAATATAAAAATAAAAGAAATGAAAGAAGAAGCAATAGCTGTTGCAATAAAAGCATAAGAAGGATATAAAAAGAATAATAAAAAAATTATGAGAATAATAAATTATATTTATAATAATAGTAAAAATTGAGGACTAAATTGTCATATGCCTCATAGTGCAAGTTAGAAATTACAACTAATTAAAGTTTAAGGATTAAAGCATCACGTGCCTCATAGTTTGAATTATAATACATTAAAGTTTGAGAACTAAAGTATCACGCATCTTATAATTTGAGGACCAAAAGCATAATTTATCTTTTTTATATTTTTTTTGTATTCCAGACTAAGACATAGTTAAGCATTGATCGATTTGTTCGATTAGTAATTCCTTCGATGAAATAATCTGTTAAATTATCTGATAAATTTTAGAATGCCTAATTGTTAAAATTAAAAATCGATCAGTTATATTTTGAATATTCTAAAAATTTTTAAATGTAAAATTAATCACTCATCAGAGTATAAATATGATATTGAAATTTGATATTAAAATCAAAGTAAAATCGTATAGAACTTTCCTAAAGTATGAACCATTTTAAATTAGATATCCAATCTTTCAAAATTTTGTTTTTACTATCCAACTTTTTAATATGTTAGATTTGAGTCGGTCAATAGAATTTTGACTTCAAAATTTGAATACAATAGTTAGCTTTACAAATTTAGTTAGTATGCTTCATGTAATTTTCGTAACTAAATTTATTAAAATAAGTTATTAACTTAAAGTCTATTAATTTTTTTTTAAACTATTTAAAAATTATGTCTAAATCATTATGTATTTTAAATTTTTATAATGACAGAGAGAAGAATTAGACTAAATTTTTTAAAAAAAAATATTGGCCCAATTTCTCTCTCTGCCCAAACCAGTAAAAAGAGAAAGAAGAAAATTAAAATAAACAATAAAAATAAAAAAATAAAAAAAATAATAATTAAAATAAGTAAAAAGAGACCTCAATACAAATAAATGAAAAGAGAAAATAATTAAAACAAAAAAGATCAAAACCCAGCCCCAATCCCACCCAGCTTGGGGCCCACACCCATCCCCACCACCTTCCCCTCCCACTCGTCCTCTCGCTCCCCTTCTCCCGCCACGTGTATTCAAACAACTGAGGATTCATTAAAATCAAAGTAAAATCGTATAGAACTTTCCTAAAGTATGAACCATTTTAAATTAGATATCCAATCTTTCAAAATTTTGTTTTTACTATCCAACTTTTTAATATGTTAGATTTGAGTCGGTCAATAGAATTTTGACTTCAAAATTTGAATACAATAGTTAGCTTTACAAATTTAGTTAGTATGCTTCATATAATTTTCGTAACTAAATTTATTAAAATAAGTTATTAACTTAAAGTCTATTAATCTTTCTTTAAACTATTTAAAAATTATGTCTAAATCATTATGTATTTTAAATTTTTATAATGACAGAGAGAAGAATTAGACTAAATTTTTTAAAAAAAAATATTGGCCCAATTTCTCTCTCTGCCCAAACCAGTAAAAAGAGAAAGAAGAAAATTAAAATAAACAATAAAAATAAAAAAATAATCTTCAAAATTTGAATACAATAGTTAGCTTTACAAATTTAGTTAGTATGCTTCATATAATTTTCGTAACTAAATTTATTAAAATAAGTTATTAACTTAAAGTCTATTAATCTTTCTTTAAACTATTTAAAAATTATGTCTAAATCATTATGTATTTTAAATTTTTATAATGACAGAGAGAAGAATTAGACTAAATTTTTTAAAAAAAAATATTGGCCCAATTTCTCTCTCTGCCCAAACCAGTAAAAAGAGAAAGAAGAAAATTAAAATAAACAATAAAAATAAAAAAATAAAAAAATAATAATTAAAATAAGTAAAAAGAGACCTCAATACAAATAAATGGAAAGAGAAAATAATTAAAACAAAAAAGATCAAAACCCAGCCCCAATCCCACCCAGCTTGGGGCCCACACCCATCCCCACCACCTTCCCCTCCCACTCGTCCTCCCGCTCCCCTTCTCCCGCCACGTGTATTCAAACAACTGAGGATTCATTATATAGAATATAGATAGATAGACTAGTGCAAGCACCCGCGCAATGCGGCGGGTCGATTTCACCAAAATAAATAAAATTTAAAATTTAAAAATTTTAAAAATAAAAGAAGAAACAAAAAATAAAATAAAAAAATTAAAGAAAAAACAGTTGGAAATGCAGCGGTTGCGACTACATGCATTATGTTTGGTTAGATGTAGTAGAAAGCGCTGCATTTATAAATAATTTGTTTGCTTGTATGCAGTTGAAAAATGATATTTAAAATTTTATTATTTTATATATATGATGGTAAAATTAACTCCAATGTAAAAAAGAAAGATATTTTTTGTTTTAAAAAAAATAAAGATGTAAGTTTACCTTTTGTTTAAAGTTATTCTCTCCAACTACTGCAGTTAGAACCACGGTCAATTTGGGCATAGTTCATACTGCTGCAGTTGGGCCTCCTCCTGCAGCAGTTGAAGTTAAATATATCAAACTAAACGCCGAATTTGTATTGGGGTTTAATTACAACTGCAATGCAGTTGTAACTACGTGCAGCCAAACGGGCCCTAAGGTATCGTTTGGTTCGGGGATAAGCAAAAAGTGACTATTCCAGGAATAGATATAAATTGAGGTATAAGCGGGGATTAAATCAATTTTGCGTTTGGATGAAAAGTAGATTTTTCTCGAGAATAAGGAAAATAGTGTTTGGATGGTTTGATTGGAATTGCGAGGATAATAATAATTATAATTTTAAACAATAATATTTTATCTAATTAATTAAGACGAAATATTAATTAAGTAATAATTTAACTTATTTAATCTACTAAATAATTATGAATATTGCTAAAAACCCTTAATATTAATAAATAAATTAATTGGTAAATAATAATTTAATTAATTACAAATAATTTAATAAAATAATAAATAAATAAATAAATTAGTTAATAATAGTCAGATGATTAATTAAGAAAATAATTAAATTACTCAAAATATTAATTAATTAAATAATATAATTAATTATTTAATTAGTAAATTAATTAAAATAATGAATTAATTACTCAAAAAATTAATTAAATATTTATTAAAGTAATAAATTAAATAGTTAATTAATTATCTAGTTAATTAGTAAATAAATTAATATATAAATTATTAATTAAATAATATTTATTATAAATCTAGCTTGGATATTTTATTCTTTTATTATTAATTAAATATATTATGTTTATATAATTTATGTTTAAATAAATTCATAATCTTAATTAAATTTAGAATTAAGCTTGGAATAGCGCTATTCCGTCAAAACGATGGAATAGTTTATCCCAGCTATTCCGGAATAACCGAGAATAACGAAGTTTGACCGGGATAAAATATCCCGGCCAAACTTCGTTTCGTTTGGCGGAATAGCGGGGATAACTTCGTTATCCCCGCTTTAACCCCCGAACCAAACGGGGCCTAAAAGTATAAAAATAGAAGTATAAAAAGAATAAAATATAAAATTTATAAATAATATTTATAACAGCAGTAAAAGTTGAGAAATAAAATTTTGTATGCCTCATAATGCAAGCCAAAAATTACAACTAATTAAGTTTAAGGACTAAAGTATCATCTGCCTCATGGTTTGAGCTGAAAATTATAATGGATTAAAATTCGAGAATTAAAGTGTCACGTGTCTTATAGTTTGAGGACCAAAAGCGTAATTTATATTTTTCTATGTTTTACTTTTATTCCAGACGAAGAAAGAGTTAAGCATCCATTAATTTTGTGCAATTAATAATTTCATTCGAGAGAAGGATATGTTAAACTATCTTATAAAGTTTAAAATGCTTGATTATTAAAATTAAAAATTGATCAATCATATTTTGGATAATTTAGAAGATTTTAATATAAAATTGATGGCTTATCAAACTATAAATATGATATTAAAATTTGATACTAAAATTAAAGTAAAAATGTATAGAATTTTTCTAAACGGTGAATCATTTTGAATTAGCTACTCAATTTTTTAAAATTTTATTTTTAATGTCCAATCTTTCAATATGTTTTATTTGAATTAGCCAATAATAACTTAGCTTTAAAATTTGAATATATCGTTTAGCTTTACAAATTTAATTAATATATTTTATGCAATTCTTGTAATTAAATTTATTAAAATAAGTTATTAATTTGAACTCCATCAATCTTTCTTTTATTTTTTATTGTGTAGTAGACATTAAGGGATTAAAATTGTAAATTAAAATCTATATTTAATACATACAATTTAAATTATTTAAAAATTATGTCTAAAAAATTATATATTTTAAATTTTAGTAATGACAGAGAGTAGAATTAGATTGAATTGAAA
This sequence comes from Puya raimondii, assembly GCA_016920855.1. Taxonomy (NCBI): domain Eukaryota; kingdom Viridiplantae; phylum Streptophyta; class Magnoliopsida; order Poales; family Bromeliaceae; genus Puya; species Puya raimondii. The sequence goes on along the minus strand of JABWPP010000050.1, from coordinate 103,326,247 downwards.
AAATAACACCCTAATTCCCCTTCACTTTTCCCGAAAATTATTAAAAAGAAAGAAAAAATAACAAAAGTGGGCTGGGCCCACCCGGCCCCAACCCCCACTTCCACCCCCATGCCCAACCCCACCCTCTCCATTGTGCGCCACCTGTAAAAAACTGTGGATTCATACAGGTATATAGATATAGATATATAGATATAGATATAGATATAGGTGTCATGTCATATCTAGTCCTGTGGTGGTGGATTACCGGTCACAAATAAATAGGATAATTATTTGTCTTTTCAATTAGCCGCAACTTTAAATTGTATCTGTGTGGTTTAGCTAATATTTATTTTATTATTTTATAATTTAAAAGTTATACTTATCTATACTATCATTTTATATTTATTTTTTGCCAAAAAAATAAATTGTCAAATAACATAACAAAAAAATAAATTAATAACCGTACCATATAATAGTCATATAATAGTTAAGTGTAATTTTTAAAACTATAAAATTATAAAATAAAAATATGCTAAATCACGAGATAATTAAGTATAATTTTTTAAACCACATGATGATAAAGTAAATATATGCTAAACCATAATATAATTAAGTATAATTTTTTGAGCCGTAGAATAATAAAGTAAAAGAAAAAAAGCTAAACCACGTGGTAGAAAATTCTGTTCAAAGATTTAGACACTCTTTCTGAAATTTTGATATTGTTAGTAAAAAATAATAATTTTTAAATGCAAAATAAAAAATTTATATGTTTTATTTTAGTTTACAAGTAATAATTCTCCAATAGATAAGGTACCTTCAGCATTGATTCGGGCAATGGACAAGGATGTCGGCCGACCCTGACTCAGTGATTAACTATGCCTCTTGTCATGTTCATCGTTTACATTTAGTCTAAATTTTACATATGAGTAATGCTAAACGTTATTTTCACAGTAGGTATAAGATTTATATCTCTTTCATCCAAATATATTCATCTTTATCTTATATTTTTATCAGTTTTTCACTTTTTTTTTTTTTTTTTTTTGTAATGAACCTTTATTGAATGTAAAAGATATAAAATTTATAAACATTTATATAAATGCCCAGATAGTACGTATTTTCACTTACGTTGTACAGTATTGTAATAATAATAATAATATAATAATGTGTGAAGTATGACCGGTAATTAACGGAGCAGCTGCTACCGGCCCAACGTCTGCAGCAGTTTCACGTACGGTACAGGCGGGGCCGGGGGAGCCGGAGCTATATATATATTGTAATTCTAAATAAGCTGGGGCCGCTGCGAGCGGAGCTCAGCCTGCGTGACGAAGATGCCGTGGAAGCCGTAGGGAACTCGGCGCGGCAGCAACACCTCAGCGACGATGTCCAGCTGCGGCGAGCGCGCGTCCATAACGACGAACCTCGACTCCCCGCTCCCCTCGTCGTGCACGTAGCAAACCGCGTAGCCCTCGTCCTCCTCTCTCTGCCCGCCGCCCGGGGCTGGGGAGTCGTCGGGCACGAAGAAGGGCTCTCCCGCGAAGCATCCGGGGCCGAAGTCCCGGCGGGCCACCACGCAGTCTCCCCTCCCTGCCCTCGAGAAGTCGAGCTTGGCCACTCCGGAGATCTTGGGCATGGGGTCGCCCACGCCGAGGTAGGCGTAGCGGTTGCGGCGCCCCACGTAGCCCGGGTGGATCACCCCGAAGTCGAGGTTCTCGGCGGAGAGCGGGGTCCGGCTCACGGCGCCGGCGCCGGCGCCGCTGCGGAGGTCGATGCGCACCATCTCCACGCAGCTGTGGACCAGCTCCATGCGGTCCAGCGCGTGCTCGATCGACAGCACGTTGGGCGCCACGAGAACCAGCTCGGCGCCGCCGGCCTCTTCCCAGGCGTTGAGGGCGTGCATCATGTTGAAGCCCGGGACCTCGAACCACCGCATGCCCGACTCGTCGGACGCGTAGCGGGGGAGGACGCCGAGCCGGGGAACCTTGCCGCGGTCGGAGCCCACGGGCGCCCCCCCGCCGACGAGCATGTCCGCGGGCTTCATCACGATCTGGATGTCCGGGAACAGGGCGTGGCGCTCCGTGATGGCGAAGTCGTGCAGGAAGGAGGGCTGGCGGAGCGAGTAGACGGGCACGTCGGGGCCGGCCTTGTTCCCCGCCGGGTCGAAGCGGAAGTAGGTGAGGAAGGGAGGGACGGGCCCGTAGCGGAAGGCGAAGATCTCCCCCGTGGCCGGGTCCCTCTTCGGGTGGGCCGTCATCCCCATGGAGACCCCGCCCTCGAAGTCGCAGCGGCCCAGCGTGTCCACGTCCCCCGTCCCCGGGTCCACCCGCACCGCGTAGGGCAGGTCGGACTCGCCGAGCGCGTAGAGCCGCCCGCCGAAGAAGGCGAGGCTGGTGTTGGCCAGCCCCCACCCCTCCGCCGGGTTCATCTGCCCCGTCAGCACCCGCGCCGCGGCCACGGCGCCCCGGGCCAGGCCGGCGGCGCCGTGGAAGCCGGAGAAGACGTTGGGCAGGACGGGCCCGCCGGCGTCGCGCTCGAGGAGGTACTTGTACGTGCGCACGTAGCGGGAGCAGAGGGTGGCCGGGGCCGCGGCGCCGTCGCCCGGCTGGGGCGAGGGGAGGAGGAGGGAGTGGAGCATGCCGTCACCGTCGAAGAGGTGGTGGGGCCCGCGGGGGAGGTGCTGCGGGTTGGGCCCGTTGCGGATGTAGGCGCCGCCGGCCAGGCAGCGGGGGATGGCGCCGCGGACCACGGGGCACGGAGTCGGCGGAAGCTCGTCCACGGGCGCGAAGTTGTCGGAGAGCACGTAGCGGGGATCGACGGAGGAGCGGAGCACTGGCGGGTCGACGAAGTTGTTGATGAGCTCGTCCAGGGTGTTGCAGAACGTCGCCGGGAGGGACGCCGCCACCGCCTGGCGACCGGCAGCAGCAGCAGCAGCAGTAGGAGGAGGGTGGGGAGTAGTAGTACTGCTAGTAGTAGCAGGACGAGCAGGAGTAGTAGGAGTGGGAGGCGGTGCTGTGATCCGCCTCGCAGACGTACCCACCACTCCTAGCGACGTCGAACTCGACCGGGTGCTGGTCTTAGGATTGGGTGCAGATTTGGCCGATTTCTTTTGAGCGCTGGGTGGCTTATCTTCGGTTCTAAGGGCGGAGATTCGAAAGGGAGTAGTCAGAGGCGGCGGGGAGGTCGGCGAGGCTGGTAGACAGAAGAGTCGGGAGGAGGTGGCAGTAAGGAAGGAGGAAGTCGAAGCCTCCATCGATCTCGGATCTTTATCCAGGCGCAAGCCCACTGCCCTTCTCCGCTCTCTCTCTCTCTCTCTCTCTCTCTCTCTCTCTGTCCCCTCAAACCAACGCTGGGTTGGCTGGGAGAGAGACCTAGCTAGCCTACTGTATATATAGTACGGTATGGTGGAATTTTGGTGGAGCTGGGGCCCCATGTTACTATTATTTATTGAGTGCCGCAAGGTGAAAAATCTTGACAGGATATCTGGGGCGAAAGGTGTAGGTGAGAAATAGGGAGAGAGAGAGAGAGAGAGAGTCCGGATACCCTCCGTCATGTTACCCATGCTTTTCAGGCACCAATAATCCAATCGAACCGACACTTGGCACGCATTGAGGTAACCCCCTTGTCTGGCGCTCAAACGCTTTGAGATACCTCCTTGTCTGGTGCTCAGTTGCTTGCGCACGCAAATTTTCGTCAATTATCTGATAAAAATAATTTATATTTCACTGAAATCGTGCACGCCATTTGCGACATTTACGATTCCAAAATATCAACATATGAATCTGCCTATACTGTGTGGGCCGCAGAATTGTTTTTGCATTCGATAAATGTCTAGCAAGTTGTGCTCGACCTTTGCAGTTAAGAAAGCTCAGTCCCGCGATAGTAAAGATGTCTAAAACAGAGCATTTTTTTATTAACTGTGCAAAATAGGAAGAGAGCATGTGGGGATCCACCATCCAGCCCAAGTTGTAAGTACGCAGGGCGTCCAACGACCAAATTAATGAGTTCAGAGGAGTTTCCGGTACTACTATATATTTGAACAGCTCTCTGATGGTCTCGCCGAAGTGACGTTTTCACACCAGTAGAGAGTATATATAGACCAAGATGATCCATTGTCAAAAGCATGTTCTTTTTCTGCAAACAGAAATGCCACAGTACCTTTAACGATATTAATTAAAGGCCAAATGGATTCCCCTTCTACAAAAGTGGAGTGCGGTTAACAACTAACCAGGGCACGCCTAATGAGCAACGGCTTCCTCTCAAGTCTCAACAGCCCACCTCGCTTTAAATCATTTAGAATCTAGTTGAAAATGTTAAAGAAGGTTTTAGACGGTTTATTCCTGTTATGGTACACATCTTTGCGAAACTCATTCTACTGCATTATTGTGCATTCCAAGTAAATTAAATAAGAAAAAAAGACAGTTTAGGGGCCTAAAGTATATACGGGCTGCATGTGGGGTTCTCCAAACATTTCTACCCGTAACTTATCCACCCGCACTGGCGATATTTCTCCTGACCTAACAACCCCTAGCAATTATTGCTCACAGAAGAGTGGAAGAGGTCCTGAGTAAGCAAAGCAATGGACAAGAAATGGGGCTCTTCTCTTCCACGGAAAAATTTGAAGAGCACAGTCGAGGTGGGGTAGGCATGCATTCACTCCCCACAACTAATATTGAATGCCTTGTTCACTATAAATATCTCCCCATCTGTTGTTATCAGTCGAATTGATATCTGAAAATGTATCCTTCCACCACAAAACTGCAGATTAAAAAAATAAAATTTTTAAAAATATAGTTTATTGTAGTGTATATTATACTAATTTTCCTTTGATGATACCACTGTATTAAATGTTATTAACAACATACTATCTCTCATAATTTGCTTGGACTTCACATTAGATTTCTATGCCATATTCTGTTACGTCAAATTTTACATTAGACTTCAATTTTTTACACCAATCTCCACGCTAAATCAACAAATAAGAGAACTTTACGTGAAAGTGGGAATTCTATCCCAGTTTTCATGAGTATGGATCACTAGCTTTTGAAAAATTTGTCAAGTAATGACATGGGAGCACCTCTTAATGGCAAAAACTATTCATAGAGTTTTTTTTAAGGAAAAAAAAAAATAGAGAGTACTGAACATGCAATGCAACCCTCAGTTTATTAATCCCAGCGTATATGGTATTTGAAAGAAGGGATCAATCTGACTAGACCAATTCGTAAAATTTCAAACGGAATCCACTTCACAGTAAACTGAATTGAATGTTTGACAATTTTTTGAGCCAAAACTTATCGGGTAGACGAGAAAAGGCAAACTGAACCAAATCACACTGGTTTGCCAAGACTCGTTCAGTTTGTGCTCTCTACCTACAGGTTTCTGAGCAGTATGCTAAAATTCTTCTTTGAAGGCACTTTATTTTACCTATATATCCCCCAAATGCCAATTATGCTATTTATCTTTAAAGAGAATGGATGCAATAGTACTTCATGTGGTATAAAATTTATAGTAGCAGAAAAGAGTAAAATTTGAGATTTCACTTTGTTTCTCTGACATTCTATCCTTTAAAAAAATCTATGGATACCCGTCAACATTCCTCTGTCTGTCAGTTAACCTCCGTCCGTCGCCATTAGGTTGGTGCGTCATCCGTGATCAGATGACGGGCAGCTTTAGATATCCATTAACACCCTCAACTACTATATGAGTATGCCGTGAGAACAAAACTATAACTATATCTGTACTCTTTTAGTTTTTTTCCCCCTCCTCAACTTTGTTTTCCCTTCGCGCCTCATCCCAACCTCGATCATCCCGTCACCGTCCCTCCATCTCTTGCACGAAAAATTCTAGAATACACCAACTAAATTTGGTGACGTAACGTTTCCAACCAATCAAATAGATTCTTTTAGATTAATCCGTCATATCATGATTATAAAAAAAATATTTTTGTTATACTTTTTGCTAAAAAAAAGAAATATAATTAACTTGTTATTACTGAAGTGGTGCAAGTGTGACACAGTAGACTTTCTCCTCTTGCACATACAGCGCTTTTGGCACTCCGGATATTGTGCTAATTAAGTTGCATTCTAAAAGATGCTATATATGTGAACTGGCAATTAAGTTTGCTACAGAATATTCTTTTGTATTAAAGTAAGAATATTATAAACATCTTTTGTCCTGAACTCTCTGGCATCAATGCACGACTGGCTTTGATATTTTGTTTTTTTTTTTTGAGAAAGAGGTAGCACGCTACTCGCTTCATTCATTGGATTGATGAATTAGGCTACAGGGATGAGGCAGTCTGGGCCTCGAGGTTACCACGACGACGTACGAAGAACCAAAAAAAAAAAAAAAAACTACTTCATAGTGGGGAGGAGAAGTTCCCAATCCTTTAACAACTGCTTGAGCTTTTGCACAAGCAACACCGGGTCCGGCTGAATCGCCCAAAAGATCATGTCGTTCCTGGTCTTCCAGATGGTCCACCAGCAGCCTACTAATCCCGTTAGACTGTTAATCGTATTGTGCGAACCTTTCCTTCCCATCCATTTGTCCCAAATTGATTCCACATCATCCCCTAGATCCTGAACCTGGACACCGTCCACACCCATTACTAAAATAAACTTACAGAAAACGCACCGCGTGAATATGTGGTCCACCGTTTCCTCTTCAGACCCGCATAACACACATGTTGTATCTCCAACCCACCATCTTTTCACAAGATTATCAAAAGTAAGGTGTCTCTTCTTGAGAGTTATCCAACAGAACATTTTTACTTTTAGGGGAATATGGAGTCTCCAGAGCTTGGAAGCGCGTGCGTCCCTCGTACCTCCGTCAGTGAAAGCTAGGTAAGCCGATTTTACTGAATAAATCCCATCGGAGCTCCATCGCCAAAGTATCCTGTATGGTCTATGGTCGAGCTTGAAACAAGATACTCTTTCCTTGAGTTCAAAGAGGCTAGAGCTCACACTTTGCGTAAGAGTGAAATCGACTCCCAGAATCTTAGTCCAATCCCAACTGTCCATCACAAAACAGTCACTGACTTTTACATTTTTATGCTCCGTCATCTGATAGACCTCAGGAAACGACAAATGCAAGATATTATCCCCACACCACCGATCTAACCAAAAATCAATAGTTCTCCCATTGCCTACAACAGAGTTCGTTCCCCATTTGAAGAGAACTTTGAGGCTTAGAACTCCCTTCCACCAGTAGGAGAAAGGTCTAAAAGATTTTACTTCCATCAATGGTTTTCTACGTTTGTAATATAGAGCGCGGATAATCTTTATCCAATTTAACTGTGGTGTCGTGCAGAATTTCCACCACCACTTGGCCAGAAGGGCTTGGTTCATAACTGCCACATCTAAGATGCCTAGTCCGCCTTCTTTCTTACTCTTACAAACATTCTTCCAAGCCACCAGACATCCTTTGCCTGGGGAATTGGTTCCGTCTTTCCAGAAAAAATCTCTACGAAGGGCTTCGATGCACTTGATCACCCACTTGGGCGCCTTTAATACAGATAGAAAGTATAGAGGTAGGTTAGTTAGAACCGCGTTAACAAGAATAAGTCTGCCTCCTCTGGAGAGAAGTTTCGCTTGCCAGCCATCAATTTTACGTCGAACATTTTGTATGATCCCCCTCCATGCCTCCTTAGTTGGGGGTCTAGGAGAGAGGGGCAAGCCCAAGTATTTGGTTGGGAAAGAACCAACTCTACACTCGAGTAGGTTCGATAATCTCGTCGCTTTTCCTTCTGTCCGTCCAAGGTAGTATAATTCCGACTTCTCTCTGTTGATTTTCATTCCGGAGGCCCACTCAAAAAGTTGCCACAAGAATCTAAGATTTCTTATGTACCTTCTTCGAGCTTCACAGAAGAAAAAGGTATCATCCGCAAATTGTATGAGCGCAGTCGTACTCTCGATCGACGGGCCGATGCCTTTAAGAAGATTATTAGTCGTAGCCGCCTTAGTCATTCTGGCCAGGCATTCAGCCACCAATAAGAATAGGAAGGGGGATAGAGGATCCCCCTGCCGTACTCCTCTCTTGGTCTTTATCCAGTTGGTCGCCTCTCCGTTGACTAAAATAGCTACTTTCGCGTAACACATGCATAGTTCCATCCATCCGCACCACTTGTCGTCGAATCCCCACCAACGTAGAATTTGGAAAAGAAAAGGCCAGTAGATCCTATCGTATGCCTTTTCAAAGTCTACCTTAACGCCGACCCCCTCGATAGCCATCTTGCTTCCCCAACCAATAAGTTCGGAAGCTGTTACGTACGCGTCAGTAATGTTCCTCCCATTCAAGAATGCTGACTGCGACGGGGAAATGAGGTCCTTCATAACCCGTTCTAGTCGGTTGGCCAGAACCTTTGATAAGATCTTTTGAATCCCGTTCAGTAAGCTTATAGGTCGATAGTCGTTCGCCCGCTCGGCCCCTTCCTTCTTAGGGATGAGACAGATGAAAGAGTAGTCAATGGGGGCTGTGGAAAGCCTCCCCTCATACAACTCCTGAAAAATGTTTGCAATATCCTCCTTTACGGTATCCCAGAAGAATTGGTAGAACCGAAGCGGAAATCCATCCGGTCCCGGCGCCTTGTCACTCCCCAGTTGGAAGACCGCTTGCTTTATTTCATCAATACTGAAGGGTTCAGTTATTCGTGTTAGGGTAGAGGCCGATACGCGATTTGAGTCGAATAAATTACTCCACTCCCCAAAAGAAGCTGGGGCCATCTCTTCTGGTGAGAAGAGTTTCTTAAAAGAGTGATAGAAGTATTTCTTCTTGTCTTCTTCGGATTGGTGAACAAAACCATTCTCGACTATCGTGCCAATCATGTTAGATCTTCGTCTACCGTTAGCAATAGAGTGGAAGAATTTTGTGTTGCCATCCCCCTCTCGTAACCAGTGTTGTTTGGCTCTGGACCTCCATAACGACGCTTCATCATTTAAAACTCCTTTCAATTTTGCTTTAAGGTCCTCTCTTATTGAAAGTACATCCCGTGTGAGCTCGCCTTGTTCTTCAGCTTTGTCGATTCTATGAATTTCGTCCATTAGGTAATTCTTTAATCTTCTAATGCTATAATACTCATTTGCACACCACTCTTTGATTCTTTGGCGACAATGTCTCAACTTCGCTGTGAAAATTAACACGGCCGACTTTTCCTGAGTGCCCCGGTTGCCCTCCCTCCACCACCCCGGGAGTTTGGATTTGAATCCCTCATGATTCAGCCAGACTTCCTCGAAGCGAAAGATCCTGTTCTTCACCTTTGTGTTTCTCTCCGCCGATAGAAGAATAGGACAATGGTCAGAAGTTACTCTAGGGAGTGCTTCAACTTTCGTTAGGGGGAATTCGAGGTCCCATTCTGTTGAGACTAGAAATCGGTCCAGTCTCGCAAGAGCTGGATTTTTTTGCATGTTAGACCATGTGAAGGATTGGTTGACCATAGGTGGGTCGATCAATGCTAGCTCATTGATGAGATCATTAAACATAAACGTAGCTTTGGAGCTCCATGGCCTCCCCTTCCGCTCCTCTTGTCCCCTCGTGCTGTTAAAATCCCCGCAGATGATCCACTTACCGAGACAACACGCTTTCAGTTGTGCCAGTTCAGCGTAGAACTCCTCCTTACCGTCCCATGTTGCGGGACCGTATACATTCGTGAGGTAGAAAAAAGTATCATGCTTGGCGGAGGCGAGAAGTACGGTAATGGAGTATTTTCTCACCATAACTTCAAGACAATCAAAGGAGCGAGAGTTCCAGCACGTGATAACTCCCCCTGATGCTCCGTTAGATTCAAGGAAGACGCATTTGTTAAAAAAAGAGCCACCAAAGCTACGCAAAAAAGAACCGGAAACATGATCCACTTTCGACTCTTGTAGACATACGACCCCGTTACAAAATTTCGAAACAACAGCCCTAACGGCATTACGTTTCGATAGGTCATTTAGTCCCCTAACGTTCCAACTACAGACACTGATCATCAAAGCCAGTAGACTCCCACCACAAAAACTCCCCAAAAGAAAGTCTACACTCCCACAACCTCGCCCTACCTACGCACATTTGTTCAAGAAATCAGCGAATCTCTTCGCTTCTTCCTCCCCCAGGTTCACTCCACAAAGCCGGCTCTTGCGGATAAGCTTCCCTATACTAGATCCGATCACACTCCCTTCCTCCCCTTCGCGAAGGCTGGCCTTCCTCGACATTGCCTTGTACAGGGCTGGAGTCTTGTTAGCTTTGGCGAGACGTTTGCTGGCCCGAGGCAGGGAAGGGCTCACAGGTGCGCCCATTTTAGTCGGAGATACCACCACACAGGTCTGCAGCAATCGGCTCTGAGTCCATCCCTCTTGATCGGCACCTGTGTCCAAAACAGGCTTTGATATTTTGTTACCTTAAAAACTAATTTATACGAAACGATCCAAAATTTTTCTCTACACATTAAATCCAGCTTAATTAATCTCTAATCTCTCTTGGAAAAACGAAGTACCGAACAATAGTCTTAAACACCCTTTAAATTTTAACTCGTTATGAGCTTTTTCTTTTTTTTCTACTTCCTAACTTTTCGATCTAGCTCGTCTGGCAGCAATTTTGCGAATTTTGTTAAAATCAAATACCCACGAAAGATGTACATGATTTTTTTTTTTTTTGACTAAAATAAGTTCTGATCGCGTACATTTCTCATGAGCATTTGTTTTGATTCAAACAAAATTTACAAAATCAAAAAAAAAATCTAAGTCAAACTGTTAATAAATAGTGTGTAATAAAAAAAAATTGAAACAGGTTAGACGAAGGGTAGGGGTTTCTATACATTGAAAAGACTTGTGAATAATCCATCCATTCGTCCGTCTCTTTGTGAAGGGCTATCTCGTCGCCCCCTGCTGCCTTCAGCCCACGCCCTCCCACTGCTCGCTGCTCAAAAACCGCTCTCCTTAGCTATCTCGCAATCAAATCCGAGCTTCTGCAAGTACCACGTACTACTTACTACTACTTATCAGCACCGTATCTCTTCCCTGCTCTTCGTTTCTCTCCGCTCCACTTCTCTTTCGCTCCCTCCGCTTTCTCGGCACGAAGCGAAAAGGAAGGACGCCAGGCGGGTGCGATCGACTCTGCTGCTGCTGCTGCTGCTGCTTCTGTACTAGAGGTAATAACTAATTAATAAGAACCCACCACTCCACATCCTACTATCACTAGTGCCCTGCCCAGGTCCAAATTACGATCACTTTTACGCTTTCATCTGTTCTGTCCGTATGGGGTTGAGGTCTCTCGTTTCCGTAATCACCGTCACGATAAGCTTCTCTAGGAAGAACTAGAAGGAAAATATCCACACCACCAATTCCCGTTGTTGAGGATAATTGGATAGAAATATTGGATAGAAATATGAATCTTGCTTGTGTATAATTCAGATGGGTAATTTTACTTATCAGCTGAAATTTTTGAATTGGTTCGAGCTTTTTAAATACGATATCAGAGCTTTAATTCGCACCCGCTACCTTAAGTCGGCTCATTAAATGCATGCGAGTCGTGTCTAGTCCGTGAAGTTGTTCGTACCACATGCTAGCAGCTCCTGGTATTTGGGTCGGGTTCGCTCCATGTATGAGTCGCAGGCGGATCTCGTGTGATAGAGTCGGATCGGTGCCATGTAGTAGCAGTGCCTAGCACGTGTTTAGCATGGATGTTAAGAATTACAAGTCCCATGTTTGCTAGAATTACGCATCCTGACTGATGCAAGGGTGTTCCCACGCATCAAGCTTAAGCGTTGGGTTGGTTCCTAGCTAGTAACTCTACCGATGGCTGACTATTTACATTCTTCATCAAATATTATATGAAGCCGATTCCTTTTGTTGGTATTAACTCCTCTACATCCTTAACTTAGTTAAACATATATTCCTCTCTTACACTGTTATTCTACTACGAGACCAAGTGGTATGCATGAGGTAGCTGTTTTAATAAAGAGTTGTCCGTCCAAGGTCATAATATAAGTTATCTAATCCCTTTACGTTTTTGTTCTCCTTTTTCTTTTAAATTTAAATCTTTATAAATTTCCCTCATCATGAATCAGCATAGTATTGTGTTTTCGACCAATTCATAGATCTGCTGTTAATTTGATTTCTTATATTTTGCTTTAAAGTTTCGTATACATTGCCTTCAATTGAATGCCTTATTCTGCAACGAGTTCATTTTTTTTACTGACATTTTATTTATCTTGAACTTTTGATAGATTTTACTGTTTTCATGGCTTTTCTGTTCAATAATTGGTCTTCTTATCAACAATTTCTTAACATTCAGTGCTTTAAATTTCACTTGTTCTTTGCACGATGATTATTAGATATATTGCTACTTGTCCTTGTGAGCGATTTGTTATCTTAAGCTTTACTATTTGAAGTTTTTTTTTCCCTCTTTGAATACTTTTTTTTTGTTTTTGTTTTTATTTTTGAGGTGTTAGTCTTTGAACACTTGATATTACCTTTCTAGAATATGATCATTGATTATTCCTGTCTTTCTGAGCAGAGAGATGGACACAGTAGGATCTTGAGAATTTGCCTGCTCATTGATTATTCACGTCTTTCTGACTGGAGACTTGGTAGGATATTGACAACTTTCCTTCCTACAATCAAAAAGAACTTGCCTTCCTAATAGCAGGCTGGGAACAAGAAAAACTGAAGTTATTAGTGTCATGATTGCAGCTCTTAATAATTTCGTTTTGAGTGAGAAGTAGAATTTTCATTTTTTCTACATTTTTTTCTTCTTTGTTTTTATTTGCTTTTTTTTGTTTTCGTTGCCTTCAATATTTTTTGAGGCCTCGTTGCCTCAATCCATGTAGCTAAATTCATCTGCTAAATGAATGAAGCGGATAGCGTGCTATCTATTTCTCAAAAAAAAAAAAAAAAAAAAAAAAAAAAACTAAATTGCCTTCCTAATAGCAAATCCAATAAGATTGAAGGTACTGAAGGCATGTTTGGTTCATAATTGGAGTCAGGATAGGAAAAAAATTCCAAATGGGTGGGAATCGGAGTGAGGATGACCAATTCAGTCATTGTGTTTGGTTTGCAATTGGAATAGGAATTGAAACGGATGATCCTCTTTCTACCTTCGAATGAGACACATTCATCATATATTTGCACATGGTGTTGATAATTTTCAATATCTATTGAAAGGAGAGGAGAATGGTGGCATCCATATTCTAACACCCTGACTATTTTTTTATTTTCAACTCCCTTTGACAGTCCAAAGTTAAAATGCTGCGAATTTGGGATTTAGGAGCTTGAGCAACTGCATGAGACTTTTTCTTCCCTCACAGTTTTTCTTAAATCACAGAATCTCTCGTATTTGTTTTTCACAATTTTCTTTGATTTGAATTCGATATTTTTTTTTTTTCAGTTTCTTTTTCACACTTTCAACATTTCGAAGTTTATAAGAAACCACCCCTATTTGAACTCAGTTTTATAATAAATCACAGCTATTCTTGATGCTGTTTGTAATACTTGGATATTGGCTTTTGACTTGTATATTGAACTTGAGGGGATACAATTACTATATAAGATGGTAAATGATTGGTAATTCTAGAAGTACTACCAAGGCTTGGCATTTCTACTTTATTTTTGATAATGGTGCATCGAAATAGATGATTAACATCATTAAACATGAACTAGGGTATTTGAACTTTCTAGCAATCAAGTTTTATGTTTTTTTTTCCCATCATTTATCTAGTAATCAAGTGGTCTGAAAGTTGACATTTTTTACGGTCTTTATGGGATGTTTTTTCATTTGATGCCCTATATATGTATTATATATCTTTGGATGTGTAATATTATACATAATATTCTGTTAGATTTTTCACAATGTAGTGTATCCTATGGTTTCTTCTGTAGGCTTGTAATCTTTTTTTCTTTTTTTTTAAAGAAGTTAGTCCCTTGATCAGATGGTTCTTTGCTTCATTTTTGTCGAGTCTTCAAGTCTACGTTATTTGTTGGGTGCTATAATCTCTGGTTGGATAACCTCAGATTATGTTGAGGGGGAAATTCTTTCTTTGTAGCTTTGTGAGCTACTAGCGTGTGGCTTGTCCAAGAATGCCAAGAATTTTATCACATAGTAATGGAGGTTGAATATCAAAATTAGTTTGCTAAGAGGTTGATTTGTGTGCTGAAATCTTACGTTTCTCTTTTTACAGGTCAAATTGTTTCAGCGTGTTGCTTGGTACTCAAGCATGTTGCTTGATCAATCAAGAAAAGAGATTGCAGTCTAAACCAATCCATCATTCATCATTAGTGATAGCCCCTTCTACTGCTAAACCCTTTAGTACATCCAGTAGGCATCTGTTTCATTCATTCGAGGAGAGGCGAGCTCATCGACTCATCCAGATTTTTCTGTCATAAGATTCCAGTAATTTATTTTTGTTGTCTTCAGAAGTGAAAATACATTATGGCTCTTCAAGGTCTGCAACTGTCATATCTATTAGGTCTAGTGAACAGCAGATATGCTAGTTTTGCTTACTCTGCTTCTAGGTGTGAAGTTTCTTTAAGCTTCAAACCAAGGACTGGAGTCAAGAACAAAAAGCCTGCCTGCCTTCATCGAGCTGTTTTATGCCGTAACATTGGGCTTCTAGCTCCGATGCTATCTCATGCCATAATGAACCGAAATAAAAGGTTGATAAGATGCTCATCTACTGCCGATAATTGTCAAACTGGAGCAGTAGAATCCAGCAAGTTAATTGAACTCCCTCTGATTCCACTTCCTTTGGTCTTTTTCCCGGGCATGACACTTCCTCTGCAGATCTTTGAGTTCAGATACCGTATCCTAATGCAAACTCTTCTCCAGACAGATCTCAGATTTGGGATCATCTATTCGGACAAAAGTAGAGGGATAGCAAATGTCGGATGTCTGGGGGAGGTCGTCAAACATGAAAGGCTTGTAGATGACCGTTTTTTTCTGATCTGCAAAGGCCAGGAGCGTTTTCGAGTGATTAATGTTGTCAGGAAGGCCCCATATCTGGTCGCAGAGGTGCAGTGGATGAAGGATCGCCAATCCATGACCATCACTGAGCAGCACAACATGGAGTCTCTCGTCCTTGATGTGGAAAGCTACATGGCGGATGTGATCAGGCTGTCTAACAAGTTGAGTGGAAAGGCTGGAAAAGAAACAAAGGATCTGCTCGGGAGCCGTTTCCCAACACCATTCTCTTTTTTCGTCGCGAGCACATTTGAGGGTTCTCCGAGGGAGCAGCAAGCGTTGCTTGAATTGGAGGACACCACCTTGCGGCTGAAAAGAGAGAGAGATACCTTGCGGAACACGCTCAACTACTTAGCAGCTGCATCTGCCATTACAGATAAATTTCAGTACTCCTCATCTAATGAAAATTAGCTTTTGTGCATGAGAAGTTGAAGAAGAAGATCATGGACAGTTCCACTTGTAAATAACTCTAGTCTCTTCCTTTTGTCTTGTAGATACCTTTGAATTACTTTGCAATAATGAGAATTATTACCCGGACATTATTTATTGTAGTATTTCTATTGCTGTAAATTCGGACTTTATGTTACTTTCTGCTCGTTTGCTTCTTGCCACAATGCCACATTCCCTTCTTCATGTTAACTTTCACTGCATCAGTGATATTGGATTTTTCAGAAGCATGCAGTTTTCAAGAGTCTGCAAATATGGTTGATCATGACTATTTAGGCCTAGTTTGGTAATATACTAACTAAAAACATTATTTTTATATTATAAAAGTTTGAAGAAAAATAAAAATACTTATAATTTTTTCTCCTTCAATGATTTAAAATTATAATTGCAGCTGTCACTTGAGAAGCGGGTACCGATGGTTGTTGCAACTGCAATTTTATAATATTCCTTTATATAGTTTTAGCCACTATATTATGGAATTAGGACTAACGCATTTCTGCAATTAAGAAATATAGTGCCTTAGCTTCGTCTAGGCAAAATGCCAACCTTGCTAGAGCGGGATTCACCCCGAGGTAAAACTGCATGAAGACCTCTCAACTAGAGGCTGCTCTCCAATTAGCCCCTCAGCTTCAGTTTTTCTAATTAACACTTCCCCAAACTTTTAGTTTTTTTAATTGAGTGATTTTAGTAAATTAATTATCAAATTCATCAACAATGTTAATAACTATTTAGCAAATCAAATTAAAAACAATTATCGGTTAATAGCTGAAAAAGCCAGTAAAATTTTCAAAATTTTCAACTAAGCAACCTTGAAAAACACAATTCAGAAAATGTAAAGTAAATGTTAATGAAAAGAAATTCAAAGATTGAGGGGTACTTCGTGAAAACGGTCTATAGTTGAGGGGTCTCCGAACATTCTTTCTACCCATTCCCTGATTTCGATATCAGCTCTATGCGGGTACGTGACTATAATAATACTAATATATATGCCACATTGATTCTGCAGAAAGGCCAAAATCTAAAGAAATGAACTTACAGTTGAGTAACTTCCTACCGTCAAACACAACTGCTGGTGAATATTCAAACTATAATAACCATCAAAAAGCATAAGACAGTTGAGAAGCCTATCAACAACGTTTATGTTACAAGAGCTGAAAGAAGGTGCTTCAATTAGAGACAGATGTAGAGATCAGCATCCCAGGACAAAATCACATACTAAAGTCAATAAGTTAAATTGTAATTTGGTAAGCGGTCTCTATTGGCTAACAAGATGACGGGGGCTGAGGAAAAAGTACGGCTGCTGCTGTTTTTCTCAAGCATTCAGCAAACCTCTGTTTTCCGGTAAATATTGTCTAAACTACTCTTCTGCCTTCTATCGCTGTTTACTCTTTCTGTGGTATTAGATGTTGATGCCACATAGTAGTTAGCAGCTAGCCCCAGAAAGGAATCTATTAATCCTCGAAGATTTCAAACATCAACCGAATAATAGAATTCATCACAATTCGATTTGATGTCCTGTTCAGCTTTCTTTCTGGAAGAATCACCAGCAGAAAGAGGGTGGTCGATGGATTGCAGAAAGTTGAGATATGCATATTTAATATCAAACTGCATATCATACCCTGTAAAACGAGAAACAAAGAAAATATTCAGTCTAAAGAGAAGAGGAAGGTATAGCATTGAAACAAGGCAGGTTTTAATTAAGATAACATCATCAGCTATCTTATTAGAACAGTTGAGCTGATGGCAAATATAATACTGGTGCGGACTCAACATACAGTAGTTTACAGCGATGGTCCGTCCATTGTTGTCGGGTCTTTGCCGCACGTGATGAAACCACATACTTGGCCTGCATACGTCATTAAAATTAATGAGACCAAAAGCCAACTAATCATATGTTTCTGCTGTAAGATCTGAGGTTCAAAGATCAGAAGTTGATAAGGAAAATAACAATGACTGCTAACTGACCGACTTTGGAGCTAAAACATAGCAATGGGATCAACAAGATAGAAAGACAACCTGGAACTTGCTCTAGCATGAGGTGAAGTCTTAATATACCCATCCACTCAACTATTATCACCACAATCAATTACTATTTCGTAATTAATATTTTGTTAACCTAGAACTTCCTCCAGCATGGGGTGAAGTCTTAAATAAACCCATCCACTCAACTATTATTAACCACAATCAATACTACTTCGTAATTGCTATTTCCTCAACATCTAACAGACTGACTTTGGAGCTAAAACATAGCAATGGGATCAAGAAGCTAGGAAGATAACCTGTAACATGCTTTAGCATGAGGTGAAGTCCTAAATAAATCCATCTGCTCGTCGACAATTTGTTGTTATTTATCACCATCATCATCATCGATCACAATAGCAACAGGCGCGTCTTAATTCGCCAATACCATATGTAGGATCAATGTATTACATGTGCATGATGTAATGCTTACAGGTAAAGAATCTCGCCAGCCTTGACGGTGCATTCAAATGGCCTCGGACCGTCGAAGTAGAGAGGGAAGGAAGACATTTGCACAGCCAAGTCCTCGGGCGATGGAGGGTACGGGTCCACACTACACCAGGGCACCTGTCTCTCAGGCTCTTCCACTTCCAAATCAAACCTCAAACCACCAGTTCCAGTGTCCTGTTATGAAGTCACGCACGATTTTAATTAATAAATCCTCAGAATAGGAGAAGCAGGAGACAATTGATATATACCAGCAAGGCAGAGGAAAGGGTATAGCGGGCTGCTAGATAGGGACGTATGTACAGTCGGTGGACTTCAGTAGGGGGTAAGAGAAGGAAGTGCTTCTCGCCCGTGATGACGACGTAGAGGTTCTCGTAGTGGTCCTTGTGGAAGGAGGTTTGGGAGCGGTCATTGCCTATCCACAGGTTAACGGCCTCCGGGAGGCAACCCAGCGCCTCACTGGCCCAAGGGATATGGGCCTCCACATCCCCCGCCACTGCTGCATACTCCCCGCGCAAGCAATCGTCTTGCTGCTGTGCGTACGCCACCACACTCGCAGTGGAAGGGCCCAATGCTGCCCCGGTGGCCTTGATGAGCTGCAGGGCCTCTGAGAACTCCATTGACCGGACACAAGCTGATGCAAAGCAGAGGCCGCCTCTTTTCTGATTGCCATCTTTAGCGATGCTCTCTCCTTCAACCATGGAAGGAAGGGGCAAGTGTGCGAGGGCATCGGCTCGGCCGTTGGGGGTGAGGTGGACAGAAACAGTGCAGTTGCGGAGGGCGTTGCAGAGGTAGTCATCATTGGACCAGAGGGAGTGAGCAATGGCTGGCCAATGGCGGGTGGCAGCACCGGACACAATGAACGGCCTGTTCGCAGACACATACTCCCTCAAGAACCGGAGAGGGGATGGGGGTGAATCGAGCCGCTCCACCCCACCCAAGTCGCCCTGTCTCATCAGCTCTCTTGCCTCCATCCATAGATTCCTTACTGCTGTCTCCATCTCAACTCTCTTTCACTCTTTCTTTAACTAAAGCAAGAGAATAAGTAGCTCGATTCGGTTAGATATATAAAATGATTTTCATCCACCTCCATAGATCCATCTCAAATATTTTATGCACGAATAATTACATCCAATTAAGGGATCATTCGTTTCAATGGGTTATACATTCCAGGAATATTATATATTTTATATTTGGAATGACAAGGTTTTATGCAACAAAACCAAGCCACTTGGGTTGGGAGGTTGTTACCAAAATATACAATTTTACATATGATTCCCCTGACATATCAGAATGACAAAACCTCATCAACTAGCTGGGAATCAACAATGATGATTCACTTCACCAACACCTTTTAAAACTTTTCAACTTGATTTGCATGGTGACAATTTGAATATCTTGAATAGATAATAAAAAGAATTCCATGTATATTTAGAATTTCCTTATTGTCCTTGATTAGGTCTTTACCATTTCATATGGCTCCATAAAATTGATTTGATACATATCCTATGTGGCATAAAAAGGACATTCTCCAATCCCATTTGGAAGAGTACTGCTATAGGTACTCAGGAATGTTGCCTTTACAAGTTGTATTGATATGTTGGCTCATGTGATGAAGAGGCCTTTGATTGTTTATTATATGCAATCTCAAAGTGCCAAAATGTGTTTGCCAATAGATCAACAACTTTTAAGGGCAATATACTGGAGGACCCAAAGCATTTCCCCAATTGCAAAGAGCTTCATAGCCCTACAAATAACTAGAAGAAAATAATCCAACCAGAGTTGATGCAAAAAGAGGTAAAAAAGATGTCCCCAATGTGAAAGTGAGGGCATTATGCCACTGACAAAAAGGCAGCAAAAGACTAAGTGTTTGTACTGAATCTCCATCTGTCCTTGGATTTATCTGCTTAGGGTACTCTGCAGGTTGCTTATTTCTTGTTTATTGTGTAGAATAGATGCAATAATGGACATCATTCTGCTTATTTCCCCTGATAAGTGCGCTGATAAGTAAGCTCAATAACATACATCAAGAAACTACTAGGATATTAGGCCCATACCCGAAAGAAAAAGTCAGCAAATTTCTCTTATTTCCTAGTCAAAAACAAAATATAAAAAACCAAGAGGCCAATTTCTCTTATTCTATATATATATATATAGAACTAGGCTACTATACTATTAATAGCACCAAGTCATTGGTGCTATTAAGTTTTCAGCCATTGGATGAAGAAATGTGTGGTTAGGATGATAGTGGTCCCCTAGGGTTGAGTGGTGATTGGTTGAAAGTATGATCTAACGGGTGGAAATGGTCAAAGGGGTAGATCTAACGGCGAAAAATTTGATAGCACCAAATGCTTAGTGCTATCGATAGTATAATAGCCGGACTCTATATATATATATATAGAGTTGGGCTAGAATACTCTTAAGAGTACGGAGCCCTTCGTACTCCCACATCGTTTTCAATGTTGGGACTTCCGAATCGACGATCGGCTCTGTTAGACTTGATCTAGAGTATTTGAAGTATCTAGAAAATAAGTTTCGTGATTTTTCGGTATCATTTGCCTGGTGATCGAAAGGGCTCAAAATCAATGGCTGGAAATAAAAATCTCACAAAATGTGATAATATGACTCTAAAATTTTGGATCAAAGATATTGATCTTGTTTTATATAGTATAAAGAATATTCTATCAAATTTTCACGTGATTTGAATATTTCTACACCGTTAAACTTGCAAACGGCTCACTACGACCATTGAAATTGTTGATTTTGAGCCCTTTCGATCACCGGGCAAATGATATCGAAAAATCTCGAAACCTATTTTCTAGATACTTCAAATACTCTAGATCAAGTCTAACGGAGCCGATCGTCAATTCGGAAGTCCCAACATCGAAAACGACGTGGGAGTACGGAGGGCTCCGTACTCTTAAGAGTATTCTAGCCCAACTCTATATATATATATATATAGAGAGAGAGAGAGAGCTAGGCTGGTATACTATCGGTAGCACGGAGGCCTCCGTGCTACCAAATTGTTTTCAATGATGTGGCTTCCAAATCAACGATCGGCTCCGCTAGACTTAATCTGCACTATTGAAAGTATTTGAAAACTAAATTTCATAATTTTTCGACATTATTTAGCTAGTGATCAAAAGATCTCAAAATTGACAATTTTAATGGTAGATGAGATGCGTTTATGAATTTAACGGTGTAAAACAATCCAAATATGATGAAATTTTTATAGAAAATTCTTTGAACTATTTAGAGTAAGATCAGTACCTCTGATTTTAAATTTAAATCTTTTATCATCATTTTTATGAGATTTTTATTTTCAGCCGTTCATTTTTCGACTACTCGTTTGATAGGTAAATGATATCGAAAAATTATGAAATTTAGTTTCCAAATACTTTCAATAGTGTAGATCAAGTCTAACGAAGCCGATCGTCGATTTGAAAGCCGCATCATTGAAAACAACTTGGTAGCACGGAGGCCTCCGTGCTACCAATAGTATACCAGCTGGACTCTATATATATATATATATATATATAACTATGCTACTATACTACCAATAGCACCAATTCATTAGTGCTATTAGATTTTCGGCCTTTGAATGAAGAGATGTACGGTTAGAATGATAGTGGTACCCTAGGGCTGAGTGGGTAGTTAGTTGAATAGTATGATCTAACGGGTGGAAATGGTCAAAGGGGTTGATCTAACGCCGAAAAACTTGGTAGCACCAAGCGCTTGGTGCTATTGATAGCATAATAGCCAGACTCTCTCTCTCTCTCTCTCCCCCCCTCTCTCTCTCTCTCTCTATATATATATATATATAACGAAGGGATGTGCGGTTAGGATGATAGTGGTCCCCTAGGGTTGAGTGGGTGGTTGGTTGCATAGTATGATCTAACGGGTGGAAATGGTCAAAGGGGTAGATCTAACGGCAGAAAACGTGGTAGCACCAAGTGCTTGGTGCTATTGATAGCATAGTAGCCGGACTCTCTCTCTCTCTCTCTCTCTCTCTCTCTCTCTATATATATATATATATATATATATATAGAGAGAGAGTTGAGCTAGAATACTATCGATAGCAAACGGGCACTTTTGCCACCCATTTATTTTCGATTATGGAGCTTCCAAATCGACGATCGGTACCGTTGAACATGATCTAGAGCATTTAAAGTATCTAGAAACCAAATTTCATGCTTTTTCGATATTGTTTTCTTGTCCATCAAGTGGACACAAAAATGAATGGTTGAAAATAAATCTATGTTCAACGGATCACACCTACCAAGAAAAAGTATTTTGTTTCGGTTCGACCCGTAGTCACATATGAAATATCCGATGGGATAAATTTAGCAACACTTTTCCCTCGGGATATCTGATGATTAAAGTTATATTTACTTCCAGAAGGATAAACTCAAAATGCTAGAAGATTAATAGTTGTCGAGTTTCTGAAGGGGAAAGTAGAGTCATAAATCTTATCAGTCACAGTTATTCTCATGCAACCTCAGCAGTACCAAAGACAGGATAAGAGCTGATGGAAAGACAGGTAGTTTGTGCGTTGGAGCTGATGAAATGAATGCATCAAAATGCATGTACAAAGGGATTTGTCAGAGAAAATCCCTCCCATAAATAGCTTTTAATGGGTATCAAAGGCCAATAAGAAATTGCATCAAAAATTGGATTGTGACCTGCATATGCCACATAACTTTGGAGGTTAGTTATGCAACTAGAGACTCATGAGAAAAGCCAAAATATGACAAATCCTTGCAAATTTCTCTCTTCACAAGGAAGAAAGGAAAGTCATCTACACACAATTTAAAATATAAAATATTATACATATATAAGGACTATATGTATATGTTGTTACTGCCTTTCACTGATTTGACTAGACAAGCACACAATCAACCAGCACTGAAAATAGAAAGAGAAATGAAATCAACTTAACACACATAAGCACAAATATCACCCATCCAATGATAATGAAAATACTTGCATCATTGAATTTATTTTTCCTTTGCCAGGCTAAATGACTTTCTCTGCAGAAGATGAACAAAGAAACCAACAGAACAAAAATTACTTCACAATCAACAAAATTTTCTCTATTTGATCAAAAATTACAAGACGAATAATCTTGTAAAAGAGCAAATAATCAAGATTAATAACCTAAAGATCAACCTCAGCAACAAGATTATCACCTAAGTTGTCAGTTTGTCACCTCTTAGCACACAGGAATCCTATATGGTAGTAGAAGGCATACAAATTAACGACTACCAGATAAATATTTGATGCAAGCAAAAGCTCTTGGCCTCTGGTGATCTAAATCGTCAGCAAACATCTTGTTATGATGTCAAAACATTGATTGAGGAAGGAAATTATAGTAATTTGTGAAAGGAAATTATACAGATATCAAAAGAACGATTAGGTAAGGAGAATTAGCAATTTGAGGAAGGAATTTATTACCAAGTTCCAACTCATATACGAATATCCTGCTACAAGGCTCCTTTTATGAAACTTAACTACATAAAAATTAAGAACTTAAACTACATTGAATTGGCTTGTAAGAAAATAACAATTCTCTTTAGTCTAACCAATCTGAGCATGCGGCCACTGTAGACAACAGTAAATAAATAACCAAACACAAAGGTCCAGAAATTCTTCTTCCCCTTTCTACCATAGAAAAGACTTAGTTTCTCCAGTTGAAAATTGAGAGACACAAAGGCGTTGTAATGCACAACATGGTATTCTATGAAAAAGGTATGCAATCAAGATGGTATTCAATCTTAAATAAAAGGGTGGGTTAATTTCTTCCATGACCTCCCAAAAAAGTTGTAATTTCATAAACGCCCCTCTAGATTGGGAAATATCATGAGTGCCCTTATATATATAAGAGAGCTTAGGGTTTAGGGGTAGTGGTGATAGAAGGGTCTAGGATTTAGGAGGGAGTTTTTAGGCTATTAAGCCTACAAAAAATTTTAAATACAAAAATAGACCTCTAAAATTTTTATTTGTAAAACTAGACCTCTAAAAGCGGTGAATCATTATCCGCTTTTAAATGCGGTGAATCATTCACCGCCTTTTTACCCTAATTTACATCTTTTCGCTATCCAAACTTCAAAAGATATATAGTATTAGATACTAAAAATAGTTATTATTCTTTAAAGAAAGCGGTGAATGATTTACCGCATTTAGAAAGCGGTAATTCATTCACCGCATATACCTAGTTTTATAAATAATTTTTTAAGAAGACTATTTTTGTAATTATAATATTTCTTAAGTTTATTAATAAAAAAAATTCATTTAGGAGTGTTGGTGACAGCTTTATATTTAGAGGGGTATTGGTGATATATTTGTCTGTTTAGAGGGATATTGGTGATATTTCCAACTTTAGAGGGGCATCTATGATATTTTGAAGTTTTTGAGGGTTAGGTTTGAAATTGCCCATAAATAAAAAGTATATCACTTGAACAACCCAGTAATAGCCTGCAAAAGTATCATAATTCATACTTTATCATAAGTATGATGGAAGATGCAAGGTATCAAAATCCAAATATTCCCGAATAATAGTCAGCACAATCAACAATCTGACAAAATCTTTCTACAGAAAAGCAACTAAAATGTCATCAATTTTTAAGTTCTATTCTACTGAATAGGTCAACATAAGTTAGCAAGACAACTCTATCAACTAAAAGAAATCTATTGATTGACACAATCCATAATATTCATGAAGTTTGAGTAACAATATCACCAAGCATGAGATTTTTTACATACCAAGTGAGCTCTTTCTAGTCCTTCAAATACAGTTCAAACAGCCAACTATGACTAGAATAATGGTCCCTTGATTTTTGAAAGATGGTAGCATATGGCAAATGAAATCCAGTAATAATTAGCTTAAAGGCAACATGGGGGAGCATGTGCCAATGATATCTACATGAGTGTGTCTATGTCCATACATATGTACATATGTTAGTTGATCAATAGCTCCAATAAGTTACACACATTGGTACACATAGAGCCTTGGTGGATAGAAAAAATGTATAACAAATCAACAGTCATCAAAGAGCCTTTCTATGGTCACTATACATGTTTTTAGACACCATAAGATGGAAATGCGTGTTCAAAAAGCCATGAGCTTAGCGTTTTACAACGAAGATTGAAAACTTCGCAAAACAAGAAATTAGACATTGCCCTGAAATTATCACCAATTAATGAAGCACTTGTAAGATCCAAAAGTTATATCCAATAGTGTAGTATTTTAATGGTGCTTTCATTCATTGATATACAAAACGATAACTAATAAAATAAAAGGAAACTAAAAGAAAATTATCACAGAGAGTGGAACATAGTTTCGCAAACAAAGTCAAAAGCAAACATTTATATAACTGACAATGAAAACTGAAAGAAAAGAGAAATTCAAGCCACAGAATAAAGTAAGAAACACAAAACTTCAAGAAAGTAAATATAGGGAGAAAGCTGGCAAACTTCCTCCACTTTGATATAGAAACTCTTGTAATCTGAAGCAGAAAAAATCCAAAGAAAGAAAAGTAGAAAATTGAAAGGTTGCATTTATGAGTTAAAGGGAAGAAGACACTGCAGAAAATTATACAATAGACAATAGCAAAATTAGGGAGATATCATAGAAAACCAAACTGAGACACTAAACA
Source organism: Puya raimondii (assembly GCA_016920855.1). Classification (NCBI taxonomy): domain Eukaryota; kingdom Viridiplantae; phylum Streptophyta; class Magnoliopsida; order Poales; family Bromeliaceae; genus Puya; species Puya raimondii. The sequence goes on along the minus strand of JABWPP010000050.1, from coordinate 103,300,778 downwards.
AGAATTAAGAAAATCAAAGCAAACAAACTTTAAGAAAATAACAATTGGAAGGAAAGGAGGAAAAAAGGAGAGAGAGAGAAATAAAAGAAAAGAAGAATTCACAAAAGTGAAAAGAAAAAATAACAGAAACTTGTTAAAAAAAGGATAAAGGTAGGGGAACTGCTTACCTAAAATATCAAAGAGTACCAATAGAAGAATACCAAAAATTAAGTAATATTAAGGCAAATTTACGGTAATAACTGAGACAATCACAAAAATAAGTCAATATATGCAGCGTTGAAATTATAAGGTTAATTAGGTAAGACAAAATTAGTAAATACTAGTTGGAAGTCCTAGAGATTTGAACTCCATTAGCTCAGAAAATAAACGAGAAAATTAAGATAGCTAAAGGAAGGCAAGAGCAAATTAGAAAAGAAAGAACTTAACATAATGTAAAAAGATTGGATGTCAAACAAAAATTAAAGACTATTAGACATAAAGCTGTAAATAAAGAAGATAAAGAAAGAGTAAAAAGGAGGAATAAAATGACAAATATAAGAAAAGGATAGTAGAGATATGTAAAAATTAGCAAAACGTTTATAAACAACTAGAAGAAGCAGAAAGACAAGCTTCCTGAAATAGGTGGAAGGGAAACGAATATATATCTTTGCACTTTTGCACATTAATCACAGTATGTTACAAAAAAAGAGGTAATGAATTGGGTAGGGGGTTGCTTCCAAATAATAACATTACTTTGGTCAACCCAAACCAACCCAATTTGATTTTGCGAGGGAGGCCGACCCAACCCCGACCCTAGCTCATCATGGGTGACCCAATTAGTCACAAAAATTCTGTAATGATCAGTTATTCGATGACATAACCCAAGTCTGCAACCGATGATCCAAAGTGACCCATTTCTTATTGTTTATGTCAACCGATGATCAACCAATATGTCACGCAGAAACTTACCCAACTATTCAACCCATTAGATCCTAAAATATCTGCGTAGAACACATGTATTTGTTTGATTCAACTTGATAAAACGCAACATGACTTGTCCACAGTAAAAAGCATAGATGCAATCCTTGAAATTGGGCCATGAGATGAACCTAGAATTGACCTGAAAATCTTCCGAGTCGAAAAGACTCAAACCCATATGAAGTTGTCGACCAGTGACCCAAATCGGCTTGGATTAAGTTAGATAAAAATTGCCGTCCCTGACAAAATCAAAATTAGTATTTGCACTATAAAGTACATTAAACTAACAAACTAAGAACATTAAATATACAATAGAAAACTTATGCAGAAGAAAATGTATATGAGACAAAAGAACAAAGTTAAGCCTTGGTTGGCATCGTTGCAGTTCATTTTTTTTAGCACTAACTCTAGATAATTTGATATACCGGCGGAAAGTATTTTCTCTTGTTGCATCCCGGTCAAGTAATGGATGACAACTTGTTTAAAGAAATCTTGGAAGTGAGGAAAAAAAGGTGCTTCCAACTTTTTATTTTTTGTTGCCAAACAAACACCTCCGATACTACTCCGTAATGAGCATGGGCTAATTTATAATTGTTCGTCATATTTTTGAGTTATTATTTCTAGATATAATTTGAAACATAATTTAACTTTAACATAGTACATAAGCAATAAAATATTTTTGAATAACACACTACAAGATGTACACGACGGCAACATGATAAAAGAATACAAGTCGTTGAATAGTACATATCGCAATATGAATAAATTACTTACGAGGTAAATATCCTATACAACAATAAATTACTAATCGGGGTTATTGCATGCAGTGACACTACAACATTCTTCTACTATATAACGATAACAATCATATCCAAAATATAATAAAAAACAAAGCATAAAATCAAAAAAAAAATGCAGTCTTTAGATGTCGACAGCAATCTAAATTTTGTACATTTTTAGATTGCAAAGTATTGGTTAGTGGCACAAAAAAGTATAAATAATTAATACAACAAACAATAAAAGCATCTAATATTCAACAGCTCTTATATATTTATAAGAACTTCAATCCTACAGAATCAGAAAGTAAATCTCTTATATCTTCCTCATAAGGGTTAGAAAAGTTTCACCGAAGCTACAAAGAATTATCAGTAGTAAGTTCAGAAAGGTAGAGTGAAATTCTTAAAAATAGTGCCACAAAATAACCAACATCTACCAATTAAGGGAAAAAAAAATCAAAAATAAAATGCACTTCTTTCTTGTATGTCGAGAGACTCATATTTTTATTTATATATATATATATATATATTCCTTTTAAGGCGGCCAGTCCACTTTTAAACCAAACACCCCACAAAAAATTAGCTATGCTAGATTCTCTTCACAGTGATCTCCTTACTATCTCACTTTTTGCCTTTTAAAGAGCAAAAATGGAAAAGAAATTAAGCTTATTTTCTACGGAAAAATAGCTTTAACACCCCTTTATCCCACTCTTCTAAGTCAACACCCAAGGTCTCAAAGATATAAAAGGGTAGGAAACAGAAGACAAAAAAACAAAAACAAATATATATATATATATATAAAGAACTAGGCTACTATACTATTAATAGCAAGTCATTGATGGTATTAGGTTTTGTGCCCTTGGATGAAGGGATATGTGGTTAGGATGATAGTGGTCTTCTAGGGTTGAGTGAGTGGTTGGTTGAATAGTATGATCTAACGGATGGAAATGGTCAAAGGGGCAGATCTAACAGCGGAAAATTTTGTAACACCAAGCGCTTGGTGCTGTTGATATATATATATATATATATATATATATATATATATATATATATATATATATATATATATATATATATGCAGAACAGTACCTCAGGTTGCAGACCTTGCAGAGCGACCCAAGGGGAAATTAGCAAGAAAGAGGAGTGAGGGCCAAAAACAAGTAAATATCATAACAAGAGCAATAAAACGGCACCAAACCAAACTCCACCATAGCCACATTCAACAAGGAAAATAAAAAATAAAGCAACAAATAATTAATTAATCACCAAATCCCTGAAGAAATTAATTCAAAAACATGCCAAATACATCCAGGTACTAACTACTAAGTATAACAAAGAAAACGCCCCCTTCCAATTACAATCACAATCCAAGGAAGGCAAATAAAGCAAATATAACAAGAACATTTGATGATACATCATCTAATTCTGTACTCTTCGCATAAGAATAGCATACCTATGTATAACATCATGCCCACTTGTCCACCAAAAGATTTAATTACACCATCATTCAAAACCCTAGAAAAAATAGGAAACCCTAGATATCAAGCAGCCCTAGTTTTAGGCGCCGGAATAATAAGAAATCAAACGCAACCCTATCTTCTGTTAATCCAACACAAAAATCAAAGATGAAAGATCGATCGCTTCAACCGTACGAAACAAGAAACCTCTAGATCGATTGCTTTCACCACAAATCACAAAAAATACTCATCAAAAATGGGGGAAAAAATAGCCGAAACAAAGGACGGAAACTTACCCAACGTCGCAGAGGCGGCGATCACGGAAGGCGCCAAACGTCGTCTCCCGACGGGGCAATCGCGCGCGAGGCCGAGAGGAGGACGCGGATGAGAAGTTGGAACCCTAGAAACGGAGCGCTGGGGTGTGGGTGGGGCGGGGGCGGTGGCGGGAGGTGTTTGGAGGGGGCGTGCGGGTGGGAGCGAGAGCGCGAGAGAGAGAGAGAGGGGGCTCCAGGAGAAGGGCGCGCTTGTAGGGTGTTTTTTTTTTTTTTGTTTTGGAGAGAAAGGTAGCTTCGTTTATATATTTTAGAAATAAACTTAGCTGAAAATGTGAATCAATTAGGATTTAAATTTGGGACCTCGGGTACCAACTACCAAAACTTTTGCCACTTGCGCTAGGAGTTGTCGGATCGTTGGCGCTAACCATTAATTCTAAAAGCTTGAGCTGTTAGAAATACGCAACCAATTCACTTAAAGCGTACAAGTACAGCGCCCACGGGTCTCGATTGTGACTTGACCCCATCACCTCACGCCACTTCGAACATGACTCGGCCCACCCAGTCTCACGCCATTTCGAACATGACTCGGCCCAACATGACCTCCCGCCACAGGACAGGATGCTGGCCCATTTAAGTCCCCCTCCAGCATCTGCATACATTCGCAGCATGCGGGAATCGAACCCGTGACATTTGGCTCTGATACCAACTGTCACGGCCTTAGCGTTTTTGTTCGCAAAGCCCGTGCGGCGCCCGCCTTTCTGCTCGAAGATGGGCAAACTTTGCTCCTCGATGCTCGTCGGGACCTCCGCGCCCTACGACTAAGTATGCAAGAAGGAGAGAAGTCGGGTGTTATTGGGCTGGCTTTGTGAGGGGCTCAAAACATGGGAGGGCTATTTAATTATTCGTCCATAGGCTACGATATGGTCCAGTCCAATGATGACATATTGCTAATAGGCCGGCCCAATTATAAAAGCCTCTAAAGCATTTATTTTTTGTAGTGTGAGAAAAATGCAAATTAAAAAAAATCATTTTATCTCCCAGTGTGCACAAATCATACTGTACATTTGGGTTATGACATAGTTTATGTGATTTCTTCGTGCCTTTGTCGTTGCTTCTTTAGACCTAATAGTATTAAACATCCTTGATATCAAATGGACTTACAACTTCATGATAAAATGTTATTTGATAAGTCTTTTACGAGTTTTTTTTTTTTGTACAAATTACATTCATAAGCTTCAAAGAGAATTTTCTACTTATCTCATAATATATTTTTTGCTTCTCTCTGCTACCAAAAAATTTAATTATTATTTTTGATAAATGTTGCTCAAGCGGTGATTGCAACAAAGTGGATAAGCAAGCAAGCATAAGATATGAGAATCAAACATAATTGATAACATAAGATATGAGAATGACATGTATCGAGTCCTTTCTCGGCCAGGATGCCACATTTATATTTATGAATGAGAAACGCTTTATGTATTCTACTTATATGTATTCTATAATAGTGTTGATATTTTGACACCTTATGTGTGGCGGTTTAATATTTACGATTTAGGGTTTAATCACGATGTTTAGGGTTTGATGATATTTAAGAATTTAATTATTGTAGGATACCTATAGGCAACACTTTTTACAATAGTTGGCTGGGCTATTGTTTACCATTTTTTGGGCTAGACCTAACAAAAAATATGACCAAATTACAATGCATAATAAGGCCCAACATTAGTGTGAGATTAGCGAGAAGGTTAGATTACATATATTGAGCCCAGTCCATGGATCTAGGATTAACAAGTTCAAATTTGGCTACTTACGATAAAAGACTTGAGTCTGCTTAAAATAATCTTTGTATCTTATAACATAATGATATGTCGACACAAGACGAATTGCATTTTGCTGGGCCGATATGAAATGGCCAATGAAATTTTATTGTACCAAAGCCCAAACTTGTCCACGTATAAGTCTATACATATGTTTTTGGGATTCAGTTTTGAGTTCGAATTTACTTCAGAAAATTATAATGTCTAGAGCCATATCCATAATGGCTTAGGAATAGCCTTTCGTCCTTTGACCTTTTATTTAAATTTTATTAGTTTAAGTCGAGACTAATTTAACTGGATTAATATTTGTGAGATTTTATGACGTAATTCCATTAAAGTTAGCTGACCTAACCAATTAGAGTTGTACGCATGGCTTGAAAAACAACAAGATTTATTCATTTGAATCCAATTAATTACACCAATAGCAAATTAATTGGATTAGACGCATTCCATCGAATTATCCCTATTTAATTGAATTATATTCGATCTACTCAGACTAACTACACTAGGATGACTGACTAATAAAAGGATTAACATGTCTAAATCTATCATGATTGGATTTTAGTTCTACTGAGACAAATTTATTGATAACCCTAAACCCCAAATTGGGCCCAGGCCTAAAAAGGCTGATCCGACTGGGCTTTAGTTAAAGTAGGCGTTCGAGTATGGGCTCTTGTCAATGTTTAGGCTGAAGTATTTTTAGGCTGTTCGGGCCTACCTAAGCCCGGACCGGGCTTTATTTTATGATGCTCTAGGGCTGATCTCACTAAGAATGTGAAATTCAGTATGAAGGGTGAGGACTTGTTTGAGGAACCAGATCGTATTGTGAATGAACGCTGGGCCCAGGCAGGCTCACTAAGCCCATCTCGCTTTCCACATTGTCAATTAAGCATATTTTAAATCTGCAAAGTTTGGTAGAGGTTAAAAAAACGTTCCCATTGACGTGCATCCAGCAGGAATTAAACCTATAGCCCATTTCATTCTATTACCGGGCTATTTTTCCTGTGCTCACTGAGCAGGCCTAGAAAGCTACATTAGACCAGTTACACAGCCCGATAGTTTTGCAACCCGGTCCTAATCAAATGTTTTAATAGTTGGTCGAGCATAATTTTAGTAGTTGGACTTGAAACTATTTTCTCCATTTGGTTGCTGTTTGCGCTAGATTCCTTTCCCTGAGATGCACTTACCACTTTTTTCAAAATAGAAATTTCAGTTTCACGAAAACAAAAAAAATTCCCGACTTAACTAACAAAGGAAATTATAAAATCAATTGAAAAATTAAAACCCAGCCCCACCCACGGTGCATAGATTGGGCACAATGTAGTTTGCCTTTCTAGCGGGAAAAATAAAATAAAATAGCAAAATAGAAATGTTAAAAACTTCTATGCAAATGATTCACGTAAATTTGACACTTAAACTAATTTTTTTTTCACTTTTAATGATGTTGATAATATTTGTGGCTGCAGTAAGTTTTAGCCTTATTGTTTCACAATATAACTTATGCTTCTAATGCAGTACATATTGTAGTAAGTATACATTTGTCAATAGCTGCCGGGCTATTGAATATTCTCGGATGCAAGAGGAAATATTTCAATACAATAACTAACATATTATATGAGCCCGGAGACGTATCTCATTGGTAAGATAAATATGTATGAAAACAGTTATTTGGGGCACTGAGGACAGTTGCAACAACGTAAATGAGATCCAACATTAGTTTGAAGGCTGGATAAAACCAAGAAGAATTGAATGGTATGGGCTGCTCTTTCTCAGCCCGTAAACTCTACCTCATTCACAAGTGCGTGTCTATAATAGCGGCTTGAACCATGAATATAGTTTATGATGTTTCGGGCCAGATGCTACAAGTCATATAAAAAGGGTCCAACATCACCACAACTACGAAGATTAGATAGGCCCTTTCCCACCCCAAAGACCTTATGTCATTCTTTATCTATGACAAGCGGGCTGGGCTATTTTAATGAAATTCATCATCCATCGGGCAAGTTCGAACAAATGGGCCTTCTCACTTTCATTTTTATCTCAGTTTCATCATCCGTCTCCTTTTTATGCTTGGGTCATTCCTAGGTCCATTTGTCCCTGCGCTCAGTGAGTAGTCTTAGCTCAATCCGAATTTTTGCTTTTATTTTAGAATAAAAACAAAATACCCCAAAAATAGACTTATCAGAGCCCATCTCATTCTGTACTTGGTCAGATATTAAGCCTATTAGTCATTGAGTTCGCGTAAGAAGTCTTTTTTAGCTCCTTGGACCAATCTGCCTAGGTTTAGCCCATAACATAGATTCAGCCAAATTTTTTTAAGGGCCGGGCTGAATGTGATAATTATTCTTGGGCTGGACTAATGCATTACCAGCTCGATTTAGAACAGTAATACATCATAAAAATTACATTAAATAATCGTTGCTTTAATTTTTACGGTGGATTACGGCTTGATTTAGAACCAATAATAAGCCTCTTATAAATCTCTGCACCCTAAACCCCAGAACGAGTTTTGATAAATCAAGCGCATCTATACATGACAGACTAGATGGTATGGTGCTGAATATCTGAAAGAAAACAATACTTCAATACTCATAAATACTTAGAAAATATGGGAACATATGAGAGATAACAATAAACAACATAGAAACATCAGAAACGATATGCAGAGAACAGAATGCTCATTACCCGCAGCAAAATCCTTAACGCATCACATTGAAAGTTTAGCATAAGATCACTATCCTCTATTATATTGTATGATATAGCTAACAAATCATTACTGATTGGAAGATAGCAGGCATGTCTGCTTAATCGAATGTATAAATATTTTAAGAGGGCTGCAAATTCATGCCTTTGGAACGATAAAAAAATTAGCCAAGTAAAATATGATATTAACAGGGCGTAAATGGGCTTCATTTCTTTATTAAGAAAAGGCAAACTATAGCAAATAATATAAGAGATACCTGTTCAGCAAATAAAATGGTCGACTTGAAAGCCAATTTTGATAGTGTTGATAGCATCTCAGCTTTAAAGTCATCTTCCATTGAACTGAGAACAAGTCTTTTTCCAGACTGCAACATTAACAATCAATAGAATAAGTCCTTACAATCAAAATCGGCCCTTATACATGCAAGGTTGTAGAAGGCCTATTGATTTTGTAACCTTGAACCCACTTGAAGCCTGAATTAGAGAACGACGGTATGCAAGTCAACTGACAGTGTATAATATTCTTTCCATGGACTACAACTTATTGCTTTTAATAAACCCTACATGTAACATAATTAGAAGAGAAAAATTAAAGGAGAATTGCATATTTTAGGAGTATGGATGCCATAAGAAGAAAGGATGCCTTTTCCTCCTTTTTCCGAGCTGATTTAAAAAGCAGTAGTTAAGAAAGTGAAGTCAGCATTCTAATTTTATGGTGCCCAAACATTTGGAGTATTCAAGCATCAGAAAAGAATGCAACCAATATTCTGAAATCATTGCTGCTTATATGATGTATGAGAATGCAACCAATATTTTGAGACCGTCATGCTGCTGATATGATGCACGAGAATGCAACCATAACAAAACTAGCTGCCGGTAGTAACACATAACTATTCAGAAGTAAAAGCAATCAAGTTTCAAGTTTATGTACAGAGCACAGCGAAGCACCTTGTAAGTGCTAAAAATAACAGTGTGTGTGCATTGCAACATAGAGAAACCACCGGATAGCTGCCCGCTTCACAACAGCCTATATACCTGGCGAGCGAATAAGGTTTTTTGAAACTTCTAGAATGATGAATGAGAAGTCCTCTGCCAAAAGGCAAAAGCAACCACAGCAAATAAAGCTGCCTTAACCTGCAAACCAGGAAAAGAACGAAGAAAAGAAAAAAAGAAAAAGCCGATATGTTAGCAGGTCAAATTGATCAATGCTACCATCAATTTATAGATCAACCTAGAATCAAAAAAGAAAAAAGAAAAAGCCGATATGTTAGCAAGTCAAATCGATCTATTGAAAGATATGTTTGAAGTGAATACTCTAGAAACCGAAAGCACCAGCACAAATTTGAGGAAAATAGGTATATAACCTCCAATATATGAGACGGATGCAAGCTCGACAATATCATATAGCGGATTTGTGCGCTGTTCTTAGCTAGATCAGCCCAGCAACCAAACAGACACAAAGCCAATGCTTTAGCTTGCTGATCACCTGTGTCAAAAACTACTTTTACTCTCCTGAGAAGTTTTACGTAATTAGGCACCCTGTGCTTTGCCAGAATACTGTTATACCTTTTCCCCTTCTTGCTCAGGTGCCTTAACTCCACGAGGAAAACCTTTAGAATGCATTTTCTCATGTGATTCTCCCCGCACCTAAAAGCGTCCGCAAATCTGAGGAGGATCATGTAAGAGAACAACCTGTCCTCCCCTGGTACCAAACCATACATATCTGACACGGCTTTTGTGATGTTTGATTCGATGCTCAACTCTCGAATTCTGCGGCCTATCTGTTCTACGGCTGCAATGCATTGGCCTGTAATTGTGCAAGCACATAGACATGGAGGAGTTAACAATGCAGAAAAATCAGAGTGAACAGCATAGGAGCTCAGGAACAGCAAACGTAGTTAACAAACATGAGCGTTCGATAGAGGCAGCCCGCATAATACTGACTGCGAAAGAGAAATAAACACTGTTTCACTCAAAATTAGACAAGCATGCAAACATTCTGAACTCAAATAATGAAAGAAAATCAATCGAATCTTTGAAAAGCCAAAGTGCGCTAACAGCATAGGTTTTCTGGGATAACCAATCAGTTTTCTTCTCACAGGCCATAATAAGTGCCAAAATTACAATCTAAACCAAAAAAGAATAATGCTTTTCACATAAAAGCAAGCAGTCGATCCCTATGTAATTAGGTAAAGTCGATTAGCTTAATTCCTTTCGTTTGAAACAGAAGTTACGATACAATAATGTTGAGAGATAAGAGATGAGAGATGAGAGGAGGAGTATGTGACCAGGCTTATTGGAGCGGAGGCCTTTCTCGAGGTCGATGCTCCACTGCACGGCGCACGCTGCTGCTATCTTATCCATCATCATATCCTCCTTTCCCGGTCCCCTCAAATAACGACAACGAGGAAGACGCGAGCGAGGGTCTTTCTATTTCTAGTTGTGGGGTGGGAGCGTGGGGCGAAGGGAAACAAGACAAAGAGAGAGAAAGAGAGGGAGAGAGAGAGAGAGAGAGACGAGAGAGGAGAAAGGCGGTGGCGGGAGAGAGACCGACCGGCGCCTTTTGGGCCACGTCCGGATTGCTTTCAATCGGGCCAGGTCCGTTTCACGCCCTAAATGGCGGAGAGGAGCCGGGTTGCAGTTTGGGCCAACGACGTATAGTCCACAGCATTGTACCGCATTGTATGGGAATAACATGCCCTGGGCCTTTCCTCAGCCTATCAGATCATAAGCATTAATAGATAGATGGATGTAGTGGGCTGTGCTATGAAATTTTTCTATAGTTTCGAATGATTTGGGCTTTGATCTAACTAAAAATACGATCAAGGCCCAACAACATCTTAACACGCATACAAATTAACGGCTTAGGAAAAATGTATTGTACCACACTTCCCGTTTAGAAATTTAGTTCGTGTACTGTTTTTTAATAAAATTACATTATAAAATAGTATGGGAATGTATAGTGGATTGTTTACTATATTTGTAATCGAGATATTCATTTCACAATAATAAATAAAAATTTGGAAGCACTTCTTTTGCTTCCAAAAAAAAATGAGTTGTCATCCATCAATTTAGTTAGAATACACGGTAAACTAATCGACAAAAATAAGAAAGTCTACTAGAAGGTCTTAGTTTGCATGAATGACTATCGGTAAATAACAGTTATTATTTCAATATAATATGTTCTTGTTATACACGGCAGCAAATAGTACATATATTATTGAATAAAATAAAAAGAATCATACTCTAGTTTATTCTTTATAAGATCCGACATAAGTATGAAGATTAGATAGTATATTAGGATGTAATTATGTTGTATAAGATCGAATATTTGACTTTATTTCGCAACTAAGCGCTTTTTAACTTTATTAAGCCCGCCTGGCCCTTGGGCCCATGCGACCCAATCTCATTAATGGACACATGGCTTTGATTAGCGTTGTTAGCCATTTGAAATGAAGTTCGCGCTTCTTTGGGCCAACTCTAACTGAGAAAATGATATTATCTGCTACATGAAGAAGGTCCAATATTAAGCTGTATCAACAAGAATACAATGGCACGGGATGGCCACCTTGTCAGCCCAAAAACTTCGTCACATTGACATATGCACGTCCGCAACTAGTGCCTTAGGCCTATGAAATGAAGCTCCGTGCCCTTGGACCAGCTATAACAACAATATGATGCAGTTGCGTTACTAAGGCCCAATTTTCACATGGCTTGGAAACAATTTGTTGAAGAGTGGTAAGGATCTTTCCCAGCCGAGAAAGCCTATTTCACTAACTGTATGCCTGCGAGTTGTGTGTTGGGCGACTGAAATTAAGTTTATAATATTTTGGGCCATTGATATGGGCTAGGCTCTTTGCCAACCCTAAGACCCTATTTAATAATAGAGATAATTACCTATATACCCCTCACAACTTCAAAAATATCTAATTTATTTCTATTCTTTTTTTGTTTACTATATACCCCTCATATGTTCCTCTGTTATTCCAGAAATACCCCCGTAGTAACCACTCGTTAAGTTATCTCGGGTTAAACGTGAGTTAAATGTCTACCAGAATTTAAAAAAAATCAAAATATATTTTTTGCCCTTAACTTAAGAAGGTATATTTAAAAGGGCAAAATAATAATTTTTCAACGATAACGACTATTGCTAACAGTTCACTAATAGAATTTAACTCTAGGAGTATATTTAAAATAACTTGAAACGTAAAAAATATATTTTTAATAGTATTCTTCTAAATAAATTAGAAAGTCGAAAACTTTTCAGGGGTATATAAGTAATTGCCCCATAATAATAAATAAACGTCTGTGAATAAACAAAGTTTAGTATGTTTTGGACTTTTGGGGCCCACCATTAAAGGAACGGGGACACGGCTGAGACATGACCAGCTTTCCCGGGATTGGGCTTTGGGGGCGGCATTAGCGCCTGTCACTTTCCCAAGCGGGCCATTACGGCCGTTAATTTTTCACAGTACCTGCCTCAAAGCTGGCCGTTGTTAGGCCCATTTATCTCCCGTCTTCAAGGATACTTTTTTTCTGTAATTTTTTAAAAACTTTGTTTTTTTTTGTTGAGATTCTCTTGACATAAATGTTATCAAATGTAATAATTTTAGTTACTTAAAAAAAATTTAAAAAATAAATTGTTAACTAAAAATTTATTAAATTTAATAAAATATATAAATATATGTGATAACTCAAAAAAAAAAACCTCTGAATCATCATCTGTCCAATTTTACCGGAAAACAAAAGAGTGATCTCCGGAAAGCAAAAGAATGAGCTGAGATTAGTAGTTAGGATCAGTTAGCCCATGGGCCCTTGAAAATTAATTCAGCCGAACAAGAAAACATTGGATTGAGTCCGGGCCGCAACAGCGTCAGACCGAATTTGTATAATGTTTCGTCTCACAAAATGGGCCTAGGCACTTAGCTCAGGGAAAGAGAGGCCTAGAACCCACTCAAAGATTGAGGGATGGGCTTTGGTGTGTCTACCTCTGGAGTGTTTTCATTTTTTAACGTAAAATAAATCCCACGCAATCAAAGTTGGGTTTAGCTCCTACTATTAACCCTGAGCAGTAGCGATTGCCTTAGAAAATTACTTTTCGAAAGAAGTGATATAATAATAGTGTTCTAAGTAAGAAGTGATCTATGCCGGCGAAGAGGAACAGTTTCCACAAACCATGTTTTATTAATATAATATGGAATTGATCCGTAGTTCAAAGAGTTATGCATCATATTTTTGAAGGGTTGTGAAAGTTTTCATATTGTTTGCATGTTAGGCCCCACTAGTGAAACCTTTTATTTTGATGTTATGCTGCAATGTTTCTATTTGTGATTAATCAGGAAAAGGTCGGACCCACTTTCGCCGCTCCTGCTCTCTCTCTCTGCCCCCCACCGTCGTCTCGGCCTCCTCACCGTGGCCGACGGCGAAACCGGGAGTGTTTTGGGCCGTTGTAGGACTATGGGCGTGATTATAAAGAAGCCAAGCCGGGTCAAACCTTTATGGGCCTTGGAAGTCTTCACAACCGCGATAAAGTTAAAGCCACCAAAACTCTCATTTCACAATGGGCCTAGCTTCATCCAATGGCTTGAATATTTAATTGGTGTACGGGCCTCTCGACACAAGCACGGGCGAACTAGTTTGGGCCTATTTTTGAAAACTCAGAAGGGAATCCAGGATCAAGCAAGACCACCACCCAAACTATCGCATCCATACAAAGTAAAACAATTTTTTTATGAGTGCACGATAATTGATATTTAAGTACATAATTATAAGACGAGGGGCGATAAAATAGAGTGAGCCAAAACATAATTAAATAAGTTTAACATTCTTGAAAATTTCACTTTCTTCTTAAAATATCACGTTAGTTCAAGCATGCCTTACCGTGGTCTAATCTCGTCTGAAGATAAATCCGAGAAATGAAAAATACTGTAAAACTATAAAGGCCATTATATTTAATGGGTTTAGTAAAAACGATTAATAATATGTAATAAGACGATGAAACACAAACCATGCTATATTATGCATTAAACTACAATCCTAAACTTTTTGCTTTCATCGGACCCTTTGGACTTGCCATAGACGGAGTCGTGATTTCATATTGGATTTAAACATATCTATCAAATTTTGCTCGAATTTGATCCACGCGTATAGACATGTATAGTGCAAGACAAATTAGTTTTACTTGCCAAAGAAGACGAGATGCAAAAAAATTGTATGGTCAAAACGCAAAGTGTGGATATGTAAAGTGCCGACGAGTAATGCAATTAAGCATTTGTGAGGCGTGGGGCAGATGATATGAATGTATATGAATGTTCAGAAGAGTCCTTCGTGGCACGCGACGATGCGAAGCAGTGGGCCAGTGGCTTGGGCATACGCTATGTGTGGGTATTAAATTTGCATTGTATGAGCCTATGGGCCCTTCTAGAAAAACGCAATCCTGATGAAACTAGTATGGGCTGAATTTTTAAAAATCACGAGGGTTTCAGTCAAATATAGCGATTCTTATTTACACCAAGTTTGAGTTTACGGCCCATCTATCTGCATTTTACGCCTGTCGGCCTTTAGTAAAAAAAGGAAAAAAAATCAAAGGCCGGCAACCTAATTTAGGCATAATTTTGGTGGACCAAAGTGGTATGTATAGTCATGCTGCAGCTCAACCCAATATGTTAAGTTTACATTTGGATCGGCCCTCGCAGCCTACCCACATATCCTTTTATACGTCTCTAGGCCTTCACTTGAGATATTTCACGCCTTGTTAACGTAATTTGGGCCTACGGGCTGTGAATCTTTCATTGATAGGGGCATTCGATTAAAATAATCCAGCCTATGGGCACCGGGTCTTCGCAGACCGGGCTTAGTAGCTTACAAATTTACCATTTTTAGTTCTCTAGACCTCCGGTCAAAAGAACAAAGCCCGGTCAAAGTAAACTTGGTTTAGGGTTTAGAAATAATTTCTTAATATCCTTCTCTTCCAATTATGTTGTTAAAAACTTTGGATATTTGTTTAAAAAAAAAACAAAAGCGATTAACTATACGAAAACAAATTATATTCTAATCTTTGAAAACGGAAACAAACAAAGTTTAATGACACTCTTGTTAGAAGAGAGAGCCCATGAACTGATTAGGCCCAACTACCCATTGTAGAGAAAACCTTTTTTTTTTTTTCGTGGTTAAAATGAATATATTTGATGGCCACATTGCTACTTGTGTACACTAAAGGATGTACATTTTATATACTTCAATACAATAATTTAATTAATTATATTTAATTATATTATTTTTCATAAATTTAATAAAACAAATATGAATACTGGTTCTTCAGATAGAAGCAAAAATTTTAATTGTAAGAACACCAACTATTTTATTTTTGTTTTTAGATTTTTATACACATTGTTATTTTTTTTGCTTTGGGTACTTTGAAGTGAGATTAATGGTATGATATGGGCGCTTATTTAGATGAAACTATAAATTGAGCCAATTAATTGAAGTATTAATTTGCTGCCAGATAATACACCCTCAAATTTTATTTTAATTTTTTTCACTTATGCAACTTTAGTCGATTAAGTTGAGTATTTTATTAAAATTATTGATAATTTTGAAATTTTAACAACTTTTATTATTTTTTAGCAAATTGAAATTATAGTTAATAGCTAATAGCTGTAGATTGTTAAATTTAACAAAATTCTTAGCTTAACTAGTAAAATAAAAAGTTTAACTTTTAGAGGGTGTCAATACAAACCTATAATGGAAATGGTATGAGTATATTTTTACCTGTAAAACTGAACGGGCGCTGGAGTGGGAAGATCTTCATTAATGTATTAATTTTCAATCACACTTGTGAAAGAAGGCCCGGTCCTACCTAAATCTAGGCCATCCTATTTAATTGTACGTTGGAACAAAGCGAGATAGGCCGGGCCGGTCCAGGCCCACAAACGTGAGGCCTCTAATCTTTTTGGGAGCTTGCTCGATATGGGCTTGCAGGGTCCTATATGACTAAATTCGGCCTTGGGAATCTGGGCCCCCAGATCAGATGGGCCTATCAATGGCGTGCACATGGACGGCGTGTGCCTTGATTAGTTAAAGCAGTCCACATTAAGTTGAAGAAGGATCCAGCGTCCCCGAAGCCTAGCTCACTTTCCACACTGCCCACCTCGATCGACAATGCGTGGGCCGTCGATGAGCTCAACCGTCTCTATTTTCAAGTGGCCGTGCTATTCATTCTAATTTTATATTAAATTTAATAACTATAATTGTTTAGAATACTAATTAATAACTACTAAACTAATTAATAACTAATAGCGAATAGCTAATAGAGTTATTATATTTAATAAAATATTTAACTTCGGTTCAGCATGAGAAACGGAAGCGACTAAAGATGCAACTTCGGAATATAGTCGCAGAGGAGGAGATTCTTTGGAAAACGCGTGCACGCCAGCAATGGCTTAAAGAGGGCGACGGAAATACCAGGTATTTTCACGCGATTGCAAATGGTAGAAGACGGGAAAATTCCATCTGTATGGTCGAGGATAACAACGTGAAGATATACAGGGAAGAATAAAAAAGAGAATATTTCTACACTAAGTTCAAGGAAGTGTTTGCCCCAGATACAACCCACGACACGGGGACTGGAGACTGGAGTCGTTTATACGGGACAAGACCTATACTTGACCCAGAGCGCCTTACTGCCCCGTTCTCTCTGGAAGAGATCAAGAAAGCTGTATTTACATTAGGCGGTGATAAAGCCCCGGGGCCGGATGGATTCAATATAAAATTTTTTCAGAGATTTTGGGAGATACTCAAAGATGATTTGTATGGTATCTTCCAAGATTTATTTGAAGGTAAATTACAGACTGGGCCTATCGATTACTCTTACATCTGTCTCATACCTAAGAAAGAGGGAGCTACTACGGCGAACGACTTCAGACCCATAAGTCTCATTAACAGTGTGCAAAAAATCATTTCTAAAGTTCTCGCCAACAGACTTGAAGGGGAAATGAATGGCATTATCTCCCCCACACAGTCCGCTTTTCTTAAAGGTCGATTTATTTTGGACTCATTTGCGACCGCAAACGAAATTATTAGCTGGTGTTCCAAAACTGGCACGGAATGTGTTGGAATCAAAGCGGACTTTGAAAAGGCATACGACAAAGTGAAATGGGACTTCCTAAGGAAGGCTTTGATTTGGCTAGGGGCGAATCATAGATGGTGTGATTGGATTGAACAATGTATAGCTAATGCCAAGGTGGCTGTTTTGATAAACGGAACCCCGACAAAGTGGATTAAGACTAGAAGAGGACTGCGGCAGGGCGACCCTCTATCTCCATACCTTTTCCTTGTGGTAGCGGAGGGTTTAGCGAGAATGACAGAAAGAGCTGTCAGCAACGGACTTTTAAAAGGAATCGGCCCTAATGACAGAACGAAAGTAGCTATTATTCAATATGCTGATGACACACTATTTTTTTGCGAGGCAAAGAGTAGACAGCTGAGGAACCTCCGCTTCATTTGGCATATTTTTGAGTGGGCATCAGGACTGAAGATTAATCGAAACAAATCTGAACTCTTCTACCTGGGAGAGAATGTACAATTGGGCAGAAGGTTGGCGGGTTGGATAGGATGCAAACTGGGATCCCTACCTATACGGTATCTTGGTTTACCTCTATCGAACAATAGGTTGAAGAAAGAGAACTGGCGGCCTATCATTAGGAATATGGAGAGGCGAATTGAAGGATGGCAAGCTAAGCTGTTATCTCAAGGGGGCAGACTGGTACTAGTAAACTCCGTACTTACAAACCTACCTTTGTATTACTTCTCCATTTTCAAAGCACCGAAGTGGGTTTTACGCCGCCTGGAGGCTCTAAGAAGGGCATTTTTTTGGAAGGGAGGCTTAACTGCTAAGGGAGGTCATTGTCTAGTAAAGTGGAAAACAGTGTGTAGAAGTAGGAAAGAGGGTGGCTTAGGAATAAAAGATCTAGAGAATATGAACTTAGCACTGCTGACTAAATGGTGGTGGAGATTTTTTTCCGACAGAAGTCAGCAGTGGGGCGCACTAGTTTCTGGAGCATATTATACTAGGAGGAAACCGCTGGCGGAAGGAGCATCGTTCAAACCTCACTCTTTTTGGTGGAGAAGTGTCCTAACGACTAGAGAGATCTTTAAGTGTGGAGTAACCTTCTCTATTGGGGATGGTCAAAGTGTTAACTTTTGGACTGATATCTGGTGCGGAGAAGCTTCATTACGCTCCTTATTCCCGCAGATCTTTGGCAAGGTCACAATTAAGAACCTTAGAGTTAAGGATTGCTGGGGACAGAACGGATGGAAATGGCGCAAAGTCCTGTCCGGGTTCACCCCTAATTCTCCACTTGATAGCAACCTAGTTCTGAACCTAAAGGAATTGATAGCTGAAATCTCCCTGACCGACAGACAGGACGAGGTAAGATGGAGATGGACTCGATCAGAAAAGTTCTCGGTCAAGTCACTTTATAAGTTCCTACAAGAGGGAGGGGTAAGCGCCTGTAGAATCGATCAGTTATGGAAAATCAAAGCTCCTCTTAAAGTCAAGATTTTTGTGTGGTTAGTGTTGAAAAAAAGGGTGCTTACTGTGGACAACTTATTGAAAAAAGGATGGAGTGGAGAGGAGCATTGTGTTTTTTGTCTAGAAGGGATTGAGACAGTGGATCATCTATTTACTAGCTGTGCTGCTACATCAGCACTACTACAGGGCCTTCTCCCTAACAAACTTTTTATTAGAAACTGCTCCTCCTCCGAAGAGCTATGGGTAGCGAGTAATCTCAAATCGGGGATGCAAGCACGCAGAGAGCTGATTACCATAGCAGCCACGTGGTGGAGTATTTGGCTGGAGAGAAATAAAAGAATCTTCGAGAAATCTAAGAAATCGTTAAGCGGTGTGTTGTCGGAGATCAAGACACTCAGGGAATCTTGGATTCGTTTTTGTCATTAATCTTTTTTTTTTTTTTTTTTTTTTTTTTTTTTTTTTTTCGAGGCCTCAGTTGCCTTAATCTGTAGCTGAATTCATCCTCCAATTGAATGAAGCGGTAGCATGCTACCTAATTCTCAAAAAAAAAAAATATAAAAATATCTCAGACCCTAGATTGAAAGAAAAAGCAAGGTATATTCCAAAATGGGCTGCAGACGTCCGTGCAAAAAAAAAAGAAAGTCAAGAAAAAGAAAAAGAAAAAGAAAAAGAAAAGAGAAAGTCTGGGCCGAAATGGTTGTTCATTGGCCATTGGCCATCAACAGTTTCACCCTGTCCAAGGCGGGGAAATAGCATGGCCGAGGTTCAGCAAAAGGCCCAACCCGGTCTAGGTAAAGCATCTGTTTTAGGTAAATGGGCATTGCACCGAGGCCGGGGTCAAATGGGCCAAGGAATGGCCGATGCATCGATTGAAGGGTGGGCTCCGGTTTGTCTAGTTTTGGCGTCTTTTTTTGATTTATAGTCGTTCTCCCTTGCCGAAAGTTTCGTCCCCTCTTTTCCAGTTTTCCCCCTCGATCGCCCGTTCCTCTCTTCTCTGATCTCCCGATTCCTCCCAACGAGAAACCATGAGCGAGCGCCCCTCCCCTCCGATCGCCCGATAACCCTAGAGAGAGCTCCTCCTTTACCCTCCTCCTATGGAGAAACCGTACGGCGTACTCCAGATTGCTCTATCCGGTATGTGGAGCCCTTCTTAATTGGAGGCTGTTGGAGTAAGGGGATAATCTATACATTCCTGTTCATCAATCTTCAAATTCTTTTAATTCCGTTCTTAGTTACTAGATCTGTTGGGCTATTTCAAGATTTGTTTTCGTTTATTCTTAATTTACAATCTACATGATACTTGTCTCTTTTCGCAGTAATTTATTGATACCTGTCTCTTTTCTCTAATTTATTGATCGAAGGGGTTAATCTATAAATTCCTGTTCATCGATCTTCAAATTCTTTTAATTCCGTTCTTAGTTCCTAGATCTGGTGGGCTATTTCAAGATTTGTTTTCGTTTATTCTTAATCTACAATCTACATGATACCTGTCTCTTTTCGCAGTAATTTATTGAGGAGGATGTTTCGATGATGAGACCAGAGACCTTGAAACCCTAGATTCAGACACCATTTCGTAATTAGATCAGATGGATCTAAGGTTCGGCAGCACGGTGCATCTAAGGTCCATGATGAGATTGCCTCGTCAAGCCAAAATTAGGTGATCCTCAGATCCGAGCCGAATTACTTTGGGTAATGTAATCCCATATTCTCTTTTAGAAACCAATTGCTGTACGTATCTTTTCATAACTCTTTCTCTTTCCATAACCTATTTCTCTTTCTTGAATATCTGCTCTGTGTAAAGTTTTGGAATGCAATCGACGAATAAATTTGCAGTCGGAACATAAGAAGTAAAGTTTAGTGTACTATAGACACTGTATATTTCAGACATTTTGTATCAAGGCATCCCACTCAAGATGAAAAGCAAGCATCAACATAGGAAAGTTGAATCACATTTCGAGTCAAGGTTAAATTATTATTATTATTACTATATGTTACAGATCCGGTAGCTTAGAGGCAAGCTTATTTTAGGCAGCATATACTTTGAGCTGCTTATTAATTATCATGCGCACATCTAGTAGTTTAGAGGTAATCCTAT